>OZ020563.1:26389971-27648328 GCA_963971465.1 Lepidochitona cinerea | reverse complement strand
ATCTAAAATAGAGATTGATCCTACTGCCATTCGTTGAGACGTCAACTCTAAAACAATTGAGTAACATGTTGCTTTGACACAAAGGGAGGCCACTGCATACACATTATAAATTCTCAGTAAGATTCTTACAGTTCACTATGCGCGAAAATGGAGTGCGACGGCTCTCGAGCCATGTCTCGTGTTGAAGTAGCCCCAGGTGACTATCCTGCCATTCTGTTGTATAGTCACAGATCGGTGCCATTTGGCCCTGTAGGACGGTTCTAACTTTTGGTCTTGTAGCCTTTATCAGGCCTTGTCATGATTAAATAACAAACTTTATTGAACGTTTAGGTGTCCCGCTTGCATTTCAAATGGTAAAAATCCAAATAAAAGTCTAAACACTAATTCTACGGTCCATTTTGACCTACGATACCCCTTTTGACATCCGAGAAAACAAAATGGCGACCGCTCCCTCTGTATAACATACTGTTGTTTCGTATAAATTTGGCTCAATACACATGCGCACGCATGCGCTCCACTGTAAAATTCCAGTCTGATATACGAAACGGTGACATTCTCCACAAATTAACGGTCGCCATATTTGTTTGACAAGACGGTTTTAACCGTTATCGTCGGTCAAAATGGACCATAGAAAGAGTTTCTAAATTTTTATTTGGATTTTTACCATTGGAAATGCAAGCGGGATACCCAAACTGTCAATAAAACCGTTCTACAGGGCCAAATGGCACCGATCTGTGACTATACAACAGAATGGCAGGATAGTCACCTGGGGCTAGTGTTGAAGATCCCGTAGAATGGCGCGAGATCTCGATTGATACGACATTAAGTATGAGTTTCAAATATTATTAAAATACTTATACACAAGAAATGATTCCGCTATCAGAATTACCTTCCTTTAAACTTATACATATCTGCATGCTATCAACGAGCAACTCGACGTTGGTTCGCTCCACTCGTGGGGCCGTTCCAAAAGGGGAGAAATATGTTCAACTATTTCCATTTATGTGACGTGAGCTGCTTAACTGTTTATATTTTGTACTTGAAACAATATTATATTAAAAAGATAAAAAAAATGGGAATGTACGTTAAAGTATCATGGTCTAAAAGTAATGTTCGATCTGGATAAAAATTTTGTTTACTTTCAGAATAGCTCCGGTTTTTACATGCTCAAATAATGTGTTATTTCAACGACAATCAGTCTTAAGTTCAATTTGAAATGCTTTGATTTTTTGGGAAAATAAAAAAATGACAGATAAAAAAAATTAAACCTTTCATTTAGGTCTTAGGAAATTATAGGTCCAGTGGAAAATTCAAATAACCTACATATACAATTCAAAACACACCCAATATTATTTCATACATGTACATTGTATATATTCCAAGGCTAGAGAGTCGGATTCGATGCTCAGATGAAAATTCCCATGTTTGACTGACCTGCAATCCTTGTTTCACACCCAGACCGGCAATAAAGGAATCATTTTTGAACAACTTCACAGGGTTTGTTTGTTTGTTTTTTGGGGGGGGGGGGCATTTCATCGTATCTCAACAATACCTATTTTACATCTCGTAAAAGCCTATAGATATTATATTCGGACAAAATCACGATATATACGAAAATAGCCAGAATACATAAATTCCGCTTTATCTACAGGAAAATCTGAAACTGAGCATTATACTTTTCTCCAACTTTAAAATCAAATGCAAATATTTGAGTTTATATTCAACCAAGGTTTGTTTTTACAAAACATATTTTTATGCTGTATTTCCTCGATAACAGAATTCAATCTGTTTTTTTTTTTTAACAAAATTTATCTTCAAAACATTATGAAAAGGCGAATCAAACTGTCAATAAAGAAATGCCTTTCAACTCCTATATTTTCTCTCTAACTGTGCAACAAAGGTGCTTCTACCGTCTAGGGATGGCTTTTCTTTAAACCGGAATCTCCGTCATGCAAGACCATTGTTCATGTATGACATTGCTTTGATGTTTTACCAAGAAAACGACAGTATAGTGGTTCAATGAAATTGTCTTGCTATAAAAAAAAACCCTGCCATACGGATATATAGCCTTAGCTGTATTTGGTCTACGGATCTGCTTTCTGAAGTTGGTAGTGGTTGTTGTTCGATTTAGCAAACTTTCCACAAGGAGGCGCCCTACAGTCGAACTACCGTCATCAAGGGAGCAACCACGAGATATAGGCGGTTTTCTCCACTTCTCTATAATTGAACACCAAGTTATATTACACTCAGTCCAAAAATATAAATTGAAGAAATTCATCTGAAGGTCTAGATATTAAATCTACTGACCGTGACGTCATCGTTTCACAGTCCCTTACTAGGGACAAAATCACAAAAAAGAAGGATATAAAAACGGGGTTCATTCGCCCTTGTATTAAAACATCCGACCACGTTATATAAGGGGAAATAACTAAGTGTTCTCAGTTGTCACAGTACATTCCAGAACGAGTTGTCTACCCTAGAAATCAGAGTTGAAAAACCCCTCACTCATGATCTTAGATTTCTACAGGAAAACTATAAGGCACCCAAATGTCATCGTCTGAACCCACGATTAAAAGTTATACTCACGGTTGATTTAAACCCTGTGATCCGACAATGTCTACCTGTACGCTCTAGTAGACACCCAATCAGGCACAACAATATAGACTATCAGCAATATACCTATAGAGTTGATGCGGAAAAAGATGGAAATATATTTATCATAATGCCTGAAATTTGCTGATTTTTTCAACCATCGGTTGTCTTGACATATCACATCGAGCGGCATTGATCTGATGGACCATCTTCCGTCTCCCCGAGTAGAGTTGCTGGGAAGCAGGCTCCTAGGCAGCGATCTCCTCTAGAGCCGCAGTCCACGACAAAAGAGACCTCTGATACTTCGTGTCAATCGATCTTCCTAAGATTCTCTACATGGAACCGAGATATCGGACCAAACTGTTGGAGAAACACACTGCCCTCTGAAATAAATCTAGCCCCATGTTTGGTGAGGCGCAAGAGAGAAACCGTGCTCTGTTGTGAGGGATAACCCTGATCGTGCTGGAAACCGTGATCAAGGTCGACAGTCTGGCCATTAGGTACTTTCTGATCTCTTATTGCACAAACACTGATGTTTAATTCTTTCAATGCGGATTAGGGTCTCGATGGCTCATTCAGTTAGAGTGATAGTCCCTCAGTCCGATTCAGTTTTTTCATCGATGAGGAGCGGGATCGAATTCCACCAAATAAAAATTGAAAAACTTCAGAGTGGATTTCTCACTGGATCGCCGTATGTGGAAGAGTTGCCAGGTACTTGTCAAAGGTCGGGGGTTTCCTGTGCTCAAAGAGATTGGTTTCCTCCGCCTGGCACCTGGCAACGCCGCCATATAAGTGAGATAACATTGAGTGCAGCGTAAAACATTAATCAATCAATCAACCAATGCGGATTGGTTGAGCAGTGCATGCATTTCTTCAAATTGGGTACCTCCGTGGCTCAGTAGGTAGAGCGTTGGACGCTTAATCCGAACAGCCTTCCACCAATGGGTCACGGGTTCCAATCCCACTCAGTCCAAAAAAAAATTGGAAAATTTTCAGACTGGGTTTTCACTCGAACGACCTATGTGGGATGGTTGCCAGTTACCAACCGAAGGTCGTGGGTTTCCTCCGGGCATCTCTCAATAAAACTAAAGAAATAATCTAGAGCCCGGCGTAAAACACCATACAATCAATCAATCAATCAAATTGGGTACCGGAGTTGGACTCCAACTTTTTTAAACATAATAGTTCTTATCTCAGTTATGCTAGCTATGTAAACGTAAGTAAAGCTAAAATCAAACAACATCACACTATTTGTAAACTAATTTAAAACGAAAAGGAAATAGACTGGATATAATATTATTCTAAAGTATATAATAAAATACGCCTTGATACAATCTATACTTGATAAAAGACACCGGCACCAGGTGTCGAAAGCTCGTGTTGTTTACAAAACACTGACTTCGTGGTGATGCCTTAATCATTTCTTATTATTAAGATATTACTGAAAATAAATACTTATATCCTATAATATCGACACTAAACAGCAAATTTTAAATAACAAACAAACCTATACAAAAGCCATCCCTTTAATATTTAGTCACGCAATTGAATATGAAACTTTAAACATTGAAATATTTTTGTCAAAAATGTGTGCGTTCCATTGGTAAAAGTATATAAACATGCTATGACAAGAAAAAATGTCACTAAACGAAACAACAAATGGGTAACAAACATAAAGAATCAACCTTTATCGTTCAAAATTTGTCAAAGACAGTTGTTATTACGGTAGTACTTTTGATAGATTTGATGCGCTCAGGCGTTCAAAGGTTCCCCCAAAAGTGTAATGAATAAACCAATGAACTATATACGTGGAATAGAGGTCACGTGGTGCTTGATTTGCATCAAATGCCGCCATTACTAGGGGATAGTGCAAATTCAATCCAGACCTGTTATGCACGCGCGCTTCAACTATCAATGGCGGCACATTTTACAAAGTCAGATCCAAACCAGCCAATAAGACGTGTCCAGTCCACGCATAAAGTTCATTGGAATAAACATACTTATACTTCACTCCACCAAGCGGACAGAGGTGAGAAAATGTTACGGGGTGGAGTTGTCTGACAGAAATACTGTTAAAGGTCTTCACAGATCACGATTCCTCGACATGCAGAATTTACATTATTTAAAAGCACTTTTTGACCAATGGACGGACACAGCTTACTACGTAGGAATGGAAGAAGGTATATATATATAATTATGTGTATTTCCTCGATTGACTAAATGAGTACATTGAGATATTCGCTGTGTATTTTACATTTATATACAGTTTATTTTGGTGGATTTATAAAGTTCCCCCTCCCTTGGGTGCATAAAAATAGAGTAGCCTTCCCTCCTTAACGCGCACATCGTTAGTTTTTTAAGGGAGGTCTAACTGTTCGGGGCGTGGTCGTGTACCGCAATCTACCTGGGAAGCGCTGTCACAAAATAAGGTGTAGTCGTTGAAGAGAAGTCCCGGACCGCACTGAATCCGCGAGAAGAGGTGTCCAAGGTGACACGTGAAATATACGTCACACCTGCCCGGATGTCCCACTATGACGTTGGCACCAAAACTCCGACAGTATGGATGTGCTGCAAAATATTAACACAGGGTTATTCAAATTCATGAAAATGAGCCAGAGAACCAAGTCCACATTGATTTAACCAGAGATTTTATTGATAACAAAACATTTTCAAATATATGAGATAGAATAGAGAAGGACCATATTAACAAAACAACAACCTCCATGTTTAGTCACGGTTTTGTACCGATTTTATTTATTGTATTAAAATAATGCTGATCAATTACATGTATTTCCTGACTGAAATGCTGTGTGTGTCTTTCACCTTTAGCCAATTTACAAACTTGCACAGTTTGGTTGATAATCTGTGTGATTTAAAGTAACAAAACAGAGGTATCCGTGCTGAAATAAGTGTCTCGCCAAACCGACATACACGATACCTACATTTGTAAGGCTGCCAAGGATCTATTGTGATGATATATGTAAAAATAGAATGGAAAACACGTCGATGGTCGGACTCAACCCTCGTTTCATCCTAACGGCACTTTTGTTTATCAGACAATATTTGCTGAACCTTTAACTTAGAGAAAGATTGAAAAAATGTTTTTCTGTATGTCAAATATTTGTGAAATATTTCTATTTAAATAGATAAAGTGTATGGGCACGACATTTCGTTTTATTAAACATCGGACTTGAAATATGTCAAAGTTCATAGTTCTGGTTGTCTCCTTCCCCAGAAATCTCTAGTACCAGGAAGAAATCATAACGAGTATAACATAAGCTTGTTTACCCAGTTTAATGACGAAATGTCAAACAGCCAAGAAAGACTGAACCATGAAACGTTTTGACGTTTCATCGGTGTTATATTAAGTGTTAGTATTAGAGCTAGCCTATACTGAAATTGAAGAAATAAGGATATGTCTTTTTAAAGTTACATCGTCTGTCCACCAAAGCAATGAATTTATTGAACCAATTCCCTAAAACAAAAGATGCATCGTCGACGTTCGTGGTTTCCATCAGTTTAAGGGATTGGAAAGAGGACTTTGCAGCAACCAAAATAGGACTAGAATCAGCAGATGGGATTGTTGACAGTATGTTGGCTTTTGTCGACTTGCAGACGTTTCACCCTGAAAGTCACCATGGCCCAATCCGAACTATTTGCATTTACTTTTAAAGGTTTTCTGGTGCATTTGTCAAAAATGTTAAATGTTTCAAAATCAATGGCTATTTTCCCCAAACAGTAAGAATAAAGGGCATTTCGTTACTATCAGCCTCAGAATTACACGTTGAGTAATTGTTTAGCAATATCAAACATACAAAAATAAACCCATGTGTAGCCCGGCTGAAGTTGGCATTCAAAAACCTGAGGGCGTGCGATCTTCATATATATACTGAACCGCAAAAGAAACTTCACCCTATTCAAATGCTGCTAAATGCATATATTATCATAATTTTCAATAGTTTTTCTGTTTTGATATGCTTGCTAGACCTGGTTTGAAGCCAGTGGTCAGGAAAGTTTGGTTTCTGATCATGTTACTAATATGCAAAACACGTCGTCAAAGCACATTTAACAAGGTAATGATGGGGTGCTTTTTCGGTTCGTTTTGCCTTAAGGTCACAATGCACGTGTGTTGCGAGGTGCCACCCCTATAAAAAAAGCCAACGAGCAGGCACCGAATCATTCACAGTTTGACACTAGTGACGGAGCAGAGAGACCAAGCCTTGGGAAGACTTCATGCTGGCCAGACTGCAAGACTTGTGGCAAACCACTCAGTGTTCATGTCCGAACAATATACCGCCTGCAGCAACGGCTTCAAGACACTGGAAGCACAGCAGACCGTCCTCGTAGTGGAAGACCCCCTGTAACAACGTTGAGGCAAGATCGACAGATTGTCCGTCAACACCTGCAAAACTACTTCGCTACAGCTGCGGAAACTGCCAGGACAATCATTGGCAATCACCAATCAGCGACGACACGGTGCGCAGGCGTTTGAGGCCTGCAAATGTCAGATGTCACCGGCAATACAGGAGTCTGATCCTCACTGCTCGACATCGCTGCGCTCGTCTGCAATGGGCCACACAGCATCGGAGTTGGCGTCACTGGGAGTGGAGAACTGTAGTCTTCTCTGATGAAAGCGGGTATTGCATCTCGACAGTTGATGGGCGAATGAGAGTGTGGCGTAGACGAGGGGAGCGTTTTACAGATGAGTGGGTTCTGGAAAGAGACGCGTGGGGAGCTCCCAGCTTTATGGTATGGGGTGCTATAGCACTGAATCAAAAGCTAGGCCCTATGGTGTTCCAGAATGTTGGTCCTGGTAGAGGAAAGGTGTAACAGCTGCCCGCTACATCGATAAGGCGCTGAGAACCTTCATCGTGCCCTATTTTGCTCGTCATGGAAATCATGTCTTCCAGCAGGAAAACGCACGAGCCCATACTGCCAGAGCAACAAGCGACTTCCTCGGTAAAAACAACATACAGACTCTTCCATGGCCTGCTCTCGGTCCAGACTTAAATCCGATAGAACACTTGTGGGACGAGATTCAGAGGAAGCTCTATCTCGTGCGGCCAAGACAGACAACTGCAGCTGAACTCACTCAGGCGTATCACAGAATCTGGGCCCAAGTTCCTATCATCTTTATCAACCGTCTCATCCACTCAATGTAATCAACGCTCATGGTGGCCATATACATTATTGACTTCCAGATCGCACTGTGGTGCCACCTGTCCTCACTTTCACTTGAAATTCTCTAACATTTGTCTACCAATGATGATAATCAATCATGTCAAATTTGGAATCATTCCGTTGATTAGAGTGTTGTTTAGACCTATTTGAAATACACTGATTATCAATAATCGTCGCCTTAAGCAAGTCAAATCCAGTCATCCGACGAAAACTAGAAAAAGTTCCAATCAGAAAACCAGAGAAATGGTCCAGGACATTAGAAAGTATTCTCGATGCATCCCAGGGGCCGGGGGCAGGGAGGGGGGGGGGGGCTGGCTGGTTAGACAAGGAAGGCGAAACACCTGGTACTTACGAAAATGGCCTGCCTTCTTTCAATTATCGACCTACATGTATGTGGGATGGTTGCCAGTTACCAACAGAAGGTCGTGGGTTTCCTCCCACAATAAAACTGGCAACGCCGCCATATAACTGAAATAATCTTGAGCACGGCGTAAAACAACAAACAATCAATCAATCAATCAATTAATCTTTCAATTTCTAAAGAAACATCGATACCTTTCTTCGTGTTATTACAAGTATAGACTCATTGAATAATTTTTTATTCTGTGTGGCTGGTTTAGTTTTCCAACGAGCTGCATATTCCTTCTTTCTCATGACAATCTGAATTCATGATAATATCTTATCTTAAAAATTGTCATGAATTCAGACTGTCAAGCGAAAGATGAAATTTACAGTTCATTAAAAAACTGAACCAGTCACACAAAATCAAAAAATATTCACAAATCTATACTTGTATAGAGGAAGGTATCGCTGTTTGGTTTGAAACTGAAAGAAGACAGGCCATTTTCGTAAGTACCAGGTGATACGGCTGATCGTTTCCAAGCATTCTCGCCTCTTTGGGAAAAATAGCCAATAATTTTGAAATTTTCTTTTACCGGAAAATTCTAAACAAAAAATGGCAGCCTACAAATGTATGCCACTTTCAGCATTTATAAAGTACAAATATGTTTTTGAGTGAAAAGCACAAAAAAACAAAACAAAATGGAATAAATAATTGAAATGTTGATATGTGACTTACGATCATTTAGGTATTAGAGATTTCATAGGAAAAGAAATCGATTTTCACTTACAGGTTCATCTAATTTGCCTATCCAATATGGCCTCTGGTTTATTTTCCGCTTGTTTCTTCAGGCTTCACATCAGACATGTAAAGCTTTTAACTAAATTTTTCTCAAAATAACGGAGGCCGAAAATCGACTAAGCCAGACAATTGTATGTATAGATCGTTAAACAATCGGATTGATCATTGAAAATAACATTGCATCATGGTGGCAAAGCTGGACAGATATGGGCCTATCAGATAAAATAGCTATAGGGAAATAGGGAAACAGCAACTTCATAAAAAGGAAAATGTTAAGATCGAATCACCTTTCTCGTGTATGGATCGGAATAAATTCTGACCACTGTCACGTTTTTATAGCCCATAACAATATGGACAAGTTACTAATAAATTAGATATTAGTTTTGAGTATACATTTTTTTTTAGCTTTATTCTCGCCACATTCTCTATTGATTGTACATAAATTTCCTTATGTAATTATTGAGTGGTTAATAAATGAAATGAAATGAAATGAAATGAAATTGGTATTGTAATGAGTGAATGCTAGTCGAGTACACAACATGCAACCAAACAATAATTGTAAAGTTTATGCTTTTATCAGACCTGGTCATAAGTTATGATTGGGAAATGTTAGAAATGAAAGAACAGAATTCATTGTAAGACAAACTTACGTGTGACCCCCTTACATTCGAACCCTTCCCCTAAGGCGCCCGGGTAATCACATTTCTCCGTTTTGGGATTAAAAGCAAGGCTCCAAGGGCAGGCAAATCGTGCTCTTCTTTTCCCTTTAAAACACATGAAGTAGTAGGAACAATTGTCCGGATCTACAACGGTTCCGTTAGGGTTCTTCTCACATAATGGATCAACTCTTGCACCTGAAACGGAATTTTATTGTGAGTGGAATATTATTTCTCATTTTCTATAACGGCATGCAAAAGTTATTATCTGAGCTTTGAGAAAGTTGGTTCTAGAATCAATCTCGCACACCTCGTGCCCGATAGTGACAAGAGGTGAGTACTGGCTACAACATTAACTATCGACTGCAGCATTATCAATAAATACGCTGACCACTCAAAGCCATTGGTGCATTAATACACAATCTAAATTATTAGAAACTGCTCTTGAAGATATATCTATTCAATCGAGATCTAGGTCTACATCCGTTATATAGTCACGAGGAACACGATTGTACAAGTGTAGCAATCTGGAACTTCAAAGACTCTGGCAGGAATTTTACAAAATGCAGTATGTTCTAATGAAAAAAACGTTCTTTTGTCCATTGCAACGAAACATGTTGAGCATACGAATGACCGAAGCAGTTAAGTAGCAGGTTATCACCTACACAGAGCAGGACATTCCTTCAGGAAAATTGCAAGAAGATTAAACCTTTTTGGACCGAAAACATTAACAAACGAATGTCGTTAGTAATAGCAGACGTGCGGGCAGACCACGCGACCTCAGATAGAGATGACAAAATTTGCGGCCAGTAAGGCAGATTCCTTCTAAATGCTGTCGGTGGCAAAAATAGTTTCCAGGCCACCTTGTACAGCATATGCAGCAAGAAAAATCACGCGAACTTCATGTATACATGTATACTCTTTTTAACACAATTAGAAACTTGTCTCCATGGTTATTTTAGACAAGAAGATTTTCCCTGTGCCCGTGTGTTTTAGTAATCATAAATATACCATACGGTGGTGTATCTGTTATGAGCATGTTTCTCATTTGATTGCAAGCTTGATTTGGTTACCATACAAGGACAAGCAAGCAAGGAGCTGGCTACATGCAGGAAGGGTTCGAACCTGCTGTCGTTGCACATGTTGATAATCACATATTAGCCACTAGACCACCATTCACGAATGATGACGCTCAGCCCCATCGTTCAAGAGATGTGACCCAGTTTGTCCAGAACAATGCTATCGATAACATTCCATGGTCAGGACGGAGTCCGGATTTGAATCCCTTGGGGTGTTTGGGTCATTGTTGGGCCTAAGGTTCAATGTTGGTATCCTGCTCAACATTAAAATTTTGAGATTTCACCATAGTTTTTATTGTTTTTTTTTTTGAATTTTCAAGTAAATGTTCAGCACAAGTTTCTCACATACCAGAATGTATTCCTAATGCACGTTCATGTTGCATCCAATTAACTACCTTTTTTGGTATCCACAGACACCGGCTTCAAATATTCATTCTGTTTAAATTTAACTATTTCTACAATTAATACAGCATCATACAAAAAATTATGGAATGCAACACTTATTTGGCCACGTAAACTTCGTACCCCCCCCCCCCCCCCCCCCCCACCCGTCCCCGATTCTATTATCCCGAAGAGCTTGAACTTCGCGTGAAATTAGCTAATAGATGTCTCCTTTAGTCAGACTCTCAAACCCAGCTAGATGATTGGAGCACGCGCTACGACGTAATCAAACGATGTCAACATAAATTCCGCGCGACGCAAGTAACTTTTTTTAGGAATGGGTGTGTGTGAAAACGAGGTTTTAGTAGCTTGCACAGCATGTTCTAGTATTGGTATTTTCTAGTTTTAGAAAATACATTAGAGAAACGTATTTTGAGGGATAATAAAATAGTTGTTATGATTCGTGGAGGTTTTATCGACCTTAGTATTTAATTGGTCAGGTGATCGATAATTATATCAAACCTCCACGATACGGGGTCGTATTTACAACAGCGAAAACAAAAACAAAATACCATGCAGCTGGATGGATAAAAATAAAATAATATACCTGGTGCTTCTATTAAATGCCATTTTCCCTCCACCCATTCGTACGTTGGAGCTCCTTGGGTAGCTGGCAAAATGTATATGATAGCCACAAGACTGACTGAGAGGTAGACGAAATTTGTCGCAGCCATTTCAATATACGTCAGGTCTTTCTGTTTAAGAAAACGGAAGGCGTTAGTCTAAGCGAAGCTGTGTACATGTTATTAAGTTTGTGAACATACTTTAGTTAATCCACAAGTCAACATTGAAGTTCGAGAACATTTAAGGTAGACCCAAAACACTCCGTGTCATTCACCTTATAGAGAGGGAAGGAAACATTTTTTTTGTTAGTGTTTACGCCAATCTTGAAGTTTAGGTCATGTTTTAGTTTATTACAACAACATATCATTGGGTATAAAGCTCGAAATAATATACCCTCTTTTAACTCAATTCGAAACTTGTTTCCATGGTTATTTTAGTCTAGAGGATTTTTCTTCTGATGTATTCAAAGATTAAATATAAAAAAATATATTTTGGCGTTGATATTTTCATCTATCTAGATTATCCAGTAGCTGGTAAAGTCAATAAACATTGACTTTCGCATTAAATTTCGGAAAAAAGATTCCAATAGACATAGGCGAACTTTATAACATTTCAAAAGTCTACAAAACCATGAAATTGGTTCTCCTAGATGGCCTCCAAGATGGCCGTCAAAACATTATTCACCAGCAGATATCGAAAGGCTAAAATTCATTTTATTTTTCACTGTTTAAAGTGGCATGAGCTGCCATATCTTGAAGTTAATACAGAATGTTGAAATTATTGGTTATTTTTCTCAAGACGTATAATTCAGAAGCTTTTTTAGGGCTTCTAGTCTCAAAAATGTACGATAAAGTATTGTTTTGAACTAACTTTGGCTTAAAATGAATGAATGGTCTTTTCGAAAACGTTTTCGGTTCGTACAGAGCACATACTGTATGGATTTTCCTCATTCCAACGCCAATCATTTAGTTTTTCGATGGCCTTCAAAGCCTCTTACTGTCGTGGCGTTCAGAAATTATGAAAAAGTGTGAATTTTGGCAGCTCATGCCACTTTAAGTCCAAAAAATGATAACTTATACCCATGAACATGGATCTGTGGCCATACAAATTTTAGTTAATGAACAGCAGACATGGAAACAAAATTGTCTTAACAAAAATATAGATGTAGGTATTTATTTTACCGATAGCAGCTAACAACACTTAACATTCTTTAAGGTGGCAGCTTATAAATGAAAAACAACATCTATTGCTTATTTCAGCATTTATCTCCAATGTGAACAATGTCCCGTGTTGATTAGACAAAAATGTATTGTCTACATCTCGTGATTCTTAAGCTCGATAATTTTGTTGCGTATAGTTTTTCCTATACAAAACTACGGAAGCGTATTAGGGCCATGTGAAAAAAAAATTCGCTAATTCGGAGTTACTATGTCAAACGTAGCTAATTCGGAGTTAATAACTCCGAATTAGCTTCTAATTCGGAGTAACTAAGTCCCACGTAGCTAATTCGAAGTTATTAACTCCAAATTAGCGGCTAATTCGGAGTTACTAGGTCCCACGTAGTTACTTCGGAGTTACTATGTCAGTCCCACGTACCTGATTCGGAATTAGCTGCTAATTTGGACTTAGTAACTCCGAATTAGCTACGCGGGACTTTTTTTCACCTGGCGGCCCTAATACGCTTCCGCATAAAACCGTATATATGGATCTCATGTAATTTATACACGAGAATGTATATGGATAGGCTACCGATCCAGAATGTAAATATTATTCAACACATCGATTCTATCAGGGAAACGCATAGTACCTAACTCCGGTGGTAAACCCCAGCGTTTCCGGTGCCTACACGACCGCTGGACCAACGATTGCGAGGTGATCTGTGACCTACTGTGATTTAAAGCTAGATCTGTTCATGATGCTATTTTATACTGCAGATCAAATCAGGTGAAATATATCATGGAAACATAGAATAAACAAACAGGTGAAACATACCATGGAAACATAGAATAAACAAACAGGTGAAATATACCATGGAAACATAGAATAAACAAACTAGGTGAAATATACCATGGAAACATAGAATAAACAAACAGGTGCAATATACCATGGAAACATAGAATAAACAAACAGGTGAAATATACCATGGAAACAGAGAATAAACAAACAGGTGCAATATACCATGGAAACATAGAATAAACAAACAGGGGAAATATACCATGGAAACATAGAATAAACAAACAGGTGAAATATACCATGGAAACATAGAATAAACAAACAGGTGCAATATACCATGGAAACATAGAATAAACAAACAGGTGAAATATACCATGGAAACATAGAATAAACAAACAGGGGAAATATACCATGGAAACATAGAATAAACAAACAGGGGAAATATACCATGGAAACATAGAATAAACAAACAGGGGAAATATACCATGGAAACATAGAATAAACAAACAGGGGAAATATACCATGGACACATAGAATAAACAAACAGGGGAAATATACCATGGAAACATAGAATAAACAAACAGGGGAAATATACCATGGAAACATAGAATAAACAAACAGGGGAAATATACCATGGAAACATAGAATAAACAAACAGGTGCAATATATCATGGAAACATAGAATAAACAAACAGGTGAAATATACCATGGAAACATAGAATAAACAAACAGGGGAAATATACCACGGAAACATAGAATAAACAAACACGTGAAATATACCATGGAAACATAGAATAAACAAACACGTGAAATATACCATGGAAACATAGAATAAACAAACAGGGGAAATATACCATAGAAACATAGAATAAACAAACAGGGGAAATATACCATGGAAACATAGAATAAACAAACAGGTGAAATATACCATGGAAACATAGAATAAACAAACAGGTGAAATATACCATGGAAACATAGAATAAACAAACAGGTGAAATATACCATAGAAACATAGAATAAACAAACAGGGAAAATATACCATGGACACATAGAATAAACAAACTTTTTACTCACCTTTGGGCGTGGCGTATTTTCATTACGCTTTATGCAATATGCTATAGCTGTAACAGTTGATTGATCAACCTAAACTTTAAAATAAATACAACACTTCAGTCCATATGGACGTCCTTTGCTTTATCCGAAACTTGAAGAAATAGGTCCGATAAAACTGTCTGAAAGTCGTGTCTTTTAAAACAGGAAGTTGTATGAATGTAACAAAGATTGTGTATATGGCATGGGCAGATGTCTCTCGTTGCTTTGCTAAACCCCTGAACTTCGAGATCCTAACTGCACAACAATTTGCCCTTCTGCTTTACAAGAGTTCATAAAACTTTTACAACCTTTCGCCAAACCGTTCTGCTGCTTTTAACTGAAAAGCTAAATACATCAGTTGCGCTTTGACTTCTCGGAATAATGTTTGTCCTGTGTAATGTTTGTTTGGTTGAATCCCTCTTTATCCCAGTGTAAACTCACGCCATCATATTGAAAAGTTTAGGAGTCGAGTAGTGTGTCACGTCGCCATCCTCAGCGTTCCTGTTAAGCATTATAATTTCTGTATTCGCACTAGGCCCAGTGGCTGCTTTCGATTGTGTCCTACAACTATACTGATTGAAGTTTTACTCAATCATAACTTATGGCTTAAGATTAGTTCAGAGTTACTGGTGAAGTTTTAAAAAAACGGATATATCCTATGATTGGTTCTGCTTATCCGGCCGCGTTCGCAGTTTTATAGCTGAAAAACACACGTCCCACTTATTTCTGGACTTATTCGGCAAGGGATTCGAAAGTTTGTCTACCGCTACAGGAACAGATCCCGGCCCAAATTAGTGACGATTTCTCTCTACATAGCTCTAACTGGTATTTATACCAATCTTTGTTTCTGTCAAATAGTCCTTGATATCTCTATTATCAGAAGTCTATGAACAGGGAAGTGTGAAATGTCGCATTACCCCATATTCAGGGCACTGGCGCTTTCAGCCTGCTTATACTACATTATGTGACGTTTATGCGCGGTAGATTTTGAAATTGTCAACGGTTGCGCAATTTCAAATCAGAAAATAAATTCATTCTCCACTTACTGCATCTATCGGCAATTCCAGTAACCGCAGTTCGGAGAATGCATTGGTTTTTATAAAAGCTTTACCGAACATGCGACTCTGATATCTCCATTTGGACTCAAATCGTTCCAAACAAGTCTTCTTGTCTCATTTTCAACTTTATGAAGTTCTTCGGAAACTTTAACTTTTGCTCCATCAAGTACTGTTATCATAAATAAAATGTTCGCCATGTTTTTTCTTATGCATCCCATAATAGTTCATAGGAGAAAGTGAAGAAAAGCCACGCTTTCTGACTAACCGAGAGAGGGCTCTGTGTATGGTGACCTCTGGGTCAAACGGCGCCAATGCCCTCAATACTATGTAATGGAACGCTTCACACTTCCACATTCATAGACTTCTGCTATTATATAATATAAGTGTTTTTGCCATAGTTAAGATGCGTAACCATTGTCAATGTGTTACAAAAGGATTCCAGAAAATTCTACTGACCAAGGCTAAGCTCCTGTCAGTCGTCAACCTAATGAAATATCATAGGTTTGGTTTGTTACTACAATTTATGGGGTATAAAGGTCTAAATGATATACTTTTTAACACAATTAAAAACTTGTCTCCATGGTTATTTTAGACAAGAAGATTTTTCCTGTGCCCGTGTGTTCTAGTGATCATGAATATATAATATAAGGGTTTGAAAGATACATGTATACTGATCAGGGCTAAACTCCCCTGCCTGTCTTCTACCTAAGGTTTTCTGGGCAGACCAAAATTTTCACTTTCTTTTTCCATGATCCTATGGGGTTCAATCTCAGTCTACCGACATTCTTGCCATAGCTGAAGATGCATAAACATTGTCAATGTATTACAAAGTGTTCCAGAAAATTCTACTGAGTAAGGCCAAGCCCCTGTCAGTCGACAACCTAATGAAATATCATGGGTTAAGTCCATTACAACAACTTATGGGGTATAAAAGTCCCTAAATGGTATACCCCTTTTTAACACAAAGGGTCTGGTGTGTCGTGTCAGCCAGAGAATTTGTCCCACTTTTGATCTGTATTTGTCAACATCAGAACAATCCCATGGTAAGTCTTTGTCTATTTTTTTTACTCCATTCAATTTTAGCCGGTGGCTGTAACTTGAAAAGTCGCTATAAATAGGGTTCCGTAGCCGATCTCGGGAATATACTTTTTGTATGTTTTTTTATATTCCTTAGGACATACTTTAGCCCCCCAAAAAGTTCGTCCATTCCAAACCCCGGCGTTTTCGCAAAAAAGCCATGTAAAAGGAACACTTTCCCGCATATATTGTGGCCATAGGCACACGGAGTGCTCTCCCCTTACCCCTCTATCTAATACATATTCACTCTGAAACTTCGGGGATTTACGTGCGTGAAATACCCTCTGATAGACTGCAGGTCATTTTGAATATGGCGACCAAATAGGTAGCCGTGCAGCGTACAAATCCCAAATCCCCTTGAGAGCCCCACAAAAGTGTCCCCGTGACAATGCAAGGGACTGAAACACTCGCTTTGTTAACTTCAGCCTCGATCAGTTATATAATTGAAGTATTGGAAGATTCCTGATATGTACCGAAACTGCGTCTGTCTACAACATGTGGTTTACCGGGCTAAATAAAATATATTAACAAATATCTTTCTAAATGATATTAGCATTTAATAAATTTATAATTATTTTTATTTTCTGTTTTCGTCGGTAGTAAAACATTTTGATATTATCTTTCGACGCCATTTTTATTCAGCCCAAAAATACGGTGATTTGCCGTATAAAAAGCGCAGACTGTCCGAGGCGTGTCAAAGCCGACCGGTAGCGAGCGAAGATAGCCGAAGGGAGTTCCGACTGATACATATTATATAGAAGGGTAACGGGAGAGCTCTCCGTATGCCTGTGGATTTTTTTTATTAAAGTGGCATGAGCTGCCAAAATTCATACTTTTTTCATAATTTCTGATCGTCGCGACAGTAAGAGGCTTTGAAGGCCATCGAAAAGGGCCTTTGAAAAACTAAATGATTGGCCTTGGAATGAGGAGAATCCATACAGTTTGTGACCGGTACGAGCCGAAAACGCGTTCGAAAAGTAAACAAAATTTAAATAACCGGGACAATAAACAATATTTTTCCGTACATATTCGAGACTAGAAGCACTAAAAATCTTCTGAATTATACGTCTTGAGAAAAATAGCCAATAATTTCAACATTTTGTTTTAACGTCAAAACATCAACATTTTGGCAGCTCATGCCACTTTAAGCGTTTTTATTAAGGGTTTTATTAAGCTGCCGCTATTTGCCTTCACCTGTCGCACATGAGAGAAAAGTCAAAATAAACTGATTTGTATGAAGATCAACAAGTTTATGCAATCTATTATCACTATACATTTTAACACTATGTTTTCATCCGATTTTTCACGTAACAAACCCTCTAATATATATATAGTAATAATGTAATTTTAGAATCAGACATCTGGGCCATATAACATATAGTTTAAATTACAGATACAATAATGTATTTAAAATTTAATGCAAGCTTCGGCAAGAGTTTTCGGTAGAAAGTGGGGGGGGGGGGTCTATAAAATATTTTTAAGATCTCCCACACCCAGTAACCCATAGAAACCATTTGCGCTGTAAGGAATATACTTTTGATTGGTTGTTGTTTAATAGCGTATTCAAGTTTCTTTTGTTTATATATTATTACCAGAAGAAACTCAATGCCAGGTGACACCCCAAGGTTACTTCTGTTGGTTTCTGGCTACCGTTCCACTCGAGGCCAACCAAGAAGTAATTGTCAACAAATTTGGTGTCGCATGTATGATGGTGTTGTGAGGATTATTGGGGGGACACTCAGAGAAACCAGGCTTAACCTCCTCCAGGAAACCCTGACCTTTCGCTGGTTCCTGGTGACCATCCCACTTACATCGTGCATAGCCCCCTGATCATAGGCCCCCTGAGTGATCGAGAGTTTACCTCGCACATGAAGTGTCACACTAAATCGAATTATTGTATTACACATAGGGGGTATTAACAAATATTTAATACCCCCCCCCCCCCCCCTCCCTCCAAAGTTAAACTCTATAATTTAAACTAGGGCACCATACTTCACTACAGTATAGGCCTACACAGAAAATTGCTATAATAGAAAATACAAACCCCCGTCTTTGGTCTCGACTTGAACTTTATCTCTAACTATTTTGTGGTGAAGTGTAATCTTTTTTGCACATAATGTATTGCATTGGCAGCACTACCGATTGATTGATGTTTTACGCCGCACTCAAGACTATTTCACTTATATGGCGGCGTTGCCAGGTTTAGTGAGGGGGTGGGACCGGGCTCATTGCCCAGAGGAAACCCCGGCCGACTTTCGCCGAGTACTTGGCAACTCTTGCACATACGGCGATCGAGTGAAAATCCACTCAGAAATTTGTCAATTTTTTTGGCAGCCTGCATTCGTTTTTTTTTTTTTGTGAAATGCTTATAACAGGATGGATGATACCCAATATTTGTTGACAGAGATTTCATCGTACCCTTTGTTAAATGTGTCGTTTTTCTCACTGTTTGTTTGTTAATGTTTACAGTTTGTTTATTCTGTTTTGTGTACTCTGCCCTTGTCGGGTGTTCGTACAATAAATCTTGAATCTTGAATCTTGAATCTGAATGTGCCCATTCTATCGCACATCTTTTGACACTGCTCCATCTAGTTCTAGTAAAAGGCAATTCAATTTCATTTTCCCTGCCTTGCGTGTGTACTATACAGGAATAAGTACTTGATTTTCCATCCGATCGCTCTACCATCTTGCTGTCATTCTGTGTGTTTACAAACTATTGTTTATATCGGAAATAGAAAAATTCAGCGATCTGATTGGCTTGTTCAAAAATTATACCGCCAGAAACGGTAAAATAGGTCACAAAGGTTAAAGATATGTCAGAAACATAAATCGATATTCAGTTGAAGATATCTTATAAACGCCGGGGTTCTGCATGGACGAACTTTTTTTATATATTCTTTAGTTAATCATTACTGTTTTAAAACTATCGGAACGTATATTCTTGAGATCGGCTACGGACTGAACGAATTGAAGCTTCGGCCACCAGCCTATTTTTAGAGGGTCAAGATTTTAACTGTTTTTGATGTAACACAATATTGCCAGGCTTGCATACTTTTTCCTCTTTACCAATAGAGAACGCTGCTCGTATCTTAGGCACTACACATTTATGAAAGGTTTCATTGCCAGCAAGGATGAAGTCATCAACCTGACTGGTTAGTACACCTTAAACAAAGTTGTCTTTCCACAAAAATACTACTGGATCCACAGAGGGGACATGAGCAGTACGGTGTTCCATACCTTTTCTTACTCTGATATACCAGTACAGGGAAGCATCAACTAACCCGGACACACACTTTTTTAATTTCCACTCAACCCTACTTGAATTGGCCTCTTTGGGTGGCTATGATATATCTCAAATATCTTTTGACAATCTAGACCATTGAAGAAAAGCTGTCTTTATGTTCATGGTAATGGGTGCCCATTGATTTTGTGCAATAACGGCCAAAACCAGAATTTGGTCTTTATTCACTTCCTCAAAGCCTCTATCAACAAGCCGAGCTTTAGGAATAATTCCGGTTGGTGTGTCTTTCATGGTGCATATCCGTCGGGTTGAAACACATTTTTACCTGTGTTTGGAGCAGGTATATATACACACAGTTTTTGACCATTTTTTTTAATTCAGCCGATTTGACCTCTGAAAAGTCAACTTCTTTTATTTCATAAACAGTTTCTTCAAAATTACACTCCTCACTTGCTTTAAGTTTTTTTCACTAGTTTTTTAAGTTCAGTTACTGTATCTAAATCAATGGATTCTTTCATCCCGATATTATTGCTTGGCTCAGTGTGCTGTATATTATATCAGGATTTATATTTACGGGCTGCCTAACCAGCTCTTGTTTAGCAGTAGCAATATGTAAATATATCATGTTTCACTTCAATCTCATCGCCGGCATAAATCTTGATTGTTTTTTTTTTCATTTGTCTTCTGTGGTATTTCTAATTTCATCATTTTCTCGTTGTGTCATTTCAGATCCTGTCGCTGTGAAAGGGGAATCTACTCTAGACCCTGTAGAGTCATCAGACAATTCACTGTCAACCACATTATCTGTTGTTAGTTTTTTGTTGTTAAAGTCACTATCCTTTATTTTGTCTCATTACTATGATTGTCACTGATATGTAAATTAGTGTTCAGCTTTTGTAATCTAGAGTCATGGACTAAACACAGATCCCACCATGTCACACAACAGTCCCATCCAATCGTATTCTCGCGAGATCTCCTTAAGACGTGGCTAAGATAGACCTCGTGCATCTTTACCGGACATAGCGCAGGGATTTTCGCGTGCCATCTCGGGTAACATTTTTAAAAAGCTATAAAAAATATAACAACCCTGACATCAAACTTTATGTGAATATATACAATGAATTAAAGAAAACGTTAAACTACATGTAGTAAAGAAAACGTGGAGTCAATTTCACGAAATAGTCTCATTTTGACGAAAACAGGCAAGATGGCGACGTTCCTGTCGGCCCGACTCACCTTGAACTGGCTACTGTCATAGGCTCCACAGGGCATTTCCAATAGTTGTTAGTGTTTGCAATGTTCGACGTAACTTACAATATCTCTAGCCGAGTGTAAGAGAGTAATAGAAAAGCGGGTAAATGCGAGCAAACGCCAGGTAGAATTCTTCGATGTTGTTGTTTTGTCGAATGCTTAAAAGTCACATGATCAGTTGACTTCCTAGAAGAACACTTCAACACCATTCCGATGGATTTTTCCGATAAAAATGGCAACTGTAGACCTCAGAGGTTAAATCTTGACTTTAGATTGCAGTCCCATCCTGTCCTATTACAATCCTAGGACCTTTCGATTCATTGTCTGATCTTTTATAATAAACTTTGTCAACAAAAAT
Source organism: Lepidochitona cinerea (assembly GCA_963971465.1). NCBI lineage: Eukaryota > Metazoa > Mollusca > Polyplacophora > Chitonida > Tonicellidae > Lepidochitona > Lepidochitona cinerea. The sequence goes on along the minus strand of OZ020563.1, from coordinate 27,626,644 downwards.
TAATTTATCATGAAAAAGTCTTACTTGTTTTCTTAATGCTCGTCTGACACGTTCTGATGACTCCGGTAATGTCGTTCTGGCGGCGTGTAAAGCACTGAACTTTTCTCTAACGAGCTTAGGTTTACACTATTAGGGCATTGGCTGACAATATTTATACAATAATAGTCGCTAGAGGTATATTCCAAGTTAACAGGTTGAGAGAACATTGTAGCCTAGCCTATTAAATCAAGTATAGTTTCAAATATATTTTACTGAGTAGAAGAGGAATGTCCGATGCCACAACTTCGGTTTCTATATTACAGTTAGCATTGCCTATTTTACCAGGTAGTACGACTCTTTTTAAAGGTTTAACAACATCTCCATCTCCAAATTTGAAACTTTTAGGACTAAAAAAAGATTTGATACTTTCATCCCAATAGTCATTGAACCATTTTGTCCTACAGACTGCACAGGTGCAGACAGCATCAATCACTGATGAACGCTTGGCTACAGCAGTGCAAGCAGCATCAATCACTGATGAACGCTTGGCTACAGCAGTGCATACAGCATCAATCACTGATGAACGCTTGGCTACAGCAGTGCAGGCAGCATCAATCACTGATGAACGCTTGGCTACAGCAGTGCAGGCAGCATCAATCACTGATGAACGCTTGGCTACAGCAGTGCATACAGCATCAATCACTGATGAACGCTTGGCTACAGCAGTGCAGGCAGCATCAATCACTGATGAACGCTTGGCTACAGCAGTGCAGGCAGCATCAATCACTGATGAACGCTTGGCTACAGCAGTGCAGGCAGCATCAATCACTGATGAACGCTTGGCTACAGCAGTGCAGGCAGCATCAATCACTGATGAACGCTTGGCTACAGCAGTGCATACAACATCAATCACTGATGAACGCTTGGCTACAGCAGTGCAGGCAGCATGAATCACTGATGAACGCTTGGCTACAGCAGTGCAGGCAGCATCAATCACTGATGAACGCTTGGCTACAGCAGTGCAGGCAGCATCAATCACTGATGAACGCTTGGCTACAGCAGTGCAGGCAGCATCAATCACTGATGAACACTTGGCTACAGCAGTGCAGACAGCATCAATCACTGATGAACGCTTGGCTACAGCAGTGCAGGCAGCATCAATCACTGATGAACGCTTGGCTACAGCAGTGCAGGCAGCATCAATCACTGATGAACGCTTGGCTACAGCAGTGCAGGCAGCATCAATCACTGATGAACGCTTGGCTACAGCAGTGCAGGCAGCATCAATCACTGATGAACACTTCGCTACAGCAGTGCAGACAGCATAAATCACTGATGAACGCTTGGCTACAGCAGTGCAGGCAGCATCAATCACTGATGAACGCTTGGCTACAGCAGTGCATACAGCATCAATCACTGATGAACGCTTGGCTACAGCAGTGCAGGCAGCATCCATCACTGATGAACGCTTGGCTACAGCAGTGCAGACAGCATCAATCACTGATGAACGCTTGGCTACAGCAGTGCAGGCAGCATCAATCACTGATGAACGCTTGGCTACAGCAGTGCAGACAGCATCAATCACTGATGAACGCTTGGCTACAGCAGTGCAGGCAGCATCAATCACTGATGAACGCTTCGCTACAGCAGTGCAGGCAGCATCAATCACTGATGAACGCTTGGCTACAGCAGTGCAGATAGCATCAATCACTGATGAACGCTTGGCTACAGCAGTGCAGGCAGCCTCAATCACTGATGAACGCTTGGCTACAGCAGTGCAGACAGCATCAATCACTGATGAACGCTTGGCTACAGCAGTGCAGACAGCATCAATCACTGATGAACGCTTGGCTACAGCAGTGCAGGCAGCATCAATCACTGATGAACGCTTGGCTTCAGCTATAAATACCTCATAATCAGTAACTTGTAATTCTTCTTTGGAAAATAATGTTAATAATATTATTCTCACTGAAATTCACCTTGTCCTGCAATTTATTATTATTGCGGGACATTATTTTACCCAATGCGTTTGTCAAATTTATTAATTGGATATTTACCCCTTGGTAGAGGTCAAGATCTTTGTTGTTGTTGAAAATGTTGTTGTTGTTTTGTCTATCAAATATTCTTGTGAAAAAAGCATCCTCCACTTTCACATAAAAGGCATAAGAATTTACGTGAGTTTATGCAGATTTAGATTGTTTATTGCAAACAGTTTCAATGCAAAATTATTTTTCAGCCAAACTGTTACCTCCGAATCCAATTAAAGTCATAAAACGAGACATAGGAGATAAATCCAACATTTATTAACTCAAACTGAACTTTATTTGATAGAAGGCATAACCTAAGTGTGTCTACTGGCTTCAAAAAGCATAAATTACAAAAAGGCGATGCGTGGGGAAGAGCAGAAAGAAGATCATACCAAAGTCCACTGTTGACGATAAAGTAAAAGCTAGATGGGTAGCACAATGTACAGGCGACATTTATAGAAGAGCAGAAATAGCATTACGACATAAAAACCCTGATAAAAATATTTAATATCGTCCGTACTATCTTAAAAATGTTATAGAAAATCTACTTTTAAAATTCTCATCTCCTTCTAAGTATGGGTACCATAGGATATAGTTTGTGTCCCAGATATTGTTATAAAAGTTAAATGCCATGGCATCGACCTGTTTAAGGGGTTTAAGAGGAACTGGGAACGGTGTGGGATATGAATATCTCGGATATGGACAGACCAATGGGACGTCTCTAGAACCAATCTGTAATCCCATACTCAAATTGTCATTTCCATAGAAAATAGCATCATCAATTCCTGTGAAAAATAAAAGACATATTTATATGGGATCCTTCAAACTGCAATGTAAACCCACACACATTTGAGAATCTACATTTTGGTTGCTTTATGAAAGACATAAATAGCTGGAAAACAAGACGAAATATCAATTTTTGGGGTAAAGCAAACTACATTTCTTCCCTCCATTTCTGTACATCATACGTGCATATGTTATAAATGAATACGTAGTGAAGTTTCTCTTCATCCAAACTGTTTCAGATTTGTCGAAAACTTTAAGCCTACTTAACCATATATTTTGCCCGACTATTTTCAGCAGTCTGTTCTAATACATACCATGAACATGTTGACTGCCGTTCAATCCCACATTTAAAGGGTCGATCAACTGGCCCATTTTCCGCATTCGCCATTTTAGATCAGGGTTATGGACGGGATGAAAGTCAAGGAAAAGGGCCTCTGGAAGTCTCGTTGCTGTTTTATCGAACCACGACAAACTAATCTCAACATCTGCAAAATATGGTCAGTACGCCTTGAGTTGTGTTTGATGCACTATTAAAGGTTTTTTAGTTGCTCAGCAAACAATTGACATAAATATCTCCAGAAATATGATAAAGTAACATCTGCATCTCAAAGTACACATGTGGAAAAAACAAACAAGTAACGCCATAGTTGTTCGTCGGTTTGATACAGAAAAATAGTATTGACCACGAAGCGTTACCATTTGGAAGCGAGAATTCCCCAGCAATGTTTTAAAATGTAATATGAAAATCCTCATCAGTGGATGATATATAATTTATGCCTCAAATAATTAACATGCGTAAAAATACTACCAGGTCCTGGAAATTGTCTGGAATCACGAACAAAATATCGAATCCATACTCTGTCGGGAGCACCAAAATACGTATGAGCAACGTTCAGTTTAGGTTCAAGGTGAACCAAAAAATGGCAACCATCTTAAATCCAAAAGAAAAAACATTGGGATTAGAAAACTTGAAATCAACATTCCGCGTTTAGGGCGACTGTGGCAAAGGAACTATGTCATTTGGATTCTAGTCTTGAAAAGTCATTTTAGGATATTTATCAGGGAGTATATATTAATACCAACCTACCAATCTTTTATAATAAACTTTGTCAACAAAAATTAATTTATCATGAAAAAGTCTTACTTGTTTTCTTAATGCTCGTCTGACACGTTCTGATGACTCCGGTAATGTCGTTCTGGCGGCGTGTAAAGCACTGAACTTTTCTCTAACGAGCTTAGGTTTACACTATTAGGGCATTGGCTGACAATATTTATACAATAATAGTCGCTAGAGGTATATTCCAAGTTAACAGGTTGAGAGAACATTGCAGCCTAGTCATTTATTAGATCAAGTATAGTTTCAAATATATTTTACTGAGTAGAAGAGGAATGTCCGATGCCACAACTTCGGTTTCTATATTACAGTAAGCATTGCCTATTTTACCAGGTAGTACGACTCTTTTTAAAGGTTTATTCTACCCCTCCTGCATGTGCGTGCCGTGTGCAAATATACATGTTAACTAGAGATGACTTTTCAAACAACATCGAGTCTGCAGTGCATCATCGGCTGGTAGGTTTACCTCCCCCGGAAGAAGTGATCTTTTGCTTGTTATCATACAAAATGAAGGATTTAACCTGATAATGTTGTGAGTGTGGTTATATTCTGTCCTTTAATATTGAAAACTGGGCTGTCATGAACGTATACAGTCACCAAAGGGTTGATTTCACAACATTTCCCCCGATAGCGTCGTCAGCAACCCAGCTTGTCAAAGCGGTAGCCATAGTGACATTATGTCATTCTGCTTCAAAATATCTGGGTCAACCGTTGCACGTGACCAAAGCTTATCGTTGATTGGTTAAAAGTTCCCAGTCTGTCCCGAGGGAGGGAAAAGGAACGGCAATCAACAACAGGTCACTTTTTCCTCATTTTTCTCAATTATCGGGGTAGAATCGACTTTAATACCTTCGTCATGGTGTTTATTGCATAACCCGATACCGCTGAACGTTGGTTCGCACCTCGTCATACCCCTCGAATGCTGCGCATTCTCGTGGTTTGACTCGGTACGAACCAACGTTCAGCGGTATCGGGTTACGCAACAAACACCGCTACGGCGGTATTAAACCCTTAATTCTACCCCTCCTGCATGTGCGTGCCGTGTGCAAATATACATGTTAAGTAGAGATGACTTTTCAAACGACATCGAGTCTGTATTGCAGCATCGGCTGGTAGGTTTACCTCCCCCGGAAGAAGTGATCTTTTGCTTGTTATCATACAAAATGAAGGATTTAACCTGATAATGTTGTGAGTGTGGTTATATTCTGTCCTTTTATATTGAAAACTGGGCTGTCATGAACGTATACAGTCACCAAAGGGTTGATTTCACAACATTTCCCCCGACAGCGTCGTCAGCAACCCAGCCTGTCAAAGCGTAGCCATAGTGACATTATGTCATTCTGCTTCAAAACATCTGGGTCAACCGTTGCACGTGACTAAAGCTTATCGTTGATTGGTTAAAAGTTCCCACTCTGTCCTGAGGGAGGGAAAAGGAACGGCAATCAACAACAGGTCACTTTTTCCTCATTTTTCTCAATTATCGGGGTAGAATCGACTTTAATACCTTCGTCTTGGTGTTTATTGCATAACCCGATACCGCTGAACGTTGGTTCGCACCTCGTCATACCCCTCGAATGCTGCGCATTCTCGTGGTTTGACTCGGTACGAACCAACGTTCAGCGGTATCGGGTTACGCAACAAACACCGCTACGGCGGTATTAAACCCTTAAACAACATCTCCATCTCCAAATTTGAAACTTTTAGGACTAAAAAAAGATTTGATACTTTCATCCCAATAGTCATTGAACCATTTTGTCCTACAGACTGCACAGGTGCAGACAGCATCAATCACTGATGAACGCTTGGCTACAGCAGTGCAGACAGCATCAATCACTGATGAACGCTTGGCTACAGCAGTGCAGGCAGCATCAATCACTGATGAACGCTTGGCTACAGCAGTGCAGGCAGCATCAATCACTGATGAACGCTTGGCTACAGCAGTGCAGATAGCATCAATCACTGATGAACGCTTGGCTACAGCAGTGCAGGCAGCCTCAATCACTGATGAACGCTTGGCTACAGCAGTGCAGACAGCATCAATCACTGATGAACGCTTGGCTACAGCAGTGCAGGCAGCATCAATCACTGATGAACGCTTGGCTACAGCAGTGCAGGCAGCATCAATCACTGATGAACGCTTGGCTTCAGCTATAAATACCTCATAATCAGTAACTTGTAATTCTTCTTTGGAAAATAATGTTAATAATATTATTCTCACTGAAATTCACCTTGTCCTGCATTTTATTATTATTGCGGGACATTATTTTACCCAATGCGTTTGTCAAATTTATTAATTAGATATTTACCCCTTGGTAGAGGTTTAGATCGTTGTTGTTGTTGAAAATGTTGTTGTTGTTTTGTCTATCAAATATTTTTGTGAAAAAAGCATCCTCCACTTTCACATAAAAGGCATAAGAGTTTACGTGAGTTTATGCAGATTTAGATTGTTTATTGCAAACAGTTTCAATGCAAAATTATTTTTCAGCCAAACTGTTACCTCCGAATCCAATTAAAGTCATAAAACGAGACATAGGAGATAAATCCAACATTTATTAACTCAAACTGAACTTTATTTGATAGAAGGCATAACCTAAGTGTGTCTACTGGCTTCAAAAAGCATAAATTACAAAAAGGCGATGCGTGGGGAAGAGCAGAAAGAAGATCATACCAAAGTCCACTGTTGACGATAAAGTAAAAGCTAGATGGGTAGCACAATGTACAGGCGACATTTATAGAAGAGCAGAAATAGCATTACGGCATAAAAACCCTGATAAAAATATTTAATATCGTCCGTACTATCTTAAAAATGTTATAGAAAATCTACTTTTAAAATTCTCATCTCCTTCTAAGTATGGGTACCATAGGATATAGTTTGTGTCCCAGATATTGTTATAAAAGTTAAATGCCATGGCGTCGACCTGTTTAAGGGGTTTAAGAGGAACTGGGAACGGTGTGGGATATGAATATCTCGGATATGGACAGACCAATGGGACGTCTCTAGAACCAATCTGTAATCCCATACTCAAATTGTCATTTCCATAGAAAATAGCATCATCAATTCCTGTGAAAAATAAAAGACATATTTATATGGGATCCTTCAAACTGCAATGTAAACCCACACACATTTGAGAATCTACATTTTGGTTGCTTTATGAAAGACATAAATAGCTGGAAAACAAGACGAAATATCAATTTTTGAGGTAAAGCAAACTACATTTCTTCCCTCCATTTCTGTACATCATACGTGCATATGTTATAAATGAATACGTAGTGAAGTTTCTCTTCATCCAAACTGTTTCAGATTTGTCGAAAACTTTAAGCCTACTTAACCATATATTTTACCCGACTATTTTCAGCAGTCTGTTCTAATACATACCATGAACATGTTGACTGCCGTTCAATCCCACATTTAAAGGGTCGATCAACTGCCCCATTTTCCGCATTCGCCATTTAAGATCAGGGTTATGGACGGGATGAAAGTCAAGGAAAAGGGCCTCTGGAAGTCTCGTTGCTGTTTTATCGAACCACGACAAACTAATCTCAACATCTGCAAAATATGGTCAGTACGCCTTGAGTTGTGTTTGATGCACTATTAAAGGTTTTTTAGTTGCTCAGCAAACAGTTGACATTAATATCTCCAGAAATATGATAAAGTAACATCTGCATCTCAAAGTACACATGTCGAAAAAACAAACAAGTAACGCCATAGTTGTTCGTCGGTTTGATACAGAAAAATAGTATTGACCACGAAGCGTTACCATTTGGAAGCGAGAATTCCCCAGCAATGTTTTAAAATGTAATATGAAAATCCTGAGCAATGGATGATATATAATTTATGCCTCAAATAATTAACATGCGTAAAAATACTACCAGGTCCTGGAAATTGTCTGGAATCACGAACAAAATATCGAATCCATACTCTGTCAGGAGCACCAAAATACGTATGGGCAACGTTCAGTTTAGGTTCAAGGTGAACCAAAAAATGGCAACCATCTAAAATCAAAAAGAAAAAACATTGGGATTAGAAAACTTGCAATCAACATCCCGCGTTTAGGGCGACTACGGCAAAGGAACTATGTCATTTGGATTCTAGTCTTGAAAAGTCATTTTAGGATATTTATCAGGGAGTATATATTAATACCAACCTTCAAGTCTTTGCCACAAAGTAACAACTTGATAATCCCAAAATGTGGACAGAGCATTAGCGTACTGATTGACGTTGATCTTGTGGATACCAGTACCAAAGGGGTTTTCTGGACGGTAATTATAATCACTCTCTACCCCAGCAAAACTATTTTCGTCAAATGTTCTGTATAAAAATTTTGCCAAAGAACTCGTCTCATTTGCCCAGTTAACCTAGAAAACATGTTTAAAGTGGTGTTAGATTCCGATCATCATGAGAAATTGAGCGTTTTCAGTTCGTTAACATTTCTACAGCCATTTTCTTTCCAAAGCTATGAATTATGTATTTTCGAAAATCCCGGCACCCCTATCAAACGAAATGTTGTGGTGAACATGAAGATAGGGGTTACATCATGACAGGTACAGAAAAGAACGGTAACCTTTCTGGAATAGCCGAGGATGACATTGGGAGAATTATCTCTATCACCATGGCGACTAAGACTTTGACTTTTAGTTTTTATTGTGACGTCAATAATGAGTTTGTTTGCTTGTCAATAACAAAATTGTTAAGAGGTAAACAATATCCCAAAACCAGTCTCTTGTGCCAGGACGTAAATACATTGTTTAATGGTGTGAGAAACAGTTTCGAGATGGTGTCTTAACGTATCTTCTATATACTCTCGTGAAGTTATTTAAAGTTATCGGCTATTTTTCTCAAGAAGTGCAATTTACACACTTGTTAGTGCTTTTAGTTTTGAGAACGTACATTAAAGTATTTTTCACTAACTTAGGCTTAGAGTAAACGAACGTTCGTCCCGGTTATCTAAATTTTGTTTACTTTTCGGACACTATTTCGGCTCGTACAACACACAGACTGAATGGATTTTCCTTATTCTAACGTCAACCATTTAGTTTTTCGATGACTTACAAAGCCTCTTACTGTTCTGACAATCAACATTTATGAAAAACAAAGTTCGAATTTTGGCAGCTCATGCCACTTTGACAACTTCAGCTTGTCAGCAAAATAGTGACAACTTTCGCTTATGCCTTCAGTAAGGTGATTTTGTACGTCTGAATGTCTTACCTGATTAAACGGGTCATAAAGGTAAGTTAATTCTCCTTGAGCCCCAAAAGACAGTTCGATGCCACCGGCACATCGAAACTTATCGTCTTTAAAGTTGGGCACTTTTGTAAAGTCTGTAAAGCAATAAATGTGGGTATAAATGATTACATAGTCAAGATAACGTGACTGCCATAAAGTAGCTGAGCTAGGATACATTTGTAGTTGGTGGGAACTTTGAACAACTTATCTGAGCTTTAGGTTTTGACCAATCCGCTTCCGTCGACCGCTATATACAGTGAGAAAAACAACCTTTAGTAATCAGAGGTACTTACTATTATTTTCTGGTTGAGGTTCCAGAGGAAGTAGGTCCACCAAATTCTCGTTGATATCTTTCACGACTGGATGGTCTCCCAATGCGGACACTGCCATCTCGGCAAATCGCCGCTGTTCGGTCCACGCGAGAGAACTGTTTTTAAAAATCCCTCCTGTAGAAAAAAAATCCAAAAATCTTTCACAAATGTAGAACTTGATACGTTATACTGTGGGGGTAACATATTTGGATTGTGATTACCGAAGCAAAAGCCTCTTTCGAGTTTGGTCCACCGCTTAAGCTTTATTTCTACATCCGAGTATAGGTCGATAGAGAACTTACAAAACACTATTGTAGTACATCAATTACCAATACATTATAATGCCGTGTTTTTAATTTTCGCCGATAAATTAGTTCCAAACTCTTCTTGTCTAAAATAACCACGGTGACAAGTTCTCATTATTGTGTTAAAAAGGGACATATCATTTAGACGTTTATACCCAATCATAGTTATAATAAACCACAACCCATGATATTTCATTAGGTAGACAACAGGCAGGAGTTTGGCCTTAGTCCGTAGAATTTTCTGGAAAAGATAATTTGGCAACAAATCATCATGCGGTCGGAATCAAGATGCCGGACGTATTTACTTCACATCTCAAAGGTGATGGGAATTTTATAAACTATACTTATCCCAACGAAACCGTTTCAAATGCACTGTGCTTATTTGTTTAAAAAGTTTCAGTGAAAATTAGCTTGAAATAATATGTGTTTACTAGAAATAGCAGACATACGGACGACCGAGGTAATGGCAATGCTTTACAAACCATGCCTAACACCTTATTGAATATGTTTTACCTGTGCGCACTTTTTCAAAAGCCTCATTTGTCCAGTTAACGTTGTCATTGACACCCGGTAAACCCCACGTGTGTTCTGGTAACTTAATGAGAAACCTGGTTGCGTTGACGATACGGGAATCCTTAGCATCACAATCTCCTATTAATGGAAATATTGTAAAAAAAACATTACCCACTTGTTATAAAGATTCATTTATTTACAGTGCTATTTTGCTTCTTTAATGTGGCATGAGCTACAACAAGCTCAGTGTTGAAGCACCTTGAAAAAAAGGAATTGACGTTGAACAAAATATTGATAGTAACCAGTGCAAACTAATAATGCACAAAAATCCAATAGCCGGGATGTATGAGTCCATTTTCGAGTTTCCGTGGCCTAAAAAAACTAACAAAACGTTCATATACAAGATTGATATCAGCGGAAAGCTCTCATTTTTGTTTCAAAAACTTTTGAGAAGTTGAGGCTACTTTAAGAAAAGTTGAGGCTACTTTAAGAAAAGTTTAGGCTACTTTAAGAAAAGTTGAGGCTGCTTTAATAAAAGTTGAGGCTACTTTAATAAAAGTTGAGCCTGCTTTAAGAAAAGTTGAGGATGCTTTAAGAAAAGTTGAGGCTACTTTAAGAAAAGTTGAGCCTGCTTTAAGAAAAGTTGAGGATGCTTTAAGAAAAGTTGAGGCTACTTTAATAAAAGTTGAGGCTACTTTAAGAAAGTTGAGGCTGCTTTAAGAAAAGTTCAGGCTACTTTAAGAAAAGTTGAGGCTGCTTTAATAAAAGTTGAGGCTACTTTAATAAAAGTTGAGCCTGCTTTAAGAAAAGTTGAGGATGCTTTAAGAAAAGTTGAGGCTACTTTAAGAAAAGTTGAGCCTGCTTTAAGAAAAGTTGAGGCTGCTTTAAGAAAAGTTGAGGCTACTTTAATAAAAATTTAGGCTACTTTAAGAAAAATTGAGGCTACTTTAAGAAAAGTTGAGGCTACTTTAAGAAAAGTTGAGGCTACTTTAAGAAAAGTTGAGGCTACTTTAAAAAAAGTTGAGGCTACTTTAAAGGGGCATGAGCTGCCAAAATTCGCAATTTTTTCATAATTTCTGATCGTCACGACAGTAAGAGGCTTTGAAGGCTATCGAAAAACTAAATGATTGGCGTTGGAATGAGAAAAATCCATACAGTATGTGGCCTGTATAAACCGAAAACGTGTTCAAAAGTAAACAAAATTTAAATAACCGGGACGACCATTCATTCATTCTAAGCCAAAGTTAGTTCAAAACAGTACTTTATCGTACATTTTCGAGACTAGAAGCATTAAAAAGCTTCTGAATTCTACCTTTTGAGAAAAATAGCCAATAATTTCAGCATTCTGTTTTAACGTCAAAATATCAACATTTTGGCAGCTCATGCCCCTTTAAGAAAAGTTGAGGCTACTTCAAGAAAAGTTGAGGCTACTTTAAGAAAAAATTATATTTTCTCATAAGAAGAGAAAAGAAAAAAATAGCTAAAAATTGAATCGTTATGAAGGTCAATCCGGATTCGGCCAAAGGAATCCCAAAGTAAACATGACCAATCAGTAGGTGGCCAGAAACTGTGAATTATGATATTCATCTCAACCAGCCTGAATTAACTTCAACTGAAAACAATTACCACTGGATTCAACTTTCTTTTAAAGACAAGGCAAGAAGACTTTAACCTGAGAGTATACATGTAGTAAGGGTAGAGCTGATAGCTCTATATTTAGCCATTTTCTTAGGGTCTGATGCCACTCCCATTAGCCATGTGTCCCCGATCTCCTGGGTGTACACAGGTAGTTTGTCCACATTAGGCAATATGGACTCCACGAAGTTTTCAAAAGTAGACGCTTTCACAGCTGCCAATGGGAACTCTTCGTTTAAAATTTGATAGTTCTGGAAAATTTCCTGTAAACAAACCACACATATTGCAAAGTGACTATATACAGTTTTTGATATTTTATCTAAACAGAAACAAATACTTTTCTTCAAAATAAGGCAATCTTTTCTACGATTCAATTCAATATCGCAGTCAACGTTGGTTTCAGTTCAAATTTAATTTATAAAGAAAAGTAACGGAAATCCAAAATAAGAGATAATTTTTTTTCATTTTGCGGAATTGAATCGCCTTACGTCAATGTTCTCTGGTGGTCCAGAGTTGTCTGTTCGAAAAGCGAAGCACAGCGCCTGATTCAGACTGTTCACCGTCACACAATCATCACGTGATAAACCACCCGGATGAAGAGCTGATGTTCCGGGGTCTAATGGATATCCGCCTACAAAAGATGAGACTGGCAGTGAAACATCCAGAGTTTTAAGCCGTGTATATGAGAATATCCCTCCTCAGTAGCCATGGTAAGATAAATAATATGGTTTTGGTTCAGGCCAAATGTGCAATGTGCGGTTTATGACGTGTCGAATTCTGACACTGCGTTTGAGTGTCTGCACAAACATTGGGCCCATAATGTCATACATGAGATGATTTCCCAGTAGTCCAACATAGTACACTATATTTCTGAACACTAAAACACAAGGGCACAGGAAAAATGACCATAGAGACACGTTTGAGTTATGTCAATTGGATCTATATACCCTATCATAAGTTATTGTTATAAACCAAAACCCATGATATTTCATTGGGTTGAAGACAGTTTGGCTTTGGTCAGTATAATTAACTGGAACGGTTTGTAATATTGACAAAGTTGTACGGGTCTTCAGCTTTGGCAAGAATAACGGTAAACTGAGAATAAGGCGAATATGCTTATGGGAAAAGAAAGTGAAACTAAAATCAAAATATGTGTTCCATCAAAAACACCCGGGTAGAAGACAGACAAGAGAGTTTACAGGGGAAATCATCTTGTCTAAATAACCATGGAGACAAGTTTCTAATTGTGTTAAAAAAAATGTATTGATTGGGGCTTAACGTCGCACTCAACAGCTAAGTTTATATGGCGACAAAAGTACCAACCCACCTAAAGATCCACCACTTTGGGACTAATTCAAAACTCAGTCATAATTTTATGTCCGTGTTATAACAGCGTTTGTAAATTAGCTAGGCCTTCTCACATTTTCAACCCAAATTTAGTAAGCTGTCAACAATGACAGGGTATAAGTAATTTAACTTAACGCAATGTCTCTATTAAATCCCCCCCCCCCCCCCCCCCACCCACCAAACCTGTCCTATGTTGATACCAAACGTGTCGTTTATTATGTTAAGAATGATTTATTTGCATACGAGCGTTAGGGGCCAAGTTAGAATTTCGAAAATGAAGAGCATGTTACCAGGGTGCCACATGGCAATGGCGGAATACTGTTGATATTTCCATAAGAAAAGACCTCGTGGTACAGCTGGCGGGGCAGTATCTGGGTTAACGCCCACCGATATGGCAGCAATTTGTCTCCGTACCAAGGCAGGTAAGACCGCTTGGCTCATTCCTGGGGAAAGAAAAGACGTCCCTTGGATTAAATCAGGAATATATACTGAACAGCAAAAGAAACGTCACCCTATTCAAATGTTGCTAAATGCATATATTATCATAATTTTTTTATATTTCTTCTCTTTTGATATCCTTGCTAGACCTGGTTTAAAGCCACTGGTCAGGAAAGTTTGGTTTGTGATCATGATCATATGCCACGACTGTCACGGGAGCAGAGAGACCAAGCCTCGGGAAGATTTCACGTGGGCAGACTACAAGACCTATGGCAAACCACTTCAATGTTCATACCCGAGCGATATACCACCTGCATCAACGTGTTCAAGCCACCGGAAGCACAGCAGACCGTCCTCGTAGTGGAAGACTGCCTGTAACAACGTTGAGGCAAGATCGACAGATTGTCCGTCAACACCTTCAAAACCGCTTCGCTACAGCTGCGGAAACGTCAAGGACAACCAATAGCAATCACCAGAGACCAATCAGCGACCACACGATGCGCAGGCGTTTGAGGCAGGCAAATGTCAGATGTCACAGGCCTTACATAGGTCCGATCCTCACTGCTCGACATCGTTACGCTCGTCTGCAATGGACCGCACAGCATCGGAATTGGCGTCACCGGGAGTGGAGAACTTTAGTCTTCTCCGATGAATGTCGGTATTGGATCTCAACAGTTGATGGGCGAAATGAGAGTGTGGCGTAGACGAGGGGAGCGTTTTGCAAACGAGTGTGTTCAGGAAAGAGACGCGTTGGGAGGTCTCAGCATTATGGTATGGGGTGCTATAGCACTGAATCAAAAACTAGGCCCTATGGTGTTTCAGAATGTTGGTCCTGGTAGAGGAAATGGTGTAACAGCTGCCCGCTACATCGATCAGGCGCTGAGGCGCTTCATCGTACCCCATTTTGCTCGTCATGGAAATCATGTCTTCCAGCGAGATTCAGAGGAGGCTACGCCGGGTTACATATCGTGAATATAAACCCAGGACACCCTGGCGTTATCCCTAGCTGGTGTAATGATTTACAACTTATCCGAACAGATAAAGATTTTATGTGAAAGAGATTTGAATACGTTATTATTTGGAAAACAAAGCAAACAAAGTACCTGCCAATTCTTCCACACCCTGCGATCGACTGAAAAATAACTCTTCGGATAGAGGTTTTTAACTTACCAGGTACATCTCTTTGACTTAGCGTACGAAATCTACGATCGATTCCAAAACGGTTGTCCAAGTCAATACTGATGTTCAAACTCATTTCAAACAAAAGTTCGTTCATATTCTCAGGCTGCATGTTCATTGGTCCAGCGTGCCACGTGATATCTCCCAGACGAACGGCTCGTTCAAAGACAGCAACTTCCTCTGGCGATGGACACTGTAGGAATTAGATCTTACGTTAATTTGGAGTCAATATTTTAAATTGCCAATAACTATCTCCTAACAATATGACCTATCATAGTATATTTGATTTACGTTTAAACGCCAATTGTAAGAAATAAGTAATACATTTATCATTGTTCAGTTTTTTTTTTTTTGGTTATTAACTATTTCGGAGTGCCTAAGTAAGCAAACTATACTCCATATTATAACAAAATGTGAACACTTATTCTGAAGACAGTTGTTTTCACAATATATACATTCTCTCGATTTGTGTGATAGTTTTAGTCCAACTTCCTCACACATGTACCTGCAGTTTAATGCCATTAAGGGTGAAATCTGGTGGGCAGTCTAAGAACAGACTAACCACCCATGGGTGGGTCGTGTAGATGAATCCTGGGATAAAACCAACCGCTCTCAACGAGTCTCCCAAAAGAGCAGCTCGTGGGAAGTACTCATGGAAATAGATATTAAGGACATTGTTGATATAGCCAGTGATTGGTGATATTCCGTTATAGCCGACATCTGAAAGTAATATGGAAACAAAACCAGTTATTGCATTGATATGAGAGTTCCTCTCCTTACTGGGAATATCATGACTGAAGTTCTAGAGTACTGTACAAATTGAGAAAATATATAGATCTGAAAAAAAGTATTCTTATTTATTACTGCCCTGGAACACGTCAATCGGTTATATCTCTTGCATCTCATGATCTCATCTTTGTCTCTCTGAATTTCTTCCAATTAACTACATTTCATGTAAATGTTGTTTAAGGCTATTTGGAAACTATATGTTTATTCAAACCCAGTCTGTTTGTTTTATGTTCTGAACAAAGCTTAACAATATTACACGTGCTTGACAACATGTCCAGATTGTTCGCTGCAGGCATCTCGAAAGTTCCTCATTAAATAGATTGTGGTTGCCATGAAACCGATTGGACTTTTGTAATTTAGTAAACCGAGCAATCGGCCATATCACACTGTGACAGTGAACTATATATGCCTACATACAATGGTCATTGGCTGTAGTTTGTTCGTGCGTGTTTGAATCACCGCCCTCACCAAAAAAAAAGAGTCAACTGGTCTTCCTTGGCAACGATTTTCTAGGCGAGTCAACAACCTATATGTCGCTTCGCCTTGTTTGGTTACCGGAGTCATCCAACAGCCATTAAACGTATATACATATATTTAGTTATGAAAACTTTTAGTAAAAAAATGACGAAAAATCTAGCTGACCCATTCCAGTGTGACTTACATATACACTGAGTTTTCAAACTAGACTTACCTAAATGGTTCATAAAAATCACATGTACAGTATCAATGACGTCAGCCGACTCTGTGCTCACGTGTATTACTGGTCCCATACAAAGCACCAATACCAATCTCCACATCTATATCGAAATTCCAAGTAAATGAAAAGGTAAAGGGTAAATAGTCCTATAAGTCAACGGAATCGACCAATTTAAGACAATTTTAGATAAAACCAGTGTGAGGGCCTTATCGAATCTTGTATGGGCGTCGTCGCACCTATGACCAAATACGTTCAGTTGCTTGCGATAAGGACTTAAAACATCTCCTGTTGAATTTACTGCTTAAGTTTCTTTTTCATCTGACTTTTTATTATAAACAGTATATTGATCCTTTGTATATATTGACTAGTGAAAAGCATTCTTTAATCAGTTAAGTTTATTGGTTGATGCTGAACGCCTCTAGTAAGATATTTTCTCTGAACATATATGACGTCATTGTCGGGTTAAGTATGAGCGCGTCGGTGTGTTAACGGTTGATGGAACCCCCGCCTTTGACCGACTCTTAAGATAGTACGATAGATAGCCAAAGTTAGAGAACAGCTTGTAAAATGTCACTTGTGGAGCCTTTCACAGTTTTCATGTTGTAAAGATAATAGGGTCCACGCGGTGTGGATTGTATGGCTGCATGGTCGTAGAATTTGTTAGTGGCAATCTAAAGGATTGTTGGTATGCCCTGGGAGTATTAATTAATTACGTTACTTGAATTTCGACAAAATCAGAGAAAAATGGGACAATTCTCAGAGTTACAATTTCTCACAGATCACTCATTACAGCTAAGATGACTGGCTTATAAGTAGGCCTACATACCTAGGCCAGAGAGATTCGATATAGAGGGAAAGTCAAAATCAGATTAAAATTTGTGGTGAATGAGATTGATACCCAAGAACCATCGTGGAAGGTTTGTGTCGGACCGTTATATGTGGGTTTCCCAAACCGCTGTACTTCTTATGGTACGGTTCAAGTACAGGACACTAGGGAACAAACCAAAAACACCCCTCTACAGAGCGACCCTGACCTATTTGCTTTTACTCCACTCAAAGTTTTAGATCGGTATCTGTTCTTGGGAAAACAGGCTTTTCAAGCGGGGGGGGGAGCAAAAAAAAAACACAACTACCACCCCCACCCCACCCCCAATAGATTGATTGATTGACTGGTGTTTTACGCCGCGCTCAAGATTATTTCACTTATATGGCGGCGTTGCCAGTTTTAGTGTTGGAGGAAACCCACGACCTTCCGTTGATAACTGGCAACCATCCCACATAGGTCGTTCGATAGAAAACTCAGTCAAAAAATTTTCCAATTTTTTTTGGACTAAGTGGGATTGGAACCCGCGACCCTTTGGTGGAAGGCTGTTCGGATTGAGCGTCTAACGCTCTACCTACTGTGCCACGGAGCCCCCCCACCCTCCCCCCTTCCCCAGACTTTCAGATTGAGCGTTTGCTGTTACTCGGGAGTTATGCGTTATGCTGATAGGCCAAGGGGACACACAACTAAGCCTTGCTGAGAATATGGCTGCCTAGTCAGTCAGTCGTTCTCTGATAACGCTTCGCAACCTTCTCTTAGCACAGTGTGACGAGGAGAATCGTAGAGATATGGTTTTGGTATAGTTGGGTTGATAGATTAGTGTTTTACGGCGCACCGACCACCTGATCTTAACCTTGGTGATGCAAGGATGCCCATATACGTAAATGGGGTATATTCGGATGGGAGAAATGTGAACTCGACTGTGAAGAATTAGTTAAGCACTTAGCTTATTGAGGATAAGGGCCTTTCCTCCCTCTTTTCTTGGGCAGCAATCGTGAAACGAGGCTTATTTGACGTAAAAACCATCGTATAAAATTTCCATTAGCTTATACTAGTAATAATATTTCTGATATCAAATCCAAAAATACACGAAAGCTGTTTCTAACCGGTCAAATGTGGAAGGGTTACCAGGTATTCGCCGATGGCTGGGGGTAACCTCACCAACTAAACCTGTCAAAGCCACCATATAGGCGAAAGAGCACGGCTTAAAAGATCAACCAATCCAACTACTCGGACCATTTCCCCCCACAAACTTACCATTATTGAATGCTGACAAACTAGCCGTATGTGTAAACTAGTAGATGTTACACACAGGTGTTTTTACACAATCCCTGTTCACACCCCCTTTTTTAAATTAAATCATACAAGATATCAGTGTCATTGTTGTACTTTGTTAGAACTAGGTCAATAAAAGTATAACGCTAAGCATTTTTTATACTATCAAGGTCAAGCAAAGAACAAAGGACTTCACAAACTAAATGTTTGGATTTAACACCCAAGGTTATAGAGGGGCCTCGGTGGTCCAGAGTGATCGTCCCTCAGTCTCACAGACTTTCTATCAATGCGGCGCGGGTTCGAAACACACTCAGACCAATTAAAACTCGACAAATTTCTGGGTGGCTTTTTCACTCTGTCACCCTTTGTGGAAGAGTTGTCAGGTATTCGCTGAAGGTCGGGGGTTTCCTCCGGGCAATGAGCCCGGTTTCCTCCCCCACTAAACCTGGCAACGCCGCCATGTTATTGACATAATCTTGAGTGCGGCGTAAAACAATCAACCAAGGTAAGGCTAGAATGTTTCCACATTTGCCTTTAAATCAAAAGCAACGAGTTTTCGGTTCGTATAGACCAAATACAGTCTACTGTATGGATTTTCCTCATTCCAACGCCAATCATTTAGTTTTTCGATGGCCTTCAAAGCCTCTTGGGCCTCTGTGGCTCAGTAGGTAGAGCGTTGGACGCTCAATCCGAACAGCCTCCCATCTATGGGTCGCCAGTTCCAATCCCACTCTGTCCAACAACAAAATTGGAAAATTTTCTGACAGGGTTTTCATTCGAACGATGGTTACCAGCGGAAGGTCGGGGGTTTCCTCCGGGCAGCTCATGCCACTTTAAGAATAAGAAGTATAAGAGATTCTTCACCTTCCTTTCACATTCCTCACCTGGATCAGAGACCACAGATTCTTGCGACCTTATTATATGCATTATGGACTGCATTTTAGAATAGTATGTGGTGATATATTTGTCAGTTTATACGATTGTTGAACTTGACAAAAATTTGAAAAAGAAAATTTTAAGTAGCACTCCATAAGGATAACAAAGTCGGAAGGAGGAATGATGTATGCAGTTTTGTACTCTTGTTTTATAATGAATAAGACGAGGAGAAATATATGGTAGGGAGGATAAAATGTACTTAAATACTTCAACTTATATAAAAATATAGATAAATGGTACTGTTTTTTAGTAGTCAAGATTATTTCACTCCTACTATATGGCGGCCCTGAAAAGTTTATTTGGTGAGAGGAAACGTAGCCTTCAGCAGGTACCCGGCAGCTATTCTACAGAGAACGATCAAGTGAAACCACCATTCAATTTGCCATCTTAATGGGTGTAGTTGAAACCCTTGGAGAACGTGCCTGTAATTTTCTAAGGCTTGTTTAACATAGCAGTCGTATTGTAAACGAAGCCATCTTGGGTCCCCGAGCCGTTGTCTGTTAACTAATGGGGACTGGTTCACGTCGCAAAGTGCGATCAATCGCAGTTGTCATGACGTCAGATCTCTTCACTTTAATGTCACTTGGCAACTACGCTTTGTTTGCGATGTGACTGCTTTACGAAACGAGCCCCTGGTTAGAGTTATCTGAGTTACATCGTCATGTTTCGAAACTTTTGATAGTGTACAGTTTGGGAAGCGGACCACATCAAAGATTTTGTTTAACCCCTATCTAAGCAATCGTGCCCACATGCTTACCTCCCCTTCGCTTCAGAACTAAGTCATGCGAAGATTAACTTCTCTGGGTATTTCATAAACCACATATAGCCGACTACGGTCAGATAGTCGACTAGGCAGTAATGTTAAAGCTAGGGATGTAGTGCCAAAATTTAAATCTGTAAGCTTAGAGGCTCTTTAAAGTTTATGCAATAGATATAACCTCATTTGTTCACATAACGGTTTCAAACCTACACCAGGACATCGAGATCCTGAAAAATCAGCCTTCAAACTTTACCATTTCTGTAGCTGTATGCCATATGAAAACCTGCCATCATTGTTGACTTCTGAGAGCTGTTAGGACCAATCAAACAATGCTAAGCCAGTAATGTAAACCTCTCAGCCAATCAGATAACGACTAGACAAGGGCATGTTCAAAGGGCTTACATTTAGGTGCACAATAAGGTGACAATTGAGGTAGTCTATACATCCCTATTAAAGCAGTGCTATTCTAGTCGGCTAGGTCAGTTTAGCGGTCTAAACCTGTTTATGAAATACCCCCCCCCCTGTTTAGATTGCTATCTAAGATGATCGGGTACTAAAATTTACATGAATACTAAATTGATGATACCAAACGTCTTGATGCCAATACAATAAAATATTTTTATTACATTTGCTAAGAGCATGTTACAGTGAAAGCAGTTGACCTCTCCCTCAACACTCAGACTAATCAAGCGGCGACTATGTGACTTCACAAATAACATTACGTCACAGACTTCACAAATACCATGACGTCACAGATTCGACAATCGTATAACATAATATAACAATGCTTATCTTTTGAAAATGGTATAAGCGACTAAAATGTTGATATTTATTGTGTAACACCAAGTTATGAAATTATAACATTGGCATAGAATATCAGAATGTATTGAAAACGATAACTTTACCACTTTATTCAGACTTTTCCGCGTGGATTTTGATTCAATGTTTAACATTTTGGTTTATAAACTGGAATTTACCCCTTGGTGTAAAGTTATTGGAGCCTCGGCTGTCCAGTGGATTAGATTGATTGGTTGATTGATTGTTTGGTGTTTACGCCGCGCTCAAGATTATTTCACTTATATGGCGGCGTTGCCAGTTTTATTGTGGGAGGAAACCGGGCTCTGTGCCCGGAGGAAACCCACGACCTTCCGCTGGTAACTGGTAACCATGCCACACATCAAGTGAAAACCCAGTCAGAAAATTTTCCAATTTTTGGACTGAGTGGGATTCGAACCCGCGACCCATTGGTGGAAGGCTTTTCGGATTGAACGTCCAACGCTCTACCTACTGAGCCACGGAGGCCCCCCAGTGGATAAGAAAGATCGTCCCTCAGTCCCCACAGACCTTCCATCGATGCAGCGTGCGTTCCAATCCTAGTAAGACGGAATAAAAAGTGAAAAATTTGTGAGTGGATTTTTCACTCGGTCGCCGTATGTGTTAGAGTTGCCAGGTACTCGCCGAGGGTCGGCAATGAACCGGGTTTCCTCCCGCACTAAACCTGGCAACGCCGCCATATAAGTGAAATAATCTTGAGTGCGGCGTAAAACATCAATCAATCAATGTAATGTTATTCAAGGACAATACAGTAACTCTGAAAAGAGTTGTGGCATGTACACATGTACACAGTTTCATAGGGATTATTTCATAACTTGTCTGTGCGTAAATTTTGCTTGAGATAAGTTATTGAAGCCGAAGGACAATAACTGGAAAAAATCATGGTGTGTGCAAAATTTCAAAAACAAAACTGCACACCATAGGCATACACAGAATTCCAGTGAGTCAAAACTTTAGAAGTAGTAGTCTGGACAAGATTGGTACACAGGTAGATGGACACACCAATTCCAGATGGTTTACCCCTGCCCCCCACCCCCCCCCCCCCCCCCAACTTCTGTTTTGGGGCTATAAATCAATAGTTAGCAAACATCAGAAAAGTCAATATCCAAGGAGTCATCAGAAAATATCTTAGCTATACTATTAACACATTGTTCAGTTTGGTCCACCGTACTGTCCTCATTATTACTATCAACAGTTTCAAAGTCTGACAAATCGTCTTCCGATGTATCCGGATGCATCTTCTGTTTATGGCGATTACGGGTAGTTTTGGTTTTAAAACATTTCCCACAGACATCGCACTCAAAATCTTTGGATAGAGAATGAGTTTTAGAGTGACGAATAAGTGCCGCCCGAGATGTGGACGCTTTTTCACAGACCGCACAAAACCACTGTTTGTCATGGATAAGTTCATGATGCTTCAGGGATCCTATAGTTCGGAAACTTTTCCCACAAATCGTGCACAAGTGTGGCGTGTCCGTGGAGTGGATCTTTTCGTGCTTTTTCAAATGAGACGGTGTTCGAAAGCCTTTCCCGCATGTGTTACACACATAGGCTGTGTCTGGATTGTGTGCACTAACAATATGAGTTTTAAGTAAGAATGGTTCCTCACGAATTTCATCACACAATGGACAAGTTAAAGCTGTTGGGTAAGGGTTGTTATCTGTACTGGTTTCACCATCACTTAAAATGGATTGTTTTTGTAGATGGACCATAGCATGCTCGGCAAATGAAAACACGCTGTCCAATTCCAATTTGCAAACCTGACAGGTAAAGCTAGTGCCATTTGGCGGATCACCCTCTGCATGAACTTTATAAATATGTCTTTTTAATCGAGCTGGGTTCCAAAACAGACTGCCACATAGCTCGCACATGACTTTCTTTTGAGCCTGAGTCGGCATTTCCCCTTCGCCGTGATCTTTATAAACATGTATACGTAACCGTACTAAGCTAGAAAGAACTTTATCACAACTGGAACATGGGTATGTCTTTTCTTTAGGCAAACTTTCTGGGTCACCTTTGCCGTGTGCCCTAAACTGGTGAATACGAAGTCGGGATGGCTTTCCTAAATCTTTGCCACAATCCTCACATATATGTTTTTTTCGCTTTTCAACGACATACTGCTCGCCGTGACCGTGTTCTTTAAATAAATGCATTCGTAGGCGAACACTAGTGGATAGACCTTTGTCACAAAATGAACACTGGTGAATCCTTCTTTTGGGTAGAGCCTCAGGGTCTCCTTTACCATGTGCATTGTACAGGTGAACTTTGAGTCTGGTAGAACTGTGGTAGGATTTAACGCAGTGATCACATTTATGTTTATAATGTGTAGGTATTAAGAAGGAAGAATCGCCCTGCCCATGTTCTCTGTAAATATGATGATTGTAGCGCTTTTTACTGGACATTATTTTACCGCAGGTCATACAGGGATATCTTTTGGGAATAACCGGTAAATCTTCTGGGTTGGCCTTTCCGTGAACTCTGAACATATGGTATTTCAATCGGGATGGCGTGATAAAGCGTTGGTCACATTCTGAACAAGGGTGCCTCTTGGGGTCTTTGTATAAATCCGCCTCAGATCCAATTTGATGTGCCCGAAACATGTGATTTGTGAGACGGGCTTTATTGTGAAAAGATTTGTCGCACAGGTTGCACGACTTCCGCTTCCGACAGCTACCCTTCAAATTACTTTTTCCATGTTCACTAAATAAGTGAATACGAAGTTTATAGAGGGTTGAAAACTGTTCACTACATTCCGTACATGTGTGTACTTTTCTTGTAACTTTCTTAAACGAACGATTACTTTTATCATGCACAGTGGATTTACGTCTTCTCGAACCGGCATATGTTTGAAAACTTTTTGAACTCGATTTGAGTTTTGATTCTCCTTTTTCTTGAGATGTTTTCTTCAGTTTTCTTCTCTTCCTTTTCGGTTTTGGTTTTGTATAGCGTGGACGCAATCTCTTTTTAGGAGGTTGTGAGTCTTCTGTTTTCTCAGGTGATATGTCCGTTTCTATAATAATATCAACTGGTTGTTGTGAAAGAGCATAATCATCAATTTGTTCCAATCGGCTCTCAGTTGAACTAAGTAATGCCACAGGGATCGGTCCATCAGCCATCTGCAAATATCAACATTAATATTTCTTACAGATTGAGAAATAGTTTACCAAACAAATGATTTATATGTAGTAGGATTAACTGTTAAGATCCAAAATAGATATGGATTTATGCAGATGAGGGTGTCCAAAATGACTTAATTTTGTATCTTAAAGGATTTATGAACAGGATTTAAAGCTGGTTTTTATTTGTTTATGGACTAAATATATATTTGAAAAACATCGGTTGAAACGAAACAACCTTCACGTTAGTTCCCTGGTAGTCAAAAAAAGAACGGGGAGGAAATATGCATATTTTCCGTATTTTTCGTAACTACTCGGAAAAATGACGTCATACACGACCTTCGATGTGTACAAACTGCCACGAAGACGTTCTGGGACAGCAGAAATCGTTTATTACGTCATCGCTGTGAGGGTACGTACACAGCGGAGGTCGTGTTTGACGTCATAAGTCTCTGAGATAATTAACTTTCGTAAGCATTGTAGATCGGCAAACGTAGCTTGCATTTTGTATGTGCTGCGACCGAATTTTAATTTTCTTTTTGGTCAGACTTATAAAGTACATGTTCTACAACACACTCAACGCAAATAAGAAAATATTTCCAAAAGTTGTTCATAATCCCTTTAACCATGTTAAATTGATGGGTTATTTGGTGTCCAAATAAAATTAACTTTGACATCAGGGTTTTATATATGTATGTAATAAGATCAAGTTTTAGTAACCCAAAAATATATTTTCCATATTTTCAACAGATGAGGTTGTCCAAAACAATCTACTTTTTGTATCTTAACCATGTTAAATTGGCTAGTTATTGGGTGTCCAACTAAAATGAACTTTGACATTAGCGTGTCCAAAAGACGTGTGGACACCCCTCTGGATGACCCCCTGTTTAGTAAGTAACAGCTAGTTTGCACATGTTTAAAGCATGGAGAGCTTGAAGTGGAGTGAGCTCTGTTTATTATGATAAGTTCATGAATTCAGATTGCCAAACGAGAGAGGGAATATGTTGTTAATTGAAAAACTTAACCAGTCACACAGAATTAACATGAAGCTGCGCTAACCAAAATCCCTCGGCCCTAGAGCTTTTTTCCCCCAAAAAGGCACATTGTGAGTAACAAGAATTCATTTTATCAACCGTTGAGTAATTTTTGTGTTCTGTACTTGATCATGTTTTCACAATCACCACATTCACTCATTGTCATGTCAGGTACAATCGGGCTGTGTGGTCAGAACATCCACATGTACAGAGACAATCACATGAAACACAAAATGTGGGCTGATATATGACATCAGATAATTATAAAAGGCGAGGAAATTCAACAAGGAAACGCAGTTTTATGTGAAATGTGAATGATGAAATGATTAAGTTGTCACCACAAAGTAAGTTGTTAGTGAACAACACAAGTTTTCTACACCTATACCGGTGTCTTTACCAAGTGTAAATTGAGTGCATTTTATGGTGATGGTTCATAGATAGTTTCTCATTTCAGTTCCTTGAACATTTCTTCTGTAGTCATTGTTCTACTGGTGTTGAGTATAAGCCTGGCGGCAGTTGTTTGTAACATGTGAATCCTCTCAAGCAAGGTTTTGGAACCGTTTCCCCATATAGGATTTTCTGACTGGGTTTTCACTCGAACGACCTAAGTGGGATGATTGCCAGTTACCACCAGAAGGTGGTGGCTTTCATCCGGCATAGAGCCCGGTTTCCTCCCACAATAAAACTGGCAACGTCGCCATATAAGTGAAATAATCTTCAGTGCGGCGTAAAACACCAACCAACCCATATAGGAAGGCAGTAATGTATGTGGGGAAGTACACAGCTGTTGTAAAAGGGGATTTTTTTTTGTTTTGTGGAATACGTTGTTTATCCCTTCCTATATGATTAGAGAGATTGGTTGGTTGGTTGGTTGATTGGTGTTTTACGCCGTGTCAAGATTATTTAACTTATATTGCGGCATTGCCAGTTTTATTTTGGGAGGAAATCCGGCTCTATGCCCGGAGGAAACCCACGACCTTCCGGTGGTAACTGGCAACCATCCCACATACATGTAGGTCGTTCAAGTGAAAACCCAGTCAGAAAATTTTCCTTTTCTGGCAGGACTGAGTGGGGTTTGAACCCGCGATCCATTGGTGGAATGGTTGGCTACAAGGCCCATAATGGTTGGTGCAAAGGTGCATTCACTACCCCCCCCCCCCCCCCCCCCAAAACAAAAATTTATAAAATGTGAACCTGTTTAGAGAATGTAGCTCAACCTGAGCGCCCATTCCCACCCAACCAAAATATCTGAATTCAACCCCTGCTGTTTTATGCAACCATTAACCCAGTTTAGCTGTTCTGCCTTTATACACTTGTCAGTCTAACCGCCTGTATTCTCAGCTGTTTGCTGAAGCTGTCAGATAACAGCTATGGCAACAGGGAATGCGATTCCCCTAAATAACTGTTAAAATGTACACATGATTTAGGCACTTGGTGTTGATGTAAAAGAGTCTAATATCCACTTCTGGCTGTCTCCAAAATAGACGAACAAAAAGTCTGACAAAAAATATGTGATAAATAGATTGATTGTTTGGTGTTTTACGCCGCGCTCAAGATTATTTCACTTATATGGCGGCGTTGCCAGTTTTAGTGTGGGAGGAAACCAGGCTCTATGCCCGGAGGAAACCCACAACCTTCCGTTGGTAACTGGCAACCATCCCACATAGATCGTTCGAGTGAAAACCCAGAAAATTTTCCAATTTTTTGGGACTGAGTGGGACTTGAAGCCGCGACCCATAGTTGGGTGATAATTAGAGACAATACGATAAAACCTGTGTAAAACAAGAACACTATCTAAACTGACCAATGTCAGATTTTATTCTCTATTAAAATGCATATTTAACAACCTTGATAAACCGACCCTTTTTACCTTCCCAAAGAAGTTTACACAGGTTTGAATGTATATATTTACCCCCGGAGATATAGGTTCACTCAGAAGTTCTGGAAAAACAGGTGGGTTGGCATTTGAGGGACCTTGATCCTGTGTTACTGCAGGTTCTGTATGACCTATCAATTCTGTTAGAGGAGAAGGTTCCCTTTCCTCTTCAAATACTTCCCATACTTCATCACCATCATGGATTACCTCCCTTTTAATGGAAGTCAGATCCAGAGTTGTCTGCACTTCATGCTCTGTAACACATAATCATGAGAGAATATTATATTAAAATATCCTATAAAGCTTTTGAGAACAGCCTTTGGTGATATTTTCTAATTTATGTTTAGTGTGTTGCAGAAAAAGAACTTAACAAGTCTGAGGAAAAACAAAATGAAATTTCTGTCTCAGAACATACAAAATTCACTGACACATTTGCCAATCTTTAATGCTTACACAAGTTAACTAGAGGTTGTTGGAGTTGCAACGGGGCAACTTCAAGGTCCGGGATCCCCAGTTTATTTCTTATCCTTTCATGACTTGGTATTGTATTCATTCCCCACTGGAAGTTTCCAATATGCAGACTGTTAAAATCATAATTTAATGGTTTCAAAATTAACCCTCAATCCCCCCAAATGCTTTGCGCATAAATTTGAAGTGACGTCATCAAGCAATCTGTCAATTGAGACAGAATCTCAGGGAAAAGGCACTAAATCCTAAAAATTGAATAACTATTAGCGTCTATAAGTACAATAACAAAACAATTAGAACTCGGACACACTCTAGATGAAAACTCAGGGCTTGTGATGAGAGGCGAGTGATCACTTGCGCGCACCTCACACTCGCCTAAAATATCAAAATTACATTTCAAAATAAAATTTATTCCTTACAACTTTTTTCCACAACTGGGGAAATTTTCGAAACTGTCCACCTTATAAATCCACCGTAAAAGATCAAATGCATGTATAGCTCTTTTAATAAAACTCATCCGGCCAATTCGCAGTTCGCTACACAACTTCACAAGGTTGACCGTGCAATCGAGACAGACGAGGCCGCTCTCCGCACATCTATGCTTCCTAAACGTATAATGTGATAAGCGTACCTCTGCATTGGTACCGAATCAAAACTGCTTCAAATCGGAATGGGTTTATTACGGTGAAAAACTTGTTTTGTATATTATTTTCGTAGAAACTGTATCAAGAAATTGTCAACTCTATCTTTTTTTTTGCGATTTTCGTTATTTACTAACTTTCAAGTTTACATAAGGTTACGACAACGGCAAGCAGGTTGACGGTATGTAAAACTAAAATGTCGTTCACCGTACGGCACTGCTAGTTCTACACGCCTACGGGCTATCTGTTGAAAGCTACGGCCGTAGACTCGCTGCCATGCGGAAATATAAATCCTTTTTTACTGCTTAAAAAGACTTGGGAGACAATCAGAACTGATTTTTTACCACATGTAGAACGCTAGAATAAATTTGCTCGTAAGATGATTAATTTTTTTTTTTTTTTTGCTTTCGTGGCATCGCCGGGTTCCATTTTTAAAACTACCCCACACAAAACATGCACTGCAGTGACGCGCTTAGACGTAGTACTCCAGTAGAAGTTTCTGAAGTCTAAAATTTGAACAATTTAAGAGCTTTTAGAAGCAAACTTTTTAAAACAAATTTTAGGTAGCATATTTTTAAAACAAACTTAAGTTATGGCTAAAGGTAAGCCAGTTGAGCTGTCCACATACTTAGGATGGGAAGAAGAACTTACCACCGGTTTCCGAATTTATAATATAACTTATAAGGAAGAATACAACAACGCGGCCAACAAATTGTATCTATGTGACTCATATTATTTGTAACATTTGCGCCAGAAATTGGCATAAAATCAAAGCCCATTCATCATAATAAAAAGTCTGACATTGTAATAAATTAAAGTTTTCGGGCTTTTTTTTACATGGACACCACTCGCCTGGTAGAAACCCAGGTGAGTGTTCTAACACTCGCGACGACTCGCCTGGCACTAAATTCAGCGAGAGCCTTCATTTTGCTCACCGCAAGGCCTGAAACTGATCTTTCAGTGGCACAGAAGTAGCCACACTCATGTGTCTCTTTCCTGTGTTACTTACTTGCCGGTCAGAAAGATGATGATAAGATCGAGGGCTTAGTGGCCGTTGCCAGGATTACGGGAGGAAGTGAGGAGGGGCGGGGGGACTTATAGCGAGAACCTGGCATATATCTTATGATGTACCTTACCCGACATAGGGCTATATAACATATAATATTCATCGCGTTTGCATCTCTGCTTTGCCCACATCATATTAGGGCTGTCACTATTCAACACTGGTGACTATCCAGCCATATACAACACTCGGAATGCCTGAGCTGAGACTAGCCTAAGGTCTAAACATCAAAACAGCTAAGTAAACGTTGTTGTTGTTGTTGTTCAAAGTCAAGGCACTAGTAACTGAGTAAGTAGCATAATATAGTAATATTTACATACCGGATGTATTGTGGCCGTTCATCATCCTCTCCTTTGCTTCATTCGCTCCTCTGTCTATTGTGAATCAACTCCTACCTCTAAGCCCAGGCATTGGCAAGCGCATATTCTAATTTCAACTGTATTTTCTCGTCAGGGTTTCGTTTGCGCGATGTGCAAGAGGCAAGATTTGACATCTCCCCAGCGCACCAAAATATTGACCTAGATAAGTTATTTTTAGAAACCATTCGCCAGAGCGCGCTGTAATGCTCACATCGCGCTGATCCACGGCAATTTCACTGAGAAGCCTGAAGCAGTGAAGGTCTTGCTCTTTTGTTTGTTTTTATAAAAGCTGTTATTTATTAGGAAAAGTCCGAAAACGTAAACAAGAATGTGCTTTTACTTTTAAAGCTGCGAGAGATGGGACAGGACATTGATAGCGAAAAAGAGTGACAACTTTGACAAGTGAAGAGCAAAAGCTGCTGTCAAAATATCAATATAACTCTGGTCGAAATCATTTTGACTTGGGTTGAAATATTATAACTTGAATCAAAATATTTTGACCACGGTTAATATAATTATTTTAACCATCCAAGGGAGATGCTACCATCGGCAGACTTATTTTATGTTTTTCAGGATGCCGGTATTAATTTGGTACTAGACCTTTCGTGAAAGCAGTAGCCTATAGCTCCAGTGTGTGATTTGTATATTCTTCATGTAGCTCCGGTATGTAGCGTTATTGACTATTGTGACCGCTCCCAGCTGGTTAGACCATTGTTTTCTACAATTAATTCTTCATGTTGTATAAATAAATATTTCTGACACATTTCTAAAGAAATATGTAGGCCTATGCCAATGGCGGGATGAAGATTGGAGGAGCGTGTAAAATGCATTCAGCAAAGGTTGGAATAAAGGCGTGAAACATGAAACAACTTTAACTGAAGAAAGCAATTATTTCTTTTTATGTCTTTCTATGTGGCGCTTATGTGTAACAAAAAATACAAGCGAGCGAGCGCTAGGTCCGGAGGGCCAGCGGGGAGCCGCTCCCCGAGGCCCTCCCCTTTCATTTTACATTTTCATTTGGTAGTTACTTCAACTAAATACACTAAAACGCATCCAGAAAGAGCTCCAAGCATACCGGACATATGCGACATTTTGAATCACGTCTATATACGCCTATAGGGGCTTGTACTAAGCCTCAAAATCAAAGTTCTGCGCCTTAAGAAGAATTGGGGGCACGGGGAGGTGGGGGGTGGTGTATGCGAGAATGCGACATGGTGGCCGCGGCCCATGGCGTCAAAATTTGGGTACATGTATGACCATATCGTCGAGCTGAATCTACAAAAATTATTAGGCCGACCTGTTTGCAGCAGAATAGAATGTTGTTAGCTTTTGTTTTTCGAATGGATGAACGTGAGTTCCAGACCTTCTAAATCTATATCGGGGTCGCATTCAATCGATGCTGCGCTGGATCGACTGCATCCGTTTGGCTACAAAGTACATAGCCAAAAAACTGGCACCACGTGTCTTTCTAGTTATAAGTGTTATGCCATCTTTTTAATATTTTTTTCCCAACTTTCCAAATTATCTTATAAATAAAATGATTTCAATTTAACATGTCATGCGAATAACCCAGTAGAGTTCCTAAGCAAAAATAAAATATTTAGTTCGACGGTTTTATACCTACTACTTCCTTAGGAAATTCAATGCCATTTTCTTTATCAGTCTGCACCCCCCCCCCCCCCCCCCCCCCCGCGCTGCAACCGGGAGGTGCGCATGTGTTTGTGCATAAAATCGTCGAAATAAATATTTCCTTTTTCTATGGAGAGATCAGCAAAGACTAAGGGATACTGTCTCGTGAGAAAATGATGCTGAGGAAACTATCCTTGGGCCTGGGTAGGCATATGCCCTATGGGCTATATTGTAGTTTGGAGGATGCTATCGGTACTGCTCTTCGGACTAGTGAACCTTCGAACCAATGAACCCTCTGACTAGTACGTGGACTTTCGGACTAGTGAATCCGTTTTTCGGGTGAATGATTCATTTACTTCTGGTGTTAGTCATTTAATTTACTTTTGTTTCATTCGCCCAAATCTGTAATTCCAGCTTCTCTTATGACCAAATGTTTCTTGTTGAATTATCTTCAAAATATAGAAAGGGGTGAGCATTTTTTGGACATATAACCTTATATATGGAAGCCGAATACGGACATTTTAGTTTGCGTGCAAATGATTCGCGACTTTCTCTACCCCGCCAACCACGCTAATCCACTTAGTCTATTTTTTTTTAACATTTCATTCGCTAGCTTTTCGAGGCTGGCGGGGCGAGAAGGTCGCGATTCTATATCATTCGCGACTTTCTCTACCTTTCACGCCAGGGTCTCGAAACACGCTAAAAAATAGATAGTATTTTTTTGCAATCCCGAACCGCGACCTTTGCGTGCTTGGCGGGGTCGCGAAAAGCGCGAGGGTCGCAAAGGTCGCTAACCACGCGAAGGTCGCCAACCACGCGAAGGTCGCCAAACTAGCTAATTGTTGTGTGGACTTGATGTATATAGCTTAGCTTGGGCGTGATTCGCGACCCTCGCGCCCTTTGTGACCTTCGCTACCCTCGTGACCGAAGCGCGCGCGGTTTTCACATTTTAGCCACTCTCGCTTTGTCGACTTTCGTCTTTTCAAATCTGACTGAGAAAGAAAAACACGAGAATCCATTTGAATTGCCGTGTTGCGCATTTTTAAAAAACCGAGAGTCGCTAAATTGGCAAAACCGTGCTCCGTTTGGACAATTTAACGACTCTCGCTTTGTCGACTCTCGTGGGACATTTTAGTATAGCTTTCATTCATGTACTCAATTATGCTAAATAAAATTATTTGATGCTAATCACGACCTTTTCTTAAGTGGACTTGGTAAGGCTTTGTCACTTAAGAACTGCAGATCCTCATTGAAGGAACCATAATGATTATTTTTACAAAGGTTTCGTTGATGTACTCAATTATGCTAAATAAAGTTTTAATTAGCTCTAATTGCGGGTGTTCTTAAGTAGATAAGGCACAGGTGTTAGAACTTAAGAATGATAGATCCCGATTCCCAACACCAATATGGATTTTAGTAACGAGGAACTCATTGCTGATGATATATCTCTACTCATTAGAGGACTCTCATTTGTGCCTTGCCCTAAATCATTATCTGATAGGGACTTTTCTATTAGTAAATTAGTGCATGTTATGGAGTTCTCAAGAAATCTTAGTCTGGCTGATATCTACCGAGATTCTAGTGGGGTACGCAAGCCGTTTACATCTAAAAGCGGCTATACACCCCCTTCTCACATGTATGATCCAGAAATAAACATTAGTCGTGACTCTGTATCAAGGAAGTTTGATGCTTTAACTAATCAGAGAAACCAACATAACCGTACTCATTCAGAATGTCTTGCCTTGAGTAAGCTAAGGAGAAATCCAAACATAGTTATTAAACCTGCTGATAAAGGTTCGGCAACAGTTATTATGTCAAAACAGGATTATATTGAAGAGATAGAACGGCAGCTAAGCAACCCTCTTCCTTACAAAAAACTTGATAAGGAAATTTGGCCTGAAAATGTTAGGAAGTTTAATAAAATTCTTGTTTCTCTTCAAGATAAAGGCTTACTTAATGAAAAACAGTATCGCTATTTGGAATCTGATCATAACTCTAAAAACAGGGTCTTCTATATTCTACCGAAAATGCACAAACCCATTGAAAAATGGCCCAAGCCTACAATGCCCCCTGGGCGTCCTATTATCTCAGATTGTGGCAGTGAAAGTTATAGAATATCAGAGCTAATTGATTACTATCTAAAACCTATAGCGAATCGGCATCCTAGCTTTATAAAAAATACGGATGATTTATTGGCCAAATTGTCTGAGAGATCCATCCCACAAGATGTGATTTTGGTTACTCTGGATGTGGAGTCTATGTATACAAACATTGACATAGATTTGGGTCTTAAATCCATAAAATCAGCATTCCAAAGATATCCTGACCACCGTCGTCCGGATAAAGACATTTTAGAATTACTGGAACTTAGCTTAAAAGGTAACGATTTTGAATTCAATGGGGAGATCTTTTAGCAAATTAAAGGGTGTGCTATGGGGAAACGTTTTAGTCCTAACTTTGCCTCTATTTTTATGGCTGAGTGAGAGAGTGATTTTCTTCACAAATGTCACCAACAACCTTTTATTTACCTTCAGTATCTGGATGACATTTTTATCATTTGGCAACATACGTTGGAAGACCTTCATATTTTCATTGATACTCTTAATTCTCACGACTCAAGCATTAAATTAGAGCCTACTATTGATCACACTTCTGTGGATTTTTTGGATGTAACGATTTACAAGGGTCATACATATCATACTACTGGGTATCTAGATTACAAAGTATTCTTCAAACATACTGACACGCATCAGCTGCTACATGCTGGGTCATACCATCCTCCTCACACTTTCAAGGGAGTCATTAAATCTCAGATTTTTAGATTCTATAGAAACTGTAGTTCTTTAGATTTTTTTAACCAGGCTTGTTCTGTTCTTTTTAAAGCTCTCCTCCCTAGGAAGTATTCTATTAGATTACTCCGAAGGATCAAATCTAACACAGTAAGACAAATCATGTTTCCCCCTTCATCCCCCGATACGCTTACCTCCCCTTCACGAGTGTACCATTACCGTCCAACATTTCTCTCAGGTACATCAATGAAATGCCTTAGATGCAAACTCGATATATACGTACCCGATCGCGGAACCTTTTTTGGAGAACAAACTCGCAACAAATATCAAATGGCAGAGAATCTTAATTGTGACTCCTCTAATATCGTGTATGTAATCACGTGCAAAAAATGTCGCAAACAGTACGTGGGAGAAACTCTCTACGAAATTCTCTACGACAAAGAGCAGCCAACCATTTATCTAGTATAAGACTTAAACATGATGTACCCGTGGCACAACATTTCAATACTCAAGGCCATTCAGTGAAGGACCATTTTGAAATCATGCCTATTGAGAAAATCCCATTTCTCACTTCCGCTGTAGATACCAAGCACAAACGTTTGGAAAGGGAAAGTTTTTGGATTCAAACATTACAAACTATTTATCCTTTGGGTTTGAACTTGGACCCCGGAAGATGTCGTGAAAAAACTATAATACCATTTGTGTTTCAGTATAACAAAGCTAGCATCGCTATGGCCAAGATTATAGTAAAATAATACAAACTACTTCAAAGTAAACTTGCTCGACCTCTGACCCAAAGGCCAGTCATTGTTTATAAAAAGAACAAGAGTTTGAAAGACATACTGGTCAGGGCTAAACTCCCCTGTCTGCCTTCTACCTAGGTTTTCTGGGAAAGGGGTATGGGGGGGAGGGGGGCAAATTTTCACTGTCTTTTCCCATGACCCCATAATATATAGTCTGACAATATTCTTACTATAGCTTAAAGGAGAAGAAAAGGAAAAACCTAAGTAAATACAGTACAGGCGCGACACATTTTCCTTTCTAACGGTACCAAAACCATATTTCTACGATTTTTCCTCGCCCAACTGTGCTATAAGAATGTTAACAATCGTTATCAGAGAACGTCTAAACTGACTCGGCAGCCATCTTCACAGCAGAGCTTAGCTGTGTGTCTCGATCGGCCAATCAGCATACGCCTGGCCACCTGTCACTCACTAGCGTAAGAGAAATTGGTCAACTCTGAAAGTCTCCCATAAGAGAAGATAAACACTCTAACAGCTTTGAAATGTACACTGGCTAGTAAATTAACCTTTTGGGAAGACGTGACAGGCTGCTATGTTGTCTTACCGACTTGTGGGGATCGTTGTAGAATTTTCAAAAAAGGTAGTCTTATCGCTAACATTGCAGGTTATAACCATACAAGATATGATAAGCTCGCAAGGGAAGTAATCTACTAATACTTTTTCCGGTCAATTTCAAACCGTCAATGGCGCGCTCCACTGACGATCGAGCACGAGCTTGTCGGGCAGATTCATTTTCATTGTATTTTCACACCGTAAACCACGTGCAAGACTCACACACATGAATACGATGGTCTATAGGAGCCCGTTCGATACAATTGCATGTTGTTTTTTTGTTTTCTCCTCCTTTAAGATGCGTAAGCATTGTCAATGTAATACAAAGTGTTCCAGAAAATTCTACTGACTAAATATCATAGGTTTCCTTTATTACAACAATTTATGATGGGGTATAAAGGTCTAAATGATATACCTCTTTTTAACACAATTAGAAACTTGTCTCCGTGGTTATTTTAGACAAGAAGATTTTCCCTGTGCCCGTGTGTTTTAGTGTTCATAAATATGGATATTTTAGCATTGGTTTCTTCGGTGTACTCGACTGTGCTAATTAAACATGAATTTGGGATACTTTGAGGGGTCGCTGCCAGGATTGGTACAGGAGATGGAACTTAAGAATGGCTATTCGAAGTTCCCACAGCTTCCCCCTTCATATTCCCAGCTTCACACCTTTTGTACTCGCAATGCTAAACAAATCTCCATGGGCTCCCAGACTATAACCTTAGAGATAAAGGACTCAAATGCCTTTATCAGCTATATCACAGTAGACCAAATTCTAAAACATAATCCTCCCGTCAATGTCAGTCTGAAATTATTTCATGCAGTTATTAAACCTGTCCTGCTCTTCTGTTGCGATATTTCGGCTTCGTCCATCAAGTCTGTACACCAATTTATCGCACGCATTTAAAGCATGTCAAGCATTATGTGAAAGCAATAAATCATGTTGGCTCTCCCAAATAAGAAAGAAGAAATTTATAGAGCTAGAAAATTGGGACACAATCTCCAATGCCAGAGCACAACTGTCCAAAAAAGTAGAATCAACAAAAAACATGTTGACTCCTTCGTTCAAATGTACTATACATAACATGACGTTAGAGGAACTGGAAATAAATTAAGGACATATCGACAAGTGAAAGATAGTATAAACTTAGAAAACTACCTACTACATAATGACAATCCAAAATCAACAAAAACCTTCTGCAGACTAAGGTTAAGTAATCATAATCTAATGATAGAAAAAGGGCGTCATTTACGTATTCATTTAACAGAACGTGTTTGTCCATTTTGTCCAGGTATCACAGAAGATGAACATCATTGGATGTCCAAATTATCAAAATTTACGTTCCCCATTATTTTCCCAAATCATTGATATTTGTCCTCTATTGGTACTTAAATGATCATGAAAAGTTCATTTTCATATTACGCAACAATATACCTGAATTATGCAAGCCAATATGCCAGTCAATTCAACTGGCCACTAACAAACGACATCCTACATGATAAACATGCACAGGTCCTCCTATTATTCAACAGTTTATATGTATCAGTATTATCTTAGTTAATTTAAATGTTGTTATGCTTTTTAAATTGATGTACACTGCCTTTCACTTGGTGTTTTGTACAAGAAAATTGAATTGAATTGAATACCACTTACCTCCCCTGCCAACCCTGGTCAACTCTTTTTAAAAAGAAGGGAATGAACATAGCAAATGGCCTCAATCGTCTTCCATAGATCTCAAAAGTAGAAAGTCAATACTACTTACCTCCCTTGCTTGATCAACTCTTTTTAAAAAGGAGGGAATGAAAGAGGATTTTGTTGAGAGCTATGTCGCAAGACTAGAATGGTCGAAAAATACGGGCGGAGCCTTGTACAACTTATAGATGTCGACTTTAATACGCTGGCTGGCTTCTTTTTTCTCCCCTTCAGCTGAAGAAAATGTTAAAGGAGATGACAACGATGACAAGATAACTTTTTTTGGTTCCGAAACAAGGTACCGATTTTTGAATAACAACAACAACAAAACAAATTAGCCATCTCCTTGCAAAATCGAGATAACAACCCTTTTGGGAGATAAATCCATCTTTCATTAAAAAAGACTTTCAGCTGAAATTTTGAGTACTCGTAGTACCCTACCAAAAATGTGTCCTTTGCTGATTTTCGATTTTGTGGACCTGCCGGACAGGATATAGAATACGTCCGTCACTTTGAAAACTTCTTCAATCAATAAAAAATGTCGGTCATCGTAAATATTTTATGATTGTCAGGGGGGCAAGCCCCCCTAGAACCCCCCAAAATTTCTTTTTCTTTTTTTAATTAATTTTTAATAAAGGAGAAATGAAAAAGGAAATACGTGTACCGGTAGGCCTACTGACGTACTGTAGCCTGTGCCTACGGGCGAGAAATGGTCGGTCACCGTAAATATGTTATAATGTAATAACTAACATAAATTAAAAAAGAAATAAGACTGAAGTCACAGTAAAAAAAAGGTGTAGAGCCCTATCGGCTGTATGTTGAAGTTGAACACTGACGGAGAGACAAGCTCGTACATTGTCCTGTCTCATGCATTAAACGAAGCAAGGATGGCGAGGCGAATGTTTGAAATTGCTTCTGTGTAGAGTGAAATCGGTGAATTGAGTAAATGTAGGCGAATTTTGTGCAAGTAAAGCCGGATTTTCCGATTAGGGAGTTCCTGAAGGCATTGTACAGAATATTTGAAAGGAAACTAGGTGTTTTACTGTAAGTTCCAGGTGACGGACGTATTCTATATTCGCACCGACCTGCCATTAAACTTTAAAGTGGCATGAGCTGCCAAAATTCACACTTTTTTAATAATTTCTGATCGCCACGACAGTAAGAGGCTTTGAAGGGACTATGGCTGGAACGGCCCCACGGCTAAAACGGCCGCTACAGTCATGTGTATGTTAAATGGAGATTGAAAGCAGGCTTCCGCACCATGGGGGTAGTTGTCCAACTCATGTCGGTAGGCCTACGCTCAACGTAGCATGCTGAGATTGACTATAGCGAGCGCTTTGAACTAGTCCAGCGCTTCGTGTAACGTAAATGTCTTACCTGCTGGATTATTTTGTAATCGACCGAACAGAAGAAAATAAAAATCAAGAAAATTATAATTCGTTGAAGTTGTCCTGCTCCCTACATGTGGAATACCCCGTAGGCCTATTGACTTGTTACCAGCAGAACAAAACCCATTCAGGCCTATTCAGAATTAATTGTAACGGCTGCATCTCAAAGTGGCATAACTTCCCATAAGCTGCAAAAAGTATGCCACTGTAATATAAAGGCGTACAGTGTATATTAAAATAAGATAAATGTCGGTGCACCAGTGGTAATATATTAAATGAAATCATCAATGACGTCATGGTGGTGAATATCCACGTGCTAGGTGGTAAATCATCAATCAATAACCAAGTAGTTAACACAAGGCTAGACTGTCCGTTTACACCCCCACTATGATCGCCTAAAGCTGTCCAACTGCTTAGACTTTTAGAGGCACCTAAAGCGAGCGGCCGTTATGGTAGTGGGGCCGTTATTGACCTACCCCCTTTAAAGGCCATCGAAAAACTAAGTGATTGGCGTTGGAATGAAGAAAATCCATATAGTATGTGGCCTGTACAAACCGAAAACGTATTCGAAAAGTAAACAAAATTTAAATAACCGAGACAACCATTCATTCATTCTGAGCCAATATTCATTCGAGACTAGATGCACTAAAAAGCTTCTGAATTATACGTTTTGTGAAAAATAGCCAATAATTTCAACATTCTGTTTTAACGTCAAAATATCAACATTTTGGCAGCTCATGTCACTTTAAGTTGATGCATACCAGGAGACTTGTATAGTTATCTCATGAAAATTTGCTATAGTATTGTAACGCAGAATACGTTCAGAATTTAAAGTTAGGTAAATAAATAAAAACATTGCATTTAAATCTGAATAATAAACTGTGAGTGTCAATATCCCATGTGAAAATCCTCACCCGAAGAAGTTCAGGCTGTAGTTTTTTCACTTTAAAAATCTATTGGCTGATCATGGCTCATATATTTGAGATAGCGATGACGAGAAAACCTCATAAACAGAAAGGTGATGTCATCACACCTTGGGCAAAAACGTAAGGATAATTTGACGTTCCAGACGTAAACTCATTTCTCAAATCAAATCAAATTTTATTTAAAGTCTGGCATTAAAAACAATAGAACATTAGCTTAGAAAGCTACTTGTGCCGACAAAAGGTTTAAAAGAAGATAATTAAAATTTAAGACGAATTCGTACAATTAAGACAATAGCCATTAAGACAATAACCATTAAGACAATAAATTATAGACAATCATCGCATAAGGAACATTCACATCCATACCAACCACTTAATAATATTTTAAAATCTTTGACGATGCTGACAGAACCGGGTACTCGTAGTCAGTGACTCAGTTGATGATCACCACCTAAATCCGACTCAATTCAAAGCCAAACTCAACAACAAAATGTGAGCGAGTTTTGACTTGGTTCAACTATAGTGCAATAAATGGTTGTCATGTCAGGTACAGTGAGATGTTGCCAGGTTTAGTGGCGATAGAAACCGGGCTCTTAGACTTTACCTGGAGTAAACCTACCAGCACCAAGCAACTCTCCCACTCATTTTTCATTGATAAATATGAAATAACATGGCCCGAAAAATATATCAAGAAATTATCTTTTTGTAAATATTTGGCTGAAAATAATGTAAGATATACATTTTCAGCTGGTGAAAACAGAACTCTAGACCTAATAATATGCTTCAACAATATTTCACAAAAAATGATGTTTACCCCAATCAGGAGATAGTACACAGTTGCATTTCCCATTTACAGTAATGTAAATGTTTTGACTCGCCACACTTTCCCTTATTTCATTGAGCCAAATAACTTGGTGAGTGCTTTGATTAGCCCCGCAGAAGTCCTTTGACTGTAAAATTTACATGGCAACAGGGGAGAACTTTTAGTTAATAGAGACAAAAGATAGTACAGGGGTCATTTTACATGTCTTTTGACTTAAATCAACGGACCAAAGCACACACAACTATCAGATCTCTCTTCACCTAACCTGTTCTCATTAGTTTAATTAGTTAGTGTCTTTTAGAAAGTGAATATAACAGTATTCTCGTTATTTTGGGATGACACTTTCTTGAAAATATGGTAGAAATTCATCTACCGATTTTTGGGTGACGCCCGAAACGGGAATCGAACCCGGGTCCCAGAGTATGGCACCTATCGCCAGCACTAAATGCCGGCTGCCTTATCCATTCAGCCAACCGGCCTCCTCTTAAAAAAGGAGGTAGTTGACTGGTAGATACTACAGCGGACATTTAATACCCCTCTGGTAACGTAATTGACACAGCTCCCATTGCTGAATGAATGAGTTTAATTAGTTAGTGTCTTTTAGAAAGTGAATATAACAATATTCTCGTGCCATAGGTGCCATACTCTGGGACCCGGGTTCGATTCCTGTTTCGGGCGTCACCCAAAAATCGGTAGATGAATTTCTACCATATTTTCAAGAAGGTGTCATCCCAAAATAACGAGAATACTGTTCTAATTATGCATTCTTTTCTACATAATACAGTACCTATATACATTGTGTAATATTCTCTATTTTGTCCATATATTTATTCTTGACCTGGTCATCAAATAGAGAAATGAAAAACTTCCACATGAAGAACATAGAATTTTCAATTGCTGAACAAATGTTTTCTATAATTTAGTGTAATCACTTTTAGAAGAGGACTTACACATGTATTTGAAAGTATTGTGTTGAATTTGGTATGAAGTCATAGTTTGTTGATTTTCTATTTCTGACCTGCAGCTATCTTTGGGACATATTTCACAAGTTTTCAGAAGACGGGAAGAAATTGCAAGAAGACCAGTTACGAGAGAGTTTGGTAGATCTGGAACTTTATCCTTCAGCGTCCCAAGGTACGGTGACACTATCCAACTTTCAAATTCCTTCCAATGGCTAGGTATTTTGACTGCCCTTTAGAACCCTGCTCTATTGTAACAAAATTTTAATCTCCCATGCCTTCTTAGTGTCAACCATCATTGTATTCTGTTTTTCTATATAAATGCACACTGTCTTTTGATGTACTCATAATTCTCCTGACGATGACTTAATTAAAGTCGAAATATTGAGATTACACCATGAATATTTAGGGAGTTTCCTTACTACTTGAAATAAGTTGTTTTTTAAGAATAGGGATTGACTTATTAATTTATTAGAATGTAGTAAATCTTCAACAGGATGAACAAAATTGCGATATTTTGTTTTCTAACATTCCAACATCTTTTTGTTAAAATGTCAAATTTCTAAGCTAAAAATGCAAATTACTCATGTGAACCTCTGTGAAACAATGATGAAAGAATATCCCCCCCCCCCCCTCCCCCTACAAACAGAAGAAAAACTAATAAACCTCCTGAGAAATATTAAAGAAACTCATTAAAATGACAAATATAAGTAATAAACCAAACTTACAACCAAAAAATACCCCCCCCCCCCCCCGCCCCATTTTGGGATTGTTTTTGAGTTATGTGTGAGTACAGGTAGCACCAGCTATGAGGGTAATTGGTCAGAAATCCACTATTTCTAAAATGGGGGGGGGATATGCCATCTTCTGATGGCTTTTGTTTGTTGACAATAATTTTAAATTAAATGTACAAAATGACCCCAATGCTTTTTAATTATGACTAAAATGGAATGTGAAAATGACTTGCAATATTTGTTTTAAGTAGAGCAGTAAAATGAGTCTCGGAATCATGTGACATTTATCATTTCGCAATAAAACCCAGATCCTGTTACAATAAATGTCATCTTCAAAGAAATACTGATTTGGTAGCCCACACAATTTTGTTCTTGTTACCCTCTTTTTTAGTATGTTGAGCGCTCGGTGGTGGAGTTGGCAGAACAATAGTTTCTCTTTTTGACACAGGCCTTCCTTTGATGGATTGCGGGTCCAAATCCTAATAATTCTAAAGACAAAATTGAGAAAGAAAATTTTAGTTGGTTTTGGACCCTATGTGAAAGAGTACTCACCAAAATTGTTAAACATGAATCAATCAGTTATATGTTAAGAAAGGGTACTAAAATTTTAATAAAAGTGTATCATTTGATACCTATCAAAGTTGCCAACTAGAACCCAATACTCTAAATAAACATTGAACCTTCGATTATATTTTATAAAATTTAATTCAATTATAATTTAAGGTTTCAAGATTTACAGATCCTAAGGAATAATAAGTCTAAATGAATCTTTTCCGCTTATTTTACTTGTAAGAAGGAAGTCTGTGCATTATGAGACAATGTCAAATGTTTGCAAAAAGCTTTTGTTTGATTGCCACCAGTGTTTTGTACATCTGAATCAAACTGTGCTTCATATTCTCTTCTTTCAACTATACTTGGGATGAAAACATATTTTTACAGGACTTAATAGGTTAACTTTGGGTATCAACGCTCCTCTGCCGATTCCACCCTCGCCCCCTGCAAAAACTACTGCTCTACTAATTCAATAATATTAAATGCCTATAGGTACCTCGTTATTTATGTTTGGATATCTATTGGTCGGCACCTGGTCGACGACCAATAAATGTCGGAATTATAAATAACGGAGTAAGACCTTTACTAAAGTGAAGTAGTGCTCTACTAAACATATCTCTTGCTATATTTAGTCCA
The DNA here is from genome assembly GCA_963971465.1 of Lepidochitona cinerea. NCBI lineage: Eukaryota > Metazoa > Mollusca > Polyplacophora > Chitonida > Tonicellidae > Lepidochitona > Lepidochitona cinerea. Next base: position 27,583,631 of record OZ020563.1, on the reverse strand, counting down.
AAAATTTGTCTCACATGTACAGTGTATCTCATTCAAAAGATGTTTATAAAAATACTGGACTTAAAGGATTAATGAACAAAGCTTAAAGCTAATTTGTGTTTGTACATATAACCTAAATGTATATTTAAAAAACATAAGATGAAACGAAAGAAACTTTGTGTTAGCTCCCTGGTAGTCACAAACAAGCAGAGAGTAGAAAATCTGCATATTATCGCCCGGAAAGGTACAGTAACTGCCGACATACATGCACAAAAAACGAATCCTTCCATATACGTTTGAATTTAATTTCAAGATTCAGAGGAAGGAGGCATACTATATTATGTCATACACCACCTCTGATGTGTACATACTCACTTTAAAGGATAAATGACAAGTTAAGTCAATGCCTCCTATTTGGTAATCAATTTGTTTAAAAACTTGCACCGTATAGACTTACAAACATAGCCAAAAGCAAAATGAGATTTCAGACAGGAAACCTACACAATTCAAAGCATTCTTTTTCTCTCTACAGCCTAGATACGAAAATTGATTAGCTTTAGCGCCATGACGTCACAGTTGGCATCTGATATACATTACTATTGTTTTGACATCATACACAAAAGACGTTAAGCCAGGGCCTCTTCGTGGCTGGTTGAAATGACGCTGAAAGCGTCCAAATGTTATCGGTGATGTCAAATACAAAGATATTTCCGATTGGTGACGGAAGATATGCACATTTTCAATCACTGTTTCTTTGACACTCTGGGACCTTACTGAAAGTTTGTTTTGTTTCAATTTTATGTTTTTAAATATATATATTTACTCAATTTACAATAACAAGTCACCGCTAGGTGTTCAGGCAGAACTTGGCATTATCCTTTAAAGTGGCATGAGCTGCCAAAATGTTGATATTTTGACGTTAAAACAGAATGTTGAAATTATTGGCTATTTTTCTCAAGACCTATAATTCAGAAGCTTATAGTGCTTCTAGTCTCGAAAATGTACGATAAAGTATTGTTTTGAACTAACTTTTGCTTAGAATGAATGAATGGTCGTCCCGGTTATTTAGATTTTGTTTACTTTTCAAACACGTTTTCGGTTTATACAAGCAACATACTGTATGGATTTTTCTCATTCCAACGCAAATTATTTAGCCTTTCGATGGCCTTCAAAGCCTTTTACTGTCGTGACGATCAGAAATTATGAAAAAAGTGTGAATTTTGGCAGCTCATGCCACTTTAAGTGACATTGACACGCTCAGAATGGTGATATTGTTTAGTCTGACTGGTAAAGTATATTGTACATGTTCTTTAACAACTTTTATACAACACATTTTATAGCTTGTCGATAAATCTTTTGAATGATATTCAGACATTGAGGATTTTAATAATGAGACACTTTGTTATTTTAATGGAGCCTTTATTAATTATGACAAAGGCTTTATTGATTTTGAGAAAAGCGTCTATTTTTTCATTTCCCGCAATATAGTATATCCTGATTTGAGGTGTGCCACATTGACACCTGATGCATCCTTTATACAGATAAAACCATGTTGTTGTAAGTGTCTATGGTCACATCACCCAACCATACTGACTTTCTGCTGTAACACACGCTCCACCTCACTTTGTCAGTCACATAGATGACATTCTCTTATATAATACATTTCCATTATGCAAATTAAAACTCCATTGACAAAAAATATTTTATGTTCTCCTGTTTATAACCAATTATTCTCAATAATGTTTTTTTGTTTTGTTTTATTGAATAGTAACCCACCCAGCCGGCCCTTACCAAGGGACCCAATTAACCTCATGCCCACTTATTTATTTAGAAAATTTATTTCGATCATCTTCCTTACTGTTATTACTGCCCAATAGTTTATCTAATTAATCAGTGAGTAACTCACAGATATTGAGGTGCTTTGATTTTGCTTAAATGGTTAAAAACCATTTTGATAGTAGTATGTAAATCTATTGTTAAAAACACCTAATTTGTCCAAACGTAGGAGGGGGGGGATTCAATGCCGTGACACATTGATGAAAGGCCTGTCTCGTACTGAGGGACTATCACTTTAACTGACTTAGCCACCGAGGCTGCAGCCAAAGGAGGTTTTTAAGAAAACGGTAGAGCTAAAGTTTCTCACATAAGCCCATCAATGGGTGTGTTCTGCAAGAATAAAAAATTATGCCACAGGGTAAAGTATTTAACTCCTTTTAAATTTGAATTGAATTAGAGTGACCCTTTCTTATACTGTCCACATTAAAGCCTCTAACCTGATTTTAACTTGATAAAGCCACTCAGACTCTGCATGTTAGCTGCCCAGCAATGACCCACTACTAGACTCCGCTTAAACCGGGTATAAAGGTCTAAATGATATACCTTTTTTTAACACAATTAGAAACTTGTCTCCGTGGTTATTTTAGACAAGAACATTTTCCCTGTGCCCATGTGTTTTAGTGTTCATAAATATGATAAAAAGCATTATTATTTGATGAACTAAGCTCAGCCATCTTTCTTTCAAACCAACATTTTGGGACTTTACTCCAAACAGGATTTCTAAATTTACAAATCAATTTTTGTTTAAATTATACTTTATAACTGCCTTGCATTAAAATAGATGTGTGAGGATTAATAAGGGAATTTTTATTTTGGCCATTTCTTATTGTTTTCTAACTTATTTCTATGTAAAAAAATAAGGAAGTAAGACAGGATTTTGTTTAGAGAAATGCCACTTGTCTCCCCACCCCTCATTATTTAACGTATATTTAAGGATTTTGGGCAGCAACAGCGATCTTTGATGGTGTCAGCAACAATAAAAACCATCTAAGAACTGTTTGACACTCTCTTTAAACACGGGTTCTATTCTAATAAGAGTTGATTTATCATCATGATGATGGCCTATCTGTCAGAAAATGTCTTACATGTACATCATCATCGCAGATATTTCGGACTAGAGTAGATTAAGACATCACCAGGAATACAAAAGAAGAGATTTATGAATAACAACTTCTTATTTATTTATGATGGTACGTTTCGGTATAGATATTACATGTAGTACCGTTTTAAAACCAAATGTGACTAGGAACGAGGGTATTACTTTATGAGTCCTTATAAAGACTATGTTAATTTTCATTTCATGTCCACAGTACGGGAAATGGTTTGCTGTGCACGAGGGAAATCAATCATCAACGAATGTGATTATTTAACGTTTGGAGAATTTTGTGTCTTGGCAGCAGATTTACTTGGACAGTATCGTAGTGAGTATGTACTGATTGTTCCATTCTTTGTGGAGGGGAAGGGGAGGAGTTTCACATTTGAGAATACACTGATTGTTCCATTTTTTGTGGAGGAGGGGGGAGGGAGGAGTTTCACATTTGAGAATACACTGATTGTTCCATTTTTTGTGGAGGAGGGGGGGGAGGAAGGAGTATCACATTTGAGAATACACTGATTGTTCCATTTTTTGTGGAGGGGGAGGGAGGAGTTTCACATTTGAGAATACACTGATTGTTCCATTTTTTGTGGAGGGGGAGGGAGGAGTTTCACATTTGAGAATACACTGATTGTTCCATTTTTTGTGGAGGGGGAGGGAGGAGTTTCACATTTGAGAATACACTGATTGTTCCATTTTTTGTGGAGGGGGGGGGGGGGAGTTTCACATTTGAGAATACACTGATTGTTCCATTTTTTGTGGAGGGGAGGGAGGAGTTTCACATTTGAGAATACACTGATTGTTCCATTTTTTGTGGAGGAGGGGGGGAGGGAGGAGTTTCACATTTGAGAATACACTGATTGTTCCATTTTTTGTGGAGGGGGATGGAGGAGTTTCACATTTGAGAATACACTGATTGTTCCATTTTTTGAGGAGGGGGAGGGAGGAGTTTCACATTTGAGAATACACTGATTGTTCCATTTTTTGTGGAGGGGGAGGGAGGAGTTTCACATTTGAGAATACACTGATTGTTCCATTTTTTGTGGAGAGGGGGGGGGGAGTTTCACATTTGAGAATACATGTATTTTGCTTGGGGTGATGTCATATACGTTCACTTCATTAGCAGCATATCAACAGCATATCAACAACTTGTATGATAAATCTCTCCATCAGCTGCAGACATTTGAAAAGGTTATACAAACCCAGACTTGGTTTTTCTGACATTACAAATGTCATGACGTCACATTGCTATTTCACTGAGTTTGTCTAGCCTTTCTAATGTTACATGTAGCACTGGAAACAGGTCACTGATGAAGAGGTCAAATACATATTGAATTCCAATCCATTAAAAGCATTTACTGTTGTTGAAAAATGATCCCACATGACTATTGGGAGATATATGTGATCTATTACGTTATATGATATTGTCAAATTTGCTCTGGACTTGTGGCACTTATAGCCTATCCGTATCAAGTTATGACAAACAGTAAACAATCTTAGTTATTAGCATTTTAGTTACCTATTAGTATAATTAATTAGCAAATCAGATCAAACAGACATTTGTCAAAGTTCATCATATTTAATTAGTTAAATGTAAATGCCATTGCTATTCAAATATTAAACTAATAAAAAAATGGATGACTTTGTTGTCGTTCTAAATGGATCAGTTTTCCTTTACCGCCTTGGTATACAGTTTCCTAATGGCAAACAGCCTGGTTTCTGCCCCCATTAAACGTGGCATTTCTACCATGTAAGTGAAATAATATTGAGTGGGGCTTTAAACATCAGTCAATTAATCCAAGATTGATTAAAGTGCCTAAATGTTGATATTTTTCTGTTAAAATCACACTCGTTGCTGACATCCAGAATACTGTTAATATTAAAAACAGCAGTCCGTTTTCTGTAAATTTCCCACAAAGAAGAAGTTGAAACATTCTATTTTTTATAGTCTGCTTCACCGTTATTTACTTAAATTGTTAAAAGTTTGGCATAATTTTGTATTTTTAATATAAAATTAAACTTTTGATTTGTAAATTGGCTTTCTTAACAAATGTCAAAACTGCTACTATGGCTAGTGTGCCTTTTAAACAGATTGTGGAAATTATCAAAAGCTTTTTAGTACTACTAGTATGGAAAATGTATATTAAGTACTGTTTTGAACAAACGTTGGCTCTGATTAAATGAACCTTTGTCCAAGTTATTTTATTTATATTTACTTTCCGGACACAATTGCAACTTGTACAGCTCGCACACTGTATGGATTTTACTCATTCCAAGGTCAATCATGTAGTTTTTTTGGTGACTTATAAACCCTCTCACCCTCGTAACAATCAGAATTGTTGAAAAAGTTTTAATTCTAGCAACTCATGCCACATTGAATCAATGAGGATAAAAGCTGACTTTATTTCATTATATTTGTCTGGAACGGTAACATGCGTATATTTGTCTTAGGCAAAAAGTATCCATGTGAAATACTCAAACACAATGGTAATAAGACCTTGTCATCTGAGAGCTGACCCACTCTACCTCCAACCTAAATCCTCGTGAACTTTTTACACGGACACAAAGTAGAAATCTGTTTACTTTAGTAGCAAATATCCACATTGTTTTGTCCATTTGTAACTTTCTTATCATGCTTCACATGAAAAAGTCCCCAAAATTTGTGCTCTCTCTTTGGTTATGTATAAATGGTAGTCAGTTTAGTACGATTGACCTTAAAATGGCAAGATTTTTTTTTTTGATTCGTCATCTGGAAATAATATGAAATGTTTACTTATTAATTAATTAATTTATTTCTAACAGTGAAATTTTTTAACGATCGCCAATTTTCATGAATGGTAGTACAAACTAAATGGTGCATGCATTGATTGTGATACATATCATACATATGATAAGATAACATAAAGTAGTTCTAGAGATTTTCATCAAAATGTAAAAAATAAACAACTCCTCTGATCACAAGTAATAAAAAGAACTTCAAAGTACACCAAAATTCATTTGAGAAGAGATCTAGACCAAAAGCTTTTTGGTTTACTTTGAATCCCACCCAGAGTGGAAAACTTTTGCCAGGTACTCGCCAAAGGTCGAGGGTTACCTCCGGGAAATGAGCCGGGTTTCCTCCCCCACAAAAACTTGCAACCCCGTCAATAAGCCCCATTCGGGTTTGGTGGAAGTCCCACGAGATCACGCGAGACCCGTGTTTAGGGGTATAACTTTCACCGATCGGCTGTCCGATTAACATTAGTGATTATGGAGATCGGCTGTCACCCTGTTGTTTTATCTGTGATTCTCAGCTTACAATCTATACTTTTTACAAAAGTCTTTTTTTGAGACATATATATGCAAAGCCATTAGATACTTCTTTTTGATGAATAAAAACATATTATTATTTCTAACACAAATATAACACATCGTATTTGTGTTTTCACCGTTGTTTTTTTTACTACTTCGAAGCGTATCCATGCGATATAAATAATTGTATTGACAGTCAACTGACAAAAACGCAACTGATAGCTTCTAGTGTGTTTCACAAAAAAATGTGGATTAAAGGAATGATTTAGAAATAAAGAATCAAAGACAAAACCACACGATAACCGCCGATTACCATAGACGCTAATGTTAAATGAACGGCTAGTCAGTGAAAGTTATACCCCTAAACTCATTTCTCACATGATCTCGCGGGGTTTTAGCCAAACTCGAAAGAGGCTTATTAAGTGAAATAATCTTGAGTGTGGTGTAAAACATCATTCAATCTTTTGTAGGAAATAACTCCTCTCCCTCCCTATCTATGATTGTCGATATAAATGCAGGCTGTTATAGGATAAATGACAAGTTTAAGCCAATGCCTCCTATTTGTAATCAATTTGTTTAAAAACATGTACCGTATAGACCTACAAGGTGAGCCTAAAGAAAAATGAGATTTCAGACACTAAACCTACAAAATTCTTGCATTCTTTTTCTCTCTACAGTCTAGATACGGAAATTAATTAGCTTTAGCGCCGTGACGTCATAGTTGACATCCGATATGTACATTACTATTGTTGTGACATCATACACAAACATTGTTGAGCCAGGGCGCCTTCATGGTTCGTTGAAATGATGCCAAAAGCGTTAAAATGGTGTCAATTACGAAGATATTTCCGATTGGTGAAGATATGCATATTTTCAACCGCTGTTTCTTATAGACACCCTTGGACCTTAAAGGAAGTTTGTTTTGTTTTAGATACATGTCACGTGGGGTTTTGTTTGTAAACTCCTTAGTGTGAATGAGGTTAACTGGGTTTCAAGACCAAGTCGTAGATTTTTGATGAGAGGTAAACTTTATTACTGGTCATTGGAACCAGGCGTTGAAAACCTGGGGACAGAGCAAAAACAGCGTGAGACAGTTTTTATGTGACGAGAAACTGCGCCGTACAACCCCGGTAGAAAGGCTTTTATAGTAATCGTATCAAACCATTTACCAATCACACAGTATCGTTTCCCGTTAGTCAAATACAGTAGCTATACACTGGTCCAATTAGTAATTCAGTCAAGTTAGTAGTTTTGGTGTAGCGTGGCATGAAGGATGAAGCAATGAATGAAAAGGAAGAGAGACATGAGGTAAATAAAAAAAAGAAAGTAAACAACACTCTGTGACATACATATTTAGTCAATTTACAATAACAAGTCACAGACAGATGTTCAGAAAGAACTTAGCATTTATCCGTTTATTTATCTTCCTCTTTCAACCCCCGCCTTCACTAACATACAGTGAGCAAGACTCTGGAGGCTCAGGATAGGAAATAATAAACTTGTAGTTAATTGATAAATTAATTCATTTATATTTTATGTGTCATTAGCCTTGGGTATAAATGTACTGTTATACTTAATTAACATACAAACTGATTCACTTCTAAGCAAAAAAATAATCCATTTAAACCCCCTCATCTATAAATCAACACAAATTGCTTCTGTAAACGGCCATGTTTTTATTTCTTTACCTTCTTAAACTTGTGGTTTTGGTGGTTATATTAGTTTAAAGGTCAACTGATTGTTAGAAATACAAAATAAATGTTGCACATATTTCGAGTAGAATTTCGCAATCTCTCTGCTTTGACCCATATCTTACCCCTTTACTTTTACAAACTAATAACTACTGATCTTGAAAGCTAAATTTAAACTACCTTAGTAATCTTATCACTAAAAGGGATTAAATAAATATATTATTTCATTTATTGATGTTTTGATCATATAAATATATTGTATACAACACCAGTCTATGGTTATGTTTTTTTATGGCCGTCTTTTTTTCTCTTCTCAAATAATTTAAATGGATTGGGTTTTTAAATTTGTTTTCTAAACTTTAAAGGCATCGAAGTTAGGATTGATTAGGATCAATCTCTATTTGAATTTTTTTGTTTAACAATTTGTTCGGTCAAAAAATTTCAAAATTATTTTAAGTATTTAGAGATTGATTTCTTTTCAAGTAAAACATAAAACAAGGATTTAATTTATTTTTTATTTTTTTATTTTTGACACTTTAAATTAAAAGATTTAGGATAATTAATTCTGATAGTAGAAATACACTTGAATGGCATCTTAATTTGTTTAAGCAGAGATGACATTTGTACTTAAGATCCTGGTCAATGGACTTTTAAATCTTTTCAACTTTACAGGTCCTTTTAATAGAAACGTTGATCTATCTGTAGTAGTAATTTGTGTAGGCTAATGTTTGTAGGATGTCACTCATGCAAAACAAATCTGGGGTTTAGATCTTTGTATACATTTCTGGGTGTGACACTTTCCCCCATTATGTTTATGCCTTCTGGCTTGACTTTCTTACCAGAGTTTTGGTAAAGAGGAATAAATAATGGGTGATATAAACGTCAAAAAGCTAGCCAGAAATATTTGAAACAAAATGTCCGAATTACCATTCTCAAAGAAGTTTTTTTAGTGAGTTGTCCAATATTTATATTATCCAATGTTAATGTGGCCAGAGCTGCCACAATGTTGATGTTTTTTCTGTTAAAACAGAATGAGGAAATAATCAGCTATTTTTCTCAAGAAACTATTTCTCTCAGAAACTCTTTAGTACTACTGATATTAAGAGTGTACATGTATGTAAAGTAGTGTTTGGAACTAACTCAGAATGAATGAGTATTCATTCCAGTTATTTAAATTTTGTTTACATTTCGGACACTTTTTTTGGCTTGTACAGGCCACACGCTGTATGGGTTTTCCTCATTCACAATTATATTGACATTTTGAAATATGAAATTTAGGGAAATCCCTACACTGTACTTTACGGGTTTGCAAATTACAAACCAAGTCGACTTCAAAATCAAAGATAGTTGTTTTAAACAATATTTATTGATGAGTTTACAAGTAAAGGAAAACAATGAAACATTCACGTTTTGGGATCACGATAGTGCTTATATATGTCATTTCCCGATACAGAAGAAACAGAAGCAAACTGAACTAAACAGTATAAAAGCTTCAGGAAAATTGTTAATATAACATACCAAGCTATAGATAAAGATAGTTGTGGAGGACGGCATTAAACGTCTATGCTTTCTGGGTTAAAGTGTTAAAATTAGGCAAGTTCACTGATTTATTCTTCGTCTATATGTAATTACAGATTTGACATTTAAATTTAGACATTGGAATTTGAGGTTCTATTTTCAATATTCAAATTCCATTTATGTATTTAGAAATATAATTACGAGTTTCGAAATTCCAACTTTTTTTTTGAAATTCGAATTTGCGAAATGAATGTGAGGTTGAAATTTCAAAATTCGAAATTTGAGTGAGCCTTATTCATGGGTTTTTGTACCAAATGTGTACAAACTACCTTGAATTTTGTGGCTTTTGAGCCAGAAATCTCATCTTTGGCCTTGTTCACTCAGTACGTACAGTAACAAAATGATGTCAAAATATGAGCTATTGACTTAAACTTGTCATTTATCCTTTAATTTGTATTAATTTTCTAGTGTAAAAATATTTTCATTTGACCCACATCCTTTTTTATTCTTGGTAAACCTTACCTTGAGAACATTCTAGTATTATTCACAGTTGAAAATCAACAATACGCCTTTAAGAATCTCTTTTATGTAGAACTTTGGGTAATCTTTTAAATCAGTGTGGGAGTTTTCATGATATATTGCACGTAATACTCTGTGTAATACTTTTATACTGGCAGCATGGTTCTTGTCAACACGAGTGAGTCTATTGAAAAGAAAAAAAATTGTATTTTTTGTGCACAGTATTCACTGCTTTGAATTGAACAGGTAGAATTTATTTTAGATTACCTTTGTCAATTTTCTCTCTTTTTATCCCCCCGGCATATAATGCGAGGGGATATAGCGATCAGCTTGTCTGTCCGTCTGTCCGTAATCATTTCTTGTCATCGCATCTCCTCCCAGGGTTTTCATCAATTTTTGTTTTAAACTTGCTGGGCATGTTGGATATCATGCGAGAATCTGCCCCTCCTATTCTGGTTACCCGGTAAGCTGGTTTCCTTATTTTTTTTAGTTATTACCCTTTTCCGACAGTATACGAAGACATAGACAATTAGTGCTTGTCATCGCATCTCCTCCCATGGTTTTCATCAATTTTTTTCGAAACTTGGTGGACATGTTGGATATCATGCGAGAATCTGCCTCTTCTATTCTGGTTAATCTGGTTTCATTATTTTCAAAGTTACTGCCCTTTTCTGACAGTATACAAAGACATAGACAATGAGTGCTTGTCATCACATCTTCTCCCAAGTTTTGTATCGAATTTTTGTCTTGGTGGACATTCTGGATATGATGCGATCTACGCTGGTTTTGCTATTTTCAGAGTTTCTTCCTTTTTTCCGACTGTACAGGAAGACATAAACAATAGGTGCTTGTTTCTGATGACATACAGTGTTTCAGGGCATTGGTACCTTCCAGAAAGCTGTGCCTGTTGTTTTTTTCTTGATTCCACCTATGGGTTTCCTCCTACATATTGCATTGAATATTGTTGAAACTTGGGGAGGATGGTTGTTATCAAGTGAGAATGTGGATATCCTGTATGGAAATGAACTTTTGTCTGTTCTTAGTATGTTTCCACTTCCACAATCTTATGTGGGGCCGGGGATACGTCATTTTCTGATGACTCTTGTTCATATTTTTCAAGCAAGGTTAATGAATTAATTTGATTTTGACATTTTCTAATCAAAAACACACCACCGTAATGAATTATTAATAAAATATTAAAGGTACACTTGCCGCGAAAATCCAGAATATTGTTTACATAAACAACTGTAGGCGGTTTTCTGTATTTTTCCCAGACAGTAAAAGTTAGGAATTTTCTATTCTTACCAAAAAATAGAAAGTTTGGGCATCATTTAGTATTTTTAATTTGAAATTGAAAATTAGATTTATCAGGTACCCGCAGTGTCAACAAACCCCAAACCTGAACATGCATACAAGCGCCCCCTAATGGTTGAGTCGTGTGAGTGATCTAACAGCACAGCATCATTTTACGTACTTTATCTGTGAAATACAGACTGGCGGTTGGATAAGAGTGACTTTAAAAGCCTGCCGATAATTTTTGGAGTGTAAACCACAGATAAAATGGCCTGGAATGAGGGTAATTCAACCGCTAAGTTAACCGACACTGATTGTTGTTGTTGTAATCAGGCTTCGATTCTTCGTTTGTTTTTCACCTCCATTTCTATATTCTAAATCTAACTGGACATGTTTTATGTGTTCTATGTTTGATTTTAGTGGTTTTAGTTGTAGTAAGCTCATGTAAATTGGTTTTCTCAACAAATGTTTAACAGGCTACGGCGGCAAGTGGGCCTTTAATAATGTAATTTGAAATTTTGGCTCTTGTTTAAAGTGCCAAAAGCTCCTGAAATTGCAATTGTTTTTTGTTGTAACAAATTTAGGAAATGATCAACTATTTCTCCAGTCTCAAGAATGTAACAGAGTTTTTAGAAGAAACTTACTGTACTTAAATACTAGTATACAAGAAATATTAAAACACCCATCTGGTTATTTAAATTTCAGATAGTTTTACAGGAAGACAAAAGTTGTTCAGATAGTTTTACAGGAAGACAAACGTTGTTCAGATAGTTTTATAGGAAGACACAAGTAGTTCAGCCTGACAAAGGTTACGTACATGAAAATAGCTTTATCGACAGACAAAAGTTGTTCAGATAGTTTAAAGGCAAACTAAAGTATTACAGATTGTTTTATTGGCAAAAAAGTATTCCAGGTTGTTTTATAGGCAGACAAAAGTTGTTCAGTTAATTTTATAGGCAGACAAAAGTTGTTCAGATAGTTTTATAGGCAAACTAAAGTATTCCAGGTTGTTTTATAGGCAGACAAAAGTTGTTCAGTTAATTTTATAGGCAGGCAAAAGTTGTTCAGATAGTTTTGTAGGCAAAAAAAGTATTCTAGCTTGTTTTATAGGCAGACAAAGTTATTCAGAATGTTTTACATGAAGACAAAGGCTGTTCAGATAGTTTTGTAGGCAGACAAAAGTTGTTCAGACTGTTTTATAGGCAAAAAAGTATTCCAGGTTGTTTTATAGGCAGGCAAAAGTTATTCAGATAGTTTTGTAGGCAAACTAAAGTATTCCAGATAGTTTATAGGCAAACTAAAGTATTCCAGATTGTTTTATAGGCAGACAAAAGTTGTTCAGAAAGTTTTATAGGCAGATAAACGTTGTTTAGATATTTTTATAGGCAGGCAAAAGTTGTTCAGATAGTTTTGTAGGCAAAAAAAGTATTCTAGCTTGTTTTATAGGCAGACAAAGTTATTCAGAATGTTTTACATGAAGACAAAGGCTGTTCAGATAGTTTTATAGCCCGACAAAAGTTGTTCAGAATGTTTTATCGGAAGACAAAAGTTGTTCAGATAGTTTTAAAGGCAAACAAAATCTGTTTGGATAGTTTATAGGCAAACTAAAGTATTCCAGATTGTTTAATAGGCAAACAAAAGTATTCCAGATTGTTTTATAGGCAAACAAAAGTATTCCAGATTGTTTTATAGGCAAACTAAAGTATTCCAGATTGTTTTATAGGCAAACAAAAGTATTCCAGATTGTTTTATAGGCAAACTAAAGTATTCCAGATTGTTTTATAGACAAACTAAAGTATTCCAGATTGTTTTATAGACAAACTAAAGTATTCCAGATTGTTTTATAGACAAACTAAAGTATTCCAGATTGTTTTATAGACAAACTAAAGTATTCCAGATTGTTTTATAGGCAAACTAAAGTATTCCAGATTGTTTTATAGGCAAACAAAAGTATTCCAGATTGTTTTATAGGCAAACAAAAGTATTCCAGATTGTTTTATAGGCAAACAAAAGTATTCCAGATTGTTTTATAGGCAAACAAAAGTATTCCAGATTGTTTTATAGGCAAACAAAAGTATTCCAGATTGTTTTATAGACAAACAAAAGTATTCCAGATTGTTTTATAGGCAAACAAAAGTATTCCAGATTGTTTTATAGGCAAACAAAAGTATTCCAGATTGTTTTATAGGCAAACAAAAGTATTCCAGATTGTTTTATAGGCAAACTAAAGTATTCCAGATTGTTTTATAGACAAACTAAAGTATTCCAGATTGTTTTATAGGCAAACAAAAGTATTCCAGATTGTTTTATAGGCAAACTAAAGTATTCCAGATTGTTTTATAGGCAAACTAAAGTATTCCAGATTGTTTTATAGGCAAACTAAAGTATTCCAGATTGTTTTATAGGCAAACAAAAGTATTCCAGATTGTTTTATAAGCAAACTAAAGTATTCCAGATTGTTTTATAGGCAAACTAAAGTATTACAGATTGTTTTATAGACAAACAAAAGTTGTTCAGATTGTTTTATAGACAAACTAAAGTATTCCAGATTGTTTTATAGGCAAACAAAAGTATTCCAGATTGTTTTATAGACAAACAAAAGTATTCCAGATTGTTTTATAGACAAACAAAAGTATTCCAGATTGTTTTATAGGCAAACTAAAGTATTACAGATTGTTTTATAGACAAACAAAAGTTGTTCAGATAGTTTTATAGGCAAACTAAAGTATTCCAGATTGTTTTATAGGCAAACTAAAGTATTACAGATTGTTTTATAGACAAACTAAAGTATTCCAGATTGTTTTATAGACAAACTAAAGTATTCCAGATTGTTTTATAGGCAAACTAAAGTATTACAGATTGTTTTATAGACAAACAAAAGTATTCCAGATTGTTTTATAGGCAAACAAAAGTATTCCAGATTGTTTTATAGACAAACAAAAGTTGTTCAGATTGTTTTATAGACAAACTAAAGTATTCCAGATTGTTTTATAGGCAAACAAAAGTATTCCAGATTGTTTTATAGACAAACAAAAGTTGTTCAGATAGTTTTATAGGCAAACTAAAGTATTCCAGATTGTTTTATAGGCAAACAAACGTATTCCAGATTGTTTTATAGACAAACAAAAGTATTCCAGATTGTTTTATAGGCAAACTAAAGTATTCCAGGTTGTTTTATAGGCAAACAAAAGTATTCCAGATTGTTTTATAGACAAACAAAAGTTGTTCAGATAGTTTTATAGGCAAACAAAAGTTGTTCAGATAGTTTTATAGGCAAACTAAAGTATTCCAGATTGTTTTATAGGCAAACTAAAGTATTCCAGATTGTTTTATAGGCAAACAAACGTATTCCAGATTGTTTTATAGACAAACTAAAGTATTCCAGGTTGTTTTATAGGCAAACAAAAGTATTCCAGATTGTTTTATAGACAAACAAAAGTTGTTCAGATAGTTTTATAGGCAAACTAAAGTATTCCAGATTGTTTTATAGGCAAACTAAAGTATTACAGATTGTTTTATAGACAAACTAAAGTATTCCAGATTGTTTTATAGGCAAACTAAAGTATTCCAGATTGTTTTATAGGCAAACTAAAGTATTCCAGATTGTTTTATAGGCAAACTAAAGTATTCCAGATTGTTTTATAGACAAACTAAAGTATTCCAGATTGTTTTATAGGCAAACTAAAGTATTCCAGATTGTTTTATAGGCAAACTAAAGTATTACAGATTGTTTTATAGACAAACAAAAGTATTCCAGATTGTTTTATAGACAAACTAAAGCTGTTTAGATAGGCAGACTGTTACAAAAGTAGCTCAGGCAGAACAAAAGTAGCTGTATTGTTTGTTGAGGATAGTGTTTAAGCTGTAATTTCATAACTCTTCATGTTCTAAATAATATTGTTTTTTATTGCCTAAAGAACATGTCAGACACAAAGACAAATGTTAGCAAAGCCATGTAGTGCTTGTTGATATTCCATGTCCCCCTTGTCAGTTTTAAACACCGCCTTCTCTGTTTTCTTTATTCTATGAAATCTGTGTCACGTAGCATAAAAACAGTGATTCCTGAACAGCCCTGGTATAAATGCTGTGGTTTCAATTGTCTTCATTTTCCCTCACTTCCATCATTTCCTCTGAAATAATTGTGGTTAAATATCAGGTTGAAGTGCGTGCAAAAACACACATGTAAACTTTGAGGGGCCCGAATTATGCCTGCAAACATTTGATTGTGATGGTCACTACTTTGTTTGTAACAACAATGAATGTGTCTTATCTGTTTCAGCGTCCTTAAGAACCTACATGTATACTTAATTTTAATCTTTTTTTAAAATTATAATTCAATTAGTGAATAATTTTTTTTTTAAATTTCTCGGAACAAATATATTTATTTTTAATTTAAATGTTAAACATATTCTTATTTGTTCTTTATAACAATAATTTGATATAAAATTTGAGCCTTTTCTACCATTACGTACCCTATTGCTCTAAAACAGTTATAATATAGATTAGAAAATAGTGGGTTTTTTTATTACTTTTAATGAGTGATATTTTCCCTATTTTAAATTCTAGTAGCTATTATTAGCCTATTTTGGCTGCTGTATCTAAATCAGTCATCATATATGTATATGAAAAAAAACAGTGAAATACTCTTTTTTTAAACTAGTGTGTGTGTTTACTCTATGACGTCTTAAGGTTGAGTACCTGGCTGTGGGTGTATAAATACACCTGTGGTTCTCTCTCAGGTGGGATTTAAACTTCACAGGTGAGCTGTGGTGGGCTTAGTCAGTCAGTCTGTGTTTGGCTGTGGTCAACGATTCTCTAGGATACAGGGGGATATGGTGTTTTTTGGTCCGGTTTTCTCACAGTGACACTTACACTGAGCCACTAGACACAGTTCTACAAGCTTCATGTTTAGTTTCTTCATTAGTTAAAGCTATAGCTTTACTTTTACTCCCAGATAGAAGGTAGGTTTACATGTTACCTGAAATACTCTAATACTTTCTTAACACTCTCAATATTGTCGAAAGAAAATTATGTTACTTGTTGTAAACTCGACAGTAAATAAAAATTCTTGTATCTTGTGATATTATTTCTATATATTACACATGTCTGAGTCGGAAACACAATGAATAAATATTGTAGCCATAATTTACTTAAAGCGACATGAGCTGCCAAATGAAGGGCAATTTCGTTTGATACAGAATAAGTTTGGCTAAAACCCCCCAGATCACGCGAGAAATGAGTTTAGGGGTATAACTTTCACTGACTAGCCGTTCATTTAACATTATCGTTTATGGTGATGGGTGGTTATCGTGTGGTTTTGTCTTTGATTCTTTATTTTTAAATCATTTCTTTGATCCAATTTTATTTGTGAAACACATCAGAAGCTATCAGTTGCGTTTTTTTGTCAGTTGACTGTCTATAAAATATTTATATCCCATGGATACGCTTCGAAGTTGTCAAAAACCAACGGTGAAAACACAACTACGACTTGTTATTTTTGTTAGAAATAATATTATTTTCTTGTCCGTCAAAAAGAAGTATCTAATGGCTTTGAATATATCTTGATATGTCTCAGAAAAAGACTTTTGTAAAAAGTATAGATTATACGCTGAGAATCACAGACAAAACAACAGGGTAACAGCCGATCTCCATAAACACTAATGTTAATGAGACAGCCGATCGGTGAAAGTTATACCCCTGAAGACGGGTCTCGCGTGATCTCGTGGGACTTTTACCAAACCCGAAAGGGGCTTATTAGCTAGTATCACTTGTTTTTATGAAAAAATAACAAATTTGCTGATAATAATCTCAGAGATGTACTTCTCTTCATAATCAGAATTAATTTAAAATTCCAAACTTTGGTAGTTCATAATGCCATAAGCAAGTTTAAGACCATACCTTCTATTTTGTAATCAATTTGTTTAACAAGATGTCCTGTACGTACTCGGCCGTAGAAAAGATCTCTGACACAAAACCTACAAAATTCAAGGCATTCGTTAACTTTTTCTCTCCTAGATATCTCTGGAAATTAATTTAATTAGCTAAGTGAAGTGATGTCATAGTTGACATGTGATATGTTCTCAGTATTGTGACGTCTTACACATCAGAACTGTAGCTGAGTCTGTGCGTCTTCATGATTCGTTGCAATGATGACGAAAGCGTTCAAAAGTCAACCATGGTTGGTGACAGAAAATAAGCACATTTCAATCACCTTTTCTTGTTTTGTTTCAACCTAATGAAAGACATAACTGTCATGGCAACATTTACATGCAACATTTACATTCAACATCACGCAACAATCAGTCACAAAGAAATATTTGAAACTCTCTTTAAACGTGGGTTCCATACTAATGATAAAAAAAATTAAGACATCACCACAGCGTCAGTTGTGTAACACTTGACGAAGACACCGGCACAGGTGTCGAAAGCTCGTGTTGTTCAAAAACAACTGACAACTTGGTCATGTCTTAATTTTTTATCATTAATCAGTCACAAAGTCACGTTAAGCATAAACAAATCGTGAAACAACTCCTAGGCTTTTCTCTTAACTTCGCACGAGCTTTCAAAGTGTTGACATTTTCCCTTTGATTCCAAATTTTGAAATGATCATTTCTCCAGAAGAACATGTTCAAATAACATGCTTTTTAGTGCTATTGGTCTCAAGAATGTATGTTAAAGTAGTGTTTTGAACTAATTAAGATAATGAATGAACATTTGTCCCAGTTATTAAAATATTTACTTTTCAAATTCTATCTCGCTGCACACAGACCACATTGTCAATCATTTAGTTTTTTTTAAAACTCTCTTTAATATTGTCTTGACGATCAGAATTTATTTTTTAAAAAGTGTGAATTTTGACAGCTAATGCTTGGATGGATTCTGTTTATAAACTACTGATAAGTTTGGCGAAGGATAAATGGTGACTAAAATTCAATAAATATTTTCAAAATGTCATTGGATGAACAACTTATGTAATATTTCCCTTTGAAACTAAGAAAAAAAATGAAGAAAAAAAAGAATCTGCTGAACTTGTCAAAAAGATGTGTCTGGTAGTGACTGGGTTAATTAATTCATTATCATTCACGTACATATGCTTTCCTCATCTAGTTTCTATATCAGATAGAGATGTCACTTTGTACAGGAGAGGAATATTTTATTTTAACGATATCATTCAAACGCATCCTGTTAAATTCTTTAAGAGGCATTTAGAAGTTGAGTTAACAATATTAACTCAAGAGGTTTATGGATTGCAACTTCTATTTATTTGTAACCTGTTAATGCTGTACTTGTGGATAACCATCGCATTATTACTCTCAGAAACAAATTAACTAACTGAGAAGGATTATTTTCCTGTATATCATACAAAGATTGTGTGATGGGCGGATTATCTCATGGTGTCCCAATATCTAGTAGGTGAGACAAACATACTCTGCTCAGAGGAACCCCCAGACCTTTGGGGCTCGTCCTACGAAGTTGGCGCAAAGTTACGCATAGGTTTACTGCATAGATTTGCATCGCCAGATTTGTGACCATGCACAAGTTCCTATAATTTAACATGCATTTGCGACTGCCGCTCCTTAGTAAGCACGTGCCAACTATTCTCCCGTTTTCTGAGTGGATGAAAAGCCTGACCAGGGATGAGAAGCTATCGGTACTGATCAATCCTCATTTTAAGTTTACAGAGTTACTGATCGACATTTAGAAACAGGCAGTAGAATGAATGATTCTAATTTGACTTTTTCAGAATTATTATTTTAGCTTCATAGATCATCTGTCACTTATGAAAGGATGTGAATATAAAAGGGTGAAATTTAATTGTTTTCACATTTTGTTCTTCTTTGTCCTATGTAATTTTAATTATCCTTTTAAATAACATATCACAGAAATAATTTTGTGTTATGAGCATGAGATTAAAGTATGAATGTTTATTTCTATTCCAAACTAAAAAAAATGCCCAAACTCGAACAATATTCAGTTTAATTATATGGTATATCGGTCAAACGTTGCTATAAATAACTGCTGTCTGTATTCTATCTGCTTTGACCCACATATATGTTTATTTGGTATACATGATGTATCAGTTGAAATCAGTGACCTTGTAAACATATTTCAATACTTCTGAACTACATTCTTACACAACAAACTGTCTATTTGTTTATGGTATTTGTCTACTACTGTAGAGTTTGTTGTTCTCAGGTATCACAATTTGGATATTCTGTCTGACTTTGTCTTCGAGAAAATTTCTGTTCATTGGTATCCCCAAGTTTTCAGTATTCTTCTTCTATTCTCTCTCTTGCTGGAAAGGTACCTTAATTGCTGGGTTTATTTTCAAAACTGCCAGTTTTTTTGGGCGAATTGAACAAGTACCTGTATATACCCATTCCGGCGTGGTTTACGTTTCATGATTGATGCCCTTTTTCTCTCTCACCCCTTTAAGTCAATCAAGCCTGCATTACCTACAAAAATGTAAACAACTTACCTATACACATTTAAAAAAGAAGCTTTGTTCTTACTCGTCTTTGACAAGTTCAGCATAGTTGAGTAGATCTGTCATTTACTGGTGATACAGTCTTAGACTATTCCAATAGGGTGATTCTGAGACTCACTTTTAAAGAAGAGCGAGTTGTCTGAAGAAACACATGAGGTCTAAATGATATACCTCTTTTTAACACAATTAGAAACTTGTCTCAATGGTTATTTTAGACAAGAAGATTTCCCCTGTGCCCGTGTGTTTTAGTGATCATAAATATAATAAAGACCTGTTTTAGTTTAGCCTACAGCTGTATCACTGAGTATAAAGGTCTAAATGATATATAACCCCCCCCCCCCCTCCCTCACACACGCACACCCTTTTAACAAAAATAGAAACTTGTCTCCATGATTAATTTTTAGTCTGGACGATTTTCCCTGTGCCCGTGCGTTCTAGTGTCTATTATAAAGACATGCTGACTGAATGTTTCTGTTTACAAATCATCCTCATTATTAATGAATACAAACAACATAACAATATGTAAATAGAGACAGTTGGGTATAAAGGTCTAAATGATATACCCCTTTTTAACACAATTAGAAACTTGTCTCCATGGTTATTTTAGACAAGAAGATTTTCCCTGTGCCCGTGTGTTTTAGTGTTCATATACATAGATATAGATTAAGCAGAAACCACTTTGAAGTGGCAATACATGTATTTAACTTTTCTTGAACAAGAATTTCAGACATTTTTTTCAGAAATTGCAATCCCTAAAAACTAAGAAAAGGGCAATTATTAAGTCAGTCGGGAGGGAGATTAAAGGAGAACAGCATGGCAGAGATTGGGGGCCATTAGTCCCTGGAAACTCTAATACAGTGAACATCCACTGTCGAAACCGACACTCTCATAAAGCGGAACATGCACTGTTCAAATTGACAGTATACTAATTTCCCTTGATATAACCTTGATATAACCTTGATATAACCTTGATAAACTGTTACCTGTGTAAATCAAGGCAGAATTCCCCGGAGACATACTGGACACTGTTTCACAAAGTGGCGTAACGTAAGTTTTCATGTAACTGCCATAGCAACCCATACTGTCGAGATATGTTCCTATGAAAGTTACGCAAAAAATGCATTTACGCCGCTTTGTGAAACAGGACCCTGGTATTTAGAGGTTTCACTGTGATTCATGAAGCTTTTCTGTCTGCATTTTCAGACCAACCTTCCCAATGCCTATGTCGCAGAATCCAGATAAAGTCATCGTACAAGAGGCCAGGGTCAAAAGAGCAGGTAATGATAAAAACAATGTTATATGTATTTTTCTTAGTCTACTTAAAGTAACCATGCAGGGGTTTTTAAATTAACCCTTTCGCTACCATGTTCAACGGATAATTCTGTCACATCAAATGTATTGATTTCTTTACCGTCTCTGGTGTAGTGAGTCACTAATGAATACGCAATCTTGGAAACATAGATGGCGCTTCAGTACCTGTGTGGTAGCTCGCTGATCACGTGACTATTCATCTTCACAGCAAGCAAGTGGTCAGCACAACTCAGTTTTACTGTTTGTATAGTATTTTAAACCGTTTTTGAACAATTGAATAAATTATTACTGGAGGTCTATATTTTATTTGATTATGCTTATTTTATAGCTTCAAATGTATGGTTTATGGGGGTTATTGGTGGTTAGGTATTTCAAGAGTTATATCACCGAAACAAGTATTACGTCACATTTTAGTAAAAACCAGAAAACCGATCTGGTGATGCGCGTTACGTCACTCCGGGTATGCGAAAGGGTTAAGGGTAGGCCAGTTAATGTTTGGAACGTATTTCTCTTCCTCATGACTAAGAGTAACTCTCATTGACATTATGAAGTACATGTAATTGAAATATAAAACAAAATATTTTCTCAAAAAAACTTCTTTCCCTATATATTTTAACTAAAAATTAATCTTTACATGACTATGATATAAATATTGTTTATTATATCAACCTAAACCTGTGTATTATGTTATCAATTTGAATTTTTAATTAACTTTGTTTTACTTTTTCCTCTTTTAATTTTTCTAGGGAACTTGTCTCATTTTCAAGGTAAGTGTTGTTTAATTATTTGACTTCCTGTAACTTGTTAACAAGAAAACATCTCCTGGGTTCTTTTTTTTCCAAATGTTCCTTTATACAACCTGTAAACACTTTTAAGGATTATATTTGTACATGTACACTTGATCGACAGGCTGATGTGTCTGGGAATTCCTCCCTCCCCCCACTTAACCTGACATCGCCGCCTTACATGGGATATAATCTACAGTGTAACATAATACATCAATCTATCATAAATGATTTATTTAAAGTGGCATGAGCTGCCAAAATGGTGATATTTTAACGTTGTAACAGAATGTTGAAATTATGGGCTATTTTTCTCAGGACGTATAATTCAGAAGCTTTTTAGTGCTTCTAGTCTCGTGAATGTACGATAAAGTATTGTTTTGAACTAAATTTGGTGTAGAATGAATGAATGGTCGTCCCGGTTATTTAAATTTTGTTTACTTTTCGAACACGTTTTCGGTTCGTACAAGCCACATATTATATGGATTTTCCTCATTCCAACGCCAATCATTTAGTTTTTCGACGGCCTTCAAAACCTGTTACTGTTTGGATGATCAGAAATTATGAAAAAAGTGTGAATTTTGGCAGCTCATGCCACTTTAAGATCAATGTTTCCATAAAATGTTCTTGTTTAGTTTAAAACCAATTTCCATATAGCGTTCGCGGGTTTATATATTTATGAACACAAAAACACACGAGCACAGGGAAAATCTTCTTGTCTAAAATAACCATGGAGATAAGTTCTTAATTGTGTTAAAAAGGGGTATATCATTTTTAGACCACCATGTCTATTGTGGATAAATTAGTTTGACATTTGTTTCCTTATAGTTTTCCTGTTTTTATATGATTTCATAGATAAATTAGTTTCAAATTTATTGTTACTTAATCCAGATATTCTCACACCTGTCTTAACTTGTATTTCTGCCAACCACTATATAATGAACTTGTCATTGACTTTGATAATGATGTAAGAACTACATCGAAACGTCGTCACCCAATAAATTAAGAAGTTGTTTATCCATAAGTAATCCTCGTCTTCATTTGTACTTCCAACTTCTAAATGCCACTGAAAGATTTAAATTAGTTTCAAATTTGTTTCCTTATAGTGTTCCTGGGGGGATCCTGTAACCCTACAACATGGAGACGAGATGAGGCCATTCCTTTCCTTAAAGACAACAATGTCACATTTTACAATCCAGTAAGCTCTTTTTGATATGTTGTTATTTATTGTATATATCTGTTTCTATGGATAGGTGACATTTAATTGAAAGTCTTAAATGTCATAAAAATGTGATATATTAAAATACCTTTGTAATATTAGAGCGACTGTATCTCCCTTCCAGGGGAAAATTTAGTTTGAATTTTCCTAGGTAACACCATGTTATCTTAGTAATTTAGATAGCATAGCTTTTTCGTGGTTAACACAATGTTGTTTCAGTTATTCAAATAGAAAAGCTTTTACCAAGATAACGCGCCTCGGTGGTCCAGTGGGTTAGAGTGATTGTTCCTCAGTCCCACACAGACCTCGGTGGTCCAGTGGGTTAGAGTGATTGTTCCTCAGTCCCACACAGACCTCGGTGGTCCAGTGGGTTAGAGTGATCGTCCCACACAGACCTCGGTGGTCCAGTGGGTTAGAGTGATTGTTCCTCAGTCCCACACAGACCTCGGTGGTCCAGTGGGTTAGAGTGATTGTTCCTCAGTCCCACACAGACCTCGGTGGTCCAGTGGGTTAGAGTGATTGTTCCTCAGTCCCACACAGACCTCGGTGGTCCAGTGGGTTAGAGTGATCGTCCCACACAGACCTCGGTGGTCCAGTGGGTTAGAGTGATTGTTCCTCAGTCCCACACAGACCTCGGTGGTCCAGTGGGTTAGAGTGATTGTTCCTCAGTCCCACACAGACCTCGGTGGTCCAGTGGGTTAGAGTGATTGTCCCTCAGTCCCACACAGACCTCAGTGATCCAGTGGGTTAGAGTGATTGTCCCTCAGTTTCACACAGACCTCGGTGGTCCAGTTAGGCACAGGTTCGAATCACACTCAGATCAAATTAAAAATAATTGAAAAATTTCTGTATGGATTTTTCACACGGTTGTTGTATGTGGAAGATTTGTCAGGTACTCGCCGAAGGCCTCCTGGCAATAAGCCCGGTTTCCTCCCCCACTAAACCTGGCAACGCCACCATATAAGTGAAATAATCTTGAGTGCGGCATGAAAACACCGATCACCAATCAACCAAGATTACATCATGCTGTTTGAATAATTTAGATAGCCAAGCTTTTTCCTAGGTACAGTAACTCAATGTTGTTTCAGTAAATTTGTTAGGCTAGAATTTTATTTATAAATATATTTTTCAGCAAGTCAGCAATTGGTCACCGGAGTTGATTGAATTAGAAGATCAAGCTAAGCAGGTGAGATAAACCTAAAGCCTTATGACCTCACTCAAAAGGATGAAATACATTGAGGGTATAAAAGGGGGTGGTCACCATGTTTGCAACCATTTCTAGCGAAATGCTTGGCTGCATGCCTAGACTTTTCTGTGTAGAATTATTCGCCCCTAATACCCATTGCACCGGAAACAGATAATGTCATTAAGCAATTAGTGTATTGTGACGTGTCTTGATAAACAATTTTATTATTCTCTTTTCGTAACTCACAAGGGGATATGTTAAATTGATTCTCAAGATTTAGTTTGTTTATGCTTGTATGTGGTCATTATTATTGTTTGAGAGAATGGGCTCTCGGTTGGCAGGAAACCAGGCATTCTGCTGGGAGGAAACCAGACATTCTTCTGGGAGGAAACCTTCAATCTTGAATAATTTTAATTGGTTTGAACTTGGACCATCTTGCAGACCTTACCAGCATCCAACATTGTGCTTGTAAAAATCACCTGGTGTCCTCCCTACCTAAACCTGTCATGGCCGCTACCATTAAAGTGAAATAAATCTTGTGTGTAGCATTAAAAAGCAATCTATCAATCAATAAAAATACAGTCATAAAATGTCACTTGATCACAGATTCCAACGGAAGGTTGCGGGTTTCTTCCGGGCATAGAGCCCGGTTTCCTCCCACAATAAAACTTGCAACGCCGCCATATAAGTGAAATAATCTTGAGCATGGCGTAAAACACCAAACAATCAATCAACCAAAGTCTGTTGTATTCAGGAACTGCATGGCATATTCTCCAGACGTAGATTTTGGTTTTCCAGTCACAATATGCTTTGATTCATTTTCTCAAATTCGACTTCAAATATTTTTTTGACAGAACTTAAATTACTACTCAAATACATGTATGTGTATGTCAAAGTCAAAACCCAAGCATTGTGAAATAGTATATAAGGTTGCCGTGTTGTTTTTATTTCAGGTTGCTGACATGTTGTTTTTTGTGATAGATAATCAAACACGTGCCACGGCTTCTCGAGTCGAGGTGGCTTACCTAGTCGGTAAGTCATCAAGTACGTAGTCAACGTTTTTCAAACGCCACCTTCGATTCTCTACGCACTTCTCCTCTGTTTTCTCACTCCCCTTGCACTTGGTTCGATAAAGCAAAGATATAACTACTGGTATTTTATTGGGGTTACTTGCCCATCATTTGTGACTATAAGTTACAACCCATTGTAAGTATTGTAAGTACTCTTTATTATATCATGGACAAGCTCAACGATATAGAGGTATACATGTATAAAGAGTTAATATAATTCTTTCTGCAAAAAAGCCTCTGTCATATGGTTTAGTTTGTCATATTTTTGCTTTGTTTTGATCTTGATCTTCTTAAGTTTCCATCATCTTGACTTTTTTTGATTGACTCATTATCAAATGTTGATTTCTTTTTGGCTGGTGTTTGACGTCACACTCAAGAATGCATTAATAGTAATGACACTTCCATAGCTCATGGACGCTCAATCCAAACAGCCTTCCACCAATGGGTCGTGGGTTCGAATCCCACTCAGTCCAAAAATTGGAAAATTTTCTGACTGGGTTTTCACTCGAACGACCTATGTGGGATGGTTGCCAGTTACCAGCGGAAGGTCGTGGGTTTCCTCCGGGCACAGAGCCCGGTGTCCTCCCACAATAAAACCGGCGACGCCGCCATAATAGTGAAATACTCTTGAGCGCGGCGTAAAACACCAAACAATCAATCAATCAATCCATAGCTCATTCTGGAGATTGTTTGGTGTTACATGTTGATTTAACTTTTAAGTTTCATTCTTGATCTTTTTAAGGCTGGTTTGTTATTAAATTTGATTTATCTCATTTTATTGGGGTTTCTTTTTAGATATTCTAATTTCATAAGAAGTATATATTTGCTTGCTTAATTTAACAAAAAAATGTTTTTCAGATTTGTTAAAACTTGAAATCTTGAATCCGCTATTGAAACAGTTGATTCACAAAATTTACTATTTCTAGCTGTTATAACGGTTAACAAGAATTTTATTTTCTATGATGTGAATCAGGAATTTTGCTATTGTCTTTAGGATGTCATCGTCAGATCATGGTTGTTTTAAAGGACTATGAGGGACCAGGAGTTGTGGTTAATGGAGAAAATATCACTAAAAGGTAAAACTATTTGCTCATTTGGTGGATTTTGTATTTTACTATTTATACATAAGTGAAAACTAGGGATTTCCTTCACTCAGAAATGTAATAATTCACTGCAGTGCAATAACACTTTTTGTTATTTAATGCACGCGTCGAAGCCGATGACGTCGTCATCGATGACGGACCTACTTCTTTCTTGTGCACTGACGTCTGCTGTACAACAACAACAGTACATAGGATTTCAATAGGCTAAATGAAGCATTTTCCAGTCAATTTGGCATTAAGATAAATAATTTACAAGTGAAAACACTAAATTGATTCAATAGAGGATTGGCTTACCACTTTAAATCAAAGCGATAAAACAAAACTTCATTACCGATTGTCAGTTGGCCGCGTTGTGTGGCCTGCATCATCATGGCTTCGGAGAATCGTAACGAGAAACTGTAATTGCCGTTCAATGACACGGTAAAACGATGTTAAGTATTTTCATAGATCATTTTTATACGCCCGGCTTGAAAAGCGGGCTGTATTATGGTATCATCTCCGGCAGTCCGGAAGTCCGGCAGTCTGGCTGTCCGGCGTCTGCTTTCCCTTCCGCTCCATAACTTCTAAAGTTTTGATTCCATCTGCACAATTTTTTCTAAGTATATACCTTATGGGTAGAAGGTGTGTCGCAAACTATTTTTAACATCACTGGTTACATAATATGGGAGTTATATTGGATTATGTAATATTCCCTTCCGCTCCATAACTTCCAATGTTTTGATTCCATCTGCACAATTTTTTCTGAGTATATACCTTATGGGTGGAAGGTGTGTCGCGAACTATTTTTGACATCATACATTGCGTAATATGGCAGCCATATTGGGTTATGTAATATTTACTTTTTCTCTCCATAACTTTAACAAATATGATCCGATGTTTTCAAATCTTTCATGTTACATACCATATTAACAGACAGTTTGTAAAGAAATTGTTTATGATATCCACTATTGCAACTTATTGGATTATGTACATTCCCTTTTATTCTTACTTTCATTTTCATGAAAATAACCTTTAAATTATAAAATGGCTTCTACTTTTCCGATTCTCATCAAAAAAGGATTTTTTCAAATTGCAATAATGTTTCTAAATTGATTAAAACTATTCTTAAATCAATATATAACGTTTTAATCAAATGAAAAATACATATAAGGATTAAAGTTTTATCTACAGACCAAGAGATAAGTATCCCAGCTTTGGTCTATTTACCTTGTCAACTTACAGTTAGCTCTCAGTCTCTCTCGAGAGAGATTTATGGCCTCCATAAAACAGTGGGTGACATTAGCAATGGACCCATAGCCAAATCTATTGTAAATCCATTTGGTCTATGATAAAATTAGAAGTAATAACCTGTAGGTATATGGGGAGATTTAGAATATTGTCAAGATGTCTATGGCCAAATAATGTAGATAAAAAATATTATGAGAAAAATTGTCAAATCTACTTGAATTGGTGTGAGCTGCGAAATTGCCAATTAATTACATTTGTAATTGCTTTTCTAAAAAATTGAAACATTTTAGTTCAACCTTTATTGACAACAAACAATTTTTAACATCGTGATTTAACAGCAGCGAGAATTGATGACTTGTACCGTGTACAAATCTTGTTAATAATTGTTGATCCAAATAGCCCATTTTAAATTTGATACAGATGGATTTTAATGGTTTTAGTGGCAAGATTTCATTTTGTTGACATAACATCACCTTTTACCAAGCTTCACATAATAAAACTGGCAACGCCGCCATATACATGTAAGTGAAATAATCTTGAGCGCAGCATAAAACACCAAACAATCAATCAATCAATCATTTACCAAGCTTCAACCTCTTCCTTCTGAATTTTGAAAATTAAATTCAAATAAATATGGAAGGATTTGTTTTGGTATGGCTGCAGTGACTGCCTTTCCGGGCGTATTTTGGGTTTCCCGAAACTCTTGTTTATCCTTGTGACTGGTGCGCTGCAGAGTTAAAATCCATGTTGATCGATTTAATTTCTTTTTACACGAAATATCGCGAAAAACTTCAGGGAGAAAATGGCAATTCAAATGACCACAAATCTGACAGTTGACAGTCACGTGAGAAGAACAGACATGCTGTTGTTTCATTGGTCAGCGATATATATTCCTACGTTTGCTGAAAACCTAATCCGTCATAAGTTTGTTGATATTTTCTTTTTTATAATTGATAAATTTATACTTAATAAACAATCCCCAGCCTAAAACATGATACTATAAATAATAAACAGAATATTGAACAGCTGTGTTTGAAAAGCATTTATATTTTTTCTCTTGAAAGGCGGAGGGATAACCCACTCGACGCTTCGCGTCTCGTGAGTTATTCTCCGACTTTCACTCGAAAAAATATAAGTGCTATTTAAACACAGCTGTTCAATATCCTCTATTTATTATTATACATAAGTGACAACTAGGGATTTCCTTCACTCAGAAATGTTATAATTCACTGCAATAAAATAACACTTTTGTTATTTAATGCACGCGACGAAGCCGATGACGTCGTCGGACCTACTTCTTTCTTGTGTACCGACCAAGGAGTATAGATAGACTATCTATACTCCATGGTACCGACGTCTGCTGTACAACAACAACAGTACATAGGATTTTGATAGGCTAAATGAAGCCTTTTCAGTCATAATTAGCAATAAGATAAATAAATTACAGCTGAAAACACATAATTGATTTAATAGAGGATCGGCTTACCACTCTAAGTCAAAGCGATAAAACAAAACTTCAAAATCGATCGTATTCTGGCAGAGTTGTGTGACCTGCAGCATGGCTTCGGAGAATGGGACCACTGCGTGTAACGAATAACTGTACTTGCCATTCATTGACGCGTTTAAACAATGTAAAGTAATTTCAAATATCATTTTTTTATCCTGGTGACTGAGGCTCTGCAGAGTTAAAATCCATGGAGTTCGATTTAATTTCTCTTTACATCAAATATCGCGAAAAACTCAGGGAGAAAATGGCCATTCAAATGACCACAAATCTGACAGTCGATAGTCACGTGAGAAGAACAGACATGCTGTTGTTTCATTGGTCAGCGATATATATTCCTACGTTTGCTGAAAACCTAATCCGTCATAAATTTGTCAATACTTTCTTTTTTATAATTGATAAATTTATACTTGATAAACAATCTCCAGCCTAAAACATGATAGTATAAATAATAAACAGAATATTGTACAGTTGTGTTTGAATAGCATTTATATTTTTTCTCTTGAAAGGCGGAGAGATAACCCACTTGACGCTTCGCGTCTCGTGGGTTATTCTCCGGCTTTCACTCGAAAAAATAAAGTGCTATTCAAACACAACTGTTCAATATCCTCTATATCTTCAGTGTAAATTTTAGTTGCGCCAGTCCCATACCCCTGATAAGTTTTGCTCGGTGACTTTATAGACGTTTTGATTCCTCCTCTTTCAACATGAATGATAACCTTAAGAATTTCAGCAGCAGTTGTGATTTAGATATGTTACATTTTTTCCACGGCCCATGACATTTTATAAATAATATTGAATAAGGCATCAAACCAATATACCCCTGATAACTTTTGCTCGGTGACTTAGACGGTGTTATTCCTCTTCTTTTAACACGAATGAGAACCATAGTTGATATTGTCAGTAGGAGCTGTGATTTAAATCTGTTACATTTTTTCCACGGCCCATGACAGTTTCTAAATAATGTTGAATAAGGCATCAAACCACTATCCCCCTGATAACTTTTGCTCTGTCACTTAGACGGTTTTATTCCTTCTCTTTCAACATGAATGAGAACCGTAAGAATTTCAGCAGGAGCTGTGATTTAGATATGTTACATTTTTTCCATTGTCCATGAAAGTTAAATAATCTTGAGTAAGGCATCAAACAGCTGGGGATGGTGGTTGGGTGCTTAGCTGGCTCTTATTACCACCGAGCCTAATGACGTCACATAGATGTACGCAAAGCTTTCTGGGTAAAATGTACCTCAGTTTGCCATTTTGTTAATTGGTAAGATGTCCCTTTTGGGGAAAACATTGATGACATAACCTGTTTTTATCCACACATCTTCTGGTAACTTTACGCCGTTTACGTCTTTTTCTCGATACAGTATTATTTCTTCGGCTTTATTTTAAAAATATCCCTGAATCCCCCCAAATGCTTTGCGCCTAAATTCCAAGTGACGTCATCAGGCAATCGGTCAATTCAACTCTGTACTGACATGTGTACCCTATGTTATTGTAGAGAATACAACCATTTACAACAGTGTCAGGCCGTTCTAACAGATTTACTGGAGAGAAGAAGTGTGCCTGTGTTTCACAGTACCCAACAGGCACTGGAGGGAATAGTTACATGTGTACGGAAGGTCAGCAATACTTCTATTATATAACTGACAGCACTTTAAGCTAAGGCCATTGAAAGTGGCAAGTTGACACTTAGAATGCTAATTGTCAAAACAATGTCACTTATCGTTTGCTTAATTAGTAAATTAACCGACAACAATTGACCCGGAAAAACATTCCGAGCCAGGGTGAGAATCAAACTCACAACTTAAGGGTTGTGTTCTCGATTCTCACCATGGCTCGAATTTTTATCCGGGTCAATCAGTAACTAATTCAGTAATCTCCCTGAAGATGATTGCAGTTCGTCTTTTGCTTCCTCTCTGACTTATACATGTATTTCAGGATAAAATTTGATTGCATTATATCTTATTGAATTTTACTGCATTTATTGGATGTTGGATCTAATAGCTATAACTTTGAAATGATTTCAGGCCTTATCAATAATTGTACTTTCACTTTCAGGGGGTCAAAGTTCAAGACTTGGGATCAGGTCACCAAGGACATCCAGTCAAGTATGGCCATCTCACAGTGGGAATAGAACTCTTGTGTGTATAGGTTTAGGGACAGCTTTTTCTCTAACTCAGCCACTAACAACTGTGTTTCTTCTATAGAAATGCAACTAATGTAATCAGATGGAATGTTGTCTTGACTTTATCATTTAACGTTAATTAAAAAGGGTGTATTGGTGTCCCTTGCTAGGGTGGAATATAAGACTGGAGCTAAGTAAATAAGAAGAGCTTTAGGCACTCAATCCCAGAAGCCTTTCCCCAATCAGCCATAGGTTTGAATCCCACTAAATCTTTCTAAAATTGTGAATATTTATGACTTGGTTCCTATTTAATTGACTGATGTAGAATGGATGTATAATGCATATGACTAGACATTTAACCCTGTTTTTTAAGAGATAAAGTTTGCAAGATAGAAAAACACATCACTACCATTAAACATCTAGAAATAATGGTTTTCTTCCATTGTGAAAAGATCCTACTTAGATTTTGAAACTGATCTGAGTTGGGATTTAGAATGATACCCCCATTTTTACTAGCTAACAAACCCGTTAAACAAATATTTGCAAACTATGTTGGCCTCCATGCTGTTCAATGAGTTTGACGTGTTTAAACTGTTTGGTTGGAATGTGGAATGATGAACGTTATTGCCACTAACCCAATTCCAGGGATGAGTTTATCCAATGAATGTTTACAGATGCATGCTTTCTTATTTGTTTCTTGACATTGACTTTACCCACAATGCTGATTGCTTTCGCATCCTGTCATTTGGCATTAGCTGCATGTTATTTTGTTATTTCAGTATTTCCTGCCATCTTATAGCTTGTTGGTATAAAACTTATGAGCTGTCTCTTTTACTGCAAAAAAGTTTAATGAAATGTGCCTAGCAGTTTATTAAAACAAACTGAAGCAGGGGTGATGGTATGCCAATTGATTGCTGGATTATCTCCCCCTGAATCTACTCCTGGACTTGGCCTTATTTTTACTTCACAAATGTATAGTATTGCCTAACCATGATTACATGTGGAGATTTAGTAATTTGAAAATTGCTTGCCTTTTTGGATATGATCTGTATTGATAGTATTGATCTTTTATTTTTTTTTCCTACTTAAACTGATGAGGATTTTTTTTATTTGAGAAGAGTTTTCTCCCTCTGATTTTCTTTTCCACCAATCCTTATGGGTTTTGTCTGAAGAATTGTTTGTAGAATTCTATCCTCAATTTAAAAGAGGGAAGAATGATGGATTATTCTTTATTGAAACTCAGTACAATTTAACTTGCGGTTCAGTTTACCATTTCATAATAACTGAAAAAGTGAACAATAAGTAAGGTCTGGCTCTTCTGTGACCAGAAATCCTCTATGGATTGGGCAAGATGTTTATACTGTATCAAGGTTATAGGCCAGCAGGTTAGGTTAGGTATTTCTGGAAAATCTTGAAATTCTGCTGGATGACCAGGAGCCCATTCTACGAAGCTGTGGTAAAGGAACACATAGATTTACAGCACTGAGTTGCACGTCATATTTTGCCAACATTCATCAACTCCTATAGTTTAAGGATTTTTACACAGTTAAGTAACACAAACCCCAGAGTCTACCCTTGATTTGTATTGGTACATCAGGGGCCGGTTGTTCAAAAGAAAATTAGCTTAACGGCAGGTTAGATGACGTCGCGTCACAGAGAAATTTCTTTGTTACGTCACATCATTTAACCTGCCGTTGAGACAATTTTATTTTGAACAACCGGCACAGGTCTTTATTTAATATGTATTTTGGAACTGTGTGGTTGACATGTTTATTTGTATATTGCATGTTAATGTCACTTTGTAAGTCAGATTTCATGACATCCTTTTCTTTTTTATTCTCAGGAGATTAAGAAATTTATTCAACTCTTTGGATACAAGTAATCAGGGAAAATTAAATATACACGATGTAAGTATAAACTATATAAATGTCTAGTGATATAGATATCGAAAAATGTTTGAAACTCTCTTAAAATATGGGTTCCATACTAATGAGAAATGATTAAAGTATCACCACAAAGTAACTAGTTTGTGGACAAACAAGTTACTTTTTGGTGATGCTCTCATCATTTCTCATTATGCCTTGAATTGTTCAGTTTAATCGATAATAATGAAATTTTTACTGGTTATTATTTCCATGGTTTGTTTACCATATAGATGTTGGATGTCGGTTATCATAAATCTTGTTACTGTTACTGATGGATCTCATTATCTGGTAGTCTTTCTTAGTAAATAATGAGATTTTTTTGTAATGTATGGAATTGTTCAATTTAAGTAATAGTGAGCGCAGCGAACTCTATACACAACATATGCGTACGTAATGACGTCACTATAGTCTAATCACTGGGAAGTCGGGTCAACTTTGTTTTTTGTCTAAACGTTCCATTCGGCGTTCGAAACGTCCGCCATTTTTTTTCAAATACTGATTCCGCTTTCGCGCCTCTTTTTACAGAAGAGTACATCTGATGGGTTGTTTCAAAAAACTACACTGAGATAAAGGTGCGAATAGGTCACCTGGAACTTACAGCAAAACACCTAGTTTCCTTTCAGATATTCTGTATTATATCTTAAGGAACTCCATAATCGGAAAATCAGTCTTTATTTGCACAAAAATCGCTCACATTTACTAAAATCACCGATTTCACTCTTCACACGAGCTCGCCATCTTTGCTTCGTTTAATGCATGAGACAGGACAATGTACGAGCGTGTCTAAATACAAGTCTCTCCGTCAGTGTTCAACTTCAACATACAGGCGATAGGGCTCTACACCTTTTTTACTGTGACTTCAGTCTTCAGGGTTATTTCTTTTTTAATTTATGTTCGTTATTAAAAATTCATAAAGAAAAAGAAAACTTAGGGGGTTATAGGGGGGCTTGCCCCCCTGACGATTATAACATATTTACGGTGTTTAATTAATTAGTGTCTTTTAGAAAGTGGGTATAACAGTATTCTCGTTATTTTGGGATAAGGCAGCCGGCATTTAGTGCTGGCGATAGGTGCCATACTCTGGGACCTGGGTTCGATTCCCGTTTCGGGCGTCACCCAAAAATCGGTAGAGTAATTTCTACCATATTTTCAAGAAAGTGTAATCCCAAAATAACGAGAATACAATATGTACGGTGACCGACCATTTCTCGCCCGTAGGCCTACGGCTAAACCACACTAGTACATGTATTTCCTTTTTCATTTCTTCTTTATTAAAAATTCATAAAAAAAAGAAAAAGACATCTTGGGGGGTTCTAGGGGGACTTGCCCCCCCCCCCCCCCCACCCCCCACCCCCCTGACAATCATAAAATATTTACGATGACCGGCCTTTTTTATTGACAGAAGAAGTTTTCAAAGTGACGGACCTATTCATTTCTATATCCTGTCCGAGATAAATTATGGACTTAAACTTAAAGTTTACTTAGGGCCTATACGTTATAGTTATACAGAGGCGTAGGAAGCCGGCGGTGCCCCCCCCCCCCCCTTTTCACTTTCAAAAGTATCTTTTTTAACTACAGCTCCAGTCCGAAAAAGAAGGAAATGGGTATGGGTATACATGTTTTTCCGTGTCTTCACTGTACATGTATCACTATATACTAATTAGTTGAAGATCTCCAAACTCTATGGCCAAAGTATACTGATGATGTGTGGCCAATTGAGTTGGAGGACCTGCCATATTGAAAAAAGGTAACTCAGAGAATCAACACATTGTTCGTGGATTTTCTTTGAATTTCTCCTGATTTTATAATAAACACCGTAACCTGCCCCAACTTTACACACATTCAGTTCGATCCTTTAGTTCGCCGTTTCACCAAAAAACACTCACATTTGAGTTGAATCTTCGTTGTTTTTTTCGAAGGACAGCCCGAATCTCCCTCTGGCCTCCTCGATTCCATCAAAATGAACTTGGGGAATGTACGCAACACAAATGTGAGTGTTTGAATGCTTTTTTGGTGGAACGGCGAACTAAAGGATCGAACTGAATCTGTGTAAAGTTTGGGCCGTTTGCTTTGCTTAAATTAGGAGAAATTGAGAGAACAATGTGTTGATTCTCTGAGTAACATTTCTCATCATGGCAGGTCCTCCAACTCTATTGGCCACCCATCATCAATATACTTTGGCCACAGAGTTTGAAGATCTTCAACTATGTACTAATACACACGTCTTGATAAAATTCAGGGGCGGGCTGGCCATTTGGACAATGTCTGGAGGGCCGGTACCTTTGGGTAGGTCGATGAGACGGAGAAAATAGCGAAAATTTGTTGTTTGAGCGACTGACTGAAAATTATGTGTACTTGAAAGATAAACAGTTTCTATTTCGCAGCACAACTGATCATTGAAGTCTATTGGGGAATGGCTTTTGAATCCAATTTAAAACTAAAAGTAGAGAATAAATAAAACTAAACATAGTTTAGTGGATAGCTATTTCTGTTGAAGTCATATAGCCTAACGCTACCTCAAGCCTAAAACAGAAGTAAAAAAATATTGTTTCTCTAAATTATTATGTGAATCAATAGGCCTACTAGGCAACGAGCGCTCATGTTAATTTACACTTTATGGTTATTTGTGAAGAAAACCCATAAATGTCAAACTATAAACCAGCCAAACATCAAGTCAGTTTTATGTCCAGGAAAACCCTGGGCCTTAGAACGCATCTCCCGGCTTAGGTTCCTGGAGCTCCCGGGGCCTATAGGCGGCCCCTGGAACCTCGCCTTTTGGGCTTTAGCCTTTTAGGGCTGGAATATTGCCCGCCCCCCATTTTCAATATTGATCCTACGCCCTTGTTATAAATATAAGTTATTTTCTGCGCTCACTTCTAGGCTTTGCCTATTACATATTAATGCTTTACTTTTTACTGGTTATTATTTTTCAGGTTTGTTTAGCTTATAGATGTTGTATGTCCGATACCATAGATATAAAATGGCTGACCAAATTAAAAGGCTCTGACAAAGCTACCTTCACTTTTGAAGAGTTCTGTTGTTTAATTACAGAAAGGAGGCTTCATCAGGTATTGCATATTTCTTTCTTATATTGGTGTTTTGATCAGACATTTATTGTTTTGTCTCCAGTGATTATTCTGGTAGCATACCCTGTTTCCTCTGCAGCAGTAGTACCATTAAGTGAAATAATTGGGTGTAGTTTAAATCAACTGACAAGGAATCAGTATATTGTTAATAGGCCGAGCTGGAATAATACATGTCATCCAAATAATACATGTCATCCATATTTGGTTACGGAAATATCGACTTTCACATACACATACACATTTATAATAAATACAGAGCTTCAAACCCCAAGACCACCCCCCCCCCCCCCCCCCCCCCCCCCCAAACCTCCCATCCTCACCCTGACCACGTCAGACATATTTGGTCTGATACGGTTTAAAACAAAAACTGTTTGCTAGAAAAATAAATCACAGTTGTTACTCAACAGGTCCTTCATAAAATAGATTTCATAATCATCAGAAAATTTATTGAATGAAAAAATGCTACAATTTTATGATCCAATGATTTGTTTTACTTTCAGCATAAATCATCTATTAAATCCATATTCCATACTTTAGTGAACAGTTTTAAATGGTTTTTTGGTAAGTTTTCAAGTTATTTATTGCTTTATGATGAAATGATGTGAAGAAGACTTTATGCCATGAATCTCTCTGTGTAGATGGTTTTCTGGCGTGAGATGTTTCTCAGTTTTCTCGGGGGAAATCTCTGTTGTTATTATGTCATCACATATCAATCAAATATGGAACCAGTCCGAAATTAAAAAGTTTAAGGGTTACGGCTGTACAGACTTACTTGTTACATAAAATATCAATTATTGTGTTACAATGGTGAACACATTTTCTCAATGCCAATAGATTATTATCTTCTCTTACTTATTATCTCCCATTACTTATTATCTCCCTTTACTTATTATCTCCCTTTACTTATTATCTCCCTTGAGAACTAAGTAACACAGGGCATAATGCTATATTTGTGTTTATTGATCACCTGATAGACATGGTCATTGGTTATTTAAGTTTGAGTCACCATTGTGTAATTTGTTTATGCCTTAATCAGGATAGAGGAGGAGCATTTAGAGTTTGATCTGTTGGCTGTGCAAACTATGTAGATAAAACTGGTTGACACTTTTACTAGAAACGTTTTGGTCAGTTGTTACTTTAGTCAACATGTGGCATTAGCTGTTGAGTGCTACATTAAGTCATAATCAATCCATCAATCAGTCCCTGATGTTGTATCTTCTAATTCTCTTTCTTTATTCAGGCCGTTCGAGTAATACCAATTTAGAAAAAGAAACAGAGTTTGAACCCAAAGATATTTTTTTAGGAGGCAGCTTTAAGGACAGTGATTGGCGAGGGAAAATTGCAATACCTTTACTCAGGTAACGAATTGATGACAACCAAATATCGTTCATTTCAAACATGATAATAAAGTATTTAATAACACACCCAATCAAGTTTTGTGAGATTGTTCCACTCATCAGCATGGGGACAAGGGTTGGCTCCCCTAATAAACCAAGCAAGGATTGTCTCCCCTTAAAAACCAAGCAAGGATTGTCTCCCCTTATAAACCAAGCAACATAGATATCTTATAATCACTAGATTGGCTAATGACAAGCGACTTCCGGCAAGTAACTCGCCATGCATTAACTGTTTTCTAGTCTGATATTAACATTAATGTGATAGTGCGCCGTCTTGCTACTACTGTTTTCTACCGCGCGTCGCAAATAGTTTAACCAATCTAGTTATTATGATATCTATACCAAGCAAGACCTCAGTTGCGAGTCAGTTAAAGTATGTTGACTGTGGCTCATTAAGACACAAAACAACCAATAAATGAATCCCTCGGTAAATCTTAGATCTATTCAATTTTATCTTTTAGCAATCCAGTTAAAACCATGCTATAAATAAATGGTGCATTAAATATCAGTCATTCGAAATAGAAATGTATTTATAAATATTTTATCCTATTTAGAAAACATGGTTTGACATACTCAAGCCCCCAGGTGTCAGATGAAGAGTGGTCAGCCCATCTCGCTCCCACAGAGGCAGCTATTCGAGAAAGTTGTCGACTAATGCTGTACGTCATGGGAGATAACTCTAGGGCTTGTCCTACTTTAATAGAGGTGAGTTTTAATCACATCTGAAGGGATGCACATTATTCTAGTTAGGTTGATTGATGTTTTTCGCCCCACTCAAGATAGTTCACTTTAATGGGGGCTGGAAAACAAGTTCTTTGCCCTCAGGACTTTTGGCAAATACCTGGCAAGCCTTCCAAAGTAAAAAAAAAACAACAAAAGTTTTCACACTGAGTATGATTCACACCCTTGACTGATCGATAGAAGGCCAATGTAGGACTATTGTCTATATCAGATGCATTTTTACATTTTGTTCAATGTTCTTTCAATATATTATGTATTGGTTGTATATTTGCTATTTGAAGAAGGTTTGTTTTTTGTAACAATTTGTGGCAGGATCTACATTGTAAGGGTCAATGTCAATAGACTCATCATTTTTTCATTTCATTTCAGGCTGGATATTATGTTGGACAAGGTTGTAATATGGTGCTATGTATACAGAATCTAAAAGATGGAATTGTTATCAATAACGAAAAGGTACTTCACTGACTGACTTTTTATTTTCACAAAAGGGAATAATTGAACTTGATCTTAAGATTTGAAAACAAAAATTGAAGGATAATTACTTGAATTGTTTATCTAAAACTAATCTCTTCAAAGATTTGTCACATGGTTTTATCAGCATCTTGATCCTGGAGTGGAACTTCAATCAATCAATCAATCAATCAAAATGTCCTGTTATAAAGAAGGAGATACTTTCTTTGAATAACTTATTTATCCAGTTTTCTCCTTAGAATTATCTTTTAACCAAAAACAATTTAACATACATTGGAAAGTATTGAAAAAGTTCAGCATTTTTATACACAAGAAAGTGTTAATTAAAGGGAAATAACTTTTGTTTTAGCTTACCCCACAGAGCGTTAAGGATTATAACAGGAGCCGGATGTATCTTATTGACATCGCTAATCGAGAAGGCGTCCCAGTGTTTGATAACCTAACAGAAGCCCTACAATGTGCTGTACAAAGAACAAAGGAAATTTACAATCAACAACAACAACATCATCATCATTAAAAACTATTGAGAAGCTATGAAAGGGAAAAAAAGGTGCTAGCAGGGTTAAGTTTGGTCCAAATGGTGTGTCCCAATGATATTTTTATTTCACCATATTTAAAACTGGGGGTCGTTTCACGAAGCCGTCACAGAATGGGATCAATCGCAGTGGCCATGACAACGTATCTCTTCATTGGCAACAAGGTTTCGTTTGTGATGCGACTGCTTTGTGAAACGTGCCCCTGGGGCAAAGTCTGATTAAAGTTATATCATATTCATAGTTAATCAGATGAACAAGTAGCTTAAATGACCAAGTTATCTAACTGTGATACCTCAACAATTATTCCAAGGTGAATTATAAAGACCTGTGAACACAACTTGTGAAACGTTATGTGTTC
The DNA here is from genome assembly GCA_963971465.1 of Lepidochitona cinerea. Taxonomy (NCBI): domain Eukaryota; kingdom Metazoa; phylum Mollusca; class Polyplacophora; order Chitonida; family Tonicellidae; genus Lepidochitona; species Lepidochitona cinerea. Next base: position 27,543,874 of record OZ020563.1, on the reverse strand, counting down.
TAGGTAATAAGAATGTTAGTTTTTTTGTTTTTTTTTCGTAAAATCTCTAAACCTTTAAACATCCTGATCCAGGTACCTGGGGAGGTGTTTTACACGATATATTAAACAAATTCTGCATACTTTGGTTCGATAAAGAAAAGTAGAAATAATAGGTGATTTGCCAATTACATGCGTCTGACGTAATTTAGCGACGTCACAATTACTACCCAAAGTAGTACACCGGACAAAGGATCCGTCAGTTTTTAACTTCAAACTTTCGGTATTTTAGGACAGATATAACAACAGAAAACTTATATTAGGACAGTTTATATACAAATATATCTAAAAATGTGAAAAATCGTGCACAAAAACGGATTTTAACCGAATAAGTCAAAATGACTACTGGGCTTGTCCGGTGTTAGATTGATGCCGCGACGTCATTTCATTGTTGCGCTCAAAACTGGCAAACAGACTATTGACTGACTATGATTTCTGGAGTCAGAGGCTGCAATTCAAAAGTAAAAGGACATGTATATTCACTCTGAGATTTCACTTTCTACGCTGAAAGAAAACTTTGCTCTAACTCACGAGTGATTTGTGAGATAAAACAAAGCTGGGGGCGGTTTGTCAAAACATTTACACTCGCCGTCAGTCCAATGCAACACTAACTGTCATGGCAACATATACTTTTAACATAACATTACGACCATGCACAATATTACGTCAGGCGTAAATGTGCTGAAAAACAGCTGACTGAAGTATAAGCTGGCGTCTAAGCAGAGAATATTTTCAATACTACATCAGTCCTTGTCCAAAAATAATGGACACTTTGTTTTTTCTTGCAGTTATCACAGGGTTTGTGTATACACAGAGAATGAATTGACTATTTCTTAATTAACATATGTTGCCATTCCATATACATGTAATGTGTTCTGTTTTGCCAGTTAACGAGATGCAAGGCAGTAATCCACAGACACTTGCTGTGAACAGCTTGTGTTGTCATGCTTGACCTCATTATCCATGCAGAGGACACTTACTTGGACTGCAGGATGTAGTAGGAGAAACCTTAGAATCTTGATTGCAAAATTTTGGGGAACGAAGGGAGAACAAAATACTTCAATCGTAAAATGTTTAATCAGGGGTTTTCTTCTGGGCAAAGAGCCTGATTTCCTCCCCCACTAATCCTGGCAACGTGAAACTCTCTGGAGTGCGGCTTTAAACATCAATCAATCAATCAATCATATAAAGATCATCTTGAATTTTGAAGAATAAACTGATTCATTAAAGAACAAAACTCAGGATAAAAGAAATTCTTTGATAGGATGTGTGTTTTTAAACGGTTGTTTTTGTAATCTTTATAATATCATTTTAGAACTTTATTTGTTATTTTCCATGCTTTTTATGACTATATGTTTTTGATAACACTTGTTTTATTTCGCAAATTGTAGAGGATTTGTTAATTTCTTTAATTTTATATTTTTTTGATTCTATACAAAAATGTATATATATGTAAATAAATGTTGTAATTTACTAGTTTTCTTATCATTTTGATATGAGAGAATTGTCACAAACCAGGCCTTGTGTTCACAAATGTTATTTATGTATATACCATGCTTGTCACATTGTTTTTAGATGCACTTGATGATTTTAAGTGAATCGCAATGGTGTATATGCTAATATGGGCCTCTATATCGGAATTGCTCTCATGGTATGACCTTGATTTAAATAATATTTGTATTATTTTCTTATTATATATCAGACGTGTGTTAGAACATTCATTTATGTATTTCATTATAAAAACAATGTTCAACAAATTACATTATACGTTTCAATTAATTATGTCTAAAAAGGAAGCTGTTTCTCAAGGCATTTAATCCCAAAAGAACAGCCAGGTATACTGGTATGTTAACTATGGTTTTCAATGACCCCAGGCATAAATCTTTAGAGAAACGGGTGAATAAAAGTTTTGTATTTGCTCCTAATACACTATAGTTTATAACGCCCAAACGAATAAAAAATCAAAACACATTATAGGAAAATTAAGGAAAAAAAATAAGCAAAGTTGGGCATAGAAGACCCCACTTTTATAATTCCATGAAGAAGAGCTACATATGATTTCTTCAGAATATTGTTGGAAGCTAATTACTCAAAATACTCCTATCAATGTATTCTAGCCTCAAAATGGCTGCAGTTTATTTTTTTTACTTTGAGATTTTTATTTACTCAAGTACTCAACAACTCTCTTTTAATATCCATTAAAAAAACATTTTTTTTTAATACTGGGTGGGTGACTTCAGAGAAAAACCCTACATGTACATGATTTTGTGTTTGAGGTAAAAAGTACTCTTTTGAAAAATATCATACCGGACACAAAATTTGGTGCCATATGTAAATACAATTTGTAAAAAGCATGTTTGTATAAATAAATGTACTTCTTGTATATGTCATGTTATAGGTAACATATTTCATTGTCAATTTTGATAAATTTATATTTTAGAAAAAGCTTTAATAAGTAAGGAATATTTACCAGAACAAACCTCAACCATTATAAATAAAGTGTCTATATCAAACAGAGCTAACTTTCGTTCTATGACTTGTGTAAGTTTTCGTTTCAACATGGTGTTTCAAGCACTAAAATGCGTGATATTCTACTGTTGATAATATAAATATGAGGTTTCCACATGGCCTTTGGTAACTTTCCCAGCTCCCACAGACCACTGGATAGGGAGTTTTATTTGAGGATTCCAATGTCTGCTTTGTTGTGGTAAAAAGTATCGTGTGCGCAGAAGATCTCTTTCTGGCTGCTCGTTTGGTCTACTTTGGGCGGTTTGTTTACTGACTGTCAGACACAAAACAATAGCAACACAGGATTCCCTAAATAATTCGTGAATTGTACGTTTTTGGCGAAAAGTTGACTTTTATCCGAGATTGATCACTCTGTATTTTTCTAACAATCTGAAGGTCAATGGAAAACCACAACAAACTTACGCGATGTCTCTTTTTAACCAATCAAACTTTAAACAAACCAAATGACAACTAAAACCAAATTGTACAATAAAAAGTGACAACTTAAGTTTAGCCATACAAAGTTACACCTGAACTGAAGTTCAGCCACATATAGTGATATCTTGAGTCCAACCATAAAAATGACTTAGAACTGAAGGTCAAACATTCAAAGTGAAACCAGAACTGAAATTCAACCATACAAAGTGACACCAGAAAATTCAACCATACAAAGTGACATTAGAACTGAAATTCAACCATACAAAGTGACACCAGAACTGAAATTTAACCATACAAAGTGACACCAGAACTGAAATTCAACCATACAAAGTGACACCAGAACTGAAATTTAACCATACAAAGTGACACCAGAACTGAAATTAAACCATACAAAATGACATCAGAACTGAAATTCAACCATACAAAATGACATTGGAACTGAAATTCAACCAAACAAAATGACATCAGAACTGAAGTCCAACCATACAAAATGACATTAGAACTGAAGTTCAACCATATAAAATGACATCAGAACTGAAGTTCAACCATACAAAATGACATCAGAACTGAAATTCAACCATACAAAATGACATCAGAACTGAAATTCAACCAAACAAAATGACATTAGAACTGAAGTCCAACCATACAAAATGACATTAGAACTGAAGTTCAACCATATAAAATGACATCAGAACTGAAGTTCAACCATACAAAATGACATCCGAACTGAAATTCAACCATACAAAGTGGCATCAGAACTGAAATTCAACCATATAAAGTGACATCAGAACTAAAGTTCAACCATACAAAGTGACACCAGAACTGAAATTCAACCATACAAAATGACATCAGAACTGAAATTCAACCATACAAAGTGATATCAGAACTGAAGTTCAACCATACAAAATGACATCAGAACTGAAGTTCAACTATTCAAAATGGCATCAGAACTGAAGTTCAACCATACAAAGTGACATTAGAACTGAAGTTCAACCATACAAAATGACATCAGAACAAATTCAACCATACAAAGTGACATCAGAACTGAAGTTCAACCATACAAAGTGACATTAGAACTGAAGTTCAACCATACAAAATGACATCAGAACTGAAGTTCAACTATTCAAAATGACATCAGAACTGAAGTTCAACTATTCAAAGTGACATCAGAACTGAAGTTCAACCACACAAAGTGACATCAGAACAAATTCAACCATACAAAGTGACATCAGAACTGAAGTTCAACCATACAAAGTGACATTAGAACTGAAGTTCAACCATACAAAATGACATCAGAACTGAAGTTCAACTATTCAAAGGGACATTAGAACTGAAGTTCAACTATCCAAAGTGACATCAGAACTGAAATTCAACCATACAAAATGACACCCGAACTGAAGTTCAACCATACAAAATGACATCAGAACTGAAGTTCAACTATTCAAAGGGACATTAGAACTGAAGTTCAACTATCCAAAGTGACATCAGAACTGAAGTTCAACCATACAAAATGACATCAGAACTGAAATTCAACCATACAAAGTGATATCAGAACTGAAGTTCAACCATACAAAATGACATCAGAACTGAAGTTCAACTATTCAAATTGACATCAGAACTGAAGTTCAACCATACAAAATGACAGAACTGAAGTTCAACTATTCAAAATGACATCAGAACTGAAGTTCAACCATACAAAGTGACATTAGAACTGAAGTTCAACCATACAAAATGACATCAGAACTGAAATTCAACCATACAAAGTGACATCAGAACTGAAGTTCAACCGTACAAAGTGACATTAGAACTGAAGTTCAACCATACAAAATGACATCAGAACTGATGTTCAACTATTCAAAATGACATCAGAACTGAAGTTCAACCATACAAAATGACATCAGAACTGAAATTCAACCATACAAAGTGACATCAGAACTGAAGTTCAACCATACAAAGTGACATTAGAAATGAAGTTCAACCATACAAAATGACATCAGAACTGAAGTTCAACCATACAAAGTGACATTAGAACTGAAGTTCAACCATACAAAATGACATCAGAACTGAATTTCAACTATTCAAAATGACATCAGAAATGAAATGCAACCATACAAGGTCACATTAGAAATGAAATGCAACCATACAAAATAACATTAGAACGGAAGTTCAACCATACAAAATCAACATATTAGAGTGATAGCACGCAGACATTCCATCGATGCGGCGTGGGTTCGAATCACACTCAAACCAAATAAAGATTGAGAAATTTCCGAGCTGATTTTTCACTTGGTCGCCGTATGTGGAAGAGTTGCCAGGTATTCGCGCAAGGTCGAGGGTTTCCTCCGAGCAATGAGCCTGGTTTTCTCTCCTACTAAACCAGGCAATGCCGCCATATAAGTGAAATAATGTTGGTTGCGGCGTGAAACATCAATCAATCAATCAACCATATAAAGTGACATCTAAACTGGTGCTCTGCCATTTCCCTGCTTATCATTACTGTAGGCTTTCGAAACAATGACTTTATCACATACGGTAATTTTGAATACATGCTCACATTGGCTTGATTTAAAGGGACTGTTTGTTTAGAATTATTTATGCTTTTGCTAAAACTTGTGCTAAATAGATAAATAGGATTTGATCGACTTTGGATGAAAGGTGGTTGGTCGATGTTCAGCGAAAAATGTACAATTAACGAGCAAATGGTGCGAATTTTGTGGTGCTTTGTTTACTGTCTGACAGACGCGGTTAATGTAAACAGAGGTCTTACATGGGGCAACCCTACTGTATAGTGAGTTACTAATATTACTAATATCCGTCTATCTGATAAACTGTAAAGAGCCAAATTTTTGTTATCTTATTTCTACATTAATATCTGATCAGGACAAAAAAACACATAAAAGAGGACGAAATGAGTGGCCATGCTGAACGCGTGCAACTGCTCCCTCTGGAGCCTCTATTAGAAACTTTAGCCTGGATGAAACTAAAAGTAAGCATATCAACTGCAAATGAATTCAAAAATTATATTAAACTCGTCATTTAATGGTCTATCAGGGGAAACAAGTTAACCAGTCCAACAACTTCCCAATATGTGTACGACATTAAAATGTCGGAATTTGGTGGATGTTTCATTTGCCTCATATCCACTGAACCCTTTTAAAGTGGCATGATCTGCCAAAATGTTGATATTTTGACGTTAAAACAGAATGTTGAGACTATTGGCTATTTTTCTCAAGACGTATAATTTAGAAGCTTTTTAGTGCTTCTAGACTCGAAAATGTACGATAAAGTATTGTTTGAAGTAACTTTGGCTTAGAATTAATGGATGGTCGTCCCGATTATTAAAATTTTGTTTACATTTCGAACACGTTTTCTGTTCGTATAGGCCACATACAGTATGGATTTTCCTCATTCCAACGCCAATCATTTAGTTTGTCGACTACCTTCAAAGCCGTGATGATTAGAAATTATGAAAGAAGTGTGAATTTTGGCAGCTCATGCCACTTTAAACTATGCGTGTGTAATATAATCTGACAGGGAGTCATCCCAGCAGAGACTGGTACGGTAAGATCTCCGCTAATTCAAGGACCAGTGATGAGAAAATAACGAATTATTACATTGCTATTTGCCACATTTGGTCTATAAAAACAACAACAGCGATCGTTCAATAGGATTATCTGATCGCTCACTCCAGGAGGTAAGACTCTCAACGAAAAAAGTTGAATTTTAAGTGTACTCTTGTTAATGTTTTTCTGGCCCTTGAATTTTTTAGAGTACTTGAATTAGCGGAGATCTTACCGTAGCTCAGCTGATTCTCACCCGGGCATGTGGTATAATATCCAACTTTTTGATCGTTGGAAATCCCGAATATATTACGTTTTGGGGTTCGGGGTATATCATTCACCTAGCAGCAGTTGACAATAGTATCCTTCATATTAAAGGCCCACTTGCCGCCGTAGCCTGTTTAAATTTGCTAAGAAAATCAATTTACATGAGCTTACTACGACTAATACAACTAAACTGAAACATAGGACACATAAAACATGTCTAGTTAGCTTTAGAATGTAGAAATGGGGTGAAAAACTGAAGTTCAACCATACAAAGTGACAACAGAACTGAAGTTCAACCTTACAAAGTGACAACAGAACTGAAGTTCAACCATACAAAGTGACATCAGAACTGAAGTTCAACCATACAAAATGACATTAGAACTGAAGTTCAACCATACAAACTGACAACAAAACTGAAATTCAACCAAACAAAATGACATCAGAACTGAAGTCCAACCATACAAAATGACATTAGAACTGAAGTTCAATCATATAAAATGACATCAGAACTGAAGTTCAACCATACAAAATGACATCCGAACTGAAATTCAACCATACAAAGTGGCATCAGAACTGAAATTCAACCATACAAAATGACATCAGAACTGAAGTATAACCATACAAAATGACAACAGAACTGAAGTTCAACCATACAAAGTGACATCAGAACTGAAATTCGACTATTCAAAATGACAACAGAACTGAAGTTCAACCATACAAAATGGCATCAGAACTGAAGTTCAACCATACAAAATGACATCAGAACTGAAGTATAACCATACAAAATGACATCAGAACTGAAGTTTATCCATACAAAATGACAACAGAACTGAAGTTCAACCATACAAAATGACAACAGAACTGAAGTTCAACCATACAAAATGGCATCAGAACTGAAGTTCAACCATACAAAATGACATCAGAACTGAAGTATAACCATACAAAATGACAACAGAACTGAAGTTCAACCATACAAAACGACATCAGAACTGAAGTTCAATCATACAAAGTGACAACAGAACTGAAGTTCAACCTTACAAAATGACATCAGAACTGAAGTTCAACCATACAAAATGACATCAGAACTGAAGTTCAACCATACAAAATGACATCAGAACTGAAGTTCAACCATACAAAATTACATCAGAACTGAAGTTCAACCATACAAAATGACACCCGAACTGAAGTTCAACCATACAAAATGAAATTAGAACTGAAGTTTAACCATACAAAATGACATCAGAACTGAAGTTCAACCATACAAAATGACATCAGAACTGAAGTTCAACCATACAAAATGACACCCGAACTGAAGTTCAACCATACAAAATTACATCAGAACTGAAGTTCAACCATACAAAATGACACCCGAACTGAAGTTCAACCATACAAAATGACATTAGAACTGAAGTTTAACCATACAAAATGACATCAGAACTGAAGTTCAACCATACAAAATGACATCAGAACTGAAGTTCAACCATACAAAATGACACCCGAACTGAAGTTCAACCATACAAAATTACATCAGAACTGAAGTTCAACCATACAAAATGACACCCGAACTGAAGTTCAACCATACAAAATGACATCAGAACTGAAGTTCAACCATACAAAATGACATCAGAACTGAAGTATAACCATGCAAAATGACAACAGAACTGAAGTTCAACCATACAAAATGACATCAGAACTGAAGTTCAACCATACAAAGTGACAACAGAACTGAAGTTCAACCTTACAAAATGACATCAGAACTGAAGTTCAACCATACAAAATGACATCAGAACTGAAGTTTAACCATACAAAATGACATCAGAACTGAAGTTCAACCATACAAAATGACATCAGAACTGAAGTTCAACCATACAAAATGACACCCGAACTGAAGTTCAACCATACAAAATGACACCCGAACTGAAATTCAACCATACAAAATGGCATTAGAACTGAAGTTCAGCCAGTTATAGTGATCACCCCTCAGTCTCAACCGTACAAAGTGACATCAGAACTGAAGTTCAACCATACAAAATGACATCAGAACTGAAGTATAACCATACAAAATGACAACAGAACTGAAGTTCAACCATAGAAAATGACAACAGAACTGAAGTTCAACCTTACAAAATGACATCAGAACTGAAGTTCAACCATACAAAATGACATCAGAACTGAAGTTCAACCATACAAAATGACATCAGAACTGAAGTTCAACCATACAAAATGACATCAGTACTGAAGTTCAACCATGCAAAATGACATCAGAACTGAAGTTCAACCATACAAAGTGACACCCGAACTGAAATTCAACCATACAAAATGACATTAGAACTGAAGTTCAACCAGTTTAAGTGATCACCCCTCAGTCTCACACAGACATTCCATCGACGCAGCGTGGGTTCGAATCACACTAAAACCAAATAAAGATTGAGAAATTTCCGAGCTGATTTTTCACTTGGTCGCCGTATGTGGAAGAGTTGCCAGGTATTCGCGCAAGGTCGAGGGTTTCCTCCGAGCAATGAGCCTGGTTTTCTCTCCCACTAAACCTGGCAATGCCGCCATATAAGTGAAATATTGTTGGTTGCGGCGTGAAACATCAATCAATCAATCAACCATATAAAGTGACATCTAAACTGGTGCTCTGCCATTTCCCTGCTTATCATTACTGTAAGCTTTCCAAACAATGACTTTATCACATAAGGTAATTTTGAATACATGATCACATTGGCTTGATTTAAAGGGACTGTTTGTTTAGAATTATTTATATTTTTGCTAAAACTTGTGCTAAATAGATAAATAGGATTTGATCGACTTTGGATGAAAGGTGGTTGGTCGATTTTCAGCGAAAAATGTACAATTAAAGAGCAAATAGTGCGAATTTTGTGGTGCTTTGTTCGCTGTCTGACAGACGCGGTTAATGTAAACAGAGGTCTTACATGGGGCAACCCTACTGTATAGTGAGTTACTAATATTACTAATATCCGTCTATCTGATAAACTGTAAAGAGTCGACTTTTTGTTATCTTATTTCTACATTAATATCTGATCAGGACAAAAACACATAAAAGAGGAGGACGACACGAGTAGCCAGGCTGAACGCGTGCAACTGCTCCCTCTGGAGCCTCTATTATAAAATTTAGAATGAATGAAACTAAAAGTAAGCATATCAACTGCAAATGAATTCAAAAATTATATTAAACTCGTCATTTAATGGTCTATCAGGGGAAACAAGTTAACCAGTCCAACAACTTCCCAATATGTGTACGACATTAAAATGTCGGAATTTTGTGGATTTTTCATTTGCCTCATATCCACTGTACCCTTTTAAAGTGGCATGAGCTGCCAAAATTCACATTTTTTTTCATAATTTCTGATCGTCACGACAGTAAGAGGCTTTGAAGGCCATCGAAAAACTAAATGATTGAAGTTGGAATGAGGAAAATCCATACAGTATGTGTACTATACGAACCGTCAACGATCTTAAATCACCATACTTAAATCTATTGTTACTTTTCTTAATTAATTTATACTATTACGCACCTGTTCCAACTTGTAATTTTCTCATCTGCTATATAAATGAATATTTTTTGTTGTTTGTCATTGACTTTGATAACGATGTAAGAACTACATCGAAACGTCGTCACCCAATAAACCAAGAAGTTGTTATCCATAAGTAATTCTTGACCTTGTTGGAACCGGAATAGTGTTCGAAAAGTAAACAAAATTTAAATAACCGGGGCGACCATTCATCCATTCTAAGCCAAAGTTAGTTCAAAAGAATACTTTATCGTACATTCTCGAGACTAGAAGCACTAACAAGCTTCTGAATTATACCTCTTGAGAAAAATAGCCGATAATTTGAACATTCTGTTTTAACGTCAAAATATCAACATTTTGGCAGCTCATGTCACTTTAATGGTCTATCAGGGGAAACAAGTTAACCAGTCCAACAACTTCCCAATATGTGTACGACATTAAAATGTTGGAATTTTGTGGATTTTTCGTTTGCCGTACCCTTTAAATCCTTTTAAACTATGCGTGTATGATATAATCTGACAGGGAGTCATCACAGCAGAGACTGGTAGCTCAGATGGTACAGCTGTGGGGCGAAACCGTAAGTCCTGATTCTCACCCGGGCATGTGGTATAATATCCAACTTTTTGATTGTTGGAAATCCCGAATATATTACGTTTTGGGGTTCGGGGTATATCATTCACCTAGCAGCAGTAGACAATAGTATCCTTCAATAGAATGTTTAGTAATAGTTGACGGGTCGGGTTAGAGTGTGTGCTGTATAGTCTCACATTACCGGGCAGAAAACAGGTGTGCAGTGACAACCACGTGTTAATTAGAAATCACACTGTCCATTATCGAATTTACGGATTGCCAGCTGACAATAGCATTATGTCATTGTACAGTTTGAATGCTAACGTATATTATGGATGCAGACAGTCCACTCCAATTTATTTAACAGACGTGTGTTTAACAAGAGATCTAAAATAAATCGTTAGATAAGAAATTTCCAGCGTTTTAAGGACACATCGCTCAGCGTTTGTTGTGGTTCTTCGTTGGCCTTCCCTATGTGGGATGGTTGCCAGATACCAACGGAAGGTCGTGGGTTTCCTCTGGACATAGAGCCCGGTTTCCTCCCACAATAAAACTAAGCGAAATAATCTTGAGCGCGGCGTAAAACACCAATCAATCAATCAATCGTTGGCCTTCAGTTTAGAAGAACCATTAAGTTATCAATCTGTAATGAAGGACCGCAAGTCGACTTTCGCCTAAAAATAGCTATTGGTCCGGGACAGCTAAGACTTACTCGGGGAATCCCCTGCTGCTACCGATGTCTGACAGATCAAATATATAAACAAAGGGCCGAGAATGCATAACACGCGCCGCTAGAGAGCGAGCAGCCACCGCAGCTAGTTCAATTATAAATCATAACGACAGCAAAGAAGAAAAGGTAATTCCAAGATTAAACTCAAAATCCATGGTAGACTGGCAGCGTTTCATGGCTGGACTATCGCGCTGCATTATAGGCTTAAACCAGCACTGACGAATCTGCCCGAATTGATATTTTTTCCGTTTTGAAAAACAAGTAATAAATTATCTGCTATTATTCTAAGAAGTGCAAATAAAGTGCCGTTCATTGTGCGTTTTAGTCTCGAGCTCGTGGATACAAGTATTGTTTTCCGTTAAATTAGCCGGAAAATGAAGGAACGTAGGCCTACACCCCGATTACTAACATTTTGTTTAGCCTACTTTTCGAACATTAGAGAAATTCTTAGGCCTAGGTTCTGCGGGCAACCAACGTTTTCACTTGTTTTCCCATGATCCTATGGGATCCAATCAGAGCAGTCTACCGATAGGCCTATTCTTGCCATAGCTGAAGATGTGTAAGCAATGTCAATGTATTTCAAAGTGTTCCAGTAAATTCTATGACCAGCTCTTGTCTGTGGTCAATCTAATGAAATATCATGGGATTTAGTTTATTATACAACAATTTATTATCGATATAGGGCCTACCTCTTTTTAGCACAATTAGAAACTTGTCTCCATGAAAGAGGTATATCATTTAGACCTTTATACCCCATAAACTGTTGTAATAAAATAAATCTATGGTCAAGGTGTAGTAGAAATAAGAAGGCCTATAGGCCTACCTATAACGCTTCGTTTAAAGTGGCATGAGCTGCCAAAACTTACACTTTTTTCATAGTTTCTGACCGCCACAATGGTAAGAGGATTTCAAGGCCATTGAAAAACTAAATGATTGGCGTTGGAATGAGGAAAATCCATACAGTATGTGGCTTGTACGAAGCGAAAATATGTTCGAAAAGTAAACAAAATTTAAATAACCGGGACGACTATTCATTCATTCTAAGGCAAAGTTAGTTTAAAGCAATACTTTATCGTACATTTTCGAGACTAGAAGCACTAAAAAGCTTGTGAATAATACGTGTTGAGAAAAAATAGCCAATAATTTCAACGTTCTGTTTTAACGTCAAAATATCAACATTTTGACAGCTCATGCCCCTTTAATTTTATTCAAGAGTGAATATAATCAGTTTTCGACCTCAAGTTGAAATTGGTAAATGATTATCTCTGAGTGGATCTGTCGATCAATTTACGATTATCCGTACCGGGTAGCAACAAACCTACAAGTTTAAACATGAACATAGGTCAATAGTAGTAGGCCTAAGTCTAGAGTAAATTAGTGAGGAATAAAAACATACGACGGTATCTTTGACTCTGTAGCATTGTTTGTCTAATTGACAGAAGCTAAAGCAAGCTATGTCTTTTGTTTTATTATTTAATCAGATTCGCTGAACAGATGTTCGTTCGCAAATCGCGATAAACAAACAGCATGGGGTTATAGAGTGCACATGGCAAAAGTTTGGCCCGGCCACGACCTGAGCAGTCAGACAGAAAACTACGGTGCATTCTGGGATAGCTATGACATCACCGCATATTTACATATTCCAGCTTGAACGAATCGTACGCCATTTTGGCTACAGTGGAAAACTGTACAACCATTACCACAAATCCGGTTAAATCCGTGATCATCTGTTCTTGTATTTCTTCTTTAAGAATACAAGTTGTTCTAGGGAATTCACCCAAAAGAACGGGCCGGTGTAAGTAAGCCTTTTCCATAATTTAATGCAAATTCTTTGTCTTTAAATGATCGATGTCAACTGACGCCTTTCACGATTTTGACGTACAGTCCACTGAGGAATGCGTAGGTTGAGTTTTTGATGACTTGTGTTAAAATGAATAATTGCTGTTTAACCGTCGATGAATCTGTTTATTTACAGATAATTCTAGTTTGATATCCATTAAATCGAAATTTGCAGCAAGTGGAATTCCAATTTATTTTCAAATTCTTTTGGCACTGCAGTCTGACTCTGTCTGAGGCTGCAAGTTGCAACATACCAGGAAGAGCACTTGTAAAAACTGCAATTGGTAGATGCCACAGTTATCCTGAAATGTCCGATGTGGACATAACACGTCTTAAGAATCAAAGAACCTTTATGCACACGTATTTTTATTACACTAAACTAAAATAGTCGCCATAATTATCCAATTTATTTTTGCAACTTCTCACCCAGGTGGGAAGTCAAATGCTGAGGGATAGGCCTATTGCTCGCTGGGGCCAATTTTATTTCTGCTTGACCTCTTAGAAATTACATTATAAACACTGGTATGGCAGATTTCAATTGCTGAATCCGCTGCTTTGTGTTCATCGGGATGTGAAAATTTCAAAGTCTGAAGAATCCTCACCCATGCCTTGGAAAGACTGATGCTAAATATGAATTTAATACGAACAGCAACTTAATAAAATTATATTTTATTGCCAAAATTTGAAACGGAAAGGCTAGGGCTAAAGCTACCGAGACATTTTTACTGGAACAGTGAATTTTGAAAACAAAACCGGCTGGTCAGGTACCCGGATGTCCGAAACCGAGAATAGCTGGGCTTGCTGTTTGATATCAATCCGGATTCCAATTTCCGTAAAGATTCCACTATCCAATTAAATTAAATTTCATATGTAAACAAATGATGCAATCATGTGAGACCTCCACGGAAAATCACTTTTTTTTGTGAATGGTTGTCCGCGTCGTTTTTCATAAATCCCCTTTTTTCCGCAGTGAACTGACAATTTTGTTTATGTATCGACTGACTGTAGAGTGCGCCTGGATGACTGCCGAATGTTTGTTTGAAGGCTTTGGCGTAACAATGTTAGCTTATTGGCCTATTCGGCCTTCTATTATATAGGCCCAATCAATCTGATAATGATACGGCCCGATTTTGAAATGACCTGACTGAAATTTGTGAAGACGGCCCATGGAAATGTCAGATTAAAAAGCAAGATTTTCTTGCTCTGAAAACGGACACATGCCTATTTTAACGCTTGCGGTCAAAAATTTTTGGCCTTTGGGCATGATTGGATAAACTGGCAATTCTTCAAATAGGTTTTCTTGTTTTAATCAAGAAGCTTAGGTTCTTGACAAACAAAGTTTCCTCTTTTTTTGGGCCTGCTCTCCCACCCCTGAAATTATGTCATCCGATACGTTCACTCACTAGATTGGGTGAACGACGGACTGGGAAGCATGCAGCACTACAGACACCAATCTTGAATTTTAAACATCAATGGCTACGGTAAACATTTATTTTGACGCTGCTACGACTTGTTAAAAATGGCGGTCAATTGTTCTAGTCGGGAGTGGATTCCCGATCGGCACATTTCCCAAACCTGTTCATGGATTGATTGTTTCTCACTAATGAAATCCAATAATAATTGCCATAGCAGAGGGGATATGGCTAAAGTGTGGACATATAACAATATTCATTACTGGTTTGTTAAAAGAAATTGGTCGTAAGCATCAAACATTGAGCGTGACCGATTCGCCACTCTTCACATAAATTTTCCACCGCGTTTGTTTTTATATAAATAGGTTGTTCTATTGATATTTACGGGGTGCCAGGTAATAAACAAGGCCATTATAAATCTAGTCATTTCGGCCCACAAGAAGGATAGACAAAACTCGAGGAAAGCATGCAAGCACATGGCTTAAATCAGAGAGTGGACTAAATTTGAATGCACTTCACTTGTTACAAACAATTCAACTCTGGCAAGGGACAGAAAATAAATACGCCGCCAAATCTTCATGTTACCGATTTCCCGTGACTGCAGAGTGCAGTTGATACGAGCGCTCTTGAACCACTGAGGCCGTCTCAGTAAAAACCAAATAAAACATGCTTGTCAATATGGTATGTTCAGATTTATTTTTGTATAAAATATTTTTATGACAATTTCAGTATAACTCAAATAGACTTGTCTAGTTTTAACCATTAGTCGATGATTTGAACTAGTCAACTATCAACAAATCTCACCCACGGCCCGCAAGATTCTTAGAATGAACTACTTTTTTAGACCTTTTGTTGAATGTAGATCGGCTTAAAGCCTTCCTACTACATTTAGTGAGCATTTGCAACCTTTTACCATATGTACCCAAATAAAAATTGGTGCACCCGTTTTCAAAATATCCCGTGAAAAAAAATGTGACTCCTGTATTCGATAAAAAAAGTAACTTATTTTGATAAAAAAAAGTTATCCACTGATCGGCGGAGTCTATTCTCCGCCGTTTGCTGGTAAAGCAGGTGTTCACCTGAGGGACCGATTACCAACGTTCTTTACCTGCTGAACATGTCCTACAAGATACACCTATTTTTGGGGGTTATTATATGGAGCTTCAAAAATGTTCTTTAAAATGTTGATATTGCATCATTTTATTTGAATTGGCTTTTCTTTATTTTCAGATTTAAACGGTTCGTTCATCGGGTACACGAAGAGAAACTGTCAATGTGTGCTCAGACAAAATGTCCACTCTTTCGGGGCTAGGTAGTAAAGGGGAGAAAGGAAAGGGAAAGTACACTTCAATAAACATTAACACCATTTATAAAGGGAAGAGCGTTGAGACTCAAAAAACTACCGGTATGTAATAATCATTCTGTTTCAATTGTACTTGGGTTTTGTTTTTTTTTTGCAACGGCTCAGCTTTGCAGTGTTAGAGTTTATATGGAACACAATTTCAGATAGTTCAAATTAATGGATAAGTTGTTTAGTAGAATTCTGTCAACTGACAGAAAATGTGTCTTGTTTAAAAGAGACAAAAAAAAGCTGCATAGTTTTGGAAATGTCATGGGCTTTCCTCGTTTACCAAAATACTTAAATCGAGCCAAATAATTTCGGTGTCAGAAACCTTGTTATGGAAATGCTGGGTGACAGACTTTCTTTTCCATAGTTTTTATTCCACCAATGGGTTGCGGGTTCGAATCCCACTCAGTCCCAAAATTTTCTGCCTGGGTTTTCACTCGAACGACCTATGTGGGATGGTTGCCACTTACCACCGGAAGGTTGTGTGTTTCCTCCAGGCATAGAGCCCGGTTTCCTCCCACACTAAAACTGGCAAGAACTTCAAAGTGTATACATACCGGGTATATAAAATGTAATATTTATATGAAACTGATCATGAAAAGAAAAAATATTTTGCACTGTTATAAAGCATGAAAACAATTTTAAATTGTAGTACCTCGACAACATGGGCTTCAAAGCTTGGGTAAAGTGGGAAATGTTCGGCGTATGCCGCCACCTGCCAATTTGCCTAGTCTGAAGAGTGAGAACAGCGGTAACGACCCAAATATCAGTTTGGTACCAACAGGAGGATCAGGTAGGACTCCAATCATTATAAACTATTATAACCGTGAATGACCTAATAAACTAACAATCTCCTAACTTATGGATGGCTTAGTCTGCAGAGCAGTAGTCTCTGTCTTACTCAAACCTGCTATCAATGTGTTATGACTTCGAATCCCAATCAGTCCATTGACAAATTTTTGAGTGGGGTTTTCACTGTGTGAAAAATATGCCTGTGTGAAAAATATGCCTGTCCACACTCCTATTCTTTCTCTGGCCAAAGATCCCGGTTACTTACCCAGTTTAAAATTATCTTTACCGCGGCGTAAAACGTCAATCTATCAATCTCCATTTCCTAAACTGGTCTTCCACCTAGATTTTTTTTTTTTCGCGAGAAATTGCTCAATATACTGATACGGCTGGAATAAAATCAATGTTTATTTTATTTGGTTTAAAAAAGGATGGGGAAACAAGGAGGAGAAGAAAGAAACGAGTGTGAGCACGAGTGGCAGTCAGCAGCAATCGTCGCAGCCGCGGCAGGCTACCACAGCGCATTCGCAAACACAGAATTCTCAGCAAAAGGTAGGCTTATATCTCTCACCAGTTCTGATCAATTAGTATAGATAGAATGGGCTTGACATGCAATTCATTCTGCATTGAATCTGATGGAGGAATGTGATGGATTTTATTAACATTTCTTTGATAGCCTGTTGTAAAGCACATGTATTTTCCTCGTCATAAAAATCTGTACTCATATAAGCGGAAATTAAGACCAGTCCCGGTTGGTTCCCAACATTCACTCTGCAAGTATGTGATGTTCCTCTGGTCAGCAGAATTATCTGGCCTGATTTTGATGCATTTTACTCACAAATGGGGTCGACCAATCGTCTTGGGTGGGCCCTTTTTTCTGGAGTGGCTTCACATCTTCGACGCCCTGCAATCTCCAGTCTTATCAATATGCCTTCATTCTGACAAACACAACAGGCATTTAAATGTGAGTTAGAAATGCACAAAAAAAGAAACGTTCAGCAAAGAAGTCAAGATATACTAACGAGACGTACTAAAACTTTCGTTTAAAATTGCAGACTCCGGTAGCTGGGGGCAACAGTACTGGGGCAAAATCTTGGAGCAGCATTATGGGAGAAACTTCACAAGGTACAACAGGCTAAACATTTGTTTTTGTTTTTTTTGTATTAACTACATTTAGAACTATTCAATGTTTGGGAAAAAAAATCCAGGAATTTTTTCTGTAAACAGTATTTTGGATTTAAGTGGCTAGTGTGCCTTTAACTTTATCTGTATGAATCTTTCAAGTGTAAATAAATGCCTCAACTCAGTATGGAGATTTAGATGAATGTTTAAGCATGTTACCAGGAACCATTGTGAATTCAGGCACTTCTTAGGTGTAAAATTGCAAAATCGATTAACTAAAACTACATGATACAAATGAAGCAAACATCTTGTACGTAAATGATTTTAATTTTCCTTCATTTGTAAAGTATCTACGAAGGTTACAAGTCGTCAGTCACCACACTTTCAAGAAGAGTTTCCACAGCTGGCCGTCGGTGGAGACGAGAAAACAGACGATACCAAGAAGAAAGACGAAAACAAAGATGTTCAATATGGACCAGGGCCAAGTTTGCGACCTCAAAGTAAGAACAGACCAAAGTGTTTTTGTTTTTTAGGAACTGTCCGCACTATTAATATTTGTTGAATGATGGGCATGTTGATATAAAATGAATTTGATATCGTCTTACTTCTGAAACCTTTAAATCTTTAAAAAGAAATTATTTTTGGTGTAATTTTAGATGTCGGGAGTTGGCGAGACGGTGGCGGAAAAGGCGCCTTGCAGCAGCCAGCACCACAGCAGTTATCCCCGACTTCATCGTCACCACAGCAACCAGGCCCGACCGAAACACAGCAGAATGGCCCCCCGACGTCCGGTGGCGGCGTAAGCGGAGGGGCGGGCGATACGAGCCCCCAGCAGCCAGCCCCACCGCGTATGGGCTCGTCCCAGGGGCCTCCACCAGGCCCCCCTCATATGGGGCCACCTATGGGAATGCCTCAACAGTTCAGAGGCATGATGCCACCTTATGTGAGTTATTTTATTATCTTTGTATGAAGATTTTCCTTGAAAATAGTAATACTGCAATTGAACTTGTTCTGAACATTATCCCTCTTCTAAAACGTTTCTTAATATCTTGTAATTTAAATGTTCTATCGCAATATACTTGTTTGATGTAACTGAACAGTTCAGATTTTCTTATCAGTTGTCAAAGTTCATTGATCTAAGTGTATAGGGTAGATTGATAGTGTTTCAGTCCATGTTCTAATTCCACTTAGTCCGAAAAAAAATTGCTAAAATCTTAGTGGATTCTGGTTGATTTAAACATCAATCATTCACTCTAAGTGTATAAGAGCTAAAACTTTTTTGCATAGCTTAATGATGCATATTCATAATACAAGATATTCTGATTATTATTTTCAGATGTTTGGCCGTTTTCCGCCAGGTGGCTACCCTCCACCAGGCCCAGGGGGCTATCCCAACATGCATAGACCCCCTTATCCTTTTCCTGATGGAAGGTATGTACAAAAGTTTCATGTCAAAGCATCTTCAAACCACTTATTTCGTCAAAGAAGCAATCAAAATCAGACATCTGTGAACAATGTTTCTTTTTGTCTCCTGTGGCTCAATCGCTTTGATCGTCCCTCATTCACACAGGCTTCCATCTATCAAACTAAAAATTGAAAAATTTCTTTGGATTTTTCATTCGATCGTGGAAGAGTTACCTGGTACATGTGGAAGGTCATGGGTTTCCTCTGCTTTCTTCCCCCATTAAACCTGTTACTCTGCCATAGAAGTGACATAATGTTGACAATCAACAAAAACAAACAGAACAAAATTGTGCCTCATTGGTTTCCCGCTTTGATTTCAGACGATTTCATGGACCTCCTAACATGGGTCCACAGAGACCCCCTGATAGTGATGACCCTAATGCCAAACGGCCAGCAATTATTAAAGACCAAGACTTGAGAGAATTTGATGAGCTGTTGGTCAAAGACGACAAGGATGAAGGATGGGCAGTGGCCGCAGGAGAAATTGATTACTCGTAAGATAACTTTACATCAATGCATCAGGAAAAAACTAGCAACATTGCACAGTATTAAACCGTTCACTCTGAGAATTATTATATTTTGTTAAAGTTCATTTTCTTTAGAAATCTAGGAATCCCATTTTATCAAAGAAACCATTTATGTAAGTGTCAGGGGGCTTTGTTCAACAGTTTATTGAAATATTTTAGCCTATTCGGTGATCCGTCTGATTCAACGTATGTTCACACTAAGCGACAAATCCAGATAGGCTTGTTAACCTGAGAAAGGTAACTTATAGATTTTCATGCCTCTTCACAATGCAATTTCTTTTCTAGTGAGAAACTTGTGTTCAGTGATGATGAAGATGAGTCTAAAGACAGGAAGGAACGGGGCCACCAGTAAGTCAATAACTTCATCTTGTTCCAGTTGATGATTCAGAGATGATCTAATCTCCGTTAGTTCAACTGATAAGTTTAACGTAATACACAAGTAGTGTTTGGGTTAACACTGCTTGTGAAGTCCAATATTGTAACAAAACTGTTGTAGTTAAGATGTGAATATAATCCAATGTTGCTATAAAATTACCATAGTTCAGAAGGTGTGTTGGTAATCTAAATTTGCTACAAAATTGTTTGTTATACAAATTTCCGAGATATCAATTTAAAATTCAATAGCACGAGGATAATATGAAAACTTTTGTTTGTTCTATAATACGGTATGTTCAGCCGAGTACCAATGGACCAAGCTTTATTTTGTAAACCTTTGTTTTAGCCGTGATGGTGACCGAGATAGATCACATAGAGGCAGCCGAGATATCAGAGAAAGACCAACACATGAACGCAGAGATGTACATGAGAAACGGGATTCGGAGCCAAGTCAAAGGGAGGGAAGAAATGTAAGAGATCAGAGGGATGTCCGTGAACACACTGATCGCCGTGAACCTCGAGATTCCTGGGATAAGAGAGAGGAGGGAGAGCGTGATACGGATGGAAGACCCAAGAGATCGGAGGATAAAGATAATGAAAGGGATTACCCTGATAGACGAGTACGTAATGTTCACTTAGTGTCTTTTGTTGAATTATCTTTTCTTCTATAAGATGTGGAGTCCCATTTGGAATAGTTGCTACCCGAAAGTATCCTTTGGGTAACTCAGTGATGCTGTCGAATTACAGAAAAGTAAATAAATGAATATATCTTTCTAATGTTTGCAAATTTTGGGCTTAAAGTTCACTTATATATAACACATTTGTAACCCGGGTTATTTGATCTTTTTGTTCAGGAGGATCATGGACCCCCTGTACCGCGAGAGGTTTGGGGTCAGGGGCCACCCCCACCCCATTTTAGGGGACAAATGAGACCCCACCCAGGGGCAGACAACTCAGTAAGTTTAATTTATTGTTAATCTTTACCTGGAAAAACTTCCACTCCGCTGTAGCAAATTAACTCGACAATTGTCTTGTAGCTTTTATCAGCATGTAGATGTTACACAAAATTGGGTGGTCAGCAAAAAATCTGTCATGGGAACTAAGCTATTGCTTGCGTTCAACTAATATTTTCATGTTTTAAAGTTGGTTAAGTGAAGTTTTACATGAAAATCTTAGATAACTAAAATTACTGACCTACATTCGGTGCTGATATCTCTTAAACTGGAATGAGCGCTAGATTTCATCTTTGTGATCAGCCTTATTTCAGTTTCTCACATTTTGCAAGAGAAAACAATCCACGAATGTTTCCCGTTTCTAAAAAAATGGAGAGGTTTGGATTGAAACTTTTGCTTGAAGGTCTCAAAAGGTTGGAATAGTTTATAGGCTGGCTACAAAGTGGACCACTTTTAATTGCAGCGTGGTTGGCACATGCCTCCTTATGACTTCATGCCAGGTCCTCGTCCTTATGCCTTCGGAATGGGACCGCCGCCCCACCCTGGCCAGGTAACTTTTGCTGAGTGTTTGTCGCCAGCAGTTGTGCTCCTGCAGTTTGCCTGTCACATGTGCCCTTCCATAGCGTGCTCTATCTATCCATGCTTGAAACTATCTAAGTCCACTTGCACGAAGCTTTCAAGTACTTGTAACCGTGAGAAAAGTCCTTTTTTCAAGCCATATCTAATGAAAGTAATCTGGTGTTTTCGGTCTAGTTTTGGAATTTAAAGCCTTTATGATGCCGCACTGATTTGTCAACACCCTCCCTTTTGGAATATGAATGTGATGTATTGAGGGGGGTAAAAAGCTGTCCTCACAAGGTTTAAGTTATATTTGAGTCATTTAAAACCTATGTTCGAAATATACTTATATCAGGAGCTTTTAAAAAGGACTTTTAATAAGGAGGGCTGTTTACTTGAAGTAGTTGAGTTTAACAAATTTCATGTTATAGAAATCCTACAAGTGCTCTTTCATGTTTTGAGTGCTTCGTGAAAGTTGATATTGCTTTGCATGGCTGCTTGTTCCATCTTTTTCACTGCATTCTTTCTTTATCCCATTGTTTTCTAATAACTGCTTCAAAGCTGCAATTAATTGCTTTTTGTAGCTTTTTTTTTTGTTTTTGTTTTTGTTTTGGGATTTTTTTTTTTTTTTTTTGCTTATGTAGAGGAAATGATTGCTTATTTTATTTTTCAGGCTTGGCAATGACCCTACCTGTGCATGTGGTCTTAAATCTTAGCGCAACTTCGATAGCTTGACATTTTTAGATTTCGAGATTTATTTGCATGATTGCTTTATTGCAAGTGCCTTTCTTTTGCTTTACATTGTTGTGAAGGTATGTTTAATCATGGGGTATACCTACAAACTTCACTCTGACAATTTATGACTTATTTTACAGCGGCCAGGCTATCCCCCACAAATGCCAGTAAATCGCAAACCTGTGGAAAATGATGATGATGAAGTTTGGAGACAAAAAAGACGACAGAACAACGATGAGGTTTCTGCAGCTGTTGAGAAAGCCCGTCAACGCCGAGAAGAGGAGGAAAAACGTATGGAAGCTGAGCGAAAAGCTGGTGCTGCGGAGAAACTGCGACAGTTGGATGAGAGAGTAAGAAAGAAGGACCAAAAGGTTGGTGTTGACCTAGACAAACATTTATGTTTGTGTAGGACTTCATTCCTGGTCTGTGTCGTCTTTAAGTTTTTTGTTTTCTTTGCTTGCTTTTTTTTGGATTTCTGCACCTGTTTTCAAAGTCACTGTGCTATGTTAAAATCTCTATTAATACACTCGGCTTCAGTGTTTGACATAGGCATAATTTTCACCATAGACATCTTGACAATATTTTAAATCTCCCCAAATACCTACAGGTTATTACTTCTAATTTTATCATAGACCAAATGGATTTACAATAGATTTGGCTATGGGTCCATTGCTAATGTCACACACTGCGGCTTCAAACCCCCACCCCCAATGTAACGATTATAGTTACACTGTTTCGGTATCCTAAACAATGTTGATGTTTCGGTGCTTTGCAAACTGGTGCTGAATTTCTCTTTACCTATGCATGTATATAGGGATTGTCCTTATTGTCAGAATCTTGTTAAATGGGGGATAAGGGGAAATAAAGATTTTGTTATTATTATTATTATATTAAATGTCTTTTACATATAATTTTTTTAGTTTCCCTTTGTGAAACCATAAAACTAGTTAATAATTTTAAGGCAGTTTTTGCCACATGATTTGACACGTACATGTTATTACTCCATCAAATGTAAAAATGCTGAAAATTTGTTGCTTTCCAACGTTCATAACTGTATTTAAAAATGTGTTCAATTTTAGAAAATTTTGTCATGTAAATTGCACCACTTTTTCGTCTTTTGGAACAGCCTGACAAAGAACGTGAGAGTGACCCAGAAAGCAGAGAGAGCCGCCACAGTCGCACTCCTAGTGAAAGCAGTGAGAAAGACGGCAGGGATGAACGAAAATTCAGAGACTATAAATCACAACAACAGGTAGCTTTATTGCCTTTAAAGTTGTTTTCGGGACATCATCACATATACGGTAGATTAGCAGCACCGTGAGCATAAGGGGACTGGCCCGCCTTTCTTCAGCATTACTCGGTCAACTGTACAAACCCCTGCTCCAACGTCTTGGTCATACTTCGTCTTTTGAATACTGAACCGGTACAAAGTGCGCGTTTAATCATTTAATTTTTTCCTTGAAGACTGAAAAACGTTTGGTATGGGTCGATCAGAAAAGGGAAACATGGTTATTTTTATTCTTTTGTTAGCCATAGACGTACATGCAGCTAGCACAGCGGCAGAGACCTCTGACTTGTGGGATGTTACTGATTACATGCCACCTGGCAATTAAATTACATTGCTCGCTGTGCTTGACACCAATTTAATCGTGACCTTAACTAACTAGCTCTCGTTAACATCGGCAGCTGTTATCTCATGACCTGAGTTGAAAAATTTTACTGAAGGTTAAATTCCCTGAAAAAAAATTATAGATGTTTTATTGTCTTTCAGTTTTCTGGACGTTTTGCTAAAAATGTACCTCCACGTTTCCAAAAGCAAGTGCAGGAACAGAGAGAGCAGATGAGGCAACAACAGCAACACCAGCCTTCCTCTCCACACTCTCCGCACTCACCTCAGCAGCCACCCCAGGGGCCTCCACCTCACCCAGGACAAGGTCCACAACAAGGCATGCCACAGGGTATGCGCCCGCCTCCATGGGCTCCAGGTGGTCCCTATGATATGAGAGGTCCTTGGGCTGGTATGCCGCCACATTTTATGGATATGAGAATGGGCCCTAGACCTCCTTTGGATATGCAGGGTAGGTGCATATTAAGACTATATTTAGTTAACCTTTTTTTTTTCGTAAATCTTAAAAGTGTTGACTACTTCAAAAGAACTTTCGCGGTTTTTAATCAACGAAATGCCGCCATATATGTAAGTGAAATATTCTTCAGTGCTACCTAAAAATCAATCCAAATGAATTTAATCTTTTTTATATTCTGAACTTTTAGGTATGCCAATGTATCCACCTGTTCGCAGAAGGACTGACAGTCATGGTTCAGGTAATGAAAGTCACGACGAGGCCCGTACTCCAGAACTCTATGAACGTGATTCTCGGGCCTGGATGGAAAGAAATTATGGGCCACATGGACCCCCACCAGGTAGGCCAAAATACTCCTTTTCATGTATAGGAATTTATGATTTCAAGGGCCATGAAGGCTGTCTTGCCTATTTGATTTACTGTTTAGCTATTTTCATGTAACAATTCAACATTTCGCATTGGATTTGCTCATCCTCAATCATGGAGGTATTGGAAAATCTCTGCTTTGATTTATTCTTATATTCTTGGTATATTTGTAGCCCCTTATGAAGAGATGAGACGACAGGCTTATTATGAGCAGCAGAGATCTTATTCCTCGGAATATGATCGGAGAGAGCAAGACTACGACAGAAGGTTAGTGCCATTATCAGGGGTCAGAGGCCACACCAGGTGATCTCGACTGCCTATCAAAACTCTTCCATAAACATTCAGTTTCTTTGTGTGCTGTTGAGTGCCTGTTCAAGGTTGATGATTTACTTCAGGCAGAGAGCTCTGTTCCGCCTCTCACACCTCTCTATATTAAACCTCTCTAAGAAAACGTGAAATAATCAGGAGCGTGGTGTTGAAAAAAGAACGTCTACTTAAAATCTGACTCGTCCTTACGAGATTGGTTCTGTAAAAAATGGTTAATCTTGATACTTTCAGGGATTATGAGCGTAGCCGGCCAGATTATGATTACAGAGAGGAAAGTGCTGAAGAACCCACAGAGAAACAGGATTCCAAAGAAGCAGCGGATGTTGAACCACGATCTCCGCCCGTACAGAAAGACCCCTTTGATGATTCACCCGAAAAAGATGAACCCAAAGACAGAGACTCTAGGAGAGAAAGACGAGAAAGGGAGACAAAGCGAAACAATGAAAGGTAAATTTTTTGTTATACGCCCGGCTTGAAAAGCGGGCTGTATTATGGTATCATCTCCGTCCGTCCGGCTGTCCGGCGTCCGCTTTCCCTTCCGCTCCATAACTTCTAAAGTTTTGATTCCATCAGCACAATTTTTTCTGAGTATATACCTTATGGGTAGAAGGTGTGTCGCAAACTATTTTTAACATCACTGGTTACATAATATGGGAGTTATATTGGATTATGTAATATTCCCTTCCGCTCCATAACTTCTAAAGTTTTGATTCCATCTGCACAATTTTTTTTTAGTATATACCTTATGGGTAGAAGGTGTGTCGCGAACTATTTTTAACATCACTGGTTACATAATATGGGAGTTATATTGGATTATGTAATATTCCCTTCCGCTCCATAACTTCTAAAGTTTTGATTCCATCTGCACAATTTTTTCTGAGTATATACCTTATGGGTAGAAGGTGTGTCGCGAACTATTTTTAACATCACTGGTTACATAATATGGGAGTTATATTGGATTATGTAATATTCCCTTCCGCTCCATAACTTCTAAAGTTTTGATTCCATCTGCACAATTATTTCTGAGTATATACCTTATGGGTAGAAGGTGTGTCGCAAACTATTTTTAACATCACTGGTTACATAATATGGGAGTTATATTGGATTATGTAATATTCCATTCTGCTCCATAACTTCTAAAGTTTTTATTCCATCTGCACAATTTTTTCTGAGTATATACCTTATGGGTAGAAGGTGTGTCGCGAACTATTTTTAACATCACTGGTTACATAATATGGGAGTTATATTGGATTATGTAATATTCCATTCTGCTCCATAACTTCTAAAGTTTTGATTCCATCTGCACAATTTTTTCTGAGTATATACCTTATGGGTAGAAGGTGTGTCGCGAACTATTTTTAACATCACTGGTTACATAATATGGTAGTTATATTGGATTATGTAATATTCCCTTCCACTCCATAACTTCTAAAGTTTTGATTCCATCTGCACAATTTTTTCTGAGTATATACCTTATGGGTAGAAGGTGTGTCCCGAACAATTTTAACATCACTGGTTACATAATATGGGAGTTATATTGGATTATGTAATTATAATATTCCCTTCCGCTCCATAACTTTCAAAGTTTTGATTCCATCTGGACAATTTTTTCTGAGGATATAGCTTATGGGTAGAATGTGTGTCAGCTTCCTTGGATAATTTAGTGATAGCTATGTTGGCCAAAACCTAAAAAGTTTAGAATTATAATTATTTCTCTGTTTTAAAGGCTCTTCAATTCAGTTTTATTACCCATATGGTAAAGCAAATATAGCTGCTTAAAGATATGTTTGACAATATTCATAAACCTGGTTGTAAGTGTAAACAGATAAGACTTGTATATTTACACACCATTGACCATCTCAGAGATTAGGCTCTGTTCAAATATGCCTATATAAAATGTGGCAAACATCCTGGTCAGTGATGTCTTCAGCAAGGGATTTAACCCACTGACCAGTCAGAATTAGCTGAACTCCAAGCTGAAGACCTGGACATTTAACACCAGATGAGATTTCATATTTGAAGGACCCATTGCATATATTCAAAAATATATATATGGAAGGATTTGTTTTGGTATGGCTGCAGTGACTGTGCCTTTCCGGGCGTATTTTGGGTTTCCCGAAACTCTTGTTTAGGCATAAAACAGTTTGGCTGTAGTTTTACAGCAAACCCTTTACCAGCTTGATTTTATTTTTTTAGCGGAGACCTTGTTTGGCTAGCTGCTTGGAATTTGTCTTATCAGTTTATGTTATTTTATTTATTATAGAGAGAACAAGGAAAATGACCGTGGAGAAGAAAAGGATAAACGGGATCGTGGATCAAATCAGGATTCTGATCGTTCCAAAAATGATGAAAGAAGAGGCGGTGGTGGCAATGAGTCCTGTTGGGGAAAGCCGTCACAGAATCAAGGACGATACAGGGATGACGGACAAAAGTTTAACAGATCAAACAGTTAGTAGGAGATTTGTAGTTTGTGAAATAATGTGTTTAATCGGGTTAAAGTTGCCAAAAGAAAAATGTCGAATCAAATGTTCTTGGTTAGTTGGTGTATGAAGAAGGTAAAATTAATAGATTAAATGTAAATTTTTATTGGATATTTAGAAAGATTCTTTAGACAACTATACTAAGCAGCCAGCCAAAATTCTTTAACATTAATACTCAATTTCGCCGGCTAAAGCCATCAAAGGTACCAGTAAGTATTGATAAAGTTTAATAATGCTAAGTCTGATCTTAACACTACAACTATCTAATGTGTGTAAAATAAAATTCTCTTTTAAAGGGCGTGGTGATTGGCATGGTTCTGCCCCTCCCCCAATTCCACCACAACAATCCCAGCAGAACATACCCCCTCGAAGTACATTTGTACCATTGAAGAGATCTGCCTCAAACATGTCGAACAGCTCTGACAGAAAAACTGATTCACCCAAAGAAAGCAGTGCTGAGAAGTCAGAACCCACAAAGCAACGCTCTGCTAGCAAGGTAATTTTCTACCATTCCTAAAGTAACGAATTATGATTTCCTTCAAGAAGCTGTACTTTTTGTGTTTGGAGTATATTGATTCAATGCAGTGGTTAAGTATGTAGCAGCAGTGCCTTGTTTTGATAATTCAATGTTGAATAATTCATTCATTAAGAGATTGAAAGCTCGCATCTTTTCAGTGATTCCTTTGTTGCTTCATAAGTCCAAATATTAGGGGACTTCGGTGGGTCAGTCAGTTAAAATGATAGTTCTCAGTAAGACACATGCCTTCCATCGATGCGGCGCGGGTTTGAATCCCAGGCAGTCTGACCAAATGAAAAAATAGAAAAGTTTCCGAGTGGATTTTCCTCTCGGTCAAGGCACAGATTGAAATAAAAAAAATATATTGGTAAAGCCAGTGAGTGACCTGTAAGAACTGACATAATGCAAATAGTCCTTTTGCATCAGTGTATTCCTGAGATTGGTTAAAACATAAGTCCTTATTTTGCTCTCGACGGACATAAGAAACCAATTCTTTTTTGGCAGCTCTTGCCACTTTAAATTAATCAGTGTTCTAATCATTGATCGGCTTTTTTTAAAAGAATCATATATCTTTCTTTTTTAGGAGTCGTTGAAGGAAACTAAAATTCCGGAGAAATCTGAATCTCCTATAATTGACAGTAAGGATGTTAAAGAAACCAGATCGTCTGATAAAGATATGAGCAGTGATAAAGAGAATCGGGGTACCTCAGCAGAGGAAGAAAAGAGAGAAACTACGGAAAATAAGGACAAAGAATCAGCTAAAGATAAACAAGACAAGACCTCAAGCAAAGCTAATGGAAGCAGTAATCGTGATGACAAAAGAGACCGGGATAGGTACTCTGAGAAACCTCCAGCCAAGAAAATGCGAGATGATCGCAGAGATTATCAAGATAGGGCAGATCGCAATCAGAATATGCGTGGACGCGAGTTTGTGAGGGGACGGGGCCGAGGTAGTCGGGCACGTGGGTCACGAGGCGCTCCAACTGGCACTAGTCGAGGAAGAGGACGGAATGATTACAGAAGTTATGAACGGCCACCAAAGAATCAAAAACCTCGTGGTCACTATTATGATAATCGTAATGTGAAAAACGATGAAAGTGAACACAGTGAAGGAGATGATCATCCTCCAGTGAACACTCGTAGACGTGGCCATGATGAAGATAGCGACGTTTCTGTGGGAGAAACTAGTGGCACAATGAGTGAAAGCTCAAGTGAAAGAGCTTCAGAGACGCGTGAAGTGCAACAGAACAACTCTGCTTCGTCAGAACGCATCAACCATAAAGACAGTAGAGAATCTGGTGACAAGGAACCGGTGTCCGAAAAACCTGTTTCCAAAACGTCTTTCAGGAATAACCGCGATGAGAAACCTCGCCCGACTGGGAATAGAGAACGTCGGGATGACCAAAAAAATGTGTGGGAGAACAAAAATAATATTTTTGACAACAAAACCAATGTATGGGACAATCGGCAGAATGCTTGGCAGCGAGAACGAGAGAATAAGAAAGCTGAACAAGTGGATGTTCATCGTCGAAATGAAGACGATGTCAGTAAAGAAAGAGATGGAGGCGTCTACAGAGACGAAGAAGATGGTTATGATGACAGAGGTCATAGGCCACGGGGAAATAATTATTCCGCTAGCAGAGGGGATAATCGAAGAGGTAGGGTTTTGAATTATGCTGTATGATTATTACCAGTTATTGACCATAGCTACTTGTTTTTGTTAAAAGAAACATTTGAATGATCATTCCTGATAATGGTTTAATAAACCGAAATATTGAACATTAATTATGCTTTCTTTCTTGGCTATTATGTAAAAATATATTATGTAAAAGTATACATAATTATTATGTAAAATCATAGTTAACATTTTATTGTGTGGGGTTTTAACCTTTACAGGCTTAGCATTTGGTTTCCCCCTTCAAAACTAAAACATCAGCCTGCCTTTGTGTGCTTCGAATAAGTCACATAGGTTTTTCTTTCGGTGGAAACTGAGAACAAAGCATGGGTTAAAAAAATTATGCGTGTTTTTGTTACATAGGGCGTGGTAGAGGAAATCGTTACCATTCTGCTCCACCTCGAGGTGGTGCTGGGGGTGGTACTGGCAGACCCAGCAGAGGGATGGGACCTCCAGGAGAAATGCATCGAAGAGAAGACAAAGATAGGTGAGTTGTTGATAAGATTTTTTAAAAGAAATAAAATTGCTATTTATCGTCGGCCCAAAAAGTTAGTTAAAATAAATTGATTGTATTTTAAGCAAACCTACTAATTGGTGCTTCTTGCTAAGTCTGTACTACAAAAGGGGAAATGTTGTATGGTGTAACTTATCATATGGGCTGTTGTATTAAATGTGACTTGAGGAAAATATGTGTGTGCAATGATGTAAACTTTATCTGTCAATCCATTGATGACCATGATATCACTATATTCAACTCTGAGCTTCACACAAAAATGTTTAAAAGCCTGAAAACCAGTAGTACGGAAATTAGATTTTATTGTAAAAACAAGCTTAGCAATGATTGTTCTGACTTGACGATATTTATTTTTTCCATAGAAACTATGACCATAGACGCCAAGAGCGAGCACCTCCTGCTCCCCGATTTGCCAATGCACGCCGTGGCGGATACGTTGAGCGAGGTAGAGGTGGCTCAGAAAGAGGCCGTGGTAGAGGGAGGGGTCGGTCTGGGGGATCACAAGGCTATGGCTCAAAACGACCTGCTCTAACAAAACAGAACTCCTCAGATTTTGCTAATGAAGAATGGGAAACTGCATCAGAAAGCAGTGATGTTCTGGAAAAGAAGAGTGACCAATCAAAAAACGACCAAGGTAACTCAGGGAAGGAAAGGAAAGAGTCGTTTAAGAAAAGCTTTAGTAGCCAAAGACCCATGAATGATCGTCAGAACAGACGTGGACCACCTGGAGAACATCGCAAGTCAAACAGTACAGAACGTAACCGTGACAATAGAAACAAAGAAAGATCACCACCGGCGACAAAAAACGGATCGGGTGGGAACAATCGTACCAACAGTGCTAATTCAAAACCCAACCATCGTACACAGTTTAACAGCCAGAGCAGAAAGGAGAATGTTAACCAAGTGTACAGGGTTGATGAGGTTGTTCCCACCGACCCAAACGCCATAAACAATGCCATTAATAATCTCAATAACAAGTAAGTACTAGCTTTATCAAATGGCTCTTGAGCTAATTATTTTGACAAAGATTCTTGTAAAAATAAGTAACGGGACAATATTATGACTAGGTTTTCTTCTCGGAGCATATGCTTTGTGTGAAGCCCACCGCAACAACCTGGACAAATCTAATGACATTTACAAAGGGGACTGGGTTTTCCTCCTCAGAAAATGACACACAAGTGAGATAATTTTGATTTGGCCGTTAACTTGACCATCCAGTGGCCTGTTTCACGAAGCGGTGTAGCGTAAGTTTTCACGTAAATGTCTTAGCAACCCATACTGTAGAGATACGTTAGTATGAAAGTTAGGCAAAAGAGACATCTACGCCGCTTTGTGAAACGGGACCCTGATCAGTGGTCACCAGCAAGTCTGTTTGTGCACATCTATAGTGCTTTTCTGAAATGTTAAAAAATAACTCTTGCAGGAATCGAGGTGGACGAAAGTCCGACTTGACAGATGTGTCTAAACCCCTGAAAACGGAGAAAGAAAAGAAAGATGCTCTGGCTAATATCGACATCAACAACTACGCAAGTAAGTATTCAACAACTGTTCAGTTATGATCTCGGCTTTCTAAAGTAGATCATGAGAGTGTCAGCTATCTCAAATCCAGTTTATTGCTTGCAATGATGTTTGTACATCTGTCAATCCAATGATCAAGATGATTTTAGAAATCGTACTCTGAGCAAGTTATTTTTTGGTAATACTGAGGTAATAGATAGCGCCTTGTTTTACCCTGGATCAGATCATTCTGGATCCCAAAGTAATTAATGGTAAAATGTATTTGATAGTTATTTGCTACATTTACAGCTGTATGACCTGTCAAATATCGATATTGTGCTTGAAACAGTCTGAATTTTGGTAACTCATGCCACTTTAATTCTGAATAAAACATCTCACCCCAATCCCTCTATCTACCCAGTTGTCCCCTATTGAAAAAAATAGCCACGATGTCCTGTTAAACCTTAAATTTATTTCCCAGTCTTATCTCAAACAAGTTCTTTTCAAGTCTGTTATCCTCCCCCACTAAACTGGGCTACACCTCCATGTAATGGAAATATTTTAAGTGTGGCGTTAAACATCAATCCATCAAACAAGTTCTTTTCTCCTGATTATCTCTGTGTAGCCAACTGGTAGAAATTAAGAGGTATTTTAGGTCAATAAGAATTTAGCCGGTTGGTAATACTTGTGGCCTTAGAATCTCAGCTGTTGAATGCGTCGTTAAACACCTACCAGTGTTTACATTTTGTCAACTTATTATTTTGAACAGTTGATAGTATTACAGTTGAAGTAATATACTATCTCAGATAGAACCTGTAAAATAGCTTACCATGGTTTTGTATTTGTGTTAAGGTGTTGTAATCATTGATGACCAACCAGAAGTCAGCATTGATGACCCCAACTTTCTGTTTGAATGTAATGAGGGGTTTCAAGAAGTGACCTCAAAACGAGCCTTCAAAAGTAAACAGAAAGCTCAACTTGAAGCTGAACAGTTAAAACTGGTTGAGACTAAAAAGAAAGATTCCATATCAAGGATGTCTAAAAGTGGGGTAGCTAAGGTAAGCGTCAAAATATATTAACTCTTTAGCATGGGATTTAAAGAACTTGAGAAATCTATAAAAAAGAAATTTACTATTTTGTTGTCCGTATTTGATATAATCTTCAGGGTCAACAGTAGTATTGTGTGTAAAATTGTCAAGAAGTTTGAAAATAATTGTCCCGAATTTTGTTTGATATTGAAAACTTACAGGTGACCAAATGATGCTGTCCCTTGCTGAAAGAACCGTCTGGTTCTCAGGATGACAAATTTTCATCACCCATTCTGTCTGATGGTCATCAAATTTTAGTAACACTGATACATGGCCCTCTTAACCCTTTATAAAGCAGGCGACAATGTGCGATTGTACCCACTCAACACACAACTGAATCGGCAATTGTACCTACTAAGCAAGTCATTCATTGTGAGAAAAAAAATCCTTGAAAAGGCAAACACTATTTCTGTGAAACTTTATATTTCAGGTCGTTTCCAAACCCAAAGGTTTATCCAGTGAGAAGACTAGATATAAACTTCCTCCACGTCTTGCTAAACAGAAAGCTGAGAGGGACAGAGAGCGAGAGAAAAACAAAAACTTCATGCCAAAGATCGAGAATTGGGATAATGAGCTGGCTAACAATATCCCATCTCTCAATAATAATGACAACACCTTTACAGTTGACGGCGATCAGAAAGGTATGCCGCTTGACATGATAATCAAATTCCCATCTGGTTGATTTTCTAATTTTATGGAGTTAATTTGGGGATTTTGAGATTGCTCTTTCTCACACAGTATGTGCGAAGAATGTCCCAAAGAGATATTTGCTTGTAAAAGTAATTGCAAAAAGTGTTATGGAAGTTCCATTGATAAACTTGTAAAACTTAACCCTATGTGATTTTTTGTTCTACAGGTGGGTATATAATAAACAAAGGAGCTGCTGACTCTGGTGATGATACTGCCTCTTCCCAATCATCGGCTCAACCAACCGCTCCTCAAACTACATCTGTATCTGTGATCAAAACACAGACATTTACATCATCACGCTCTTCCCCAGGGCCTACTAGTGCTCCAGTCCCTGCCCCATTGCCAGCTGTCAATGCCTGGAATAAACCTATCAATTTCAATGGAGTTAACTCCCCTGGTCCCGCTAGTGGAGAGCCCCGATTTGACAAGGGAGATCAGCATGATAGCGGTATCGATGTCAGCGACCCACCGAATTCGGCGGGATCATCCCAACGTAGCTCACCTAGTGCTGAAAATAAAATCAAAGATGATAGCAGAAAGGTTAGTTTTTGTACTTCAGTTAATTTTCAAAACTTTCCATTTTGAAAAATTCATTACTACAGATAGGAAAAAGACGTATGGTAGTATCATATCCCTTGTAAAAAGCGGTCCCATAAAGCATCTTATTAATCTATATTCCTTACTTTCAAACATCTAGATTTGCTCAAACTAACCACAATAATTTGTGCTTATATATTTTTTATTCATTGTTCTTTTTGCAGCAGGACGGCAACAGATTTGGCGAATCTAACAAAGCTGAACTCAACAAAAGATTTGAATCTCCCAAACCCCAAAAGGCACCCAAGGTAAGCACCATGGTTTTCATGAATAATTAAACAAATTTTGAAACTAATTAAAAGGCTTATCTCTTCTAAATTCTATCAATGGCCAGATGATGTTGTCCCATACTGAATGAACTGTCAGGTTCTTAAGATGACAAATCCTCATCACCCATCCTGTCTGATGGCCATATAAGTAAAAAAAAAAAAAAAATCATAATCTATCTGGTTTACATGTTCTGTGTAAACCTAGACCATACTTTTTGAAAAAACAAAATTTAAAATTCTTAAATACATTGCTCAGTTTATTAGACACTTTCGCGGATATACCATTTAATTGGGGGTTTGAATGTTCAAATCCCACTTAGTCAACAACAACAAAAATTAGAAATAGAACTTTTTTTATTCATTGCCCAATGTGGAATCGTTGCCACCAAAACTATGCGTTTCTTGTGGGTACTGAGCCCACTAAACCTGAGTACAGTATTAAACCTTGATTGAATAATCTATATCCGTACTAGCAAGCATAAAAAGAAATGTTGCCAACTCTGTGTGTGTAAAAATCTAAGTATTGCGTGAAAGAAAATTAATTTTTTATACTTTAGCTGTCTCGAAGTGAGAAAGTTAGTGTGAAAAGCATTAACGTGAAGGAAGAGTCTGTGAAAGTGGTGAAAAAGCCAGAAGGAAGTACAGCTAAAGTATGTTCTGTTGAGAAACCTGATCCTATTGAACTCCCTCCCAGATTCAAGGGATCGTTTTTCAAGGTAAGGTCACCTTAAAACAAGTTAGATTATACTGTTGCTGTAAATAAGACAAGGTCCATTTTGAAAGAGGCGTGCTTTCAGAGTAAAAAACAATCCAATATGTTTTCCTTGATTTTAACGATCAATTTAAACTTCCATAATCACAGAATGAAGCAGTGGTAGTGTGTTCAAGATCGCTGTAATTTTCTGCCCTATATCAGATTAAAATTAAATTGTGCTGTCTGGCAGATTAGCTTGATTGATTGGTGTTTTACGCCGCGCTCAAGATTATTTCACTTATATGGCGGCGTTGCCAGTTTTATTGCGGGAGGAAACAGGGCACTATGCCCGAAGGAAACCCACGACCTTCCGTTGGTAACTGGCAACCATCCCATAGAGGTCTGGCAGATTAGCTGTGTCTTAGTAAATCAATGAAAAGTTTTCTAGGTCTTTAAGCACAATTAAGCTAGTTAATAATGATTTCTAACAATAAATGTATCTGTAATAGCAGAGTTCTAAAAGTTGGCACCAATTGTGTAAAGTCACTCGGTTATAATTTGGATATGTTCCAAAAAAAAAGGCACAAATCGAAAACTTTGCAATTGAAGCCATTGATAGGTCACATGATCTGACCCTGCATTGTCCAAAGTCTTCCTACCGTTGTTTAAATCCCTGTCGAGCAATTCCAATATGTCTGTATTTGTAGAATGATTCTGCTGATATAAAGCTGGACTTCACCTTTGATGCTGACTTGGCTAAACTGACTGGGGATAAGAGTGAGAAGGACCCCCTAGTTGACTTGGTAGAAGATTCCAAGCAGTTGACCATCTCTGATAAAACCACTGTTGTCCCATCACCGGCTTCACCAGCTGACCAAGACCTTAATAAGAAAATAGCATCCGTTAAATTGGTCTGGGACAACATACCTGCCATGCATTCTGTCTTTGATCCAAGGTGAGTAGTTGTCGCAATAACTTTAAACTTCGGTAAAAAAATTTTGTTTTATCGACTAGCCTGTGTTGAAAACACCTACAGAGCTTTGTGTTCTCAACACCTAACTCAACAATGTTTTCATATTATTTAAATAATTAGCGGTGGTCCCAAAACATCAATCATTTTGGTGTAGGGTTTTGGATTTAGGGCATTGATCTTTCCAAATCTGGCGGGCCTCTGTGGCTCAATAGGCTAGAGTGATTGTCCCTCAGTCCGACTCGGGCCTTCCATCGATACGGGGCGGGTTCCAATCCCATTCGAACTAAATAAAACTGGATTTTTTCACTTGGTTGCCGTATGTAGAAGAGTTGCCAGGTACTTGCCGAAAGTTAAAGGGGCATGAGCTGCCAAAATGTTATTTTGACGTAAACACAGAATGTTGAAATTATCAGATATTTTTCTCAAGACGTATAATTCAGAAGCTTTTTAGTACTTCTAGTCTCAAAAATGTACGATAAAGTATTGTTTTGAACTAACTTTGACTTAGAATGAATGAATGGTCGTCCCGGTTATTTAAATTTTGCTACTTTTCGAACACGTTTTCGGTTCGTACAGGGCACATACTGTGTGGATTTTCCTCATTCCAACGCCAATCATTTAGTTTTTCGATGGCCTTCAAAGTCTCTTACTGTCGTGACGATTAGAAATTATGAAAAAAGTGTGAATTTCGGCAGCTCATGCCCCTTTAAGAGTGCCTCTTGGTATAATGCCTGGTTTACGTCCCCACGAAAACTGGCAACGCCGCCATATAAGTGAAATAATCTTGAGTGTGGCGTAAAACATCAATCTATTTCCAAATCAGTTGTGATTCAAAAATTGTTCACTTGAAGTCCGTTTCGAAAGTGGCCTGTTTGTGAACCACTTGTATATAGCATTATAAATCTTGTATATATGACCAAATGATGTTGTCCCATACTGAATGAACTGTCAGGTTCACAAGATGACAAATCCTCATCACCCATCCTGTCTGATGGTCACCATATTAAATGATCAGACCCTCGGCACCAACTGATACCAAGAAAACTGGAGTTTAAACTACTTTGCTTTCTTGATTTAGTCTGGCGAGCACTTCACTGTCCAGTTCAGTTACTAATGATGCCGACATCCCAGTATCTGTGAGGAGGACAAGCCCTCAAAACTTTCAAGTTTACAGCTCCAGTGCTATGGACATCGAGACCACTCATACAACAGCTTCTGTTGTTGAGCCTGATGTCAATGAAGGAGTTATTCCCCTTGAAGCTGTTATTGGAAGCAATCCGCTGCTAGACGGCGTTGCAGTTATGGCCCAGGTCCAACAAGATACACTGATGTTTGAAGATCCTTCTGTCGCCTCATCACATATCGACACAAAGAATTTGACTTTAGAGCAAACTAATGTTTGCAAGGTAAGACAGTTGTGAACATATCTGAATGTGTTAAATAACTCTGGACCTGAGCCACATGTGATTTGTCCAAAATTTAAGGGCCTGAGACACTGCTGCTCTCAGCAATGCTATGTTAGTCATATTGTCTGAGTAAAGGGTCAAATGTAATTTTGAAAACCAAAAAAAAATTCTAAATCAAAATGATGAATAGGATAGGTTGATCAGTAAGCAGGGGTCATTGCTAATGGCGATAAGGCTTCTGATACGCCTTATGTGAAGAGTTGCCAGGTATTCACCAAAGGTCCGGTTTCCTCCTTTTAAGAGCCCAGTTTCCTCCCCCACTAAACCTAGCAATGTCTCCATATAAATCAATCTGATAGGTTAGTAAGAGCTGTAGATCTATGTTAACATTAATTTTACGCTTCACCCCCGTTTAAAATTTACGTCCATCGTTACTTTGCGATAATATGTGAATGTATTTGGTGTTTATACAGTTAAGCCTTTCACTTCTGTTTGTGTAATCTTTAGAGAAACTACCCTCTTGGTTAGTAATGGAAATAATCTGTGCAATGCTCTATTTGAACTGATTGTTTTAGGTTAAACCACAGCAGCAGCAGTCCTTCTCTGAGATGGCTGGTAGTGGTGGAGTGTTACCCAGTATTTCTGCTGTCTCTGCCATACCAAGTCCACCTATTGTCCTGACTAACCAACAAGCACCTGCCTACCAAGCTTTTCAACTTGGCTCCTCTTCTCTTATCACACAAGAGTTACCCAGGGTATGTCTAGCACCATTCTCAATGATTCCAACCGACACATCAGATTTGATAGATTATGTTGAAATATCTTCTCAAAAAAACTTAAAAACAAAACCAACCCCAAAGATCATGTTTCTGAATAATGCAGCTCAGACACTGTTACTTGCGATAAACACATCATTTATTGTTTAAATGTGGATTATTATTACTGTGGATAGGACACCATACAATCAATCTAAATAGCTCTGTTACTCTATTGATTTGTGTTCAATTCCTCTCTTTTTTCCTTTCAGTCATATGGCTATAACCTGAATCAGCTTGCCCAGATAGGTCAGGGTAGTTTGTCTCAACACAGCCTTTTCATGCCAGCAGGGACCCCAACTCAGCCAGAGCTGTATGCTACCTCCCCATTATCCTCCTTTACTAGGGGGCCAGCTTATGGTCAGGTGTCTAACCAAACTTATGGACAAATTGGATCACAGAATTATGCTCAGACTAACAATCAAACATATCCTGGATCTAACACACAGAATCAGTTTGGACAGACAACCAACCAGACCTATGGACAAACAAACAACCAGAACTACGGGCAGACAAATACACAGAATTACGGCAATACATCTAACCAAACATACGGACAAACTAACAATCAGAACTACGGCCAGACGACAAACCAGCCCTATGGACAGACAGCCACTCCACAGAACACTATCCTGGTATCATCTGCTGCAAATACCCTCATGTCCAGCTCTATCAAACCACCAACTCAAAATACATATGGTAATTAATTTCTTACTCTCGTAGCTTTATCAGAAAAAGACAACCAGGAAACTGACTTTAGTTTGAGAGGCATGTAGAATATGTCCAGGAAGTTGTCTTGTTAACTTACTCACTCTTCAGCTGCTCAATCCAACCACTAAATGATAGACTTGCCAGTGTATGGTTTGAACCCGGTTTCCTGCACCCCAAAACCTGGAAATGCCTCCCTGTGCATAATGTTAGGCGTAGTTTAAAACCTCTGATACAAGCCCGGTTAACCTTTTGTACTAGACCACCTAATGTGGATTCAAATCTTCTAATGGAGGTAAATAACTGTTCTGAAGAACACTTCATAAATGAATCTTCAAAATCTCACATTCCAGCACTAGGTTCAAATCCCACTCAGGTTCAATGCAAATTGAGTCTGTTTTTTCTTCACTCTTAGTGGGGAAAAAGAATCCCTTAAATTATATACATTTATATATTTTCTTTATAGGAACAATTCAGAAAGGGTTGAATGCTAATGCTGTCCCATACAGTCAGACAATGAATACAGCGTCAATCCAGCCACAGATGTACATTCAGTATGATCCCAGTCAACTGTTTGCTGGTACCAATGCCTTATTGGGAACAAACCAGGCTGCCCAGAACATCAACAATTCACAAGTTCTCAACTCTCCACTTGTTCAACAAAGGTCAGTCAATTGATTCACCTTGGGCTACTTTGTTTTATTTGCCCATGTTCTACTTTATCCCTATGTGGGATGGTTGACAGATACCAACGGAAGGTTGTGGGTTTCCCCCGGGCATAGAGCCCGGTTTCCTCCCGCAATAAAACTGGCAACGCCGCCATATAAGTGAAATAATCTTGAGCGTGACGTAAAACACCAAACAATCAACTTTATCCATCCATCGCAATAGACCCTTTCTGCTTAGAATATGTTTTTCATCACCTGCGAATCGTATGGCGTTGATGTCCATTTTATCTCGATGTTGATCAGATTTTGTCAATTAAGATTTTCTGCCCAATGTTGACATTTATTTTTTTTTTATTCAATTTAGTTATTTGTTTGGATATTAAATAAAGCCAGGTTTCATGTGTCTATCTTGTTGTTTCAGCTCTGTCCGACAACAGACTTCATTCTATCAACAGCCACAACAACAGTTACAACAGACTGGGTTCTATCAGGCCCAACAAGCTGCATCAAACCTTCAAGTTCAGGTAAGATTCTTGGTTATCTGCCAAATTTCAGAAAATGATTAATATTTATAAGCAATCCTGAATAATTTTAATTATAAACTAGTAAAAAAACTATGGGTTCTCAACAGCTACCTTGTGAATGAAGTCCCACTAAAACTAATCTTTAAGATTATCTATCACACAGTGTGTGTCAAAAAACAGAACTTTCAGGACTTTTTTTTTTTACAACAGTTTCCCAAGAACCATATTCTTGTTCCTTGCGTCAACTGAATGCATAAAACTGATGAAATATATAATTAAAAAACTGTCCAGTAGAACAGTTGAAACTATCGCTCTTTTTATAGGAATTTTTTGTGATGGACAGCATATTTGAACTTTTAACCTTATGTATATACTTTGGTGGTTTTTTGGACAGGCTGGCACAAATGGGGCTGCCTTTGCTGTGCAAGCCTTTAACAACCAGAGTCCAGGTTCATTTGGCACAAGTGGTCAAAGTTTAGCTCTCCCATTACAACCATCTGCCTCAAGTCAATCTCTGAACCTGCAGCATTCTGGTGGTAAAGGGTCCCCCTACAGCCCCATGCAGCAATTGACTTCAGTTTCACCACAGAATACTCCTGTAAGACATTCTACGAATGCTTGCATGCTGCCTTTTGTGTTACAAGCTTCACGGTTTTAGATTTATTTCAAATTTGGCATTGCCCAATTCTTGATGCTTTGTTTTTCCCCCTCCAATTGACTTGTTTTGCCTTTTAACAGAAAGTGATCTTGTTTTCCCTTGTTTTTTTTTTTTATAACCATATTTTGGGTTTATTAGGGAGCACTGGTTATTTTTGTGTAATTCAATTTTCCCAACTAATGTCTTTGGGGGTTTCCCCAGTTGCAATGAACTCCCTATTAACTTGTCTGTTAAGTTTGTTTGGCTGCCATTTTACACTAATATCTTTTCAAAGACATTCAAACGTTTATTTTGAAACTTGGATACATAAAACTCTATTCACGCTTTTGGGGCTTCAAATTGCATGATTAGATCGCTTTGAGCTCACTTTGCATGAATGCTAAATCAATGAAAGCTGCCTTTGTTCTAGTCTTTGGGAAAACAAGTGTGAATTTTTGAAGAATAAATTAAATCCAGTGTCGCTCTATTGACATTTTAACCAAGGCAATTTTTTTATTAGAAAAAATTTAGCATCCACTGTAACGCCATTTAGTGTTATTCTTCGCTCTCTCCCTCTGACTTGGTCACAATTCTACAGTCTTGTTTCACCATTTGTTACTTTTACTAGAATTATTATATGTGTGACTTTGATCCGACACGGACTTACACTAAGAAATTAATACTGAAATGTTTATTTTAGTTGAAGTCCCCTCCCCACGGACTACATGGGAACTCCATGCAAACGGTTTCCTCTAACAACCAGAATATGCCAAATAAACAGTATGGGAATTTTAATCAGACCAGGGCCATGAATCAACTTAACCACAGATTTGTGGGATTTCAACAACAGCAACAAGCCCAGACTCAACAACATTTACAACAATTTGCTGCCAAATACAACCCTCCATCTTTTGTTGGTCAGCCCATACAAACTGGTATGTATAACATCTGTTATGTGGATGTAGTTGACCTAAATTCAATAATAACTATACAAAAAAAACTTGTCTCCGTGGTTATTTTAGACAAGAAGATTTTCCTGGTTCCCGTGTGTTTTAGTGGTCATAAATATAATGAAAAAAACTTAGATATTTTGCCTTAGCCAATCCAAGAGTTTGACCTCGTAACGAATATGATCTGAAATTTACAAGATGTTTGCGTGTGCACAGTATTTGTTAGTTTTGATGTTACTGTTAGCCTTGCCAATAAATTTTTAGTTAATATTTTTTACAATTTTTCTTGCAGCCCCTGTGGTTAGACCTCCCCAGATGGTTATGGGAGGATTAATTCGACCGCCAACACATAGGCAAACCTACAATGCCTCGTCTTCTGCCCCAAAGATAACCGCTCCTTCTCAAGGAGCAGGTAACTCCTTAAGAGCCTCTCGACCAGCGTCACTCTCCACAACATCCGGTCCGAGTCATGCAGGTGAATCTCTGTCGGAACAACGCGCTCGTCAACGTAAAGAACATCTGGCCCACTGTACTAATTTCTTAAACCCTGGTCAGAATGCTGGAAATGTGAAAAAAGAGGAAACTGCGGTACAAAGTGCTGCTTCTCCCATCCAGGCTCCTAAAGCAGTTTCCACTACTACTACTACAGTGAATAAACCGGAAGAAACAGAAACCAACAACAACGAAAAAAAGTGATTTAAAAGAGGAAATAATACAAATGAAGGTGGATTCATTTGTCACGTGTCTTCAATCTCATTAAGTTTTGCCATTTGGCAAACAGGATGTATCAACCAGCAATTGTAGATGTGAACTTTTTTTTTGAACATTGTCATCATTTTTGACTAAACCAAGCTATAGCGAATGGTTATGCTTGGCTGAACTCTCTGCTGCAACTGTGACAAAACTTTGTCTTTGAACTTCTAAACAAGATGGTGAATTTGGAATTAAAAATATGAAATGAAAAGAAAGACTTCACACTAAAGCTCTGATTTTGTGATGCTATGCTAGTCAAGAATGTTTGGATATTGAATATGTTACAAACTGTTGAAACAAGTTAATCTGAAATAAACCCTTCACTGATTTTGCTCTAAATGCTCCTCTGATAAAAGTAGCACAAGTAGAGGTTCTTGTGCCTCTGGGTTTTTATATGCTGCTGTCTTTATTTTGGAAGCATTAGCTTCTGAAATTCCAGTTTATTTATTTGTGAATATACCCTTTGTACAAAGCTCTAATAGTTGTTGCAATTTTAATGAAGTTGGTCGCCACCTGAGGGACAATTTCTCTGAACATGGAATTGTGGACATCAATTTCTCTGGGTATGAAATTGTTGAAATATAGCCTTGGTTTTTTTTTGTTATTTTTTTTTTTACCATGCTTGAGTATTACACATTTAAGGTTAACATTTGACCAAATCATTATTAACATCCAGTTTAACTGGGCGTTCCAATTCTCAGTACTTTGTTTTAATGATGATATTATAGGTAAGTCCCGACATGACTGGGATTTATCTGTTTTAGACAGATTAATATTGTTTCAACTTTGTATATATGTAATCTATGTTCACGTTGACCAATGTTACATTGAAAAGTCCAGAACCACTTGCTCCAA
This sequence comes from Lepidochitona cinerea, assembly GCA_963971465.1. Classification (NCBI taxonomy): domain Eukaryota; kingdom Metazoa; phylum Mollusca; class Polyplacophora; order Chitonida; family Tonicellidae; genus Lepidochitona; species Lepidochitona cinerea. The sequence goes on along the minus strand of OZ020563.1, from coordinate 27,500,023 downwards.
TATCCATGTTTAAAGCGCAATGACATTTTATTGTAGCCTAGACAAGGGTACAAATTTTTAAAACTATTTACATTATATCAATAAAATAGGAGTTTGGTCAAGAAAGTTATTTGTTACAAACAAATATTAAGCTATTTGGAAGATGAGTGAAAAGTTATTTGAAATGTGATGGTTTTGCTTTGTCAATCTTTGCTCGTGCTTATGAGTTTGGACAGAATGCAATTGTAACAAGGCTGTTTGGAATATATTTGTTGCAATCCCTGTCAAAGTTGAACATATCAAACTTTGTCATTGAATGAAAAAATATTGAGTTTTTATTAACAAGAAAATGGTTCTACTGTTGTAAAAAGAAATGATGAAAGTTATGTTGTTGACCCCCAACATAATTTCTCTCACCTTGACGGAGTTTCTACAAAGTGAAGTTATCCCTATTAGAACAACGGCAAACATAAATTACAGTATTTCGCTGCAAACAAACGTCCCTAAAAATCTTAATGGGATTTACCAAGATATTCACTGTATTTGTGAAACAAAAATTTATAGCTTTTCCATTTTATGTATTTTACTATTTTATACGTGTTAATGTTCTTCACTTATGAGCCTTCAGTGATAGAAGACAGCAACCTGGCCAAAGTGTTTATATTAGATTATCTCCCTTGTTCTGTGTATGAACTGTATTTGGGTTTATATTGAGCTGTGAATGATTGACCATCTCTTCTCTGTGTTTACGTTGCTGTCTTTGTGTGGTACTATAATTTATCTTCTATTACAATTTGCTGGTGTGATTGAAATCACTAATATATGTTCTGTCTTTCTTTTGTCATTTTTATGTGTTAATTGTGTGTTAGAGTTTAAGTAAATGAAACAACCTTTATGGTTGGTTGTAGTATGATCGAGGAGAAATAAAGGCTTTTCGAAATGAAATGTTTTGCTGTTCCATTTTATTATTATCCACTCGCGACGAAGTCGGGGAGGGGATATAGCGTTCCGTTTGTACGTACGTAAGTACGTACGTACGTACGTACGTATGTTCACCCTTTGTCAGCGCTCTAGCGACTTCGTTTTTGAACGGATTCTGACCAAACTTCCTACATGGGTCCAACATGGGAATACCTCGAACAAGTTCGTATTTCAGGGTGCCAAGGTCAAGGTCAAGGTCACCGTTACTATTTATAGAAAATCTTTGTCAGCGCTCTGGCGACTTCATTTTTGAACGGATTCTGACCAAACTTCCTATATGGGTCCAGCATGGGAATACCTCGAACAAGTTCGTATTTCAGGGTGTCAAGGTCACCGTTACTATTTATAGAAAATCTTTGTCAGCGCTCTAGCTACTTCATTTTTTATACGCCTGGCTTGAAAAGCGGGCTGTATTATGGTATCATCTCCATCCGTCCAGCTGTCCGGCAGACTATTTTTAACATCACTGGTTACATAATATGGGAATTATATTGGATTATGTAATATTCCCTTCTGCTCCATAACTTCTAAAGTTTTGATTCCATCTGCACAATTTTTTCTGAGTATATACCTTATGGGTAGAATGTGTGTCACAAACGATTTTAAACATCACTGGTTACATAATATGGGAGTTATATTGGATTATGTAATATTCCCTTCCGCTCCATAACTTTCAAAGTTTTGATTCCATCTGGACAATTTTTTCTGAGGATATAGCTTATGGGTAGAAAGTCTGTCAGCTTCCTTGGATAATTTAGTGATAGCTATGGTGGCCAAAACCTAAAAAGTTTAGAATTCGAATTATTTCTCTGTTTTAAAGGCTCTTCAATTCAGTTTTATTACCCATATGGTAAAGCAAATATAGCTGCTTAAAGATCTGTTTGACAAGGTTGTAAGTGTAAACAGATAAGACTTGTATATTTACACACCATTGACCATCTCAGAGATTAGGCTCTGTTCAAATATACCTATATAAAATGTGGCAAACATCCTGGTCAGTGATTGAACCCACTGACCAGTCAGAATTAGCTGGACTCCAAGCTGAAGACCTGGACATTTAACACCAGATGAGATTTCATATTTGAAGGACCCATTGCATATATTCAAAAATATTTAAATGGAAGGATTTGTTTTGGTATGGCTACAGTGACTGCCTTTCCAGGCGTATTTTGAGTTTCCCGAAACGGATTGTGACCAAACTTCATATATGTGACTATATTGCATTCTATATTTTTCTTTAATGGGTCTCCATCCAAGAAAATAATCATGTAGAATGCCAATTACACCTTCTGCACAAATGAGAATGCACTTAGATACATACATAATTATAATCACTTTCAGGAAATCAAGCTGCTGGTGTGATGCGTAACCAGATATTGTTGAATGAATAATAATATATACCATATTTATCAGGCAATTAGCCCATGCCTGATAACATGTCTATTGCAGTTTAGTGCAAATGACAACTGATGTTATTTCAATGTCCTGCAATAACCCCAGCCCCCATTTTGCATCAGAGTTCTTGTGTTTGCACGCGAGGGGATTTGTATCGTTTGCGATGCCTTGTTTTTCTTCCACTCAAAATTTGATTGGAAATTCATCGTACATTAGCTGGCTGTTGATTACTGATTACTTAAAGTGGCATGAGCTGCCAAAATTCACATGTTTTTCATAATTTCTGATCGTCAAGACAGCAAGAGGCTTTGAAGGCCATCGAAAAACTAAATGTTTGGTGTTGGAATGAAGAAAATCCATACAGCATGTGACCTAAATGATTCGAAATAGTGTTCGAAATGTAAACAAAATAATAACCGGGACGACCATTCATTCATACTATTAGTTCAAAACAATACTTTATCGTCTTTTTCGCTTCTGAATTATACATCTTGAGAAAAATAGCCATTAATTTCTACGTTCTATTTCAACGTCAAAATATTAACATATTTAAAATTATCAAATAGTGGCATTGTAAGACACTGAAAGATCAGAAATGAATTCCTATCTATTTTTGGACTGAAAGTTGCCAGGAACACGTTTCTCACCTCCCTAGACCTGGCAACTCTGCCATTTAAATGAAATAATACATGAATGCTGAGTAAAACATCCATCAACTTATTCGCCTTAGCTGTCAATTACAATCAATCAATCCTTAAAAAAACAGTAAGTTAATTTCCGGTAGTAAGACCTTCAGGTACAGTCAAACATGGACAAGCTACCACCTGTAATTGGCGACCAACTGCCTCATGCGAATATCCCCGAAAGATGCTGTATACAGTATAGAGCGACCAGCTGTGAAGCCGATTAAGTATACACAAAACCTGTATTAAGCAACCAAAACTTTGTTCTATAATCGGTAAAACGCTCCACATGGTTTTAACAAAAAAGCAAACACTGGCTTTACCGCGCATGCATAATCCTGCTGCATTAGGCAATCCAAGATTTTCGTAATAACTAAAGCCTAAAATCAAAGCTGGACACTAGCCGTTTGCATTATACCTGTGAATTGCATTATACTAAACAGACTTGACAAAAAAACCATCTTGAATAAAATGATCAATAGATAAATCGTAGTTGGGTTTCTTTTTAATCCTACACAAATCATAAGAGATGTACACAAATCAGTGAACTATGTCAAAATGCAATCGCCGAAGATTCGCGAAGTCCTCACTCATGAGAAAAGATGACCGGTTATCAAACTGTCCATCTCCTCAAACCTGGATTAAGAGACCACCTTTCAGGTTTCCTTTAGTTGGTCGCTTAAACCACTTTTATCATAATTTCTAATCACAACAGTAAGAGGTTTTGAAGGCCATCGAAAAACTAAATGATTGGCGTTGGAATGCGGAAAATCCATACAGTATGTGGCCTGTACGAACCGAAAACGTGTTCACAAAGTAAACAAATTTAAATAACCGGGACGACCATTCATTCATTCTAAGCCAAAGATAGTTCAAAACAATACTTTATCGTACATTTTCGAAACTAAAAGCACTAAAAAGCTTCTGAATTATACCTCATGAGAAAAATAGCCAATAATTTCAACATTCTGTTTCAATTTCAAAATATCAACATTTTGGCAGCTGATGCCACTTTAACCCAGAAGTGTCCGTCACTCGGTAAATAATGTACCACAGAATTCGCACTAATTGCTTGTAAGTCAATTTTCTACAATTATCGGCCAAAGTTAATCAAATCGTATTTACATGTATCTATTTAGCAGAAGCTTTAGCAAAAATGTAAGCAACTAAGCAGCCCCTTTAAAGGAACTAGTTGCACATTATTGTTTACATTTCTCATAGCGTTTCTACTAATTTGAAAAAATAAGACCGATTTAATTTAACATATATGCAACAAAATGCGGTTACCGGGTATTTGAACTTTATCTATTTTTGACACACAGCGGTTTGTTGAGGAAGTGGCAAAATTTATATTTTTCTTTTCATTCAAGAGGAATGTTTGTGAATTTTGGCATTTAAAGTAGTAGTTATATCACTTGTCAAGCAATAAATAATCATAGCTGCAACTGCTCAACATTTCATAGGTTTGGGAAGACTTCTGTCAAAATCATCTTTTTCTGTAGTCTGCCAAGTTATTTGCTGCTAAACTATCGCCTGTTGACTTAGGTCGGGTGCTGAGGAGGCGAATAGAAACCGCATAAATAGTTCAAAGCTGATACACATAAAATTAAAGGTTAAGGTCACAATTGACCAGCGCATACCTGCAACTTATTCGCTTAACTTGATAAGGCGGCGTTGTCAGGTCCGTTTATGGAAGGCTGGGTCAAACTGAGCCAGCGAGGGGCCAGGGGGGGTATTTCATAAACCACATATAGCCGACAACGGTCAGATAGTCGACTAAGCAGTAATGTTAAAGCAGTGCTATTCTGGTCGGCTAGGTCAGTCTAGCCTTCAAAACCTGTTTATGAAATACCCCCCCCTGGGCTATTCAGAAGTGACCTGGAACTCTGTGCTGATCAGAAGTGACCTGAAACTCGGTGCTGTTCAGAAGTGACCTGAAAGTCTGTGCTGTTCAGAAGTGACCTGAAAGTCTGTGCTGTTCAGAAGTGACCTGAAACTCTGTGCTGTTTTGAAGTGACCTGAAACTCGGTGCTGTTCAGAAGTGACCTGAAAGTCTGTGCTGATCAGAAGTGACCTGAAACTCGGTGCTGTTCAGAAGTGACCTGAAAGTCTGTGCTGTTCAGAAGTGACCTGAAACGCGGTGCTGTTCAGAAGTGACCTGAAACTCTGTGGTGATCAGAAGTGACCTGAAAATATGTGCTGTTCAGAAGTGACCTGAAATTTGGGCTGTTCAGAAGTGACCTGAAACTCTGTGCTGTTCAGAAGTGACCGGAAAGTCTGTGCTGTTCAGAAGTAACCTGAAAGTCTGTGCTGTTCAGAAGTGACAGGAAAGTCTGTGCTGTTCAGAAGTAACCTGAAAGTCTGTGATGATCAGAGAGTGACCTGAAACTCTGTGCTGATCAGAAGTGACCTGAAACTCTGTGCTGTTCAGAAGTGACCTGAAAGTCTGTGCTGTTCAGAAGTGACCTGAAATTTGTGCTGTTCAGAAGTGACCTGAAACTCTGTGCTGTTCAGAAGTGACCTGAAAGTATGTGATGTTTAGAAGTGACCTGAAAGTCTGTGCTGTTCAGAAGTGACCTGAAACTCGGTGCTGTTCAGATGTGACCTGAAACTCTGTGCTGTTCAGAAGTGACCTGAAACTAGGTGCTGTTCAGACGTGACCTGAAAGTCTGTGCTGTTCAGATGTGACCTGAAAGTATGTGCTGTTCAGAAGTGACCTGAAAGTCTGTGCTGATCAAAAGTGACCTGAAACTCTGTGCTGTTCAGAAGTGACCTGAAACTCTGTGCTGTTCAGAAGTGACCTGAAACTAGGTGCTGTTCAGACGTGACCTGAAACTCGGTGCTGTTCAGACGTGACCTGAAACTCGGTGCTGTTCAGACGTGACCTGAAACTCGGTGCTGTTCAGAAGTGACCTGAAACTAGGTGCTGTTCAGACGTGACCTGAAACTCTGTAATGTTCAGAAGTGATCTGAAACTCTGTGCTGTTCAGAAGTGACCTGAAACTCTGTGCTGTTCAGAAGTGACCTGAAACTCGGTGCTGTTCAGAAGTGACCTGAAACTCTGTGCTGATCAGAAGTGACCTGAAAGTCTGTGCTGTTCAGAAGTGACCTGAAACTCTGTGTGTGAAACAGCAGTCTCCGGGGCCATTTTGGATGGCCGTATACCATTACATTAGAAAACATTTATTTTTTTGACAATAAATATTCACACGCATAATCATGATTTGAGTCTAAAGCTTGGCTTCAAGAAGTCTCGATATCAACCCTCATTGTCAAAATACAGTGTCGCTTTCAGATTAAAACTTTTCTGAATTAGTAAATAACCGACACTAATTGATCGGAAAAAATTCTGGGCCAGGGTGAGAATCGAATTCACGACTTAGGGTTACCGTCCCATCGCTCTACCAACTTTTCTTGAACATTAACTGATTGTAACTTTCTGGTAAGCCATGTGTTGGTAAAATATACAGCCGTAAATGTGTGATTTTTCTCCTTCAGTTGGGAGTTATTATGATGATGTATAGAAGACCTCAAAACTTCAGTCAAATAAACACACTAGATATTGTCACTTTGGCTTACAATTACCACTTCACATACAAAGATAAAAATCACTTTTATTCATCTGCTGTCAAATATGTTGAGCAATACAATCTAGGGACGGCTTTGTGGCATATTCTTGATATCCTACACAGGATAAAATGGAGATAACTTCAGCTGTTTTCCGCACTCTTAGATGCTGAGGTGTCAACAAGGTTTTTTCTTTGGCCTAGCTCAGTGACTAAAGTTCTAGGTAAACCCAGGTCATTATAATGATGGCTATCCACCAACTGTCGTACAACTTGTATGCATCGCTCTTTCAAGGAATATACTGCAAAAAAAGATACACATTTTTTTTTAGATAATTTTAACCCTTTCAAAAGTTGATCAATGTAATTTTGTGAAATCATCTTTCCCATTTTTTCAACCATGAACCCTGTCCTTATTTTGAGTGTGATTTGTAAAGTCATCAATATCATCAGACCTTAAATTTGTTGTCTCCAATGTTCTAGACCAGTTTGGTTTTGTCGATATAAAAAAACTGGAAAATAAAATAAGGCAGTAAAATCACAGTGTAGTCATACATCATCAACCAATACCTAGTATCAAGTGTGCTTCAGACTTTTCTTACTTTCTCTGAGGAACTTCAGCAATACATGGCTCAGTATTGAGTAGGATAAAATAATTTTTCACATTTTCACCAACATAAACCTTTCTGAATTGATTGAACCCTAAATGGAATGGTTTTAAGGTAATTGCATAGTCTGGCGTTCCCCCTAGGACTGAGCCAAGTTTCCTCCCCCCAATAAACTTGACAAAGTCGTCATATAAATCAAATGTTATTTTAAATGTGCCACAAAACATCAATCAATCTGGTAGTAAAATGATGCGTGCGCAATTATTGAGGGTAAGAGAAAGAAAACAATTTGATTGATTGGTTGATATTTTTCGTCACACTCAAGATTATTTCATTTATATGGCGACATTACGAAGTTAATTCAAGTGGGGAAGGAAACCGGGCTCTTTGCCAACAGGAACACCTCACATCTGGTGAATAGTCAACATTTGAGAACTGAAACATTTCTTTTGACATCCCTCAAAAACCCGTGAATTTCAGAGCAATCAAAGATCTGCCTTCATTCTAGAATATCTTACTTGCAATTGTTATCTTGATAATTTTTCTTTGTCTTGTGTGAATCCCATATTCGTAAGTTGTTTCAAATACTTCAAGTCTCTGAGTCAAAAGCCTGTCCCCTGTGTTGGTATCTTGACATGACCAGAAGTGACCCACGTAGGTATTTACATCTAGGTATTGAAACGGCATTAAAGTCTTGTATTTTACACAGATTCCTCTATAATCATACCATATGATGTCAACTCTTCTTCTACTGTAATTGATAAATCTTAAGGCGGCTCCATGTGCCGAAGGACCTGACTTTATAACTCCATCCCCTCCAGCCATAATGGATTTTTTAAGATTTCTGAAAAGATAAAAAATTAGATTTATATGCAATAGGCCTACACTATCTACCTCAGCTTCAATCCAAAAATTCCACTCAAAGAAGAACACCCAGAACCCTTACCAGGTCTCTTTCGTCAGCCACACTTATGTGCCTCTATCCCGTTTTACTTACCTGATTTATTAGTAGTTTATGATGCTTGACTAAACTTATACGGTAACTATAATTTAATCCTAATAAATGGTTACAGGTAGGCCTGTCTAACCACACTCATGTGTCTCCATCCTGTTTTACTTACTTGTGGGTCATGCAGATATCAGGTTGATTGATAGATTGATTAGAGCTTTACGCCGCACTCAAGATTATTTCACTTATATGGCGGCGACAGATATCAGGTACCTTGTTATTTATGTTGGGATATTCATAGTCCAATAAATGTCAGAAATTATTAAGTAACGGAGTAAGACCATTATTTGAGTGAAGTAGCCTACTGTAACTGGTTAAATCAGACTCATTATGACCAATCTGATATTTGCTGGTCCGCCCCGACGACGTAATGAACGCCAAATTATAAAATAAGGAGACAAGTAAGGAAATCACATTAGTGAATTAGGTAAGTGTACAAGTTAAATTGCCCGCTGTTCGAATGGCCCGCTGGTCTCAGCCAAATAGTCTGATCGTGACTTAAGCTAGCTCAGCTATCTTTTGAAAGCTTAATACTGATACCATAGAGCTCTGGCATGTAACATTCAATTTTCCTGTGAGGCCCAGAGCTACCAAGGCAGCTCGTGAGAGGTCCAGGATACTTTACTAAAATTATGGGTATCCGATCAGTTATCGTACAAGTGTTAATTTTTTACATTTATTGGTTGTCGACTACGGTAGGCCTATAGCCAATACCACTACCACTAAAAACCAGTCGACTATAAAGTATAAATATTTAAAATAATAAATATCCAAATATAAATAAAGAGGTTTCTCACACTACACCCCCGATAATTCCACTCCCAGGCAGTGTGTTATTTTTTGCATAATCAACGTGTGAAATTATGGCCCAAGTAACGCTATGACCTCACGAAAGACCTGTCAAAACTGACGTCACAAATTAATTACGTCATCAGTCATTATGACGTTAAGATCAAGCGTCCAGCAGCAATTCTATATTGAAGGGCCTGGGATGCTGTCGTTGATGACGTCATTTCTAGCGTCACAATGCCTTATCGAGTCTTTTTTGGACAGCCATTCTTGAAAATAGAGCGACGTCGCCAAATATTTTTTTAACTATAGCTAAAGTTAGCCGTGTTTTTTTTATAAAACGCTGTGTTTTTTGTGCAGTGTGAGAAAAAGATTATCAGACTTGAGCCAGTGTATTACAATGAATATCACTCTCGTTTATTAATTTTCAAAGTCACTCGCCAGAGGCTCGTGACTTTGAAAATTAATAGACTCGAGTGATATTCATCGTAACACACTGGCTCTCGTTAGATAACCTCTATAGCTGTACTGTGTCTGTAGACATTTCAGAAACATGAATCATACCTGCAATGCTGTAGCAATTGAACGTTGTTGAATAAGCTTTTCTTTCTTCACATTCTAGTTTTAAACTTTTATTTTGACCACAGTTTCAGATTAACAAGGGATTTCCCACTCCAACCTCATGGAGTTATCCGAAGACAAGGCGAAAATGACACAAAGCCGGAAATGTGCTACAGCCAATCAAATCACTCGTTTCTTATATGTAGGATTTGCTTCCGGTTTACTTCCGGCTTAATAAACAAACACACGTGGAGCAAATGTTGACATGATTGTCAGAAAAAAATCACCAGTTTTGTCAACTTTTGGCGAGATTCTGCGGACGAGTTTATTCAAATTAACCTCTGGAAATTTACTAATTTTGTTGTCCTTGATCAATGTCTTACTATTAATTAAAGCTGAAGTGAGAGGAAACTGCTGTGAGGCTGCCGAATATTTCGTTACAGGATTAAGAACTTGTTTAAACCCGATGGCTGACTTTGACCAGAAGGAAGCAGTTGATCAAACAATTCAAGCTGCCCATATCGACGAAGTCCACGAAGTTCCATTTGAGGTTTTAATAAGACCGATCCCGTCTGTTTTAGACGAACAAAAAGTGGTCTCTTTGATGAATACAATAAAGGTATAAATTAATTGTTAAGTTGAAGGGCTTTCATACCCGCTGCATTATCCATGGGAAAACAATATTTAACCCCTTTATACGACAAAAAAATTTAAACGATAAAGAGATATTCAAATTCAATTAAATCAGAACATCATTAGTTTAAAGCGACAGATGCTCTTGCCCTTGAGAATAATATAGCCATTATACACACAATTACTTCAACCCAGCAAGGAGGAACATTAAGTATGGTATGCCACATACAATTAGCCTTCCTGAAGTTTTATGGTCTATGGAGCCTAATGTCAAAATTTAGATCTGGGTGGGTGGGGGGGGGGGGGGGGGGGATCGTTTGGTCGGTTGGTACTTTTGTCGCCATATAACCTTAGCTGTTGAGTGCGATGTTAAGTCCCAATCAATCAATCACAAACAATCTTCAAAATTTTAATAAAATTTGAGATTTACAAGATGAATGAGAATATAATTAAAACATTGAATGACAATTATAACAAACAATAACACACAGGGCCTTGTTCGACACAATCTGACTGAATTTATGTTGGACTTAAGTCAGATTGTATTCTGCTTTAAAGTGGCATGAGCTGCCAAAATTCACACTTTTTTCATAATTTCTGATCGTCACGACAGTAAGAGACTTTGAAGGCCATCGAAAAACTATACGATTGGCGTTAGAATGAGGAAAATCCATACAGTATGTGGCCTGTACGAACCGAAAAGGTGTTCGAAAAGTAAACAAAATTTAAATAACCGAGACGACCATTCATTCATTCTAAGCCAAAGTTAGTTCAAAACAATACTTTATCGTACATTTTCGAGACTAAAGACACTAAAAAGCTTCTGAAATGTACGTATTGAGAAAAATAGCCAATAATTTCAACATTCCGTGTCAACCTCAAAATATCAACATTTTGGCAGCTCATGCCCCTTTAATATATTTTGGGTATTAACTCTTGTGTTTGATTTTTCTTTCATTTATTTACACACAGGATGAATCTAGACGTCATTTAGTGCCACCAATAGACATTCTTTGGATTACGGCCGTAAAGGGGGGGATTATTATTATTCATTCGGTGGCTGTCACAGATATGAAGCATACAAAAGACTTCAATTCAGAACAATCCCATGCAAGCTATTCAAATCCACAGTAACTGATCTGAGAACGTATTTAGGTGGATCAACTCCAGATTTATTGTGATTATTTAAAATTCTCATATCTGATTGTCTGTGATATGTGTTTGGGGATAGAGAAGGAGACTGTTCCTGGTTTTTCAAGTTGGAAAACCTGTGAAATCCCTACACACGAAAATACATTTATTAATGATCTATCAATCAGTCCCTTACAATTTAGAAATATATCTATTAAACATTTGAAATTTGTGTGTGTAAATCCTTTTTCTTGTGCTATAATATTCAACATTGAGTATATATGGCACTCCACCTATGTTGGCTTCATACAGATGTCAATAGCTGAAATTACAAACAACCATTTCTGCCAACTAGAATGATTGATTGTTTGGTGATTTATAGATAATTTTTGGATTTATTTTTTGTATTGAAAAATGGCTTTTAGCTAATCGTGCCCCAGACATTGCACCCAAGACTGGCTCTAAAACACCTTATCCGATATAGGTACCACTCTCAGAGAAGGGCTCTGTTCGCAGCGGTTTGGATGTTATAAATTAGTTTATTTATAACATGATGCGACACATAATTTATGGTTGGTGTTTTACAGAAGTTTTGTCTTGATATAGGTTGGAAGGTTATTATAACATATGGTAACATCATACACACATAGGCGTGTTCAATAGAATCTTCTTGTGATGAGATTGAACAGGTAGATTGATTGACATGTTTTACGCCACACTCAAGATAATTTCACTTATATCGTCGCATTGCCAGGTTTCGTAGGGAAGGAAACCGGGCTCATTGTCCAGAGGACCCCCAACCTTCCGTAAGTACCTGAAACATACGGGGATCGAGTGGAAAATCCACTCAGAAATTTTCATTTGGTCTGAATGGAATTAGAACCATGTGTCACATCGATGGCCTGTGTTAAAGCGGGGACCATCTCTCTGGCCGACTGAGTCACCGAAGCCCCTGGATGAAGTCACCTGAAGCCCATGGAGAAAAACAGTGCAACAAAAAAATGGAAAAGGCCAAGCGGCTGTATGTCACTGAATGGTGTCAAAGAAAGTGAGCCAAATATATATGTAGATTTCATAGGAAAGCTGGAATATATTTTGTGAAAGATGGAGCCGTGTGTGTAAAGAGGTAAATCTGAAGAATACAGGACATTTCGTCCATAAACCTTTTCGTCCAAGACACTTCGTCCATAGATTTAGGTCATTTCGTCCATAACAATTTTTGAGATCTTAGACGATAGGTTAACAAAGGAATGTCCATTTCTTTTAAAGAGATTCAATGGTTAAAAGTTATACTTATAGGACAGTATTTACACGCAAGAAGTCACAATTTCTAATTCTATATGATCTGCTATTACATGTATCAGACTCTCACAGAAGTTCTTTATCTTTCAGACACATGTGTGAAGCCAGGGCGACTTATTTGATATTAGGCTGGTAATGTGAATCGCTATGACGAATATAGAAAAAAAAATTCGGCAGAGCCCAGATTTCTCGGCTATGGTATTTTTTGACGCTACGTTGAGTTTTTAAATCAATCTCACGTTAAATCGTGCTCATTTTTAATGTTTTGTCAAGGACAAATAATATGTGGCAAAGTTTGATTCCCAGCAACGAAAAGATTGCCCAAATAGTGTTTCAAAAATCACATGTATCACAGCTGGGGAATCCCCTTTGACGTCATGGGATTTCCCCTTCATTGTCCCTGCGCATGGAAGGGGGTTTCCTCCATGTGTTCCGGTTGCAGCTCCACAGCATAGTCTGACAGGCGAGTAAATAAAACAGGATAGAGACACACGAGTGCGGCTACTCCACAGCCAAGATCGAGGAACTTGTTGGAAATAAGGAAAGGTATAATAATATATATTTATGTTACACATTATGTCAGTGCCGTTCTAGCAATGAACAGTCCAATAAAAAAATTCTATTTATCTTCAATGTGGGAAGAACAGAATCAGTGACAGTGGGTCCATCTTTACCTTTTTTATATCTCCCTCTTTCTATTACAAGTGGATGACAGCTCAATCTTAGAGATGCCATAGCACGCTTATGGCTTTCAGTTTTAAAATGAGAGATATAGTCCGGTTCTTTAAGGTCTTTTTTATGGGTGACTGTGAAACCCTTACAACAGGCATGAACAAAATTGAGGGAGGGTACTCTGTGAAAAACATTTTACAAGTGTTTCCTACTTAATCTAGTTTACTACAATTTCAAAAGTGAGTTCCACTCCCAAACTGGAATTCGCCTTCTAGATCATATTTTCCTTTTCCATTTTGACACATTGCCAAACGGCTTATAATTTGGTATTAAAATGAGCATAGAATAACAAGGTTGGGTTGAAATATTTCATTTGTTTAAAAGATCATGGGTTGTCATGGCGACCTGGCTGAAGACGTGGCGACCTCGTCTAATTTCCGTGATGTCCAAGTAAAGAAATATGAGCTGGATTTAACGGTTGACTTTGAGCTGAAAGAACTACAAGGGGAGTGTACTCTGCCATGTGTCGCTTTGAAACCAGTTAAAGAAGGTAGGTCATACGCTGATGCTTGGGGAGTTCCCATCGATACATTGAGAATTCCCACAGTCAAACTAGGACTAGGAGTTCCCAGCAAAACAACACCCAATACATTGAATTCTCGTAACAATATATTGGGAGTTCACACTCACTAATAGTAGTCCCCATCAACTCATTGGTAGTATTGATCAACACATTGGTAGGTCTCATAACCACATTGGTAGGTCTCATAACCACATTGGTAGGTCCCATCAACTCATTGGTAGTATTGATCAACACATTGGTAGGTCTCATAACCACATTGGTAGGTCTCATAACCACATTGGTAGGTCCCATCAACTCATTGGTAGTATTGATCAACACATTGGTAGGTCTCATAACCACATTGGTAGTCCCCATCAACTCATTGGTAGTATTGATCAACACATTGGTAGGTCTCATAACCACATTGGTAGGTCTCATAACCACATTGGTAGGTCCCATCAACTCATTGGTAGTCCCCATCAACTCATTGGTAGTATTGATCAACACATTGGTAGGTCCCATCAACACATTGGTAGGTCCCATCAACACATTGGTAGGTCCCATCAACACGTAGTAGTCCACATCAACACATTGGTAGGTCCCATCAACACATTGGTAATTTGGTAGTCCCCAACAACACATTGGTAGGTTCCATCAACATATTGGTAGGTCCCATCAACATATTGGTAGTCCACATCAACATATTGGTAGGTCCCATCAACATATTGGCAGCTCCTATCAACATATTGGAAAGGAAAACACCCTTCCTCTAATGTATCCCAAGTTCGATTTGGTTTGGAAATTGGGGGGAGGGTGATATTTTTAAAGAAATATCTTGATTAATCAATTAATGCTTTAAGATTTTTATTCAAAACCTTTTTTGGTTTGGGGTCAGGGTGATATTTCTCCATACATATTTTTGTTTTTCTTTTCTACAGTGGTACTTGACATTCATGAGACGTTAAAGGTGAAGAATGTGGCGAATGAGGACGGTAAAAAACTAGATTTTGTCGTCAAACCATTTACTTCTTATGGAACAACTCTACATATTCAGGTGAGACTCATTGACCTCTAAACCAGCACAACATGACCAGGTCACAAACATTCAATTTTATTGATTGATTGTTTGATGTTTTTTCAAATGTGATGACATCTCAAAGCAGAATTTGTCTAACTTATTTGGAACATTTGGACTGGTCATGTGCCATTGGTAGATAGGTTAAGTTCCTGTTGGATTTTTTTTTTTACAATTTTATTTTACAATTGTAGCTGCTCCTGCCTCCATCACTCCCGCCTCCATCACTCCCGCCTCCATCACTCCCGCCTCCATCACTCCTGCCTTCATCACTCCTGCCTTCATCACTCCTGCCTTCATCACTCCCACCTCCACTGATCCTGTCTCCATCACTCCAACCTCCACTGCTCCTGCCTCCATCACTCCCACCTCCACTGCTCGTCTCCATCACTCCCACCTCCACTGCTCGTCTCCATCACTCCAACCTCCACTGCTCCTGCCTCCATCACTCCAACCTCCACTGCTCCTGCCTCCATCACTCCCAGTGCTCCTGCCTCCATCACTCCCACCTCCACTGCTCGTCTCCATCACTCCAACCTCCACTGCTCCTGCCTCCATCACTCCCACTGCTCCTGCCTCCATCACTCCAACCTCCACTGCTCCTGCCTCCATCACTCCCACTGCTCCTGCCTCTATCACTCCCACCTCCACTGCTCGTCTCCATCACTCCAACCTCCACTGCTCCTGCCTCCATCACTCCAACCTCCACTGCTCCTGCCTCCATCACTCCCACCGCTCCTGCCTCCATCACTCCCACTGCTCCTGCCTCCATCACTCCCACCTCCACTGCTCGTCTCCATCACTCCAACCTCCACTGCTCCTGCCTCCATCACTCCAACCTCCACTGCTCCTGCCTCCATCACTCCCACCGCTCCTGCCTCCATCACTCCCACTGCTCCTGCCTCCATCACTCCCACCTCCACTGCTCCTGCCTCCATCACTCCAACCTCCACTGCTCCTGCCTCCATCACTCCCACCTCCATTGCTCCTGTCTCCATCACTCCAACCTCCACTGCTCCTGCCTCCATCACTCCCACCTCCACTGCTCCTGCCTCCATCACTCCAACCTCCACTGCTCCTGCCTCCATCACTCCCACCCTCATCACTCCTGCCTTCATCACTCCTGCCTTCATCACTCCTGCCTTCATCACTCCCGTCTCCATCACTCCTGCCTTCATCACTCCCAACTCCACTGCTCCTGCCTTCATCACTCCTGCCTTCATCACTCCCAACTCCACTGCTCCTGCCTCCATCACTCCCATCTTCACTGCTCCTGCCTTCATCACTCCCAACTCCACCGCTCCTGCCTCCATCACTCCCGCCTCCATCACTCCCGCCTCCATCACTCCCGCCTCTATCACTCCCGCCTCCATCACTCCCGCCTCCATCACTCCCGCCTCCATCACTCCTGCCTTCATCCCTCCTGCCTTCATCACTCCTGCCTTCATCACTCCCACCTCTATCACTCCTGCCTCCATCACTCCAACCTCCATCACTCCCACCTCCATCACGTCTGCCTCCATCACGTCTGCCTCCATCACTCCCATCACTCCTGCCTCCATCACTCCTGCCTCCATCATTCCTGCCTCCATCACGTCTGCCTCCATCACGTCTGCCTCCATCACTCCTGCCTCCATCGCTCCTGCCTCCATCACTCCCACCTCCACTGCTCCTGCCTCCATCACTCCCAACTCCATCACTCCTGTCTCCATCACTCCCACCTCCACCACTCCTGCCTCCATCACTCCCATCTTCACTGCTCCTGCCTCCATCACTCCTGCCTCCATCACTCCTGCCTCCATCACTCCTGCCTCCATCACTCCTGCCTCCATCACTCCTGCCTCCATCACTCCTGCCTCCATCGCTCCTGCCTCCATCACGTCTGCCTCCATCACTCCTGCCTCCATCGCTCCTGCCTCCATCACTCCTGCCTCCATCACTCCTGCCTCCATCACTCCTGCCTCCATCACGTCTGCCTCCATCACGTCTGCCTCCATCACTCCTGCCTCCATCGCTCCTGCCTCCATCACTCCCACCTCCACTGCTCCTGCCTCCATCACTCCTGCCTCCATCACGTCTGCCTCCATCACGTCTGCCTCCATCACTCCTGCCTCCATCGCTCCAGCCTCCATCACTCCCACCTCCACTGCTCCTGCCTCCATCACTCCCAACTCCATCACTCCTGTCTCCATCACTCCCACCTCCATCACTCCCACTTCCATCACTCCTGCCTCCATCACTCCTGCCTCCATCACGTCTGCCTCCATCACTCCTGCCTCCATCACTCCCACCTCCACCACTCCTGCCTCCATCACTCCTGCCTCCATCACTCCTGCCTCCATCACTCCCACCTCCACCACTCCTGCCTCCATCACTCCTGCCTCCATCACTCCCAACTCCATCACTCCTGCCTCCATCACTCCCACCTCTATCACTCCCACCTCCACCGCCCCTGCCTCCATCACTCCCAACTCCATCACTCCCACCTCCATCACTCCCACCTCTATCACTCCCACCTCCACTTCTCCTGCCTCCATCACTCCCAACTCCACCGCCCCTGCCTCCATCACTCCCACCTCCACCGCTCCTGCCTCCATCACTCCCACCTCCTTCACTCCTGCCTCCATCACTCCCACCTCCACCGCTCCTGTCTCCATCACTCCAAACTCCACCACTCCTGCCTTCATCACTCCCAACTCTATCACTCCTGCCTTCATCACTCCCACCTCCTTCAGCACTCCAAACTCCACCACTCCCAACTCCACTGCTCCTGCCTCCATCACTCCCACCTCCACCACTCCTGCCTACATCAATCCAACCTCCACTGCTCCTGCCTCCATCACTCCCAACTCCATCACTCCTGTCTCCATCACTCCCACCTCCACCACTCCTGTCTCCATCACTCCCGCCTCCATCACTCCCACCTCCATCACTCCCACCTCCATCACTCCTGCCTCCATCACTCCCACCTCCATCACTCCAATCTCCATCACTCCTGCCTCCATCACTCCCACCTCCACCACTCCTGCCTCCATCACTCCTGCCTCCATCACTCCCAACTCCATCACTCCTGTCTCCATCACTCCCACCTCCACCACTCCTGTCTCCATCACTCCCGCCTCCATCACTCCCACCTCCATCACTCCCACCTCCATCGCTCCTGCCTCCATCACTCCCACCTCCACTGCTCCTGTCTCCATCACTCCTGCCTCCATCACTCCTGCCTCCATCACGTCTGCCTCCATCACGTCTGCCTCCATCACTCCTGCCTCCATCGCTCCAGCCTCCATCACTCCCACCTCCACTGCTCCTGCCTCCATCACTCCCAACTCCATCACTCCTGTCTCCATCACTCCCACCTCCATCACTCCCACCTCCATCACTCCTGCCTCCATCACTCCTGCCTCCATCACGTCTGCCTCCATCACTCCTGCCTCCATCACTCCCACCTCCACCACTCCTGCCTCCATCACTCCTGCCTCCATCACTCCTGCCTCCATCACTCCTGCCTCCATCACTCCCACCTCCACCACTCCTGCCTCCATCACTCCTGCCTCCATCACTCCCAACTCCATCACTCCTGCCTCCATCACTCCCACCTCTATCACTCCCACCTCCACCGCCCCTGCCTCCATCACTCCCAACTCCATCACTCCCACCTTATCACTCCCACCTCTATCACTCCCACCTCCACTTCTCCTGCCTCCATCACTCCCAACTCCACCGCCCCTGCCTCCATCACTCCCACCTCCACCGCTCCTGCCTCCATCACTCCCACCTCCTTCACTCCTGCCTCCATCACTCCCACCTCCACCGCTCCTGTCTCCATCACTCCCAACTCCACCACTCCTGCCTTCATCACTCCCAACTCTATCACTCCTGCCTTCATCACTCCCACCTCCTTCAGCACTCCAAACTCCACCACTCCCAACTCCACTGCTCCTGCCTCCATCACTCCCACCTCCACCACTCCTGCCTCCATCACTCCCACCTCCACTGCTCCTGCCTCCATCACTCCCAACTCCATCACTCCTGTCTCCATCACTCCCACCTCCACCACTCCTGTCTCCATCACTCCCGCCTCCATCACTCCCACCTCCATCACTCCCACCTCCATCACTCCTGCCTCCATCACTCCCACCTCCATCACTCCCACCTCCATCACTCCAATCTCCATCACTCCTGCCTCCATCACTCCCACCTCCACCACTCCTGCCTCCATCACTCCTGCCTCCATCACTCCCAACTCCATCACTCCTGCCTCCATCACTCCCACCTCTATCACTCCCACCTCCACCGCCCCTGCCTCCATCACTCCCAACTCCATCACTCCTGCCTCCATCACTCCCACCTCCACCGCTCCTGTCTCCATCACTCCCAACTCCACCACTCCTGCCTCCATCACTCCCACCTCCACCGCTCCTGTCTCCATCACTCCCAACTCCACCACTCCTGCCTTCATCACTCCCAACTCTATCACTCCTGCCTTCATCACTCCCACCTCCTTCAACACTCCCAACTCCACCACTCCCAACTCTACCGCTCCCACCTCCATCACTCCCAACTCCATCACTCCCAACTCCATCACTCCTGCCTCCATCACTCCCACCTCTATCACTCCCACCTCCACCGCCCCTGCCTCCATCACTCCCACCTCCACCGCCCCTGCCTCCATCACTCCCAACTCCATCACTCCTGCCTCCATCACTCCCACCTCCACCGCTCCTGTCTTCATCACTCCCACCTCCACCGCTCCTGCCTCCATCACTCCCACCTCTATCACTCCTGCCTCCATCACTCCCACCTCCACCGTTCCTGCCTCCACTGTTCCTGTCTCCATCACTCCAACCTCCACCGCTCCTGTCTTCATCACTCCCACCTCCACCGCTCCTGTCTTCATCACTCCCACCTCCACCGCTCCTGCCTCCATCACTCCCACCTCCACCGCTCCTGCCTCCATCACTCCCACCTTCGTCATACCCACCTCCACCGCTCCTGCCTCCATCACTCCCACCTTCATCATTCCCGCCTCCACCGCTCCTGCCTCCATCACTCCTGCCTCCATCACTCCTGCCTCCATCACTCCCACCTCTATCACTCCCACCTCCACTGCTCCTGTCTTCATCACTCCCACCTCCACCTCTCCTGCCTCCATCACTCCCACCTCCACCTCTCCTGCCTCCATCACTCCCACCTCCACCTCCCCTGCCTCCATCACTCCCACCTCCACTGCTCCTGTCTCCATCACTCCCACCTCCACTGCTCCTGCCTCCATCATTCCCACCTCCACTGTTCCTGTCTCCATCACTCCAACCTCCACCGCTCCAGCCTCTATCACTCCCACCTCAACCGCTCCCATCTTCATCACTCCCGACTCCACCGCTCCTGCCTCCATCACTCCCACCTCCACCGCTCATACCTCCACTCCCACCTCCACCGCTCCTGCCTCCATCACTCCCACCTCCACTGCTCCCATCTTCATCACTCCTGCCTTCATCACTCCCAACTCCACCGCTCCTGCCTCCATCACTCCCACCTCCACCGCTCATACCTCCACTCCCACCTCCACCGCTCATACCTCCACTCCCACCTCCACCGCTCATACCTCCACTCCCACCTCCACTGCTCCTGCCTCCATCACTCAAAACCTCCACGGCTCCTGCCTCCATCACTCCCACCTCCACTGCTCCTGTCTCCATCACTCCCACCTTCACTGCTCCTGCCTCCATCACTCGCACCTCTACTGCTCCTGCCTCCATCACTCCCACCTCCACCTCTCCCACCTCCACCTCTCCTGCCTCCATCACTCCCACCTCCACCGCTCCTGCCTCCATCACTCCAACCTCCACCTCTCCTGCCTCCATCACTCCCACCTCTATCACTCCCAACTCAATCACTCCCACTTCTATCACTCCCAACTCAACCGCTCCTGCCTCCACTACTCCTGCCTCCATCACTCCCACCTCCATCACTCCCACCTCCATCACTCCCACCTCCATCACTCCCACCTCCATCACTCCCACCTCCATCACTCCCACCTCCATCACTCCCATCTTCACTGCTCCTGCCTCCATCACTCCCACCTCTATCACTCCCACCTCCACCGCCCCTGCCTCCATCACTCCCACGTCCACCGCCCCTGCCTCCATCACTCCCACCTCCACCGCCCCTGCCTCTATCACTCCCACCTCCACCGCCCCTGCCTCCATCACTCCCACCTCTATCACTCCCACCTCCACCGCCCCTGCCTCCATCACTCCCAACTCCATCACTCCTGCCTCCATCACTCCCACCTCTATCACTCCCACCGCTCCTGCCTCCATCACTCCCACCGCTATCACTCATAAAAAATTGTGGAAATGAGCTGGAAATGTCTGGTTTCTTAGACCTAAAGTTACCATTCCATTGTCAAACCAATTCACAGTTAATGTAACATTATGAGACATAAATTCCTTTTTATTGAAAAAATAAGCCAAAATGCATCCTTTTTTCATAAATTTAGTTTGTCAAGACAGCATAGCAAAAACTAAAAGATTAGCAAGTATTGATGACCCGTGCAAAAAAAAAATGTTATTATACAAAATGTTCCCTAACATTCATTCATTTTAGGTCAGGTGTAGATTACTTCAACATTAATTTCACATACTTTTTGAATTGGAAAAACAGAAATAACTGAGAATTCAAAATCTTTGTTTTGCAGCTCCTGCTGAGATATTCACAAGATTTTTAGCTCATTTAGTCACTTTCAGTCATTGCTACAGAATATTTTTCCCACTTTCAGGTAAAGTGAAGCCGTACATGTACACCCAAGGTCAGGCCGTTATGAATCGTTCCTTCTTCCCGAACCAAGATACTCCTGCTGTGAAGGCCCCGTACAGTGCTACTGTTAGGGTAACTAGATAGATCTGTGGCCCATTGCATTTGTAATATCACAAAACTGCTGACTAGCGTCTCACATCTAACCTAAATCTAACCTAAGAACATTCTGGGATATCACTAAGCATGTGCAAAGAGGACAATTAAACAAACGGAAGCCTGTTTCGCAAAGCGGTCTAGCATAAGTTTTTTATGTAACTGCCATAGCAATGTATCTCTACAGTATGGGTTGCTTTTGCAGTTACATAAAAACTTGCACTACACCGCTTTGTGAAACAGGCTGCAGAAATTGAGATGAGAGACATAGCATCATGTGTATGTTCATTGTTAATATGCGTTCCAACTTTTTTATATCCATGTTACAGGTCCCAGATGGATTCACTGCTGTTATGAGTGCTAATTCCAGTAGTTCTGATGGGAATGTGTATAGATTTGGACAGTCAGTACCAGTACAGACGTACTTGGTAGCTCTGGCTGTTGGTGATTTAGTCAGTGCTGAGATTGGACCAAGAAGTAGGGTGTGGACTGAACCATGTCTATTAGTACATGTAACTTAGTTTTCCCTTTTGCTTTTTTCTCATTTTACATTCCCTTGTATTTTTTAAATTTTTTGAGCAGTTTCAATTTTCTAAGTATTGATATTGTTGCTTTAATAACAACTGCAATTGTACAACTTGATAAAATTAGATTTTGAATTTATGTATATTATAAATACCATTTGATCCATTGATGTCACACCCAAGATTATTTCACTGATATGGTGGCATTGACAGGCCCTAGTTGGGAGGATATCAGTCTCTGAGCCCAGAGGAAACTTATATGGTGGCATTGGCAGGCTGAGTTGGAAGGATATCAGTCTGTGTGCCCAGAGGAAACTTATATGGCGGCATTGGCAGGCTGAGTTGGAAGGATATCAGTCTGTGTGCCCAGAGGAAACTTATATGGCGGCATTGGCAGGCTGAGTTGGAAGGATATCAGTCTGTGTGCCCAGGGGGAACTTATATGGGGGCATTGGCAGGCCCTAGTTGGGGAGGATATCAGTTTGTGTGCCCAGAGGAAACTTATATGGTGGCATTGGCAGGCCCTAGTTTGGCAGGATATCAGTCTTTGTGGCCAGAGGAAACTTATATGGTGGCATTGGCAGGCCCTAGTAGGGAGGATATCAGTCTGTGTGCCCAGAGGAAACTTATATGAGGGCATTGACAGGCCCTAGTTGGGAGGATATCAGTCTGTGTGGCCAGAGGAAACTTATATGGGGGCATTGGCAGGCCCTAGTTGGGGAGGATATCAGTATGTGTGCCCAGAGGAAACTTATATGGGGGCATTGGCAGGACCTAGTTGGGAGGATATCAGCCTGTGAGCCCAGAGGAAACTTATATGGCGGCATTGGCAGTCCCTATTTGGGAGGAAATCAGTCTGTGTGCCCAGAGGAAACTTATATGGGGGCATTGGCAAGCCCTAGTTTGGAGGATATCAGCCTGTGAGCCCAGAGAAAACTTATATGGCGGCATTGGCAGAACCTAGTTGGGGAGGATATCAGTCTGTGTGCACAGAGGAAACTTATATGGCGGCATTGGCAGGCCCTAGTTGGGGAGGATATCAGTCTGTGTGCCCAGGAGAAACTTATATGGCGGCATTGGCAGGACCTAGTTGGGGAGGATATCAGTCTGTGTGCACAGAGGAAACTTATATGGCGGCATTGGCAGGCCCTAGCTGGGGAGGATATCAGTCAGTGTGCACAGAGGAAACTTATATGGCGGCATTGGCAGGCTTTAGTTGGGGAGGATATCAGTCTGTGTGCACAGAGGAAACTTATATGGCGGCATTGGCAGGCTTTAGTTGGGGAGGATATCAGTCTGTGTGCCCAGAGGAAACTTATATGGCGGCATTGGCAGGACCTAGTTGGGGAGGATATCAGTCTGTGTGCACAGAGGAAACTTATATGGCGGCATTGGCAGGCTTTAGTTGGGGAGGATATCAGTCTGTGTGCCCAGAGGAAACTTATATGGCGGCATTGGCAGGACCTAGTTGGGGAGGATATCAGTCTGTGTGCACAGAGGAAACTTATATGGCGGCATTGGCAGGCCCTAGTTGGGGAGGATATCAGTCTGTGTGCCCAGAGGAAACTTATATGGCGGCATTGGCAGGCCCTAGTTGGGGAGGATATCAGTCTGTGTGCCCAGAGGAAACTTATATGGCGGCATTGGCAGGCCCTAGTTGGGGAGGAATCAGTCTGTGTGCCCAGAGGAAACTTATATGGCGGCATTGGCTGGCCCTATTTGGGGAGGATATCAGTCTGTGTGCCCAGAGGAAACTTATATGGCGGCATTGTCAGGCCCTAGTTGGGGAGGAATCAGTCTGTGTGCCCAGAGGAAACTTATATGGCGGCATTGGCAGGCCCTAGTTGGGGAGGAATCAGTCTGTGTGCCCAGAGGAAACTTATATGGCGGCATTGGCAGGCCCTAGTTGGGGAGGAATCAGTCTGTGTGCCCAGAGGAAACTTATATGGCGGCATTGGCAGGCCCTAGTTGGGGAGGAATCAGTCTGTGTGCCCAGAGGAAACTTATATGGCGGCATTGGCAGGCCCTAGTTGGGGAGGAATCAGTCTGTGTGCCCAGAGGAAACTTATATGGCGGCATTGGCAGGCCCTAGTTGGGGAGGAATCAGTCTGTGTGCCCAGAGGAAACTTATATGGCGGCATTGGCAGGCCCTAGTTGGGGAGGAATCAGTCTGTGTGCCCAGAGGAAACTTATATGGCGGCATTGGCAGGCCCTAGTTGGGGAGGAATCAGTCTGTGTGCCCAGAGGAAACTTATATGGCGGCATTGGCAGGCTCTAGTTGGGGAGGAATCAGTCTGTGTGCCCAGAGGAAACTTATATGGCGGCATTGGCAGGCCCTAGTTGGGGAGGATATCAATCTGACCATCCTCTGCTACATATACCTGGCAACAATATTATTTCAGTTCAACCCTGACCTTTCATCGATGGGACATGGGTTAGACCTGGGATGAATATGAAAGGGATATGAAACGCCTTTATATTATAGTCCGTCTACGAGCAGCAGGTTGGCTCGCTATTGTCTCTCCCCGTGAAGGCTTTCCGATTCATTCGCAGTCTATATATCCATGACATCGGTAAGGTTCGGAATGAATCGGAATACACAACACGGGTTTCGGAACTCTAAAACTTCCGGGATTTATGTATGTGCGTGTCAAAACCGACCAGTAGCAAGCAAAGATAGCCCAAGTGTGTTCTGAATGGGGTTTTGTCTATTCTTGAGGCTGATCGAAATGCCGTCACGGGGTGTCTTAATGGAGGGGAAATCTCTAGAAATACATAGGGATTATCGTCGATAACAACCTTCAAAGTGCTTAAAACATTTCACGTCAATTACCTCCAGTGACCCTCAAGCTAATAAAAACAGACAGAAGTAAGTCCTTTCAGTGGCTTATCTGTGTAGCCATTTTTCCGTTTTAGAATGACGTGATGTTGGTATAGCTATTTTTAGATCAATAATGACGTATTTTTACCGCTCTCTAATGTATAAGGGTAGATTTAGGTCCAAAAAAACATGGCGACAAACTTGAAGTGGGAAGATTGTCTCCGAATATATAGGTCAGTATGCAACCGCGCGCCATTACTTAGCCAGCCATTGGCTAAATTGCATCACATGACTACTCTATAACGCACTTAAATTTTTATTCAACAATAATTGGATAAAACTAATGAAAAAATGGTGGCGGCCTTGTGAATGGCCTATTGAGCTTATTCTCTATTGTAACACCACCTTCAAATTTCAATTATTCACTTACGAGGGGATAAAACATACATTGGACAGTTGTTTTGGACTAAATGAACGCTAATCTTTCCATCTAAACTAGTCTAAAGCTTAGATTTTCTTTCCCTTTAAACGAACAATAGCGAGCCAAACGTTCTGCCAGTAGACTGACTAAAATACAAAGGCGTTTCATATCCCTTTCATATTCATCCCAGGTTAGACTGAACAAAATTTCAACAATTCTGATTGAACTTTCACGCGATTGTCCTATGAGCCTGATTTCCTCCCTCACTAAACCTGGCAACACCGCCTCATTGGGAAGAAATCTTTGGTGAAATGTAAAATCTCAATCAATCAGAGAAGGTATGTTGAAATGGACAACCCATTAGAATAAAGAGATAAATCTATAAGATACCTTCACAGAATTTGTTTTTTAACAGGAAACGGCACGACAAGAGTTTGACGGAATTGTTGAAAAAGTTATTATTACGGGAGAGATGTTATTTGGTCCGTATGTGTGGGGTCGATGTGATCTTCTCATCACGCCACCATCGTTCCCATACGGTGGGATGGAAAATCCCTGTCTGACATTCTTAAATCCGTGTGCCATCTCGGGCGACAAATCTCTCGCCACTGTTCTCATACATGAAATTGTAAGTCTTTATTTCTCTGCTTATTCTTGGAAATGTCTATTCATTCTTACTTCTGCACACTATCTTATTGTGTCCTTTTTTGTAAGTGGCTAGTTATGTCACTCTGAGTATACTTACTTTTCTTTCTTGAGTTTATGTTGATGATAAATTTGTTCAGTATAGTATATAATGGAAGTATTACCGTACATATATTTTCTATTCCCAGTGTCATAGTTGGTTTGGGAACTTAGTCACCAATGCTAACTGGAGTGAGTTCTGGCTCAATGAGGTCAGAAATTGTCCTTTTTAATTTTTCTTGTTTATCCATAAGTAATTCTTCACCTTATTGTTTTTCTTGTTTACATCATTACAAAAGTTGCCAATCCTTCTGCACAGTCACTAAAACCTGGCAACACTGCTACATGTCAAATAATCTTGCGTGCTTGGCATACATTTTACAAGTATAAAATACTTGATAACCCCAGATTTACGTTTTAAGAATGAATCCTATGCCTGCTAATAACAACATATTATATCCTACTAAAGACTGGATATTTTCTTAAATCTTATAAGATAAATATTCTGTAAGGGCATAGGCGGGGGGGCTTGGTGCAGTTGGTGATTGTCTCTCAGTCAGACTCCAGCCTCCAAACGAAAACTGACAAATTTCTGAATGGGTTTTTCACTAGATGTGGGATAGTGGCCGGGTAGTCACTGTAGGTTGAGGGTTTCCTCCAGGCAAAGAGCCCAGTTTCCTCCCCCACTTAGCCTGGCAATGCCACCATGTAAGGGACATAATCTTGAGTGTGACAAAAAACATCAATCAATCAATCTCTTGTATTTGCTTGCTGTTGCATTTTTTACTTAAAATTCTCAAGTGTGTTTATGCTTGCTTAAATTGGACACTTTAAGAAATCAGTAAACCTGATGGAATTTGGTTTCTTTCATTAGGGGTTTGACACGGTTTGCTCAAAGAAGAGTTGAGGAGAAGTTCTTTGGTTCCGCACACGCCTCCCTGGAAGCCCGTACAGGGAGAGAACTCTTGAGACAACATATGGACAATACAGGAGAGGTTAGAAAATTTATAACTTTTTTACCTGACAAAATTGTTGAATGACTTAACCAAACTGGCTCGGAAGGTCGTGGGTTTCCTCCGGGCATAGAGTCAAGTTTCCTCCCCCGCTAAACCTGGCAATGTCGCTATATAAGTGAAATAATCGTGAGTGCGGCGTAAAACATTAATCAATGTTCATAATTTTGATGACCCTGGTGACTCAATCGAGAGAGAGATAGTCTTTCAGTTGCTCATTCAAATCCCACTCAGGTAAAGAAAAATGTTAAAATTCCTCATGGGTTTTCTTATCTGTCATCAAATGTAAAAGAGCTGACAGGTACTTGCTGAAGGACATGGGTTTCCTTCTGTCAAAGATCTCGGTTTCCTCTCTAGCTAAGCCTGGCACCTGATAAGTGAAATAATCTTGAGTGTTATTGATCTTTTTCTCTCATTAATTATTTTTGCTTCAGGGTGTTCCTTTCAACCTTAAAGTGCTAAGAGTAAATTTGAAAACTTTTGAGTTGGTCTTTTGCCAGGTAACCACAGAAGGTTGCAATCATTCTCTGGGTAAAGAGACAGATTTCAAATTTCCTCCCTCACTAAACCTAGCAATGCTACCATATAAGTGAAATAATGCAAAGTGTGACGTAGAACATCAATCATTTCAGTTTTCAAGTTAACTACTCCACACATGACTGACAGCTAAAATTATATTATAGAAACCTAAGTAATAATGTTTATACTTTCAGTCGAAATGCTTCAGAATGTTTTTGCGGTGGTTAGTTCTATATCAACTGTATTATTTGATCTATCTCTATTTTTCAAGGACGGTGTATATACTGGTCAATGTTGTAGGATCACCCACTAAATCGACTGTGAGCTGTCATCGAGCCCAGCATGGACCCAGATGAGACCTACAACGAAACACCATATGAAAAAGGTTTTATGTTTTTATGTTACCTACAAAGTTTAGTTGGGGATGTGGACAAGTTTGATGAATTTCTGAAGTCTTATGTCAACAAATATAAATTCAAGGTCAGTGAATAAATGACGTGAAAATGACGTGAAAAATTCTTTCATATTTGAATGCTGTTGTGGAAAGATACTCAAAAACACCAAACAATCAATCAATCAACCAACCAAATAGCCCTGTAAATGCTCCCCCCCCCCCCTTCCCCAAAAGAAAAAAAAAAGAAACATACATTATCCATATCTGATCTGAGTTGGTTTTCATGAGGTCCCTCCATGTGTAACGGCTGTCAGGTCGAAGGTTTTGAGCTTTTCTCCCACCACTAAAAGTGGCAACACCATAAAAGTAAATTGGCTGGAGAGCAGTCAATCAATCAATCAACATCATAAAGACAATTTTATTTATCTGTATGTTATACTTTTGTTTCCACAGAGTGTAGTTGCTGAAGATATGTTGGAGTATTATTTAGAATATTTCCCTCACTTACGAGACCAACAAGTGGATAAAAAGTAAGGTATTAAGGGGGGTTGTCAATTAACAATTGCATGCTCTAAGTCATATATATTTCCGGTCACCTCTGAATCCCAAATTGATAAAAATCAGTGTTTTGTTTCACTCTATAAACCTTTAAGTGGATTAGTTTACCCAGGTATCTGTCGAAATCTTTTTTTTTTAGAATTCTTGCCTTAAGCTTGATTTCCATTCTTACTTGGAATGGCTGCCATGTAAGTGAAATAACCTTGAATGTGACGTTGAACATTAATCAATCAACCAACTTATTATTTAAAGTGGCATGAGCTGCCAAAATTCACGCTTTTTTATAATTTCTGATTGTCACGACAGTAAGAGACTTTGAAGGTCATAGAAAAACTAAATGATTGGCGTTGGAACGAGGAAAATACGTACAGTATGTGGCCTGTGCAAACCGAAATAGTGTTCGAAAAGTAAACAAAATTTAAATAGCCGGGACGACCATTCATTTATTCTTAGCCAAAGTTAGTTCAAAACAATACTTTATTGTACATTTTCAGGACAAGAAGCACTAAAAAGCTTCTGAATTATACGTCTTGAGAAAAATAGCCAATAATTTCAACATTCTGTTTTAACGTAAAAATATCAACATTTTGGCAGCTCATGCCACTTTAGGCAAGTCAGCCCCCCCCCCGCCCTCCCCCTCACACACACACACCTCCTCCTCATGCTGTTTTATTTCTATGTACAGTATCTACTTTAGACACATAACGTTAACCGTCTAGTAATATATTTTTATGATTAATTCAAAATGCCATCGGATTCATGTTAAAGAGAAGGGTTGGACTTTGAGACATGGTTAAATAAGTCAGGGTGGCCTCCCTTTGAACCGGATCTCTCAGCAGGAAGGGAGCTAACTGATCCAGTGGAACAGGTTGTAGAAAAATGGGCAACATTCCAAGGGGAGGTAAGCACTTTTGATGAAGTCAAATAATAATATTGAATGTAGCTAAAGATACACAGTCTTATACGGTAAGAATTCCGCTAATTCAAGTACTTCAACATTACGAAAAGCACTCTAAAAGTCTGAGACTTTTCGTTGGGTGTCTTATCCTCCTGCATTGAGCGACCAATAATACTATCGAGCAATCGCTATTGTTGTTGTTTTAGACCAAACATGGCAAAAAGCAGTCTAATAATTTGTTATCTTCACATTGCTCGTCCTTGAATTAGCGGAATTCTTACCGTAACTTTGAATCTCAAAGAGCGCTGTCATGATAACTATATTAAAGTGATTTGAGCTGTCAACGCTCAGATATTTTATAGTTGATATTCATGGAAAGAGGATAAAGTTCTTGATTGTTTTTTTTTTACGCTACACTCAAGATTATTTCACTTATAGGGCAGTGTTGACAGGTTTAGTAGGTGAGGAAACCGGGCTCTTTGCTCGAAGGAAACACTCAAATAACACCCTGGAAAATCCACTTAAAATTTGAAAGCATGTAAGCCATGAAGCTGATTTTATCGACTTTTATTGTTGTTTTATAGTTTGTTTTATCTACGTAGGTACCTGTTGATGACATCAGTAGATGGGAGGGTTATCAGTTATATTATTTTCTCGACAAATTGCTGGAGAAAGATTCCCTTTCGACAGAAACTTTACACACGATTATTGAGACCTACCCACAGATTGTCAACAGTGACAATGCAGAGGTAAGCTCAAGCGGTAGTAGGCCCATACGTCACAATTTTCAACCAAATAAAATCTTGATTTGGTACCATGAAGTTAGCAGCACTTAGTTTATTTTTTGTGCAAGGTTACTGATTGCTACTTTGATACACACTTTTAGCCCAGTATTTGACCAGGGAGTTGGCGTGGGGGGCTCTCTGCGGGTAGATTGCTAACAACAGTGACCGATTTCCCTCACTTTAATAGCGTCCTCGTGGTTGGAGCATTGTGACTCTGCTTTAGCCATGTATGCTGACCCAGCAAGGAGGAACATTGAGTATGCCACATACATTAGCCTTCCTGATGTTCTATACTGTGTGGAGTCTAATGTCAAAATTAAGATGTGGGTGGGTAGGGTGATCTTTTGATCGTTTTAACTACTTTTGTCGCCGTATAACCTTAGCTGTTGGATGCGATGTTCAGCCCCAATCAATCAATCAACCCTCATTTAGCCTGGCAGTGCCTTCATATACATACAGATTATCAGCAGTGCAACGTTAAACATCAATCAATTAATCAATCCTATATTGATCATTTTTGTACACCATTTATTTATAGGATTCAGAAAATAGTGTGTAAATCATTACACAAATAAAAATGATGAGATGTTGTTTTTATTTACATTCTAGATCTGTTTGCGATGGTCAAAAATAGTGTTGAAAAACGATATACAAAAAGAGTTTCATAAAGTGTCGACATTTCTTCATAGACAAGGTAACATAAAAGATCGCAAATGTGTATGATTTCTCTGACTTAGTATAAAGGAAAACCCCGTTAAGTGATGTAAGCTGCCTAAATTTAAGATGGAACGAGGAGAAAATATGCCTATTATTCATTACTCTTTGCAAAAATCATTCATAGTAACGCCATACACAAACTGCAAGATACCATGAAGTTGTACAGTAGAGGCTGTGTATGATGTCCCCTTTCTGAGCATACGACCACAATGGAGGTTGTGACATAAAGACAAAGACATCGGTATAGGTGTCGAAAGCTCATGTTGTTCACAAACAACTAACTTGGTGATGCCTTAAGCATTTCTCATTTGGTCTAAATGACGTTGCCTATCAAAGAAATTCAATTGTTACGTTACAAAGTTATACCGGTATTATTAAACCCTAACACGCCAGCCCCATATCTCTGAAGGAATTAACTTATGTAACTAACGTAAATAAATCATTGAATTTTGCATGTGTTGACTGGAAATTCCATTTTTTCTTTGTACAGATTTGTGAAGTGCATATTCTGAAACATTTAACATAAATTAGAAAACATTACTTAACACTGTTCCTAAATACTTTCTTTTCTGACTGGGTATTCACTCGAACGACCTATGTGGGATGGTTGCCAGTTACCAACGGAAGGTTGTGGGTTTTCTCCGGACATAGAGCCCGGTTTCCTCCCACAATAAAACTGGCAACGCCGCCATACAAGTGAAATAATCTTGAGCGCGGCATAAACACCAAACAATCAATGAATCAATCCTAAATACTCTCATTTGACAGGTAAACAGAAGTTCACGTTACCTCTGTATAAATTAATAATGAAAGGGTCGGAGTCTGCAAAGAAACTAGCCTGTGAGACATTCCAATCTACTAAACAACAGTTGCATATTCAAATACAACAGTATGTTGATAAGATCCTGAGAGGGGATAATTAAAAAAAATGAGCTTGACGGATACAACATATAATTATTTCTTTTTATATTTAGCTAATTTTATAATAAAGTGTTTTTGAAATGTTTTTTTTTTTCTCAATCATTGAGTTATGACCGTTATTTCTACAAACCAACTTTATTAAAGCGGCATGAGCTGCCAAATTTCACACTTTTTTCATAATTTCTGATCGTCACGACAGTAAGAGGCTTTAAAGGCCATCGAAAAACTAAATGATTGGCGTTGGAATGAGGAAAATCCATACAGTATGTGGCCTGTACGAACCGAAAACGTGTTCGAAAAGTAAACAAAATTTAAATAACCGGGACGACCATTCATTCATTCTAAGCCAAAGTTAGTTCAAAACAATACTTTATCGTACGTTTCCGAGACTAGAAGCACTAAATAGCTTCTGAATTATACGTCTTGAGAAAAATAGCCAATAATTTCAACATTCTGTTGTAACGTCAAAATATCAACATTTTGGCAGCTCATGCCCCTTTAAGGAAAGTACAGCGGGTACAACAAAGAGTGATTTTTATTTGTTTTATGTATCCATTAATAAATAAAAGGATAGGTAATTTTTCTCAAGAAATTAAATGAGATATGGTTATTTATACAAACACAAAAGTGATAATTCTTCCTCTATGCGTCATTCAAAGATAGGTATCTCATCATGGATGTTCTTATACATAACACACTGGATACTGATATTTTTCACTTTCAAATATAGCTAACTGTGGTGATCCTAAAAAAATTTCCAATGTTTTGATTGGATTTTAATCTGATCTACCAAATAAATGTTTGCCAGACATCAATGGTCGATAGGGGTTCTCTCAGGCATAAATCACAATAGCTAGGTTTTAATTCTTTAATATTAAGTATTATTCTGGAATGGCAAAAACACCCAAAAAGCCAGACAGTATACAGATTCAGCAAGCATACAGGTATTTGCTGGGTAAAATTAAAATAGATATATTTTTTTAGAATAGGCTATTTCATACCATTTATTTAATATATATTTCTTAAAGTGGCATGAGCTGCCGAAATTCACACTTTTTTCATAATCTCTAATCGTCGTGACAGTAAGGGGCTTTGAAGGCAATCGAAATGTAAACAAAATTTAAATAACCGGGACGACCATTCATTCATTCTAATCCAAAGTTAGTTCAAAACAATACTTTATCGTACATTTTCGAGACTAGAAGCACTAAAAAGCTTCTGAATTATACGTCTTGAGAAAAATAGCCAATAATTTCAACATTCTGTTTTTACGTCAAAATATCAGCATTTTGACAGCTCATGCCACTGTAAAAATTAAAACTTACTGGTTGCAAAACAAGTATAAGCTAATTTGTGATAAGCAATACAGTTGTTTTATTCTCAAAGAAATTTTGAGGATTTGATATCATTGTATTAATACTCTAGAAAGAGACTGTTTTTATTTTTGTTTTGTTTTTTTGCCAAAAAAAAAATGACAAACCTTCCAACATTTGTGTAAGCAGGCTACATTGAAAATGATTAAAACTTGTACAAAAATTCAACTTTGCTCTATTTGTTATTGGTCCCTGTTGATGTTTTGTCTTTAAATAAAACCTCTTGATAAGCTGTACTTCTATGTAACCATGTTAGCCACTGAAGGTTGTATTCCTCTTGGTGACTATCTGTCTAGATCAATAACTGTTAGCTCACTCTCTGGTTTGCTGACATGGGCTGGTTGAAATAGTGACTGTCTTGTTTATAGTTGACTTGCTGTTGTGTTGATGGTCTGGGACATAGTAACTGCTGACCACTGTTTACCAATCTGGTTGGTATTTTGTCTAGTTGATTGAATTACTGGCTGTCTGGTTGGTTGATTTGTCCTTCAGTTGATGGTCTCGGACATAGTAACTGCTGACCTCTGTTTAGCGATCTGACTGGTCTTTTGTCCAGTTGATTGAATTACTGACTGTC
Organism: Lepidochitona cinerea; assembly: GCA_963971465.1. Classification (NCBI taxonomy): domain Eukaryota; kingdom Metazoa; phylum Mollusca; class Polyplacophora; order Chitonida; family Tonicellidae; genus Lepidochitona; species Lepidochitona cinerea. The sequence goes on along the minus strand of OZ020563.1, from coordinate 27,465,960 downwards.
TGGTTGGTTGATTTGTCCTTCAGTTGATGGTCTCGGACATAGTAACTGCTGACCTCTGTTTAGCGATCTGACTGGTCTTTTGTCCAGTTGATTGAATTACTGACTGTCTGGTTGGTTGATTTGTCCTTCAGTTGATGGTCTGGGACATAGTAACTGCTGACCACTGTTTCCCGATCTGACTGGTCTTTTGTCCAGTTGATTGAATTACTGACTGTCTGGTTGGTTGATTTGTCCTTCAGTTGATGGTCTCGGACATAGTAACTGCTGACCACTGTTTCCCGATCTGACTGGTATTTTGTCCAGTTGATTGAATTACTGGCGGTCTGGTTGGTTGATTTGTCCTTCAGTTGATGGTCTGGGACATAGTAACTGCTGACCTCTGTTTACCAATCTGGTTGGTATTTTGTCTAGTTGATTGAATTACTGGCTGTCTGGTTGGTTGATTTGTCCTTCAGTTGATGGTCTGGGACATAGTAACTGCTGACCACTGTTTCCCGATCTGACTGGTCTTTTGTCCAGTTGATTGAATTACTGGCTCTCTGGTTGGTTGACTTGCCGCTGTGTTGATGGTCTGGGACATAGTAACTGCTGACCACTGTTTAACGATCTGACTGGTCTTTTGTCCAGTTGATTGAATTACTGGCTCTCTGGTTGGTTGATTTGTCCTTCAGTTGATGGTCTGGGACATAGTAACTGCTGACCACTGTTTCCCGATCTGACTGGTATTTTGTCCAGTTGATTGAATTACTGACTGTCTGGTTGGTTGATTTGTCCTTCAGTTGATGGTCTGGGACATAGTAACTGCTGACCACTGTTTACCGATCTGACTGGTATTTTGTCCAGTTGATTGAATTACTGGCTCTCTGGTTGGTTGATTTGTCCTTCAGTTGATGGTCTGGGACATAGAAACTGCTGACCACTGTTTACCGATCTGACTGGTCTTTTGTCCAGTTGATTGAATTACTGGCTGTCTGGTTGGTTGATTTGTCCTTCAGTTGATGGTCTGGGACATAGTAACTGCTGACCACTGTTTCCCGATCTGATTGGTCTTTTGTCCAGTTGATTGAATTACTGGCTGTCTGGTTGGTTGATTTGTCCTTCAGTTGATGGTCTGGGACATAGTAACTGCTGACCACTGTTTACCGATCTGACTGGTCTTTGGTTCAGTTGATTGAATTACTGGCTCTCTGGTTGGTTGATTTGTCCTTCAGTTGATGGTCTGGGACATAGTAACTGCTGACCACTGTTTACCGATCTGACTGGTATTTTGTCCAGTTGATTGAATTACTGACTGTCTGGTTGGTTGATTTGTCCTTCAGTTGATGGTCTGGGACATAGTAACTGCTGACCTCTGTTTAGCGATCTGACTGGTCTTTTGTACAGTTGATTGAATTACTGACTGTCTGGTTGGTTGATTTGTCCTTCAGTTGATGGTCTGGGACATAGTAACTGCTGACCACTGTTTCCCGATCTGACTGGTATTTTGTCCAGTTGATTGAATTACTGACTGTCTGGTTGGTTGATTTGTCCTTCAGTTGATGGTCTGGGACATAGTAACTGCTGACCTCTGTTTACCGATCTGACTGGTCTTTTGTACAGTTGATTGAATTACTGACTGTCTGGTTGGTTGATTTGTCCTTCAGTTGATGGTCTGGGACATAGTAACTGCTGACCACTGTTTACCGATCTGACTGGTCTTTTGTACAGTTGATTGAATTACTGACTGTCTGGTTGGTTGATTTGTCCTTCAGTTGATGGTCTGGGACATAGTAACTGCTGACCACTGTTTCCCGATCTGACTGGTCTTTTGTCCAGTTGATTGAATTACTGGCTGTCTGGTTGGTTGATTTGTCCTTCAGTTGATGGTCTGGGACATAGTAACTGCTGACCACTGTTTCCCGATCTGACTGGTCTTTTGTCCAGTTGATTGAATTACTGGCTGTCTGGTTGGTTGATTTGTCCTTCAGTTGATGGTCTGGGACATAGTAACTGCTGACCACTGTTTACCAATCTGACTGGTATTTTGTCCAGTTGATTGAATTACTGGCTGTCTGGTTGGTTGATTTGTCCTTCAGTTGATGGTCTGGGACATAGTAACTGCTGACCACTGTTTCCCGATCTGACTGGTATTTTGTCCAGTTGATTGAATTACTGGCTGTCCGGTTGGTTGATTTGTCCTTCAGTTGATGGTCTGGGACATAGTAACTGCTGACCACTGTTTCCCAATCTGACTGGTATTTTGTCCAGTTGATTGAATTACTGGCTGTCTGGTTGGTTGATTTGTCCTTCAGTTGATGGTCTGGGACATAGTAACTGCTGACCACTGTTTCCTGATCTGACTGGTATTTTGTCCAGTTGATTGAATTACTGGCTCTCTGGTTGGTTGATTTGTCCTTCAGTTGATGGTCTGGGACATAGTAACTGCTGACCACTGTTTCCCGATCTGACTGGTATTTTGTCCAGTTGATTGAATTACTGGCTCTCTGGTTAGTTGATTTGTCCTTCAGTTGATGGTCTGGGACATAGTAACTGCTGACCTCTGTTTACCAATCTGACTGGTATTTTGTCCAGTTGATTGAATTACTGGCTCTCTGGTTGGTTGATTTGTCCTTCAGTTGATGGTCTGGGACATAGTAACTGCTGACCACTGTTTCCTGATCTGACTGGTATTTTGTCCAGTTGATTGAATTACTGGCTCTCTGGTTGGTTGATTTGTCCTTCAGTTGATGGTCTGCGACTTAGTAACTGCTGACCACTGTTTCCCGATCTGACTGGTATTTTGTCCAGTTGATTGAATTACTGGCTCTCTGGTTGGTTGATTTGTCCTTCAGTTGATGGTCTGCGACTTAGTAACTGCTGACCACTGTTTGCCGATCTGACTGGTCTTTTGTCCAGTTGATTGAATTACTGACTGTCTGGTTAGTTGATTTGTCCTTCAGTTGATGGTCTGGGACATAGTAAATGCTGACCACTGTTTCCCGATCTGACTGGTATTTTGTCCAGTTGATTGAATTACTGGCTCTCTGGTTGGTTGATTTGTCCTTCAGTTGATGGTCTGGGACATAGTAACTGCTGACCACTGTTTCCCGATCTGACTGGTATTTTGTCCAGTTGATTGAATTACTGGCTCTCTGGTTAGTTGATTTGTCCTTCAGTTGATGGTCTGGGACATAGTAACTGCTGACCTCTGTTTCCCGATCTGACTGGTATTTTGTCCAGTTGATTGAATTACTGTCTCTCTGGTTGGTTGACTTGCCGCTGTGTTGATGGTCTGGGACATAGTAACTGCTGACCACTGTTTCCCGATCTGACTGGTATTTTGTCCAGTTGATTGAATTACTGACTGTCTGGTTGGTTGACTTGCCGCTGTGTTGATGGTCTGGGACATAGAAACTGCTGACCACTGTTTCCCGATCTGACTGGTATTTTGTCCAGTTGATTGAATTACTGGCTCTCTGGTTGGTTGACTTGCCGCTGTGTTGATGGTCTGGGACATAGTAACTGCTGACCTCTGTTTAGCGATCTGGTTGGTATTTTGTCCAGTTGATTGAATTACTGGCTCTCTGGTTAGTTGATTTGTCCTTCAGTTGATGGTCTGGGACATAGTAACTGCTGACCTCTGTTTACCAATCTGGTTGGTATTTTGTCTAGTTGATTGAATTACTGGCTCTCTGGTTAGTTGATTTGTCCTTCAGTTGATGGTCTGGGACATAGTAACTGCTGACCTCTGTTTACCAATCTGGTTGGTATTTTGTCCAGTTGATTGAATTACTGGCTCTCTGGTTAGTTGATTTGTCCTTCAGTTGATGGTCTGGGACATAGTAACTGCTGACCTCTGTTTAGCGATCTGACTGGTATTTTGTCCAGTTGATTGAATTACTGTCTCTCTGGTTAGTTGATTTGTCCTTCAGTGGATGGTCTGGGAAATAGTAACTGCTGACCACTGTTTACCGATCGGACTGGTATTTTGTCCAGTTGATTGAATTACTGGCTGTCTGGTTGGTTGATTTGTCCTTCAGTTGATGGTCTGGGACATAGAAACTGCTGACCACTGTTTGCCGATCTGACTGGTCTTTTGTCCAGTTGATTGAATTACTGACTGTCTGGTTGGTTGGTTTGTCCTTCAGTTGATGGTCTGGGACATAGCAACTGCTGACCACTGTTTACCGATCTGATTGGTCTTTTGTCCAGTTGATTGAATTACTGACTGTCTGGTTGGTTGATTTGTCCTTCAGTTAATGGTCTGGGACATAGTAACTGCTGACCACTGTTTACCGATCTGACTGGTCTTTTGTCCAGTTGATTGAATTACTGACTGTCTGGCTGGTTGATTTGTCCTTCAGTTGATGGTCTGGGAAATAGTAACTTCTGACCACTGTTTACTGATCTGACTGGTCTTTTGTCCAGTTGATTGAATTACTGGCTCTCTGGTTGGTTGATTTGTCCTTCAGTTGATGGTCTCGGACATAGGAACTGCTGACCACTGTTTACCGATCTAATTGGTATTTTGTCCAGTTGATTGAATTACTGGCTGTCTGGTTGGTTGATTTGTCCTTCAGTTGATGGTCTCGGACATAGGAACTGCTGACCTCTGTTTACCGATCTAATTGGTATTTTGTCCAGTTGATTGAATTACTGGCTGTCTGGTTGGTTGATTTGTCCTTCAGTTGATGGTCTCGGACATAGAAACTGCTGACCACTGTTTGCCGATCTGATTGGTATTTTGTCCAGTTGATTGAATTACTGGCTGTCTGGTTGGTTGATTTGTCCTTCAGTTGATGGTCTGGGACATAGTAACTGCTGACCACTGTTTACCAATCTGGTTGGTATTTTGTCCAGTTGATTGAATTACTGGCTCTCTGGTTAGTTGATTTGTCCTTCAGTTGATGGTCTGGGACATAGTAACTGCTGACCTCTGTTTACCAATCTGGTTGGTATTTTGTCTAGTTGATTGAATTACTGGCTGTCTGGTTGGTTGATTTGTCCTTCAGTTGATGGTCTGGGACATAGTAACTGCTGACCTCTGTTTAGCGATCTGACTGGTATTTTGTCCAGTTGATTGAATTACTGGCTCTCTGGTTGGTTGATTTGTCCTTCAGTTGATGGTCTGGGACATAGTAACTGCTGACCACTGTTTCCCGATCTGACTGGTATTTTGTCCAGTTGATTGAATTACTGACTGTCTGGTTGGTTGATTTGTCCTTCAGTTGATGGTCTGGAACATAGTAACTGCTGACCACTGTTTCCCGATCTGACTGGTATTTTGTCCAGTTGATTGAATTACTGGCTCTCTGGTTGGTTGATTTGTCCTTCAGTTGATGGTCTGCGACTTAGTAACTGCTGACCACTGTTTCCCGATCTGACTGGTATTTTGTCCAGTTGATTGAATTACTGGCTCTCTGGTTGGTTGATTTGTCCTTCAGTTGATGGTCTGCGACTTAGTAACTGCTGACCACTGTTTGCCGATCTGACTGGTCTTATGTCCAGTTGATTGAATTACTGACTGTCTGGTTAGTTGATTTGTCCTTCAGTTGATGGTCTGGGACATAGTAAATGCTGACCACTGTTTCCCGATCTGACTGGTATTTTGTCCAGTTGATTGAATTACTGGCTCTCTGGTTGGTTGATTTGTCCTTCAGTTGATGGTCTGGGACATAGTAACTGCTGACCACTGTTTCCCGATCTGACTGGTATTTTGTCCAGTTGATTGAATTACTGACTGTCCGGTTGGTTGATTTGTCCTTCAGTTGATGGTCTGGGACATACTGCTGACCACTGTTTACCGATCTGACTGGTCTTTTGTCCAGTTGATTGAATTACTGACTGTCTGGTTGGTTGATTTGTCCTTCAGTTGATGGTCTGGGACATAGTAACTGCTGACCACTGTTTCCCGATCTGACTGGTATTTTGTCCAGTTGATTGAATTACTGACTGTCTGGTTGGTTGATTTGTCCTTCAGTTGATGGTCTGGGACATAGAAACTGCTGACCACTGTTTACCGATCTAATTGGTATTTTGTCCAGTTGATTGAATTACTGGCTGTCTGGTTGGTTGATTTGTCCTTCAGTTGATGGTCTGGGACATAGTAACTGCTGACCACTGTTTCCCAATCTGACTGGTCTTTTGTCCAGTTGATTGAATTACTGGCTGTCTGGTTGGTTGATTTGTCCTTCAGTTGATGGTCTGGGACATAGTAACTGCTGACCACTGTTTCCCGATCTGACTGGTCTCTTGTACAGTTGATTGAATTACTGACTGTCCGGTTGGTTGATTTGTCCTTCAGTTGATGGTCTGGGACATATTAACTGCTGACCACTGTTTCCCGATCTGACTGGTCTTTTGTCCAGTTGATTGAATTACTGACTGTCCGGTTGGTTGATTTGTCCTTCAGTTGATGGTCTGGGACATAGTAACTGCTGACCACTGTTTCCCGATCTGACTGGTCTTTTGTCCAGTTGATTGAATTACTGGCTGTCTGGTTGGTTGATTTGTCCTTCAGTTGATGGTCTGGGACATAGTAACTGCTGACCACTGTTTACCGTTCTGATTGGTCTTTTGTCCAGTTGATTGAATTACTGACTGTCTGGTTGGTTGATTTTTCCTTCAGTTGATGGTCTGGGACATAGTAACTGCTGACCACTGTTTACCGTTCTGATTGGTCTTTTGTCCAGTTGATTGAATTACTGACTGTCTGGTTGGTTGATTTTTCCTTCAGTTGATGGTCTGGGACATAGTAACTGCTGACCACTGTTTCCCGATCTGACTGGTCTTTTGTCCAGTTGATTGAATTACTGACTGTCTGGTTGGTTGATTTGTCCTTCAGTTGATGGTCTGGGACATAGTAACTGCTGACCACTGTTTCCCGATCTGACTGGTATTTTGTCCAGTTGATTGAATTACTGACTGTCTGGTTGGTTGATTTGTCCTTCAGTTGATGGTCTGGGACATAGTAACTGCTGACCTCTGTTTAGCGATCTGACTGGTCTTTGGTTCAGTTGATTGAATTACTGGCTGTCTGGTTGGTTGATTTGTCCTTCAGTTGATGGTCTGGGACATAGTAAATGCTGACCACTGTTTAGCTATCTAGTTGGTCTTTTGTCCAGTTGATGGAATTACTGGCTGTCTGGTTAGTTGACTTGCCGCTGTGTTGATGGTCTGGGATATAGTAAATGCTAATCACTTTTTAGCTATCTGGTTGGTCTTTTGCTCAGTTGATTGAATTACTGACTGTCTCGTTAGCTGACTCAAGGTTTAGTTGGTAGTCTGGGAAATAATAGAAGTTAACCACTGGTTGATTTTCTGTCTGGTTGATGGAATTACTATCCGGGGCCTATGTGGCTCAGTCGGTTAGAGGGACAGTCCCTCGGTCCGACACAGTCCTCCCCTCTTCATGTGGCACTCCTACCATAACCAAATAGAAGTTGAAAAAATTGTGAGTGGATTTATTACTTGATCAGCGTATGTGGGAGAGTTGCTTGGCACTCGACGAATTTCTGGGGGTTCCTCTCCCACTAAACCTGACAACTTCGCCATATAAGTGGAATAATCTTGAGTGCGGCTGAAACATCCATCGATGAATTACTGACCGACTGGTTAGTTGACCTGCCCTTCAATTGATAATCTGTGACCTTATATAACTTGACCACTGTTTTCCTTTCTAGTTGATTTTCCATCTGGTTGATCAAATTGCTGACTTCCCAGTTATTGATTGGATTACTCTGTTGTTGACTGACACCTCTCTGACTGTCTGTTTAGGGGTATTTCACTGTCTGTTTAGGGTCTTGTGGGGACTGTTCGTGAAAATCTTGCTGACTGACTGCCTGTTCAGGTGTCTTTCTGGCAGACTGACTGTCTATTTACAAATCTTGCTGGTGGACTGCCTGTTTAGGTGTCTTTCTGGCAGACTGACTGTCTATTTACAAATCTTGCTGGTGGACTGCCTGTTTAGGTGTCTTGCTGGTTGACTTGACTCTTTAGGTGTCCTGCTGGTTGACTGCCTATTTAGGTGTCCTGCTGGTTGACTGCCTGTTTAGGTGTCTTGCTGGTTGACTGCCTGTTTAGGTGTCTTGCTGGTTGAATGCCTATTTAGGTGTCTAGCTGGTCCACTGCCTGTTTAGGTGTCTTGCTGGTCGACTGCCTTTTTAGGTGTCTTGCTGGTTGACTGCCTGTTTAGGCGTCTAGCTGGTTGACTGCCTGTTTAGGCATCTCACTGGTTGACTGTCTCTTTAGGTGTTCTGCTGGTTGACTGCCTATTTAGGTGTCTTGCTGGTCGACTGCCTTTTTAGGTGTCTTGCTGGTTGACTGCCTGTTTAGGCGTCTAGCTGGTTGACTGCCTGTTTAGGTGTCTTGCCGGTTGACTGCATTTTTAGGTGCCCTGCTGGTTGACTGTTTAGGTGCCCTGCTAGTTGACTGCCTGTTTAGGTGTCTTGCTGGTTGACTGCATGTTTTGGTGTCTTGCTGGTTGACTGCCTGTTTAGGTGTCTTGCTGGTTGACTGCCTGTTTAGGTGTCTTGTTGGTTGACTGCCTGTTTAGGTGCCCTGCTGGTTGACTGCCTGTTTAGGTGTCTTGCTGGTTGACTGCCTGTTTAGGTGTTCTGCTGGTTGACTTCCTGTTTAGGTGTCTTGCTGGTTGACTTCCTGTTTAGGCGTCTTGCTGGTTGACTGCCTGTTTAGGTGTCTTGCTGGTTGACTGCCTGTTTAGGTGCCCTGCTGGTTGACTGCATGTTTATGTGTCTTGCTGGTTAACTGCCTGTTTAGGTGTCCTGCTGGTTGACTGCCTGTTTAGGTGTCCTGCTGATTGACTGCTTGTTTAGGTGTCTAGCTGGTTGACTGCCTGTTTAGGTGTTCTGCTGGTTGACTGCCTGTTTAGGTGTCTTGCTGGTTGACTGCCTGTTTAGGTGTCCTGCTGGTTGACTGTCTGTTTAAGTGTCTTGCTGGCTGACCGCCTGTTTAGGTGTATTGCTGGTTGACTGTCTGTTTAGGTGTCTTGCTGGTTGACTTAACTGTTTAGGTGTCTTGTTGGTTGACTTGAATGTTTAGGTGTTTCGCTGGTTGACTGCCTGTTTAGGTGTCTTGTTGGTTAACTGCCTGTTTAGGTGTCTAGCTGGTTGACTGTTTAGGTATCTCGCTGGTTGACTGTCTCTGTCTGTTTAGGTGTCTTGCTGGTTGACTACCTGTTTAAGTGTATTGCTGGTTGACTGTCTGTTCACGTGTCTTGCTGGTTGACTGCCTGTTTAGGTGTCTCGCTGGTTGACTGTCTGCTTAGGTGTCTTGCTGGTTGACTGTTTGTTTAGGTGTCTTGCTGGTTGACTGACTGTTTAGGTGTCTTGCTGGTTGACTGCCTGTTTAGGTGTCCTGCTGGTTGACTGTTTAGGTGTCTTGCTGGTTGACTGCCTGTCTAGGTGTCCTGCTGGTTGACTGACTGTTTAGGTGTCTCACTGGTTGACTGCCTGTTTAGGTATCTTGCTGGTTGACTACCTGTTTAGGTGTCTTGCTGGTTGACTGTCTGTTTAGGTGTCTTGCTGGTTGGCTGCCTGTTTAGGTGTATTGCTGGTTGACTGTCTGTTTAGGTGTCTTGCTGGTTGACTTAACTGTTTAGGTGTCTTGCTGGTTGACTGGCTGTTTAGGTATCTTGCTGGTTGGCTGCCTGTTTAGGTGTATTGCTGGTTGACTTAACTGTTTAGGTGTCTTGCTGGTTGACTGCCTGTTTAGGTGTCTTGCTGGTTGACTGTCTGTTTAGGTGTCTTGCTGGTTGACTGCCTGTTTAGGTGTCTAGCTGGTTGACTGTTTAGGTGTCTCGCTGGTTGACTGTCTCTGTCTGTTTAGGTGTCTTGCTGGTTGACTGCCTGTTTATGTGTCTTGCTGGTTGACTGTCTGTTCACGTGTCTTGCTGGTTGACTGCCTGGTTAGGTGTCTCGCTGGTTGACTGTTTAGGTGTCTCGCTAGTTGACTGTCTGCTTAGGTGTCTTGCTGGTTGACTGTCTGCTTAGGTGTCTTGCTGGTTGACTTAACTGTTTAGGTGTCTTGCTGGTTGACTGCCTGTTTAGGTGTCTTGCTGGTTGACTGTCTGTTTAGGTGTCTTGCTGGTTGACTGCCTGTTTAGGTGTCTAGCTGGTTGACTGTTTAGGTGTCTCGCTGGTTGACTGTCTCTGTCTGTTTAGGTGTCCTGCTGGTTGACTGCTTGTTTAGGTGTCGTGCTGGTTGACTGTTTAGATGTCTCGCTGGTTGACTGCCTGTTTAGGTGTCTTGCTGGTTGACTGCCTGTTTAGATGTCTTGCTGGTTGACTGCCTGTTTAGGTGTCTAGCTGGTTGACTGTCTGTTTAAGTGTCTTGCTGGCTGACTGCCTGTTTAGGTGTATTGCTGGTTGACTGTCTGTTTAGGTGTCTTGCTGGTTGACTTAACTGTTTAGGTGTCTTGTTGGTTGACTTGAATGTTTAGGTGTTTCGCTGGTTGACTGCCTGTTTAGGTGTCTTGTTGGTTAACTGCCTGTTTAGGTGTCTAGCTGGTTGACTGTTTAGGTATCTCGCTGGTTGACTGTCTCTGTCTGTTTAGGTGTCTTGCTGGTTGACTATCTGTTTAAGTGTCTTGCTGGTTGACTGTCTGTTCACGTGTCTTGCTGGTTGACTGCCTGTTTAGGTGTCTCGCTGGTTGACTGTCTGCTTAGGTGTCTTGCTGGTTGACTGTTTGTTTAGGTGTCTTGCTGGTTGACTGCCTGTTTAGGTGTCCTGCTGGTTGACTGACTGTTTAGGTGTCTCACTGGTTGACTGCCGGTTATGTATCTTGCTGGTTGACTACCTGTTTAGGTGTCTTGCTGGTTGACTGTCTGTTTAGGTGTGTTGCTGGTTGGCTGCCTGTTTAGGTGTATTGCTGGTTGACTGTCTGTTTAGGTGTCTTGCTGGTTGACTTAACTGTTTAGGTGTCTTGCTGGTTGACTGGCTGTTTAGGTGTCTTGCTGGTTGGCTGCCTGTTTAGGTGTATTGCTGGTTGACTTAACTGTTTAGGTGTCTTGCTGGTTGACTGCCTGTTTAGGTGTCTTGCTGGTTGACTGTCTGTTTAGGTGTCTTGCTGGTTGACTGCCTGTTTAGGTGTCTAGCTGGTTGACTGTTTAGGTGTCTCGCTGGTTGACTGTCTCTGTCTGTTTAGGTGTCTTGCTGGTTGACTGCCTGTTTAGGTGTCTTGCTGGTTGACTGTCTGTTCACGTGTCTTGCTGGTTGACTGCCTGTTTAGGTGTCTCGCTGGTTGACTGTTTAGGTGTCTCGCTAGTTGACTGTCTGCTTAGGTGTCTTGCTGGTTGACTGTCTGCTTAGGTGTCTTGCTGGTTGACTGTCTGCTTAGGTGTCTTGCTGGTTGACTGCATGTTTAGGTGTCTAGCTGGTTGACTGTTTAGGTGTCTCGCTGGTTGACTGTCTCTGTCTGTTTAGGTGTCCTGCTGGTTGACTGCTTGTTTAGGTGTCGTGCTGGTTGACTGTTTAGATGTCTCGCTGGTTGACTTCCTGTTTAGGTGTCTTGCTGGTTGACTGCCTGTTTAGATGTCTTGCTGGTTGACTGCCTGTTTAGGTGTCTAGCTGGTTGACTGCCTGTTTAGGTGTCCTGCTGGTTGACTGTCTGTTTAAGTGTCTTGCTGGCTGACTGCCTGTCTAGGTGTATTGCTGGTTGACTGTCTGTTTAGGTGTCTTGCTGGTTGACTTAACTGTTTAGGTGTCTTGTTGGTTGACTTGAATGTTTAGGTGTTTCGCTGGTTGACTGCCTGTTTAGGTGTCTTGTTGGTTAACTGCCTGTTTAGGTGTCTAGCTGGTTGACTGTTTTGGTATCTCGCTGGTTGACTGTCTCTGTCTGTTTAGGTGTCTTGCTGGTTGACTATCTGTTTAAGTGTCTTGCTGGTTGACTGTCTGTTCACGTGTCTTGCTGGTTGACTGCCTGTTTAGGTGTCTCGCTGGTTGACTGTCTGCTTAGGTGTCTTGCTGGTTGACTGTTTGTTTAGGTGTCTTGCTGATTGACTGACTGTTTAGGTGTCTTGCTGGTTGACTGCCTGTTTAGGTGTCCTGCTGGTTGACTGTTTAGGTGTCTTGCTGGTTGACTGCCTGTTTAGGTGTCCTGCTGGTTGACTGACTGTTTAGGTGTCTCACTGGTTGACTGCCTGTTTAGGTATCTTGCTGGTTGACTGCCTGTTTAGGTGTCTTGCTGGTTGACTGTCTGTTTAGGTGTCTTGCTGGTTGGCTGCCTGTTTAGGTGTATTGCTGGTTGACTGTCTGTTTAGGTGTCTTGCTGGTTGACTTAACTGTTTAGGTGTCTTGCTGGTTGACTGGCTGTTTAGGTGTCTTGCTGGTTGGCTGCCTGTTTAGGTGTATTGCTGGTTGACTTAACTGTTTAGGTGTCTTGCTGGTTGACTGCCTGTTTAGGTGTCTTGCTGGTTGACTGTCTGTTTAGGTGTCTTGCTGGTTGACTGCCTGTTTAGGTGTCTAGCTGGTTGACTGTTTAGGTGTCTCGCTGGTTGACTGTCTCTGTCTGTTTAGGTGTCTTGCTGGTTGACTGCCTGTTTAGGTGTCTCGCTGGTTGACTGTTTAGGTGTCTCGCTAGTTGACTGTCTGCTTAGGTGTCTTGCTGGTTGACTGTCTGCTTAGGTGTCTTGCTGGTTGACTTAACTGTTTAGGTGTCTTGCTGGTTGACTGCCTGTTTAGGTGTCTTGCTGGTTGACTGTCTGTTTAGGTGTCTTGCTGGTTGACTGCCTGTTTAGGTGTCTAGCTGGTTGACTGTTTAGGTGTCTCGCTGGTTGACTGTCTCTGTCTGTTTAGGTGTCTTGCTGGTTGACTGCCTGTTTAGGTGTCTTGCTGGTTGACTGTCTATTCACGTGTCTTGCTGGTTGACTGCCTGTTTAGGTGTCTCGCTGGTTGACTGTTTAGGTGTCTCGCTAGTTGACTGTCTGCTTAGGTGTCTTGCTGGTTGACTGTTTAGGTGTCTCACTGGTTGACTGCCTGTTTAGGTGTCTCGCTGGTTGACTGTCTGTTTAGATGTCCAGCTGGTTGACTGTTTAGGTGTCTAGCTGGTTGACTGTTTAGGTGTCTAGCTGGTTGACTGTTTAGGTGTCTAGCTGGTTGACTGTCTGTTTAGGTGTCTCGCGGAACGTTTTTGGATATTGGGGGGGGGGGCAACTATCTCAGCACAACAGGCGAGGGTCATGGGCCGGCTAGGCCCCGGAAGCTCTGAAACAGCAAAATGCCATGCATGCGTTCTGGGCCATTTACAAGGCCCAACAGGTGAAATTTGATGTAAAGATTTTTGAATAGTAAACTCGGAAATCTACTCACTTAGGAAGAAAAAAAAATTGTTACAGGCCATTGCGCTGGATATTTTAGGGATCTGTAACAACTGACGTTGTGGATAAAGTACGCACCCAAAAACTGTCAAGGCTTTCAGATAATATTTATGAACACTAAAACACTCGGGCACAGGGAAAATCTTTCAGATAATAGGTGTACTCTCCCTCAGCATTGTAGCCAGGTCCAGGGCCCTGTAGGTCTCGGCAACTCCAAGGTTCGAGATTGCCGGCGATGCGTTCCAGCTAAGTCATTTCTGGCATTGAAAAGTTTTAAAAGTTTTAATTGAAGACATTTTAAAAAGAAATTGTCAAACTTACAGTAGCAAATATTGTGATAAGGCGATCGACTAACAAAAAAATCTTACAGCAAGACAGTTTAAGTTGTTGGGCGTAGTTGGGAAAAAAGTTTGATTACGTGGGAGACAAAATCACAGCACAATCACGCGAAGAACCAGGGGCTGCCTAAGCCCATAGAGCTCGCGGGTACTAAATCGCCGACATCTGTCTAGATAGGTCTGGCTTTGATTATTGGGGGGACCAGACCCCCCGGCCCCCCCCCCCCCCCACTCCTGTATTATCTCGGATTTCGGTAGTGAACGTTAAAGAATATCACAGCTAATTGATTACTATTTTAAACCTATAGCAAATCGGCATATAAGCTTTACCAAAAATACTGATGATTTGTTGCCAAATTATCTTTTCCAGAAAATTCTACCGACTAAGGCCAAACTCCTGCCTGTCGTCAACCTAATAATGAAATATCATGGGTTGTGGTTTATCATAATAACTTATTGATTGGGTATAAACGTCTAAATGATGTGCCCCATTTTAATAAAATAGGAAACTTGTCTCCGTGGTTATTTTAGACAAGAAGATTTTCCCTGTGACCGTGTGTTATATACATGACCGGCAAAGTCAGTAAACCAGGATAGAGACACACAAGTGCGGCTATGTGTTATAGGGCTAAAAAATATATATAGGTTTACAGATTTTTATTGCTTTCCCATGTAGCTACCGAAAGGGCTGTTTTGGTTCGTTGGTGATAGAATTATTGGCGTTTGCGTCACAATCTATTTCAATCCGAGAGATCAATCGCCATTAAGACTCTTCAAGGGGGTCCAGAACTATATATCTTTGTCTCACTCTGTTTCTTCGGCATCACAACCTACATTCATTGGCCAAAGTCCGTCTATCATTGCCGATTAACAATTTTCCACGCCCAATGACCTCTAACCTCTTAGTTTCAAATACATTTTGACGTCACTCTATATAGTGATAATGATTGAACACACTTGCGAATAATTAAATGAAACGGACCTGTCCCTCCCCTCAGTTCTCATCTGTTTCTCTTACAACCACTCAGATCAATCCATGGATTTGCCTAAGTCAAAAGCCGGCCGATAAGAAACGAGCGAACGAGCAGAAGTTTGCTCCAAATGTCTTCTAACCGCCTACAGCACCTTTTCCAATGCAAATATCATAAAGACTGTTTTCCAACAACCTGGCCAATATATCGGATGACGTCACAGTGCATTTCAATCCGAGAGGCAAATCGTCATTCGGATGGGACCTTGCATCACTCGATCTGTTTCCTCCTGATCACATCGATGTCTGGCCCCCTGGATTCTACTGAATTTTGACCGTACTCGATATACATGTATTGCTCATGCTGAAGAAAACAGTCCTTATGACATCAAACATGAGAAAATACAAAACGCTCTGTCAAATTCTGTAGGCTAATCATATCAATTTACGTATGTCAAAAGAGCGAAGACAACTGAGGTTTGTTTCAAATGTCCCTTTAAAGGATTGACGCACCGCCTTGGTTTGTTGCGATTTTTTGTCGAGTTGCTAGAAATATAAGAAGTAATCAAGTTCGGATGAACGGCGCTAACCAATTTTCAGTACGTGTAAAGATTTATTAAGAGATTGCATGTTGCTATTCCCCGACAGTCAGTACACAAACAGCCGAGAATGCACACGCGCAGCTAACGAGGCTAAGCGCGCGCAATTCGCATAACCCAAACAAAAACAACAAAGGAATTCCCAAATAAAACTCGCCATCCAGCGGTCCATGTACGGCAGCTAGGCAAGTTACCAATGGTCATCTAGAAACCTCATCTTCATAGATAGGTTACATTCCGTAACAGATCTTTCTCTTCAAAATATCCCTCTAACAAGTTCTACATAAGAAAATCTTTCACGTTTGTCCCTATACTCGTCAGGCCTATCAAAGAGTGCACCCCAAGTTACTATGTATAGTACACTTACTATTAGGCTATGTTTACTAACACCAATATGATCCCATTACCTTAAATCTTCATTCTAACAACAATTCTACCTGACTGGATTTGCATATGAAAGAGTGAAAACAAACGTAACGCCCCAAACAAAGAGGCTCCACACGCATAGGTCTCGTCGTGAAACGGCTCCACATCATTGGCAATTCATTTGATTTTTAATAGAAATTATTGTGTTTCTGTTTTGTTTGTTTTCAATTTTAGAAGTCAAAAAGGACTCATAACGAAAACGTAAAATTCAAAAGTTTGATGATCAAATTAAACACCCGTTTGGTTAATTCTTGACCCTCATCTATAGCAACAGTCTCGATTTGAGGTCGGTGTGTGATTGGTTAGAACTCTGACGTCACGTTACACTAAGATCCACGCTACCTTTGATGTTGTGTGTGAGACAGACAAGCAGTCTGATAGACCTTCTATTCGTTATTGTGGAGTTTACTATAGATAGAGGGTCAAAGAATTGAGTTTTGTGTTATTCGTAGACAAGGAAATAACACATGGTGAGACGGAGTGTATCATAGTACCTGGGTTGGCTTGTCATCTTTCCTTTTCAGCTTGCTATATTTATTTTTCTTTAACTCGTCGACCCTTTGCTGTTAAACGAATACCAATAAGAACTGGTAGCAGATACTACATTCCAGTGTTCTTTGAAATTCGGCTTGAATGACTTTGAAGGACATTTCCCATCCACAGCTCGAAGTTATCTACACATGTTCATGTAGATTTACCGACATCGAAGAAACCAATGGTTGTCAATGTCTGAAATTGAAAACAATCTTTGTTCTGTCAAGATTCCATTCCTAAATAGTCTTCAAATGTTTGAAACAAACGCTACATTGAAGCTTATAACTGGGTAACTGGACATTTTCTTGGCAACTGATCAAAGCCGATTATAATAAAGACAGAAGAACAAAAAGGAAGCCCTCGCACACACACAAGAAAAAAAAAAACTAGAGGTGCCCATAAATACAAAACAATGTGGACAGGTGAAAGCCTACAGTGTATCAATTACCTGTTGGTAACCCAATCAGATGTTATTAATTGTCAATGATATTTTGGGGTCAGCTTACACAAAGCCTGGTTAACAATTCACTGAAAAAGTCTGGGTCGGTGATAAACGACTTTCTAGTTAATTGATCATTGGTCAATTATCTGTCGAGATAAGACCAACTATATAAGTAGATAAATAAATACTGTTATTGCTTAACTTAAATAAGGCGACAAATTTACTCAAAACCAAGCCGAAAACCTGGGCTTTTTGCCAAACTAAACCTTGCAACCAATTCGCGTTAATTGATCACGTTTGCGAAAAGATAGCCTGGTAAATTTAAGAAAATATTTTCAAAGAACTTTCAAAACCTTTAACATGCCGTTGAGTACATTATTTGTTCTTTCATATTAATTCAAATTCAATAAAACACGTGTGAGTTAAAATTCCTCGCAGGTAGTCCGCCTATGCTAGCCGAGATAACATGGAAAAAAATACATTCCAGACTCCCTTGGCCGAAGGGTATCGTTGCGTCGGTCTTACCGTTCCTGGTAAACACATTTCACTTAGATTTCACCTACAGTTTCCGGAGTTTAGTGTAATGGGGCCCGTCGAATATATATTTCATTTGGCAAAATTATTGCCCTTTAATTGTCTGTCCTACATATCATTGTAGTTTATGGAAACTCGGTGTGCCAGAATGTTTTTAGGGGTCCCAACCATATGAAATATACTCACAATCCCTTTTGCCAATAACTTTAAAGTGGCATGGGTTGCCAAATATAGGAGAAAAAACGTTAAACCAGAATTAGCACACATCTGTGATTCGTTCTGGCTGATATTTTTTATTTCAACGTAAATCCGTTAGTTTTTCAACGTATTCTGACTACTGGCTTTTTTTCAACGTACTTCAAACGCTTAACTTCTCTTGACTATCCTCATTTATGAAAAATTCCTAATTTTGGCAGCTCATTCAACTTTAAGGATAAACATTACTAATTGCAATAGCCTCCTTTGGGGACGTCATGGTTTATTTGTGGTAATATCTTGATACTTGGTTGGATGGTTGGTTTTAAGGCTAAATATGTAATGGTTATCATTATGTATTGAGACACTGCAAGCCCACGCAAGGCAACGTTCCCTGTCTGTCTTCAAATGGGGGGGGGGCTCAGTAGGTAGAGCGTTGGACGCTCAATCCGAACAGCCTTCCACCAATAGGTCGCGGGTTCGAATCCCATTCAGTCAAAAAATTGGAAAATTTTCTGACTGGGTTTTCACTCGAACGACCTATGTGGGATGGTTGCCAGTTACCAGCGGAAGGTCGTGGGTTTCCTCCGGGCACTGAGCCCGGTTTCCTCCCACAATAAAACTGGCAATGCCGTCATATAAGTGAAATAATCTTGAGCGCGGCGTAAAACACCAATCAATCAATCAAATGCTGGGCTCGAATCTCACCCACCAGTGTTCAGAAAGAAAAGAAAACCTCTGAGTTGGTTATTCCCCCCTCCCACCCCACCTCCTTCGCACGACAAGCGAAACAATGCGGAGTGTGGTTTAAAACACCAAAATAAATCAAACACATGTCAAATGATTGTTTTGTGTTTCTCTTTAGATTACGGATTCAATAGAAAAGATGGCTAGATTGCCAATCGCCATTGATTATGGAAACTGACGCCGACGATACGAGAATTTACGAGAAGGGAGTGGTGGACTCGTTTTTGACAGTTAATACGGACCTGGGTCTGACGCTGTCGGATCCATACGGAGACTACCCAAGTGTGCCCGATTTTGGAGACTTAGGTTTCTGGGCATACGAATATGGAAAACCACTTAAGCCCGTTTTGACCGTAAGTTGAATCGTTTTTATACCTTTTTTGAGGAGACAAATTTATCTTAATCGCATTATAATTTCATTTTGTATATTCAAACACTTTCATTATTATCTGGTTGACAAATGTGGATGGTCGGCTGTTCTCTTTTTTTTTTGTCTGTGACTCTAGCCTTTCATCAATGTTTTGCCGGTTCGAAACATACGGACGGTGACTCAGTCGGTTATAGAGTGAAAGTCCCTCAGTCCGACACATGCTTTCTATCGAATCCCACTCAGACCAAATAAAACTGAAATATTTCTGAGTAGATTTTTCACTTGATCGCCATGTACATGTGGAAGAGGTTCGAGGTACTCGCCGAAGGTCAGGGGTTTCAACCGGTTTCCCTTCCCACTAAACCTGGCCGCCATATAAGTGAAATAATCTTGACTGCGGCGTAAAACATCAATCAATCCAATCAAATTAAACAAATATCCGACTTTTCACTTGATCAGACTATTCGGGATGGTTGACAGGTACCAATGGGCATGGGGTTCCTCTAGGGATAGAACCCGGTTTCTCCCAACCGCTAAACCCGCCTATGCCACCATGTAACTGAAATTATTTTGAGCAAGATATAAAACGTCAGTCAAGACAATGCTGTGTTCTCACGTATGGGTAGCTTCCGAAGAGGGAAAAAACCCTAAGAAACGAGTCTATTTTAAAATTGGGCGATATCATCTGGTAATTAACAGTTCGTCTTATCTTAATTTTTAGGACATTCGTAAAAAGACAATGTCTTTGCTGGTTGGAGATTGTGAGTTTACTAATACAATATTCGGTCGACTTAACCGCGCCACAAAGGGTCATGACGTCATCCGATGTCGTCTGGAGGAGGCTTACGTCATGTGTAACAGCCAGACGTTTGACTTGATCTGGCTGGTGATATCTAACCCAATCAACCAGGAGGCTCTTAGTTTTACCACATCCATCAGGTAGGAACTGTCAGTTTTACCACATCCATCAGGTAGGAACTAAGTTTTACCACATCCATCAGGTAGGAACTGTCAGTTTTACCACATCCATCAGGTAGGAACTGTCAGTTTTACCACATCCATCAGGAAGGAACTGTCAGTTTTACCACATCCATCAGGTAGGAACTGTCAGTTTTACCACATCCATCAGGTAGGAACTGTCAATTTTACCACATCCATCAGGTAGGAACTGTCAGTTTTACCACATCCATCAGGTAGGAACTGTAAGTTTTACCGCATCCATCAGGTAGGAACTGTCAGTTTTACCACATCCATCAGGTAGGAACTGTCAGTTTTACCACATCCATCAGGTAGGAACTGTCAGTTTTACCACATCCATCAGGTAGGAACTGTCAGTTTTACCACATCCATCAGGTAGGAACTGTCAGTTTTACCACATCCATCAGGTAGGAACTGTCAGTTTTACCACATCCATCAGGTAGGAACTGTCAGTTTTACCACATCCATCAGGTAGGAACTGTCAGTTTTACCACATCCATCAGGTAGGAACTGTCAGTTTTACTATTCATTACCAGGAAACAGTCTGCCATGCCACCAGTCTTAAAATACATGTCCCTTCTAGGCAATTCGGGGGGGGGGGGACTCAGTGCGGTTGGGGGGTTGGTTCAGTGCGTTAGTGATCGTCCCTCAGTCCCACACAGACTTCCCATCGATGCGGCACGGGTTCAAATCTCGCTCAGACCAAATGTTAATAATAAAAACCTGAGTGGATTTTTCACTCGTTTGCCGTATGTGGAAGAGTTGCCAGGTACTCGCCGAAGGTCAGGGGGTTTCCTCGAGGCAATGTGCCCAGTCCCCCCCCATCAATCAACCAACCAACCATCTAGGCAACTCGTGATGTTCTATACTTGACCTTCTGTTCGGTATCCGGATGCAAGACCGAAGGCCAAATTTTATTTTAAGTTGACTTCTTGATAGATATTGGAATCCCACTTTGAGTGAACTTTTCACTCGATCGCCGTTTGTGGAAGAGATGTCCGGTACTCACTGAAGGCCGGGGGTTTCCTCTGGAGATAGAGCCCGGTTTCTTCCCCTACTAACCTTGCAACGCCACCATATAATTAAAAGAACTTTTCTCGGACGTTTGATCACTAGTATACCTGGCATCGCTGAAAACGCCGACCCATTCGATTACAAGGTATCATTTATAAATAGTTATGTAGTGTCACTTTCCTGATTTATCATCTGCTTTTAGATTGTTGTTTTCTCTGCCTTTTAGATATATGTACAGCAGTCGTCTAAACAAGACAACAAAAATCATTGGGGTTTCTGCAAAGAGGCCGGATGGTAAGTTTAACGGAATTCTTTGGGTCGCCATCTTGTTTGATTTTGTTAAAATGGGAATATCGCTTTCATTAAAGGGAAAGAAAATCTAAGCTTTAGACTAGTTTAGATGGAAAGAGTAGAGTTCATTAAGTCCAAAACAACTGTCCAATGTATGTTTTATCCCCTCGTAAGTGAATAATTGAAATTTGAAGGTGGCGTTACAATAGAGAATAAGCTCCATAGGCCATTCACAAGGCCGCCACCATTTTTTCATTAGTTTTATCCAATTATTGTTGAATAAAAATTGAAGTGCGTTATAGAGTAGTCATGTGATGCAATTTAGCCAATGGCTGGCTAAGTAATGGCGCGCGGTTGCATACTGACCTATATTTTCGGAGACAATCTTCCCACTTCAAGTTTGTCGCCATGTTTTTTTGGACCTAAATCTACCCTTATACATAAGAGAGCGGTAAAAATACGTCATTCTTGATCTAAAAATAGCTATACCAACATCACGTCATCCTAAAACGGAAAAATGGCTACACAGATAAGCCACTGAAAGGACATACTTCTGTCTGTTTTTATTAGCTTGAGGGTCACTGGAGGTAATTGACGTGAAATGTTTTAAGTACTTTGAAGGTTGTTATCGACGATTATCCCTATGTATTTCTAGAGAATTCCCCTCCTTTAAACAATGACAATTTATTTCTGTCTTACAGTATTGTTATCCCAACTACTAGAAACAAACAATAGTACACAATTACCATTTGTCAATCCTGGTTCTGGTCCATATGCATTCAGTGTTTACTTTCAGTTGACCTTCACCAACATGGAATAGATGACGTCATAGTGGCTCCTTTCTCTCTGCCGAACATCCGGGAAATCTATAAGAAATGGTCCTCCCATTCTATTACAACCGGTAAAAAGGAACATGTAAAGAAAAAGTAACTCGTAAATAATTTAGAAACCACTTTCAGCCAGTTCTTCATTTCAACAATTTTTGCAACTTTCAGATTCATTTAGGGTCATCATTTTTTCACCTTCTGTATTTCAAAATGGGGTTATTTTAGCATAACTCGTGGGTCTTTCTTAATCCTTCAGCATCAGGCTCAATCGAGGTGGATTATGATGGATTAGGGAGAATTGATGAAGAACGTATGGATGACGAAGGGTGAGTTACCTGGTGTCGAGAATTAATGGCACCAAAAGGTACCGTTGGTGGATGGAGGTTTTACGCCTCTATCTTGATTATTTCGCTGATATGGAAATGTTGTTTGCAGGTACAAGTCGGCACTTAGTTAGTCATCGGAACCTTTGCCAAAACGACTCTCATCTGCGAAACTAGTGGGTTTCCGGACCAAATAATACCTTGAGACGTTTCTAGTAACCAGAGGTCCGTTTCATGTAAACCGTTCACCGTGATCTGTAATTCAGATAGTACTGGAGCCTGTTTCACAAAGCGGTACAGCAAGTTTTTACGTTACTACCATAGTGACGTATCTCTACAGTATGGATTGCATTGGCAGTTACATAAAAACCTACGCTGCACGGCTTTGTGAAACCTGCCCCAGATGTTTATTGACTTCGTTACCTTGATCATTGTAGTATTAAAGTTGAAGAAAACCCCTTGACCTTACCACTGTCCCCTCTTCTTGCGGCCTTACATGGAGTCCGGGAATCCTATCAACCACGACAAAAACCACCCCCAGTGAGTGATCACACGACGAAGGAAAAAATGAGAAGGTAAGATTATAAAATGAATCACAATGCCATTCTTATTACGATACACAATGTAGCTCTCTTGTCTTTTCTCCAGACAAGAGTAGGCCTACCGAATATGCTCAGCTACATCTTAAGCCTAGCGCACACGAGAGGCGCCGGCTGAGCTGCCGGCCACGCGTAGCTGGCAGCTCAGCCGGCGCCTCTCGTGTGCGCTAGGCTTAAGTCTGCCATGCAATCTAAACAGAGAGGTCAATCTTCACATGCGAGACTTAGTTCTGAAGCGAAGGGGAGGTAAGCATATATATAGGCACGATTGTCTGCCATGTAGTGAATGATGTACATCGACGGTCACGACTTTAACACTAAAGCCTAGCGCACACGAGAGGCGCCGGCTGAGTTGCCGGCCATGCGTGGCTGAGAGCTAAGCTGTTTCCCCGTGTGCGCGTAAATTTTGGTGAGATTTTCGCCTCTCGAGGCGGTGAGAGAAGTATCTAGCATGTTTGATATTTTCTGCCTCTCGTGCCAAGAATCTCACCGTGTGCGCACAACCTGAGCTGCCAGCTGAGCTGAGAGGAGGGATAGTACAATCGCGTGTGCTTATTAGTAAACTTGGGTGACCAGGAACTTGCCTCAGTCGAGAGCTCATCGTCTGCGCTGAAATCTGTACCTGCTCCCTGGGTCATGCATGCCTTGTAGCTCAGCCGGCGCCTCTCGTGTGCGCAATGCTTTATGTATAACATTTTTTCTCATTTCTGATCCATGATATATAGGACAATATGCCTATATACTTGCCTATTCCAGGGGGACATATAGAACATAAATATATATATATAATGATAGGACGTGGTTCCTACGTAACTATTCATGAAAAGCTTCCACGGTGCGAAACGGTAGCTTTTGATACGACTGTATAATTATAAGACTGAATATTTTCTTTTCTTTAAGAGAGAGAATCAAAGAAAGTTGTGATCAACTGAGGATGCTTTTACCATTTGTTCGTGGTCGGAAGACCGATATGGCGTCTGTGCTGGAAATATGTGTGGATTATCTTAGAATTGTTAATATTGCACTGCCGACTGAGTTCAAAACTGAAGTAAGTCTAAAAATGCACCCTTATCTTAACGTCCGGTTACCCGTATAATACCAAGTTTGCGTTTTATTCCATACAGTATGTGGCCTGTACAAACCGAAAACGTGTTCGAAAAGTAAACAAAATTTAAATAACCGGGACGACCATTCATTTGTTCTTAGCCAAAGTTAGTTCAAAACAATACTTTATCATACATTTTCGAGACTAGAAGCACTAAAAAGCTTCTAAATTATACGTCTTAAGAAAAATATCCACTAATTTCAGCATTCTGTTTTTACGTCAAAATATCAACATTTTGGCAGCTCATGTCCGTTTAAAGTGGCATGAGCTGCCAAAATGTTGATATTTTGACGGTAAAACAGAATGTTGAAATTATTGGCTATTTTTCTCAAGACGTATAATTCAGAAGCTTTTAAGTGCTTCTAGTCTCGATAAAGTATTGTTTTGAACTAACTTTGGCTTAGAATGAATGAATGGTCGTCCCCGTTATTTAAATTTTGTTTACTTTTCGAACACTATTCCGGTTCGTATAGGCCACATACTGTATGGATTTTCCTAATTCCAACGCCAATCATTTAGTTTTTGGATGCCCTTCAAAGACTCTTACTGTCGTGACGATCAGGAATTATGAACAAGTGTGAATTTCGATAGCTCATGCCACTTTAAGGTTATATGTCCCTAAAACTACCGCTAAAAAGACCACCCCCTACTAAATCACACTTAGTCACTCATCCAAACAATAAGTCAATCTAATTAAATGAAACACCGTAAATAATTGGACTTCCAATATCATGTTGGTAAATTTTGCCATTTAATTAGTATATTTGGATTCAGGTTGCTGATATTCTAAGCAAAGAAACCTTGCGTCCAGATAAATCCAGATCGGTTGTCAAATCTACACCGAGGAAAAGGAAACGGGAGCTAGCCAAAAAACCCGAAACCCCTCAAACCAATGTACAACAGTCTTCCTTCGATGATAGGTAGGCTATATTGATTTATTTTTTGTTTTGAAACCTTATAAGAAATTTAAACAGGTTCCACTGTCCCGTTTCTCTCAAACCTTTACAACGCGAACGTTAACTATACCATTATTCTGACTTTATTTTATAGATTTCAAGAAAGGGTATATAGGCTACACTCGCAGCCAACATCCTGAATACTGTTTACATTTCGTTTTCTGCGTTTTTCTCTGTTAGAAGATGTTAAGAACTTTCTATTTTTGTCAAAATTTGAAAGTTTTGGCATTCTTTTAAATTTTTTAATATGAAATTCAAAATTTGATTTGTTTCCTACCCACTACGTAAACAAACTCTTGAGTCTGGGCATGGGCAAAAGCGTTATACTGATTTGAACCGTGGGGACTATCTAAGTGTGTATTACTATTTTACCGACTCTATCTGGAGAAATACAGACGAATGATCTGGTTTGAGGTCCACAAAAGGACTGCTGATAAAATTTGAGAAGTTATTCGGTTACTGATCGCTGTTGTTGTTGTATTTGGGCTTCAATTCAGGATATATATATATATTCATCTTCTCTAGCCAAGTTAAAATCTGCATGTTCCCATTCCGTGAAGCAGAAAGACGATGATTTTGTCCACATTTCAAACCTGACAAAACCGTGAAATTCTTTGAGAGCGGTGTCAATCACTCAATGCACACCAGCTTGATCAATCAAACAAAATGATGATGAAAGAAGAGATTGTCAAGGGCTTGGTTAGTTGAAGATCTCCAAACACTGTGGCCAAAGTAAGTGGCCACCCATCATCAATATACTTTGGCCACAGAGTTTGTAATCTTCAACTAGGGCTGGTAAAGTAAGTAAACCAGGATAGAGACACACGAGTGCGGCTAACTAGGGCTAGGTCTGCTAGCAGTCTGATAACTTAGAGGATTTCCGTGCGTGTCAAAGCCGACCGGTAGCGAGCGAAGATATAGCCCGAGTGTGTTCCGACTGGGTCTGCCAGATTACTACGCCAACGTCTGTAGGCTATAACCAGAGAGAAAATCAATACGGCGAAGACAGATTTGGTATTGTCTGTTTCTTTAAATTACATGGAGTCTAAACTTAAAAGGCTGATTTTTTAAAAGGAAAATCTTGTTTTCTTTAATTGGCACATTTTAACATATAGCGTTCCAATTTCGTGGCACCAGTCCCGATAGCTCAGTTGGTAGAGCGCCGGCTTCTGGGCTGGGAGATACAGGTTCAAGCCTAGGTTGCTGCTGCTGCTTCGCTTGGCTCTCAGCAATAGGAGTTAGAGCAGCGACTTGTTGGCCTGGTGTCAGTATACTGTGACTAGGTGAGGGGGCTTGCTGGGTGTCTTCGGCAAGTCGTCTCGGTGAGACAGCAACAAATAAAAGAGCAGTGGAAATCAGCCCTCCCACATGGAGACACCGTCTTCATATGACTGAAATACTGTTAAGCAGGACGTAAAACCCAAATCACTCACTCACTCACTCACTCAAATTTCGTGTTAATAGTAATAATATATAGGATTACAGAGTTTTATTTCTTTCCCATGTAGCTGCCAAAAGGGCTGTTTTGGTTCTAAGCAAAGAAACCTTGCTTTTGAGGAACACAAAAGGACTGCTGATAAAATTTGAGAAGTTAATCAGTTACTGATCGCTGTTGTTATTGTATTTGGGCTTCAATTCAACGTAGGCCTATTGTTTTACACCTCCATTTAGACATTTTAAATATTACTCTACATACATATTGTGTCCAATGTTTAATTTTAGTGGTTTTGTTTGTAGAGAACTAGTGTAAATTGGCATTCTTAACAAATGTCCAGAAGGCTATAGCAGCGAGTGTGCCTTTAAGTACACTGAAACACTAACGTTACTTATCCAGTATATTCCCAGCAGTTACATCAATGGAAAACTCACACTTCTGTAGAAAAATATTGGTGAATTTCCTATTTTTTCACGATTTCGCCCGAAATTTGGCAGCTTGTATACTCATCAATGAAATAGTCTGGAAGTTAATTCAACGCCTATATTTAAATCCTTAACGATTTGGTCAGGAGGTTCACAGGTATCGTGAACAAATTTCTATGGTAATCATCTGGAATGAATAGTCCGCTTCCTTCAATATCCATTCAGGGGCCTCCGTGGCTCAGTAGGTAGAGCGTTGGACGCTCAATCCGAACAGCCTTCCACCAATAGGCCGCGGGTTTGAATCCCACTCAGTCCAAACAAAAAATATTGGAAAATTGTTTGACTGGGTTTTTAATCGAACGACCTATGTGGGATGATTGTCAGTTACCACGGGAAGGTCGTGGGTTTCCTCCGGGCATACAGTTTCCGGTTCCCCCCCACAATAAAACTGGCAACCCGCCAAATAAGTGAAATAATCTTGATCGCGCCGTAAAACACCAAACAATCAATCAATCCAATTTACATTCGTAAATAGACCGCTTCCCTTCAATATCTATTCAAGCGTCTATAAAATGACCTGCAAGAGAACTTCCGCTTTTCTCCTGGCACAATATTGCTTTGATTGTTGCATTAAGTAATCGGAAGTGGGAAATAAAAGTAGCTACGGAATTAATTATCCGTTTTTCTTGGGTATTCTTCATCTTTTTAGCCCGATGTACACGCCACCACCCACACCCGGAAGTGAAAGTTCTGATTCAGTATCCAGTCCAATGACCGTAAATATCAAAATAGAACCCAGCAGAAGACCGTCTCCAGAACCAACAATCATCAAACTTAGTATGTAGTTGTCAGATTCATTTATAACCTTCACTCGATATTTGGTGGCCAGGGTAAAGGCCCTGGTAAAAATAATCCGGCCCATTCTAATACTTGTAGTCTTGCTGATAGCGGGCCATTTTGGTGTAGGCCTAAATCAGTATTGGCCACAGCCACCACACATATAGTTAAAGTTCCGACTCTTGTTAAATAGACTTCAACTATTGCCAGCTACTTTTGTCGCTCGTGAATAGGTCCTTATGACTTTACCGTGTTGAATTTGTCCATACATTTTAATTTTAAACTTTATTTTCAGCGAAGAACTTACATGCAGCGAGGGATCTCGAATTCTTCACAACGCAAAGAAATCCATCGGGTGGATGTTACTCTATTTCTCCATTTGCTCGACCTACGGATCTTCAGCTTCAAACGACTGGCAACTATTTCCCAACTTCTTTGGGGAATAACTTACTAATGGCTGGACTTGAGATGGAAGAAGCTGTTTGTCGACTGCCCACTCGTACATTTCCTATCTCCAGTAGTTCGGGGCATCCTATGGACCCTTTAGCAAACTACGTCAATCCTAATGCAGTACTTCCAGTTATTTATTCCTCTCCATTCCCGAACCAGTGTTTGGATACTCGTGGGATAAATGAATCTTTCCGGAAGAAATCCCCTTAACATATGATTCATTTCTCATCTTTTGACAGGCGAATTAACCGATGTTAAAGTTGAGTATAATTGTTTGACTGTCACAGGCCGGACGCCCAGTGCCCCCAACCAGTCCTTATCTGTCCAAGAACAATAAAGGGCATATCTCCTGGTAATTCAGATCACAAGGCGTTGTGGGACCCGGTCCTAACAGGTTTATTAACCACATACCAGAGTCTTTCAGATGACCTACCATTCGGTATTCATAACGCGTCGTCTATTTTCTTACATTCTATTCCGAATTGTTTTAACTTTCTTATACAACTGCTCTTTTACCGACAAAGACCATATCTTGTTTAAGGGATTCTATTACTTTATCGATCTAAGCGTGCAATGTGTGTAGTTATCCGGTGTGAGAGAGTGGGGTTTCACCTGGACCAGGACAGAGATATTTTGTCTATTTTAATCACCGACATTTGACAGGTTCGGTGACGTTCTCTTTGGAATGGAAGAAATATACACTACATTTTTCAAAGATTTAATCCTCTGCTGGATCAGAAAATCACCATATAGATATTCATACAAATATTTGTGACATTAAAATTGTATTGTTTGCTATGCAAAACTGTGCTAGTTACTACAGATGAAAATGTGCTATTTGATAAAAAATGAACTAAATGCTGATATGCAATTAGGCTTCTTTTGTAATGTACTTTTGAATATAAAATGACATGTTTTGATTTCTTTAATGACGTTTCAGTTTTGTACATTGGATAGAAATCCAATAGATTTTGCTAAGAAATATACTCTTTGAAGAGAGCACTTTTAAGACGATTTCGACATGGTTGACTTTCGCAAGCGGTGTTGGTCTCCATGAAGTGTGGTAGTTACCAGGTATGACCTGGGAGACGAAACTACCGGATTAAATACGAAGGGCTGGTTGTTTTTCTTTTCTGTTTTAATTAAAACCTTTTAGACTGAGAGGGATTTTTTTACGACTTTAAACATATTTCAAATTATTTCTTAATTCTTGTGGACATCCAGTTTTATTTAATATCTATATTTTGTACGACTTGAGTAAGTAGTCGGAGTAATTTTATGATAACTTTTACTCAATGTTATGTTTTTATTTTTCGTAATATTTGTTTTATTTAAATCATTAGAAAATAATCTGTTGTGTTGTATTGAAACATTTTGTCAATTTGTGTCTTTCATTTTTTCATAGCCCAACCCACAAACTTGAATAAGTAATGATATACACATCCGAGTTCAACTATATATATAGAAGGATGGTTTGATAGCGAAAGAATCCTAACTATTGTATTTTCTAGGTGACTGACCGTAGGCATAACATGTTTATAGGAGTTGTAGTATAGTTGAAATTTACTACTTATCGGTGGACTCCCATGCAAATGCGCAATATTATTTGATATTTGACATTTTTGATAAATTCAGGTATACATATAGTCTGGCGATCTAAATAAGAGTTTTGTGCTGGTTTAAAAAAATACCCCACTGGGGAAAAAGTTGACTGTATAACATGTAATGAGAATAACCCCTAATTGTTGGCTTTTTTGGTCTATTTCGCTATATAACACAATGACGTAATTTGTTGGTATTGGAAAACTGGCTGTGAATGTGATCCCCTTAGTAACGTACAGTCTGCGTATCCTTAAAGCTTGTTTGTACATAGTCTTTGTATATGTAAATATTTTGAAAGTCGAAGTAATTCATCTATTTATATTCTCTAATATACATAGACCTTCTGGTTTTACTTTGTCATATGTATTCGTGGAGATACTCAACTTTGAAAACCATTGTTTTGTTTATGAAATTTTGACATATCTTCTTGCAGGCTTGTATTCCTCCAGGTTCGATATTTTGTGTCGAATCGTGTTCTTGTTACTGCTGACTCGTTACATAAAACGCTGTTGCTCGAAAATGGGAATTCAAGTTTAGTCATTGGTAAAAGTTAAGAATAAATGAACATTCGCACTTATATCCAAACTTGTACTCGTTAACTATGCGAATAATTTTACTCAGAAAAACTAGAAAAGTAATAAAAATAACTTTCACCCAAACGTTATTTGTTTCGTTATTCCCTGTTGCTTGTATATTACAGGTAGACCTGTATCCATGTAGTTCAGGAATTCTGAGAAGCTTAAGACATGTATCCCTGTAGTTCAGGAATTCTGAGAAGCTTAAAGCATGTATTCCTGTATTTCAGGAATTCTGAGAAGCTTAAAACATGTATTCCTGTATTTCAGGAATTCTGAGAAGCTTAAGACCTGTAGTTCAGGAATTCTGAGAAGCTTAAGACCTGTATCCCTGTAGTTCAGGAATTCTGAGAAGCTTAAGACCTGTATTTCCGTATTTCAGGAATTCTGAGAAGCTTAAGACCTGTATCCCCGTATTTCAGGAATTCTGAGAAGCTTAAAACATGTATTCCTGTATTTCTGAGAAGCTTAAGACATGTATTTCCGTAGTTCAGGAATTCTGAGAAGCTTAAGACATGTATTTCCGTAGTTCAGGAATTCTGAGAAGCTTAAGACATGTATCCCTGTAGTTCAGGAATTCTGAGAAGCTTAAGACCTGTATTTCCGTATTTCAGGAATTCTGAGAAGCTTAAGACCTGTATCCCCGTATTTCAGGAATTCGGAGAAGCTTAAAACCTGTATTCCTGTATTTCATGGATTCTGAGAAAAAATTAAGACATGTATTTCATGGATTCTGAGAAGCTGAAGACCTGTATTCCTGTATTTCAGGAATTCTGAGAAGCTGAAGACCTGTATTCCTGTATTTCAGGAATTCTGAGAAGCTTAAGACCTGTATTTCAGGAATTCGGAGAAGCTTAAGACCTGTATTTCAGGAATTCGGAGAAGCTTAAAACCTGTATTTCAGGAATTCGGAGAAGCTTAAAACCTGTATTCCTGTATTTCATGGATTCTGAGAAAAAATTAAGACATGTATTTCATGGATTCTGAGAAGCTTAAAACCTGTATTCCTGTATTTCATGGATTCTGAGAAAAAATTAAGACATGTATTTCATGGATTCTGAGAAGCTGAAGACCTGTATTCCTGTATTTCAGGAATTCTGAGAAGCTGAAGACCTGTATTCCTGTATTTCAGGAATTCTGAGAAGCTGAAGACCTGTATTCCTGTATTTCAGGAATTCTGAGAAGCTTAAGACCTGTATCCCTGTAGTTCAGGAATTCTGAGAAGCTTAAGACCTGTATTTCCGTATTTCAGGAATTCTGAGAAGCTTAAGACCTGTATTTCCGTATTTCAGGAATTCTGAGAAGCTTAAGACCTGTATCCCCGTATTTCAGGAATTCGGAGAAGCTTAAAACCTGTATTCCTGTATTTCATGGATTCTGAGAAAAAATTAAGACATGTATTTCATGGATTCTGAGAAGCTGAAGACCTGTATTCCTGTATTTCAGGAATTCTGAGAAGCTGAAGACCTGTATTCCTGTATTTCAGGAATTCTGAGAAGCTTAAGACCTGTATTTCAGGAATTCGGAGAAGCTTAAGACCTGTATTTCAGGAATTCGGAGAAGCTTAAAACCTGTATTTCAGGAATTCGGAGAAGCTTAAAACCTGTATTCCTGTATTTCATGGATTCTGAGAAAAAATTAAGACATGTATTTCATGGATTCTGAGAAGCTTAAAACCTGTATTCCTGTATTTCATGGATTCTGAGAAAAAATTAAGACATGTATTTCATGGATTCTGAGAAACTAGACCTGTATTCCTGTATTTCAGGAATTCTGAGAAGCTGAAGACCTGTATTCCTGTATTTCAGGAATTCTGAGAAGCTTAAGACCTGTATTTCAGGAATTCGGAGAAGCTTAAGACCTGTATTTCAGGAATTCGGAGAAGCTTAAAACCTGTATTTCAGGAATTCGGAGAAGCTTAAAACCTGTATTCCTGTATTTCATGGATTCTGAGAAAAAATTAAGACATGTATTTCATGGATTCTGAGAAAAAATTAAGACATGTATTTCATGGGTTCTGAGAAAAAATTAAGACATGTATTTCATGGGTTCTGAGAAGCTGAAGACCTGTATTTCAGCGATTCTGAGAAGCTTAAGACCTGTATTTCAGCGATTCTGAGAAGCTTAAGACCTGTATTTCAGCGATTCTGAGAAGCTTAAGACCTGCATTTCAGCGATTCTGAGAAGCTTGAAGGAGGGGAAATCTCTAGAAATACATAGGGATTATCGTCGATAACAACCTTCAAAGTACTTAAAACATTTCACGTCAATTACCTCCAGTGAACCTCAAGCTAATAAAAACAGACAGAAGTATGTCCTTTCAGTGGCTTATCTGTGTAGCCATTTTTCCGTTTTAGGATGACGTGATGCTGGTATAGCTATTTTTAGATCAATAATGACGTATTTTTACCGCTCTCTAATGTATAAGGGTAGATTTAGGTCCAAAAAAACATGGCGACAAACTTGAAGTGGCAAGATTGTCTCCGAAAATATAGGTCAGTATGCAACCGCGCGCCATTACTTAGCCAGCTATTGGCTAAATTGCGTCACATGACTACTCTATAACGCACTTGAATTTTTATTCAGCAATAATTGGATAAAACTAATGAAAAAATGGTGGCGGCCTTGTGAATGGCCTATGGAGCTTATTCTCTATTGTAACGCCACCTTCAAATTTCAATTATTCACTTACGAGGGGATAAAACATACATTGGACAGTTGTTTTGGACTAAATGAACTCTACTCTTTCCATCTAAACTAGTCTAAAGCTTAGATTTTCTTTCCCGTTAAGAACTGCATTTCAGCGATTCTGAGAAGCTGAAGACCTGTATTTCAGGGATTCTGAGATGGGAAACATTTTGATCAGGAATGGTGCCATTACCAGGACAACCAAGTTTAGTGGAGAGGAAATCCGGCCTTCTGAGAGTGCTCTTTCCAAGTGATTAAATTACTCATAAATTTGTTAATTTTTATTTGGTCTGATTGGGATTAGACTCCTCGATAGCAGTCCCTGTGTCTGACTGAGAGACATATCACCAGCTTGTTCCCCCTGAAAGTTTAGAGAATTAATCCCGTTGGTGTTTTGTTATTTATTTTTTTTCAATTATTTTAATTACAACAATCAATTGTATCGATGTCGCTATTTCTGTTAAATTGAGCTGTTGCAATTTAGCTAACTTCCTCTTAATTTCAATTTGAATGTGTCAAGAGTCGTTTTTTTTTCTTACAAGTCAATCATGCGGTTTTCCCTGATTCTGCAGGATGAAGCTAAAAGTTCAAATAGGTCACCCTGGTAAACTGGAGTGATGAGCGTACACGCGCTAACAGTTTAAAGTGGCACGAGCTGCCAAAAAGTCTCCTTACAAAGATGATAATACAGTCAATTCACATATGGAATAAATACATAATAATGAACATACTAATATTGTAAATTTATAAATATCATAATTCTATGTAGCTGGTTGCACGTCCGTGGTGTTGGTATTTCCTTTAGGCTGATGTCAATTGGTCCCTCCGAGAGTCGGTTATCTATATTGGACATTCAGTAAAATGGTAACGAAAGGTAAAACAACTAACAAAGACAGGATTTGAAGACCATTGAAAAACTAAATGATTAGCGTTGGAATTAGAAAAATTCATACAGTATGTGGCCTATACGAACCGGAATAGTGTTCGAAAAGTAAACAAAATTTAAATAACCGGGACAGCCATCCATTCATTCTAAACCAAAGTTACTTCAAAACAATACTTTATCGTACATTTTCGAGACTAAAGGTACTAAAAAGCTTCTGAATTATACTTCTTGAGAAAAATAGCCGATAATTTCAACATTCTGTTTTTACGTCAAAACATCAACATTTTGGCAGCTCATGCCACTTTAACGCTATCATTGAATTCTCCATCTGCAGTACTTTAGTCACAAGATAGTGGGTAAAAAGCCTTAACAGTCAGTACTTGTCCATAGGAAGAGAGTGATCGCGCATGGCAATTCGTGTTTTGTTCAAATTCAAAGAAAGTTATTCCCTTTTTTTAGATCGGAGTAGACATTTCGCTCGATTGCGGTATGTGGAAGGTGATAGGCGAAGGTCGGTGATTTCCTCCAGACAATGAGCCCTGGTTTCCTTCACTTTCTGTAAGTCAAATAATCTAGAGTGCGGCGTAAAACATCAATCAATGCATCTTGTTTAAGCAAATGTGTTAGTCAAAATGTAAGGTCAACAACTTACAACAGCGACATCTGTTGATTGATTGATTGAACGCCGCGCTCAAGATTATTTCACTTATATGGCGGCGTTGGCAGATTTATTGTGGGAGGAAACCGGGCTCTATGCCCAGAATTTTAGAATTTTTTTGGACTGAGTAGGCTTCGAACCCGCGACCCGTTGGTGAAAGTCATCTGTTGAAAAGGTTGGCTGCGGAAAAATGTTAACAGAAGGGGTGGGTTTATTTTTTGTTTTTGGGGGTTGTGGCAAAACAAATTGGGAGCGGGTGGTGTCCTTCGGTAAAACCGCACAACGCCGTAAATTTCGCTGCACACATTTCACACACAGACAGGCTTTTGATGAACTTATTTATAGTAGAATAGTTGGTTTGCATTTGCAAAATTGACCACAACAATCGGTCTATGACAAAGGTAAGAACCGGACATAACCCAAAGCTTTTTTGAAATACGCTGTATTTCCATTGTTAGAACTCTACAAAGTGGAGGTAGATTTGGTGGTTTGAGTGGGACAGCCTCGTTCCATTGTAATGCAGAGAAACACAATGAAAGATCTAACTAAAGATAATTTCGTTAGGTTTTAATAAATTAGTTCAACCTTGTTTTTATTTTAACTATCCGAGGTAAAATCCAAAGAAATATTTTGACCGTATGGCCTGTCTACAGTTTTCTGTACAATTCCCTATTCGTTTAAAAACACAAAGCCCTAGTCCGAAATATCTGCGATGATGATGTAAGATATTTTCTGACAGATAGGCCATCATCATCTATCTATCAGAAAATGTCTTACATCATCATCGCAGATATTTCAGACTAAAAAAGCCCGTCCTATCTTCCTGACCGTCAAAGTAAGTACAGAATGAGACACATGTGAGCAGGCTAAGTCCGTCCCAGACATCTCGAGAGGTTTGGGGAAATGCTTCCTCCTTTCAAGAGCAAAACAAGAAGGTTAACTTATTGCTTTCGTCTCCATTTTGAACTTTAAGAAATTATTGTTTCAATATGTAAGCATGAGCTGCCAAATTCGAACGTTTTCATAAATTCTGATTGTAAGGACAGTAAGAGTCTTTGAAATTCATCGAAAAACTAAATGATTGATGTTGGAATGAGGGAAATCCATGCAGTCTGAAATAGTGTCTGAAAAGTAAACAAAACTTAAATAATGAGCCCATTCGTTTTAAGGCTAAGTTAATTCAAAGCACTAGTTTAACTACATTTTTGAGAGTAGCACTTAAAAATAGCTGATGATCTTCGAATTCTGTTTGAACGGAAAAATATCGTGATTTTAGCAGCTCCTGTCACTTTCATGATGTAGATTCTACTAATCCAAAACGGTACTGGCATTCAGCTGAAAAAATTTGTCTGAGGGATGTTAATCCAACCACAAACAACAGTCTGAATATTATACGGACTCATTTACAGATATATTTTGATGCCATTTGGAGTTGATAACACGCCTACAACTTATTGAAGTTTGATGGGGTTATTTAGTGTTGACACCCAACATGAATTTATTTCGTAGATTAAGAACAAAACAATAATTCAAACTCCTTCTTAAAAATGACACAAAAGCCATGCCTGGTGTAAAAATGTTTATTATTTTTTTCGTTTTTCTTTGGAGCCATTAATATGTAAAGGTAACAATAAAATGGGGCATTTAAAATAAACACATTACCGTGTAAAAATCAGATAAACATGGGTGAAATATATATTCCATGATATATAAACAACATTCTACAAAATACTGTTCCATTTGTTGTCAAAATTAAAGTAAATAAAATTTACTTTTCCCCCTTGAGTATTTTTTCAACATATTGACGGACTTGCAGGTGTAGGGCATCTTTGGTGGATTGGAAAGTGTCTTGTGCTAATTTCTTTGCAGCCTCTGACCCTTTCATCATAGCTTTATACACAGGTAAAGTGTACTTCTGTTTGCCTGTAAAATAATAACCATAAATGTTTTTTTCATTCGTTCTTAAACAACTGAATTACATCTGGAGAAATGATTTTGGCCGAAGACTTTATCATTGGACATGCATCGGCTTTCAACTTAATTTCTTCTATATATACATACCATTTTTTGGCGTAATCGTGAGCGTAAAACATCAATCAATCGTTTTACATATGAGTTACAACACTATCAATCACAGTTTTCAAGTTGTATCTTTTCATTATGGTATCCGGCTGGGACTAATTTGTGATTGGACTGCTTTGTGAAACGTGACCCAGGCCCTTATCTGACAAGTAGGGAATCTTTTGTTTTAATTTTCATTTCCAAAGGTCTATAAATGGTTTTTCCAAACTTACCTTGACGATAGAGAAAATCAGACACCTTGTTAAATTCACTTCGTAAATCATGCTTCAGGACTATTTTGGACCATCGCATACAAATCTATAACAACAAACAGTTTTTCATACGATCAACACAACATACATTTAAGTGCCACTTGTCGCCGTAGCCGGTTTGACATTTGTTAAGAAAACCAATTTACACGAGCTTACTACAGCTACATGTAACCCCACTAAAATGAAACATAGGACACAAAAACGTCCAATTAGGTTTAGTGCATACAGTTGTAAATGAGGGAGAAAAACAAACGAAGAACTTAAGCTTGATTACAACAACAGCACCGATCAGTGTCGGTTAACTTAAGTGTTGGATTACTCTCATTCAGGTGTTTTTGTCTGTGGTTTGCACTCGGCAGGCTTTAATAGTCATTCTTACTTGATCGTTAGTATGTATTTCTTAGATAAAGTTTATAATAGATAGCTATGCGGAAGAGTTGCCCTCCAATGGTGGTAGTTTTCTTTTGGCAGAGAGTCTGGTTTCCTCCCCCCCCCCCACCCCCATACCACCTTATAAGTGTAATAATCTCAAGCGAGGCTAAAAAAATCAATCAATAAATCAAAATTATATCACTGAATTGATTGGCCAAAATCCCATGGACATCCAACTTGACCTTGCATCCCATGAACGATGATACGATCAAATGATCGAGGGAATATACTTAGTACTGAATTAATGATCATATTTATTAAACCACATAATTTTTTATTTTGTTAATTCACATATACATTCATTCAAACGGTTTGTGTTTTTTTCGCAAGAAGAAAGAACCTGAATATTTTTCACTGATTTGACTTTTTCAAACTGGCATCAGCTGACAAACTTTTGATATTTTGTTGATAAAATAAATCTCAAATTATTTTTCTTAAGAAATGATACCAGGCTCGAGAATGTACATCAAGATATTGTTCAGAAATAATTTAGCCCTAGAATGGATGAACGTGCATCTCAGTTATTCAAATTCTGTTCGCATGTGTACAGTTACGCTTCATACATCTACATATGGACGGCTGTGATAGTGTGTTTTAGTGTTCATAAATACATATGGACGGCTCACAGAATGCTTTTTTTGAATGACATGAATGATTTACATGTAGTCCTTCATTGAGCCTCTATCACACAATGTTGAGACAATCAAAATTTACAAGAAAAGTTAGAAATTTGCCATTTAACCACAAAAAATAAGACCATAGCTGAAAAGAGTGATCAGTCTTTTTTTAACTGGCCTACCTCAGCGCTATCACTGTTGACAATATGTGGATATGTTTTTATTAAAGCCTCTAACGTTCCGGCAGGCAGAGAATCCCTCTCCAGTAGTTTATCCAGGAAATGAAACACCTGATAAGCTCTCCATTTACTGACGTCATCACCGGGAACCTACAGGTGTGAAAAATACAGGTGAGGTATTCCGACTGATCAATGTGCTTTACACACCTTCAGGACTCGGACTGATCAATGTGCTTTACACGCCTTCAGGACTCGGACTGATCAATGTGCTTTACACACCTTCAGGACTCGGACTGATCAATGTGCTTTACACACCTTCAGGACTCGGACTGATCAATGTGCTTTACACACCTTCAGGACTCGGACTGATCAATGTGCTTTACACACCTTCAGGACTCGGACTGATCAATGTGCTTTACACACCTTCAGGACTCGGACTAATCAATGTGCTTTACACACCTTCAGGACTCGGACTAATCAATGTGCTTTACACGCCTTCAGGACTCGGACTGATCAATGTGCTTTACACGCCTTCAGGACTCGGACTGATCAATGTGCTTTACACGCCTTCAGGACTAAATTCAATTCAATTCACCATATAATATATTAATTGATTGATTGTTTGGTGTTTTACACCGCGCTCAAGATTATTTCACTTATATGGCGGCGTTGCCAGTTTTATTGTGGGAGGAAAGCGGGCTCTATGCCCGGAGGAAACCCACGATCTTCCGTTGGTAACTGGCATCCATCCCACATAGGTCGTTCGAGTGAAAACCCAGTCAGAACATTTTCCAATTTTTTTGACTGAGTGGGAATCGAACCCGCGACCCATTGGTGGAAGGCTGTTTGGATTGAGCGTCTAACGCTCTACCTACAGGCCCCTACCATATAATATAGAATGGAGGGTAATGTATAACAAAATAAAGAGTCAGTGTTTTCATCTTTAAACCCCAGAGCGCTTGATTTATCCCAGAAAATAAGAACATATGAATACTAAATAAATAGCTACTGTTTACTAATAACTTGAAATAGACATTTCTTTCTGCTAAAATCGTGTACCCACTCAGCAAATATCTCCACAGACTGGATTTTATATTGGAGTGATATTGGACATGTAGTGTTCATAGCTTGAGATAATCTGTTTCTGAGATTTGTACCATGAGCTTCCTTAAGTCATTATTGAGAATTTTTATGGGAGTATATAAATATATTTTTGACTCTAGAGTTAGAAAATGATTGAGTGGATGGATGTTATACTCAAGGTCATTTTACTTATACGGCGACATTGGCAGGTTTAGAGGCAGAGAAAACTGTTCTTTACGCCCAGAGGAAACCTCCTCGGTGAGTACATGGCCACTGTGTGACCAAATGAAAAACCCACTCAGACATTTGTCACTTTTATTTAGTGTGAGGGGTGTTCAAACCAGTAACCCATCGATAGAAGGCCTGTATCGGATTGAGAGACTAGCACTTGTTGACCTAGCCACAGAGGCCCCCTCATTTTTATTCAACCAGTGTTCAAAAACAGTTTTTAAAACAACTGGTGAAATGTTTACCTGTCCTTGGAATGCTGCCCATTTTTCCACAACCTGTTCCACGGGATCAGTTAGCTCCCTTCCTGCTGATAGATCCGGTTCAAAGGGAGGCCACCCTGATGTGTTCAACCAACTGTTGAAATCTAGCCCTTCCCTATTTAAAATTGTAAGTGAACATTATTTAATTCACAGATAATGCAATCCAAACAGGGTGGTTGTGTTAGAATCATCTTTTAAAATATAATCTATATCATTGAAATCTTGTATGGAAACAGAGGCACGTGGGCCCACTTTCACGAATCCACCTTAGTGAGAATGACCTTAGTGGCTAACGATATAACTTAATGGAGGCACGTGGGCCCACTTTCACGAATCCACCTTAGTGAGGATGACCTTAGTGGCTAACGATATAACGTAAGGGAAATTTTGAGATGGAGCTACGTCACTTACGAAACCTCTTTAACCTCATCTTAAGATCCCGGTCTCCCCCAACCCGACTAAACCTGGCACAACCACCATATAAGTGAAGTCATCTTGAGTGCGGCATTAAACATCAATCAATCAATCAAACCAATAGGCTCACATCTTACTTTTTATCCACTTGTTGGTCTCGTAAGTGAGGGAAATATTCTAAATAATACTCCAACATATCTTCAGCAACTACACTCTGAAAAGATCAATAATAATAATAATATATTTTGGTCACCAAGAGATTCTGGCAATTCTATACGTTTATTGTGCTCACTAACACTGGTAAATATGGTCTGTAATAGTCAACAGATAAAACATCACAGAGATTTACCGGACCCTTAAAACCTGCATCTCTGACCCTCATTTTCTCACTTGGTCCCCAAAATTGCAATGAGAAGGGTCCCATGGGATGCAAATAAATAGCAAAATATTATACAATAATGCATATTTAAACACTAATTGGACCCCACTCAATGTATATGGGACCCTGCTTTTTATCTGATGAGGGTCCAATGAACCCCAACATTTTGCGAGCCAGAGAAAACCCTGATCCCCTTCAATGACAAACGATTTCGAGAGCATATTTGACTTACAAGTATTCAATCAGAACAACCAGTCTATATATAAGATACATTTACTGCTTCACACTGACTACAATAGCTGT
Source organism: Lepidochitona cinerea (assembly GCA_963971465.1). Taxonomy (NCBI): domain Eukaryota; kingdom Metazoa; phylum Mollusca; class Polyplacophora; order Chitonida; family Tonicellidae; genus Lepidochitona; species Lepidochitona cinerea. The sequence goes on along the minus strand of OZ020563.1, from coordinate 27,425,612 downwards.
TTCTCAGTCCCGAACCCCATCAAATTAAAAAAAAAACCAGTCAAAAACAGAACTTTATTCAGACACGGATATCTAAGTTAATACATTTAACTTACCTTGTATTTAAATTTGTCCACATACGATTTCAGAAATTCGTCAAATTTATCCTCATCGCCAACTAGACTTTGAAGGTAGCTTACGAACATAAAACCTTTTTCGTAAGGAGTCTCGTTATATGTGTCATCCGGGTCGACCCCAGGCTCTATGACAACCCTTAGTCGATTTAACGGGTGGTCCTGCAAAATGAGCATTCAATTCATTTCACAAGGTTAAACAATATTGAAATCACACCACTAAGCATTTAACCGAAACACCACAGATTCCAATAATTCCGTAATTCAATATGAGAGGACTTATCACATTCTCTTTTAAAAGTTAAGCCAAATCAGTTATGGAAGCCTAAAGATCGTCACTATCTGAGAAATTTATTAAATTTTTTTTTCTCTTAGCCTGTACATTGGCACATATTTTTGTTTGGCGTAAATGAATGCTCCATGTGACCAAAGATTACGCGGCTAATCAGGATATACAATGTTACAACATTTGCACAGAAAAGAGGGGATGAAACATAACTTCTATTATATAAACTTTTAGTTTTAAACACACATGATCCTTATCACACAAGGAGTTGAGTATTGGAATTTAGATTTTTGATATTCCCTAAATTTGATTTTTTCCTACCAACCGAAAAAAAAAATTCAGCATAAATTTGAAAAAATTGACTTATGGAAATCTTCTTTATAAATACCAGGCCAGGTGTTGTCTACAGGTGACCATGGGAACCATTATAAAACTGACTTACAATTTCATGTATAATGACATCTGTGAGGGACTTGTCACCCACCAGCAGACACGGAGTGACATTTGCACAGAAAAGAGGGGATGAAACATAACTTCTATTATATAAACTTTTAATTTAAACACACAGAATCCTTATCACACAAGGAGTTGAGTATTGGAATTTAGATTTTTGATATTCCCTAAAAAAGATGCATTAACTAGTAGTTAACAATTAATTAATTTATTTATCTTCTATCTTCTAATACATCTACAGTCAAAATGATCGAGCAGACGACATACAGTGTATACTTAGAACCGTTATTGATCGATGTATGAAGAATTTTGTGTTCCGTTTTCCATTTGTAGATTTGAATTAGAGTCAAATTAGATAGAAATAAAAACTGTGCACAATTAATGAAGCTTAGGGGACTGTAAGAGATCCTCATAAGACATGACATAGACTGATCCAGAGACATTTTGATACCTGAATACAGGTATGGGCGCCCAAACTCACAAGCCAAAAATCCGCCCAAATTCTTAAAACCAACAGATTTTTATGTCAAAATAGCATTTAATGTGGAATTTTGGGCCAGAGATGTTGTTTTTGTCTTATTGTTGGAACATTTTGAACCGAAATGGTATGCCCAAATTATCCCTGGATCAGTCCCTGCATGTTTTGGGCTTTTCGAAGGGAGTAAACATTTAAAGTGGTGGTGGTCATGTTTTTTCGTCAAGCGGGTCATAACAAAATCAGGCCGGGTGTATGGGTTTATATGACCCGGGTAATCGACCAATCAAAATTCAGCATTTGCTAACTAACTTGGTTGAAGGATAACATTCTAGTTTATCATGGAAAGAGCATTTGGATCCTGATAAGAGAGACAAAAAGTTAACATGTTTACTAAAATAACTAAGAAAATTGATAAAACGCACTTCACGTTCGGATACACCACAAATGAAAAATATAATATTTACTACACAAAATAGCAAAGAAAAATCTAGATTTAAAGAAGTTGAGTTTATTTCCAGGACATGAAACTGGTCATTTTGACATACATCATAGGTCTGTCATATAAAACCAGGATAGCATGCTATTGCCTTTTCAATGGTTTCAATTTCAAATTGAAAATACTAAATGATGCCAAAACTTTTGTTTTTGGGTAAAAATAAAAAGTTCCTAACTTCTTCTGTCTGGGAAAAATGCAGAAAAGTGCCCACTGTTTTTTATGTAAACAGTATTCGGGGTTTTTGCGGCAAGTGTGCCTTTAACTACGGCAGTCGAAATTAAGAACTAAGATTTGAAAATGTTTTCTGAAAAAAATATTATTTTTTTTTCAACCAAAATATTAGGTGCATAAAGATTCATAGTAAATACAGATTTCCCTAGCTGTACCTTAAGAAGGATAAAACTTCCGTTTGTGTCAACATACTGCTTCCTTATCTGAAACTTCTTACTATCACAGACAATTCTAGATAAATTATTCTCATGGGAAAATAGGTTTTGATTATCCCACTGACACCTCCAAAATGTCTCATCCTGATATACTAGATTTTTCTGTGCTATTTTGTGTGGTAAATATTATATTTTTCATTTGCTGTGTTTTATAGATGCCACATTTTTTATTTATAATGCAGATTTTTTATTTTTCAAATATATATTAATTATCCTTGGTTTCCCTTCGTTTCTAAACCCCGAACATTTAATGAATAAAATTAAACAATTTGTTACAATGACTGGCAGAGATTGAACTACCTCCCCTGTATCATCCATGTGTTGCCTCAAAAGTTGTCTCCCTGTCTGGACTTCCAAACATGTCTGTGCACAGCCGAACAATTTTATCTCAATCCTTCTCTGAGCGAACATCGTAAAACCCTAACCAAAGAAATGAAAAATAACAATTTCTTTTCTGAAATAGACTATTTTTGTACGCGGATTTTTTTTACATTTCCTTTAAAACCTCTAACTGATACATATGAATTAGCAAATTTGTGAAGCTCTTTTTTATTGAAAAAAGCATGTTGAGAATTAAGTTAATTTAATCTCTTCTTTCTAAGATTTTTTTAGCTAAGAAAGCAGCAATCGATTAAGGGTGTTTGATACAGGTAAAAAAACAAGGGGAGTAATTATGTTATAGAGAAATACCGAGGCAGGGGGTATTCCAGAAAAATAATGTCTGAGGCGCTAACAAGGTGTTTCTCTGACGTAAAAAATTTTGACTTTCTTGGTTTCTCATCGACTTCCTTTATTGGTGTTATACAAATGCAATACTATATCATGTTTACAATTGTGCATTCAACGTCTGGTACATTTGAGTAAAACAATACGTTTATTTTTCTCAGCATGGTCTCTAATTTGAGGATGGAAATATTATTTTTCTGGGCAGACTGTAATTTGAGTTAATAATATCACAAGCTTTGTGTCATGATGTTGTCTTAAATAAAGCTTGACTTAATTGGCCGACTTTCTTAAGAAATAATGTCTTGTTGGAACAATAGTGTGACGTCACAACTATCGTTCACTTATGGATAACACTGCTTGGTTTATAACTTATAACTTCCAAATGCCATTAAAAGTTTTGATAAAGGCATTAAACTTAAGTTTGAATGAACGATATACAGAAAGCCTTTACCTCATTGAGCCAGAACTCACTCCAGTTAGCATTAGTGACTAAGTTCCCAAACCAACTGTGAGCCTTGAAAAGAAAAATTTGGAAAAGATTTCATGAGAGGCCCATATCAATATGTCACCTTTAACCAAGTTTTGGTGTTGTCATTCCAAAAGGCGTGTTTTGTTATAAAGTTAAAGTCAGAGGCGAGTCAGGGTGTTAAGCTAGACTGAAAAAGCCTCAGTCCGTTTCATACGCAAAATCATCTGTATCAATTATGCATGGCTAATCGTTCTTTTTAAAAACTAAATTTGATTTTTTCCTTGCAACCAAAAAAAAAAAATCAGCATAAATTTGAAAAAATTGACTTAAGGAAATCTTCTTTATGATTACCAGGACAGGTGTTGTCTACAGGTGACCATGGGAACCATTAAACTGACTTACAATTTCATGTATAATGACATCTGTGAGGGACTTGTCGCCCACCAGCAGACACGGAGTGACGAAAGTTAAACAAGGGTTTTCCATCCCGCCAAACGGGAAAGATGGGGGCATGACAAGGATATCATATCGCCCCCAGACGTACGGACCAAACAGCTTCTCTCCCGTAGCAACAAAGTCCTCTACCACTCCGTTAAACTCACTTTTGGCCTTGTCCTATCAAATATAATAAACATACAAGAATTATCTTGCTTTAATAGGTCACCTGGTTTTTTGATTTGGTCACTTGCTTTGAAACGGATCTTAGATACTTGATTGAAATGTTACCAGTTTATAAAACCAAGGACTTTTCTTATACATTTGGAAAGTGTGCGATTTTTATGGAAAAGTAATTGTCCTAGTAATGATAGATCTTCGAGAAACTATGTGAGTTCAACTGATTGCATGAGCAGAGACAGAAATTGAGAACAAGATAAATTGACAGTTATTCATGTTGACAGACAAGTGAATGGAAGGACAGCAGATCTTGCTGAATAATGAAATACTAAAAATTAATGAATTGATTGATTGGTGTTTTACGTCAAACTTAAGATTATTTTTCTTACATGACGTTTATTGAGTGAAGGAACTGAGCTGTACATGCATGTTTCAGGTAAACTCCTCGTGTTTCTATGGTGACATTACAGGATGATACAGTTCAACATTAGCAATACATTCAGTTGACTGAAATTATTTAAAATCCTTGAAATTGTTTATTGGATAACTTACTAATAGACATGGTTCAGTCCACACCCTACTTCTTGGTCCAATCTCAGCACTGACTAAATCACCAACAGCCAGAGCTACCAAGTACGTCTGTACTGGTACTGACTGTCCAAATTTATACACATTCCCATCAGAACTACTGGAATTAGCACTCATAACAGCAGTGAATCCATCTGGGACCTGTAACATGGATAGTGATCAATTGAAAACAAAAACCCACTAAAAAAAGCATCCATTTAACTTTGACTCAATTTGTTCTGTGTCAAGAGCAAATAAACTAAAAGTGTGTATAAACAATTTTCTTGTTAGTGTTTAAGAAAGTGTTATTACATTGATTGATTGATTGGGGCTTAACATCACACTCAACACCTAAAGTTATATGGCGACAAAAGTAACCCCAACCCCACGCATTAATCCACCCACATGCCAAATTTGGACATTAGGCTCCACAGACCATAGAACTTCAGGAAGGCTAATATATTTAGGCATATTTAATGTTCCTCGTGCTGGGTCAGCATACATGGCTTAAGGATAGCCCCAATGTTGTAGTCTGAGGGCAATGTTTAAAGGTTTATTAATTAATATATTTATTGCCATATCAATATATATTATTAGTTCTATAATTATTAGAGGCTTTGTCTCTGAAAAATATTACAGTCAGACACCAAATACATATGTATCTACCTGTATTACCCACGGGAGTGTCAAAAAACAAATTCATCACTATCCTATCCGACACCAAATATGTACCATTCAGAGCAGGGTCCTGTTTCATAAAGCAACGTAGATGTATTTTTTGAGTAACTTTCATACTAACGTATCTCTACAGTATGGGTTGCTATGGCAGTTATGTGAAAACTTATGCTACGCCGCTTTGTGAAACAGGCTCCAGGTTGTTTATTTAAAACTGAGTAAAATTAGCTGTTCTTTATGCAAGATGTGCACTAAAATGCTCTGGGCTGAGTTGTTCATGGCAAAGATTTCCTCGCCAGCGTCTATGCTTACGAAACAACATTCTAAACTGACATCACAATTGGGATTTCTCTTGACTGAAGAATTCTGTGACGCAAAAAGGTCTTCACTCCGTGGTAACATCATCGCGTTGGACCTTGACTCAAGGGTGATACAGAACCAAATACCTACACGGAAAGCCCTTACCCTAACAGTAGCGCTGTACGGGGCTTTCACAGCTGGAGTATCTTGGTTCGGGAAGAAGGAACGATTCATAACGGCCTGACCTTGGGTGTACATGTACGGCTTCACTTTACCTGAAATTAAAAGAGTGACATTTTGATAAGAGTAAGACAATAGGAAAATTGTACTTTGTTCTAGACTGGTTTGAAATTTGTGACACCATACCATCCCTAGCCCGGATTATCGGTCTTACGGCGACCGGTATTATATGGCTGCTAATGTGTCTTGTCGCCTTGGCCCGAATCACTAGGGTAAAATGATATCGATATAACTGTGGAGAAATATAGGTCTATACATCTAGTATTTAACACTCCACGAATACTTCATATTCGACCTAGTTCATTGGTCGTGACAAAAGATTTCCGAAGATTACGAGTTACGTATTCTTAGATGCCCCGCCGAGTTTTTAGGTCGGTTAATGTTTTACTATCGTGGTTATGTCAGGTTGAAAGCCAATGGAGTTCGAAGCAAATATTGACTGCATAAGGGAAAGTTTACCACTTTACAGCCATAGAGGTAAAAACTTTATTCTTTGCTTATTTGTTGTGAAATTTGCGCCGCCGATTTTTTCCGCGGGTCTCCTTAAAAATATCACTTTTTTACTATGGAAGTGATCTGGGCTATGACGAACACGAAGAGAAAAAAAAAATTCGGCACAGCCCAGATTTCTCGGCTATACCATCCCCAGTTGAAAGGAACTAACCTGGTTGTCTCCCCTACAAAAACATCAATCCATCGTTTTTACCTGCAGTTTGGGAGGGTTCCAACCATGATACACCCGGACCTCCTGTAGCCACATACTCTATCTTCACTGTGAACTCTGACCCAGATGTGACCTCTGAACCTAACTGAAACAAATAAAAATAAAATGTATAAGTGATGTAGCCAAAAAGCAACTTATCCCATACTTTGGTAAATTGGTCAAGTTATATAATCTCTGAATCATATTAATTATGAAAAGAATAAGATAATCATTGTCTACATGTACACCGTAGCTCCACTTACATCACATGATGAGTGGCATTGTCAAAAACAATTAATTCTAACTGGATTTTACTCACTTGCCCTATGTGCCAAGTGCCAGGGGAAGGCCAGGGTTTCCCTACCCCACTAAACTTTAGTAATTGAATCTTGAGTTTGGCGTAAAACATCATTTAGTAGACTGATTGCTTAATGCCATCATTGGAGGAATAAAATGACAATTAATCTGATATGAAATCTTTATGTGTGCAATGATGCGTGTCAATACAAAGCAATTAACATGGGTCACTTCTAACAAGATACCTCCACCATCCCATCATTTCTTTCCATTAAGCTTTTGGCCTATCAATCAACCTATAGCCTGTATCTGACAATAATTCAAAACATATGGCCCTATGAGGCCCTATGGAAAAAGTCATACATGAATCTTGCATGTTGCCTGCTAGTGTAAGTTATAGACGATCAAAAACACCACACAAAGATATTCATGTCAGTTTCACAGAAATACAATTCCTAATTTCAAAAAAGCAGTGGTCAAATAATTTTAAGAATGTCTAAAACACCATACTCAAGATTATTTCACTTCACCAGAGGAGGCCAACCTCCCCTTGTGATACACTGTCTCCATGGTTATTTTAGACAAGAAGATTTTCCCTGTGCCCGTGTGTTTTAGTGTCCATAAATAAAAGGATAACTAATAAAACACTCTAATTTTTAACTTTTTGTTTTTGGGGGTTGTATAGAGTAATGGCTGGAATATTTAGATAGCTTTATGTCAAGAATCATTAGAACTGTAACCCATGTCACGACCTATTTATATAAATTGGGGTCAAATTTGGGAAGTAGACAATAGTACTTCAATGGTCATAAACTCTTATTTACTTTTGTTAAGTTGGTTCTGTTTACTTAACATATAGTCAGCATTGTGATATATGCATTAGCAAAGTAACTCCGAATAAATTCAACAAACGCATATTGACAATCTCAATATTTCGACAAAGGCATATTTGTCATCTTCAGGAAAATGTGACAGTGTAGAAAAGATACAGATATACATTGATAAGATGTTATTTCTAATGGATTAATATACAAAGATAAAAGAGAGAAGTGCATCAGCCACTAATATAAACACGTGTGTAAAATACTAAAACAACATAGGCCTATGGATGGCCGGTTAAGGTAGAATGGTCTGGAATGACAATTTCAAAACTATGAACAAATATACAAATCATTATCTAAACAAAGTTAATTCTTTAGATGCTTTAACACCTGTGTTGAGTGGGGGACAGTTCGTATAGCTAGAGATTCTTTATAGAGCAGTTCACACCAGTGATCAGAGCTGTCTATTACTTGAGAATTATTTAGTGATATATTGTGTCGAGATCCAACAAGTCATATTGGTTTATGTAAAATGATTCCTGCAACATTGTAGTGGGAGAAAAAAATGTCAATCCCTATATAACCTATTCTCAAACTGTTGGAGGTTAGAAACCCAACTACAAGATGAAGCTGTTACAACAGGTTATGTATGAGAGTGCAGGGTTTCATAAAAAACATGACATCTGTTAAGCAGAAACCAACAAGATGGACAATTAGATACATCTTGAACCATAGTTAAATTGGCATGAGCTGCCAATTATAGGGAACATTTTGTTGAAACTGAATTTGCTAATTGCTGTTTTTTACCAAAAAGTACTAAATAAGAGCTTTCCACTGATACCAATGTACGTTAAAGTAGTTTAAAAAAATGAACTCATACATATTTCAGAACAGTTAGAGTGCATGCCTTTAATTTCATGCAGTCGAAATTATTGAAATTAACCTAGGTTTAAATAACAGACTTTCAGAGTTGACCAATTTCTCTTGCGCATACGGTAAATGACATCCGAATCCGACCAATTTTATATTCAAAGTGAGTAGTATTCTGATTCAACCCCCTGTTGAGTCGCATGAATAGAGCGATCTGCGGATGTGTGAAACGATTAGTCTGGTTGACCTTTGATCTTTGCAAGGCTGGGGATCGATTCAACGAGATTATTTCGGTTCATATAAAACATGCTTTTAGCGGAAACGTTTTTCCCCTTATTATTTAGTTTAAACGCAGGTCATCATTGTCACTTTTGCTACAACAGCAACATCAATTAGTAGACCTACGAAAACTTGCTGTTGGTCAAGAAATCTGCCTATGCCGGATTTTTTTAATTTTTCTCAGGTCATCACAAACGGCCCAGGGCGTGGTATTGTTGATGTTCACTGCGGCTGAGATTCCAACACAACTTTCAAACTTACCACAAGTGCGTATGGCACTAAACATATCCCTATGAGTAATATATAAACTACACGTATTCTGCTATCCAACTTCATTTCTTTGTTGATTATATATTTATATAAAAAAAAAACAGATATTCTATCTGACACCAAAGTGACTACACACGTGGCAACACAGAAGCGGCCATCGTTCAGTCGTGCCGTGATGCTCACCAGTTTACTCAATCTGGGCTTGAATATTTCTGGGACGATTGGATCACCAAAATAAAAAACGTTTGATGACAAAACAATTCCTTAATCTACGATAATCGTCTGCTGATAGGCCAAATGAGACACACAGGTAAACCTAGCTGTTAAGATGGCTGCCGAGTCAGTAAGTCGTTCTCTAATAACGCTTCGTAGCTTTCTTTTGGCACAATTGCGAGAGCAAAAATCGTATAGATATGGTTTTGGAACCTCTAACCATTAACAGTTTTTTGCTAAACCAAATAAGCAACCGAGGCTACGACGAAAATTTAAAAAGGGAAATCTAAGGCTCACCTGAATTTGTAGAGTTGTTCCATAGTTTGTAAATGGTTTGATGGAAAATTCCAGTTCTGTGCCTTCACCATTGACAACCCGTTTGACGATCAATGACTCATGAATATCAAGAACAACTGAAAAAGACCATAAAAATAAAAGTGACTCAATATATTTAATAGTTGGGCATGCAGGTCTGGGAAATGGCATAATACAGGTGTATAAATCATGAACTAGATTATATGACATTTTGTTGTAATAAACGATCATTCTCTGTTGTGAACAAGATACCAAGGCATTTTCAATTCCCGGTATCTTCCAATTAAATTGGTTAAAAAAAAAAGAAATTTTATTTTCTTTGCTCTGTGAGGTCATTGTGACCTCCAACATGTACACTGTGTCAACTTGCCCCAGTAAATCTAGGCCAATATAACTTACATATCAATCTGTCTGTTTGAATAGAAAGAGGTCGCTACAAAAACACACCACGCCCAAAGCGCTTATGCCCAGTGTGTCCACTATTTGAGGTAGAAGACGAATGTCATTTTCTGCTCCGATGTCCCACAATTAAGTCAGAACGTGATCCTCTGTTGCAACTTATTCCTTTGCTTTCCTCGGATTCTACAGAAACTTATACAAAACTGAATGCCATTTTCAACCCTGATCCCCAGCTTTATCCCCAAATAAGCTCTATTCTACATAATATGTATTCTAAAAGATCCCTGGCCCCCCAGAACTATATACTGAAAACACCAGCTCCCAGCTGAGCACCTCCACCTTATGCATTGTATGTTTTGTAAATATGTTTATTGTAACATTCCGTCCCAATGATTTTCTTTCTTAATTTGTTATGTTAAGTTAAAGTTATGTTATGCCATACTTTGTAAATTCCAAAGTCGAGCAATAAAACTGAATTGAATTGAATTGAAATTGAATTGTATTAACATGCCACATAGATAGTAGCCTATTTGGGAAAATCTTGAAGGGTTGAATATCAAATGACTTCATACATTGCATTACAAATGGTGTTAAACGTAAACCACACTACAGAACCTACCTTCTTTGACTGGTTTCAAAGCAACACATGGCAGAGTACACTCCCCTTGTAGCTCTTTCGTATCAAAGTTAACCGTTAGATCCAGCTCATATTTCTTTACTCGGACATCACGGAAATTAGACGAGGTCGCCACATCTTCAGCCAGGTCGCCATGACAACCCATGCTCTAAAAGCGAATAATAACACAAAGTTTCAATTTTGTTGTTAAACAAGCGTTCAAACTAACTTCACCTAAAGGATAAATGGCCAGTTTAAGACAATACCTCCAATTTGGTAACCAGGGCCCTGTCTTACAAAGCTGGCGTAAGTCACGTCAGACGTAAATCAGTGTTAAAGCTATAGGAACTTACGCCCTAGTCGCAACTGATCCATGTTGTAGGCCTATGCGCAACTTTACGCCAGCTTCGTAAGACAGGGCCCATGGCCTCGGTGGTCCAGTGAGTTAAGAGTGATCGTCCCTCAGTCCCACACAGACCTTCCGAAGGTTCGAATCACACTCAGGCCAAATAAAAATAGAAACATTTCTGAGTGGATTTTTCATTTGGTCGGTGTATGTGCAAGAGTTGCCAAGTACTCGCCGAAGATCAGGGGTTTCCACAGGCAATGAACCCGATTTCCTCTTCCACTAAACCTGGCAACGCGGCCATATATGGGAAATAATCTTGAGTGTGGCGTAAAAATCAATCAATCAATCAATCAATCAACCAATTTGGTAATCAGTTTTTCTTTAAAACATGCACCGTATCACCCTACATGTAGGCCTACTAACTCCACCAAAAGCAAAATGAAATTTAAGGCACAGAAATGAATACGAAGCTATTTCCAATTGGTAACGGAAGATATGCAAATTTTTTATCACTTTTTCTTTGACACCCTGGGACTTTACAGGAAGTTCATTTTGTGTCAACATTATTTTTCTAGATCTGCATATTTAGTCAATTTACAATAACAAATCATTGCCAGGTGTTCAGAGAGAACTTGATGTTTATCTTTCAACCAGGAAGCGGTGAATGTGACGGATTATGAGGGGCCAGATTACACCACTTCCTTCAGTTACCATTGTTGTATGAATTTTAACTTAACTTTCTGTGTTCAAAAGATGAGTTATTGGCCTAAAACCCAACATAGTTAGTCATTGTGAACATCTTGAATCATTTCAGATGCATTACTCCCAAACTAAACGAACAAAACAATTTGATTAAAATTCAATAAAGATCAATTTTTAAGTAGGTCTGAGTTGAGCTTTAGACCATTCAAAGGAAAATGTTATTATCTTATAGTAGTTGTTATTATAACTCCTCGTTGTGGAGAAACAACATTGTCCTCGCTCGTTTTCATGAATTAGGGAACCTATTGGCCTCAATCGGTCAAGGTTGTCAGGTTTTGTTGGGCGGTGCTTTAAATGCTCGAACATAAATTAACAGAGAATAAAATGAATGAGTAAACTCAACATACGCCCTCCGCTACGACTGATTACTCTATGTTATGGAAAATATTAATAAAGTCTTAAGAGGCTTTATCTAAAAGGTACGATTTTTTAAAAGCATTGTTGGTATGTTTGGAGTTTGTGAATACGTTTATAAGGAGCACCACTGTTATATCAGCATGGTAAGCTTGAATAATATTTTGAGAGGGCTTTAAGAGTTGCACACAGAGTGCTCTCCCCTTTCCCCCTCGATCTTCTATGTATAAGCGGTATGTAGACAAGACTAACTCCAACAAACATAATTTGGTTCAATATGTTTACTTCGTCCTTGAACTTCTTAATAATACAGAGTTTTTGTCTACGGAAAAGGCTATGATGAATGCAATGATTTTAAAATGGTAGTTACTCTAGTGGTAACTAAGGTGGCCAACTAGATGTATAGCTAACACATCTGAAGAAAATAGAAAATAAACATATTATAGTATTTCCTTAGACAATCTTGTTATCTCATTAGAAATAATATTCTTAAACTTTTACTGTTTTGTTCTGTTGTTATTATCATAAATTGTTGAAAGCATAACTTGTATGACATTATCAGGTTTACGAACAATACATCAGAACAATTAACCATATTTAATTGGCTTAGACTAATTTTACATATCGTTACCATATAAGTCTGACTAGCAAATACTTAAATAGTAATGTCGTAAAGACTCGCACCTGCATTACACAGAAGACTGAAATACTGGAACATGGTTGGCTAATACAGATTGACACGTCATCGCACAGGTCACACCTGAATATCAGAATGGTAAACAATATTCAGAAATGTGATGGGATCTAGAATCCCTGCATTTATACTTAATTAGGCCTAGATTGTGAGCATTAACATCTGTTAATCAGAACCAGGAACTATATATGGGAACCGTAAGATTAAACAATACTCAAAGAACTATGAACTAACCTGGTTATGAACAACCAACCTACTTGTAATAACTAGCCTAATCAGCTAAAATGAATATAGGTCAATTAACTATCAACAAACAGTATCTAAACATCTAAGAGAAATAGGCAAGTAAAAAAAGTAAGAAACAAGCCAATAATCATGAAATACTATAAAGGTGCTACTCGATCATCGAACTTTGAAAATGCTATCTACTGACGAGAAAATTAATTAATTAATAGTGGCAAGGTTAATACTAAATGCAAATGATCCTACGTTGTTATCGAATTGACTAGTAAATGTGAAAAATGCAAATTAGTCATCATCAAGGCAACACATACATGTTAGCTACATACAATATCTAGTTAATACTGAACCTTCACATAAAACTTATATGTAAAATATTCCTGACAGCTAAACATCATCCCGAGCCTTAAAATGTACAGTAACATAACTACCACGGTGTAACGACTAACACAAATATGCCTACTGCAAATGCCTTGGAATATATGCCCAACATAAGGCTGGTTCGAACCATGGCTACTTGTACATTACCGAGTAAAAACAGACCAATTTCACGTGATATATGTATATAGGTATGTTGTCAAAAACTAGCATAGATTTACCACAAACGTACCAAAAACAAATATTTACATGTTGTGGCAAATAAAATGTACCAACCTCCTAAGTCTGGAACGTCAGACTGACACTCAGGCTAGCAGCACAAAGGGTTAACTGGTATACCACTCAGTATTACACAACTCGACTGAAATAAGTCGTTTAACAAAATATATAATTCTAGTAACCTTTTACTGCTACACAATAGCTGTTAATTACCAAAAATACTCGTAATCTTAGAAGTTAGAGCACCACAAGAACTTACAAGTCAAATTTACATGAATGTAAAGCAACAACGGTCCGTTAGATTACTGTTTACATTACGAGAAGTTCAATTACCGTGACGGCTAATCAAATACACATTTAAAAGAAAGAATTAACCTTAACCACAACTTGACATATGTCTAGATTGAAAGTACAGAGGTTTATGAATATATATGTACGAACCTGATATACAACATCTCCTTAATAACATGGCAAAAACGAAAATAGTTTTCTGGAAACTACGACAGTACAACGTTGCCGGGGTTACAAGATGGGGGTAAGGGACTTAACTCTGGCATGACAAAAGGTCCAAAAAAAATTAGAGAATGACAGCCTTATCTTATGTAACATGAGATTGCTAGCATTGTTACATCCACGCCCACATTCGATTGGACGTCCTCGTACAAAAAATAGTACTAGTATATACAAAAAAAGTTATCTACTGCTATGCTAATTAAAGCTAGACGCTACAGCTGTCGGAAGACGGTACGGGTTCCTATGTGACCCGGCCGTAGATCTTGTTGATCGTCGGGTTATATAAGGAGTCTCTTGAACATCTGTTGTAGTGATCTGCGGTCTAAGTGTGGGTATAGACACCATCTGAAAATCATCACTTCCAGAAGTGTCTGAGTCACTATCCGAGGATCTCTCTGGTCTCCTTGGAGAAGGTGGTTTTCTCCTTATTATCCGACGGACAGGTGGTGCTGCAACAGTATCAGGTTGAGCATTTATCCGGAGTTCAGTTCGGTTAACAGTTCTTGGCTCACCGAAACCATCTGCTGGCTCGACCTCGTATACATCATTGTCACCAAGTTTCCTGACAACCTTATACACCCTGTTGCTCCATGCATCCTGAATCTTGTTCCTGCCACGAACTCGATTCCTAAGGAAAACTCTAGTGCCTACGGCCAAAGGGTACTCCTTTGTCCTCTTATCAAAATACTTCTTTCTGGTCTCAGCTGACTGTTCAAAACGTTTGTTAGCAAGTGAGAAAGCGTCTTGTAGCCGCTCTTGGTGTTTTGCAACCCAATCGTCCGGACGAAAGTTGTTTTCGGTAGAAGGTGATTCACCGGATAAGTCCATGATCAAATCGATTGGCAATTTTGCATCCCTGCCAAACATGAGGTAGAACGGAGAAAACCCAGTGACTGAGTGAGGGGTAACGTTATATGCATGCACAACTTCACACAAATGCTCGTGCCAGCGCCTCTTCTTCTCCGGGGGCAAGGAACGTAGTAAGTCATGAAGAGTTCGGTTGAAGCGTTCCACTTGACCGTTGCCTTGAGGATGATAAGCCGTGGTCCGTGATTTGGTGATCCCATAAAACTTACATAAGGCTGAGATCACCTCTGACTCAAAATTGCGTCCACGGTCACTGTGAATTCTCTGAGGTGGTCCATACCGCAGAAACCACTCGTTTACTAATACTCGTGCCACAGTTTCTGCCGTCTGGTTACGGGTAGCACAAGCAACACTGAACTTGGTGAAGACGTCAGTGATCACCAACACATCTTCCAAGCCATTGGATGACGGTTCAAGGAGGGTGAAATCTATGGCCAAGATTTCAAGAGGTCTGGATGCTGAAATTTTCCCCAGCGGAGTATGGATGGGTACGTATGGCATCTTTGATAGTGTACATCGGGAGCATTGATCTATCCAGGTAAGTATCGATGAATGCAGGCCCGGCCAATAAAAGCGTGATCTGACCAAAAGTTCTGTCCTTTCCAGTCCTTGGTGACCCATGTTGTCATGGAGGCGACGAAGAATCTCATCCCGGAGGCATTCAGGGACTACAACCTGTTGAACTTCACCCTTTACTTGATCAATGATTTCTCGAAGCAGCACGTTGCCTTTAATTGCTAGTTTGTTCCATTGTTTCAAAAGGATTAAGGTTTCTCTGGACATCGTCGAACGTTCTTCCTTGGATGGTTTCCGACCAAGCTTCATATATTTCAAAATAGTTCCTGTCCCAGAATCTTTATGTTGCAACTCGGCGAGTTTACCTTCACCAAATACTGGGAATGTAGATATAACATTTATCAGAACTTGTTTGGGACATTCTTCTGTTACTTTTTCGGCAACTTCCTGAGGAACTGGACTGGACTGTATGATTGTCGATAACTGATCAGTGACTTCATCCCTGTTGTGGTCTATCCTTGAGAGAGCATCGGCATTGAGGTTATGGCGCCCGGGTCTGTATTTAATATCAAAATCAAAAGACGCTAAGGCAGACGCCCAACGCTGTTCAATGGCAGGCAATTTGGATTTGGTTTGAAGGTAAGTCAAGGGATTATTATCGGTGAATATGGTGAATTTGGAACCTAGCAGATAATCCCGGAACTTTTCCGTTACGGCCCATTTTAATGCTAGTAGTTCAAGCTTCTTGCTGCTATAGTTTTCCATATTCTTTTCGCTACCTCTCAGTCCACGGCTGGCGTAGGATATAACTCGCAATTTGTTTCCTTGACGCTGTGACAATACAGCCCCGAGTCCCTGGTTGGAAGCGTCAGTCTCAAGGATGAAAGGCAGAGTAAAATCGGCATAGCCCAGGATAGGTGCGTTTACAAGTTTCAACTTCAGTTTGCCGAAAGCATCTTGACATTGTTGGTTCCACTTTGACCCTAATCCAATGCTCCTTGACTTGACGTTCTTGTTCCCATTGGTCTTAATACATTCTGATGCAAGCTGGTGTAGAGGTGTAGCGATCTTCGCAAAACCTTCGACAAATCGGCGGTAGTAACTCGCAAAACCCAGAAATGACCGGAGTTCTTTAACTGTTGTTGGTGTGGGCCAATTGGTAACAGCTGAAGTTTTTCCAGGGTCAGTTTGAATACCCGCTCCTGAGATTCGATGACCTAAATATACTACTTCACACTGGAAAAAATGACATTTTTCAGGTTCTAGCTTAAGGCCAAAATCTTGTAGTTTCTGGAAAACTACTTCCAAACGTTGTAAGTGTTCGTCTAATGTCCTAGAATAACACAAGAGATCATCAAGGTAAACAACAACAGAGTTAAATAATTCATCTCTCATGACATGGTGCATAAGCCTTTGATAAGTAGCGGGCGCGTTAGAAAGACCGAAAGGCATCCTGTTAAATTCATATAACCCTAGGGGAGTCGTGAATGCCGTCTTCCGTTTGTCATCCTCTTCGACTTCTACTTGATAATATGCTGATTTCATATCCATAGTGGAAAATAACTGTGATCCAGTTAGAGCATCCATCGTTTCTTCGATCCTGGGGAGAGGATATGCGTCCCTTCTGGTCTGGGCATTTAATAATCTGTAGTCCACACATACTCTAAGGTCACCGGATTTCTTTCGGACGAGAACTATTGGACTTGAATAGTCGCTGGTACTTGGTCGTATGATACCTTTCTTCAAAAGCTGTTGAAGATGTTCTTTCACTTCTCCGATTTGATTAGGGGCTATGCGTCTATACGGCTGCTTGACTGGTTGATGATCAGTGGTTGGTATGGTGTGCTTGATGACATCACAATGTCCTAAGTCATCCTCACTGTTGGCAAAAACCGAAGAATATCTGACAAAAAGTGACTTTGCTCGTTCCAGTTCTTCAGGTGTCCCTTTTAAATTTGACAAATCTAGCCCTTGAGGAAGACTGTTTCCTTCATTGCTGATTTGATGAACATTTGAAAGTTGCTGTGTGTTGGTGTCTTTTAAATCTACTGTCTGCCTTGAAATAAAAATTTCTGTACTGGATATATTGATATCAACACCATCACTCTCGATTTCTGTCTGCTTGATGGTTCCTAAGCGAGTTTTAGCCTTTAATGTGACAGTGTTTTTGCTGAAATTGACGACCCTAACATAGAAACTAGGTAGTGTTGAGTCTACCAATGTTCTGCTAACTTGCAAATTCCCAGGAAGAGGAGTTGATAATGGTTCCACAATGGCACAATGTCCACAAACTTTTCCTCTTGCCCTTACATCTATTTCACATTCTGGCGGTATTACTGTTTCTTCAGCTATCCGAACAAATCCTGAAGAATATACGGTTTCATTAGCAGGAAACATTGCTGAGTATTTCGGGAGAAATTGAAGTACATTAGTGCCAAGTAGTCCAGGTAAGATTTTTTTTCTGTGTTCCATGTTGTCTTTCATGACTAAAACGCCCCGATTAGGTATCAACTGCCCATCAACTTCTATGTCTACTTCCAGATATCCAATATATGGCACTTCTGTATTATTGGCGGCTCGAACTGTTAACCAGTTCTTTGTTTTACAAAGTTCTCCGACTCTGTCTTTAAGATGATTGTTGAAAAAGCTTTCAGTAACCGTCGTTACCATGGATCCAGTATCAACTAAACATTCAACTCTAATCCCACCAAAGCTAGCAGTGGCAAAGGGTGCTTTGCCAACTGTCCTGTTGTACCATTCACTTTTGGAGCTGGCTGATTGTCCCACTGTCTCGCTCCTGACAGAAGGACCTAGTTGTTTAAATGGGCTTGGCTGGCATCTTGGCGTTGCTTCCTTTCCAGCCACCGCTTGTATGATCGGCAATCAGCCTTGAAATGTCCAGCTTTTTGACAAAAGAAACATTTCGTCTCAGTCTGTGTATTGGTCGAAGACAACTGAGCAAGGATTTCACCTTGTCGCTTAAGCTGTGCCACAATATGCTGCTGTTGTTGTTGGAGCTCGGTGAGCAAATTTTCATGGTTGTGGGCAACATCTGTATTGATTTGCATTTGCATAGGTTCCAGATCAAAAGGTACAGGAATGTCCTCAACATATGTACTCATTTCTGAGCTTCTTGCTTTTCGTTGCTGCTGCTCAGGGATCCCAACTTCAATTTCGATACAATACTGCATAGCTATTTCCCTAATCTCTAGGAAAGAGATATCCCGATTGTGTTTTACTTCTTTCTTTAATTCCCACCTGAGTCGCCCATCTCTAACATGTTCTCTGAATTGTTCACGGAGCATTATATCCCTATTTTGAATTCGCTCAGGGTCAACGCGGTTTAATCTATCCAAAAATTGAACAAGTGCATGTGAAAAATCATACAAAGACTCATGCTTATGCTGTTGGCGGTTGCAAAACGCAGTAAGCAACTGAGAGCCACTAAACCGTTCACCAAAAAATTGGCGCAAAGAAGTAAAAATATCTTCCTCAGTACAACTGAGCCTACATTTCATTTCCGTGCGAGCTCGACCATCTAATTTAGACTTAAGAAAATCTACGGCTTCAGTGCCACTTAAGGATTGACTTCGAATGGACGCCCTAGCATCCTCAATCCACTCATCAACGGGGGTATCCCCTGAGAAACGACGCAGTTTCCTTTCTTTAGGTATTACGACGACAGTTTGTTGTGATTTGTTACGCAACTGTTTTATTGTCTCTTGGTCATTTGACTGTGCTAGTTCCATTTCTGCTAACTTTGCCTTTAGGGCTAACACCTCGGCATCTGCCATTTTAAATATTTTTTCCGATTAAACGTTCTTCTGTACCAAATTGTTTAAATGGCTGTAAACTTACAGGTCGTCTCTGGAAGGATTGCGTCTGAGTATCAGTAGGGCCCGGAACACACAGTTAGACTATACATAGTTGACCACCATATTGCTATTCATCATCCCACTTCTGACACCAAAAATGTAGACAAGACTAACTCCAACAAACATAATTTGGTTCAATATGTTTACTTCGTCCTTGAACTTCTTAATAATACAGAGTTTTTGTCTACGGAAAAGGCTATGATGAATGCAATGATTTTAAAATGGTAGTTACTCTAGTGGTAACTAAGGTGGCCAACTAGATGTATAGCTAACACATCTGAAGAAAATAGAAAATAAACATATTATAGTATTTCCTTAGACAATCTTGTTATCTCATTAGAAATAATATTCTTAAACTTTTACTGTTTTGTTCTGTTGTTATTATCATAAATTGTTGAAAGCATAACTTGTATGACATTATCAGGTTTACGAACAATACATCAGAACAATTAACCATATTTAATTGGCTTAGACTAATTTTACATATCGTTACCATATAAGTCTGACTAGCAAATACTTAAATAGTAATGTCGTAAAGACTCGCACCTGCATTACACAGAAGACTGAAATACTGGAACATGGTTGGCTAATACAGATTGACACGTCATCGCACAGGTCACACCTGAATATCAGAATGGTAAACAATATTCAGAAATGTGATGGGATCTAGAATCCCTGCATTTATACTTAATTAGGCCTAGATTGTGAGCATTAACATCTGTTAATCAGAACCAGGAACTATATATGGGAACCGTAAGATTAAACAATACTCAAAGAACTATGAACTAACCTGGTTATGAACAACCAACCTACTTGTAATAACTAGCCTAATCAGCTAAAATGAATATAGGTCAATTAACTATCAACAAACAGTATCTAAACATCTAAGAGAAATAGGCAAGTAAAAAAAGTAAGAAACAAGCCAATAATCATGAAATACTATAAAGGTGCTACTCGATCATCGAACTTTGAAAATGCTATCTACTGACGAGAAAATTAATTAATTAATAGTGGCAAGGTTAATACTAAATGCAAATGATCCTACGTTGTTATCGAATTGACTAGTAAATGTGAAAAATGCAAATTAGTCATCATCAAGGCAACACATACATGTTAGCTACATACAATATCTAGTTAATACTGAACCTTCACATAAAACTTATATGTAAAATATTCCTGACAGCTAAACATCATCCCGAGCCTTAAAATGTACAGTAACATAACTACCACGGTGTAACGACTAACACAAATATGCCTACTGCAAATGCCTTGGAATATATGCCCAACATAAGGCTGGTTCGAACCATGGCTACTTGTACATTACCGAGTAAAAACAGACCAATTTCACGTGATATATGTATATAGGTATGTTGTCAAAAACTAGCATAGATTTACCACAAACGTACCAAAAACAAATATTTACATGTTGTGGCAAATAAAATGTACCAACCTCCTAAGTCTGGAACGTCAGACTGACACTCAGGCTAGCAGCACAAAGGGTTAACTGGTATACCACTCAGTATTACACAACTCGACTGAAATAAGTCGTTTAACAAAATATATAATTCTAGTAACCTTTTACTGCTACACAATAGCTGTTAATTACCAAAAATACTCGTAATCTTAGAAGTTAGAGCACCACAAGAACTTACAAGTCAAATTTACATGAATGTAAAGCAACAACGGTCCGTTAGATTACTGTTTACATTACGAGAAGTTCAATTACCGTGACGGCTAATCAAATACACATTTAAAAGAAAGAATTAACCTTAACCACAACTTGACATATGTCTAGATTGAAAGTACAGAGGTTTATGAATATATATGTACGAACCTGATATACAACATCTCCTTAATAACATGGCAAAAACGAAAATAGTTTTCTGGAAACTACGACAGTACAACGTTGCCGGGGTTACAAGATGGGGGTAAGGGACTTAACTCTGGCATGACAAAAGGTCCAAAAAAAATTAGAGAATGACAGCCTTATCTTATGTAACATGAGATTGCTAGCATTGTTACAGGTAGATCAAAGGGTAAGGTGAGAGCACTCTGTGTGGCTGTGGAAAACCCCACTTGATTGATTTGATTGATTGATGTATATTCACCATAGCGAGTAGGCCTATATAAAAGTCAGTTTCTTTACATGTGAGAGGAGGGAATAAAACCTCGAAAAGCTTGTTTATCCCAATGGAAGATTATAAAATTTTCAATTTTATGTGATCTGAGTGGATTGTTTTTATACCTGCTAATTGTAGTAAACAATCCTCTGATGGAGCCTCACGTTAACCCTACCTGCCGGAGCTAAATACCTGCATATTAAATAACACAATTTCATTGGCAAAGTTGAGAGCTTGCAATGTTAAATATAGAAAAAATACGTAACACCAGCAGTCACTTAAATACAGAGTTTAAAAATAAGGGTAGGCCTACCTGTAGTTAATATGCCAATGTTAATTTTAAACAAAGCAATGACAATTTATACAGGACACTTTGTTAACAATGAGGCTACTTCACTTTAGTAAAGGTCTTACTCCGTTATTTATAATTTCTGACATTTATTGGTCGTCGACCTGGTACCGACCAATATATATCCAAACATAAATAACGAGGTACCTGTAGACATTTAATGTTATTGAATTACAATGAGGCATGAGTCTATGTTCAAACAGCCTGCATTCACTTTATTAATATTAATAGGTTTATGTTTCAACTGTAGACACAGACGCACTCACAGTGAATGTAACAAAATCATACTTGAATCTACTACAATTTATTTCAACGGGTACATTAGCTTTATGAAACAATGCAAAAATCCTTTTAATTTTAAGTCTGCAAGTAGCTGGGGGGGGGTTTGTCATTTAGAACTATAGGCTCAGAGCAAATTATAAAAATATATATATATATAATAGAAGATAAAAGAAAATTTTTGCACATTTGGTACATGTATACATTGTAAAGGTTAGGGTTTGAAATTATAATCATTGTTATTGTAAAATAATTCAACAAACCAGTCTATCCCTGTGGATTACTAACTCTACATGGAGTAGGCTTAGTGTGTTACATTGATCAACCTCTAACTTTTGGACTATGAAAATGATAATTAGGTAAATCTTTCAGAGACAAGGTTTTCAGCTTGGGGCAGGCTTAATCGTTAATATGGTCGATGATTAATTTTGGGTGAGAATGGTGAAATGCAATTTGTAAAAACAGTCAGGAAATATTATTGCGGCCTGTCATCAAAATCATAGGCCCTCACATTAATGCTACATGCCGGAGCTACATGTAAATCATCATTCACCTTATATAGCCTTTTCAGCTTTACGACACAAAATACCAGGAGGCTTTTTCACAAAGTCATAGCACATTGCGATCAATCGCAGTTGCCATGACGTCATATCTCTTCAGTATGGTATTCATTGGCAACCAGGCTTTGTTTGCGACCCGACTGCTTTGTGAAACAAGCCACAGGTCATGTGCGCTTCAGTTCAATAACGCTGTGGAAGGTATACAGTTCTATAACCACTGCATATCATGATTTATCATAGAATTAACATTGGTTTAGGACAGACACAAGACTGGTTACAGAACTGCTGATATATTGGCTTAAAGTTTGGCCAATACTATAAATAATGTTTAGGATATTGGTTATTGACATTGTTGCAGACCAGCACAACATCAGTATACTTAGTCTGGATATTTTCAGCTGGGGGCCTGGGGTAGTAGGTACCGTATAGCTCTGGCATGAAGCGTTAATGCAAGGCCCGCAGAGCTGAAGCTCCTAGCTCATATAAGGGGCCTCGGTGGTCCAGTGGGT
Source organism: Lepidochitona cinerea (assembly GCA_963971465.1). Taxonomy (NCBI): domain Eukaryota; kingdom Metazoa; phylum Mollusca; class Polyplacophora; order Chitonida; family Tonicellidae; genus Lepidochitona; species Lepidochitona cinerea. Next base: position 27,402,381 of record OZ020563.1, on the reverse strand, counting down.
TAGAGTGATCGTCCCTCAGTCCTTCCATCTATGCAACGCGGGTTTGAATCCCACTCAAACCAAATAAAAATTGAAAAATTTCTGAGTGGAGTATGAAGTATGGTCACCGTATGTGGAAGAGTTGCCAGGTACTCGCCGAAGGTCGGGGGAGGAAACCGGGCTCTTTGCCCTGGCAGCGCCGCCATATAAGTGAAATAATCTTGAGTGTGGCGTAAAACATCAATCAATCAATCAACTTAGCTCATTAGAGCAGTGGATTGCTCACTACAATTAGGGCAGCTCATGGAAGTCAAGTTTTGAGGTCGAATATCTGCCTCAAAATGACCATAAAAACTCAAATCACTCCACAAAAAACTGAATTTCAGTTATTCTAGCATGGAAATATTCAATTTCTGGCAACTAAAAGTAAAATACACATTTCTCCAATTGGACTCGAAAATAACTCACAACTAAGGTTTATGGCCTCAAAACTTTGGACTTCTCAGTTTTGTGAAACTCTGGTAGGCTTAGTCCGCAATATGTTGAGTGGATTGAAGGATAAATTCTGATACGCCCGCACGGGCTTCTTCAATACCATTTACTCTAATGGTATTGAAGAAGCCCGTGCGGGCGTATCAGAATTTATCCTTCAATCCACTCAACATATATTGCGGACTATGGTAGGCTAGCCTATAGTTCAATTTACCGAACTTATGGTGATATTACATATACCAACGTATATGTAATATCACCATAAGTTCGGTAAATTGAACTAGCTAGCCTACAGTCTTCAATGAAGTATCGTAGTATAAATATCTTGAGACTGGTTTGTGACTGTGTGTTAAAATGAAAATTGACGATATTATTATTAATAATTAAAAGGCAAATTTTCAGAAAGACTTAACTGAAGTTAACACGACTGTTTGACAATCAAGTCATTGATTTTGTGGTTTCAAATTCAATCTGGCATAGCCGCACACATGACATGATATGTGTCTCATCCTGATTCCTGCTTTACTTACTTGCCGGTCAGGAAGAGCATTTGCACACAAAAAACATGTTTCTAAATACTTTTTAGCAAATAATTTACCTTCGGAGGCGGATTATAGTTACACTGGTCTTTGTTACTTATGTTGATTGTAATCTTTCCTGCTTGAATATCGCCGTCTGTCAACAGCAAACTGAAACTAAACTTTGAGGCGGTGATCGAAGGGTTGGTTTGTTTGTAAGGAGACACGTGTTTTAGTCGGTCATGTGGAGAGTCACATGACGTCCGTTAGCTCAAGAAGTGATTGATGGATAGGCCTTTGGCTGGAGTGCTCTGCGCTGGGGACTCTCAGCTCTGCGCTGAGACGGAGACAGTCTCAGCTCTGCGCTGAGGACCATCTAACGGCTGCATATAAATGTATAACTCATCAAGTTACCGGAAAGGACTGTCCTAACAATATTCCGCTGCAGACCTCTGTGGTGAGGGCTGTGAGCTCTCCGATCAGACGGAGACACCACGAAAAACGAAACCGAGCACAATATAACGTTTAATAATAATAAAGTTTTTCTTTTCTCGCACTACATCGTTAAACTTTTTTCACTGAAACTAAATCTACTGGTTTATTTGTTTTTGGAGATACTAATTTCCTAATGTATCCTATTTGTGTGGGTCCTCAGCTCAGGGTTGGTGTCTCCGGGCTAATTAACACACTTCTAGCCGTTGGTAACGACGAGCTTAAAATGAAACTATAGTATTATAATGATCAAATCACATAAAGCTGTTTGATTGACTATTGTATTCTGAATCTGTTGTCAAATGTGATTAACTCTTGCCTAGTTAAATGTTAAGTATGAATTGTACGTATGTATACTACCTTTGGTTTATTTAAGTCTACATGTATATAAAGGTCTATTGCAAATATCTCAAACCCCACCCAAATTGTGATGTAAACCTTATTAAGAGTGTCTGTACAAATTGCATTGCTATTCAGTTGATTAATAAACATTAATGAAAAAAAAAACCCTTGTATTTGTTTGGGTCCTCAGCTCAGAGCTGGTGTCTCCGGGCTATTTTACACCTATTTGCATGGGTCCTCAGCTCAGAGCTGTTGTCTCCGGGCTAATCTACACCTATCTGAGTGGGTCCTCAGCTCAGAGCTGATGTCTCCGGGCTAATTTACACCTATCTGAGTGGGTCCACAGCTCAGAGCTGTTGTCTCCGGGCTAATCTACTCTTATTTGTGTGGGTCCTCAGCTCAGAGCTGTTGTCTCCGGGCTAATTTACTCTTATTTGTGTGGGTCCTCAGCTCAGAGCTGGTGTCTCCGGGCTAATTTACACCTATCTGAGTGGGTCCTCAGCTCAGAGCTGATGTCTCCGGGCAAATTTACTTTTATTTGTGTGGGTCCTCAGCTCAGAGCTGATGTCTCCGGGCTAATTTACACCTATCTGAGTGGGTCCTCAGCTCAGAGCTGTTGTCTCCGGGCTAATTTACTCTTATTTGTGTGGGTCCTCAGCTCAGAGCTGGTGTCTCCGGGCTAATTTACACCTATCTGAGTGGGTCCTCAGCTCAGAGCTGATGTCTCCGGGCTAATTTACTCTTATCTGAGTGGGTCCTCAGCTCAGAGCTGATGTCTCCGGGCAAATTTACTTTTATTTGTGTGGGTCCTCAGCTCAGAGCTGATGTCTCCGGGCTAATTTACACCTATCTGAGTGGGTCCTCAGCTCAGAGCTGTTGTCTCCGGGCTAATTTACTCTTATTTGTGTGGGTCCTCAGCTCAGAGCTGGTGTCTCCGGGCTAATTTACACCTATCTGAGTGGGTCCTCAGCTCAGAGCTGATGTCTCCGGGCTAATTTACTCTTATCTGAGTGGGTCCTCAACTCAGAGCTGATGTCTCCGGGCTAATTTACTCTTATCTGAGTGGGTCCTCAGCTCAGAGCTGTTGTCTCCGGGCTAATTTACTTTTATTTGTGTGGGTCCTCAGCTCAGAGCTGATGTCTCCGGGCTAATTTACACCTATCTGAGTGGGTCCTCAGCTCAGAGCTGTTGTCTCCGGGCTAATTTACTCTTATTTGTGTGGGTCCTCAGCTCAGAGCTGATGTCTCCGGGCTAATTTACACCTATCTGAGTGGGTCCTCAGCTCAGAGCTGATGTCTCCGGGCTAATTTACTCTTATCTGAGTGGGTCCTCAGCTCAGAGCTGATGTCTCCGGGCTAATTTACACCTATCTGAGTGGGTCCTCAGCTCAGAGCTGATGTCTCCGGGCTAATTTACTCTTATTTGTGTGGGTCCTCAGCTCAGAGCTGTTGTCTCCGGGCTAATTTACTCTTATCTGAATAGGTGCAAAATAGCCCGGAGACACCAGCTCTGAGCTGAGGACTCATACAAATAGGTGTAAATTAGCCCGGAGACACCAGCTCTGAGCTGAGGGCCGACGCCAATGCATGTAAATTAGCCCGGAGACACCAGCTCTGAGCTGAGGGCCGACGCAAATACATGTAAATTAGCCCGGAGACGCCAGTTCTGAGCTGAGGACCCACACAAATAGATGTAAAATAGCCCGGAGACACCAGCTCTGAGCTGAGGACCCACACAAATAGGTGTAAAATAGCCCGGAGACACCAGCTCTGAGCTGAGGGCCGACGCAAATACATGTAAATTAGCCCGGAGACACCAGCTCTGAGCTGAGGGCCGACGCAAATACATGTAAATTAGCCCGGAGACACCAGCTCTGAGCTGAGGACCCACACAAATAGGTGTAAAATAGCCCGGAGACACCAGCTCTGAGCTGAGGGCCGACGCAAATACATGTAAATTAGCCCGGAGACACCAGCTCTGCGCTGAGGACCCACACAAATAGGTGCAAAATAGCCCGGAGACACCAGCTCTGAGCTGAGGACCCACACAAATAGGTGTAAAATAGCCCGGAGACACCAGCTCTGAGCTGAGGGCCGACGCAAATACATGTAAATTAGCCCGGAGACACCAGCTCTGCGCTGAGGACCCACACAAATAGGTGCAAAATAGCCCGGAGACACCAGCTCTGAGCTGAGGACCCACACAAATACATGTATTATACATGTAAATCAGCCCGGAGACACCAGCTCTGAGCTCAGGACCCACACAAATAGGTGTAAAATAGCCCGGAGACACCAGCTCTGAGCTGAGGACTCACACAAATATATGTAAGTTAGCCCGGAGACACAAGCTCTGAGCTGAGGACCCACACAAATAGGTGTAAAATAGCCCGGAGACACCAGCTCTGAGCTGAGGACCCACACAAATAGGTGTAAAATAGCCCGGAGACACCAGCTCTGAGCTGAGGGCCGACGCAAATACATGTAAATAAGCCCGGAGACACCAGCTCTGAGCTGAGGGCCGACGCAAATACATGTAAATTAGCCCGGAGACACCAGCTCTGAGCTGAGGACCCACACAAATAGGTGCAAAATAGCCCGGAGACACCAGCTCTGAGCTGAGGACCCACACAAATACATGTATTATACATGTAAATCAGCCCGGAGACACCAGCTCTGAGCTGAGGACCCACACAAATAGGTGTAAAATAGCCCGGAGAAACCAGCTCCATTTAGAAATTTTTCGATTTTTATTTGGTCTGAGTGGGATTCGAACCCGCGCCGCATCGACGCAGGTATGTGTGGCACTGACGGACGATCACTCTAACCTGGGATGAATATGAAAGGGATATGAAACGCCTTTGTTTTTGCAGTCAGTCGACTGGCAGTTGTTTGACTCTCTATTGTTCTTCTCAGACTCCCCGTGACGACATTCTGATCCGCTTAGAGAATAGCCGAAAGCCGTGTTGTGTATTCCGATTCATTCCGAACCATACCGGTGTCGTTGATATATGGGCTGCGCATGCCTATTTATAAGCTAGCAACACTCAGAATATTCAAAATGGCGATTGTTTTCTGTTGCTAGCTTACAAACGGGCATGCGCAGCCCATATATCAACGACATCGGTATGGTTCGGAATGAATCGGAATACACAACACGGCTTTCGGCTATTCGCGGAGCGGATCGGAACGCCGTCACGGGGCGTCGGACAAGAACAATAGAGAGTCAAACAACTGCCAGTCGACTGACTGCAAAAACAAAGGCGTTTCATATCCCTTTCATATTCATCCCAGCTCTAACCCACTGGACCACCGATCGAGGCCCCGATTATTTCTTAAAAGAAACATTAGGAAATTAGCATCTCCAAAAACAAATAAACCAGTAGTTTAAGTTTCAGTGAAAAAAGTTTAACGATATGGTGCGAGAAAGCAAAAACTCTCTTATTATTAAACGTTATATTATGCTCGGTTTCGTTTTTATTCACGTTTGATAGCGTTTCAAGTTACGAATTTAGATGTACCCGGCCCTCAGCGCAGAGCTAGTGTCTCCGTCTCAGCGCAGAGCTCACGGCCCTCAGCGCAGAGCACTGCAGCCGAATATTGTTGGATTGATGTTTGACAGTTGTAAAACTTGTACTAATTCAATCATATTAAATGCCTACGGTTTCCTCGTCATTTATGTTTGGATATGTATTGACTGGTACCTGGTCGGCCGCACTCAAGATTATTTCACTTCTATGGCGGCGTTGCCAGGTTTAGTGGGGGAGGAAACCATGCTCATTGCTAGCCGTAGGCCTACACATGTGTCTCCAAGGAGGTATATGGGACTCCTTGTTTTACTTACTTGCCGGTCAGCTCCTTGCCCGGAGGACGATTGGCAGGAGCTTGGCCTTAGTCAAATATAAATGTATGAGTGATATTTTTGCTTACGTTAAAATAGTTTACAAAGTATCTCAGACTATAGGCCTATATGGTTTAGGGTCAATCTTTGCAAAGCGTGCGCAATATTGACAATGATTGGTCTCATCGAATCGTCAACCACCAGCTACAGTCCAATTTTTGTCAACAAGGGAGGCTAAACTAAGTAAGCTGATTAAAATTCCACAGGGTTAAGATTACCAGTTATCTGCTGTTAATGGACTTTCCAGGGCCTAGCCGAGAAATCTGGGCTCTGCCGATTTTTTTTTTTCGATCCACATTACCAGCCAAATATAATACAAGTCGCCTTAAAATCCGGGCTACCCAGGGCCATAAAGCTTCGCAGAGCATTCCAACACAGTATTTGTAATAAATGAACCCAAACACACCACTTTGCCACAGTTGTATGTATTTTTCATATGTTAGCATAGAAATTATTTTCGGAGTAAAAAGATTTCATTTTTAACATTGTTCATAAGATATAAGAAGGATACATTGACAATCATTCAAGTTGACCCCGATTTCCCCTTACCGCTATAGAAGGAGCGACTAAAAACTCTTGTGGACAAACTTGGTTCTGAACAGCGAGAAATACTGAAAAAGGTTGGATATCCATGGTTAATTTCTCACTATATTTAACATTTATGATTTTCACCTAGCCGAGAAATCTGGGCTCTGCCGAATTTTTTTTTTCTCTCCGTGTTCGTCATAGACACATTAGCAGCCATATAATACCAGTCGCCGTAAGACCGATAATCCGGGCTAGATATTCACCCAAATTTCGCCTTACAGATAGAGGACGGAAAGTCACTATCCTTTAAGTTTAATTTCTCAGTATACCAACTCACTCTTATAAAAAACGACCGCAAAATACTCTGAGATATTTATGTTAATTTCCCAACATTGTTATTCATGCTGGCGTCCCCATTATGATATATTGAACTTGAGCTAATTTCAGAAAGGAAAAAAAATAACTGATTTGGTGGAATATCTATTATTTAGATAGAATCCATGGCTCCAATGATGCTGCTACCTCCCAGATATGTTATATATGTAAGCTTTATTTCACCAGCACTGACTTTAATACATACTAGAAAGATGAAAGGATAATAAATGGATCTGAGCTCAAAAATGTTATTACTATAGCCCTTTCTCCAATGCCAAGGGTTCCACTCAAGACTTCTTGGAAAGTGACAATTTTATGACTGCTTTCAACAGATCCATCAATGTTGAACAGAAGTTCCCAGGTACCAGTGGGAGATCAGGGGTCTGCTTCCTCAGGTACCAGTGGGAGGTTAGGGTCTGCTTTCCCAGGTAAACAGTGTGAGGTCAGGGGTCTGCTTTCCCAGGTACCAGTGTGAGGTCAGGGGTCTGCTTTCCCAGGTACTAGTGGGAGGTCAGGGGTCTGCTTCCTCGGGTACCAGGGGGAGGTCAGGGGTTTGCTTCACCAAGTACCAGTGAAAGGTCAGGAGTTTGCTTCCCCAGGTACCAGTGAAAGGTCAGGGGTTGCTTCCCCAGGTACCAGTGAAAGGTCAGGGGTTGCTTCCCCAGGTACCAGTGAAAGGTCAGGGGTTGCTTCCCCAGGTACCAGTGGAAGGTCAGGGGTCTGCTTTCCCAGGTACCAGTGTGAGGTCAGGGGTCTGCTTTCCCAGGTACTAGTGGGAGGTCAGGGGTTGCTTCCCCAGGTACCAGTGGGAGGTCAGGGGTTGCTTCCCCAGGTACCAGTGGAAGGTCAGGGGTTGCTTCCCCAGGTACCAGTGGAAGGTCAGGGGTCGCTTCCTCGGGTACCAGTGGAAGGTCAGGGGTCTGCTTTCCAAGGTACCAGTGTGAGGTCAGGGGTCTGCTTTCCCAGGTACTAGTGGGAGGTCAGGGGTTGCTTCCCCAGGTACCAGTGGAAGGTCAGGGGTTGCTTCCCCAGGTACCAGTGGAAGGTCAGGGGTCGCTTCCTCGGGTACCAGTGGGAGGTCAGGGGTTGCTTCCCCAGGTACCAGTGGAAGGTCAGGGGTTGCTTCCCCAGGTACCAGTGGAAGGTCAGGGGTTGCTTCCTCGGGTACCAGTGGGAGGTCAGGGGTTTGCTTCCCCAGGTACCAGTGGGAGGTCAGGGGTTTGCATCCCCAGGTACCCGTGGAAGGTCAAGGGTTTGCTTCCCAAGGTACCAGTGGGAGGTCAGAGGTTGCTTCATCGAGTACCAGTGGGAGGTCAGGGGTTTGCTTCCCCAGGTACCAGTGGGAGGTCAGGGGTTGCTTCCCCAGGTACCAGTGTGAGGTCAGGGGTCTGCTTCCCCAGGTACCAGTGTGAGGTCAGGGGTCTGCTTCCCCAGGTATTAGTGGGAGGTCAGGGGTCTGCTTCCCCAGGTACCAGTGGGAGGTCAGGGGTCTGCTTCCCCAGGTACCAGTGTGAGGTCAGGGGTCTGCTTCCCCAGGTGCAATTGGGAGGTCAGGGGTCTGCTTCCCCAGGTACCAGTGGGAGGTCAGGGGTTGCTTCCCCAGGTACCAGTGGGGAGTCAGGGGTTGCTTCCCCAGGTACCAGTGGGAGGTCAGGGGTTGCTTCCCCAGGTACCAGTGGGAGGTCAGGGGTTGCTTCCCCAGGTACCAGTGGGAGGTCAGGGGTCTGCTTCCCCAGGTACCAGTGTGAGGTCAGGGGTCTGCTTCCCCAGGTACCAGTGGGAGGTCAGGGGTCTGCTTCCCCAGGTACCAGTGGGAGGTCAGGGGTCTGCTTCCCCAGGTACCAGTGTGAGGTCAGGGGTCTGCTTCCCCAGGTGCAATTGGGAGGTCAGGGGTTGCTTCCCCAGGTACCAGTGGGAGGTCGGGGGTTGCTTCCCCAGGTACCAGTGGAAGGCCAGGGGTTGCTTCCCCAGGTACTGGTGGGAGGTCAGGGGTCTGCTTCCCCAGGTACTAGTGGGAGGTCAGGGGTTGCTTCCCCAGGTACCAGTGGGAGGTCAGGGGTTGCTTCCCCAGGTACCAGTGGAAGGTCAGGGGTCGCTTCCCCAGGTACCAGTGGAAGGTCAGGGGTTTGCTTCCCCAGGTGCAATTGGGAGGTCAGGGGTTGCTTCCCCAGGTACCAGTGGGAGGTCAGGGGTTGCTTCCCCAGGTACCAGTGGGAGGTCAGGGGTTGCTTCCCCAGGTACCAGTGAAAGGTCAGGGATTGCTTCCCCAGGTACCAGTTGGAGGTCAGGGGTTGCTTCCCCAGGTACCAGTGGGAGGTCAGGGGTTGCTTCCCCAGGTACCAGTGTGAGGTCAGGGGTCTGCTTCCCCAGGTATTAGTGGGAGGTCAGGGGTCTGCTTCCCCAGGTACCAGTGGGAGGTCAGGGGTCTGCTTCCCCAGGTACCAGTGTGAGGTCAGGGGTCTGCTTCCCCAGGTGCAATTGGGAGGTCAGGGGTCTGCTTCCCCAGGTACCAGTGGGATGTCAGGGGTTGCTTCCCCAGGTACCAGTGGGAGGTCAGGGGTTGCTTCCCCAGGTACCAGTGGGAGGTCAGGGGTTGCTTCCCCAGGTACCAGTGGGAGGTCAGGGGTTGCTTCCCCAGGTACCAGTGGGAGGTCAGGGGTCTGCTTCCCCAGGTACCAGTGTGAGGTCAGGGGTCTGCTTCCCCAGGTATCAGTGGGAGGTCAGGGGTCTGCTTCCCCAGGTACCAGTGTGAGGTCAGGGGTCTGCTTCCCCAGGTGCAATTGGGAGGTCAGGGGTCTGCTTCCCCAGGTACCAGTGGGAGGTCAGGGGTTGCTTCCCCAGGTACCAGTGGGAGGTCAGGGGTTGCTTCCCCAGGTACCAGTGGAAGGCCAGGGGTTGCTTCCCCAGGTACTGGTGGGAGGTCAGGGGTCTGCTTCCCCAGGTACTAGTGGGAGGTCAGGGGTTGCTTCCCCAGGTACCAGTGAGAGGTCAGGGGTTGCTTCCCCAGGTACCAGTGGAAGGTCAGGGGTCGCTTCCCCAGGTACCAGTGGAAGGTCAGGGGTTTGCTTCCCCAGGTGCAATTGGGAGGTCAGGGGTTGCTTCCCCAGGTACCAGTGGGAGGTCAGGGGTCTGCTTCCCCAGGTACCAGTGTGAGGTCAGGGGTCTGCTTCCCCAGGTACCAGTGGGAGGTCAGGGGTCTGCTTCCCCAGGTACCAGTGGGAGGTCAGGGGTCTGCTTCCCCAGGTACCAGTGTGAGGTCAGGGGTCTGCTTCCCCAGGTGCAATTGGGAGGTCAGGGGTTGCTTCCCCAGGTACCAGTGGGAGGTCGGGGGTTGCTTCCCCAGGTACCAGTGGAAGGCCAGGGGTTGCTTCCCCAGGTACTGGTGGGAGGTCAGGGGTCTGCTTCCCCAGGTACTAGTGGGAGGTCAGGGGTTGCTTCCCCAGGTACCAGTGGGAGGTCAGGGGTTGCTTCCCCAGGTACCAGTGGAAGGTCAGGGGTCGCTTCCCCAGGTACCAGTGGAAGGTCAGGGGTTTGCTTCCCCAGGTGCAATTGGGAGGTCAGGGGTTGCTTCCCCAGGTACCAGTGGGAGGTCAGGGGTTGCTTCCCCAGGTACCAGTGGGAGGTCAGGGGTTGCTTCCCCAGGTACCAGTGAAAGGTCAGGGATTGCTTCCCCAGGTACCAGTTGGAGGTCAGGGGTTGCTTCCCCAGGTACCAGTGGGAGGTCAGGGGTTGCTTCCCCAGGTACCAGTGTGAGGTCAGGGGTCTGCTTCCCCAGGTATTAGTGGGAGGTCAGGGGTCTGCTTCCCCAGGTACCAGTGGGAGGTCAGGGGTCTGCTTCCCCAGGTACCAGTGTGAGGTCAGGGGTCTGCTTCCCCAGGTGCAATTGGGAGGTCAGGGGTCTGCTTCCCCAGGTACCAGTGGGAGGTCAGGGGTTGCTTCCCCAGGTACCAGTGGGAGGTCAGGGGTTGCTTCCCCAGGTACCAGTGGGAGGTCAGGGGTCTGCTTCCCCAGGTACCAGTGTGAGGTCAGGGGTCTGCTTCCCCAGGTATCAGTGGGAGGTCAGGGGTCTGCTTCCCCAGGTACCAGTGTGAGGTCAGGGGTCTGCTTCCCCAGGTGCAATTGGGAGGTCAGGGGTCTGCTTCCCCAGGTACCAGTGGGAGGTCAGGGGTTGCTTCCCCAGGTACCAGTGGGAGGTCAGGGGTTGCTTCCCCAGGTACCAGTGGAAGGCCAGGGGTTGCTTCCCCAGGTACTGGTGGGAGGTCAGGGGTCTGCTTCCCCAGGTACTAGTGGGAGGTCAGGGGTTGCTTCCCCAGGTACCAGTGAGAGGTCAGGGGTTGCTTCCCCAGGTACCAGTGGAAGGTCAGGGGTCGCTTCCCCAGGTACCAGTGGAAGGTCAGGGGTTTGCTTCCCCAGGTGCAATTGGGAGGTCAGGGGTTGCTTCCCCAGGTACCAGTGGGAGGTCAGGGGTTGCTTCCCCAGGTACCAGTGGGAGGTCAGGGGTTGCTTCCCCAGGTACCAGTGAAAGGTCAGGGATTGCTTCCCCAGGTACCAGTTGGAGGTCAGGGGTTGCTTCCCCAGGTACCAGTGGGAGGTCAGGGGTTGCTTCCCCAGGTACCAGTGGGAGGTCAGGGGTTGCTTCCCCAGGTACCAGGGATATATATGGCTTACTCAATGTTTGTTCTTACAGTGCAAATTTTGGCAACTAATACCTCTTCAATCCAAATACATTGTATACAATACTTATAATACTGTTTCATAACATTTGAGTATCAGGCTATATAAAAATGCCCTCGTTTTCCAAGATAAAACTCATTCCCATATTTAACATGTTTCAATAGTTTACACAATACAATAATGAGAGAAGATTAGACAGGTAAATTACAGAAGATTAATGCCCATTGAATCCAATCCAGGGAAAATTATAATCGCTTCTTAAATAAAAGGTTTTGACATAACAAAATAAATTAAAATAAAAGTTGAAATTACAAGCATAACATTTTGACAGGACATTATTCAATGCAGCTGCCACCTATCTTTTTACAACAACATCAAAAGGCAACATTTCTGCAGTTTGATATGAAATGGTTTGAGAAAAAAACAAACCTTGTTCAAACAGAATGGTTTTATTATCCTTAACCAGAGCACATAACTCAAAATACCTGAAGGTATGACAGTTTTAATAGCACAGTTTTTGCTTTGTTTTATGGTGGAGCAGAAGCCAGCATGTTATTTCATCCGATTTTGATTTCATAGGTATTCACTTACTAAGAAATTGATAAAACTAATGATATATTTGTCTTTGTTGTCGATATGTTGAGCTGACAAAATCTACAAGTACATTATGGCTATTATGGTTAAATAATAAAGGATGAAAAATTGTTTTAGAGAAATGATTTGGCGTAAAAATAAATAAAGCATACCCCTACCCCGATTCCCAGACATCTTGTTTTGTGAAAGAGGAAAGGTGTGACAGAAGCATTGCTAACATTGACATACTTATTGAGGATATAAATATCCAACCTCAGTGATATTCCCATTGACTTTTAGGCTCAATATTTTAGTATATACAGCCTTCAATATCTTATTTAAAGGCTGATTAAAGTGTGACTGCTCCCCTTCAACAAAAAGCCTGCCCTCGTAGAGATTTCCCTGCTGTTGTATATTGGTGTGTTGCAGGAGTGATGTCGCATGCATTGTTGTTGTTGTTTTGATTCTGTCTCATCCAAGTATGTTATTTAGAAGGAGATTTTATGATATTTATGTTTTTGTGACAATCTGAAGTTCATGGAGTATTGAGACATTTCCTTTCCTCTGGCTACAAAGTGTGGGTTCTAATGTTTGTGTGAAGCTCATTACTAATATTATTCATAGCCAATGGAATCTTAGATGACAGGATTATAAGCTGGTTAACTATCGGGTTTCAACTCCGCTGTCACATAGCGTATTGCTTCTAGATGAACTTGAACGTCGATCAGCATCAGATTCTAAATCTAAAGAGTCTTGAGTTTGAAGCGTTTGGTCAGAGTTAATTGAGTCAGTTTGATTGGCCACATTAGTGTCATGAGCCACATTAGAATGTCTTGTTTCCAAGACGATAGCTTGTGCAGGAGCAGATTCTTTATCCCTGTCTGTTGATTGGTTGAGCATTGGACCTGCTGATGAAAAAGCATCTGATTGGCTCATGAGGGAGGCCAGACCCCCTGGACACCCCAAAGATCCTGTTGAAAGTTGATGTGACAAAGCTGTGTAGGGTGATGTGTCACTGTGTGATCTCAGTACAGGGGGAGAAGAGGACCAGGTTTGTAAAGGTTGACTGTTGTACGGGTCGCTCATTTCACCGCTAGATGCAGCTGCCAAAGTCTCTGAGGTAGCGCCAAAAGGAGCATAAGAGGGACTTGAGCCCAGGGCAGGACTGTCACGACCTTGACCTCCGAGAGAAGCCTCAGAAGGTACCTTCACACTTCCTGTTAAGAAAAATCAAATAGATTGGATCTGTTTTTATTTCAATTAAATCTTTCAACATTTACTTATTGGGTTGATTGATTGATGTGTTACGCAGCTATCAAAATTATTTCACGTATATGGCAGCGTTGCCAGTTTTATTGTGGAAGGAAACAGGGCTCTATGCCCGGAGGAAACCCACGACCTTCCAGTGGTAACTGGCAACCATTGAGTTTGATTTAAACACTGGCCCAAAACTTTTTTTTCAGTTCCTCAATCTTGATTATTTACTAATTCAGCAATATATTCATCATACACTTTTCTCATAGCATTATGTTGATTCAAAAAGTATTTCTATATCCCCCCGAATTATATGCCGGGGGGGATAAAAAGTATTAGTACACACCCCTTTGTCTATTAGCCCTTTTCAATGTCTCAATTTGACCATATAGCTCCATCACATGACTTTCATATTGCTGGGTAATCTTCATAGCAGCCTGATACTTGCTCTCTACAGCCTGCGGATAACACATACAAACATTGGGTATTATTGTTCACATTATTGGATTTTCTTTTATCAAAAGATTAATTTACAGCTAGATTGATTGTTTGATGTTTTACATTGCACTGTTTCACTACTATGTTTAAATGCTGGAGGAAACCTGTCAATTTGCGCTTCAGGGCCCTGTCTTACAAAGCTGGCGTAAGTTACGTCGGACGTAAATCAGTGTTAAAGCTATAAGAACTTACGCCCTAGTCGCAACTGGTCCATGTTGTAGGCCTATGCGCAACTTTACGCCAGCTTCGTAAGACAGGGCCCAGACCTTCAGCAAGAACCTGGCAACTCTTCCCCAGTGAAAATCGCAATCATGGGCCAATTGAGTTAAACCTACCTTCACTTCTTCAACATGGTTAGATTTGACAATTTCCAAACTTTTCTTCAGATCTTTAATTGTGATATCCTGAAACAGAAATTGATATCAATGGTGACTCTCAATCATTTCACTTATTGACAGATTTAATAGGGCTACTGAGATAACTGGATTCTACTTCTTTTCACTGACAAGTGCCACTCTTGGACATGTAGCGGAGGGCCCTTGGTCCAGCCTCCAGACAATGACATCCAAGTATCAATAAGGTGAAGAATTACTTAGGGATAACAACTTCTTAATTTATTAGATGACGGTTTTTTGGTGTAGTTCTTAAATCAGAAGTTGAGCTCAAGTCTCGTACAAATTATTACGAGATTTTGTGATATCCGGTGACAGATGACGCTATTAAGAAAGTTTTTGACGACGTTCCAATTCAATTTGTTGTTTTTCCCTCCATAACTTCAGATGGAAGTTCAACAAAAAAAACATTACATTTGACGTTGAAATGAGGAAAATCAATTCAGTCTGTGGTCAGTACAAACCAAATCGTAGACAACCAAAAGTACACAAAACAAACATATCCGAGACACATGTTCTTTCATTTTAAGGCCGAAGTTAATTCAAAACATACATTTTCAAGTATCACTAAGAAGCTTGTTATTTGTATCACCAACAATTTAAAAATTATGCCTTAAGAGAATTCCAACATTTTGTCAGCTCATGCATGTATTTTGTTCTATTGTTAAAGTGGCATGAGCTGCCAAAATGTTGCTTTTTTTTGCCATTATAGCAGAATGTTAAAATTATTGGCTATTTTTCTCAAGACATACAATTCACAAGCTTTTTAGTACTTATAGTCTCGAGAATGTACGGTAAAGCATTGTTTTCAACTAACTTAGGCTTAGAATGAATGAATGGTCGCCCCGGTTATTTAAATTTTGTTTACTTTTCGAACACTATTTCGGTTCGTACAGGCCACATACTGCAAATAACAGTAATTCAAGATTCTAGCAAGACCCATATAACATTTATTGGAAATATTTTCATTTAGATAATTCCTGAATTTACCTTATGTTTACTTTGATGATCAAACTCCATCATTTTCTTCTGCATATAACCAACCTGGGATTCTTTCTGTTCAGCCTGCTGTTTTAAGGCTGTAAATAACAAATTGTCAAAGTTATCACTTCTAGAACGCTTTGCGCAAACCAACTGGGTGGCACCTGGGTGGTTCAGTCGGCAGTCCATCAGCCTGACAAAGGCCTTCCAACGATGTGTCGCAGAGTGGGGTTTTTACTTACATATGTGGAAGAGCCCGGGCAAGGCCCCCGGTTTCCTTCCCCCACTAAACCTGGCAACACCACAAAGGGAAATTATCTGGAGTGCTGTATAAAACATATGAATCAACCAAATTAACTAATCATACCAGATTTCGGAAATATTTTGTAAAAAAAATTTATGTTGAGTTTTTCACTCAACATATGGAATTCATTGTCCAAACATTGAAGTGGTAAATTTGTTCACCCAAAGTCTGGTTTGACTTAACTACCAGAGCAATCCTCTACCTTTGATTTCAGATTTAAGGGGAATAACTCCAGCTGTCTCCGGGGCATTAGGCTGTTTATTTATTTGCACGGCAAGCTGTTCTTTATACTTCTGTTGTAATTCACCCATAAGTAACAACTCCTTGTTCAAACGAGCAATCTGAAATTGAAAAAAAAGGTCATCATTTTCAGAAATAGATCTTAATGAAAATAATTATAGTTATACCTGTAAAAGTATAGTCGGCCATCTTCCTCATTATTTATACTGGTCCTCATGTTTTTTTTTCAGTCATTTATTTTTATTAGTTTTGTATAATACATGATGATTACCAGCTAAAATCAGCCAGTAGTCTGTGGCAACATTGATGATAATAGACTTCAAGAAAATAAAATTCAGTAACGACCTATTAAATTTATTTTCAAATGAATTTGACCTGATCTTGTAGGTTTTTCGCCATGGCAACCTGCCCTTGTAAATTCACTAGTTCTCTTTCTGTATCAAACACACGGAACTCTGACTGCTGCAGCATCTATCAAGAAATAAGAGGGATTTATGTAAACACCTTGAAACTAAAAATGATAAATGACATAAATTGTATCCAACTGTTATTCTGTTCAATTATGAAAACTCCACTCAGAAATTTTCAATTTTATTCATTGCACTGAATTGAGTTCAAACCCAAGGCCCATCATATGATTGATTGATGTTTTACCCACAACTCAAGATTATTTCCTTGCAAGGTTTAGTGCAAGAGGAAACCGGGCTGTTTGCTCGATGATCGAGAGCAAACCCTTCTGTCGACTGAGCCCCCAAATGATTGATTGATTGATGTTTTACGACACACTCAAGCGTTGCCAGATTTAGTGGGGAGGAATTTATGAAAAGGGTTGTATTGACATATTATTGTATGCATTTATAATAGTCTGTAATGACCAAACATTTTTACAAGAACCCATAACAGCAGTGAGGGGCAGAATAATCTCCCTTTTAATGATTCTAATTTCTGTGCTCAAACAATATGCCAGGATTGATGGAAACAGTTTTATTCAACTAATCGTCATTATTTCAATTTCCTTACTTTCACCACAACAGAAGGTAAATCAAATTATTGAAATAAAATTAAACCCCTTAAGTGTGAAAACGAAAGTGAAAGAAATGTGACATAGGTTACTAACAGCTGAATATTGGTCCAGCTAAATTTGATTGATTACTAAAACATCTTGATATAAAAACTGACAGCGGGATATAAATCCATCATCAAGTATTACTTATGAAATGATATCATAGTGTTAGTCATGTTGCTTGATAGGCCTACGTTACTTAAGCTTCTGTTAAAAAAAGAAGCTTAATTGTATAAGTTCATTAAAGGAATTTATCTGCTTGCCTATAAGAAGAACAAACAAAAGTTAATTACGATAATATCTGAGTTAATTCAAGTGCTGGAAAAAAGTAGAAGAGTGCAAATTCTCATCTTAATTCACGAGAGAGCTTGTAAAACATTCAAGGGTTAACTGCTGGTCAATCATCTCCCTGGACTGAGATGTGTTGAAAGTTTAAATCTCATTCAGAACCTTTTTGTTATTGAGGATTTAGCAACACGCATAGTCCTCTAATTAACTCAGGTATTACCGTATCTGGTAAATGCTAATTAAACTTACCTTTATTGCTTCTGCTTTCTCTACCTTGAGAGTTTCCACCTGGGATTCTAACTGGGATACCTGGTATTTCATTCCTTCATTCTCCTTAACAGTGTTACTACAATACGACAAAACGATTAAATATTTGTTTCTTTTACAAAATGAAGATAACAGTAAAGAGTAGACAACTTGGTTTCAGAAAAAAAAGCCAGTATGAAAACTTTATTGGCAGAATGAGACGCATACAGTTAATTTTGTAGAAATATCTTTTTTCAGTAAAAATGGACAGAACCTGACGTCTATGCATTGTAATTGACCTCTATGCATTGTAATTGACGTCTATGCATTGTAATTGACGTCTATGCATTGTAATTGACGTCTATGCATTGTAATTGACCTCTATGCATTGTAATTGACGTCTATGCATTGTAATTGACGTCTATGCATTGTAATTGACCTCTATGCATTGTAATTAACCTCTATGCATTGTAATTGACCTCTATGCATTGTAATTGACCTTTATGCATTGTAATTGACGTATATGCATTGTAATTGACCTATATGCATTGTAATTGACCTCTATGCATTGTAATTGACCTTTATGCATTGTAATTGACGTCTATGCATTGTAATTGACGTCTATGCATTGTAATTGACGTCTATGCATTGTAATTGACATCTATGCATTGTAATTGACGTCTATGCATTGTAATTGACCTCTATGCATTGTAATTGACCTCTATGCATTGTAATTGACGTCTATGCATTGTAATTGACGTCTATGCATTGTAATTGACCTCTATGCATTGTAATTGACCTCTATGCATTGTAATTGACGTCTATGCATTGTAATTAACCTCTATACATTGTAATTGACCTCTATGCATTGTAATTGACGTATATGCATTGTAATTGACGTCTATGCATTGTAATTGACGTCTATGCATTGTAATTGACCTCTATGCATTGTAATTGACGTCTATGCATTGTAATTGACCTCTATGCATTGTAGTCTATGCATTGTAATTGACCTCTATGCATTGTAATTGACCTCTATGCATTGTAATTGACGTCTATGCATTGTAATTGACGTCTATGCATTGTAATTGACGTCTATGCATTGTAATTGAGTCTATGCATTGTAATTGACGTCTATGCATTGTAATTGACGTCTATGCATTGTAATTGACCTATATGCATTGTAATTGACCTATATGCATTGTAATTGACCTATATGCATTGTAATTGACCTCTATGCATTGTAATTGATCTCTATGCATTGTAATTGACCTCTATGCATTGTAATTAACCTCTATGCATTGTAAATAACCTCTATACATTATAATTGACGTCTATGCATTGTAATTGACCTCTATGCATTGTAGTCTATGCATTGTAATTGACCTCTATGCATTGTAATTGACCTCTATGCATTGTAATTGACCTCTATGCATTGTAATTGACCTCTATGCATTGTAATTGACCTCTATGCATTGTAATTGACGTCTATGCATTGTAATTGACGTCTATGCATTGTAATTGACGTCTATGCATTGTAATTGACCTCTATGCATTGTAATTGACCTCTATGCATTGTAATTGACCTATATGCATTGTAATTGACCTATATGCATTGTAATTGACCTATATGCATTGTAATTGACCTTTATGCATTGTAATTGACGTCTATGCATTGTAATTGACGTCTATGCATTGTAATTGACCTCTATGCATTGTAATTAACCTCTATGCATTGTAATTGACCTCTATGCATTGTAATTGACCTTTATGCATTGTAATTGACGTATATGCATTGTAATTGACCTATATGCATTGTAATTGACCTCTATGCATTGTAATTGACCTTTATGCATTGTAATTGACGTCTATGCATTGTAATTGACGTCTATGCATTGTAATTGACGTCTATGCATTGTAATTGACATCTATGCATTGTAATTGACGTCTATGCATTGTAATTGACCTCTATGCATTGTAATTGACCTCTATGCATTGTAATTGACGTCTATGCATTGTAATTGACGTCTATGCATTGTAATTGACCTCTATGCATTGTAATTGACCTCTATGCATTGTAATTGACGTCTATGCATTGTAATTAACCTCTATACATTGTAATTGACCTCTATGCATTGTAATTGACGTATATGCATTGTAATTGACGTCTATGCATTGTAATTGACCTCTATGCATTGTAATTGACGTCTATGCATTGTAATTGACCTCTATGCATTGTAGTCTATGCATTGTAATTGACCTCTATGCATTGTAATTGACCTCTATGCATTGTAATTAACCTCTATGCATTGTAATTGACCTCTATGCATTGTAATTGACCTTTATGCATTGTAATTGACGTATATGCATTGTAATTGACCTATATGCATTGTAATTGACCTCTATGCATTGTAATTGACCTTTATGCATTGTAATTGACGTCTATGCATTGTAATTGACGTCTATGCATTGTAATTGACGTCTATGCATTGTAATTGACATCTATGCATTGTAATTGACGTCTATGCATTGTAATTGACCTCTATGCATTGTAATTGACCTCTATGCATTGTAATTGACGTCTATGCATTGTAATTGACGTCTATGCATTGTAATTGACGTCTATGCATTGTAATTAACCTCTATACATTGTAATTGACCTCTATGCATTGTAATTGACGTATATGCATTGTAATTGACGTCTATGCATTGTAATTGACCTCTATGCATTGTAATTGACGTCTATGCATTGTAATTGACCTCTATGCATTGTAGTCTATGCATTGTAATTGACGTCTATGCATTGTAATTGACCTCTATGCATTGTAATTAACCTCTATGCATTGTAATTGACCTCTATGCATTGTAATTGACCTTTATGCATTGTAATTGACGTATATGCATTGTAATTGACCTATATGCATTGTAATTGACCTCTATGCATTGTAATTGACCTTTATGCATTGTAATTGACGTCTATGCATTGTAATTGACGTCTATGCATTGTAATTGACGTCTATGCATTGTAATTGACATCTATGCATTGTAATTGACGTCTATGCATTGTAATTGACGTCTATGCATTGTAATTGACCTCTATGCATTGTAATTGACCTCTATGCATTGTAATTGACCTATATGCATTGTAATTGACCTATATGCATTGTAATTGACCTATATGCATTGTAATTGACCTTTATGCATTGTAATTGACGTCTATGCATTGTAATTGACGTCTATGCATTGTAATTGACCTCTATGCATTGTAATTAACCTCTATGCATTGTAATTGACCTCTATGCATTGTAATTGACCTTTATGCATTGTAATTGACGTATATGCATTGTAATTGACCTATATGCATTGTAATTGACCTCTATGCATTGTAATTGACCTTTATGCATTGTAATTGACGTCTATGCATTGTAATTGACGTCTATGCATTGTAATTGACGTCTATGCATTGTAATTGACATCTATGCATTGTAATTGACGTCTATGCATTGTAATTGACCTCTATGCATTGTAATTGACCTCTATGCATTGTAATTGACGTCTATGCATTGTAATTGACGTCTATGCATTGTAATTGACCTCTATGCATTGTAATTGACCTCTATGCATTGTAATTGACGTCTATGCATTGTAATTAACCTCTATACATTGTAATTGACCTCTATGCATTGTAATTGACGTATATGCATTGTAATTGACGTCTATGCATTGTAATTGACCTCTATGCATTGTAATTGACGTCTATGCATTGTAATTGACCTCTATGCATTGTAGTCTATGCATTGTAATTGACCTCTATGCATTGTAATTGACCTCTATGCATTGTAATTAACCTCTATGCATTGTAATTGACCTCTATGCATTGTAATTGACCTTTATGCATTGTAATTGACGTATATGCATTGTAATTGACCTATATGCATTGTAATTGACCTCTATGCATTGTAATTGACCTTTATGCATTGTAATTGACGTCTATGCATTGTAATTGACGTCTATGCATTGTAATTGACGTCTATGCATTGTAATTGACATCTATGCATTGTAATTGACGTCTATGCATTGTAATTGACCTCTATGCATTGTAATTGACCTCTATGCATTGTAATTGACGTCTATGCATTGTAATTGACGTCTATGCATTGTAATTGACGTCTATGCATTGTAATTAACCTCTATGCATTGTAATTGACCTCTATGCATTGTAATTGACGTATATGCATTGTAATTGACGTCTATGCATTGTAATTGACCTCTATGCATTGTAATTGACGTCTATGCATTGTAATTGACCTCTATGCATTGTAGTCTATGCATTGTAATTGACGTCTATGCATTGTAATTGACCTCTATGCATTGTAATTAACCTCTATGCATTGTAATTGACCTCTATGCATTGTAATTGACCTTTATGCATTGTAATTGACGTATATGCATTGTAATTGACCTATATGCATTGTAATTGACCTCTATGCATTGTAATTGACCTTTATGCATTGTAATTGACGTCTATGCATTGTAATTGACGTCTATGCATTGTAATTGACGTCTATGCATTGTAATTGACGTCTATGCATTGTAATTGACGTCTATGCATTGTAATTGACCTCTATGCATTGTAATTGACCTCTATGCATTGTAATTGACGTCTATGCATTGTAATTGACGTCTATGCATTGTAATTGACCTCTATGCATTGTAATTGACCTCTATGCATTGTAATTGACGTCTATGCATTGTAATTAACCTCTATACATTGTAATTGACCTCTATGCATTGTAATTGACGTATATGCATTGTAATTGACGTCTATGCATTGTAATTGACCTCTATGCATTGTAATTGACGTCTATGCATTGTAATTGACCTCTATGCATTGTAGTCTATGCATTGTAATTGACCTCTATGCATTGTAATTGACCTCTATGCATTGTAATTGACGTCTATGCATTGTAATTGACGTCTATGCATTGTAATTGACGTCTATGCATTGTAATTGAGTCTATGCATTGTAATTGACGTCTATGCATTGTAATTGACGTCTATGCATTGTAATTGACCTATATGCATTGTAATTGACCTATATGCATTGTAATTGACCTATATGCATTGTAATTGACCTCTATGCATTGTAATTGATCTCTATGCATTGTAATTGACCTCTATGCATTGTAATTAACCTCTATGCATTGTAATTAACCTCTATACATTGTAATTGACGTCTATGCATTGTAATTGACCTCTATGCATTGTAGTCTATGCATTGTAATTGACCTCTATGCATTGTAATTGACCTCTATGCATTGTAATTGACCTCTATGCATTGTAATTGACCTCTATGCATTGTAATTGACGTCTATGCATTGTAATTGACGTCTATGCATTGTAATTGACGTCTATGCATTGTAATTGACCTCTATGCATTGTAATTGACCTCTATGCATTGTAATTGACCTATATGCATTGTAATTGACCTCTATGCATTGTAATTGACCTATATGCATTGTAATTGACCTATATGCATTGTAATTGATCTCTATGCATTGTAATTGACCTCTATGCATTGTAATTGACCTCTATGCATTGTAATTAACCTCTATGCATTGTAATTAACCTCTATACATTGTAATTGACGTCTATGCATTGTAATTGACGTCTATGCATTGTAATTGACCTCTATGCATTGTAATTGACCTCTATGCATTGTAATTGACCTCTATGCATTGTAATTGACCTCTATGCATTGTAATTGACGTCTATGCATTGTAATTGACCTATATGCATTGTAATTGACGTCTATGCATTGTAATTAACCTCTATGCATTGTAATTGACGTCTATGCATTGTAATTAACCTCTATACATTGTAATTGACCTCTATGCATTGTAATTGACGTATATGCATTGTAATTGACGTCTATGCATTGTAATTGACCTCTATGCATTGTAATTGACGTCTATGCATTGTAATTGACCTCTATGCATTGTAGTCTATGCATTGTAATTGACCTCTATGCATTGTAATTGACCTCTATGCATTGTAATTAACCTCTATGCATTGTAATTGACCTCTATGCATTGTAATTGACCTTTATGCATTGTAATTGACGTATATGCATTGTAATTGACGTCTATGCATTGTAATTAACCTCTATGCATTGTAATTGACGTCTATGCATTGTAATTAACCTCTATACATTGTAATTGACCTCTATGCATTGTAATTGACGTATATGCATTGTAATTGACGTCTATGCATTGTAATTGACCTCTATGCATTGTAATTGACGTCTATGCATTGTAATTGACCTCTATGCATTGTAGTCTATGCATTGTAATTGACCTCTATGCATTGTAATTGACCTCTATGCATTGTAATTAACCTCTATGCATTGTAATTGACCTCTATGCATTGTAATTGACCTTTATGCATTGTAATTGACGTATATGCATTGTAATTGACCTATATGCATTGTAATTGACCTCTATGCATTGTAATTGACCTTTATGCATTGTAATTGACGTCTATGCATTGTAATTGACGTCTATGCATTGTAATTGACGTCTATGCATTGTAATTGACATCTATGCATTGTAATTGACGTCTATGCATTGTAATTGACCTCTATGCATTGTAATTGACCTCTATGCATTGTAATTGACGTCTATGCATTGTAATTGACGTCTATGCATTGTAATTGACGTCTATGCATTGTAATTAACCTCTATACATTGTAATTGACCTCTATGCATTGTAATTGACGTATATGCATTGTAATTGACGTCTATGCATTGTAATTGACCTCTATGCATTGTAATTGACGTCTATGCATTGTAATTGACCTCTATGCATTGTAGTCTATGCATTGTAATTGACGTCTATGCATTGTAATTGACCTCTATGCATTGTAATTAACCTCTATGCATTGTAATTGACCTCTATGCATTGTAATTGACCTTTATGCATTGTAATTGACGTATATGCATTGTAATTGACCTATATGCATTGTAATTGACCTCTATGCATTGTAATTGACCTTTATGCATTGTAATTGACGTCTATGCATTGTAATTGACGTCTATGCATTGTAATTGACGTCTATGCATTGTAATTGACATCTATGCATTGTAATTGACGTCTATGCATTGTAATTGACCTCTATGCATTGTAATTGACCTCTATGCATTGTAATTGACGTCTATGCATTGTAATTGACGTCTATGCATTGTAATTGACCTCTATGCATTGTAATTGACCTCTATGCATTGTAATTGACGTCTATGCATTGTAATTAACCTCTATACATTGTAATTGACCTCTATGCATTGTAATTGACGTATATGCATTGTAATTGACGTCTATGCATTGTAATTGACCTCTATGCATTGTAATTGACGTCTATGCATTGTAATTGACCTCTATGCATTGTAGTCTATGCATTGTAATTGACCTCTATGCATTGTAATTGACCTCTATGCATTGTAATTGACGTCTATGCATTGTAATTGACGTCTATGCATTGTAATTGACGTCTATGCATTGTAATTGAGTCTATGCATTGTAATTGACGTCTATGCATTGTAATTGACGTCTATGCATTGTAATTGACCTATATGCATTGTAATTGACCTATATGCATTGTAATTGACCTATATGCATTGTAATTGACCTCTATGCATTGTAATTGATCTCTATGCATTGTAATTGACCTCTATGCATTGTAATTAACCTCTATGCATTGTAATTAACCTCTATACATTGTAATTGACGTCTATGCATTGTAATTGACCTCTATGCATTGTAGTCTATGCATTGTAATTGACCTCTATGCATTGTAATTGACCTCTATGCATTGTAATTGACCTCTATGCATTGTAATTGACCTCTATGCATTGTAATTGACCTCTATGCATTGTAATTGACGTCTATGCATTGTAATTGACGTCTATGCATTGTAATTGACGTCTATGCATTGTAATTGACCTCTATGCATTGTAATTGACCTCTATGCATTGTAATTGACCTATATGCATTGTAATTGACCTCTATGCATTGTAATTGACCTATATGCATTGTAATTGACCTATATGCATTGTAATTGATCTCTATGCATTGTAATTGACCTCTATGCATTGTAATTGACCTCTATGCATTGTAATTAACCTCTATGCATTGTAATTAACCTCTATACATTGTAATTGACGTCTATGCATTGTAATTGACCTCTATGCATTGTAATTGACCTCTATACATTGTAATTGACGTCTATGCATTGTAATTGACCTCTATGCATTGTAGTCTATGCATTGTAATTGACCTCTATGCATTGTAATTGACCTCTATGCATTGTAATTGACCTCTATGCATTGTAATTGACCTCTATGCATTGTAATTGACCTCTATGCATTGTAATTGACGTCTATGCATTGTAATTGACGTCTATGCATTGTAATTGACGTCTATGCATTGTAATTGACCTCTATGCATTGTAATTGACCTCTATGCATTGTAATTGACCTATATGCATTGTAATTGACCTATATGCATTGTAATTGACCTATATGCATTGTAATTGACCTTTATGCATTGTAATTGACGTCTATGCATTGTAATTGACGTCTATGCATTGTAATTGACCTCTATGCATTGTAATTAACCTCTATGCATTGTAATTGACCTCTATGCATTGTAATTGACCTTTATGCATTGTAATTGACGTCTATGCATTGTAATTGACCTATATGCATTGTAATTGACCTCTATGCATTGTAATTGACATCTATGCATTGTAATTGACGTCTATGCATTGTAATTGACCTCTATGCATTGTAATTGACCTCTATGCATTGTAATTGACGTCTATGCATTGTAATTGACGTCTATGCATTGTAATTGACCTCTATGCATTGTAATTGACCTCTATGCATTGTAATTGACGTCTATGCATTGTAATTAACCTCTATACATTGTAATTGACCTCTATGCATTGTAATTGACGTATATGCATTGTAATTGACGTCTATGCATTGTAATTGACCTCTATGCATTGTAATTGACGTCTATGCATTGTAATTGACCTCTATGCATTGTAGTCTATGCATTGTAATTGACCTCTATGCATTGTAATTGACCTCTATGCATTGTAATTAACCTCTATGCATTGTAATTGACCTCTATGCATTGTAATTGACCTTTATGCATTGTAATTGACGTATATGCATTGTAATTGACCTATATGCATTGTAATTGACCTCTATGCATTGTAATTGACCTTTATGCATTGTAATTGACGTCTATGCATTGTAATTGACGTCTATGCATTGTAATTGACGTCTATGCATTGTAATTGACATCTATGCATTGTAATTGACGTCTATGCATTGTAATTGACCTCTATGCATTGTAATTGACCTCTATGCATTGTAATTGACGTCTATGCATTGTAATTGACGTCTATGCATTGTAATTGACGTCTATGCATTGTAATTAACCTCTATACATTGTAATTGACCTCTATGCATTGTAATTGACGTATATGCATTGTAATTGACGTCTATGCATTGTAATTGACCTCTATGCATTGTAATTGACGTCTATGCATTGTAATTGACCTCTATGCATTGTAGTCTATGCATTGTAATTGACGTCTATGCATTGTAATTGACCTCTATGCATTGTAATTAACCTCTATGCATTGTAATTGACCTCTATGCATTGTAATTGACCTTTATGCATTGTAATTGACGTATATGCATTGTAATTGACCTATATGCATTGTAATTGACCTCTATGCATTGTAATTGACCTTTATGCATTGTAATTGACGTCTATGCATTGTAATTGACGTCTATGCATTGTAATTGACGTCTATGCATTGTAATTGACATCTATGCATTGTAATTGACGTCTATGCATTGTAATTGACCTCTATGCATTGTAATTGACCTCTATGCATTGTAATTGACGTCTATGCATTGTAATTGACGTCTATGCATTGTAATTGACCTCTATGCATTGTAATTGACCTCTATGCATTGTAATTGACGTCTATGCATTGTAATTAACCTCTATACATTGTAATTGACCTCTATGCATTGTAATTGACGTCTATGCATTGTAATTGACGTCTATGCATTGTAATTGACCTCTATGCATTGTAATTGACGTCTATGCATTGTAATTGACCTCTATGCATTGTAGTCTATGCATTGTAATTGACCTCTATGCATTGTAATTGACCTCTATGCATTGTAATTGACGTCTATGCATTGTAATTGACGTCTATGCATTGTAATTGACGTCTATGCATTGTAATTGAGTCTATGCATTGTAATTGACGTCTATGCATTGTAATTGACGTCTATGCATTGTAATTGACGTCTATGCATTGTAATTGACCTATATGCATTGTAATTGACCTATATGCATTGTAATTGACCTCTATGCATTGTAATTGATCTCTATGCATTGTAATTGACCTCTATGCATTGTAATTAACCTCTATGCATTGTAATTAACCTCTATACATTGTAATTGACGTCTATGCATTGTAATTGACCTCTATGCATTGTAGTCTATGCATTGTAATTGACCTCTATGCATTGTAATTGACCTCTATGCATTGTAATTGACCTCTATGCATTGTAATTGACCTCTATGCATTGTAATTGACCTCTATGCATTGTAATTGACGTCTATGCATTGTAATTGACGTCTATGCATTGTAATTGACGTCTATGCATTGTAATTGACCTCTATGCATTGTAATTGACCTCTATGCATTGTAATTGACCTATATGCATTGTAATTGACCTCTATGCATTGTAATTGACCTATATGCATTGTAATTGACCTATATGCATTGTAATTGATCTCTATGCATTGTAATTGACCTCTATGCATTGTAATTGACCTCTATGCATTGTAATTAACCTCTATGCATTGTAATTAACCTCTATACATTGTAATTGACGTCTATGCATTGTAATTGACCTCTATGCATTGTAATTGACCTCTATGCATTGTAATTGACGTCTATGCATTGTAATTGACCTCTATGCATTGTAATTGACGTCTATGCATTGTAATTGACGTCTATGCATTGTAATTAACCTATATGCATTGTAATTGACGTCTATGCATTGTAATTGACCTCTATGCATTGTAATTGACATCTATGCATTGTAATTGCCCTCTATGCATTGTAATTGACGTCTATGCATTGTAATTGACGTCTATGCATTGTAATTGACGTCTATGCATTGTAATTTACGTCTATGCATTGTAATTGACCTCTATGCATTGTAATTAACCTATATGCATTGTAATTGACCACTATGCATTGTAATTGACGTCTATGCATTGTAATTGACGTCTATGCATTGTAATTAACCTATATGCATTGTAATTGACGTCTATGCATTGTAATTGACATCTATGCATTGTAATTGACCTCTATGCATTGTAATTGACGTATATGCATTGTAATTGACGTCTATGCATTGTAATTGACGTCTATGCATTGTAATTGACGTCTATGCATTGTAATTGACCTCTATGCATTGTAATTGACCTCTATGCATTGTAATTGACGTCTATGCATTGTAATTGACCTCTATGCATTGTAATTGACGTCTATGCATTGTAATTGACGTCTATGCATTGTAATTAACCTATATGCATTGTAATTGACGTCTATGCATTGTAATTGACCTCTATGCATTGTAATTGACATCTATGCATTGTAATTGGCCTCTATGCATTGTAATTGACGTCTATGCATTGTAATTGACGTCTATGCATTGTAATTTACGTCTATGCATTGTAATTGACGTCTATGCATTGTAATTAACCTATATGCATTGTAATTGACCTCTATGTATTGTAATTGACCTCTATGCATTGTAATTGACCTCTATGCATTGTAATTGACATATATGCATTGTAATTGACCTCTATGCATTGTAATTTACGTCTATGCATTGTAATTGACCTCTATGCATTGTAATTGACCTCTATGCATTGTAATTGACCTCTATGCATTGTAATTGATCTCTATGCATTGTAATTGACCTCTATGCATTGTAATTGACCTCTATGCATTGTAATTGACCTCTATGCATTGTAATTAACGTCTATGCATTGTAATTGACCTATATGCATTGTAATTGACCTCTATGCATTGTAATTGATGTCTATGCATTGTAATTGACCTCTATGCATTGTAATTGACGTCTATGCATTGTAATTGACCTCTATGCATTGTAATTGACCTCTATGCATTGTAATTGACGTCTATGCATTGTAATTAACCTCTATACATTGTAATTAACCTCTATGCATTGTAATTGACCTCTATGCATTGTAATTGACCTATATGCATTGTAATTGACCTATATGCATTGTAATTGACCTCTATACATTGTAATTGACCTCTATGCATTGTAATTGACCTCTATGCATTGTAATTAACCTCTATGCATTGTAATTAACCTCTATGCATTGTAATTGACCTCTATGCATTGTAATTGACCTCTATGCATTGTAATTGACCTCTATACATTGTAATTGACCTCTATACATTGTAATTGACCTCTATGCATTGTAATTGACCTATATGCCTTGTACTTGACCTCTATGCATTGTAATTGACCTCTATGCATTGTAATTGACCTCTATGCATTGTAATTGACCTCTATGCATTGTAATTGACCTCTATGCATTGTAATTAACCTCTATGCATTGTAATTATCCTCTATGCATTGTAATTGACCTCTATGCATTGTAATTGACCTCTATGCATTGTAATTGACGTCTATGCATTGTAATTGACGTCTATGCATTGTAATTGACGTCTATGCATTGTAATTGACCTCTATGCATTGTAATTGACCTCTATGCATTGTAATTAACCTATATGCATTGTAATTGACCTATATGCATTGTAATTGACCTATATGCATTGTAATTGACCTATATGCATTGTAATTGATCTCTATGCATTGTAATTGACCTCTATGCATTGTAATTGACCTCTATGCATTGTAATTAACCTCTATGCATTGTAATTAACCTCTATACATTGTAATTGACGTCTATGCATTGTAATTGACCTCTATGCATTGTAATTGACCTCTATGCATTGTAATTGACGTCTATGCATTGTAATTGACCTCTATGCATTGTAATTGACGTCTATGCATTGTAATTGACGTCTATGCATTGTAATTAACCTATATGCATTGTAATTGACGTCTATGCATTGTAATTGACCTCTATGCATTGTAATTGACATCTATGCATTGTAATTGCCCTCTATGCATTGTAATTGACGCCTATGCATTGTAATTGACGTCTATGCATTGTAATTGACGTCTATGCATTGTAATTTACGTCTATGCATTGTAATTGACCTCTATGCATTGTAATTAACCTATATGCATTGTAATTGACCACTATGCATTGTAATTGACGTCTATGCATTGTAATTGACGTCTATGCATTGTAATTAACCTATATGCATTGTAATTGACGTCTATGCATTGTAATTGACATCTATGCATTGTAATTGACCTCTATGCATTGTAATTGACGTATATGCATTGTAATTGACGTCTATGCATTGTAATTGACGTCTATGCATTGTAATTGACGTCTATGCATTGTAATTGACCTCTATGCATTGTAATTGACCTCTATGCATTGTAATTGACGTCTATGCATTGTAATTGACCTCTATGCATTGTAATTGACGTCTATGCATTGTAATTGACGTCTATGCATTGTAATTAACCTATATGCATTGTAATTGACGTCTATGCATTGTAATTGACCTCTATGCATTGTAATTGACATCTATGCATTGTAATTGACCTCTATGCATTGTAATTGACGTCTATGCATTGTAATTGACGTCTATGCATTGTAATTGACGTCTATGCATTGTAATTTACGTCTATGCATTGTAATTGACGTCTATGCATTGTAATTAACCTATATGCATTGTAATTGACCTCTATGCATTGTAATTGACCTCTATGCATTGTAATTGACCTCTATGCATTGTAATTGACATATATGCATTGTAATTGACCTCTATGCATTGTAATTTACGTCTATGCATTGTAATTGACCTCTATGCATTGTAATTGACCTCTATGCATTGTAATTGATCTCTATGCATTGTAATTGACCTCTATGCATTGTAATTGACGTCTATGCATTGTAATTGACCTCTATGCATTGTAATTAACGTCTATGCATTGTAATTGACCTATATGCATTGTAATTGACCTCTATGCATTGTAATTGATGTCTATGCATTGTAATTGACCTCTATGCATTGTAATTGACGTCTATGCATTGTAATTGACGTCTATGCATTGTAATTGACCTCTATGCATTGTAATTGACCTCTATGCATTGTAATTGACGTCTATGCATTGTAATTAACCTCTATACATTGTAATTAACCTCTATGCATTGTAATTGACCTCTATGCATTGTAATTGACCTAT
Organism: Lepidochitona cinerea; assembly: GCA_963971465.1. Classification (NCBI taxonomy): domain Eukaryota; kingdom Metazoa; phylum Mollusca; class Polyplacophora; order Chitonida; family Tonicellidae; genus Lepidochitona; species Lepidochitona cinerea. The sequence goes on along the minus strand of OZ020563.1, from coordinate 27,370,711 downwards.
ATGCATTGTAATTGACCTATATGCATTGTAATTGACCTCTATACATTGTAATTGACCTCTATGCATTGTAATTGACCTCTATGCATTGTAATTAACCTCTATGCATTGTAATTAACCTCTATGCATTGTAATTGACCTCTATGCATTGTAATTGACCTCTATGCATTGTAATTGACCTCTATACATTGTAATTGACCTCTATACATTGTAATTGACCTCTATGCATTGTAATTGACCTATATGCCTTGTACTTGACCTCTATGCATTGTAATTGACCTCTATGCATTGTAATTGACCTCTATGCATTGTAATTGACCTCTATGCATTGTAATTGACCTCTATGCATTGTAATTAACCTCTATGCATTGTAATTATCCTCTATGCATTGTAATTGACCTCTATGCATTGTAATTGACCTCTATGCATTGTAATTGACCTCTATGCATTGTAATTAACCTATATGCATTGTAATTGACCTATATGCATTGTAATTGACCTATATGCATTGTAATTGACCTCTATGCATTGTAATTGACCTCTATGCATTGTAATTGACCTCTATGCATTGTAATTGACCTCTATGCATTGTAATTGACCTCTATGCCATTCTAGCGTGGTCAGCCGAATCCAGTATGGTGATGTCACAAAGCAGCTTCACTTTATTTGTGTAACCTTTCCTGATGGAGAGACCAATCAAAAGCTAAATTATTATATAGGAGTTGAGTATGTTTATTGGCTAATAATATTTCTTTTTTTAACTGGCTGGTATTTGAACCTGCTTTGATTGAATTGATGGAAGGCTCCTTTCCTTGTGGGTTGATAAGCCAAGGAAAGAAAACCAATTCTGAAACCTCCACCCCTTTGACTGTTAAAAAAAAAATACCTCAGTTGTTCTTTTTGCTGTGCACAGTTGCTTTCCTGTGTTCCTTTGAGGTGCTGATTTTCCTGTTGTAGTAACTTGACAGAGACCTGTAGCGACTGAATCTCGTTCTCCTGGAGACGTAACTGATCAAGCTAAAACAACAAACTGATTGATCAACGCCATGATATATACTTTTACGACTTTAGCCAAGAGTTAAATACAATTAAATTTGTAGACATGGACATCCTAGAGTTTTTCATACAGGCCAAAATAGTTATTTATATTGTACGGCCAGAACTTCTAAATGGGACACTTGATTTCCTACTATCAACATGCTCACTGTTCCTTTGACTAAATATATTTTGACAACATTTATAAAACTTAGGTACCCTTCTACTTGCTTCAGACGAAGAGTTCCTTATGCTATTAAAGAAAGTTTCTAAACTAACAGAAACATTTAAAAAAGAACGAATCTCACCAAAGCTGAATTTCTTTCTTCTAGTGACTTGGCATGAGTGATCTTACTTAAGAGACGTCGATTACGCTTGGCGTGAAGTTCACGTTTATGTCTCTCGTACATTAGTTGATTCTGTATTAGTAGGATTTGACTTCGTAGAATGCTCACTTCATCTGCTGGAGGCAAGCCTTTAAATTTGGAAACAAAATATTTGAACATAATGAGGAAATCATTTCTCAGAAGAAGAAATTATGGCATGAAAATCCAGAATACTGTTTACATTTTAAACAGTGCACAGGTTTCTGCAGTTTTCCCCAGACAGAAGAAGTTAGGAACTTTCTATTTCTGACCTAATTTTAAAGCCTCAAGCGCCCTTGTGATTTGAACTGTGTGAGCCATCTAAAGGTACATTATAATTTTACAAACTTTATCTGAGAAATACAGATGGAGGATCTGGTCTGAGAGACACAAAACGCCTGATGATAAAATGATGTGTCCTACATCTAAGTTTAATTTTAGGGGTTTTACTTGTAGTAAGCTCGTGTAAATTGGCTTTCTTAACAAATGTCAGAAAGGCTACGGCGATGAGTGTGCCTTTAAGGACACTTTCAACATTATTTCATCGTGATTAATTGAATGATTGACTGATGTATTACGCCGCAACTAAGATTATCCCACCTATGTAGCGTTGCCAACTTTAGTAGGGGAGGAAACTCTACCAAGTACCTGCCAACTTTTCCACATTCAACGATCAAGTGAAAAATCCACTTAGAAACTTTGATTTGGTCCGAGTGGGATTAAAACCTGCACCTCATTGATGGAACGCCTGCGTCAGACCAAGGGACTATCACTCTAACAGCAATTCAATGAAATAAGCGTTTGTTGAATATTCAGGTATTTTATACCAATGATAGCATTGGCAGTTGATGTTTTTGGGGATGGGGACAACTTACGCTCGACAAGTTTCTGCAAATGACTGTTGGGAATCCAACATAATCTTGTATAATAAGGTTGCCCGAATCATTACTTTTGTTTATTAAATTTGGTCATTTTCTTAACTATCAGGATTAAATTTTACCTCCAAAATGAGTCCAATTAATGGTGTCTTGACTAGTCATGGGAATTCGGCTTAACTCTTTAGCGTGGACTTCACCCCCGAGGTGCAAATGGCGATCTAAAAGCTCAGGTGGTGAAAACGTACTGAATAACGGTGTTTCATACGCTGAAATTGTAAAGAAAAAGCAACAATGTGTAATGATGTTCTAACAATAAAAGTTAGAGGAGGTCATTCAATTTATAATAGGTAAAGGCTTTTCTTTAAGGTAAGCATGGAGCTGTTACAATTGAAACATTCATCTACTGACGGAATGGATTGATTGATTGTATATGGTCATCAGTCGAATTCGAACTAAAAAATATTAAATGGAGAACTTGTGTAATTGTGTAGGCGAGAGAGCCTATCACCCAACTAACATAGTCACAGAGGCCCCGCTGACACAATTATGGGATGCAGTTATGGATGTTATAATTCCTACCTGCAACAGGCACTCCATCGCTGCGAAGATTTGTTGAGTCTCTTGCCGTCACATAACGTCTCTTGCACTGCTGACATCTTGTTATTGCAGAATACGGGAGCGAATATTGCATAATTCGATCAAAAGGCTTGGGTAAGATTTGTTCCATTTCATCATTATCTTCAATATCAGCTTGATTTAAAACATTACGGTTTGTATCAAGGTCTTCAGGGGCTGGTCTGTTATTGTCAACACTTACAGCATAAACATGGTTGTTGTCTAATGAAGGAGGGATGATAGTTGGGACGCTTGTAGCAATACTGTCAGTGGTGGCTGGCGGGATACTATTTCTTTCTGGTTGGGAGACATTCTGAGAATGGCTGTCAGAGTGTTGACGGAGTGCTGCAGAACTACATCGTAAAAACTGTTCCGATGAATCATACTCATCGTCTGTCTCTGATACAGGTTGAGGACAAGATCGGGAGCGCATCCTTCGACCTCCTTTAGGCACTGTGTCAGAAATAGCGTCTTTATGATTACCAATAGTCAAACTGTTAAACCTAATTCTATTCACTTTCTTCATGAACTGCTGTACTGACTCGGCGGTCAGCTGTAGATTATTATTAATTTGATCACTGCTTTCAGAGCGAGACAACTTTCCTGTGGTTTCATCTTGGATTATCTCCCTTACTTCTTCATCCGTCCCATCTAGGAAAGAAAAAGAAATCTCAATTTAATCCTGTTTATATGTCATTATTGATGAACTAGTTAATGGTCAAAACTAAATCACCACCAACTTGCAGAGATTGTAATAAACCATGGAAACATTCTTCTGCTAGAAATCCATATCAAACTCATAACGAATTTTGGATCTGAAAAGACAGGATTGGCTCAATGTTTGGTGTTTAAAGGATTTATGAACAGCTTTTGGAAATATTCTCTAATTTGCGTTAGGTGTGTTGTAGAACATGTACTTTAAAAGTCTGACCAAAAAGAAAAGTAAATTTCGGTCGCAGCACATACAAAATTCAAGCTACGTTTACCGATCTACGATGCTTACGAAAGTTAATTATCTCAGAGACTTATGACGTCAAACACGACCTCCGTTGTGTACGTACCCTCAGAGCGATGACGTAATAAACGATTTCTGTTGTCTCAGTACGTCTTCGTGGCAGTTTGTACACATCGAAGGTCGTGTTAGGACGTCATTTTTCCGAGCAGCTACGGAAAATATGCATATTTCCTCCCCGTTCGTTTTTTGACTACCACGGAACTAACGCGAGGGTTGTTTCGTTTCAACTGATAATTTTCAACTACTGTAAATGCCTTTATATTCGCGGGTTTAAAATTTCGCGGATTCGGGAAAAGAACAAGTTCGCGGGTATGAATTTTCGCGGATTTTTTGCTGATTGGCTATCAAAAGTGAAAGGGAATTCCACATTTAACATAACACGCATGAATTATCCATTAATAAAACAAAAATTAACATTGGATTTATCATAAACTTGTCTAGACTAATTGTGAGTTGCTAGCTAATTCATCTATACAACTTGATGGACCCTAATCCAGCTAAATATTTAATCCTGTGAGTGTAAACAGAGATCAACAGACTTTGCTGTCTGTGTCCGATAGCCCGCTGCGTAAAAACTCACTTCCTTGTCCACGCCGCACGCGTTTTAAATTGAACTGAACACAAACCCAATTAATAAATTTCTGTCATGTAACTCCTATGATGTTTGCTTTATTTAAATTTCTTCTAGATTATATCAATTGATTAGGTTTTTAAACTATCGCTTATACTGAAAAAAGTCCGGACTCGGTCAATTACATATTACAAGTTTTAGTGTTAACCGAACTTTGACCCCGTCAGTCATCTGCTTGAAATGGCGGTCTCAGAGGCTGAATTTTCACCATGTTTACGTTTTCATCGATTCCGACACGGAAATAAAAATTCCCCACGATAAAAAAGCACGAAACAATTTAAAACAAGTTTCTACCAAGTAAGTTTTAGTAAATAAGTTAAGAAATGATCGAATGTTTTGCCGATAGTTGTGCCGTTAAACGCCTTTAGGGCCTACTGTTGTCGCTGTTTTACTTTTAGTGTCAGAGGCGCTTGCAGCCTATATGCATTCTTAAAGGCACATAATATTAGACTTCTAAATTCGACGGTTTTTATTTTCACGGAAAATTCTTAAAACGCGAAATAAGCGAAAATAAGGACCGCGCGAATATAAAGGCATTTACAGTATATATTTAGTCAATAAACAAGCACAAACCAGCTTTAAATCTTGTTCATATCTCCTTTAAAGCCCCGTTCAGGTCAAGTTAAGATCTGATCCGAGTGTAGGCAATTGAAAATTAAAGCCATTCATGTTGACTGAGACTGGTTCATCTTTCTGACTACTATTTCCCATCTGATTTGTATTAAGCCCCGCTCGGGTCGATGCGATCAATTGGTCAGAAAAGAATTCTGTCATCATAGGAAGCACACCGGCACTTGACTAGGAATGATGTAACAAAACAACGTCATTGAAATGCAGAGAAAAAATGATAACGTGATAAAGTATAGATCGCTGATTGGCCGCGATCTTAACAGTGATTTTGATCCAACATGGAGATGAAGTAACCGACTATCAGAGCTACCAAAGTACAGACAAGTACAGGCTCATTCGATTGATCGATTGATTGATTGGGACTTAAAGGAGATATGAACAAGATTTAAAGCTGGTCTGTGCTTGTTTATTGACTAAATATATATTTGAAAATCATTAGTTGAAACGAAACAACCTTCGCGTTAGTTCCCTGGTAGTCAAAAAACGAACGGGGAGGAAATATGCATATTTTATGTATTTTTCGTAACTGCTCAGAAAAATGACGTCATACACGACCTTCGATGTGTACAAACTGTCCCGAAGACGTACTGAGACAACAGAAATCGTTTATTACGTCATCGCTGTGAGGGTACGTACACAACGGAGGTCGTGTTTGACGTCATAAGTCTCTGAGATAATTAACTTTCGTAAGCATTGTAGATCGGTAAACGTAGCTTGAATTTTGTATGGGCTGCGATCGAAATTTAATTTTCTTTTTGGTCAGACTTTTAAAGTACATGTTCTACAACACACCTAACACAAATTAGAGAATATTTCCAAAAGCTGTTCATAAATCCTTTAACGTCGCACTCGACAGCAAAGGTACAGCAAAAGTACCAACGGTACCGACCAAAAGATCTTACCCACCCCCATCCCACCTAATTTTTAACATTCAAACCACCACAGACCATATAAACGCCAGGAAGGCTAATGTATTTGGCATACTTAATTTTCCTCCATGCTAGGTAGGCGAAAATGGAAAGGCTCATTCAAGAAAAGTTGAACCAAATAAATTTAACAGGTCAAAAAAAAAATAAAACGTCAAGCATAAGTAAGAAAGTTACAGATTGAAAATAAATAAAAAACGTGATTTGCAATAAAATCCTACCTCCAGTATATATTTCTTCAGCCATTTCTTGAACGACCTTGTCAACAACTTTGATTGACATTGACCTAGTTCTTTCATCAGAGACAAGGTCCGGTGGATCAGAATTTGATTTGAGTTTTCCTTCAATTACAGTATTTTCGGTTTCACTGGACTCAAAAGATTCAGAAATAGTTTCGCATGACAAACTTTGGAATTTTTCAACGAGTGGACTGTCAAGCTTGTTAACCAAGTTGTAGCTAAAATTCCCATCCATAACCGTGCTGTATTTTTCTGCTTCGTCAAAAGGAAGCTTTTGTGCTGTTCTGGGAAGAGGGTGAGTTCGATGGGTTCCGGCCGGTGGTTCGGACGTGAATTCTGGCCTAAGCGGAGAAGGCGGGACACTAAGTGAAGTCTGAGAATCGAAGCTGGTCTGAGCCATTGTGTTGGTACTAACATGAAGTTTGGGAGAGGATAGAGACCCGGCACTTAACCTTTTGGATAGATTACTCCGACTGTTACGAGTCTGAAATCATAAAGACAAAGTGATGGTCATTCACATGATGCATTGTGATAAATCAGGACACCATGGGGCTGTCTCTCAACACATTTACGCCTGTCGTAACTTTGCGCCTGGTCGTAATGTAATGTTGAAGGTATATGTTGCCATGACGTTACGACCAGGCGCAAAGTTACGTCGGTGTCTGGAAACGGCCGCCAGACTTTACATTATTTCACTTTTATGGCGGCATTACCAGGATTGGATGGGGAGGAAACTTCCAACCTTTATGTACCTACATGTACCTCCCAACTCTTCTACAAAGTGCGACTGAGTGAAAACCCCACAGAAATTTGTTCCAATTAGGATTTTAACCGGAGGCTCATTGATGGATTGATGGATGGATTGATTGTTTGGTGTTTTACGCCGCGCTCAATATTATTTCACTTATATGGCGGCGTTGCCAGTTTTTTTGTGGGAGGAAACCGGGCTCTATGCCCGAAGGAAACCCGCGACCTTCTCATTGATGGAAGGTCTGTGTCAGACTGAGAGACTATCACTCTGTCAACTGAGGCACAGTTTCTGAATATGGAACTGCAGTTCATGAAATTCAAGCCTCTGGGGCCAGTTGCACAAGGGTGCATTAAGCTTTAGTCAGGCTATGTGGCATCAAAAAGGAAGTTGCCTAGATTAGTCAGATAATACAGCTTTGTGCTACCCGCCCCTGGTTTAGTGCATTTTACAGTAGGACCCTGAAGTGGAGGCACGAGGCAGCAGAGCCCTGAGCTGGCGAAACTATGAAAACACTTCAAGTGTATACATGTATAGTTCAAGCTCATTTCAAAGTAATAACAGTCCAATAGGTAAGGTACATTTAAGCAGAAAAAGGACACAAAAAGTTCACAGATATGAATGAGTATCAATACCTTACCCGATCAAAAAGATCATCTACATGTGGTGATTCCCGGGGTGTCTGTAGAGGGGTCAGTAGAGGTGTGTTTGTATAGGATGTTCCTAAAAATCAATCAAACAACACACACGTGATTAGAACATATTTCAGGTTTATTGATCTTAACAATGTGAGCAGTTGCTTAAGATTGCTACCAGCTGTTCTTTATTATCCCTGTAAACGGTCGGTCTTAAACAGCTAAACCAACCTGATTATAAAATGGAACAGCCCAATGAACTTTCAAATAGTACATTGATCATATAAAGGTCTTAACCATTTTATACAAAAAAGGGAGAAAGCTTGTCGGTCAACCCTGATTGAATGAGTGACAGAATATTTAACTTTCAACATTATTTTATTCTTTTTAACAAAAAGTATAAGGTTCTTGGTTGTTAGAAATTTGCTAACCATATACAGTACCTGAAATGACTACAAAGAGCAAGGCGTCAAATTGATTGATTGACTGAGGTTTTACTCCGCCCTCAAGATTATTTAACTTTTAAGGTGGAGTTGCCAGGTTTGGTGGGGGAGCAAACCAGGCTCATTGCCCTCAAGAAACCCCCGACCTTTGGGGAGTAACTGATATCTCCTCCATACAAGGCAATTATTGAAAAAATTCAATCAGAAATTTTTCAACTTTTCTTTGGACTGAGTGGGATTTGAACCAGGTGTCAATTGCTCTGCTGACCGAGCCACAGAGGCCCCTGAGTGGGATTTGAACCATGTGTCAATTGCTCTGCTGACCGAGCCACAGAGGCCCCCGAGTGGGATTTGAATCATGTGTTAATTGCTCTGCTGACCGAGCCACCGATGCCCCTGAGTGGGATTTGAACCATGTCTCAATTGCTCTGCTGTCCGAGCCACAGAGGCCCCCGAGTAGGATTTGAACCATGTGTCAATTGCTCTGCTGACCGAGCAACCGATGCCCCCGAGTGGGATTTGAACCATTTGTCAATTGCTCTGCTGACCGAGCCACAGAGGCCCCCGAGTGGGATTTGAATCATGTGTCAATTGCTCTGCTGACAGAGCCACAGAGGCCCCGGAGTGGGATTTGAATCATGTGTCAATTGCTCTGTTGACCGAGCCACAGAGGCCCCCGAGTAGGATTTTAATCATGTGTCAATTGCTCTGCTGACCGAGCCACAGAGGCCCCCAAGTAGGATTTGAACCGTGTCAATTGCTCTACTGACGGAGCCACAGAGGCCCCCGAGTGGGATTTGAATCATGTGTCAATTGCTCTGCTGACTGAGGCACAGAGGCCCCCTGAGTAGGATTTTAATCATGTGTCATTTGCTCTGCTGACCGAGCCCCACGAGGCCCACCAAATGGGATTTGAACCATGTGTCAATTGCTCTGCTGACCGAGCATCCGAGGCACCAGAGTGGGATTTGAACCATGTGTCAATTGCTCTGCTGACTGAGCCACAGAGGCCCCTGAGTAGGATTTTAATCATGTGTCAATTGCTCTGCTGACCGAGCCCCCGAGGCCCCCCGACTGGGATTTGAACAATGTGTCAATTGCTCTGCTGACCGAGCCACAGAGGCCCCTGAGTGGGATTAGAACCATGTGTTAATTGCTCTGATGACAGAGCCACTGAGGCCCCCCAAGTGGGATTTGAATCATGTGTCAATTGCTCTGCTGACCGAGCCACAGAGGCCCCTGAGTGGGATTTAAACCATGTGTTAATTGCTCTGCTGACTGAGCCACTAAGGCCCCCCGAGTGGGATTAGAACCATGTGTTAATTGCTCTGCTGACCGAGTCAGTCAGTAAAATTGGAACAGCTTTTTCTTACCTGGATGGGAGTGTTGTAGACTAGAGGTGTTGTCGGGATTGCCATGGTGATGTGTGGAGGAGGAACTTGGGGGAGGCGTTGACAGACCACATAAGGTTGACGGGCTCCAGAGTGGAAAAGCGTCAAACCCAGTCACATAACTGTAGGGATGATGGGAAGGGTCAGTGTTAGGTAGAACATTCTCACCATGAGAATAAACTGGAAGGTTATAAGGATCTGGGTCGGCTGAGAAAAAAAAATTAAAAAAACATTGTTTTTTTTTTTTAGAAAAAATTTACAATTTTGGATATTAATATATAGTTCCCTAGTACAATACAGTCAGCTTATGGATTGGTGCTAAAAAACAATAATTTTAACAAAAGAAAAAAAAAAGTAATCCTCCATTGTAGATATAACGAACTTTTGATTTTGATTTTCTAAAATACATTGCAAAATACTTGAAATTAAGGTATCTATTACAAACATACCCATACTGATTGGTGTTACTGATGTTGACGGAGGCTTTGATGACATATCAGAATACAGTCGGAATTGTGGAGCTAAAATGGGACAGCGGACTTCTTCCCATGTCCCTTCAATGGCGTCAAGAGACATTTTGGCACATTCTACAACAATATCCTGAATTTCCATCTTTCGCCACCTGAATTCGAAAAAACAAATTTACATTTGATAATTTTACTTCAGTAATGCAATTTTTATTAAGGGAGGGAACTTTCCAAAATTGTAGAATTTTCTTTCTAAAATAGTTTTGGGACATATGTGTATTTAAAACAAAATACTAGTGACTAAGTTATTGAAGGAACATTCAGGAGTGTTGGCCTGAATGAAGGAATTTTAGTATTACAGATTTGATTCTTCACCAAATCACCACTTCAGTTCACACCTAAAACATATTATCTTTCTTTTACTTTGTATTTTAAGGCCAATAAAATAGGTCATGTGGGATGGTTGCCAGTTACCAACGGAAGGTTGTGGGTTTCCTTCGGGCATAGAGCCCGGTTTCCTCCCACAATAAAACTGGCAATATCACCATATAAGTGAAATAATCTTAAGCGCAACGTAAAACAACAAACAATCAATCAATCAACCAATAAAATAGTTTTATAAAGCATTATCCGTTTTATGCAGACATGTTAGCCACTGATGCCATATTATACAGCATAAGATGTTACAATACCAACTGATACCTCTGCTGTGTACTTTCATAGTCTTTAGAACCGGTGATCAGCAAGGGATGAAGTCGAACTCTCTCCAACATTGGCTGGAAAAAATAAACAAAGACAGAATTGAAAATAACATCTTAAGTTTGGGCTTCAAATAATCCATTGAAAAGGTTGACTGATTGATTAGCGTTTAAGGCAAATTAAAGATTATTTCATTTACAACACAATGTGGCACTGCGGGACTCGGGATACAGCGTTTCAGGACGTACCTTTAGACACCTGATAATGACATTGAAGACAGACAATTTGATCAGATTGTGAATCCAAGATGGCTGTTTAATTCTGATACAATGTTTGGTTGATTGATTGATTATTTGGTGTTTTACGCCGCACTTAAGATTATTTCACTTATATGGCGGCGTTGCCAGTTTTATTGTGGGAGGAAACCGGGCTCTATGTCCGGAGGAAACCCACAACCTTCCGTTGGTAACTGGCAACCATCCCACATAGGTCATTCGAGTGAAAACCCGGTCAGAAAATTTTCCAATTTTTTTGGACTGAGTGGGATTTGAACACGCGACCCATTGGTGGAAGATACAATGTTTGGAAGAAACAACTAAGTGATCTGACCCACACAAGTACACTGTATACAGGATGAAATCAGATTTACTATTGAGTGTCAGAGTTCAGCACTATAGTTACAGAGCTATAGAAGCAAAGGATATATTTATCTTTTTTTTCTCCAAGAAATATTCCTTACCTTGAGTAAATCTAGGCATGCTTCTTGATGTTCTCGGCTGGCAAAGTAGCTGCGTAGGTAAGCCAGAAAGTTACAGGGGAACATACCATAGAGGCGATGGAATAGGGCGTAGACAGAAACTTGTAGATGAAGCAGGAAAATATCAGGAATGTTACCTGGGAAACATAAGTAAATAGTACAGAATGTCCAGTTTTATCAAATAAGATTTGCCATAGAGAGTAATTAAGCTGAGATTATTACGTTTAATCTGAACACGTAGTGGTGATTTGTTATTGTAAATTGACTACTTATTAAATTTAAAAAGTTCTCGTAAGTTCCCAGGGTGTAAGCATTTCAACCAACCATGAAGACACCCTGGTCTTTCATGTATGACGTCACAGCAATAGTAATGTACATGAGATGTCAACTGTGAAAGTTAATTAATTTCTGTATATAGGCTGTAGAGAGAAAAAGGAGGCTTTTAATTTTGTAGGTTTTGTGCTTGAAATCTGTTTTTGCTTTTGGCTGAGTTCGTAGGGATATTTCCTGTATATGGTGGAATTCTTAGGTAATAAGTTCAGGAGGAAATGAGGCCCTTTACCCATTGGAATCCTGCCCTTTTGCAGGTACCTTTCACATTCATATGTAGGGAGATTAAGTAAAACCCTAGAAAGACATTTTTACAATATTTGTGGAGTTGAGTAGGACTCGTGATCCATTTATGGAAAGCTTGTATTGGCCTGCAGGTCTATTGCAGTACTGACTGAGAAGAGTTATTTCACTACAGGTCTACTGACTGAGAAGGGTTATTTCACTGCAGGTCTACTGACTGAGAAGAGTTATTTCACTACAGGTCTACTGACTGAGAAGGGTTATTTCACTGCAGGTCTACTGACTGAGAAGAGTTATTTCACTGCAGGTCTACTGACTGAGAAGAGTTATTTCACTGCAGGTCTACTGACTGAGAAGGGTTATTTCACTGCAGGTCTACTGACTGAGAAGGGTTATTTCACTACAGGTCTACTGACTGAGAAGGGTTATTTCACTACAGGTCTACTGACTGAGAAGGGTTATTTCACTGCAGGTCTACTGACTGAGAAGGGTTATTTCGGGCTCTCTGTGTGAGAATTCCTTATTAGGGAAAATTACAGCAACAAAACGTTGTTAACAGGTTAACTGATATAGTAGGACTTTGGCTCTCAATTAAATACGTCATATGAAGAAACCTACCAGGCTTTTTCTTGTTAAATGAAAGAAGTCTTGTGAAAACATCAAATATTTCTTTGAGATGAGTGGCCATAGACAGCGGGTCTATGGGTAAATAACTGGCAATGATTAACACTGCTGTCATCAGGGTGGGGATGTCTGTATCATTCTGTGGAAACAAGACAAACAACTTTAATATAAAGCATAAGCTGTAAAGATGTTGATCTTTCCCTCTTAAAAGGCAACGCTGCCATATAAGTGAAATAATCTTGTGCGGGCGTAAAACACCAAACAATCAATCAATCAAGAACTTAAAACAACATTTTTGACTTCTGAGCTATTTTTCATAAGAATTGAAATTAGAAGCTTTTTAGAGTTATAAGTACATAAAAGTAGTGTTTAGAAGTAACTTTGGCCTAATATGAATGGACGTTTGTTTCGGTTGAATTGAAAATTAGAAGCCTTTTAGAGTTATAAGTACATAAAAGTAGTGTTTAGAAGTAACTTTGGCCTAATATGAATGGACGTTTGTTACGGTTGAATTGAAAATTAGAAGCCTTTTAGAGTTATAAGTACATAAAAGTAGTGTTTAGAAGTAACTTTGGCCTAATATGAATGGACGTTTGTTACGGTTGAATTGAAAATTAGAAGCCTTTTAGAGTTATAAGTACATAAAAGTAGTGTTCAGAAGTAATTTTGGCCTAAAATGAATGGACGTTTGTCTCGGTTATTGGTAACACAATTTTGTTACTTTTCAAGGACTATTTCAATTTGTAAAGGTCATAAATAGTTTGGATTTTTCTTATTTCAATTTGAACCAATTATTTATTTATTTCAGCAGATACAAATAATACAAAAAAAGGAGAATATTTTGGTAGATCAAGCCAGTTTAAACTATACGAAAAGCCAGTTAACCCAAATAAATAAGGTAAAAAAATAAGGTAAATAAAGTAAATAAGGATACAGCTATTCAGAACGTACCTTTAGACACCTGATAATGTTATTAAAGACAGACGACTTGATCAGCTTGTGAATCCAAGATGGCTGTTTAAAAATGGTGAAGAGGAGAAATCTCAGCGTCAATAATTTAGATTCGGTATGTTTCAATCCTTCATTCAATTTGTCAAAGAGGTGCTGAAAAAAACATGTCAGGATTCATAGTTGTAAGCACAAAATTGTAGACCAAAGTCATCAAACTTGCTTTAGAATATAGGAATGTATCCTGGAAATTGTCATCCTGAAACTGTTTCTCAAAACATTTAAGCAAGGTCAATGCAAGGACTAATTTTCAAGGCAATATATCGTCAGTCTCAAACATACATTTATCCAGGATCAGAAAATAGGGTGTCCAAAATAGCCCTTTTTCCACATTCTCTACAAAAGTGGGTGTCCAAAATGACCAACTTTTGTATCTTGACCATGTTAAATTGCTGGATTTTGGGGCGTCCAAATAAGATGAACTTTGACTACAGGGTGTCCAAAAGACGCGTGGACACCCCTCTGGATGAACCCTTGGTCTCAAATGTTTTAAGAAACAGCCCTCAATACTGTAATACCTCTATGACTAAAAAGATGAAATTAATTCAATGTGGATAATGCCTTTCAACTACAGATATAAAACAGGTAACAACTGGTTAATGGTCCAAGTGACATGGAGATATATTATTACTTGAGGTTTTGAAACAATTGACAATTAATTAACAATAATGGACATTTGAGATTCAATATCTTGACAATATTTTGAATCATTCATGATCAAAAACAATACACAATAGTTCAGCCACTTTCCATACCTTATCGTGAGGTTGTCTGACACATGCTAGGATCTCCATGGCTCGTTCTGATTGGCTCACATAGTAATAATCCAACAGACTGTTTAACAGCCAAGATTCACGAGCTGAAACAATTTTTTCAAAAGTAAAATTCGTGCACCTTGAAAAATGCTCTAAATATGCACTAAAATAACGAAGCATTGGTAGGGCAAAAAAACATCCCAAAAAACAAAAGGATTGATTATTTTCGGTTTTGTATGCCAACATTGTCAGGTTAAATGGGGGGAGGAAACCGGTTTCAGCACAAAGAGATCGAGAAAAATCCCAGTCAGAATTCTTGGGGGGACTGAGTGGGTTTTAAACCCATCAACCAAATCTCAAAAAGAACACAAGTAGACTTATTTCTGTCAATTTTCTTAATACCTACTTGAGCTTAGATTTTCTTGAATCAACTGTTTAATTTCGGAGACCACTTGTAGGTCATTTGATTCCAGTAAATTGAACAGCTCTGTGATGTCTTTAGAGTCATTTCCATCTATAGCAACAGCCATCTTGATGGAGCAGTCTTATCTCCCCTTGATTACCTCCCCTTGATTACCTCCCTTTGTTCTCTTTTGCTTTCTTCATCATTAGGCTGCATGAGAAAAAAATATATATCATGTTAATGGAAATTTTTAAAAATCTATGGAGGAACGTTTTTCTTTATACTGTAAAAAATATCTATAAATATACTGTAAATTTCAGAAACAGAATACAAACCCTCTTGGCACCCAAATTACAGTAAACCGAGCATCTTGAGAAAGGACATGTTTATTTGGTACATAAGGCCATAGTGACCAAAGATTGTAACTTACAGTATGAGAGCATAAGAAGCTCTCAGCATAAATAAATTCCTGACATTCTGTGGGTTCATGAGGAAATGTTTCCTGACATTCTGTGGGTTCATGACGAACATGTTTCCTGACATTCTGTGGGTTCATGACGAACATGTTTCCTGACATTCTGTGGGTTCATGACGAACATGTTTCCTGACATTCTGTGGGTTCATGACGAACATGTTTCCTGACATTCTGTGGGTTCATGACAAACATGTTTCCTGACATTCTGTGGGTTCATGACAAACATGTTTCCTGACATTCTGTGGGTTCATGACGAGCATGTTTCCTGACATTCTGTGGGTTCATGACGAACATGTTTCCTGACATTCTGTGGGTTCATGACGAACATGTTTCCTGACATTCTGTGGGTTCATGAACATGTTTTCTATCGATTAATTTGGCCTGTTGCACTCAACAGCTTAGGTCATGTCAACAAAAGCACCAAAATATCCCCATCCCGATGCAAAGTTTAACATTAGGCACACACCAACCATAGAATGCCTAGAAAGCTAATCTTCTTGGCATATTTACTGTTTCTCCTTGCAGGTCAGCGAGCATAGCAAAAACAAAGACATTAGCCATAATACCACCCTCCCCTGACCTACACTACCACACAAATACACAGGGTTCATGACCATCAGTGAAGTTCATCTGTTCATCACTGCTTAAGTAAAATACTACTCCAACAACAACCCAATGGTAAGGTGTTTTATTTCATGAAAACTCATATTTCACATGAAGGCCAGTCTGTGCTGCTCTGGGAAATCGGAAATCTCCAGCTTACCAAGTAAGTTTCATTGGTAACTCAAAACTATTTCATTACACGAAACCAAAATTGTCATGGGTTCATTGATTGATATCTTAGTCTTTCAGGCTTATTTCTGTTAACAATAACTTAAAAGATAATGCCAAGCTCTTCCTGGGCATCTTATGGTGATTTCTAACTGTAAATTGAATAAATATGTATTTCAAAAACACAATGTTGAAACAAAACAAGCCTCATATAAGGTCTCAAGGGATCAAAGAAAAGGCGCTTGAAAATATGCGTATCTTGAGCCACTAATCGGAAACATCTTTCTATTTAACGACATAGTCAACACTTTAACACTTTTGTCGTCATTTCAACCTATCATGAAGAGACACTGACTTGACGTCGGTCGTGTATGACGTCAAAGCATGAGCAATGATAAAGTACACGTACACATCAGATGTCAACAATGACATCATGGAGCTAAGCTATTTACTTGCCGTATAGAAGTCGTAGTGAGAAAAAGAATTCCTTGAATTTTGTAGGTTTTGCGTCTGAAGTATGATTTTCTTTTGACCGAGTTCCACAGCACATGTGTCTGATGTCAAATTAGGAGGTATTGTCTTAAACTTGTCATTTATCCTTTAAGCAAGCAAACTTACCTCATAAATAAGGGGCTGTTTCTAAAAATACTTAAGCCAGACATATGTCAAATACAGGGCCTGTAAGAACCCATAGTGACCGTCATTCAAAAAATTACCCAGACGAAATCGATTGCGAGTTTTGTGAACGCTGGCCACTACTTGCGGCTGTAACAAGACATAACTGTCATAGCAACAACAAATATGTTCTCAACATTCATAAAATTACATAAGGCTTAAATATTTTCAGAAACAGCACCTGGTCAAAAGATGAAGGAGTTAATAAAAACGTAAACACAGGCTGTAAAATCTGAGTGAGTTACATATGACTATCAACCAGTGTATATGTTTAACCAGTCTGAATAATCTATTATTATCACATCTTGACATGGTATATCAACTAAGATTAGATAAAGCTTTTGTTTACATACTCATATCACATGTGACTCTTCTTTTTGCTAACTATGTTAAGACATGAAAATATGTCAAGTCGACCAACATAGATACTCTAAAAATAATATAGTCCACGTTTTCAGGTTTAAGTTACAGTTACGTGAGCTTGACCTATTGGGGACTTAAGATCTTCACCGTTTACTGAATCAAATAAATCAAACTATAGGCCTATCAGTAAAAGCATCCAAATATTCTTGATTTAATTGTAAGGACCTGTATTTTTTCTATGTAATATTTAGAAAAAAAATGCAGAAGTTAACTTTCATTTAAACGATTGTTTATCTCAAAAAAATGTCTAGTTAAGTAGCTTCTTGTTCATACGATTCATACAACAAATACATGCAAGTAAAAAAATTAAATAGATTCTTTTTCACAGCCGTTGGTATTTTAAACCTTTCCATTGGATAATTCCTGTTAGACAGTCCGGTTCCTAGACTGAGTATAGGAAAAGTCTCCCCCCCCCCCCCCCCCAGTCCCTTCTAATTCCTTACAACTACTCAATAGGGTTAGCCCTTTTTAAAATGTACGGTCACCTGTTATCATTATACATAAAACTGTTTTGTTGCACTTTTCCGTACCCCGCCTAGACTAGTGATACTAAGAAAACAATATGTAAGTAACAGCCATCAGGTTTATTAATTTTAGACCAAATTTACTTAAAACACTACTAAACACTTATAAACACTACTAAATGTACCTCCTCAGGAGGAAATCTAGAACTGAAAAATTCTACTTAGTACTTCTTCGAAAAAATAGTCAACAATTTTTTAAAAAATTTTAATGCGGAAGATATTCATCTCGGGAGTCAGTATTGGAAACAAAAAGATGCAAAAAAAGTCAAACTATTACATGTAAATAACTTTCTTGTAAATGAATTTATTGATTAATGTTTTACACCATTTTCAAGATTATCCAGTATGACTTGAAATTCAAATGAAAGTCATCTACAAGTAAATTCAGATTTCTTTATATGTTTGTTTACATTTTTAAATGACTTTGATCCTAAAACTTCTTATCTTGCATTGATACTGATAAAGTTTACATTAGGACCAGATCAAACTAAGTTACAAACTACATTTTGATTTGTTTACATTCCCACAGATTAAGTCCTAAAGGGAGTTATTTTTACAAAGTGTGTCACTACATGTGAAAATATGTCAACCTGACCCACTTAACATATTAAAAATAGGAAAACCATGTTTTATATCCTGGGGCAACAATGAAAATTGTTATGTGATAAGTTGACAGTGTTTCTTTTGTTCACTGACTGAAAAATAATCCTTTGAAGATAAACTTTTATGTCATTTCAAATTTTTATAAAGATTTAATCTACTGAAAATTTAAAGTGGCATGAAAAACAAATAAATAGATCAATTCTGGAGAGGTAAACACCTCATACATAACATTTTCATTGACTGTGGCGTCAGCAACACGTGACCAAGCCTAACGGTCACAGGAATCCAGGGCCCGCTGTGATGTTACAATCCAAAGAGTCAAAAGTCTGCTAGATAACATGTGTCAAACTTTTAGTCTGGCAATCATGTGGTAAATTATCTTCATGACAGACCACAACCTGCTTATCATCACCAAAGATGAAAGTAACAAAAAAATAAAGTTGTCGCCTGGTTAAAACCATGTCTGCATATCCCTAAATAACTTTCAGTCAAGGGTTTTATTACCAAATAGTTTGTGAGTGCAGTTGTGAGTGTGTGTGTGTGTGACGGAGGAAGAGGGTGGGGGGTGCCAGGGGGCGGTTAACGTTATGTTGAACAGATTTCCTACACATTATGCTTCCTACTCTTTAAGAGCATCCCGCAGCTAACTATTTTCTCACTTTATTCTGTCTGTAATATTTAATATAAATGTATGAGTTGAATTGTTCTATGTTAGGGAATGTACAAGTACATCATAATTGAACTGAAGACAGTGAAGTGGCATGAGCTGCCAAAATATTGATATTTTGACATAAAAAGAGAATGTTGAAATTCAGAAGTTTTTCGATAGCCCTCAAAGCATCTTACTGTCGTGCACGATGAGAACCATCAAAAAAGTATGAATTTTGGCAGCTCATGCCACTTTAACTAAACCAAAGGACGTTATACTTATATTATAATATGAATCTATTTTTAGTTCTTGCCATGCAGTTGCATCATCATTTGTTTGTAAGTTGCAGGCCGACTGTAGCCAGGCATATATATCGTGTGTTATGTAGATGAAGATATGTCATAATGATCGATGCAATACATTATATTCGGACATTTAATATTCAGTGTCAATCTGAATCTATCTTGACAGTTAATTGTCCTTTTTTTTTTACTTTTTTTAGACATAGATTGACAATGACACTGCTGAGTCTGCAGAGAAAGTGTGCAGACTTCCATACGTCACGTAGTCACTCAGACAGCGACAATGCAGCACCTGAAAAGAAACTACGGAGTTTTAAAGGCACTGCCCTTTTCCTTACATTCAGAGGATCTCCTTGTCACTTTAAACAGTCGACACTCCATCTGAAATCCATGAAAACATGCAAAGCCAACGTCGGTATTTTACCATTGACCGTCTTTCACATCTCGAACCAGATGACTTGATCTCGCCGGTAAATTATCGCGTGGTTTTACGCGAGGTTACAATTGATGATTTTCCCAGACATGGGGGTGTCAATAAAGACGTAGGCTGATGATTTAATTTAGGTTGATTTATTTTACCTATTTTGTTTATTTTTTCTCTGCATTCAGTAATATTAAATAATCAAAATGCCGCTAAATGAACTTTGGAAGTTCAAAGACCACCCCAACATTTAGTTTGTGTTTATCTATATGCCCTTGACACTTAAATGGACTCATCCACCCACATTACGACAAGATGGCGTATGTCATTCGATAACACATGTCGCGGGAAACAAACTTTGTATTATCTACCGACAAAATGAGCGAAACTGAAGCAAAAACGTGTGATTCGGAAAGGGAAACGCTACAAGATGAAATCAAACGAATTCAGTTGGCCTTAGAAGGAGAGACTGGCATATTGTCCGGGGAAGAAGATGTTGATTCGGATGAAGATGTGCTTCACATGGTTGAGTCGGAGTCTGAAGATGAAGAGCGATCCGATACAACAACAACAAATATAACACCCACTTCATCAACGAGACCTTTCAATCAGGGTACAATACCTTGCTTGTATTTTCTTGTCGAATAGAGGGAAAAAGGGGAAGGGTAAAGAATACCAGGTGAACCATTGTGGGCGGATCGAGCAACCGTGGGAAAGTTTTAATTGGCTTGCATTCATTGGTTCTTGACTACATGTAAAGTCTAAACCCTCCAATCCATAAGTTTAGCATAAATTGATAAAAGTATAATTACATGGGCTTTGATATTTGAGGAGTATATAAAAGTAGCCGCACTCATGTGTCTCTTTCCTGTGTTACTTACTTGCCGGTCAGGAATAGCCACACATTAAACCACCATTAAAAGGGTGGGATAACTATTCTCTGTCAACAGACTTTTCAAAACTCCGCAATCATGTGATGCGAGAGTTACGTTGTCATCAAATTGTCCAGCTTTTGAGGAAATTCTCGGACATACTGCGGACCATGTGACAGGTTGTCATTGTAGGAGGAGAGTTTGAAATCCGTCAGGCCAATTTTAAGTTTTCTTCTTATACAGAGGGATTTGGTAGATTTACAATGATTTCGAACAAATTAATGAGTAAAATGAAAAGAGGAATGCCTTAAATGTGTGTTGATGGTAAAATCTAAATGGCAGGTAGGATTAATAGATACTAGAAACTTGGTTTAAATCTGAAACCCGAAGTCCTTCCAAATAATATTTAAAAGCTGTAACTAATATAAAAGTAGTAGATGGGCACCACAGTCACGTGAAGCAATGGTGTAAGGGGGAATTTTCAATGGTGTAAGGGGACATAACCTCTAGAGAAGATATATATAGTAGTATGACAAGTTAAACAGTTTGTTTCAACAACGCTCAAAACAGAGCAAAAGAACGCATTTTCATCTGAAAACTATCCTGGCCTCTTCCCACTCCCTTATGGCTGTACGCCTATATTCAAAATCAACAAAAAAGTTGGAAGACTCTGATCTTGCCGAAATATCAACCTCTGTCCATTTGTGTGTAATTTATCAGGGAAACAAAATCCAAAAATGTCTTGTCTTTGTTTCAGATAAAGAGCCGTTACCGAGTACCAGTGTGATTCAAGAAAGTTCACCTGAAGATATTACCTTTCTGGTAAGATAAGTTTTATCACAAAAACCAGACCTACCTAGAATTGCATTGGAGATGCTGCATTCTATCACCTTTAACGTTTTCCCTAATACTTGTAACATTTAAAATCATTGCATCAAAACCTCACGACAATGCACCGTTGAACATTGTTCCCGCACGCGGAGTGACGTGTCAATTTGGAACGTATCCATTCTAGTGTAGAGGAATGTTATATTTGACTTCAATGTAAAAACCTTTTGAAAATGTAAACAAACAAACGCGCGCTATAGGCAACGTCATCATAAAATCAGCAATTCAAAGTGACGTAACAATCATATGAGAGACAGGCTACAGAGCGGGATGACATCATAACATAGTTCTCTTGGCTCATCCAACAGCCCTTTACCCCTAGCAGCGGTCCAATCCAAGTATAACGAGAACAAGCCCACGTACAGTTGGCGTGACAACAAGCCGTAGACGCAACTTTCAAATACTGACTGGACTATTCCAAGCTGCATGAGTTCAGTTTGATGATTTAGCTGCTTGTAAAACTATTCTAAGGTTCATCTTCAACTTAATGGCAATAATCTTTTTTTGCACTTTTTGACAATAACTACCCATATTTAGCTAATTCTGTGTCAACAAAATTGTCCTTATATTTGGCAGCTCATTCCACTTAAACAATGGCTATATTAATTTGATTTTTGTTTACCCTACTTTCAGGCAAATCTGAGCAGGGACACAGGAGGGGATAACTCCATTATACCCAGCCTTGCCCTTATTGAAGATCTGGGACTTCCTGCCAACTATCAGACATGTTTGGCTTTAAATCGAGCCTACCAGCAGATCATTTCTGACTGCCTCAAAGAGATTGAACAGTTATTAGCTGCAAACTCCGAAAAAGAGGTAAGCTAGAAAATGTAAAAATATGTGTCTATATTACTGTTTTATCATACTGATTGTCATTTGATTTTTGTTCCTCAGGCATTGTCGTTGCCTTCGTCACATTCTGTTCTTTGTATCTTGTTAACACATTATCTCAAAAAGTGTTTCACTCACAACTTTGAAACCTCGGACAGTTGTTCAATAGGGCAACCACAAGAAGCCTCTTGTCAATGAGTGTCATCAAGAGTTATGCCCCTTACATTATCATCAACTGGAAATGTCTCAATATCCGTAGGCAGTATTGCCAGGTTTAATGGGGAAAAAAGATATAAAACTTGTATATTTTTTTCTTACAGGCTGAGTTGACTCGAACTCTTGAACAACGTGTTGGAGTCAATAACAAAATAGATTCAGGCAGTTTTAGAAAGTTACAGGTGTCTTCATACTCTGTACCTTTCTTCAAGGATGAAGATGGAATGGTAAGAGAAATAGCTATATGAATTTCATTGGGACGAAAGTGTTAGTTTCTCAAGCTCTGTCATTTAATAGCTTGACAGTAATAATTACTTTTAAAATCAGCTTAAATTTGGTACAAATGACATAGTTCACACTTTTTCATCAATTCCTTTTGTTAAAACAATACACACTCAGACTTATGTTGGTAATTTTGTAGCCTTATGACCATAGTTTTGATTCTGTCAGAGTCGCAATCAGTCAATCAAACATTGTCAAAACAATAGAAGGGCTTCATTCAAGCCTTGTGGCCCATGTTAACAGGACAAATATAGGGCTCATTATTCTCTTCTATTTTAACTACTCAGATTTTTTTTAATATTGCGACCCTTGACTGGGTCAAAGCAGCTTTGTTTTCACCCATGCATGCTGACTGAGCAAGGAGGAACATTAAGTATGCCAAGTACATGAGCCTTCCTGATGTTTTGGGTCCTGTCTTACAAAGCTGGCGTAAAGTTGCGCATAGGCCTACAACATGGACCAGTTGCATCCAGGGCGCAAGTTACTAGAGTTTTAACACTGATTTACGTCCGACGTAACTTATGCCAGCTTTGTAAGGCAGGGCCCTGTGGTCTGTCTCTTCTATAATATAGGATATTTTGCTCAGCTTTGAACAGACAAAGAAACTGTTAATTAAGTT
The DNA here is from genome assembly GCA_963971465.1 of Lepidochitona cinerea. Classification (NCBI taxonomy): domain Eukaryota; kingdom Metazoa; phylum Mollusca; class Polyplacophora; order Chitonida; family Tonicellidae; genus Lepidochitona; species Lepidochitona cinerea. The sequence goes on along the minus strand of OZ020563.1, from coordinate 27,347,326 downwards.
GTTAAACATTTACTCAAGCTTGTTTTATTTTGGCAGTGTCCACAGTCCAATGCTGATGTACGTTTGAAGGCAGCGCGAGCAGAGATCAGAGCACATCAAATTAAACCAGCCAATTGTAAGACTTATTTTAGCATTTCTCTTTGTTATCACTATTCTCACACATGTTGTTTACCAGTTGATGAACTGCTGCATTCTTCTACTTTCAACAGGGGGTCTACGTGGCTCAGTAGGTAGAGCGTAGGACGCTCAATCCGAACAGCCTTCCACCAATGGGTCGCGGGTTCGAATCCCACTCAGTCCAAAAAATTGGAAAATTTTCTGATTGGGTTTTCACTCGAACCACCTATGTGGGATGGTTGCCAGTTAACAGCGAAAGTCGTGGGTTTCCTCCAGCATAGAGCCCGGTTTCCTCCCACAATTAAACTGGCAACGCCGCCATATAAGCAAAATAATCTTGAGCGCGCTGTAAAACACCAAACAATCAATCAATCTACTTTCAATTAAAAACTGTTACTTGGGCCATTCATACAGGTATCCAGATGTTTGTTAATCTGTCGAGTGGTCAGAGTTCTTTATTTCTTTAGCACATTTGTCGCAGATAGCAACATTTTTTATTACGTCGCCCTCCAAAAAGATTTTGAAAGACTAAAATTCTTTCATACGCACTTTCCGCCGCACTCTGAAGGTCAATGTTGTTGTTGTTGATCATATGGATGTCATTTTCTTGTTTGATTTATTTATTCTATACGTTCTTTGTATCAATTTAACTGTATAACTTCATGAGATTTGTTTAGAATTGGCTTTTACACATAATTAGTGACAAAGTAGATATAACTTTTAATCATTGTTTAGGAATTCTGAATATTCATGTTTTAACCCTAAAATGCCCAACTTACTGAGAAAATCAATACTCAAGAACCATACCAGGATTTATTGTATGGTTCAAGTTGTGCACCTCTTATAGGTGTGTCCAAGGGTTTACAGTGTATTAGGAATTCAAGGTCTTTATATGAAGCAGTAACTGTGAGATTCCACTAAATGTTTTTAAACTCCAGACTCTGCCTGTTTAATTTATGAAGATACAGTACCGCCGGCTAAAGCAGGCAAATGCCAATGCAGTAAATTCGCATGAATTATCCTGAATTCACGTAAATTCTCACAGCTGGATGAGACTTAGTAAGCGGAGAGTAATATCATATTTTGCAAGTAGTTCGGGCCGCCCGATGAGGTGAGTATTTATAAGCTTACTGGTGACAGTAAACAGATTATCGCCGGAGCCAGTCCATTCAGTCCAACTGTCAACTAAATCGGTCTGTTGTACAAGATGACAAGATGTATTTAATCTCTTCAAGAAAAACATCAAGGTTAACATTTCAAATCAAATATTGTTCAAAGTATAACAAGAAGTAGATAATCACTATCTGGTAACTTTTACAGCGACAAAAACCTAAAATAAAGCTTACAGAACACATTTCATACCGGACTACGTTCATTAGCGGACTCATGTTAAGACCGTGATTAGGCCCGTTTCAATTCTCGCGAAACGGATTGAGGGCCGTCCGTCGCGTCTTTTCGCATGAAATTTGCCTGCTTTCGCCGACGGTACTGTATTTCCTAAGAAATGTTTGAAACTATCTTTAAACCTGGGTTCCATACTAATGATAAAAAATTAAGACATCACCACGTATTAAGTTGCTTTAAACAACACGAGCTTTCGACACCTATACCGGTGTCTTGGTCAAGTGTAACACTTACACTTGACGAATACATCGGTACAAGTGGCGAAAGCTCGTGTTGTTCAAAGCAACTTACTACGTGGTGATGTCTTAATTTTTTATCATTAAGATATTTCCTGTATCTTCTTGTAAGTTACCAAGAAGATACATGATTACAGCGTAGTATTAGATTACATCATGGTATATGTGTATGTTTTTAAGGGAAGGCCTGTCATAAAACTGCCCTTAAAAAAGCTGTGGTGGCGGATGCATATGAGAAGGTTCTAAGGCCATGCATGAATAGGTGAGTGGAAACTGTGACATGGACTTCACTATAACAGAGTTGTTAAAAATATCACTTCTTATTTTGTACTTGAATATTATTCTTACAAAGCGGGGGGGGGGGGGGGGGGGGGGGGGGGGGGGGGGCATCGGTGTCCAAGTCGGCCAAGTGAATGCCCCTCAGTCTGACACTGGCTTTCTGAGTGTGTTTTTCTCTTGATGATTGTCTGTGAAACAGTTATCAGTTTGCAAGTTTCACGTATGACTGAAATAATCTTACCTGTGGGGTAATATAACACATCGATGAATGAATGTCTTTGAAATTGAATTTTTTTTATCAGAAAAGAAATCCAAATGGAGAAGTTAGAAGCTGTGAAAAAGTTGATAACGGAGACCCAAGCGGAGTTGCAAATGGCACAGGAGGAGGTGGAGTCTGAAAACGAGGATTTCGAAAGTGATTCATGGTAAGTTTATACATTTTTCTAATCCTGATAGCTTTTAGGATCTTTTTTTGGAATTAACACTTAAGTAACATTCTTAAGAAGCATTAAGCATTGTCAGTTTGCGTTAAGATGCTTAATTTATGTTTGTTTGTTTTCATGCACCGAAAGACAGTCTGCGATTTTATTATTAATCTTTAAACCTCCCCATTTTATGTAAAAGTTCAACACAAAATCAGTTAATTTTTCTTTGTAATTTTTTTTGTAATTCTTATTCCATGTTTAATGTTTTATTTCCAACCCAGTGATGAAGAAGTGAAAGGAGGCAAAGAAAAACAACCATCTAATAAAGAAATAAGGTAAGGTCACTATTATTTTTTGTGTTCATAGTCCAGATACAAAGAAGTTATATTTCTCTTAACCACTGTTTTAAATGGTTGGCTGGTACCTGCTAAATATTGGGGGTTTCCTTATGGCGACAAGCCCAGTTTATTCCTCACTCAACCGGGAAACATTGTCATGTAACATGAAATAATCTTAAACACCAATTCTACTGACCAAGGCTAAGCTCCTGTCAGTCGTCAACCTAATGAAATATCATAGGTTTGGTTTGTTACAACAATTTATGGGGTATAAAGGTCTAAATGATATACCTCTTTTTAACACAATTAGAAACTTGTCTTATTTTTTGTGGTTATTTTGGACAAGAAGATTTTCCCTGTGCCTGTGTGTTTTAGTGATCATAAAGTGATCAATGTATTTTTGTGTGAAGGACTATTGGCATACTTAAATGTATATATCTTCTATTTAAGCAAGAAATGTTAAATTAAAGGCAGTTGATTGGTTCATTTTCAGGATTCAGAAACTTAAGGAAGATTTGAAAATTGCCAAAGACCGAGAGAAGGAAATCTATCTGAAGATTGATGAACTCGACACAGAAATGGAAAACAAAAAGTATCTTAGCTTTTATTTTATCTTTCCACCATGTCTACTTTCTTTGCAACTCGATAAATGTCTCTAAAATATCTGGCTAAGTAAATACTTCAGATAAGAATGGTTGACAAAGCTGGTATTTTTTTTTTCAAAATGCGAACCAAAGCCTCTTGATTAAAACAAGAAATTCTAATTGAAGAATTGAAAGTTTAACTTGACACAATTTTGCATTTTCATCTTCAGATTCGTTCGATATCAACCGTAATTTACTTATTTTTTCGACTCCTAAGAGTTAGCCTAACTACATGTACCTTAGACTCAATGTATATGCTTTCTACCGTCAATCAGATTTGGCCTGCTATTTTTAGGTTTCTGAATTTTTTTAGCAGGTGATTTTAACATTGCCCTGCAGCCGGCGAATTTTCGCCTGCTTTTCGCCATTCGCAGGGCGCCAAAACGAGCCCTGGCTTTAGTCTTAATTTCTTTTCAATTTAGATTGATTTCTGATGAGGACTTGTTGAACGAAATGGATCCAGAGAAAATAGACTGGATGAAAATCGCATCAATGGAAGTAAGTAACTGAAGCAAGTTATTTATTCATGGTTGTATGCCACTTTTAAATTATAATGAGAAATGATTATAGCATCACCATGAAGTCAGTTTTTTTGGTGAACAACATGAGCTTTCGATACCTATGCTGATGTATAAAGTGCACGACGTCGACGTAGGTGTTGATAGCTCATATAGTTCGCAATAAACTAACTTTGTTTTAATGCCTTCATTATTTCTCAGTGACCCACCAGAGTGATAGTCACTGAGTCCGACTCAGGCCTTCCATCAAATCACACTGAGACCTAAAAAAAAAGGAACAATTTCTGAGTGGATTTTTTAGGATCGCTGCAGATGGAAAAGTGGCCAGGAACTTTCCGAAGGGCTGGACAATGAGCCCAGTTTTCTCCCCCACTAAACCTGGCCATATAAGTGTAATAATCGTGAGTTCTACTCAAAACAATAATAAATCCATCAGATTGAACTGCTTTTTTTATAGAGTAAATATTGAAGAATTTTTCCACTGCTGAAGCTTTTATGACAGAAACGATGAAATAAAGATATTCAAACAATTGATAGTGACCATAGTTTAGATCATGTTATTACAGAGTTATACTAATATTCATTTTCCTAAATGTTAAATTTGTTTTATTTCAATTAAAGTTTGACTGTAAATGGGATTGGATAGCATGCAAACAAATGTGGATGAACGTGTTGTCCCCAAAGATAAACCGTTCAAAATGGACTCGAGAAGAAAACACCCACCTGTTAGAACTGATCATGAAATATAAGAAACAAAATTGGCCACAAATTGCCAAGGAATTAGGAGTAAGTGTACAATTTGAATCTTGCTGTTTTTTTTTTTAAACTAAGATTAACTTAAGAGAGATTTTCTAGTGTTTTTATTCATTACCATGATGACGTATGCTGCTGTTGAATCATGTTATGTTCTAAATGTCTCGTGGCCTCGGTCATTCGTCTCACAGTCTGAGGGCGTTGATGGCTCAGTGGGCAGCGCGATCGTCTCAGCAGGCCATTAATGGATGGGGATGTTAGCTTGAATTCTAATTAGTCAAGAGAAATTGATTAAAAAATTCCAAGTGGGTTTTCCTCTTGGTTGCCCTCTGTAGAAGACAACTCTTCAAATGAGTATGAATATTTCTGACTGGGTTTTCACTCGAACGACCAATGTGGGATGGTTGCCAGTTACCAGCGGACGGTCGTGGGTTTCCTCCGGGCACTGAGCCCTGTTTCCTCCCACAATAAAACTGGCAACGCCGCCATATAAGTGAAAAAATCTTGAGCGCGGCGTAAAACACCAAACAATCAATCAATCAATCAAAGTCTGTCTACTCCATGAAGGTCTAGAGATTGGTTCGGTCAAAGATCTCGGGCCCCCCCTCACCCCCAACTCTCTAAACCTCGTGACACCCCCATATATATAAATCTTATCTTGAGTTGATCCTAATCAGTCAATCAATGGTATTGATTTCTGTTTGCAGACAAACCGTGTTGCTTTCCAGTGTTTACAGCATTATGAGTTGATCTTAAATATGTCCAATGAAAGCCTAAAAGATCGCATGTAAGTCATCTGCCTATATCTCCAGTTCTCCAAGCTTTTCCGATGCCTCTGTGGCAGTCGGTTAGGGTGATAGCCCCTCTGTCTGACACAGGCCTTCTATCGATGCGGAATGTGTTTAGTGTTTGCTAGTGGATGGACACAGATTACATTCTTGTCTCCCAATAAACATACTTGTACCAATCAAAGTGAAGAATTACTTAATATTCAATTAACCACATATCTTTAGCGCTAACCTAATGAAATATCGTGGGGTTTTATTTATTACAACAACTTATGATTGGGTATAAAGGTCTGAATGACATACCCTCCACAATTAGAAACTTGTCTCCATGGTTATTTTAGAAGATAAGTGTTCATAGATATAACAGTATACATTTTACGACATATTTCTCCTCTCTTCAGATCCTTCACCCCGGATGAAGATGCCTTGTTAATGGAAGTAGTTTCCACCTGTAAAATGGGCACTAGTATACCATGGACTCAAGGCAAGTCACCTCTGTTTTAAACACTGTCATCTTCACCTTTTGCCCATTCACAATTTCAGTTATAATATATACATGTGCTGGGTCCTGTTTCACAAAGCGGCGTAGATGTATTTTTTGTGTAACTTTCATACTAACGTATCTCCACAGTATGGGTTGCTGTGGCAGTTACGTGAAAACTTACGCTACGCCGCTTTGTGAAACAGGCTCCAGGTCACTATTATAATGCGGTTATTTATTGACTGGGCAAGTTATTACCTGAATATTACCTTCGTCGCCAGGTAATACCCGGTGGATCATGTTCGTATTAGACCTACGGCCAATACATTTTATTGGTCTTAAGCGATTTCAGCTGAATGATGTTTGACTACGAAGGCATCACAATGACTTTAAGCCATGCTATAAAATGACCTTGCTTACAAAGTATTTCAAATTGATAAACACGGGGTTGGTATGGATAACAAACTTCGTTTATTTTTCTGACGACATTTCGATGTACATACTAACACCGTTTTCAAGTCAATGGTCAGAAAAATAAAAGAAGAATTTTGTTATCCATACCAACCCTGTGTTAATTGACAGTTCAACTTCTAAATGCCACTAAAACAACTATTTCAACTTGGATGGTACAATTTATAAGTTAAACCTTGATTAAGTTTGATATACTTTTGACAACCCAGCTTCCTCCCTGAGTAACTTACATTGAAACTAACATGGAATGACAATGGCATGTGGTTTACTTTCTTCAATTTGCAAAACTAATAAAATATTATTAATGGAGAGTTTTCACATTTCCGTGGCATTGGGCTTCAATCGTATTGGCTTGAAATACTAGGGCAATGTACGGAAACTCTCGATTAATAACATATAATTCAGGCATCATTTTGGCCAAACTTTTGTATCTCCTGTTTCTTTTTATCTGCTAAAATATAATTGCCCTTACTTTCATGAAAATTCATTTTGCTTCTGTTCTATCTGGCCATTAAAGCTCTGTGTGCGGTTGTTCAAAAGTAAATTAGCTGAAGGGCAGGTTATATGACGTGGTGTAACAAAGAAATTTCTTTGTGATGCGACGTCATCTAACCTGCAGTAAGCTAATTTTCTTTTGAGCCCCTGGTCTCATGTTATTCTATCATTGCAATATTTAAAATGGAAATTACCACTATTGAAATTTTCATAGTTTTCAAATTAGTATTTTGACGTATCGAAAGTGTCAAAAGCTGCCAATATAGGGGTAATTTGCGTTGAAACAGAATTAACTAGTTCCTCATTTTTATCAGATACCATTCTTGGTTATTATCCACTCGCGACGAAGTCGGGGAGGGGATATAGCGTTCCGTTTGTACGTACGTAAGTACGTACGTAAGTACGTACGTACGTATGTTCACCCTTTGTCAGCGCTCTAGCGACTTCGTTTTTGAACGGATTCTGACCAAACTTCCTATATGGGTCCAGCATGGGAATACCTCGAACAAGTTCGTATTTCAGGGTGCCAAGGTCAAGGTCAAGGTCACCGTTACTATTTATAGAAAATCTTTGTCAGCGCTCTGGCGACTTCATTTTTGAACGGATTCTGACCAAACTTCCTATATGGGTCCAGCATGGGAATACCTCGAACAAGTTCGTATTTCAGGGTGCCAAGGTCAAGGTCACCGTTACTATTTATAGAAAATCTTTATCAGCGCTCTAGCTACTTCATTTTTTATACGCCTGGCTTGAAAAGCGGGCTGTATTATGGTATCATCTCCATCCGTCCGGCTGTTCGGCAGACTATTTTTAACATCACTGGTTACATAATATGGGAATTATATTGGATTATGTAATATTCCCTTCTGCTCCATAACTTCTAAAGTTTTGATTCCATCTGCACAATTTTTTCTGAGTATATACCTTATGGGTAGAAGGTGTGTCACGAACTATTTTAAACATCACTGGTTACATAATATGGGAGTTATATTGGATTATGTAATATTCCCTTCCGCTCCATAACTTTCAAAGTTTTGATTCCATCTGGACAAATTTTTCTGAGGATATAGCTTATGGGTAGAAAGTGTGTCAGCTTCCTTGGATAATTTAGTGATAGCTATGGTGGCCAAAACCTAAAAAGTTTAGAATTAGAATTATTCTCTGTTTTAAAGGCTCTTCAATTCAGTTTTATTACCCATATGGTCCAGCAAATATAGCTGCTTAAAGATATGTTTGACAAGGTTGTAAGTGTAAACAGATAAGACTTGACTTGTATATTTACACACCATTGACCATCTCAGAGATTAGGCTCTGTTCAAATATACCTATATAAAATGTGGCAAACATCCTGGTCAGTGATTGAACCCACTGACCAGTCAGAATTAGCTGGACTCCAAGCTGAAGACCTGGACATTTAACACCAGATGAGATTTCATATTTGAAGGACCCTTTGCATATATTCAAAAATATATATATGGAAGGATTTGTTTTGGTATGGCTACAGTGACTGTGCCTTTCCGGGCGTATTTTGAGTTTCCCGAAACTTGTTAACGGATTGTGACCAAACTTCAAATATGGGTCCAGCATGGGAAAACCTTGAACGTGTCACGGATTCGAACGGATTCTAAATTTCACGGTAAATTAGTTTTAGGTTTTGCCATACATATTTCCCTTTATCATAAATATTCCCTATTTTCGCTTTTGTGGCACCAATGAAAATTTGCATCTACATTTCAGGAAATCAAGCTGCTGGTGTGATGCGTAACCAGATACTGTTGAATGAATAATAATATATACCATATTTATCAGGCAATTAGCCCATGCCTGATAACATGTCTATTGCAGTTCAGTGCAAATGACAACTGATGTTATTTCTATGTCATGCAAATGGCTGCAATAACCCCAGCCCCCATTTTGCATCAGAGTTCTTGTGTTTGCACGCGAGGGGATTTGTATCGTTTGCGATGCCTTGTTTGAATTTTGGCTTTTAGCAAGAATCTTCAACTGGCACTCATTACTAGCTGTAGCAATATTTCAACAACAATCCTTTTTTTTTGCAAGGTACTTCCAAGGTTGACTTTTTCAACCAATACGATAAGTATTATATGAAAAATGTCTGAAGTTTGGCTCCCCATGGACATTTAAGCATGTAAACTTTCAATTTTTGTTGAAAATACTTTCACTTTCGTTTTCAACTCCTTTTTTCTGACAGTATCCTATTACATGGAGGATAAGACACCTGTACAATGCCGGGTGAGATACGATCAGATTAATCCCTTGATTAAGAAAGGAAGATGGTCGAAAGAAGAAGACGCTGTAAGTTGGTTTTTCCCTTTAGTTAAAGTGGCATGAGCTGCCTAAAGGTTGATATTTTGATGTTAAAACAGATTGTTGAAATTATTGGCATTTTTCTCAAGACGTATAATTCAGAAGCTTTTTAGTGCTTCTAGTCTCGAAAATGTACGATAAAGTATTGTTTTGAACTAACTTTGGCTTAGAATGAATGAATGGTTGTCCCGGTTATTTAAATTTTGTTTACTTTTCGATCACTATTTCGGTTTATATAGGCCACATACTGCATGGATTTTCCTCATTCCAATCATTTAGTTTTTCGATGGCCTTAAGCCCCTTACTTTCGCACCGATCAGAAATTATGAAAAAAGTGTGAATTTTGGCAGCTCATGCCACTTTAAGAAAGACTTTTGCCTGTTTTACTGTCTTTTTGATGTATAATTCTAAATCATCACATGATCTGGTTAAAATACCTTCACATAGCATAAAAATCAAATCTATTTATTTGTTGCCTGTCTACTATTTTCAGGTGATTTTATATTTTAATCTCATTGTAGATCAATAGTTGGAGTTTTTATGTCATTAATCCCACAAATTTTCACATGATGTAGCTTATTTAAATATACTATTGGAAAAGAAAATGTGAGTTTTTAATAAAAAAATTTTTTTAAGAGTTATTCTGAGCCACCTTCTGAAAAAGTCTGGATTCATAAATATTCTTATAAAATGAGCTCTAAAAATTACCTTTATTTATTTTTGTTTCAGCTACTCCTTGCCCTTGTTTACAAATATGGTATTAATCATTTCAAAGTGATAGCAAATAGAATTCCAAATAGGACAGTGCTTCAGTGTAAAGACAGGTACGTTATTTCCTTAAGTCTGCCCTTTTCAAACTTTAAAATAACCTGAACAAATCTTCATTTATTTTCGGGGGCCTCGATGGCTCAGTCAGTTAAACTGATCGTCCCTTAGTACGACACAGGCCTTCCATTGACGCAGCTCGTGTTCAAATCCCACTCAGACAAAATAAGACTGAAAAATTTCTGAGTGGATTTTTCACTTGATTGCTGTTCTGGAAGAGTTGCCAGGTAATAGTTGCCTAAGGGTTTTCTCCTGGCAAAGAGCCACAGTTTCCTCCTCCACTAAACCTGGCAACTTCGCCATATAAGTGAAATACTCTTTAATGGCGCGTAAAAGATCAATCAATCATTTACTTTCCACAATTTCAAATTTTGCTTAAGTGACTTCTGAACCAAACATAAAAGAAAATTCTTGAGACCGGCTTCACTAAAAAGCTTGTACTTCTTACTTTTTCAGAAAAATAATCTTGAATTTTTCGAATTTTGTTTTGGTAAAATAACAGGCCTTGAGTTTGGGATGATTTGGGTTTTTAAGGCCAGTTTGGTCTTGGTGGCATCAAATAACCTGGAGAAACCAGAAACCCAAGACAGTGGGCAACGGAGATCATTGTGGTGTTCATGGTCTTCGATTAATCCGATTGTTGCCATATAACCTTAGCTGTTGAGTGCGACGTTAAGCCCCAATCAATCAATCGATTAATCCAAGGCCTGAATGAATATCAACATTTTGGTAGCACTTGTCAGTATAAAAGTGAATATTTTCTATATATTGTTGTGTAGGTGGTTTAATGCTCTGAACCCTGATATTCGACTTGGAGAATGGAGTTACGAAGAGGATAAACTAATGCTTAAGCTGATGAAGCAAGAAAATAGTAAGGGTTTTTATTTAATGAACAAGCTTAGTTCAAGGTAGCCTTTCTATACCAGCGCGACTCCGGTAAAAAAACAGGTATCTGTCTATCAAGGTTTTTTAAAGGTCATGTGACAAGATATAAAAAACAATTTTTTTTGAAAAACTGATACATAGGGTTTAAATGAACCACCTGTAAAGATCAATATTTTATTCACACAAAAAATCCACCTGTGAATTTTTTATTTTTTGTAATTTTTTTTTTTTTTTTTTTTTTTGGCATAGAGCAGAAAAATTGTAAGCTTTACATGATTTAGCTCCCCATACATTGTCTTGAATTGGCGCTGTTCCAAACCTCCTGTGATATCATCGTTAGGGTTTATATTCAAGGAGTCCTTCTGTATACGGCGTTTTACAGTGACTGTAAACAGATGGATAGTCATATTTCACGAGATTAAACCTAGCCTACACTCAAGAACATGACTTAATTTGTATGTGCATGTTCTCTGACTATATACATGTACATGTATTACCACTGATGTGAAATTACCACAGTTAACTCAAGGAACACTTCTTATTCAAAGCAGAGTAGCAAAGAAACGATTTTAGTATGCATGTTCAGCCAAACTTAGTATTTGTAATCGAAATGTCACAAGCCTCACATCTGTCAATGTGTCAGTACTCCATGCGTAGAAAATTCATTTTTACTCATTGCGGGTTTTAGGTCGTTAAAAATCTCTATTTTTAAACAACTTTTAAAAGCAATCTTATAGACCAATCTCGTCTTAGTTTTTCAAGCCCATATCATTATACTCTATATTGACGTCACAAAATAAGTGGAGATGACACTTTAAGATTTTCAGACTTCAACATTGTAAGAATTTGTAAAATCTATCAAAACAGTTAAATATGAGACAAAGACTTGGGTGTTTCTTACTAACTTAGCCTATGGTCTATTAAGAGCAATTACTACTGATTACTAAGGGATGCTTGTTATACGACGTCTAACTGTACTTGAATACATAGGTAAATTGGCTATACTCGATATCATCTGTTTATCAAGGTTTACCCGATTTATCAAGGTGTCTGTATACCTAGGTCTCACCAATTTCAAAATGTTTATATTAAGATGGTAAGGACGGCATGAGAAGATTCATCTTCAGTACCCCACACTAAATAAATAAGGATATTTTCCCTCAGTTGTATGGTCACAACTTTTTAAAATCTAAAATTGTTGTGAAATAACCTTGAGTGTGGTGTAAAACACGAGTCAATCTGTGGACACGAGAAAATCCTGCTCTGCCACCTTGAAGTGAACTCATCTCCAGTGTGACACAAAATGCCAGAAATAGGGAGCGGGAGTCACGTGACAATTCCACAAATTTCCTGTCACCTGCGTTGTCATTGCGCATGTGGGAAGCCTTTTGTCGAATATGACGCTCATTTCTGACGTTTTCGAACAAAAACGCCAATCAAACTGAAAACGTCATGAAAAAAACGTCACCTGTCACCGGATATCGTGAAATCTCTTGGTAGACTCCCGGGGGCCTACACAACAAACAACCAAAAGATTTCATGATGCATTTGACTGATCATTCAATAATTGCCAACATGTTTTGTATCTAGATTCTTTTATAAGAGTTGCACATGGAATGCAGGGAAGGACAGACTGTCAAATCCGAAAACGATACAACCGTCTAATGAAGTGGAAAAGTGAACCACAGTGGTTTGATCGGTGCTCAGTAAGTACTCTGTTCATGAATTGGGTGTAAATTAAAAAAGTTTATTTTTCCAAGTGCCTTGTTCTTGGCCGAACCCCCCTGGGCTAGGGGCCACTATGACTTTGCTTTAGCCATGTTTGCTGACCAAGCAAGGAGATAGGGGAGAGTTTTGGTCTGTTGGTGCTTTTGTGGCTATATGACCTTATCTGTTGATTGGGGCATTAAAGTAAATATATAAACCACATATACACTGTAAGGCCAGGACTTAATTAGTGTTCATTTGATACTAATTGGTTTCCCCACTGAGTAGATTCACTATTTTTGTTGACCAATGTAGACTGAAGTAATTTTGAACTGTTACGTAGAATGGTTCACTCGAGTCTTTTCACCATTGGCCCCTTTTTACATTGCTGCCCATAAGTGAAATAATCTTGAGGGCGGCGTAAAACACCAAACAATCAATCAATCAATCAACATTGCTGTCCGAGAAAAATCTGCCCATTGTACCTTGTAAACCTGATGGCGACAGCCTGCTTTTTTGCTGGACTAATAATTAGTCCAGGCAAAAAATTCGTGGTACGCAGGTAACAACAACAAGATATTTTGTGGGTAACAAATTATATCAAATCTTTCAATGGCATTTAGAAGTTGAAAGGTTAACAATAAGGTGAAGAATTACTTATGGATAACAACTTCTTGGTTTATTGGGTGACGACGTTTCGATGTAGTTCTTACATCGTTATCAAAGTCAAATGTCACGTTTTTGACAGCAGTTAAATAAATTTTGGTCAGGGAAGGACTGATGTGGAGACAGTGGGTAGTCATAATTGGTCTTTGGGGCACAAGGGGCGCAATTAAAGGGCACAAGGGCGGGAGAAATAAGGGGCAGGGCGCTGCGCCCCTCTAAAAACGCCTAGCGAGGGGTCTGAGTATGCTCCTCGTGCTTTACAGAAAACACAATTAGAAACAGGAGAAGTGAGGAAATGCTCTTCCACGCTTCAAACGTACGACCCTCAGATCATAACAGCCACTATCAGTCATTTTTACATACTTTCTTGTCATTAGATAAGTCTCTATACAGATTTTTTCTCAGCCCATAATCATGAATGTGGTGCCACCGTGGAATGGTCAATTGTTAACTTATTTATTTCCATGATTTTTGTCCATTTCAGGAGAAAGCATGCCGTGCTCTATACTACATACCTCTGAGGGTACTAGTCTACAAATTAAAAACAATGATCTACTTGAGAAGTAAAAAACTTCCAGCTAAACCTCCAGAAGCAGGTTCTCAAGATAAGGTTTGTGACGATTTCTTGTGTTTGTGTCAAAAATGTTTACCAAAACTATAAACTCTATAATTATGTGAACAAACTGGCACTTCTTATATTGTAGCTTTATTGGCAGTACGTTTAAGTGGTATGAGCTGCCAAAATGTTGATATTTTGACGTTGAAACAGAATGTTGAAATTATCGGCTATTTTTCCCGTGGCATATGATTCAAAAGCTTTTTAGTGCTTCAAGTCTCGAAAATGTACGATAAAGTATTGTTTTAAACTAGCTTTAGCTTAGAATGAATGAATGGTCGTCCCGGTTATTTAGATTTTGTTAACATTTCGAACACTATTCCTGTTCATATAGGATACATACTGTATGGATTTTCCTCATTCCAACGCCAATCATCTAGTTTTTCGATGGCCTCCAAAGCCTCTTACTATAATGACGATTAGAAATTATGAAAAAAGTGTGAATTCTGGCAGCTCAAGCCACTTTAAGGCCAAATGCCCTCATACATACATATATTACAATACGCACACATGTGAGTTCATTGCAAATAGGTTATTCAAATATATAATTTAAACGAGCAGATTACACTTCGTCAATGCCAACCTACAGAACTTCAGCAGGCCATTTAACACATCTACATTATTGGATGACATCAACATGCTAACTGGCACTTAAAGTGGCATGAGCTGCCAAATATAAGGGAAATTTCGTTGAAACAAAATTAGCTGATTGTGGGATATTTTTATCTGAAATTACAAAATGACAACTTTCAGTTGATACCAATCTTGAGGATGTACGTTAAGGTGGTTTTATAAGCAGCAAAAGTCCCAAAAATGAACTAGTACATCCCGGCTAATTGAATTTTGTCAGTTATTAGCACATATCTTTGGTTCGTACAGGGTACTGACTGTACCAATATTTTTTATTTCTTGAACTTCTTCTGACAATCAAAATTTACATAAAAATCCTAATTTTGGCAGGTCATGCCTCTTTAAATTGATCAGAGTTGTTAAAATTTTTATGAATTCAGATTGTCAGCAGAAAGAACCAAAAAGTAAACAAGCCACACTGAATGAAAGATTATTTAATGAGTCTATACTTTGTTAATAAACAATTACTTAACATGCAATTCTGAGACGGATATTAACGAAAAGCTGTTTGTTTGTAATGTTCAGGAAAAACGGCGATTCATTTTGAAATTGTGTCTTAACGTAAAATATGCAAATTTTGACAGCTCATACTTTAACGAAAGACTTATTAAAAAAACAAATTTCACCCCAGGAACCCCAGCGGGCTGGCGTCATTGACCTAAGTGACCTTCCCAGAAAAAGAGGCAACAGAAACAAACTTCAAATCCTTAATGATGAGAATTTAAAGAGGATAGAAGAGACTGAAGATCAACTTTTGGTGGATTATATGCGACAGCTCAAGGATAAAGTCGAAGGTAGGCATCTTTGGTATCAAGAACATGAGTTGATGGTCAACAGCCTGATAGGTAGCCTCTTAGGCGCTTGGCTCCCACACTAAAACTGGCAACGCCGCCATATAAGTGAAATAATCTTGAGCACGGCGTAAAACACCAAACAATCAATCAATCAATCTTAGGCGCTTGGACATGGCAGAGGGGCTAGAGGACACCTTTCCAAAAATAGATGAAATTATGATTTTTCGTAGCGTAACATTTGATCATACAATTAACCAAATCAAAAAATTAATTTTAATTCTATGTTTTGTATTTGTTTCACAAATAAAGGTTTACATGTAGATAAGGCCCTTCATACAAAAGTCTCTTT
Source organism: Lepidochitona cinerea (assembly GCA_963971465.1). Taxonomy (NCBI): domain Eukaryota; kingdom Metazoa; phylum Mollusca; class Polyplacophora; order Chitonida; family Tonicellidae; genus Lepidochitona; species Lepidochitona cinerea. The sequence continues at coordinate 27,331,577 of OZ020563.1, read as the reverse complement.
AGAGAAATTGTCTTACCAATAAATAGGATTATGATAAAAACTCTCCTTGTTGTTGGTAAGAAGCCTGGGTAAGAAAACAATAAATCAAAAGATTGATTAAGTTTTGGCAAACTGTCATTTTTTATTTGTTTTAAGTGATATTATCTGTTGAAATTTAGATTTATTTCATGGAACAATCTCCATAAATTATTGCTTATTTTCCCGAGAAATTCCTACTTGAAACATTTTGGTAATTACCCACTTCATCAGTAAGGCCAAAATGATTGAATGTGTATTCTGGTTATATTCAACAAACAGGCTTGGCTTTTTTGAGTCCTAGTAATTTGCTTTCATTTCAGTGCCTACATGGGTTTTCCCCCCATTGGCATATGCTTAGGGTTAACAGGTACGGTAAGAATTCCGCTAATTCAAGTACTCAAAACATTACGAAAAGGACTCTAAAAGTTTGAGACTTTTCGTTGGGTGTCTTACCTCCTGCATGGAGCGACCGCTAATCCTATCGAGCAATCGCTGTTGTTGTTGTTTTAGACCAAACATAGCAGAAAGTAGTCTAATATTTTGTTATCTTCACATTGCTCGTCCTTGAATTAGCGGAATTTTTACCGTACCCACCAAAGACAAAGAGCCTTGACTCATTGTTGTAAAGCCGCCATTTAAGTGAAAAAAACTTGGGTTCTAATTAAAACATTAATCAATCCATCATATTACCTCGTCAACACCATCACAGCTTGTCTTAACAAAATATCATATAGCATGTAAAGCTTGAACGTTAGATTGTATCTTGAATGTAAAATAAAGAAATAATTTAGGACGTGTCGTATAAACCAAATTGACTTCAAGTATGGGACACAATCAACTTCAAATTGTCAGAAAACACAAGCAAGCATTATGGAAAAGTTGAATTTACTTATTATGCTAGTATTCTCATTTTTAAAATGGGCAAAATTCGATTTTGGGAGACAGTCGAACAAGGGAATCAAACTTGCAACACATAGTATAGTATGACCTCTATCCCCAGCTCTAAATACACGCTGTCTTATCCCCAAAAAAATAGTGAGAATACTGTTATGCTCATTTTTCAAGACACAGAACAATGATACACTTATTATACTGAAAAAGATAATTGTGTCAATTTATTTTAAGTTAAACATATTGTCATTTTTACTAACTAATGTCATATAATTTCAGGTGATATAGTGGTACCCAGGCCACCCAATAAACATGTCACTCGCTGTCACAACCTTAAAAACAAAACGAAACAAAGCCTTCGTGATGCAGTATTACAAAAATTTATGGAAGGAATGCAGGATGGGATGGCTGCAATAGACGTAATGAAAGATATTGAAACCAAACCCATAGAGGTCAGCTTTGTTCATCAGTTTTTTTTTGCCGGCATATATTTATTTAAAAAATTCTTACACATGGTTTCCCTAAATGTTGTGAGATAGGACAAAGCTGGTGTATAAACTAGCGTATACACAGAGAACGTTTTCATTGTGACGTCCTGTGCTACAGATAAGGCCCGTACACAAGTAAATACGGGTAAAGAATCACAGGAATGCAAATAAAACCAAGCGTACTGAATACAGCCTGATAAACAGGTGTATCAAGAGTATAACCAGTACCACAAAAACAAATTGAAAACCAAATGCGGAGGCAGTAGATTCGTTTGTGATCTAATTCACTACTTTGTTTATATGATTATGTCTAAGTTTTCACAGATTGAGCAAACGGATCACAAAGTTTAAATATATCTTTAAAAAGTTATCTGGTCTGCTTGTAGACAAAATAATAAAATAAAAAAAACATAAAGAGCCATTTGAATCTAGCACTTTTCTTATCATTTTCTGAGCTATAGATTCGTCCATGGGCCGATCAGGGAAGAACATTAAAGTTAATGTGTTAGAATAGAAATAATGGATTGATTCACTGCGTATATGCCGTGATAACTGCAAGAAAAAAGCTTTCCTTCAGTGATATTATTTTTGAAATTCACTAAAACATTTACAGAAAACAGATGATCTGATTTGACTTTTTTGTGTTTGTTTAGCTTGTAAAGAGAGTCTTCCGTGCTTATAAACCAAAACCTAAGCCTCCAACCCCTAAGAAAAAAACAGGACGTCGACTTGTGGGAAAAAAAGAAAGTTTAATTGATAAAGAATTAAAGCTGTTGATTTCTAACGAACCTACAAATCCCCCCCCAGTTCTGAAGACCGGAAGGAAAAGGAGATATTTTGGTACGTTTTTGTTTTCTCAATATATGCCGTGGAGGATGGTAGAGGGTAGGCATTGTGGCACAGTGAGTAAATGAGATAGTTGCTCTCATTTGGTACCCTTTTGTAAAAAACTAGGGAATGTTTCCTTATTTTACTTTACAATGCTTCTATACAATTGAGTTACCAACGGAAGGTCGTGGGTTTCCTCCGGGCAAAGAGCCCGGTTTCCTCCCACAATAAAACTGGCAACGCCGCCATATAAGGGAAATAATCTTGAGCGCGGCGTAAAACACCAATCAATCAATCTATGTAATTGAAATAATCTTGATGAGGTGTAAAACTTCAATCAATTAATAAAAAAGTTGTTAGAATGATGTTCAAGCATGAATAGACCACAAGTTTTATCCAAACTTGAGGCTGAGACTTCCTCCCATCGCTCAGGGTTATCGTAGGATTAACTTACCTTTTTACAAAATAATTTGTAATGTACTGGGTTTTTTTTGCAGCCATTGATGATACCAATCCAGAACAGCAGAGTTTGCTGAAGGCCAGATCCACCACAGCTCTTATGAAGGTATTTATTGTCAAAGATGATATTTCTACTAATGAGAAAGGATTAAGGCATCACCACGAAGTTAGTTGTTAAAGTGTAACTGAGTTACACTTGACAAAGACACCTGTATAGCTTGTGTTGTTTACAAATAACTTACTTTGTGGTGATGCCTTAATCAGTTCTCATTAGTTTGGAACCTATGTTTAAAGAGAGTTTCAAACAGTTCTGATATTTCTAGTAAAATTACTATGAATTATATTTGTGTGAAAGCCTGAGGCTTTACATTTTGTTGAGGGGAGGGAGTGGGCTGTGTTTATGGTCCTCTGTGGCTGATAAACCGCTGAGCACTTAATTTGTTATCAAAATAATTATATTCAGCTAATTTTGACATTGAGATAGGTAGGACGTCTAGTCCAATCACACTAGAGGATTTGCTATTCAGTTTGTTGTATTTCTGTTAAGTGATAAATAAACATCATCGATTCTGAAAATCCTTATAAAGGGTTTAGATTCTTTACTAATGGAACCAGATTGTTTGAAGCTTAAAGCTGACTATGGTAATATTTTACGGGAAAAAATGAATTCTTTTCCTTTTTGAATAAGTTTGAATTAGGTTTATAAACACAAATCATTTATTGATAGAATAGAATTTAGTAAGTAATGAATGTTTTAATTTTCAAGTTTAAATAAGGCTTATTAGTGATTTTGATTGACTGTTTTCTTTAGGCCCTGCATACAGATCCTCAGTCATCTTGGGATCGTATTCAGACTGTAATGGAAGATCAGGATTATTCAAGCAATAGAGCAGGACAAAATCCAGAAGAGGTCCTACGTGTTAAATCTGTGAAACAAGCTGCGGAGTGTCTGAAGCATATGGACGACCACGGTTTTCTGAATTCCAGAAATTCCTCCAATGAGGGTAGTATGGAACCATCAAGGGGAGATAACTTCAACATCCCACCGCTGCCACCATCAGTGACAAGTTTGATTGGATTACGTGGTCTTCTTTTGTCCAGAAAAAAATTTGTTTTGACATCATCGACTTTACCTCAGCTAAATTCATTAGAGGAGAATGCTCAGACTGATGATCAACCTTCTGTGACCAATTCCTCAGCTGCTAAGAAAAGACTGCTAACTATCAATCCAGGGGTGGACCACATTGCCAAATATCGAGACACAGAGGAATATAAACTGCTAAAGGCTCGATTCACTGCACTCTTTCTCTGGCCTGCTTTTCTGTCCACAGTCCAGGTGCATTCCCCAGATAATCCTAAAGATTCGAAGGTTGCTGAAGACATTGATGGAATTAAACTTTAGTAAGAACAAGCTGTTTTTGTGTCATATCTTCAGCACCACTTTTCAGAATGTATAACATTTGTTTTACCCAATAACAGTGGAAATTTTGATAGTTTATTGAGTTGATTGTTGCTTGTCTTCAAGATTTTTCTAGAACTACTTGGCAGGGTTTTATAAATTTAAATTTTTAATTCAGGTTATTGGTGGGGTGTCTTAAAATGAATTAAATTTGGTTGCCTGTATCTCCGTGCTGCTTTAAAACATGTCTGCAGACAACTTCAAATTTGCAGCCAAAAACTGAATTGTGAGGGTTGGCAACGCAGCCAACTTGTGAAAGTGAAATAATCTTGAGTGACATAAATCATCAATCGTATCAAACTCTATTCATTGACTTTCTTTTTCTTGTAGTCATTTGGGTGAAGGGAGGAAAAACAGGAAAAAACGGCCACATTGGAAGACGAGGGAGGCAAGACTAACTAAGAAACCCAAGTATCAACGTAAATGTGGTGAAACTGCAGGTTTGTTCCTTAATAAAGAAAGGTTTTTTTATTATAAGGGGGGGGGGGGGGGGGGGCAGAGGAGGTTCTTGTTTTACTGTGTCTTTGAGGCATCCAATGGCTCAGTCAGCGGAATTATAGTCCATCAGTTGGACACAGGCTTTATATCGATGTAGTGAGTAGATTATTGACTCTATATCGATGAGTTGCCAGGTATTCGCTGAAGGTTGAGGGTTCCTCTGGGTAAGGAGCCTGATTTCTCCAATAAACCTGGCAATGCTGCCATGGAGGTGAAATAATCTTGACTGTCGCATAAAGCATCGACCAATCAGTATTTCAGGCACCCAAATTCCCTTTGTTTCAAGTCAGGTTCAAATCTAACTCATGCAAAAAAAATTCTTACGGTTTTCAACGTACATGGACTAATTGCCGTCAGAAGGCCAGGGGTTTCTCCCTAACATAGAGCACAGTTTCATCCCCACATACAAGCAAAATAACCTTATTTCAGTGTAAAACATCAATCAATCATTTGCCATTATGATTCACAACAAATACTTTGGATGTTGGATTAATAACAGAAAATTATTCAAAACAACTGTCCAATGTATGTTTTATCCCCTCGTATGTGAATAATTGAAATTTGAAGGTGGCATTGCAATAGAGAATAAGCTCCATAGGCCATTCACAAGGCCGCCACCATTTTTTCATTAGTTTTATCCAATTATTGTTGAATAAAAATTTAAGTGCGGTATAGAGTAGTCATGTGATGCAATTTAGCCAATGGCTTGGGGCCGCTTGGCTAAAAAATGGCGTGCGGTTGCATACTGACCTATATATTCAGAGACAATCTTCCCACTTCAAGTTTGTCGCCATATTTTTTGGACCTAAATCTACCATTATACATTAGAGAGCGGTAAAAATACGTCATTATTGATCTAAAAATAGCTATACCAACATCACATCATCCTAAAATGGAAAAATGGCTACACAGATAAGCCACTGTAAGGACATACTTCTGTCTGTTTTTATGAGCTTGAGGGTCACTGGAGGTAATTGACGTGAAATGTTTTAAATACTTTGAAGGTTGTTATCGACAATAATCCCTATTTATTTCTACAGATTTCCCCTCCTTTAATAAATACCAATCAGTTCAAACCTATCGTCAGTCCGCTAAGCAGTAGTCAACCAGTCCTATACAGGCCTTCCATCTATCGAGGCGCTGGTTCAAATCCCATGGATTTTTAACTTAATCGCCTTAAATGAGTTGCCAGGTACTTGCTGAAGGTCTATTTTTTCCTTCCCATATAAATCTAGCAACGCATCCATATAAGTGAAATAATCTTGAGTGCGACGTACAACATTAATCAATAAAATCAAGTGGTGATTAAGATCAGCCGAGGTTGATATTTGCGTTTCGTGTCATTTCTATTATATATGTTGCTTATCAAACTTTTTTAAACGCATTTGAAATTCTTTAAGTGATATATATTTGTTATATTTTAGCTGGGAAGAGGAGAGGCCGGCCGAAAGGGTCTGTATCAATGAGGACACAACTGTTGGAGGCTGGTCTACAACCACAGAATCAACGACCTAGTAAACGTTTATCTGCCAAGCTAAACATCTCCCAACCAGATTTTAGTGTACTTAAATCTACAGATGTAAACGGGAAGCGGGTGAATGAATCCGAAAGCAGCGATGAGGAAGATTTGACGCCAGATAAATATCCTCGCTGTTCAGAGATGACATTTGACGAACCAGTGCCAGTGGAAATTATAGACAGTAGCAGAAATAGTCTGGGTAGCTCTGAATCGGAAACAAACGAACATGCTGGGTCTCGCGATATTTTGCAACTTACAGAAACAAATGAACATGGGGAGTCTAACAATATTTTGCCACTTACAGAAACAAATGAACATGGGGAGTGTCATGATATTTTGCCTCTATCAGAAACAAATGAACACGATGATTTTCACGATATTTGGCTAATATCAGAAGCAGAATCAATCAACATGGAGGCTGACTCCGAGAATACAAACGATGCTGAGAGCTCTCTTCTGAATGATGATGTATATGTAGAAAGAAGCACGACTGCTGGTGATAGTGAAATTGTAGCCCCTGTCAGTTCATATACACCCATAACAATATCGGATTCAGAATCAGATCACAATATCGATTTGAATATTAAAAGGAGAAGACGAATGCCTCGAAAATTGCCATAAAAATGCACATTGTTTGGACTTTGTTATAGAAAATATAAATGTATTGTTACAGAATGAGAAGAAGTTTCACTTAATGTTCTGTTTGTGTTTTTTAACCTCACTGATGCTCTTTGGTCCTACACCAAGTGATTGTTAGTTCAAATCCCCTTAAAGGGTATCCCAAATGCCTGGAATTTCCTTGAAATTACATTTAATAGTCTAGCAGGGGATGACTTTAAAAATCACCAACACAATATAACTTGCCCATAGGCCTACAGCGATATTGGAAATCTACACCCAAAGTTGCCTTGTGCTAGAAACATTTAGCTGAGCTGTGACATCACAAACATCATTGTCAGCGAAGAAATGCTTGATCCAATTTACACAACCTGCATTTCTAGCTCAGATATGGAGAGTGATTTTATCGATAAAAATGCCTATAACATAATTTTTACATAAATGAAGCTGCAATACAACATAAAGGTATTTGGTGAAAAACTAAGAAATGTTTGAAAAATTTAAATATATATCTCTGTTTGTTTGAATTACAATAGACGATCATGACTCATGATGATCAAATTAGTAAACCGGTGTATGAAATTGGTTGAAATCCACACCAAGTAAACATTTATCATTGTGAAGTTTTAAGCTATTGACAAGTTTGCTCTTCCATTCCCTTTAATTGTGTTGTTCAATATGCTGAACGTAGATAGTTTGGCTGTGACATCGGCTATAGCGTATGTGGAAGACTCACTGAAGGTCGAAGCTTTCCTCCAAGCAAGGAGAGCTATTGAGTATGGTACACACCAAATCTGACTACCCCGAAAGAGAACCCTGTTCACCCCCAACATAGACACCCACACACCAAATCTGACTACCCCGAAAGAGAACCCTGTTCACCCCCAGCATAGACACCCACACACCAAATCTGACTACCCCAAAAGAGAACCCTGTTCAGCCCCAACATAGACACCCACACACCAAATCTGACTACCCCGAAAGAGAACCCTGTTCAGCCCCAACATAGACACCCACACACCAAATCTGACTACCCCGAAAGAGAACCCTGTTCAGCCCCAACATAGACACCCACACACCAAATCTGACTACCCCGAAAGAGGATCGGTTCACCCCCAACATGGACACCCACACACCAAATCTGACTACCCCGAAAGAGAACCCTCTTCACCCCCAGCATAGACACCCACACACCAAATCTGACTACCCCGAAAGAGAACCCTCTTCACCCCCAGCATAGACACCCGCACACCAAATCTGACTACCCCGAAAGAGAACCCTGTTCACCCCCAGCAAACATAGACACCCACATACCAAATCTGACTACCCCGAAAGAGAACCCTGTTCAGCCCCAACATAGACACCCACACACCAAATCTGACTACCCCGAAAGAGAACCCTCTTCACCCCCAGCATAGACACCCACACACCAAATCTGACTACCCCGAAAGAGAACCCTGTTCACCATCAACATAGACACCCACATACCAAATCTGACTACCCCGAAAGAGAACCCGGTTCACCCCCAACATAGACACCCACACACAAAATCTGACTACCTCAAAAGAGAACCCTGTTCACCCCCAGCAAACATAGACACCTACACACCAAATCTGACTACCCCAAAAGAGAACCCGGTTCACCCCCAGCAAACATAGACACCCACACACCAAATCTGACTACCCCAAAAGAGAACCCTGTTCAGCCCCAACATAGACACCCACACACCAAATCTGACTACCCCGAAAGAGAACCCTGTTCACCATCAACATAGACACCCACATACCAAATCTGACTACCCCGAAAGAGAACCCTGTTCAGCCCCAACATAGACACCCACATACCAAATCTGACTACCCCGAAAGAGAACCCTGTTCAGCCCCAACATAGACACCCACACACCAAATCTGACTACCCCGAAAGAGAACCCTGTTCACCATCAACATAGACACCCACACACCAAATCTGACTACCCCGAAAGAGAACCCGGTTCACCCCCAGCAAACATAGACACCCACATACCAAATCTGACTACCCCAAAAGAGAACCCTGTTCACCCCCAGCAAACATAGACACCCACATACCAAATCTGACGACCCCGAAAGAGAACCCTGTTCACCCCCAACATAGACACCCACACACCAAATCTGACTACCCCGAAAGAGAACCCGGTTTACCCCCAACATAGACACCCACACACCAAATCTGACTACCCCGAAAGAGAACCCGGTTCACCCCCAACATAGACACCCACACACCAAATCTGACTACCTCAAAAGAGAACCCTGTTCACCCCCAGCAAACATAGACACCCACACACCAAATCTGACTACCCCGAAAGAGAACCCTGTTCACCCCCAGCAAACATAGACACCCACACACCAAATCTGACTACCCCGAAAGAGAACCCTGTTCACCCCCAGCAAACATAGACACCCACACACCAAATCTGACTACCTCGAAAGAGAACCCTGTTCACCCCCAGCAAACATAGACACCCACACACCAAATCTGACTACCCCGAAAGAGAACCCGGTTCACCCCCAACATAGACACCTTCACACCAAATCTGACTACCCCAAAAGAGAACCCTGTTCAGCCCCAACATAGACACCCACACACCAAATCTGACTACCCCGAAAGAGGATCGGTTCACCCCCAACATGGACACCCACACACCAAATCTGACTACCCCGAAAGAGAACCCTCTTCACCCCCAGCATAGACACCCACACACCAAATCTGACTACCCCGAAAGAGAACCCTCTTCACCCCCAGCATAGACACCCACACACCAAATCTGACTACCCCGAAAGAGAACCCTGTTCACCCCCAGCAAACATAGACACCCACATACCAAATCTGACTACCCCGAAAGAGAACCCTGTTCAGCCCCAACATAGACACCCACACACCAAATCTGACTACCCCGAAAGAGAACCCTCTTCACCCCCAGCATAGACACCCACACACCAAATCTGACTACCCCGAAAGAGAACCCTGTTCACCATCAACATAGACACCCACACACCAAATCTGACTACCCCGAAAGAGAACCCGGTTCACCCCCAACATAGACACCCACACACCAAATCTGACTACCTCAAAAGAGAACCCTGTTCACCCCCAGCAAACATAGACACCTACACACCAAATCTGACTACCCCAAAAGAGAACCCGGTTCACCCCCAGCAAACATAGACACCCACACACCAAATCTGACTACCCCAAAAGAGAACCCGGTTCACCCCCAGCATAGACACCCACACACCAAATCTGACTACCCCAAAAGAGAACCCTGTTCAGCCCCAACATAGACACCCACACACCAAATCTGACTACCCCGAAAGAGAACCCTGTTCACCATCAACATAGACACCCACATACCAAATCTGACTACCCCGAAAGAGAACCCTGTTCAGCCCCAACATAGACACCCACATACCAAATCTGACTACCCCGAAAGAGAACCCTGTTCACCATCAACATAGACACCCACATACCAAATCTGACTACCCCAAAAGAGAACCCTGTTCAGCCCCAACATAGACACCCACATACCAAATCTGACTACCCCGAAAGAGAACCCTGTTCACCATCAACATAGACACCCACACACCAAATCTGACTACCCCGAAAGAGAACCCTGTTCACCATCAACATAGACACCCACACACCAAATCTGACTACCCCGAAAGAGAACCCGGTTCACCCCAGCAAACATAGACACCCACATACCAAATCTGACTACCCCAAAAGAGAACCCTGTTCACCCCCAGCAAACATAGACACCCACATACCAAATCTGACTACCCCGAAAGAGAACCCTGTTCACCCCCAACATAGACACCCACACACCAAATCTGACTACCCCGAAAGAGAACCCGGTTCACCCCCAACATAGACACCCACACACCAAATCTGACTACCTCAAAAGAGAACCCTGTTCACCCCCAGCAAACATAGACACCCACACACCAAATCTGACTACCCAGAAAGAGAACCCTGTTCACCCCCAGCAAACATAGACACCCACACACCAAATCTGACTACCCCGAAAGAGAACCCTGTTCACCCCCAGCAAACATAGACACCCACACACCAAATCTGACTACCTCAAAACAGAACCCTGTTCACCCCCAGCAAACATAGACACCCACACACCAAATCTGACTACCCCAAAAGAGAACCCGGTTCACCCCCAGCATAGACACCCACACACCAAATCTGACTACCCCAAAAGAGAACCCTGTTCAGCCCCAACATAGACACCCACACACCAAATCTGACTACCCCGAAAGAGAACCCTGTTCACCATCAACATAGACACCCACATACCAAATCTGACTACCCCGAAAGAGAACCCTGTTCAGCCCCAACATAGACACCCACATACCAAATCTGACTACCCCGAAAGAGAACCCTGTTCACCATCAACATAGACACCCACATACCAAATCTGACTACCCCAAAAGAGAACCCTGTTCAGCCCCAACATAGACACCCACAAACCAAATCTGACTACCCCGAAAGAGAACCCTGTTCACCATCAACATAGACACCCACACACCAAATCTGACTACCCCGAAAGAGAACCCGGTTCACCCCAGCAAACATAGACACCCACATACCAAATCTGACTACCCCAAAAGAGAACCCTGTTCACCCCCAGCAAACATAGACACCCACATACCAAATCTGACTACCCCGAAAGAGAACCCTGTTCACCCCCAACATAGACACCCACACACCAAATCTGACTACCCCGAAAGAGAACCCGGTTCACCCCCAACATAGACACCCACACACCAAATCTGACTACCTCAAAAGAGAACCCTGTTCACCCCCAGCAAACATAGACACCCACACACCAAATCTGACTACCCCGAAAGAGAACCCTGTTCACCCCCAGCAAACATAGACACCCACACACCAAATCTGACTACCCCGAAAGAGAACCCTGTTCACCCCCAGCAAACATAGACACCCACACACCAAATCTGACTACCTCAAAACAGAACCCTGTTCACCCCCAGCAAACATAGACACCCACACACCAAATCTGACTACCCCGAAAGAGAACCCGGTTCACCCCCAACATAGACACCTACACACCAAATCTGACTACCCCAAAAGAGAACCCTGTTCAGCCCCAACATAGACACCCACATACCAAATCTGACTACCCCAAAAGAGAACCCTGTTCAGCCCCAACATAGACACCCACACACCAAATCTGACTACCCCAAAAGAGAACCATGTTCACCCCCAACATAGACACCCACACACCAAATCTGACTACCCCGAAAGAGAACCTGGTTCACCCCCAACATAGACACCCACACACCAAATCTGACTACCCCGAAAGAGGATCGGTTCACCCCCAGCAAACAGACACACACACATACCAAATCTGGCTTCCCCGAAAGAGAACCCTGTTCACCCCAGCATAGACACCCACACACCAAATCTGACTACCCCAAAAGAGAACCCGGTTCACCCCCTACAAACCAAATCTGACTACCCCGAAAGAGAACCCTGTTCACCCCCAGCATAGACACCCACATACCAAATCTAACTACCCCGAAAGAGAACCCTATTCACCTCCAGCATAGACACCCACACACAAAATCTGACTACCCCGAAAGAGAACCCTGTTCACCCCCAGCATAGACACCCACACACTAAATCTGACTACCCCGAAAGAGAACCCTGTTCACCCCCAGCATAGACACCCACACACCAAATCTGACTACCCCGAAAGAGAACCCTGTTCACCCCCAGCATATACACCCACACACCAAATCTGACTACCCCGAAAGAGAACCCTGTTCACCCCCAGCATAGACACCCACACACCAAATCTGGCTACCCCGAAAGAGAACCATGTTCACTCCCAACATGGAAACCCACACACCAAATCTGACTACCACAAAACAGAACCCTGTTCACCCCCATCATAGACACCCACACACCAAATCGGACTACCCCGAAGGAGAAACGAAAATATCTGGACTTTGACGTCCAAAAAATGGACAACTTTGTTCGACTAGCGTCATGAATTATAACGTGATTACATGAATATACCCAAGGGTCGATTTTGTTCCTCATCAGTTTGTGCAAAGACAGGACTAAGTGGGGGGGGGGGGGACCACTGAGCTGACATTTACCATTCTGGTATAGAAGTGTTTCATCCAGACAATTCTGGACACATATTTAATTTTCTCAGCGATTTTGAGACTCCAGAGAGACGAACATTTTACTACACCCTCGTTGAAGTAAATATTTTGCCACAGTGAGACAATAATTTGAGTTTAATACCACATGTAGGGCATTCCTGGAAGTGCATATATACCCAGTTTGGTGGTGATTGGTGTATTATATCGCTGGGAAAAGACCGTTACCTAACAAGAAACCGATGGGGAGTCAATATAGACTTTGATCATAAGGAACGAATCGGGAAGGTGGAGCTAACTTCACACACATGAAAACCCGGTCAAGGTAAACACCCTCCGCTCTTAATTTTGGAAGATACGTCCACCTAGGTTAATCAAGAGTTCTTTTGGTCGTATCGAATTGTGTCCTCAGGTGTCCAAATTATGCACAGATCCAGAACAGACAAAATATTGATACAGACGTTAGAAGAAGTGGATACGTGAGTTTGTCTCAAAATTAGTCTATATCCAAGTACTATAGACTTCTGCCGATATTCTTGCCATAGCTTAAGACGCGTAAGCATTGTCTATGTATTACAAAGTTTAGTTTATTACAACAATTTATGATGGTATATAAAGGTCTAAATGATGTACCTCTTTTTAACACAATTAGAAACTTTTGGATATTTTAGACAAGAAGATTTTCCCTGTGCCCGTATGTTTCAGTGATCTTAAATATATATGTACTGATTTTGTACTTGTAATATTGACGATAAACGACCTAAAAGTATGCTGGAACCCATGCAGGACTGACTTATAACCAATCTGAGAGCAAGCTAGACACGAATTGTAAAATATTAAAAATTATAGGGTTAGATTTCTGCCATTCCTAATGTGTAGTAGACAACAAAGCACTTTATAAGGAGTCCCAACAATTACTGATTGGCCGAAAATTAAGGAAATTCCAAAGATAAAAGAATTGCGGACAGTTCACTGGAAAAAATGGACAGGTGATCAGAATGCCGACGGATCTCCGGGACAGAATACGCTGCAGAGCATCTTACCGACTCTTTATCACGAGAAGCATCAATATAGACAAGTAGGCCTACTGTCGAAAGTATTAAACTTTGACACTTTCAAAGTGTGCCCATACAACTTTGAATTAACTTCATCGTTATCCCGTTTCTTTGTGAAAAGAACAACTTCGGACTGGACTTTGCCACAGAAAATCTTAAGCCCCATTTGAGACAAAATTCCCATGTATCATTTAAGGCTTGCTGCATGTGTTTTGGGGCTCTTCGGATATTCCTGGAGGAAAACCACACAGCATTATCGTCTTCAAATAAACAACTATTATTCTTTGGGTTACGAACAGAAGGCAAATTAACATAAACATTAAATAATGTGGGCGAGATGACACTCCCCTGTGGGGGTTCCATTTTCAAGATGTCCGACTCTAGACAAACAGTTATGCCTTCAAGACAAAACATTCTAATCTACTACAGTTTAACAAGAGCTCTCGTTTGCCAAACCATGTCATACACCTTCTCCACGTCAACAGATAACTTTTATTGTTTTATGAGTTTTATAGAGATTTTCTAAAGTGATTGGTTGCCAGTAACCAGCGGAAGGTCGTGGTTTTCCTCCGGGCATAGAGCCCGGTTTCCTCCCACAATAAAATTGGCATCACCGCCATATAAGTGAAATAATCTTGAGCGCGGCGTAAAACACCAATCAATCAATCTAAGAGCTCACCTACCGTAAGGCAATTTCAGTATAGGCTAAACCCTCCCTCATAAAACGAGTAGACCTCCCCAACTTCCCACTTGATCCTTTCTCACAGGAACGTGTCAAGGCAATTTGAACTGATAAGGCTCTATGAGGAAGGTTTCTTGCAAGCATAGAACATGTACATCTGGTGAAGATTCCGAATCGAACACATATTTCTTAAATTCTTGATCATGGGCGTAAACAATCCATTATCGATCCATGGGTTTGCTATAGGCTTTAATAATTTTACCAAGCGGTGAACGCTAATCCCATTTTTTACCAATGTAATGAGAGGCAGATGAGACAATTTGCTAAAAAAAAAAAAAAAAACTGTAAGGATAACAAACAACAATTCGTTTACAGAGGCCACTTCGTTAGGCACTTCATCAATAACAGAGGTCTGGGTTGAGTTACATGTATCACATTCAGTTTGAACTTCTACGAAAACTTTTTCAACAGACGATTCAGGGGGAATATTACAAGCATGATTTAGGTTAGGACTCTGCGGGATATAAATACTGTTAGTCTGCTGTGATGGGGTAATATTATCAGACAAAATACGACTTTCAGGAGATTCAGAAGATCTTTATTCGAATTATTGGAGCTTTACTGACCTCCTTCTGAACGGAGCATCCCTGGTAGGCGGCCGAATGGGTTCCAATGCAATTGCATCACCTTTTTGCAACTGTTTTCTGACAATTTTCATATACATGATTATCGCCATACTGGTGGCTGGGATCGACACTCTGCGGAGCCCTACGTGACCCATGCGTTGACAGTGGTAACATCTAAGGGCTCGGGGGGATATATATACATTAACGTGGAAGAATTAGTGGTAAGCAATTACAACATTAGCGGATATAGAAGTAAACATTCAAAGTTAAGACGATACAGACTTCTCTTTCTGTTTCAAACGCTCAGCGCGCACTAAACTGTACTAGCTAAGGCTGCCATGATTGAATCTATTGTGGCGTTCACAGGAATTCCCGAAATTACACCGTTAAAATTAGCAGGACTATTCTTTTAGTTACAATTAATATCTTTTCCCAATAAAGATGAGCTTTGACCTGTTTGAATTCAAAGCATTTAATCGACACCACTCCACCCGATAACCGAGGGAGACTAGTTGCCAGGCACCACTAAACCTGACAACGCCGCCATAAAAGTGAAAAAAATATTGAGAGCGGCGTAAAACATCACTCAATCGACCAATCTTAATTATTCAATCGAAGGAAGGTGTGTGAGTTAAACAGAATATCGCTCTGCCGACTCTACCAATTAAGGCACCCATCGACTAACGAATATGGCCTATTGCCCAGGCCGACTGTAGGCCTATTTCTTATCCCTTTGCATGAAGGCGGTTTACAAAAAATTATGTTGCCAGGTTGCTCGTCGATAACTTGCAAATCCATGGTGAGGATTTGATAGTATAGGCCTACTGCTATCCAAGAAGATTCGGTTATTTGATAATAGTAATTCAATGATATTAAATGTCTACAGGTAGGCCCTAAGCCTACCTCGTTATTTATCTTTGGATATTTATTGGTCGCTACCTCGTCTACGGCCAATAAAAATGTCAAAAATTATCAAATTACGGAGGAAGATCTTTACTTCTCTGTATATTTCCACACAAAACTTAATACACGGTACCAGAACAAAAATCTTTGGTTTCCCAACATTACATAGATTTATTCCCATACATTAGCATGTTATTTACAGCAACTCGACGTCATAAATTTAGGCCTACCTGTTTTTAAATACTTTGCCCTTTAATGCAATGTTAAAGTGGCATGGGCTGCCAAAATTCACACTTTTTTCATAATTTCTGATCGTCCCGACAGTAAGAAACTAAATGATTGGCGTTGGAATGAGGGAAATCCATAAAGTCTACGGCCTATACGAACCGAAATAGCGCCCGTAAAGTAAACAAAATTTAAATAACCGTGACGACCTATCATTCATTCTAAGCCAAAGTTGGTTCAAAACAATACTTTATCGTTCATTCTCCAGACTAAAAATCCTCTGAATTATATGTCTTAATAAAAATAGCCATATGATTTCAACATAACTTTTTTAACGTCAAAATATCAACATTTTGGCAGCTTAATGCCACTTTAAAGAATTAACGAAAGATAACCAAACTGAACTTTTCTTCAAATAATGAGGATACTATATGGGCCAATGTCACTAAAATAATCTATATATATAATAAAATACATGTTATTTATTGTTGCTGTCATCCGTTTCTATTTTTGTTAAAAAAAAAAAAAAAAAAATAGAAATACAACTGATCGGAGTTCTTCTTGTTTTGGAGGGGAGATTAGTGTGAATTATGGCCGCCTCCTGTGTTTTTGTGACAGCTGCAAAACAGATGTAAGAGAAAATACCGATCAAATTACAGCTCGTCACAGCGGCAAAAATTGTGTAAGTATTTTTGTATTCCATTGTCAATTTTAGACAGTGACGTTTTTGGATTGTATGTGAGCACAAATTGCACTAGACGTGGTTTTGCTGTCGGCGTGCGCCTCCTGGTCAAAACGGTTGTCAACATCGCTTTGCCTTCTCGCCTGGGCTAACTGAAGTCAGCTGAGGAGTGAGTCACCACCAGTCTTAGGTCCAGACTGGAGTCAAATGCTTCCACACATGCCAGGTATCTTAACATACATTAGCCTTACGTTTCTCTCAGCACTGGAACACCTCCTGCTTAATAAAATCACATAGAGTTTTGTCCCAATGGAATTGAATCAGTCACATTGTCTCTCGTGTTTGACAATGGCAGGCAATTGGGCAAATAAGTAAAGCAAGATGAGACACATGAGTGAGGCAAGCTTGGAGGGGATTGAGAGGAAAACATATAAACACATGTAGGCCGACTATATTTATAATTAATATAGAAATCTTTCGTCTGATTTTTGTTTGTTATTTGTTCTTTATCCAGCGGCTTAGAAGGAGGGTTTTTATGACGTTCGAATTGTATGGCATTGACATCATTTCTCTGTTGTGGTCCGTCGCTGTGACACACCTCTTTTGCATTGTGTCATAGACGAAGTGAACACAATTCCGACTTCAGATGGATCCAAAAACTCAATTTAACGTTGTTTTGCTTCTATTTAACAAGGCTTCTGTGCAAGCCAAAAGGGTCTAAACTATTGTCCTGAATATCAAAGTGAAACGACAAGGGAATGCCATTACCTACTTGTGTTGGCTTAATTTAGGCTGCCACTTTCTAAAGTTTTTTATAAATTAAATTTTGAGGATTTGTGTCTTAATATTGTTTTTTCTTAGAATTTGAATCTAATATTATTTACAAATCTAGTACATGTTTCTGACTCCAAAATTACTTTTTATATACTGGCCGCCAAAATACGGGAATTCTTTTTACTTCTAGGTGATAATAAGGTGTAATAAGCTTAAGTTTGACTCAACTAGGCGATGTCACAATCAAATTCTTTTGTGACACGACTTATTTAAGCCTGAGTTAAGTTTAATATCCCTTTGTGCTATCGGCCCCAGTTTCATTTGGTCAAAGAGCAGACATATAGTGAGTTAATCATACATTGGTACATACAGATAAGGGGATAGTATAGTTAATTTCAGATATGTCGTTGACATTCGATTCGTTATTTGTTAAAATAAAGGCCTATGTTCTGGCTGTGAATTTTCAAATATAGCCTCTAATACACAGGGTAAATGTTTTATCTGGAGCCCAATTGAACTCTTTTAGCAATCAATGAACTTGCAATGGATGTTTGCAAAACTACCGGTATGTCTGCTGCTGCTTTTGCTTTCGCGATGGCTACCATTCAGAATTTTAAAACCAGAGCAAGTCTGTCTCTGCTAAAACGAAGGTGGGAAACGAGGCAAGGGTATTTTTGTGGACGGAGGTCAGTTTTAGAAAATGTTTACTTCTATTATTGGAATAAAGGTTGTTTAACTTTAAGCTATTATTTCAGGCAGATTCGCGAATCAGAAAAGCTTGATAAATTTTCAAACTCAAATCTTTTTTGTTGGAACGATCGGTTATGCAAATTGTTTCCGGCATAACCGAACGGTTGGTTAAGCTGGTAAATTTTTATGTAAACAATGGAGCGTTAACGTCAGATTTTGAACAAATCAGGCCTGCAATAATGTAATATCTGAATTGTAGACGTGGAACAGCTGAGATTTTCTATTTACATGTAATTACTGTTTGTTTTCAGGTCATTGTAAAGATGGACCTCTTGCCAAAGAGTCACACTGAGTTTAGCTCCCCTCAATACTGGGAGAAATTCTTTAAAAAAAGGGGAGAAAAGGCTTTTGAATGGTAATATCTATTTGTTTATTTTTTAAGTAATTTATATCCTGCACAGATTTTAAACTACGGTACATGTACTTGTATATCGAATAAATAAGCATAATGATTGGTGAACACAAATAATACTCTGGGCCAGCTATTTTGTCAACTTAGCTTGTTTGATGTTCTGTGAAAAATTCAGAGAAATAAAAATATCAGTAGCACCAGAATCTGTAACCTTTACAAACCAAAGATGTTGTTGTGTGAATAACAGATAACATAAAAAAAAACACATGTATTTTCACATTTTCGGGGTTCTGTTGCTCTTAAAAATTATGATAACATACACTTTGAGAAAGGTACTAAAGGAAAGCTATTTTGTTCTAGTTGTTAAAATCAAACAACAACTTGCTAATTCTGTTTTGACAAAAAATTACATATATCTTGCAGCTCACAGATTGCCTTTTATTGTTGCATCGTTGCAAATTTAAGTATTATTTTGGCCTAGCTTCCTCAAGCTTTTTGTAGGATTTTTGTCTAAACAAAAGAAGCAAATAGAACATCACCATTGGCAAAAGCTTATTTTATCTTATAATATAGAATGGTAAATGGTCAAATACTAATGTTACAGAATATATTGTTAAATTATCAAAAATATGTTACATTTCTTTAGGTATGGTGAATATACTGAGCTCTGTGATGTTCTACATAAATATGTAAAACCCTCTGATAAAATACTGATGATTGGCTGTGGTAATTCACAACTCAGTAGTGACATGTATGATGTTGGTCACCAGAATATCACAAATGTCGATATCAGTGATGTGGTTATACGACAAATGACGGATAAAAATAAACATCGCTCAGAAATGAAGTGGCTCAAAATGGATATGACACAGGTTAGTGAAGCATTCATCAAATATTTTTACCCTTTATTTTCTGACTGGGCTCTGATTGTATTGTTTGATAGCTGCCAAGAACATAGAGAAAGTGGATGTTTCCTAGGCCTGTTTCCTTCTAATATATGACCTATGTGGGATGGTTGTCAGTTACCAACAGAAGGTCGTGGGTTTCCTCCGGGCATAGAGCCCGGTTTCCTCCCACAATAAAACCGGCAACGCCGCCATATAAGTGAAATAATCTTGAGCGCGGGGTAAAACACCAAACAATCAATCAATCCTTCTAAAATAAAACCAACAACACTGCCTAAGTGAAATAAAATTTGGCCCAAACAATAATTCAGTCAGTTTTAGCAGCAGGAACAAAATATCTACAGCGAAAGGTTCCTTTGATCATAACACGGCACTATACATTGGGTCAACTTGTATTTCTCATTAAAAGAATGTATAATAATTTCTTACGACAAAGAGTAAACATGACTTCCAATGTGTGAACTGCTACAAAAATATACAAAACACATATAGTGGAGATGGAGTGGGGTAGGGAAATTTAAGCTTGTGTGTGGCATTTTATTTTTTACCATATGAAAGAACGCCGAGGAGAGAAGATTACCCCTAAAGCAGTTGGAATAATGGAAACAAATTATTGAAAAAGGGTTTACTGTTGATCTTTATATCAGCCATTTTATTTATTTTATATCAGGGTGCTTCCATCAGCTGTCTTCATTTTTGGACCCTCCTTAAAATTGGATTATCTTTTGTTGTTTTAGATGAGTTTTTCGGATGGGGAATTCAGTGCTATATTAGACAAAGGAACTCTTGATGCTGTGATGACGGATGAATCTGAAGACGTACAATCAAATGTTAATAAAATGTTTCAAGAAATCAGTCGCGTACTTCGTCTTGGTGGACGATATGTTTGTGTTTCCCTTCTTCAAGATCATATACTTAGAAAAATTCTCAAATATTTTCCAGAAATGTAAGTCTTCAATTGGACATTTTTACTTTATAAAGATCTAGATAAAAGTAAATGGTGTTTTTTGTTTGTTTTAAGATTTAATGATATTAACAAGATTTACAGAGTGAACTGAAATCTGAAATTCAATTCTTTTTTCAGACAAAAAAATGGGAAGAAATATCTGTCTGCCTTTTTGTTGTTTTTCAATGTTAAACGCGATGTTTATAAATCTAATAACATTTGTTATATGTTAACTTTCCGAACACTACTTTTTTAGCTGTGTTAATTTTACCTTACTTTTATTTTCCTCCAGTGGATGGCCGGTTAGAATACATCTTATAGAAGGGGAAACAACCCAGGACAAAGGGAAAGAATTTCATATGCCTGTATTTTTATTAGTATTTACAAAGTTTAAGAAAATACCCTCTGGGAGGCAGGTAAATATTGTTTTGAAGAAAGACATATTTAATTTTTTTAAGTGGCATGAGCTGCCAAAACGTTGATATTTTTTTACGTTAAAACAGAATGTTAAAATTATTGGCTATTTTTCTCAAGACGTACAATTCAGAAGCTTTTTAGTGCTTCTAGTCTCGAGAAAGTACGATAGTATTGTTTTGAACTAACTTTGGCTGAGAATGAATGACGTCCCGGTTATTTAAATTTTGTTTACATTTCGACCACTATTCCGGTACGTACAGGCCACATACTGCATAGATTTTCCTCATTCTAACGTTAATCATTATGTTTTTCGATGGCGTTCAAAGCCTCTAACTGTCGTGACGACCAGAAATTATGAAAAAAAATGTTAATTTTGGCAGCTCATGCCACTTTAAAACAACCATGACTGAGATGAAAAGATTATTTAAGCTTTTCTTCCGTTTTTATTCTATGAGGAAGGGTTACCAGGTATCTGCCAAAGGTCGTAGGTTTTCTACCAACAAAGAACCTGATTTCCTACGCCACACACAAATGAAAAAATCTTGCGTATTGTGTGAAAAACTTAAATGAAGTTTGTCTCTGGCTTAAAAAAAAACCAAGTCAGGCATATTATATAATCACCAGCAACGTCCTTCTCGGTTTCCGTTTTTAGAGTATATGTATATCTGTAACAATTTAGGATAGCCGCAGTTACATTATACGACATCCATATATGTTCATTGAATAGAGAATATAAAATTTCAATTGCTGAAATTCAAACAAATAATTTTGTTATGTATAGTGATTAGTTGTAGAGGGCGATTGTTGAGTTCACGAAAACTGTTGTTTGTTTGTTTATTTGTAGATCTTGGAAGTTTGTTTGAATGGTGAGAAAATTCTGAGATTTGATGACTCAGAAAAACTGTCAGCTTGGGTAAAGGAATCTCAATATTACTCATTAGTCAAACATCAACTCTCTCAAAAGTAAGTCAAATGTTTCTAGACTACTCAATATTACTCATTAGTCAAACATCAGCTCTCTCAAAAGTAAGTCAAATGTTTCTAGACTACTCAATATTACTCATTAGTCAAACATCAACTCTCTCAAAAGTAAGTCAAATGTTTCTAGACTACTCAATATTACTCATTAGTCAAACATCAACTCTCTCAAAAGTAAGTCAAATGTTTCTAGACTACTCAATATTACTCATTAGTCAAACATCAACTCTCTCAAAAGTAAGTCAAATGTTTCTAGACAATTCAATATTACTCATTAGTCAATTATCAACTCTCTCAAAAGTAAGTCAAATGTTTCTAGACTACTCAATATTACTCATTAGTCAAACATCAACTCTGTCAAAAGTAAGTCAACTGTTTCTAGACTACTCAATATTACTCATTAGTCAAACATCAACTCTCTCAAAAGTAAGTCAAATGTTTCTAGACTACTCAATATTACTCATTAGTCAAACATCAACTCTCTCAAAAGTAAGTCAAATGTTTCTAGACTACTCATTAGTGAAACATCAACTATCTCAAAAGTAAGTCAAATGTTTCTAGACTACTCATTAGTCAAACATCAACTATCTCAAAAGTAAGTCAAATGTTTCTAGACTACTCAATATTACTCATTAGTCAAACATCAACTCTCTCAAAAGTAAGTCAAATGTACTCAATATTACTCATTAGTCAAACATCAACTCTCTCAAAAGTAAGTCAAATGTTTCTAGATTATTCATAATAGTCAAACGTCAACTCTCTCAAAAGTAAGTCAAATGTTTCTAGACTACTCAATATTACTCATTAGTCAAACATCAACTCTCTCAAAAGTATATCAATTGTTTCTAGACTACTCATTAGTCAAACATCAACTATCTCAAAAGTAACTCAAATGTTTCTAGACTACTCAATATTACTCATTAGTCAAACATCAACTATCTCAAAAGTAAGTCAAATGTTTCTAGACTACTCAATATTACTCATTAGTCAAACATCAACTCTCTCAAAAGTAAGTCAAATGTTTCTAGACTACTCAATATTACTCATTAGTCAAACATCAACTCTCTCAAAAGTAAGTCAAATGTTTCTAGACTACTCAATATTACTCATTAGTCAAACATCAACTCTCTCAAAAGTAAGTCAAATGTTTCTAGACTACTCAATATTACTCATTAGTCAAACATCAACTCTCTCAAAAGTAAGTCAAATGTTTCTAGACTACTCAATATTACTCATTAGTCAAACATCAACTCTCTCAAAAGTAAGTCAAATGTTTCTAGACTACTCAATATTACTCATTAGTCAAACATCAACTCTCTCAAAAGTAAGTCAAATGTTTCTAGACGACTCAATATTACTCATTAGTCAAACATCAACTCTCTCAAAAGTAAGTCAAATGTTTCTAGACTACTCAATATTACTCATTAGTCAAACGTCAACCCTCTCAAAAGTAAGTCAAATGTTTCTAGACTACTCAATATTACTCATTAGTCAAACATCAACTCTCTCAAAAGTAAGTCAAATGTTTCTAGACTACTCAATATTACTCATTAGTCAAACATCAACTCTCTCAAAAGTAAGTCAAATGTTTCTAGACTACTCAATATTACTCATTAGTCAAACATCAACTCTCTCAAAAGTAAGTCAAATGTTTCTAGACTACTCAAAATTACTCATTAGTCAAACATCAACCCTCTCCAAAGTAAGTCAAATGTTTCTAGACTACTCAATATTACTCATTAGTCAAACGTCAACCCTCTCAAAAGTAAGTCAAATGTTTCTAGACTACTCAATATTACTCATTAGTCAAACATCAACTCTCTCAAAAGTAAGTCAAATGTTTCTAGACTACTCAATATTACTCATTAGTCAAACATCAACTCTCTCAAAAGTAAGTCAAATGTTTCTAGACTACTCAAAATTACTCATTAGTCAAACATCAACTCTCTCAAAAGTAAGTCAATTGTTTCTAGACTACTCAATATTACTCATTAGTCAAACATCAACTCTCTCAAAAGTAAGTCAATTGTTTCTAGACTACTCAATATTACTCATTAGTCAAACATCAACTCTCTCAAAAGTAAGTCAATTGTTTCTAGACTACTCAATATTACTCATTAGTCAAACATCAACTCTCTCCAAAGTAAGTCAAATGTTTCTAGACTACTCAAAATTACTCATTAGTCAAACATCAACCCTCTCCAAAGTAAGTCAAATGTTTCTAGACTACTCAATATTACTCATTAGTCAAACATCAACTCTCTCAAAAGTAAGTCAAATTTTTCTAGACGACTCAATATTACTCATTAGTCAAACATCAACTCTCTCAAAAGTAAGTCAAATATTTCTAGACTACTCAATATTACTCATTAGTCAAACATCAACTCTCTCAAAAGTAAGTCAATTGTTTCTAGACTACTCAATATTACTCATTAGTCAAACATCAACTCTCTCAAAAGTAAGTCAATTGTTTCTAGACTACTCAATATTACTCATTAGTCAAACATCAACTCTCTCAAAAGTAAGTCAAATTTTTCTAGACTACTCAATATTACTCATTAGTCAAACATCAACTCTCTCAAAAGTAAGTCAATTGTTTCTAGACTACTCAATATTACTCATTAGTCAAACATCAACTCTCTCAAAAGTAAGTCAATTGTTTCTAGACTACTCAATATTACTCATTAGTCAAACATCAACTCTCTCAAAAGTAAGTCAATTGTTTCTAGACTACTCAATATTACTCATTAGTCAAACATCAACTCTCTCAAAAGTAAGTCAATTGTTTCTAGACTACTCAATATTACTCATTCAGGGGTCGAATTCAAATTTTTTGACTGGGTGCACACCGTGCACCCAAAATATGACCTTTTTTGAAAACGGGTGCACCAATTTATATTAGGGTGCACAAGGTAAAAAGTTACAAACGCTCTGTAACTGAAGGAGGAAGGCTTAAAACTGATCTACATTCAAGATAACAATGCACAATAGTTTATTTCCATTTGTAAATTAAAAACAAAAAAAAAACAGTGTGAATTACCGTCTATACCTATAGCTCTAAGAATCTTGCATGGCCGTCCGTGAGATTTGTTGATAATTGACTGGTTCTAATGACTAAGCTATACCGAAATTGTCATCAAAATATTTGATACAAAAATAAATCTTACCAAACCGTATGGATAAAGGGTGTTTTATTTGTTTTTTTACAAAATTGAGTCCTCCTTGAGTGCTTGACGGTTCGTTTGGTTCAAGCGTCCCGCTCGTGTCTGTTGCAGTAACGCTAACGGAGGAAATCGGTAAAATGAAGAATCTTTGAAGGCGTTTTTTTCTGTCCGTTGTCTGAGTTAAATTGATTGTAACAAGTGACATGCATTCAAACTTGGTCGCCTTTCCACACCGACCCCTAATGATAAACGAAGCTACTCGAGAGAAGAGAAAAAACAACAACCACGTGCTTGCATGCTCGCCTCAAGATTTGTCTATCCTCAATTCGGGCCGATATTACCAGGAACTAATGGCCCGGTTTATTGCCTATTGGGACCCCGTGGATATCAATTGTACAACCTGTAGGCCCCTATATATAAGTGCTGAAGCGGTAGAAAGTTACAGTGAAATATCGGCCACGCTCAATATTGAATATTTGAAGTTAACGTCAATTTTGTTTTTCAACAAACCAGTAATGAATAGAGTTATATGTCCACACTCTGGTTATATGCTCTGTTACGGCCATTCATCAGCGAGAAGCATCGATGAATCGCTGCTCGCAGCATTACGGCGTACATACGTAACCTACCGTACTTGTGAATCTATCGCTACGCCATACCCGTATAGCTTGAAAAGTCGGTAAATGAATTTCCTCGCTGCTTCTCGCAAGTTGAAAGTAAATTAAGTTAAGTTCCACAAACCAACTTTTCAATAAAAGCTACATTTACCAATTATTGTCTAGCGGATTATTGATAAATACGTATCCACCCAAGCCTTTCGGACCGCTCAAGGTTTGTGACTTCGACGACTTGTGCTTACGAAAAGGGCCTACATTACAGACCTTTCCGGCCGTAGTACATTGTTTTTTACAGGATGCCCGCTGGGTGCACTGCGTGCACCCATTTTTACTCTCTTTTATATTTTTGAATGCACCAACAAAAAATTGGGTGCATTTGTGCACCCGTGCACCCGTCATTTCGAACCCTGTCATTAGTCAAACATCAACTCTCTCAAAAGTAAGTCAATTGTTTCTAGACTACTCAATATTACTCATTAGTCAAACATCAACTCTCTCAAAAGTAAGTCAATTGTTTCTAGACTACTCAATATTACTCATTAGTCAAACATCAACTCTCTCAAAAGTAAGTCAATTGTTTCTAGACTACTCAATATTACTCATTAGTCAAACATCAACTCTCTCCAAAGTAAGTCAAATGTTTCTAGACTACTCAAAATTACTCATTAGTCAAACATCAACTCTCTCCAAAGTAAGTCAAATGTTTCTAGACTACTCAATATTACTCATTAGTCAAACATCAACTCTCTCCAAAGTAAGTCAAATGTTTCTAGACTACTCAATATTACTCATTAGTCAAACATCAACTCTCTCAAAAGTAAGTCAAATATTTCTAGACTACTCAATATTACTCATTAGTCAAACATCAACTCTCTCAAAAGTAAGTCAAATGTTTCTAGACTACTCAATATTGCTCATTAGTCAAACATCAACTCTCTCAAAAGTAAGTCAATTGTTTCTAGACTACTCAATATTACTCATTAGTCAAACATCAACTCTCTCCAAAGTAAGTCAAATGTTTCTAGACTACTCAATATTACTCATTAGTCAAACATCAACTCTCTCCAAAGTAAGTCAAATGTTTCTAGACTACTCAATATTACTCATTAGTCAAACATCAACTCTCTCAAAAGTAAGTCAAATATTTCTAGACTACTCAATATTACTCATTAGTCAAACATCAACTCTCTCAAAAGTAAGTCAAATGTTTCTAGACTACTCAATATTACTCATTAGTCAAACATCAACTCTCTCAAAAGTAAGTCAATTGTTTCTAGACTACTCAATATTACTCATTAGTCAAACATCAACTCTCTCCAAAGTAAGTCAAATGTTTCTAGACTACTCAATATAACTCATTAGTCAAACATCAACTCTCTCAAAAGTAAGTCAAATGTTTCTAGACTACTCAATATTACTCATTAGTCAAACATCAACTCTCTCAAAAGTAAGTCAAATATTTCTAGACTACTCAATATTACTCATTAGTCAAACATCAACTCTCTCCAAAGTAAGTCAAATGTTTCTAGACTACTCAATATTACTCATTAGTCAAACATCAACTCTCTCCAAAGTAAGTCAAATGTTTCTAGACTACTCAATATTACTCATTAGTCAAACATCAACCCTCTCAAAAGTAAGTCAAATGTTTCTAGACTACTCAATATTACTCATTAGTCAAACATCAACTGTCTCAAAAGTAAGTCAAATGTTTCTAGACTACTCAATATTACTCATTAGTCAAACATCAACTCTCTCAAAAGTAAGTCAAATATTTCTAGACTACTCCATATTACTCATTAGTCAAACATCAACTCTCTCAAAAGTAAGTCAAATGTTTCTAGACTACTCCATATTACTAATTAGTCAAACGTCAACTCTCTCAAAAGTAAGTCAAATGTTTCTAGACTACTCAATATTACTCATTAGTCAAACATCAACTCTCTCCAAAGTAAGTCAAATGTTTCTAGACTACTCAATATTACTCATTAGTCAAACATCAACTCTCTCCAAAGTAAGTCAAATGTTTCTAGACTACTCAATATTACTCATTAGTCAAACATCAACTCTCTCAAAAGAAAGTCAAATGTTTCTAGACTACTCAATATTACTCATTAGTCAAACATCAACTCTCTCAAAAGTAAGTCAAATATTTTTAGACTACTCAATATTACTCATTAGTCAAAAAATCAACTCTGTGAAAAGTAAGTCAAATGTTTCTAGACTACTCCATATTACTCATTAGTCAAACATCAACTCTCTCAAAAGTAAGTCAAATGTTTCTAGACTACTCAATATTACTCATTGGTCAAACATCAACTCTCTCAAAAGTAAGTCAAATGTTTCTAGACTACTCAATATTACTCATTAGTCAAACATCAACTCTCTCAAAAGTAAGTCAAATGTTTCTAGACTACTCATTATTACTCATTAGTCAAACATCAACTCTCTCAAAAGAAAGTCAAATGTTTCTAGACTACTCAATATTACTCACTGGTCAAACATCAACCCTCTTAAAAGTAAGTCAAATGTTTCTAGACTACTCAATATTACTCATTAGTCAAACATCAACTCTCTCAAAAGTAAGTCAAATGTTTCTAGACTCCTCAATATTACTCATTAGTCAAACATCAACTCTCTCAAAAGTAAGTCAATTGTTTCTAGAATACTCAATATTACTCATTAGTCAAACATCAACTCTCTCAAAAGTAAGTCAAATGTTTCTAGACTCCTCAATATTACTCATTAGTCAAACATCAACTCTCTCAAAAGTAAGTCAAATGTTTCTAGACTACTCAATATTAGTCAAACATCAACTCTCTCAAAAGTAAGTCAAATGTTTCTAGACTACTCAATATTACTCATTAGTCAAACATCAACTCTCTCAAAAGTAAGTCAAATGTTTCTAGACTACTCAATATTACTCATTAGTCAAACATCAACTCTCTTAAAAGTAAGTCAAATGTTTCTAGACGACTCAATATTACTCATTAGTCAAACATCAACTCTGTCAAAAGTAAGTCAAATGTTTCTAGACTACTCAATATTACTCATTAGTCAAACATCAACTCTCTCAAAAGTAAGTCAAATGTTTCTAGACTACTCAATATTACTCATTAGTCAAACATCAACTCTCTCAAAAGTAAGTCAAATGTTTCTAGACTACTCAATATTACTCATTAGTCAAACATCAACTCTCTCAAAAGTAAGTCAAATGTTTCTAGACTACTCAATATTACTCATTAGTCAAACATCAGCTCTCTCAAAAGTAAGTCAAATGTTTCTAGACTACTCAATATTACTCATTAGTGAAACCTCAACTCTCTCAAAAGTAAGTCAAATATTTCTAGACTACTCAATATTACTCATTAGTCAAACATCAACCGTCTCAAAAGTAAGTCAACTGTTTCTAGACTACTCAATATTACTTATTATTCAAACATCAACTCTCTCAAAAGTAAGTCAAATGTTTCTAGACTACTCAATATTACTCATTAGTCAAACATCAACTCTCTCAAAAGTAAGTCAAATGTTTCTAGACTACTCAATATTACTCATTAGTCAAACATCAACTCTCTCAAAAGTAAGTCAAATGTTTCTAGACTACTCAATATTACTAATTAGTCAAACATCAACTCTCTCAAAAGTAAGTCAAATGTTTCTAGAGTCTAGACTCATAGACTGATCCAGAGACATTTTGATACCTGTATACAGGTATGGGCGCCCAAACTCACAAGCAAAAAATCCGCCCAAATTCTTAAAACCAACAGATTTTAATGTCAAAATAGCATTTAATGTTGAATTTTGGGCCAGAGATGTTGTTTTTGTCTTATTGTTGGAACATTTTGAACGGAAATGGTATGCCCAAATTTTCCCTGGATCAGTCCTACTACTCAATATTACTCATTAGTCAAACATCAACTCTCTTAAAAGTAAGTCAAATGTTTTTAGACTACTCAATATTACTCATTAGTCAAACATCAGCTCTCAAAGTAAGTCAAATGTTTCTAGACTACTCAATATTACTCATTAGTCAAACATCAACTCTCTCAAAAGTAAGTCAAATGTTTCTAGACTACTCAATATTACTCATTAGTCAAACATCAACTCTCTCAAAAGTAAGTCAAATGTTTCTAGACTACTCATTAGTCAAACGTCAACTCTGTCAAAAGAAAGTCAAATGTTTCTAGACTACTCAATATTACTCATTAGTCAAACATCAACTCTCTCAAAAGTAAGTCAAATGTTTCTAGACTACTCAATATTACTCATTAGTCAAACATCAACTCTCTCAAAAGTAAGTCAAATGTTTCTAGACAACTCAATATTACTCATTAGTCAAACATCAACTCTCTCAAAAATAAGTCAAATGTTTCTAGACTACTCAATATTACTCATTAGTCAAACATCAACTCTCTCAAAAATAAGTCAACTGTTTCTAGACTACTCAATATTACTCATTAGTCAAACATCAACTCTCTTAAAAGTAAGTCAAATGTTTTTAGACTACTCAATATTACTCATTAGTCAAACATCAGCTCTCAAAGTAAGTCAAATGTTTCTAGACTACTCAATATTACTCATTAGTCAAACATCAACTCTCTCAAAAGTAAGTCAAATGTTTCTAGACTACTCAATATTACTCATTAGTCAAACATCAACTCTCTCAAAAGTAAGTCAAATGTTTCTAGACTACTCATTAGTCAAACGTCAACTCTGTCAAAAGAAAGTCAAATGTTTCTAGACTACTCAATATTACTCATTAGTCAAACATCAACTCTCTCAAAAGTAAGTCAAATGTTTCTAGACTACTCAATATTACTCATTAGTCAAACATCAACTCTCTCAAAAGTAAGTCAAATGTTTCTAGACAACTCAATATTACTCATTAGTCAAACATCAACTCTCTCAAAAATAAGTCAAATGTTTCTAGACTACTCAATATTACTCATTAGTCAAACATCAACTCTCTCAAAAATAAGTCAACTGTTTCTAGACTACTCAATATTACTCATTAGTCAAACATCCACTCTCTCAAAAGAAAGTCAAATGTTTCTCGACTCATTAATATTACTTATTAGTCAAACATCAACTCTCTCAAAAATAAGTCAACTGTTTCTAGACTACTCAATATTACTCATTAGTCAAACATCCACTCTCTCAAAAGTAAGTCAAATGTTTCTAGACAACTCAATATTACTCATTAGTCAAACATCAACTCTCTCAAAAATAAGTCAAATGTTTCTAGACTACTCAATATTACTCATTAGTCAAACATCAACTCTCTCAAAAATAAGTCAACTGTTTCTAGACTACTCAATATTACTCATTAGTCAAACATCCACTCTCTCAAAAGAAAGTCAAATGTTTCTAGACTACTCATTAGTCAAACATCAACTCTCTGAAAAGTAAGTCTAATGTTTCTAGACTACTCAATATTACTCATTAGTCAAACATCAACTGTCTCAAAAGTAAGTCAAATGTTTCTAGACTACTCAATATTACTCATTAGTCAAACATCAACTCTCTGAAAAGTAAGTCAAATGTTTCTAGACTACTCAATATTACTCATTAGTCAAACATCAACTCTCTCAAAAGTAAGTCAAATGTTTCTAGACTACTCAATATTACTCATTAGTCAAACATCAACTGTCTCAAAAGTAAGTCAAATGTTTCTAGACTACTCAATATTACTCATTAGTCAAACATCAACTCTCTCAAAAGTAAGTCTAATGTTTCTAGACTACTCAATATTACTCATTAGTCAAACATCAACTGTCTCAAAAGTAAGTCAAATGTTTCTAGACTACTCAATATTACTCATTAGTCAAACATCAACTGTCTCAAAAGTAAGTCTAATGTTTCTAGACTACTCAATATTACTCATTAGTCAAACATCAACTGTCTCAAAAGTAAGTCTAATGTTGCTAGACTACTCAATATTACTCATTAGTCAAACATCAACTGTCTCAAAAGTAAGTCTAATGTTTCTAGACTACTTAATATTACTCATTAGTCAAACATCAACTCTCTCAAAAGTAAGTCTAATGTTTCTAGACTACTCAATATTACTCATTAGTCAAACATCAACTGTCTCAAAAGTAAGTCAAATGTTTCTAGACTACTCAATATTACTCATTAGTCAAACATCAACTCTCTCAAAAGTAAGTCAAATGTTTCTAGCCTACTCAATATTACTCATTAGTCAAACATCAACTCTCTTAAAAGTAAGTCAAATATTTCTAGACTACTCAATATTACTCATTAGTCAAACATCAACTCTCTTAAAAGTAAGTCAAATATTTCTAGACTACTCAATATTACTCATTAGTCAAACATCAACTCTCTCAAAAGTAAGTCAAATATTTTTAGACTACTCAATATTACTCATTAGTCAAACATCAACTATCTCAAAAGTAAGTCAAATGTCTCTAGACTTCTCAATATTACTCATTAGTCAAACATCAACTCTCTCAAAAGTAAGTCAAATGTTTCTAGACTACTCAATATTACTCATTAGTCAAACATCAACTCTCTCAAAAGTAAGTCAAATGTTTCTAGACTACTCAATATTACCCATTAGTCAAACATCAACTCTCTGAAAAGTAAGTCAAATGTTTCTAGACTACTCAATATTACTCATTATTGAAACATCAACTCTCAAAAGTAAGTCAAATGTTTCTAGACTACTCAATATTACTCATTAGTCAAACATCAACTCTCTCAAAAGTAAGTCAAATGTTTCTAGACTACTCAATATTACTCATTAGTCAAACATCAACTCTCTCAAAAGTAAGTCAAATGTTTCTAGACTACTCAATATTACTCATTAGTCAAACATCAACTCTCAAAAGTAAGTCAAATGTTTCTAGACTACTCAATATTACTCATTAGTCAAACATCAACTCTCTCAAAAGTAAGTCAAATGTTTCTAGACTACTCAATATTACTCAATAGTCAAACATCAACTCTCTGAAAAGTAAGTCTAATGTTTCTAGACTACTCATTAGTGAAACATCAACTATCTCAAAAGTAAGTCAAATGTTTCTAGACTACTCAATATTACTCATTAGTCAAACATCAACTCTCTCAAAAGTAAGTCAACTGTTTCTAGACTACTCAATATTACTCATTAGTCAAACATCAACTCTCAAAGTAAGTCAAATGTTTCTAGACTACTCATTAGTCAAACATCAACTCTCTCAAAAGTAAGTCAAATGTTTCTAGACTACTCAATATTACTCATTAGTCAAACATCAACTCTCTGAAAAGTAAGTCTAATGTTTCTAGACTACTCATTAGTGAAACATCAACTATCTCAAAAGTAAGTCAAATGTTTCTAGACTACTCAATATTACTCATTAGTCAAACATCAACTCTCTCAAAAGTAAGTCAACTGTTTCTAGACTACTCAATATTACTCATTAGTCAAACATCAACTCTCAAAGTAAGTCAAATGTTTCTAGACTACTCATTAGTCAAACATCAACTCTCTCAAAAGTAAGTCAAATGTTTCTAGACTACTCAATATTGCTCATTAGTCAAACATCAACTCTCTCAAAATTAAGTCAAATGTTTCTAGACTACTCAATATTACTCATTAGTCAAACATCAACTCTCTCAAAAATAAGTCAAATGTTTCTAGACTTATTCATTAGTCAAACATCAACTCTCTCAAAAGTAAGTCTAATGTTTCTAGACTACTCAATATTACTCATTAGTCAAACATCAACTCTCTCAAAAGTAAGTCAAATGTTTCTAGACTACTCATTAGTCAAACATCAACTCTCTCAAAAGTAAGTCAACTGTTTCTAGACTACTCAATATTACTCATTAGTCAAACATCAACTTTCAAAAGTAAGTCAAATGTTTCTAGACTACTCAATATTGCTCATTAGTCAAACATCAACTCTCTCAAAAGTAAGTCAAATGTTTCTAGACTTATTCATTAGTCAAACATCAACTCTCTCAAAAGTAAGTCTAATGTTTCTAGACTACTCGATATTACTCATTAGTCAAACATCAACTCTCTCAAAAGTAAGTCAAATGTTGCTAGACGACTCAATATTACTCATTAGTCAAACATCAACTGTCTCAAAAGTAAGTCAAATGTTTCTAGACTACTCAAAATTACTCATTACTCAAACATCAGCTCTCTCAAAAGTAAGTCAAATGTTTCTAGACTACTCAATATTACTCATTAGTCAAACATCAACTCTCTCAAAAGTAAGTCAAATGTTTCTAGACTACTCAATATTACTCATTAGTCAAACATCAACTCTCTCAAAAGTAAGTCAAATGTTTCTAGACTACTCAATATTACTCATTAGTCAAACATCAACTCTCTCAAAAGTAAGTCAAATGTTTCTAAACTACTCAATATTACTCATTAGTCAAACATCAACTCTCTCAAAAGTAAGTCAAATGTTTCTAGACTACTCAATATTACTCATTAGTCAAACATCAACTCTCTCAAAAGTAAGTCAAATGTTTCTAGACTACTCAATATTACTCATTAGTCAAACATCAACTCTCTCAAACGTAAGTCAAATGTCTCTAGACTACTGAATATTACTCATTAGTCAAACATCAACTCTCTCAAAAGTAAGTCAACTGTTTCTAGACTACTGAATATTACTCATTAGTCAAACATCAACTCTCTCAAAAGTAAGTCAACTGTTTCTAGACTACTCAATATTACTCATTAGTCAAACATCAACTCTCTCAAAAGTAAGTCAAATTTTTTATAGAATACTCCATATTACACATTAGTCAAACATCAACTCTCTCAAAAGTAAATCAAATGTTTCTAGACTACTCCATATTACTCATTAGTCAAACATCAACGCTCTCAAAAGTAAGTCAAATGTTTCTAGACTACTCAATATTACTCATTAGTCAAACATCAACTCTCTCAAAAGTAAGTCAAATTTTTTATAGAATACTCCATATTACTCATTAGTCAAACATCAACTCTCTCAAAAGTAAGTCAAATGTTTCTAGACTACTCAATATTACTCATTAGTCAAACATCAACTCTCTCAAAAGTAAGTTAAATATTTCTAGACTACTCAATATTACTCATTAGTCAAACATCAACTCTCTCAAAAGTAAGTTAAATATTTCTAGACTACTCAATATTACTCATTAGTCAAACATCAACTCTCTCAAAAGTAAGTTAAATATTTCTAGACTACTCAATATTACTCATTAGTCAAACATCAACTCTCTCAAAAGTAAGTTAAATGTTTCTAGACTACTCAATATTACTCATTAGACAAACATCAACTCTCTCAAAAGTAAGTTAAATATTTCTAGACTACTCAATATTACTCATTAGTCAAACATCAACTCTCTCAAAAGTAAGTTAAATATTTCTAGACTACTCAATATTACTCATTAGTCAAACATCAACTCTCTCAAAAGTAAGTTAAATATTTCTAGACTACTCAATATTACTCATTAGTCAAACATCAACTCTCTCAAAAGTAAGTTAAATGTTTCTAGACTACTCAATATTACTCATTAGTCAAACATCAACTCTCTCAAAAGTAAGTTAAATATTGCTAGACTACTCAATATTACTCATTAGTCAAACATCAACTCTCTCAAAAGTAAGTTAAATATTTCTAGACTACTCAATATTACTCATTAGTCAAACATCAACTCTCTCAAAAGTAAGTCAAATATTTCTAGACTACTCAATATTACTCATTAGTCAAACATCAACTCTCTCAAAAGTAAGTTAAATATTTCTAGACTACTCAATATTACTCATTAGTCAAACATCAACTCTCTCAAAAGTAAGTCAAATATTTCTAGACTACTCAATATTACTCATTAGTCAAACATCAACTCTCTCAAAAGTAAGTCAAATGTTTCTAGACTACTCAATATTACTCATTAGTCAAACATCAACTCTCTCAAAAGTAAGTTAAATATTTCTAGACTACTCAATATTACTCATTAGTCAAACATCAACTCTCTCAAAAGTAAGTCAAATGTTTCTAGACTACTCAATATTACTCATTAGTCAAACATCAACTCTCTCAAAAGTAAGTTAAATATTTCTAGACTACTCAATATTACTCATTAGTCAAACATCAACTCTCTCAAAAGTAAGTCAAATATTTCTAGACTACTCAATATTACTCATTAGTCAAACATCAACTCTCTCAAAAGTAAGTCAAATGTTTCTAGACTACTCAATATTACTCATTAGTCAAACATCAACTCTCTCAAAAGTAAGTTAAATGTTTCTAGACTACTCAATATTACTCATTAGTCAAACATCAACTCTCTCAAAAGTAAATCAACTGTTTCTAGACTACCATAGAGAGTCAAAATGATTACATCACTGCCCTCTTGCTTGGTTTTTCATTCCTTTGACTGCCCAATGCTATAACATTGGCACTAAATAAATGTCTCTTTTTACATTAAAGTTTACTTTACCAAGAAATTTGTTTAACCTGTTTACTGTTTAACCTTGGGTATGATTTTCTATCCTCTCCCATTTTCTTGAGCTAAGTTGAAATCTTCATGGAACTCATTTCGTGTAATACCTTGGCGGAATACTGCACTCCAACCCGTAAATCGAACTGCGCCACACTGGTGGAGATGTTAGAGTTGTCTGTCCTACCCTTACAGGGTTTTGGCCAATCAGCATTTGTTAAAGAAACATACAGCCGCCATTACACTATTTCTCAGCTAGTGGAAGTGTCCGAGGTTTTGATTTGCTGCAAGTTTTATCAAATCAAAAGGCGCTGTTTGATTTACGGGTTGGAATGTAGTATTCTGCCAAGGTAAAACATGAAACGGGTTCCATGAAAATTTTAACATGGCTGAAGAAGATGATCCACTTCATAACAGTGGTACTAAAAAAGATTTGCTTCATCGTTTCTTTTCTAATGGTTGATTGTTTGATTGATTGTTTGGTGTTTTACAGTTTTATTGTGGGAGGAAACCGGGCTCTATGCCCGAAGAAAACCCACGACCTTCCGTTGGTAACTGGCAACCATCCCACATAGGTCGTTTGAGTCTTTTCTATTGGAATTATTCCCAATGTAATCCAATCATCAGTTGGTTAATACATCCTGGATTCTGACACAACAATGGAAATAATACTAGAATTCACAAACAATAAAGGCGTTGCAGAGTCTGTGGCTTGCTCATATTGTCTTGTGCCATAGAGAAAGGGAAACAATATAAATTAATGTAAGATTGATCCAACACTTCAAATGTAGTGTCATTTTGCTACCAGTGTTAAGTACTCTGCAAGCATCGTCAAAGGGGTACTATATCGTAAAAAATTTTTTTAACTCTCTTTATAGAAGAACTCCTGAAGAGCAGATAACTCTTGATCTCTATGGTGTCAGCTCAGATCAGCCCAGATATACCCTCCATGTTGTAGACTGTCCAACAAGATGTCCTAATAAATTTGCTATCTTTATTGTTCCAGAAGGAAGGTAATATATTATAATTGATATATATAGTTGATAAGAAGCTGCTTTGACAGTTACATAAAAACTTACGCTATGTCGCTTTGTGAAACAGGCTCCTGGTCACATATATATATCTGTACATACGCGGGTTGACTCACCAAATAAACATTGCTGTGTTGTCGAACAGCTGAAATAATGGCAAGTGGAGGAAAACAGTAAACAAATGATGAGACAGTGTCCCTGTTTAAATTGACAAGAGCTGCCAAATGTTGGGAAAATTTTGTTGAAACAGAATAGACCATTTGCCAGTTTTTTGCATAACAATGACATGACGTCGTGGCACCAATCTTAGACGAGACAAGCCCAGCTTCCAATAAGACTTTAGCTATATTCATTTGAGCTCCCGTTTCATGCAATATTTTTTTGCATACTGTCATAATATCGGGTTTCTTTCCTAAAATATGTTGTACAAATGCTGAAAAGTCGGATGCTTTATCCGGTCTACCACATATGACCGCCATTGTGACATCGCTAAATTACGTCATTTTAAAGTAATTGGCAAATCATCTATTAGCCCATTGTTCCCTATTTTAAATAAGAATTATAACATAACAGCATTCTGTTGATACTAATCTTGGAGATGTTACCTGAGGTAGTTTTATAACAGCAAAAACACTGAAATGTATACCTACATCTGGCTATTTGAATTTTGTCAGTAATTAGCGCACATTTTGTTTGTATGGGTTACTGACTTTTTCGATAGTTTTTATTTCAACGTCAGTCCTTTACTTTCTCAAGGTACTTCATAGGAATCTCTTCACAATCAGAATTTGGCAACTCGTGCCACTTTAATTGACTTAATATCAAAAGTATGGTATATGTTAAATAATAGATATGAATCTATTGACCAGAAAGTTGAAACCATCTGTTCTAGATATACAAATCAAAAAATGTTTTCTCTAACATAAAAATCCACTAACTTAACAACTTATCTTTTGTATGTTAACCTCTCAGTGCCTAAGCATAATTTCTCTTTACTTCAATGTTACTTGTTTCAGAAATGATTTTATGAGAAGATAATGTGATGGTTTGTTTTGGGTTTTTTTTTTAGGGAAACAGAATGGTTATTTTCAAGTATCCCGGGCCGATGTCAGCTGTGTCGTAGTGCCGGTTTTGAACGATTAGTCGTCGTTACTCTCCACCGATTACAGAAATATGAAAACCTAGAAACAATTAAAGCAGAGTTATCATCAAAAGTCATGGAGTTAGCTCCCTTGTCTTTACCTAATGGAGTACAGGTGAGGTTATAAGCATTGGTTTCTCTATTCAGCTGCGCGCTCTACATAACCAGTTTGGCACCTGTGATATAAGCAAAGCAATCTTGAGTGGAGTGTAAAACAACAATCCATCAATCTCTGTTTTCCACTCATGATTGGGATAAACTTTCTCGTTAATATCGATTGATTGATTGATAAAGTTTATTGCCAGAACAAAATAATGACATTAATTTCAATTGGAGAAAAAATATACATATGTTATTTTTTGTATCGGAAGTCATTATTAGAATATTTTCATTGTTTTGCCGAATGCACTTTATCCAAAATGGACTTAATCCGTATTCAATTTTTTAGCTTAACATATAAACCAGGAACCCAACCTTTATTTTATCATTTTGCCTTTTTCTTAAGATTAATTACTCAGTTATCTCCCTTGGCCCAGGCTCCACCCAAGAAGATTTACATACAATGTTTTTCATTATCACTCATTTCTCCAATCAAGGTCATGCATTTGATAAATTCTCAATTTTTCTATTTATCACATTGCTATATGTTTCAATGGTAAGGATTGTGTCATTTTTATTCAATCTTTTGTACGATAAGAATTCCGCTAATTCAAGTACTCAAAACATTACGAAAAGTACTCTAAAAGTTTGAGACTTTTCATTGGGTGTCTTACCTCCTGCATGGAGTGACCGATAATCCTATTGAGCAATTGCTATTGTTGTTGTTTTAGACCAAACATGGCAGAAAGCAGTCTAATAATTTGTTATGTTCACATTGCTCCTCCTTGAATTAGCGGAATTCTTACCGTATGTGTAGTTACGTTTTAGGAAAGTAATCATTTATCCTTGTGCTTTAGGTGCCGTTTCTCTCCATGGGTGAAGACATTGGTCAGAGGACGATACAACATCAAGGTCAAAGTGAGTTCAGCGGACAATTTGTCGTGGAAGATGTAGAAGGGGATGCTGGAACGTTGCTACGACGACTTGTATTTCTTGGCAGTCAGAATGTCATCCAATCAGAAGTTAGGCTTTTAAAAGGTAAGGTATTCAACGGAAAATTCAGGAATTTTTCGTCATCTCTTTTATCCTGCTGAACACAGCTGCGTTTCACATAAATTTAGTGATATCTTGTGGAGTAATGTAACTAGGCTGAAGTTTTGTGATGATTTTTTCCAAGCAAAGAATCATGCTGCTTAGTAAAAGTAATAGAATTAAGAATTAGGCTTCATAAAAGCCCTGATTTGGCAACTCTTAACTCTGAAATTGTAGACAAGTTCTGTAACACCCTAACTATATTAATTCCAGGTTTCTGGTTCCAAAATGGCTATTTTTTATACTGACAGTCGTATTCTTGAGTTCGGGTTCATAATAATCAAAAAGCCCGAGTAGACTGCCCGCTTTTGAACAGGCAGCTTGTGGTCAGATATAGACAGTGAAATAACAATACAACTTAAACAAAAAGTGTCAAAACTACATTTGTGAATAATTTAGCTTTCTGTAGACTGTATTCAATGTTTTCAAACTGATAAACAGCAAAATGGTGTTACGTCATCAATGGCCGAGAGTTTAAGACTCAAGGAGGCAAAAGTGAATTCAGGGGTCAAATAATATTTACTGAACGATTCTGTTCATCCATATCAGACGTTGGTAAGCATCTAAATTATTCATGAATATGACTATGGCCGTTTTGACACGATTTAAATTTGGCCCCATACTCCCTCTTTTTGATTACAATGAAACCTAACTCCAAAATACGGCCGTCAGTATATAAAAAATAGTAATTTTGGAGTCAGAAAGCCGAACTACATAACTAATTTTATATGCTGAAATCTGCCTATCAATTGCCAGATACTGTAAAGAAGAAAGGTGGGAAGAAGAAGAACCTTGTCAGTATAGATAACAGTTACTTAGCTTGTCAACATCATGTTGCCATGGTAGCTGGCCTCGCTCTTGTTGATGATATACAGAATTTTTTGCGTAAGTGTAAAATTTCTCAAAATGTAATGATCAACGATAAATATATTAATTTTTCAATATATGTATTTTAGATAAAAGATTTAATAAAAAATCCAGAAGTTAGTATTCTATACACAAAGAAAAAAGTTCAGCATCCCCCTGTGAAGCCAGATGGACTCTGAAGTTTCATACTTACAAGCATCTTTTTATTTTTTATTTTTTTAAAATACGCTTTTGATTTGGCTTATGATATTCTGAATAAATTGTATAGCTTATTGCCATTAATGGTGATTTCTTATCGCCAGAATGTTGCCCTTTATGATCACAATCGTTTTGGCAACATCAGTTTAACAATCTCCCTACACCAATGATTTTATCGGTCGGTGCAGACTTTCCAGGGGGGTACTTAACTTTTTTCTTTGTGTATATTAATTCATTAATTTCTTGAATTAAACAAAAAAAACGTGTTCTATCCTAAAGTCCTCTGCTCTCTTTGCATGATGTTTTATGGTCTTTCAGTATGATTTTTTGATAGTTGTTTGAAATTACCCAGGAATGTTCTGTAGAATAATTGAATATAAATCCTCCACTGACTTCATCAAAAATGTCTTTAAAAATTTGTTTTAAACCAAATAAAATCAGTACCTATAATTTTGTAACAGTTTAAATATTTATTCCTCCCAATGTTTTCCTTGCAGATATAGGTTTTTCGGTACTAGTTCTAGGTTTAGGGGGTGGAGGTTTGCCTAAATTTCTACACGATCATTTTCCTAAGGTAAGACTAAAACACACTTTTTTCGCATGAATATGGTGCAAGCAGTAATCAAGGTTTTTGTCAATGTCTTTATGAAGTTTTGAATTTTTCTCTTGACAAAAGCTTATTTACCTGCACCAAAATTCATAGCTATGGCTAAATTTAAGTGCAACTTGATGCTCTGATTGGTGTGGAATTGAGAATACTCTCTAAACATAACAAGAGAGAATCACACTGATTTTGACACTGCTTGTGAAGTATACAATTTTGTATGCTTTATTGGATTTTTAATAAGTAATTGTTTGAATCCGGCAGACAGTTAATTCAAAATTCAATTTTACAATGTGTCCCTTTACAGGCATCAATTACAGCTGTAGATATTGACCCTGTTATGGTCTCCGTGGCAACAGACTGGTTTGGCTTTCAGCAAACTGAGCGTTTAAGTGTTTCTATTGGTGATGCATTAGACGTGGTCTCCCAAATGGTGGATGCTGGTAAGTGCTTAATTCATAAATTGTTAGATTTACTCAATCTACAATTAGCTGGTCTCTCAAAAACTGAGAATCTATTTGACCTGGGATTCAATCAACTCATCAGGTACATGTGGGTGTATTGATTTATTGATTGATTTTTTACGCCACTGGCAAGATTATTTACCTTATATAGTAACACCTCCAAGGTTTAGATGAGGTGGCCGTGAGGGGTTAGGATGAAAACTTTTGACTTTTATTAAGTACCTGGTAATCTTTCCACATAGCTTTCACCCTTTTCTGAAAAAGGTTTCATGGTCATATCAATTTTAAAAACCTTTGAATGGGCCACGTTAAGTATTTTTGCCCAGTAAATGTCACAAACGTGATGAGTTTGTACAATTGTTGCATTTTGTTTCAGGAGAGCGCCATCTGGTGGTGATGTTAGATATTGACAGTAAAGATCCCAAAGTTGGCATGAGTAGTCCTCCACCAGCCTTCGCTGAACCACAATTTCTCAGGAAACTTCATCAAATCATTCATCCAGAAGGTATTTTAATATGACAGATATACAGTGAAAACGTCTTAGAGGATAAATGACAAATGACAAGTTTAAGTCAATGCCTCCTTTTTGGTAATCAATTTGTTTAAAAACTTGCACCACATAGACCTACGAACCCAGCCAAAAGCAAAATGAGATTTCAGGCACAAAACCTACAAAATTCAAGGCATTCTTTTTCTCTCTATAGCCTAGATATGGAAATAGCTAGCTTAAGCGCGGTGACGTCATAGTTGACATCTGGTACATGTATGTACATTACTATTGTTGTGACTTCATACACAAGTGACGTTGAGCCACGGTGTCTTCGTGGTTGGTTGAAATGACAGAGGATATGCATTTTTTCAACCACGGTTTATTTGGCACACTGGGACCTTACAGGAAGTTTGTTTCAACCTGATGTTTTTAGATACATATTTATTCAATTTACAATAACAAATCACCGCTGGGTGTTCAGAAAGAACTTGGCATTTATCCTTTAATAAACCAAAACCCTGGCCAAAGTGACCATATGTCCAATTTCTATGTGGAATGTGTATATACAGGTTTCCCTATACTTACAATCGAACCTATCGAACTTTAGACTCTGATTTCTTTCTTGTTCTAGGTGTTTTTATGCTGAATTTGGCTTGCCGTGATGAAGCTCTTAAAAAGGAAGTCATAGAAAATATTCGTGCAGTATTTCCCCGACTATACAGTGTAAATATCCATGGGGAAGTCAACGATATTGTTTATGGGCTACCCATGGAACGAACCACCCTGCCCGACATAAAGAAGGGAACTTTACCTAAAGATCTTCTAAACGACCTAAAAACTTTACATCGACAAGTTAATAAGGCAGCTATTAATGATGAACTACCGGACCTTGTTGAGGCTTTAGAGGATGTGAAAATACTTTGAACAATGAGATTTTTCTGAAACATAACTCTTGATTGTCTCAGACTAAAGCAGCCCTGTTTGTAAGCCCCTAGCTTGTTGAGGCTTTAGAGGATGTGAAAATATTCTGAACAATGAGATTTTTCTGGAACATAACTCTTGATTGTCTCGGACTAAAGCAGCCCTGTTTGTAAGCCCCAAGCTTCTTGAAGTTTTGGAATTACTATGATTGGTGAGATTTTTCTTAGCCACATTTTTTGATTGTCTCAGGCAAACTGGTTTGCCAGTCCAGCTTCAAACTTATTGAGGTTTTGGATGAGTTGAAAACCTTCGTCCCTGAAGATACTCCAACTGCAACCAAATGTCATTGCTCATTTGAAGACCGTGTCATTCTAGAGAAGAGACAATAACAGATCCTGAAGTCAAGATGCTCTGAAGTTAAGGATGGTTTGCACAGGCCCTAGAACTGCCTTCCCTTGTTAAGGCTTTTGAATATTGGACATTTAGCTTTGAAGTTTAAAGAAAGGCTTGAAAGTTTTTGTAGTGTTAATAATTCTGGAAAAAGCTTGCTGCTATTCTGATGGATTTTGCCTTTTGATCCCTACTCCTTTATGTTAAACTCTGCTGAGCATTAGGGTAGTGTTTTGTTAACTTTTAACTGTCCATTGAAGTTGCCCATGCTTAGCTTAAGCTGTTCCACTAATTACAGGTGATATTTGTTTTGGTGATTGTACATAGATAGTGAATTTGTTAATGTGTGTATTAAAGTGTATATCAGTTTGCACTTGGAAGTCTCAGTTTCCTCATTAAACCTAACAGAATCATCATTTTGGTGAAACCATCAGGCATCATACCAGACAGGCTATCTGGGCAAGGGGTATGGTCACAATGAGATACAGAGAGAGTCTGTGTAATTGATGAAGCCCTTCCACTGGCTAAGATTAAAGGGGTATGTTGTGAGTGATAGCCAGGGTACACAGTGGATTCTCTCCTGTTAATTGTGACACACTAACAGTAATGAATATATCAATTTGGGAATGATTTTTGGATGGAATTTTTTTTTTTACCTTTTAAGAGATAACTTCTTATGTTCATTTAATAGGATTTGGAAGAAGTTTAGAATAGTCCTGACATTAGTTGAGTTGAACAGTCACCCCCTCCCAATTAAAAATGACAAATTTCTGGATTTGCATCCTAATTAATTATGCGCTATTGTTGCCCAGTGCCAGCAGAAATGGCGAGTAATGATCCTGGCAAGACATCCATATAAATTATTATTTTAGAACTTGAGGTTTTATTGTATGCATGTTTTTTTAAAGAAATAACTACGCCTCTGATGAATGCTAGCTCAAGATTTGCCCAACAGAAACATTTGGCGTCTTATTTTTGCCTATAAGTGTGCTTTTTTATTTTTCATGAATTTTTGTGGTGCTGTGTTTGTTTACAACCGTTATAAAACCTTTTGGTTTTTGGTGGATTATGCCTTTTATATTGGAATCGCTTTGTTTTAGAACATACATGTACGATAAAGTGCTTTTTTTTCTCTGCGTTGCCTTAAATGTTTTGTCTCGGAGGATATTCTTTTAACTT
This sequence comes from Lepidochitona cinerea, assembly GCA_963971465.1. Taxonomy (NCBI): domain Eukaryota; kingdom Metazoa; phylum Mollusca; class Polyplacophora; order Chitonida; family Tonicellidae; genus Lepidochitona; species Lepidochitona cinerea. The sequence goes on along the minus strand of OZ020563.1, from coordinate 27,286,619 downwards.
AACTATTGTGGTACTGTTGTATTATAATAATTGCCAAAGATCTAGGACTGTGTTTTGACTACAACATTGTAGCCCTTGAATCTATGTTGTTGTTGTTGCTTAGGATTTTCCATGTCTACTATGTTAGGGCTAGACGTGGAAATCACTGATTCTTGAATGGGATGGCAGACATTATTCCTCATTTGGCAAACCATAGGGTTTTCATATATTTTTGGTTTCTCTGACAAGAATTGACAATCAAAATGGCGAGGTCACAAGGCTTCAAGCAGCTCACAGAAGTACAATGTTTACACCCTGGACAGTAGACCGTGTTTCTGACTCCAAAATTACTGACTGCCGTATTTTCAGTATTAAAAAATAGTCATTTTTAGTAAGAAACCTGGACAGGACCTTGCTTTTATCTCCGTGGTATTTTGTGAATCGGAATGATTTTTTGTGGAAAAATTTTGATCGTTATAAGACAAGGGTATTGTAAACTAAATTGGCCATTTAGAGTATCCTCAGAGAATAAGTTAACTTCTTCTGAATCTGTAGATTTTATTTCAACCAGAGCATTAATGTTCAGGTTTTTTTCATAAATTACAATTGTCAAGTACCTTCAAAGACTAAAGGATTATCGTTGGTAAAGCGTACAAACCGAAGATGAGTGTTAACAATGGACACAATTCAAATAGCTGGGATCTATGAGCATATTTTTGGGGTTTTTTTTTTGCTCTTATAAAACTACCTAAATGCTCTAATCAATGATTGGTACCAGTCGAAAGCTCTTATTTGATACTTTTTGATATAAATGGTGAACAATTAGCTAATTTTGTTGCAAAGAAATTTTCACTAAATTTAATGAACAGGCAATTTTTTTTATATAAAATATCAAACAAAAAATGTTTGAGGCTGTTATGGAACCCTGCATATATTTTGTTTAATCCTGTGTTATATTTGAATTTTTCTTTATAATATTTGAATGCTGGTAATATTTTTGGTGGACATTGTCTTTGAAAATATCAATCAGTATATTATTTGAGTCAAAACATGTTTTTTAAAAAAAGAATGGGATTATTTGAATTATTCTGTTGAAATAGATATTGCTGCAACTTTATGTGAAATGGGTACTGGGTACCTGCGGAAATTCAAAGGTTTCCTCCCACTATATAAGGGAAAAAAACAGGAGCCTGTTTCACAAAGCACCGTAGCATAAGTTTTTACGTAACTGTCATCATAACCCATATTGTATAGATATGGTCTATACAAGTTCTGCAAAAAAAAAAAAAAATAGATCACCGCCATGTTGTGAAACAGCTAGGCTCTTGGAGTTGGTGTGTAATATTAATCCTATCAATCAATCAATCACTTTTAAATGGTCTAGTTATGACATCCTGATCTGTAAAATAATGCACAGTAATTTTGAAATTTACGTCTTTTGGTTCAGTTAATACAATTACAATTATAAAATTTTTTGTTCAGATCTCTGTGTTCAGTAACTTAAGACAACAATTACCACTATTTTTGACATTTCTTACATCTTTTAGAATCATATATTCAGCTTTTTTATACAGAGACTACTCTTGTTTATCTACACTGCTGAACAGAATAGAAGCTTTCGGTTTAGAATATGACGACGTTCGAATGGCATTGACGTCATTTCACTGTTGCAGGTGCTGTGACCGCATCTATCGTATTGCCTCATAGACAATATGACTAAGATTTCAACGTCGTATTGATCCAAAAACTTTGTCACACGCCGAGGCTTTTGCGCAAACATCAATCCTTAAGCCGAAAGTGTCTGTTCTGAGTTCTTGCTTTGCTCAATTAAATCCTGTGACTGTGTCATCTAGATTTTTCTCGCTCAAATCTTTTCATCTCTAACATTCCATATGATAAACACTTTGCTTTCAGGGAGTTCAGGCAAATTTAAACTGTCCTAAATACGACAACTCTATCTTATTTTCTTTTGCCAAACTTGTCATAGCTGCTATTAATAAAAGAAATAAATGAAGTCCTGGTGAGCTGTGTTTTGCTGAATAAAGGGTCTATGGCCAGGGAAACCACTATTTGAGGGCGTGGGGCGAAGCTTCATTTATTGGAAGGGTTTCATAAGAAAAATTACCCTTTGTAACCTGCATTAGAATTTTTTAGACTCTACCACGAGTAACAAGAGCCAATCAAAACTGTCTCGGAGCAACCCACATGTAATGTAGTAAGTATATAGGGTGAAATCTGTGCTGTCAGCTCAAAAGCATATGGAATCCTCTGACATGTTGGAAAACCACTGTCAATCAGAGCTATAGCTCCAAGATTATTCAACACACACTCAACCCTAATTTTTAGCTCAAAGCGGTTTAAACTGGCAAGGTGTACTTTATTGTCTCAGATATAATAGGTCTTTGTCTTTCCTATCTCTATAATGTTAACGAGATGAAGATGTATTGGAATATGACTTTGAAATTTTCACTCTAAAGAAGTGACGTCAAAGTGTCAATTAGCATCACCCTTAGTGGTATATGGAGAGAAATTAAACCAACTAATCCACAGAGTTATCCCACCATAAAGTAATAGGATCTGCCACAAATCGTAGCCTTCTTCATGGATTTCTATTGGTTGAAGTTTGATTTTTGGCATACTGAACCGTTCACGTACTCATCAAAAAGGAAGTTATTAGTATCAATGTCCCTTTAAACACCCAGTACCCACGAATGAATACGCTATTTCTACAGTATATCTAGTAATATGAATTGGCCTTGTATATTCTTAGTTATAGTTTTGTATAAAAAACTAAATGTATATTGAAACATTCTTCAATTTTCTTTCTTTTAAATGGCCTTGTTAATTTTACTGTGATATAGCTTTGGAAATAATCTGTGTTACAGAACTTGTAAGTCGTGAGTTCTGGCCCAGATTTTGTTCCGGGTCAATCAGTGTCGGTTACTTACTGTGGATAAAGTTAGATTGGTTGTGTATTAGGTCTAAATTACAGAAAGTTCGTCCTTGTTTTATCGCTGATAAAAAAAAAATGTTGTAAAAGAAGTTGTTAAATGATTTAATTGTTTCATATTGAGTGATCATGTTAATTTGAATAATGCTTAAATGACAACAAATGTGCCCTTGTTTTTTTTATTTAACGAAAATGTTAATACGATGTCTGTTATATATATTAAGCCTTTAATTGCTATTGCTGAGTTGTGTTTCAGATAGAAAATGCCTCTTCTTTTTTTTTCCTCAGCAATACCAAGTCCCCTGCTCTCTATCTGAGCAATGGTCACCCCAGTATTTGTTCATGTACATTGCATTAGAGGTTTTATTTGACATAATAATTGTATGTATACTTAATCAAAATCATATCTAGCTTGTGTGAAATGAACTGGAGAGAAAATCCTGCTTTAGTGCTAGTTTGGCAGAAATGTGTGAATTCCCCCAAATTATAAACATGACCACATATCGTCCAATAAATTTCTTGTATGCAAATCAAGTGTTTGGTTTCTTTCCTGTTTTGTTTTTTACATCCGTTATAAATCCATTCCAGATGTGGAAATAAGAACGCAGAAGGATACCTTGTTTTTTTTTTTTTGCTTTTTGAGTGACTGAGTGGAATTTGAAAACCCACTGGTGCTATTGCATGTCTAGCCCTCTATTAATTGATTGATTGATCTATGTTTTATGTCGGTGGGATTGTGCATGTTTAGCCATTTAATAATTGAGCCATGCGTGTTCAATGGCCATCCAGGCGTAAAACATCAATCAATCAATTGTTTCAAACGAAACCCTGTCAGTGAACAGGTTAAAACTTGTTTTAGCCAAATCTATTTTCCATGCTCACCAACGAGAAACCTGGGCCATGCAAGCATCTAAACTTCAAAAAATTGTAGATATACAATGTATTAGCCAGGTGTTCATTGTCAGATCAGTGTGAGCCAAAGTTTGAAATATGCCTGATTGTTTTACGCCGCACTCAAGATTATTTCACTTGTAGAAATATGCCTGAAAGGATTTAAAAAAACTGCTTTAAAATCTGTAATGCACGAGATTTATCGCAAAGAAGTAACAAAGAATTCTTTGGGAGTGACATTTGAACCCAGTGATGGAAGGCCTGTGTCAGAATGAGAGTAGCGTTTTGCCACCCGGGACCACATGGTCACAAGAGGTCTTGTTCTAAAATATTCAAATCTTCATTCAACTAAACAGCTTAAAGTGGCATGAGCTGCCAAAATGTTGATACTTTGATGTTAAAACAGAATGTCGAAATTATTGGCTATTTTTCTCAAGATGTATAATTCAGAAGCTTTTTAGTGCTTCTAGTCTCGAAAATGTATGATAATGAATTGTTTTGAACTAACTTTGCCTTAGACTGAATGAATGGTCGTCCCAGTTATTTAAATTTTGTTTAATTTTTGAACACATTTTCGGTTCGTACAGGCCACATACTGTATGGATTTTGCTCATTCCAGCGTCAATCATTTAGTTTTTCGATGACCTCTCTTACTGTCGTGACGATCAGAAATTATGACAAAAGTGTGAATTTTGGCAGCTCATGCCACTTTAAAACGACGTACCAAAATCTTCTGCAATAGCAGCATCTTTCTACTGGTTAAGTTTTTTATCACCCAGTATTTGTTGATTGATTGTTTGGTGTTTTTTATATGGCGGCGTTGCCAGTTTTATTGTGGGAGGAAACCGGGCTCTATGCCCGGAGGAAACCCACGACCTTCCGTTGGTAACTGGCAACCATCCCACATAGGTCGTTCGAGTGAAAACCCAGTCAGCAAACCCAGTATTTGTTAAATTTCTCATAACATGAATGCACTTGACAATGCACTCAGAGACTCCACCTAGTTGCAGCATGCAATCTGAAATCCAGTCCATGCAATAATGGTTAACTTCAGTAAAAAAATAATCCAAACAAATATATTTAGTCTTTCAATCAGTTTTATTCTTAATTTTATTATTATCTCAAAACTTTCATCAAATATCTTTCTAGAAGTTCATAAATCGTCAAACTGTATGTATCACTAAATTTGATAGTGAAGAATTTAGTAAAAAATCTGTGTGTATTGAATTTCCATGACCTGGTCACGTTCCCACGGTGTCTAAATATTCACTGTAGTCATACTTTCTGAATGGAACTTTCTTTTCAATCAAACCTAAAAAACAAAAATATCAGACTTTGACCTTACACAATATATTATAATGTGTTGTTCGACACAGAATCAAATACCTTGAAATCAGAACTCATATATTGTCCGTGTTGATTAATTGATTGATGATTTATGCCCCACTCAAGATTATTTCACTTATATGCCGGTCGGTGTTCAAGGTTAAGTGGGATAAGAAACTGTGTGACCCTTCCAAACAGGACAATCAAACGAAAAAATTACACAAAGAAAAGTTTCTTTGAACTGATTGTGATTCAGTCCCGCCATGCATCAGAATGCCACTATCACTCTGCCAACTGAGCCACCCTAGTACACCATTTTTGCCAGGAGGTCATACTTTAACAAGAGTTTCACTCGGAAAGGCACAATAACTGCTGCCATACTAAAATAAATCCTTCCATATATATTTGAACTTAATTTTGAAAATTCAAAAGAAGGAGGTTTACCGGTAAACTTGTTAAAAGTCAAAAAGATTTTACCTGTGCGACTGTGTTTTAGTGTCTATAAATATATATTGGGAGAGAAAAAACTATGGAAAATGACGTCCGAATCCGACTGGCAGCGGAGACCAGGGATATTAACCACCCATTGGGTCTGGGTTTCTGTCTCCAAATGACTTTGTTATATACTGACTGGAAATACAGTCGTCAGTATATAAAAAGAAAATCATTTTGATTCGAGCCAATAGTCTCATTGCTTCGATCCCCGTCTCGGTAGCCATATGTGGAGAGTGGATAGGTACTCGACCAAGGTCGGGGTTTCCTTCCCCACTAAACCTGGCAATGCTGCTATATATGTGAAATAATCTTGAATGCGGCGTAAAACATCCATCAAATCGATCCCCAGTCTTGGAAAGATCAAAGGCCACCAGACTGATCGTTTCACACGTCCACTGATCGCTCTATTCATGAGACTTGAACCAGACTACTACTAAAACTGCAGTGAAGAGCCCTTGAAACTGAAAAATAACTATACTTCTACGGACTCCGAACTGCCGGATATAATACCATAATACAGCCTACTTTTCAAGTTGGGCGTATAAAAGGTATTGCAATTTTTACATAAACAGCTTTGCTTACCATTATCTTCTGCCATAGCAACAGCAATTTTGAGATTTCTCATTTGTTTCTGACAAATTCCGGTTTTCTTAGTTGGTAAAATTTCTCCAGTATAGGGGGAGATAAATTGATTCAATAGCTTCACATTCTGTAGAGAAGACAGACAGAAATAAAAAAAAAATTATAAGTTGTAAAAGTGAATGCATGTTTGTTTTTCTAATAGAAAGTGATTTTGTTTGATTGGTGCTTAATGTCGCATTGAATAGCGAAGTTCAAATGGTGAGAAAAAACAACAAGCCATAAGATTTCACGACAACGATCGTTTCTGGAAGCCTGTTGATTTAAAATTATTAGTTACCCATGATGAAACTTGTTTATTTAGCATGACATACGTGAAGCAGTACTCCTTAGTTGCCAACATTCCAATGCCTCTGTTGGCGAATTTACCTGGCTTGAAAAAAAACATACCAACCAACCAAAAGATCACACTCAAGATGATATGACTAATATATTGTTGTTGCAAGGTTTATTCGGATGGGAGGAAACCAGTCATTGGGCGGAGGCAACCACCCGCCTTCGGCAAATATCTGACAACTTTTCCACATAAAGTAAAAAACCCACAATTTAACACAAGAACATACAAACTGTAGGTTACGCCGCTTTGTGAAACAGGCCCAAAGAGAGTAAAGTGGCATGATTTGCCAAATATAGTGAAAAACTGTGTTGAGGTATTTATTTTAAAAAAAAACTTGAAATTTTGGCAGTTCATGTCACTTTAAAGTGGCATGAGCTGCCAAAATGTTAATATTTTGACGTGAAAAACAGAATGTTGAAATTATTGGCTATTTTTCTCAAGACGTATAATTCAGAAGCTTTTTGGTGCTTATAGTCTCGAGAATGTACGATAAAGAATTGATTTAAACTAATTTTGGCTTAGAATGAATGAATGGTGGTACCGGTTATTTAAATAGAAGTTAGGAACTGCCTATTTTTACCAGAAATTGAAAGTTTTGGCATCATTTATTATTTTTAATTTGAAAAAAATTTGAAATTGAAAAACAGATTTTCCAGGTATCCGCAATGTAAACAAACTCCGAACCTGAGCATGCGCACAAGCGCCCTAATGTTTTGAGTCGTGCTGGGGAATCTAACGACACAAAATAATTTTTGATGAACTTTATCTGAGAAAAGCAGACTGACGATCTGGTAAGAGGGACTACAAAGCCTGTCATGTGCAAACCACAGACAAAAACGCCTGAAATGAGGCTCAGGGTAATCCCACACTAAAGTTAACCGATACTGATCGTGGTTGTTGCAATCTAAACCTAAATGGACATGTTTTAAGAGTCCTATGTCAAATTTTGATTATTTTAAAAAGTGTAGTGAGTTTGGGTAGTTTGGCTTTCTTAACCAATGCCAAACAGGTTACGGCCGCAAGTGGGCCTTTAAGATTGATTAACAAGATTACCTGATGGTTTATGACCAGATATTCATCACGACAAATCGGACATGGGTTTCCTGTGGCCAATTTTCCTCCTCTCTGTAATACAAACAAATTGATTAATTAATGTATTTCAACCCAGTCAATATTACTTGACTTATATAGCATCAGTGCAAATCTTAGTGAGGGAGGAAACCCAGAACTATCACAGGTATCTGATAACCATAGGCTGATTCTGTGAATAAGGTGAAGAATTACTTATGGATAACAACTTCTTGGTTAATTGGGTGACGACGTTTCGATGTAGTTCTTACATCGGTATAAATTATAATAACTTATCAAAGTCAAATATCGAAAAGTCATCACCCAATAAACCAAGAAGTCCATAAGCAATTCTTCACCTCATTGTAACCTTTCAACTTCTAAATGCCATTGGAAGATTTGATTTTGTAAAAAATTGACTCAGGATATACTTTAATACAAAGAAATAATCAATTAATTGTTGTTTAAAGTGGCATGAGCTGCCAAAATGTTGATATTTTGACGTTGAAAGAAAGAGTGTTGAAATTATTGGCTATTTTTCTCAAGACGTATAATTCAGAAGCTTTTTAGTGCTTCTAGTCTCGAAAATGTACGATACAGTATTGTTTTGAACTAACTTTGGCTTAGAATGAATGGTCGTCCCGGTTATTTAAATTTTGTTTACTTTTCCAATACGTTTTCGGTTCGTACAAGCCACATACTGTATGGATTTTCCTCACTCCAACGCCAATCATATTAGTATCCTACATAAGTCAATAATGTGAGAAATCAAGTTTGGAAATAGGGAAATGGACAAGAAATAAATATTCTGAACTAGCTATACTCTCTATTTAAACCCGCCAATGATCTTCTGATGGTTTGCTTTGACGATTAAACCTTCTTATAAATACATGTATGCCATGCTTGTATTCCTGCCTGGTCAACTCTTTCATCCCAGAAGGCTTTGAATAATCTTCAGACATATAGCAGTAATTCCTTTAATATATTTGACTTTATGAAAATCAGCCAGGGTTATCATCTAGACCTTTATACCCATTCACAGGTTGTTGCAAAAAACCACAAGCCATGATATTTCATTAGGTTGTAGACAGAACTTTCTAGAACACCCTGGATTATATTGACAAAGTTTAATACGGATCTTAAGATATGGCAAGAAGTCAGAGAAACAGAAATTGAACAAAATGTGAAAATATGTAATTGGTTTCCTACGTTGAGGACAAAGGTGCTTAGTATTGACCAATAAATCTCTCAAACCCAGTTACCCTTGCTCTTTTCGTAAGCAATGACTGACTTTTGGCCCAGAGGCTGAGCCCTTTGACTTTGAAGAAGTTTATATTCTTACTTTATAGAGTGAATACTTACAATACATGTAGTTCTGGTTTCTGGAGCCCACTGGCCTTTAAAATTGCGTCTGTAATTTTTCCACACAGGTAGATCCCCATATGATGTAGAATAAGCTGTCAAAATAAGAGAGGCAAAATCAGTGGTATAGATGTTGAAAGCCTGTGATCTTTACTAAACTCACTTCTCTGATGCCTCTCGATAGATTGACGTTTTACAACAAACTCATGATTATTTCACGTATATGATGCCATAGGCAGGTTTAGTGGGTGAGGAAACCATGTTTCTTGCAAGAAAGGAAACCCCAAACTTCAGAGAATACCTAGCAACTGTTTCACATAGGGAGATGGAGTGAAAAAGTAACTCTGGACTGTGTGTGATTGAGCCCACAACCTAACGATGGAAGCCGGTGTCGAGATGGCTGAGATGGCATCAAGGTCCTGCTCATAGACCCTTTAGGCTTAGAATGACGTTTTTATGACGTTGTTCGAGTTGTATGGCATTGACATCATTTCTCTGCCGCCGTGACACACCTCTTTTGCATTACATCATAGACGAAATGAACACGATTCCAACGTCAAATTGATGCAAAAACTCAATTTAGCGTCATTTTGCCATACGAGGCTTTTGCGCAAGCGTCAATCCTTAAGCCGAAAGGGTCTATTGTTCTAAATTCACTAGTATGAGGTTTATTCAACCAGTTACTGTACTTCTTAAAAATGAAAGTGATCAAATTCCATCAAGATTTGTTTTTTGATCTCAACAGTAGATTTATTTAATTCAAGACCACAGAAAATTAGCATTACCTTCACTCTTCATATATTCCAGACTGGTTGCTGGATCAATATCAGGGTAGACGTCTCTATTAACTAAACGTTCCGTCCTTTCACTAGTTTTATTAGCCTCAGTAGGGTTGGTGTTACTGCTTTCTGATGTGCTGCACCATGCAACTCCCCCTATAACCCTTGTCTGTCAATACAGTAGAAATTAAAAGTTAACTGCAATGGGTACTGTCAATCAAATTTAGCAAGTAGCTGTAATATTTAAGATCCAATCAGCATCTCATAATTCATCAGCCCTTTTGAAAAACAAAACCGAGAGAAAGCAGATGATATTCAACTACCCTGAATAAGTATGGGTTTATGTCAAACCTCTACATGGTGTGAATCATGGAATGGGCATGATTTTAATTTTTACAAAAATATTTTCCATTCATTGTGGGAAATAATTTTTTTGTCGGTTTGCCGGCAATGACTTCAAAGCATGACTAAAGAAAGCTTCACCAGTTGGTGATTTCTGAAGCCTTCACATGTAGAACATTCAAATATGATAGAGACTGGTTTATTTTCTGAATTGATTTGAATTGAATAACAGTGGTTGTGTTATTAAGATGATATTTTATACTTCAAGTGGATTGACTGATTAGCCCTCCCAATCAGTTTACAGCCGTATGACTGTGTGGTGCAGTCAAACGTTCACCCAGAGGGGTGTCCATGCTTCTTTAAAACAATATCTTACTTATGAAGCCTGAATCTGTAAATGTTATCAAAATTTGTCTATTTTGCATGTTTTCATAATTCATTTAATTTCAATTTATGGGTGCCTGACTTCATTCGGTGTAGCGGTCTAAATGATAAACCTCTTTTTAACACAATTAGAAACTTGTCTCCGTGGTTATTTTAGACGAGAAGATTTTCCCGGTGGCCGTGTGTTCATAAATTCTAAGAAGGTGACCTGGGAAAAATTCTGAAAGTTTGTTAGAAGGCCCACTAGTCTTCCTGATATTTGTAAGGAAAGCCAATTTATACAAACTTAAATTAAAATTACTTAGAAATGATGTCAAAACTTTTGAATTCTGGCAAAAAATTAAAGTTCTAACTTTTTAAACTGGGAAAAATATGGAAAACAGTCTTCCCTTTATTAATGTAAACAGTTTTCTGGATGTTTGTCATGGCACTTGATCCTTTATCAGCTGATTTTTTTAGCTTTTTCAAACTTTTTAAAATCTGTTAGCAGCGAATTTCGCTAAGTTTGAATTCCTTTTGTGTTCACTTAAATTTTTCTCGGGCGATCACACCCGCCATCTACCGCGAACTTTCAAATCATGCTCGCCACTACAACCAGTAACGGCTGTCCTGGGCGGTCGGTGATAATGCAAATGGAATTTAAACTTAGCAACTTTCGTTGTTTGGCGCTGTGTATGGTCACAACTGATGGTTTAGCTCTACGAAGGGATTATCAAAGAAGCTTTCTGACAAAAGTTTAGGTGAGTAATGTTTAAAAATTGCGAGTTATCATTTTTTTAAAATTCTGAGAGCAACTCTTAGATTTTTCAAATGCACCCTATGTTGACGTGGTATTGAACTTTGAAGAAGCCTGTGTGTACGTATCAGGATAACTTAAATCCACTCAATATATTGCGGACTAGGAATGACACTGTGGTTTTGTAACTTTTGAAAAGGAGCCATCTCATTTTCTTGAAGGTGACAGACCAGATCTATATTAGCACCTAATCTTGGTATTTTTCATCTCTGTAGGCCTATGCATTGTATGATATCAATCATGACATTATTAGTAGTACTAGTACAGTCACTCGCCCTAAATCGGGACAACCGTAAATCGGGACAGTTACGACTTCTTCTTTATTTTTACAGCATTCTATTTGATTGCTTACATTTACAAATTAACTGTTTGTTGCTGTAACATTGGACTTTCATCTTCAAAAATTGTAAACATTTTGCATTAAGTTTTTTTAGCGTTGTAATCCGTTTTCTGAAGCAAAGTAAATAGAGGTTAGGCAGTCCGATCACGTGATTTATCGTCTGTAAGCATTGACGCTCGTAAAAACTTGTCAACTTCCGAAACTTGTCTTGAATTTCTTCAGATATTGCTTTACCAATCTTTTATCTGCCAAGGCATGAGCCATTTACGAATAATACTACCGAATTAAAACCACACAGGCTAAATTTGTGCAACATGATTTTTTCCTAAATCGGGACAACCACTTTACAACATACGACACTGCCGTAAAACGGCGCATTCTGCAGTGGTTGGAAGTATGCAATTAACCAAATACAAGACCCAGTGTTTTGAGGCCGATCAAGCTAACTTTTTCGAATTTATTGGTGATTTCTTTCTTAGATGGATTAGAAATGTTTACGGTTTCATGCAAATATTCGAAGTTGCTATTTAATCATTAATAAAGTCTACAAACTTCAGAATATAAAAATTGGAACTATTTGTTTTGTATTTTGAATCCTGCGATGAAAATTAGAAAAGTGTCCCGATTTAGGGCGAGTGACTGTACTGCCTACTGCCGTACTGGTACCGATAGTTGATACGGGTTTCTGTCTCCAAAATTACTATTTTTTTGTACCGACGATCGTATTTTGGAATACGGCCATCAGTTAAAAAAATATAGTCATATTGGAGTCAGAAACCCGGACTAATCAATCACTTACAGCCTGATTAGGCACCAAGAGTCTCAAAGCTTGTGCATTTTTGAATAAACATCTAAGTCGATTTGCACTCATGCTGTCTGTTGTTGTTGTTCTGTCATGCCGTTGACAACCTGATCCCCCTCCCACACATTGAAATGTAATTATTCTCAAAACAATTTATTAACTGCTTGGTTAAAATTATTTGTTTTTCTGTAACCATGTCACGCTTTCTATCTTCTTTTAAGGAGTTTCGTAAGAAGGTTAGCCTTAAAATATTAGCCATAATATCCTGTTCCACCTTAATAATAATAAGTATAGACCGTGGAAGGGTCCAAAAAGTAAGAAGGGGAGATTGAAAATTTCTACTGCGTAATCATCATTTTTATTTCGTGATATGTATTGAATTTTATATATATATTTATTAATAACTGATTTTCAGGTCACGATTGATATCCTAAATTCCAAAGAAATTGATCGTTCCATGATCTTTGAGCTTTTGTTGAATGGTTTAACAAAAACCCCATCCCCTACCCCCCACAGTTCGTACACTTCATGGTATAGCCTCGTTCCTTTCCTACGTTTTATGCTGGGTTTTAATAATATAAGTATTGTAAGGCTATTAAAAGTTTTTTTTTTGACAGTATAATTTTATAAGTATTCAATTAAAGGATATTAACTAAATATTTACTAAAAGTAGATTTATGTCTCACGGAAATTAGCGTACATTGCCGAGTATACTGTGAGAGCGGATTAAACCACGTTTAAGGAGAACCTTTTCTATTTCCGAAAATTTATCCTAATATACATCATATTCAGAACAAATACATCTTAAATAGAAAAACGATTTTAATTTTCTTAAAGACATAATAACCTTATTTAACCATTGAAACCTCAAAAGGGCATGCTTTATTCAATGTTGACAAAACCTTATTCGCCTATCGGTTCTCGGTGTGTGCCGCAGAGCAGCGTGACGTCAGCATAATCTATTTCGAGCAGAAATAAGCAGAACGCGTTGGGCGATGTCCGAGTACAGACAGATTTCGGCCACATTTCTACTAATTTTTTTTGCCATCGTATCTCAAGAAATTCTTATATTTAATGATCTTCCACTGAAACGATATCGTGACCATCATACAGCATCGATCTTTATACCAGTATCGCTTTGAATGTAAAGATTTTCACTCGTCCTGATTGAATTTGAGTTCAAAGTCGTTCACTGAAACGGGGTTTCTTTCGGCAACTTCTGTATAAAATTTGCTATATAAAAACCCCGAATGAGATATTTAAATATTCTCTAGAACATATAATTAGGGCCTTATTGCCATATTATATAACAGAGAAACCGACCAAATCTACGGATAACTTGTAAAATCAGTAAGTTGAGAGAACGCACGTTGCAAAACACGAGTTAAAGATGGCGACAACTCCGATTTGGGAAAGTCGAAGCTGACAAAGAATTCGCTTGACTTACAATCATCAGGAATTTTGTTTTATACAGCGCACTATAAAAATTCAGTTGGAGGACGATATAGATCTACATCAGCGATGGACGAGAGCTTCGGAAGATTCATCCTTGAATGTTTACTGTAGCTTTTAATTTACATTGTAAACCGAGAAACGCAGTTCTTTCAGATCAAAATGGCTGACGTTCTGTATCTTGTTAGTCCGCATTGTGTTACACTGAGACGGGGTCTCCTTAAAAATTATGGATCTTTATATTTATACATTCTGTGTATTTGTTATTATATATATATAGGGGTAAGTTCTTCCGATATTTGTGATATTTTTGATGTGATAGTTTCTTAAAAGTTAAATGTTCATTCGAGATGCATTGTTCAGCCGAAGAAATGTAGGCCGCCATCTGCAGTTGTGTGTAGGAGGCGTGGTTACTTTGCCATTTATAGTCATGAAGTCCTGTGGGCAAATAAGTGACCTGTCAATCATTCAATAATTTCCATAATATATCTCTTCTCAGTGGCGAAGTCCAACTACTGGAATGAAGTCCTCAGTTCCGACTGTATTACATACTCATTTAAGAAAATTATTTAATAGCCATTTTTACTTCTATTTAAACAAACAAATAGAAAATATGTCTTACATTAAGTCCACATAACTCAACAAATATATTAGCATTTAATTTAACGAATTTGAAATGTTAGGTCCATGTATCCACATTCTGTACTTCAAAGTTGAATTTTAAAGACAGTCAAAAAATGTTCCCTACATTCCATTTCTACTATTTTTTAATGATTAAAACCGCATGTGCTGACAAAATTTAATATTTTTGCGTCAAAGTGAATTATAATAATTCTCATCATTTTCTCAAAGAATATTTTGGTCATACATATAGTCTTGAAAGTAAGGAATAAATGTAGTTTAATAAGCTAGGTGTCCATGCCTAACTGAAGGTACATGTACATTTATTTCTGCGACTTAAATTTTGTTTGTTACATTTAACACCATCATCAAATATTTTTAGTTTCAATATGAATTCTTTATTTTTGTTTTGGCAATCTGAATTCATGAAAAAGTGGGATTTTTGGCAGCTCATGTCACTTTGTTATCCTTTGATGTTTTGTTGCTAAAAAGAGGTTTAAATTTTAATTAAAATATTATGAATGGTCTAAATAGGTTAATGTGTACTTATTCAAATAACTGACATATGTTGAAACAGAATTAACTAATAAAGTTAGTAGAAGGGAAGTTGTTCAGTGGATCAAATAGAAATATAAACTAATTTTTGTTATTTTATGAAAAAGTATAAAAAATACCAATCTTCCAGATGTTGTCATAAGTTTCAAGTAGCTTTTATAAACAAGAAAACACAAAAACTTAACTCACACATCCAGGCTATTTGAATTTTTGTACGTTATTAACACGCATCCTGAGCTCGTTCAGGTATCTGGCTTTACCTATATTTTTAAATTCAATGCCAATCACTTAAAATGATGGCTTTTCAAGGTTGCTCAATCTGAATCACATTTCACTAATAACTTTTCTTGACAATCAAATTTTATGAAAACCATGACTTAGAACCTAGACCATTGTACCAGGGCAGTCATTATGGTTTATTATTTCCTGAAAAATGCAGACTCTAGATCTTTTCATCAATATCATAAAGTCAATTTAAGTAATTTTTGTTTCGTATGCTCTACTGCAAATGTTTTCTCTCGTCATAAAGTCTGCACAACACAGTTACCAGACACGAGCATCCTATATGGATATGGTTGCCAGTTACCAACGGAAGGTTGTGGGTTTCCTCTGGGCATAGAGCCCGGTTTCCTCCCCCACTAAAAGTGGCAACGCCGCCATATAAGTGAAATCCCGACTTGAGCGTGGTGTAAAACACCAAACAATCAATCAACCTGTCATATATGGATAATGGAATAATATGCCAGGAACTCACAAAATTTGGATACTGAATCAAAGTTCCTTTTCTTAAAGGGCTTTGTACTTCAGTGTTTACCGTTACCCTTTTTAATTTGCCTAAAGTAAGTAACACTGAAGAATCTGTTTGAAGTGCTAAAGTAATGAGAAAGTTCCCCAAATTGGATATCTGGTCAGACTGCAATAAGCATGTTTTGGGAATTCATTTTGGCAAAATATCCATCTCTCATTCTCAAGTGCTGTTACAAATTTGATAAATTCTAAATATGAAATTTTTAGAAAGTGTGACTTGAAAGCTCAGCTGAAACTTCCAAATAATAAACATATTTTCTATTTTAAACTATAAGGTTTCTAAAATTTCCTTTTTTTTTATATATACACATGACAAAAAGACAATGTTTAATATGCTTGCACATATTATCTTTTGTATTTCAAATGGTTGATTTGATATTGATGGTCTTGAACTGAAAAATATGAGAAAGATAGCTACAGTTTATCTATACAAAATAGAGCACTGATATTTTCGTGATATATTTGTGGCGTTAAACATCTATCAATCAAGATTCCGACTGAAATCTGGGGGATTTCACCCTTGAGTAAAACTGTACATGTAAGTGGGATTAGGTGAATGTGTTATTTTAGAACTGTTAATGTTTGTTGGTTATAACTTAAAAATGAGATCCAGTAACATTCAAGGATGCATCTTCCAGACCTCCTCTCCAGGCTGCCACAGAAATTTGTCTGTTAAACTGCAAGTATAAAACAAAATTTCCTCGGTTGTTTACAACACTTCCCACTTATATATTCTGAAATAAACTGTTTTTGCTTCATTTTTTTTTACTTAGATAATTCTTGATCTTTACAAATATATATTCATTACGCAACCAATCCATATAAATACTAAAACTTTCAGAGACATGAAATTTTGATAACTGGAGAGATAATCCAGGTATATGTTTCAACATTTAATGGAAATTTATACACAATTTCAGTGTTGATAATGATATATATATATATACACACAACTCATTTAAATATACTTATAAATATAAGCCTTATGCAGTCCATATAGTTTTATATACACACAAATAAGTGTTTCAGCTGCATGAACTAATAGGATTAATTTCTGTTGTACAGCTGTATAATGCAATTGTGGATTCCTGTCCCAACATGTCCACTCTTCACAAAGGAAGATCATTACCCTTTTTAATTTGGGTTACATGCATGTAAACATATATAGTGCCAAGATGCCCCTGGCAGGTTGTTGGGTTAAAATGAATTCTGGATCATATTGCTCCTCTGGCTATAGACTAAGCCTAATGTTGTATGGTTACAGCACGGTTGTTGGTTTTCTCTAGTCAAGTCAGAGTTTTCTCCCAAATGAAACCTTGCAGTGCTACAACAGGAGATCTTAAACAATTTTGCCATACTAGTTTACATTGCAACTCCATGGTTGAGTGGAACTATTTCTCAGTGGAGCATGAAAGTGAAAATGAAAGAAAAGCAGCTTAGATTGTGTAATGCTAAGCAAGTTTAAAGATTAACTCAGTCCCAGTGTCAAAAACTGTAATCAAGATAATCCCCCTCCCACTACACAATTCCTCTACAATTGCTAAATCCCCCCCCCCCCCCCCCCTCCCGTCAACCAAATAAGGCTGAACTGAGTCAAATACTATCAAAGACTCCATTTCAAATAGTAAAACAAATTTCAACCCCTATTTAAATGTACTTCATTTGAACTTATTATTTGATATTTTGTTATTGTGTACATCATTGTGTATGAAATATCACTTGTATTCATCTATTGTGCATTTGTTTTATCTGTTTGCAGGTTAATGGTGAGGCGCTGTTATGGATTAGTTACACTATGCAGTTGATAGTCCTATCTTAACCCAAATGGTAATTTATAAAGGTTTTATCATTAAACCTATCAATAAAGATCAATAAAAGAATGAAATATCATACAAAATAAACAATAGGTTGAAGTCTGAAGATTTGGTCAAGTGCGCTTCTGAGATTTTTTTTCTTTTCGTTTTCCTTTTTCTAAGCAGTCGCGCAATACATTGTGATGATAACAGATCAAAATTCTAATCTCTCTTTTGCCTAGGCATTTTTAATTTGGATGGATAATGTTACTCGGAACCAATGAAAGTTGCAATGTTCATGAATTCCCCGGACGTAATATCGGGGATTTTTGTTGCCATAAAACACTAAACCCAACCACCTTTCTGACAGCTTTGCAATCACAATAGACGCCTGGTCGTCAGTCCACAGAGCTATTGTCACTGGCATTCCATCGATGATCCAAATCGGTCTATAGAAAAATTGAAAGAGATCTGAGAGTTTTTTTTTTACGGTGTGGTCGAGTTGTCCGGTACTATCCTAATGTCAAGGATTTCCTCCCCACGGAAACCACAAAAGTGAAATCTTGAGTGTGGTGTAAAGCATCAATCAAGTGCGATAAATTGTGCTAATAAGTGAAATAACATTTTTCTGGTACCTCAAAACTTTCTCACCATTATCATAGTCTGATTTCTGTACACTTTGTCATGATTGATTGATTTTGTTGATTGATGATTGGCCGTTTTACGCTAAAGTAGGAGTGGGAGGGGGGCTTAGTTGGTAGTGATTGGTTACTTCATTGGTCCTAATCCTGTTCAGAATTCACTTCATTGATTGGTTGTGAAATTGTCAGGTACTAGCTGAAGGTAGCTTGTGTATCTTGAAAGATTGACAGAGGGGATAATCTGCAGTCTTCCAACATTCATACACTGTCTTAAGTCCATGCAGTGATGATAGGTGCAATGAATTATGGTCTTTAGGTGCAATGAGCTATTGTCTTTAGGTGGAATGAGCTATTGTCTTTAGGTGCAATGAGTTATGGTCTTTAGGTGCAACGAGTTAGTCTTTTGTTATGGTCTTTAGGTGCAATGAGTTATTGTCTTTAGGTGCAATGAGTTATTGTCTTTAGGTGCAATGAGTTATGGTCTTAAGTTGCAATGAGTTATGGTCTTTAGGTGCAATGAGCTATTGTCTTTAGGTGCAATGAGTTATGGCCTTTGGGTTCAATGAGCTATTGTCTTTAGGTGCAATGAGTTATGGTATTAAGGTACAATGAGTTCTGGTCTTCAGGTGCAATGAGTTCTGGGCTTCAGGTGCAATGAGTTATTGTCTTTAGGTTCAATGAATTATGGTCTATAGGTGCAACAAGTTACGGGCTTATGTTAGGGGTAGCAATATACACTGATGCTGCAGTGTACGGTTGTGTTTATACGGTTGTGTGTATACGGAGGCATTCAGATAGATCAACGTTTATGAATTCAGTCTATGGAAAACACATGTGAATGTTGATGGACAATTTTGGGCACAGTGCGTTTCATTCACAAAGGCAGAGTTAGCCCCTTTTCTCCATGTATCTTTCTGACTCTCCTTGGTTGATTGTATTCAGCTAGCAGTTAGATTTTAAACAATTCTTCCTGTACCAATATCATTATCACCAGTTCATTACTATCATTACACAGGCATACCATGATCACTTCTCCTCATCCTCTACACCCATCCTCCTCACGGCCATTTCATAGCCCTCCTCCACGATTCATAAAGACCAAGTGTTAACACAATCATTCATCATCAGCACAGGGGCTTCCAGGTCATCAGGGGCTTAAATGTTATCAACACAGGTTAGTTATTAGATTTTTACCTGTCTTTTGTCAGTGCAAAAGTCCAAGATGTGAAGTAAGGGTATGGAAAATCACTTTCGTATACAGAAATAGGTGTCCATTATGTATCCTGGCCATTGTCAGTTGTGCAGTATTTGGAAGTACAAGCCTGTCTTCTGGTAGATTTATTGATGTCCAATATCCACACATTCATCCAACTGCATACTATTCCAGAAACATGTTCTCAGCATTATGCTAATAGATAATATTGTCTTGTGTCCATAGTCCACACTGTCGCTAGTTAGCAGTTGTTTCCATCATTTTTAGCTCCGGGTTTAAATGGTATGACATTATTTTTTGTTAACTGTGTCCGTGGTAAAGGAAGTATTTCTTATTCACAAGGTACATCATCATGAATTGACTACAGTCTTATTCTAAATAGAGATTAATTTGTTCTAGCTGTCAGCATTCGCAAAGCAACTTCTTTTGGGCACCTGTGCCTCTATGGGTCAGTCAGAACGATAGTCTTACCATTGCAACATAAGCCTTCCATTCATGGATCGCAGGTTTGAGCCCGGTTTCCTACCCTATTAAACTTAAATTGCTTGCATCATAGTGAAAGTTCAGTGCAGCATTGTCCATATAAGTGAAATAATCTTGAGCGTGGCGTAAAGCACCAAACAATCAATCAATCAGTGCGGCATTAGTTCAATCTGGTATTGTTGTCGGTCGGATGCTTCTTCAGTGCAGTATAAGAAATATCATAAATACTTCTCCATGTAAACCAAAATATTGTCAAATGCAGCTTTTAATTCAAGCTAATGAATCTTAAATTAAACTATAAACAAATACTATCAACATATTTAAAAATTCACATTCTTTGTGTTCACGAACAAAAGACATTCGGAGCACAAGTCTCGTAAAAATTCCAGAAATTTCTTGTCACCTTTGCTGTTATTGCTCATGTGGCTGAGCGTTTCCCGTTCTAACATGGTGTTTACATTTGATATTCTTTTAATCGTATGAGGGGGCCTCTGTGGCTCAGTAGGTAGAGCGTTGGACGAACAGCCTTCCACCAATGGGACGCGGGTTCGAATCCCACAGAGTCCCCAAAAAATAATTGGAAAATTTTCTGACTGGGTTTTCACTCGAACGACCTGTGTGGGATGGTTGCCAGTTACCACTGGAAGGCTGTGTGTTTCCTCCGGGCATAGAGCCTGGTTTCCTCCCACAATAAAACTGGCAACGCCGCTATATAAGTGAAATAATCTTGAGAGCGGTGTAAAACACCAAACAATCAATCATTCAATTTAATTGTATGTTAGTACTGGCAATATTTTATCAACCCAAGAGTCCAAGGCACTTTGTTGATATTCAAATAAGTTTTGCTCTCCTGTATGGTAATAACTAAAAACAAATGACTAGGCAAAAACATGTTCCCAGTATTTAGACTCTGAGATACCAATTGACTAGTGCAGGATTGGGAGTTTATTTCAGGCACAGAGCCTGATTGGTTCCCTATACAAACTGAATTTTCTTGAATATGGTAAACAGTCAAAATATCAAAATCTGCGCCAGTAGTATTTTGTACCCCATCTCAACTAACCATGCAGTAGACAGAATAACAAAAAAATTCACAAGGGGGAGGAGGAGGGGTTGGGTACCTTTATTTGATTTGTTTGGCTAGTAGATAACTATTTTTCCTTTATTTGACTTGAACTGCATTGTGTGGTGTACTGGATAATTTGTATCGGCCTATTAAGCTGTGTTTGCCTCATACTCTGAGCTTACTGTCAATGTATAAATCAGCGTGGGTTATTCTCAGTGGCAAAGAAATTTCAATAAGTTTTTATTTGCTTTAAGTGGCATGAGCTGCCAAAATGTTGATATTTTGAGGTTAAAACAGAATGTTGAAATTATTGTCTATTTTTCTCAAGATGTATAATTCAGAAGCTTTTTCGAAAATGTATGATAAAGTATTGTTTTGAACTAAGTTTGGCTTAGAATGAATGAATAGTCGTCCCGGTTGTTTAAATTTTGTTTACTTTTTGGACACGTTTTCTGTTCGTACAGGCCATATACTGTATGGATTTTCTTCATTCCAACGACAATCATTTAGTATTTCGATGGCCCTCAAAGCCTCTTACTGTCGTGACAATCAGAAATTATGAAAAAAGTGTGAATTTTGGCAGCTCATGCCACTTAAACAAGATCAGAATGTATCAAATAAGGGCTGTGGAGGGATGATCTACCAAAAACCTTTGAAACTTTGTGAATCTATTTTACAGCAGCTGTTTAAGGTTTAAGTCAATGTTAATTCCAGTATATTTATAAATCAATCCGTAAAATGTGAAGAGACCAAACAGGGAGAAGAGAGATGGCTTCTGCCGCCAACAAAGGCGCCAAAACTATCTTAGAAATCAAACTTGTGGACAGAACACAAAAGAAGACTCAGTGTAGTAACTTGATTAACATGTAGATTATGTGGAACGGTTGCAGATATCAGGCTAAGTTGTGTGAAAAATTCCTCTGAAACCAGTACTGTATTTTTGTCCTAATAGGACTGAAATGATGTCGAGAGCAATGTTAAATTTTCTCTCACTGACTCGCTCACGCACTCACCGTCTTCATGTCAGGGCAACTGTATAAGGGAAATAATCAGAACTTGCAGGTAACATCAACTAGTTTCCTAAAATGATAAGATCGGAAAATATGCACATATGCTTGAATCAAACTCCATCCCAAAACATTTTTACTTCGATGATATAATATAAAATGAAGCTCCACTCTGAGAAATTCAAGAAAACTGGCTTAATCACATTGAAATAAAGATTTCCTTACACAACCAAAGTGCCTATTAAATATATATGGAAAACTTGGGGAGAATTTTAACATTTAATGCACACTACTAAGGATTTGATGAGAAAATAAAAATAAAAAAAACCTTAAGAAATGGAACTGCTGAATAAAGACAACAGTTTCTCAATCGGTAAAAGAAGTCATAAATGCAGTAAGCTGCTGCACTGTTAACAAGTTGAAAAAAAAACAGAGAAAAGGTGCAGACAAAGGCTATTTGAATCCATTCTGACCAAATAAATCTTCACAAATTTCTGAGTGGATCTCACTCGGTCGACGTATGTGGAAGAGTTGCCGGGTACCCGTCAAAGGTCGGGGGCTTCCTTCCCAACTTAACCTGGCAACGCCGCCATATAAGTGAAATAACCTAGAATGTGGCGTAAAAAAAAACAACAATCCAATGAAAGTGAAAAAATATTGGACTTGATGGGCCCTGTGTGGAATGATCAGAATGATTGCTTTGTCACAGTTTCCACCGATGGTCCGCATGCACCAGTCTGTTCCACCAAAAATTCTGCTAATAAACAAAGTTCAATAGTTGCCATGGTTCCCATAAAAATGTTTTTTTCTGAGTACAAAATGTGCTCTTCAAATTGCACTTTTCTGCTGTGATACTGGACGTGCTTCATGGGAAATAAATGAAGCATCGTCAAAATTATTTCATAGGGTCGATAAAATGTCCTAGTTTAAAGCTGCAGTGTACATAAACTGAGCTTCAATATTCAGTCCACAAAGTCATATTTTTTTGTTGCTTTATTATTATCTTTTAAGAAATTAAAGAAAAAAATAATGATTTTTGTTGAGGAGGGAAGGCTTAGATTTAGAATCCATGTCTTTGTATCCAGGGGTGGAGTCTTCTAGGGACACAAATGATTAAGGGGGGGTGGGTGGGGGGGGGGGGGGGGGTAGGAGGGCTTAATGTCTAGGAATATATGGGACTGCAGTTCTCTTTGTGAAATGTTTGGCAGGTATCATCAAAACACTTTGAGATTTCCTCTGGGCAGGAGGCTTTGATTCTCCCCTGCCAGTAAACAAGGAAGTATATATAAGGGAAATAATGTTGAGTGTAGCATAAAACATCAATCATTCACCAAAGGGCATTATGACTGTTAACTTAATGGAAACTGCTATAAATAACACCTTGAACTGTAACTCCAGCAATAAGGATTTGCAGGTTTTTGTGGCTGGTTGAAAAATCTCATTGCCACATAACCTCAGCTTGCAAAAATCCCGGTTTCCTCTCGCACTAAGCACTACTATATACTGGGGTAGGTGAAATAATCTTGATTTTGTTGTTAATCAGATTTAAGCCGCTGCCCAGATATATTGTCTATACTCTCATCACATAAGTTCTACGACTGGCTGAATTACTGTATTGACTCAACATAGTTAAATGTTGTATCGGTATCGACCAAGTTTGTTGGTTGCCAGCTGAAGGTCTGTTTTCTCTTTAACAAAGGGCTTGATTTAGTCCTGTTTGCGGAATTAGCATGGAAGAACATTTAAGTATATCCCAATGAATTCCCTCATAACTATTCTCATCTCCTCATACTGAACACTCAAAAGAAATTCTTTTAAGACATAACAAGGCCTCCGTGGCTCAGTAGGTAGAGCGTTGGACACTCAATGCAAACAGCCTTCCAACAATGGGTCGCGGGTTCAAATCCCACTCAGTCCAATAAATTGAAAATTTTCTGACTGGGTTTTCACTGTAACGACCTTTGTGGGATGGTTGCCAGTTACCACCGAAAGGTTGTGTGTTTCCTTCCACAATAAAACCGACAATGCCGCCATATAAGTGCAATGATCTTGAGCGCGGCGTAAAACACCAAACAATCAATTTTAAGACCATGGCTCTTACCTTCCCTTTTGCAGACATATTTCTGTTCTCCGAGAACCCTTTTCCTTCATCCTCAAAGTTGCCAGGTACTTGACAAAGGTCTGGGGGTTCCACTCTAAACCTGGCAACGCCGCCACATAATTTAAATAATATCGAGTTGGGCGTAAAACATAAATCAATCCTCCATCCTCCAAAAGAAAAAAAAAAGGATGAACTTAATCTTTAGTGAGGAATAGACCACCATTCATATAACATAGCTCTCTATAAAATAATAAGTTTGGAGCTTTGAAAGCCAAAAGTAAGTAATGGGGGTGAAAACCTTCACATAACACCATTGCAGACTAACCTAGATTTATTTGTCACAAGCTTTCTAATATAGCTCTGTTACTTCAGGTTTTTGTGTTTTCTCTGTAGAACAGGATTGGTTGTCATGTTGCCAATGTTCTTTTCTTCTCTTCTTGATATATCTGACCATGATAGTATGAAATTCTGTTCCTTTGTGAAAAAACTTGAATCGTCAAAACAGGGACAACCTATTAGGTGTTCAACCAATGGTTGTAGGGATCTGGTTAGCAATTTTGTTGTGTGGTTGCTCAGTATTCACTGCACTTAATTCTATCCGTTTATGTGAATACCCATTGAATAAGATATGCATTCTGATTTTTGTTTGTGATTAGCAACCAACAATTAATCATTTCATTTCTTTATTTCTCAGGCGCCAATTGATCCCCACCAGTTGCTTAAGGCACTGGCCCCCCTTCTTAGTAAGGATGGTGCAATAAAAAGTGCTGTAGAGGCCAAAAGAATTATCAGGTAATACTTGAGTTTGTTCAATTTATTTTATCACATTTGCGTTATCAAATTAATGTTATGTATCTTACTTGGCGCCATTTGTTGAATGGTTCTTGTTACCCGCCAATGTTCATTGTCTACCTCCAGACCAAATCACTGGTTTCTTCCCCCACTAAACCTTTCCAACAACTCATACATGTGATATAATCTGGAGTGTGACGTAAATCACCAAGCAATCCTATCTTATTGGCAGGATAGTTCAGATTTTATGTGATGGTATTTTAATGAGCGTAATCCAGCTGAACATTGTGGAAGTTTCATGCTCCTATTGATTTGAATATTTTGTTTTGTAATTGTTATTTAGTTTGATGCGTGATGCCAACAAACTTGTCTGCAGATGTGTTTATGTGAATATATTAAAAGCTACGGACTCTGTAGAAGTCTTAGAAATGTAAGTTTACCTTTCAAATTTATTGAATTATGAACTGAACTGAAGAAACAAAATTGCTGCCTGCTGGCCCACTGCTGCTCTGGCTTTCAGCTATCTCGTATTTTTACCAAAGTTAACAATTTGACTTAGATTCCATCTGTATTTTATTAATGGACATTTATACCCAAGTTAACATTACCAGATAAACACCATTTAGAAACCAGAGTGTAAGAAACTTTAAGTTAAGAATTTTCTTTAAATGCAGTAAGAGAAATGATCATGTGGTATGATAATTAAATAACCAACAAAGACGTGTTCTACTTTGTTTTGTCACGTTACAGGTTAATGGAAAGTGGTATGTGGGACATATTAAATAACTGGCTGCAAGAGTCAACAGAAGGGGAGAATACTCCATTTCTGGCTGAACTACTCAAGGTCTATAAACAGCTACCTGTGACGGTAGAAATTATGAAACAAAATACAGCGGCCAAAACCATCAAACAGATCTCAAAGTCAAAAGATGATAGTAAGTCTGCCTTTAAGCTCATACTTGTGGGGATGGCAAATGTTAAAAAAAGAGGAGACATATTCAGTGAAACAGTTCTATGACATTCAGACATTTGTATCGTCACAAAGACAAGCGTTTTGATTGATAGTCAAGCCCAGTTTCCTCCCTCACTAAACCTGGCAACCCCACCATATAAGTGAAATAATCGTGAGTGGGGCATAAAACCTCAATCAAACAACCTTTGGTACATGTAGGCATTCTGTGAAGCCAAATTATGTTATTAATGTGTCATTGAATGATAGTTAGATGGCTTCGTTGTAGATTTAATAATAGGACAGTACAATAATTAATAAGTGTGCATTTTAATTTTTATTATCTGCATTCTTAATTTACGTTTTCTATCCGCTAACATAAGATTACTCCTTTATTTCAGCATTAAAAGTATTAGCTTCCAGCATTGTTGATACTTGGATGCAAAAGATTCGAGAAAAAAGCTCGACTGATCCTTCCAACAACAACGGTAAGTTTTTAACATTGGTCACTCACTAGCATTTTTTGGTGCTATTTTACTTGAATTTGAAGCTTAACTTAAATTTTGGGATGTAAAATCACTTTAAAATGATAGTGTAAAAGACATTGTATTTATTGCATTATGAAAAATGTTATATTTTTTATTTTAATTGAACTCTATGACTTTGTTTTCAGATGCCAAGAATTTAAAAAAGAAGAAAAAACTTCACAAGGGGGATAAATCTGATAACTCCAAATCTTCAGATAGTAATAAATCTGAGTCCGACTCTAAGGAGAAACGGTCTCATTCAAACCATGTTCATCATCGTCATTCACGTTCAAGTAGTGATAGTGTGGAAATGACTGATGCTAAACTAGAGACTTCTAATAAGGGAGATAAGTCAGAATCTAAAACTGATGCTTCTGGTGATGTAAAGAAACGTGCTAGGACTGTGAAAGTTCAACCTCAAAGGTTCAGATCTACAGGTAAGGTTTCTGTATTCTGATTTCTGATTTGTATCCACGGAAGGTCTAGTATTTAGACCTCAAGCCATCATGGACTAATAGTTTCACCAATGGGAGACTCTCACCAAATACATTAGCCCATATACTCCTTTAGATTGGCGTGTTCGAATCCCACTCAGTCCAAAAAAATTGGAAAATTTTCTGACTTGGTTTTCACTCGAACGCCCTATGTTGGATGGTTGCCAGTTACCAACGTAAGGTCGTGGGTTTCCTCCGGGCATAGAGCCTGGTTTCCTCCCACACTTAAACTGGCAACGCTGCTATATAAGTGAAATAATCTCGAGCGCAGCGTAAAACACCAAACAATCAATCAACCTTTAGATTGGCTTTGATTTGTCCAGAAACATAAAAATGATTATAAAACGGCCATTAAGGGACTTGATATTCTTATAGCCTGGATGTTCCCAGGTTCCGTAGCTCTGTGTTGAAGGATTATTATAGATTTTTAATTTAACTTCATGTGTTACAGGTGTAAAGGATTTTAAGTAAAATTAAATAATCACTATTTTGTTGTATGTTTTATTACGTAACTTGAAGATTTTATTGTTTAGGTTTGGAAGAGCCCTCATTACCTCCGCCAAAGAGAAAAAATACTTCAGATGTCCCTAATAAATCGTCAGCAGCTAAAAGAACGAGGTATGCCGACATTGATCATATCTTCATTTATATCCATTCTATTTCTAGTTCACATCAGGGACTTTGTTCAAAGGTCCTTTAACTTGCTGACCGTTAACAGACTGGGGCTGGTTGTTCAAAGAAAAATATCTTAGATGATGTCGTGCCACAAAGGAATTTTTACGTTATGTCATTTAACCTGCTATTAACCTTTTTTTTTTTTTAACAAACTGTTAGTAACTTTTGGCTAATATTTTGTCAATCAGTCCATTTGATATCAAATATCTTTAATCCACAGTATTGAAAAGCCTGATAAGTCAAGTGAACCACCAGAGAAAAAAAATCGACCTCTTGTCAACACAACACTGGCATCTAGTCTCGCATCTTCCAGTTTAAACAGTTTAACTTCCACCACAACAGGGACTACAACAACAACAGCAATCACACCTCCAGCCATGTCTCCTACAGAAATACACGAAAAAATCAAAATCATTCCTCCAAAACCCATGCGTAAGTAAATGTTCTGTAAACTAAAAGATTTATAATCTGGTTTAGGAAAATACTCCATGTACTTTGTTTCTCAGTGATATTTTTGAATAACTAGGTCAAGGTTTTTATCCCTAGCTTAAAGAATAAACGTTTTTTAAATACTTGTGTAAATTATTCACAAAACTTTGAGAAATCAGTTGTCATTTTACTACGGGTTAATTCATTTCTAAGATGTTTGATAACCTTTGCTTTTCCTTTTCCATAATAAAACGTCTTTAAACGTTGAAGTATTTCTTTTTATCATTGTGAAACAGCCTCATCAAAACACAAGGTGATGGACAGCTCGGGATTTATGGATGCTTTGATATCAGGACCAACATCAATCACATTTAAACGGAAAAAGAAACCTCCAACCGTAACGACTAACAATAAAACGCCAACGTCTGGGGCACCAGCTACCCCCACCACTCCTCCCACCCCACTGTCTCCTAATACTGCAATGGCTCAAAAACTACCCTCTGTACCATCAGTAAGTAATTATACATCTCAGGGCTTAACAATTGCACCTTCATGCAACCCATGGCAACCAAAATTTAAAGATGGGCTATTTAACATGTACTGTCCCTTACATTGAACGGGACAACCATATAATCTTTACGGTGGTGAAGTTAATGAACTCTGCTGTGATTTGAAATTACTTCAATTTTAGTCGTGGAAGCGATTCTGTCATATATTTACCCTTTATTCAATTCCAATTTTAGTGAAATTTTAATCGAAAAAGGCGTGCTTGGTAATAAAGTTCACAAAAAATAAGTTTTTATATAAGTATATATATTTTTTGTTGATAGTTTTATAAGGACACCTTGGAAACAACTGAAGGTGACCCGGAGACCAAATCTGAAGAGAAAGACCCATCTAGAAGTCCATCTCCAACAGAGGATGCAGAGAAAACAGCAGAACCTGCCACTGATGATGTCAACGGTTCGGAAAACTCAGCTGATCCACCGAAAGGTAAATAATACCTGTGCCACTTTGCTCCGACAAACATTGAGAGAGGTTAGACAAATTCAGCTAAGTGCCTTTGTGACGTCATGATATTCGTAACGTCAAAAAGTCGCCAAGCTGGATTTGTCTAACCTTTTCCAACATTGGACCTGTGCGACGTGTTGCTGGCAAACCGGTTCATTTCTATGTAACAGCTGTTTAGCGCAGCGCTAAGTCTAAATCAGCAAAAGTTTTTTAAATGAATACCTGATTCTGTTGAAACACTATCGCAATCTGCAGCCATGTGTTGAATGTAATTCCAAATAAACAATGATAATACTGGTTCTTAAAATTTTGGCAAGTGCTTGAATAACTTGCGAAATTATTTAATGTTAATAATTTGGAAGAAAACATAAAGTATGTAATGCATAAGTTTATGTTAACTATTTTTAGAAGACACAGCCAGTGATAAAGCTGAAGTCAATGGAGAAACAAGTGATGTCAGTTCAAGTTCAGGCAGTCTTCCATTTAAACGAAAAAAGAAGAAAAAGTCCGTCACATGGGCTGAAGAGCATCGAATACGACAAATATTTTACTTTGAACTGGATGAAACAGAAAGAGGTGAAAAGAGGCTTGATTTTCAAATTTGATGATTTTGTGTAGAAGAAAGATGGATAGATCAAATGGAACTTTAGTTCTAGATTCATTCGGATATAAACTGTCCATATACAGGTTTTCATTTCTTATATCTGTTGTAAAATACCGAAAATTTGAAGTTAAAAACAAACGAATCTCTTGTCTGGTCTACTACTTGGAGCAGTAATTGTGACGTCGCTAAATTACGTCATTTGAAAGTAATTGGCAAATCACCTATTTAAAAAAAAATGTTTTGGTGATGTAAAGCGACATCTTCATTTCTAATAAAGATAGTAAAAGGGTTTTTGGCTCAATCCTTATGATTATTCTTTATTTCTTGTTTTTCAGAGAATGTTAACAAACCTAAGGATTTCAATGCAATGAAGAAACAAGAGATGATGATGGATAGAAGAGTAAGAAAAACTAACAATTCTAAATATCATTGCAGTTAAAAACTTTAAAGCTTCTTCCCATAACACCATGGTGTTCTTAAAGATACTGTTAAAGGTTTTATGAACAACCATTGGAAATATTTTCAAATTTGCGACAAATGTGTTATAGAACATATACTTCACCAATTTTTGTGCCGAACATACAAAATTTGTTGCCAAATTTGCAGCTCCACAATGATTGCGAAAGTTAATTATCTCAGTTACATATGACCTCACTTTTGACAAGTAGTTATGGGAAATATGCATATTTTCTCCTCACTTTTTTAGTCCATTAATAAACACAAACCAGTTTAAAGCTCTGGACCCTGTTTCACAAAGCGGCGTAGCGTAAGTTTTGTAAATGCCTTAGCAACCCATACTGTAGAGATACATTAGTATGAAAGTTACGCAAAAAATACATCTACGCCGCTTTGTGAAACAGGCTCCTGATCCTTTAAGACTGAACAAAAAAGTAAAAGAATAAAAAAAAAAGGTATTTCATATGGATTGATGTATTGGAGGATCCTCAACTGCTTATTTTCTTAGTCAGAATTCATGATCTAATAAAAAGTCCTGAAATATACATGATATTGCGGTCTATAATCTTTATTATGTAAATTTGAAAATAAATAGAAATGAATTCTGTTTGAGTATCATTGTAATCGTTTGTTTTGTTGTGTATTTCAGACAATAGAGACGGCAAAACGTTTGAGTCATGACAACATGGTAGAATTTATGCCTGTAAGTATAAACTGAAAATTATCTTACTTTTCCATGACATTTTCTGAATGGATTCTATCAAGGAAATTCCTTCGTGACTGTATGCTGTTTTACCTGCTGATGAAGGAATACCATTGAAGCTTCAAACAACTGGCCCGTTCAATGTCCATCTATAACAATTTCCTAAATGAATCAAACCTTGACATTTTTAGTAAAAAAGAAGTTTTCAACAACCAGGTTAAAGCAGCATTGTTTGACAAATAATTGAATTTCCCCTGTAAATTATTATAAATTATCTTTATAACCTTAAATTTTCTGTAAACAATTTTTACTATTTATTTATCTATGTAAGCGCTTTTGCACCTGTTTATTTTTACCTGTGTGTTTTATATATGTTCGTTGTTATCAAATTGTTATCTGCCCTGTAACTGGACTGAGTCTGTTGGTGCTGTCTTTCTCAACAATAAATCAATGATATGCAATCTTGTAATGATCTTGGTCGGAGGGACAGATTCTAACATCCTACCTATACCATGTAAGCCAGTGGGCAACAATCAGAATTAACCCAAGCGTTTGGGGTTTCCTCTTGTCGAAATCCCTGACTTCCTAAATCACTAATAATTTTGAGCTGTGCATAAAACATTACTCATTGAAAGTTAACAGGGATGGTTTCTATAAACTCGATATCAATAATAAAAACAATTTCCTTCATTTCAGTGGCGTCGTCCTATTCCAGTATTTGGTTTAGCTGCTATGATAGCTGTGACTAGTACAGAGAAAGAGATACAAGCTCAGAGAGAACAAGGTGTTCTGCAGGCTCTCTTCTTCTCCAAACAAATGTAAGTGGTATAATTCTGCCAGCTTGCCAGCATTTTGTCGAGGGATTCATGGTATTAACTCCAATGGCTAGTTAATAAGTGTTTTACTATACCTATTTCTACGTATTGAAAGCATTTTTTCATGGGTTGCTTTCTCGATGTTCTAAAATTCTTGCAAATTTGAATCTGATAAATCTAAGAAGCGATGTTTGAATAGGGAGGCAGAAGATCTATATCACATGATTAGACATTATCCATTGAAGACCCTTGTAAAATGCCTTCTTATAGAACTATCTATTTGGGACTCCTCTTGAGGTCATACATTGAAAATTGTTGACCAGGCATGTGGTGTGTATTAACCTATTAAATGGAAGTATGGCTTATATAATGATACCAGGTTTTATATTTAAGCTCCTGATATACACTTTGAACTGTGTTTTTAAATGACACGTTTAACAAAAAAGACAATGTGAAGTTTACCTTTATTATTTGGTTGACAACCTGTTGAGAACTATTTATGACCATGTCGTTGAGTGTGGTGCAAAACTTCAAGCAATCAATCTAACAATATCTGTCAGTGCAGGGCAGAACATCAATCAATCAACCTAAAAGAATGTTTGAGTGTGGCGGAATACACCAATTTATCTAACAATACCTTTGGATACAGGACGGAGCATAAATCAATCAATGAATTTCCTTGAATGCAGTATAAAACATCAATCCCTCTAAGAATGTCCTTGAGTGGGACACACTGTGTGAATCACTGTAACAATGTCTGTTATCTTGCCCAGGTTACCTGATACCCCAGCAGAGCCAGAGATGGAGAATGTTGAGAGAACAGAACCTGTGGTTATACCACTGGATGATGTAAGTCAAACATAATGATTGATCCATTGATGGAACAGTGGGAAATGTAGATTTATGGATTTCAGCGTCATTTTGAACTCCTATCAATAGGTTGTGGGTTTAAATCGCACTCAGATAAGCATTAAAAAGACAAGATCTTCTTTCTTGTCTCCGATCATATCTTTTCTGAAATTGCATGTGCATAACAACATCAGGTCCAACGTTTTCCCTGTGCATAAAGACAACTTTCTTCACCTATAAACCTGTCAATGCCTTCATATAAGTGTAATAGTATGTAGAACAGCAACCAGTAACCTACAAACTCTTTCTGATGAAAGATTTAAGATATTAACATTGAACAAGCAACCTTACTGGATCATTGATTATCTCTGAGTAAACCATTAACTAAACAAAAAGACGAACAGCTTTTTAAAACCACTGAACATCTGTTGTTGATGTGCGTAGTCAAAAACTTTATTTATAGGGAGCGGGAGTAACGTGACAATTCCACAAATTTCCTGTCACCGGGGTTGTCATTACTCATGTGGGGAGCCTTTATCGTTCAATTCTGACATTGGCAGAACAAAAAAACGGCAATCGAACTGACGTCATCTGTCACCGGATATCGCGAAATCTCTCAGTAGACTATCAGGCCCTTTTGTCGGTGTGTTACAAAACCAACATTAGCTGCCATTGGCTAAGCATGCCAACTTTAAAATAACTAATAGTAATCTAACCGATAAATCATTTAATTTTGCACTGTTTGTTTAACAGGAGAAATCAGGTGGAGAAGAATATCATTATACTTATGACCAGGTAGCTCAGCCACCACAAGAAGGGACCATGGATTTAACACAGTTACTTGCCAAAACCACTGGTATGCCGATCCCACCAGACATAGCTAAACTGTTATCTACTATACAACATGGTGGTCTATCACAGCCAGTGGTACAAGACAACCCACAGCTACTCGCTACTGTACAGAACTTTATATCCTCTGTTATGGTAAGTAATAATAATGAATTAAGATTTATTTTTAAATTTTCAAGAGTATCTAGTTAATGGGGGGATTTTTTCATTAGAATAGCCAACCCGATGTGGTATTGTTCCTGGTATGTGTCGTATGTACCACCGGAAAGTCGTGGGTCTCCTCCGGGCCTAGAGCCCGGTTTCCTCCCACATATTATAAAACTGGCAACGCCGCCATATAAGCGAAATAATCTTGAGCGTGGCGTAAAAGCCGTAAAACACAAATTCTACCCCTCCTGCATGTGCGTGCCGTGTGCAAATATACATGTTAAGTAGAGATGACTTTTCAAACAACATCGAGTCTGTATTGCACTATCGGCTGGTAGGTTTACCTCCCCCGGAAGAAGTGATCTTTTGCTTGTTATCATACAAAATGAAGGATTTAACCTGATAATGTTGTGAGTGTGGTTATATTCTGTCCTTTTATATTGAAAACTGGGCTGTCATGAACGTATACAGTCACCAAAGGGTTGATTTCACATTCTACCCCTCCTGCATGTGCGTGCCGTGTGCAAATATACATGTTAAGTAGAGATGACTTTTCAAACGACATCGAGTCTGTAGTGCATCACCGTTGCACGTGACCAAAGCTTATCGTTGATTGGTTAAAAGTTCCCAATCTGTCCGTCACTTTTTCCTCATTTTTCTCAATTATCGGGGTAGAATCGACTTTAATACCTTCGTCTTGGTGTTTATTGCGTAACCCGATACCGCTGGACGTTGGTTCGCACCTCGTCAAACCCCTCGAATGCTGCGCATTCTCGTGGTTTGACTCGGTACGAACCAACGTTCAGCGGTATCGGGTTACGCAACAAACACCGCTACGGCGGTATTAAACCCTTAAACAGTTCCCCCGATAGCGTCGTCAGCAACCCAGCTTGTCAAAGCGGTAGCCATAGTGACATTATGTCATTCTGCTTCAAAATATCTGGGTCAACCGTTGCACGTGACCAAAGCTTATCGTTGATTGGTTAAAAGTCCCCACTCTGTCCAGAGGGAGGGAAAAGGAACGGCAATCAACAACAGGTCACTGTTTCCTAATTTTTCTCAATTATCGGGGTAGAATCGACTTTAATACCTTCGTCTTGGTGTTTATTGCATAACCCGATACCGCTGAACGTTGGTTCGCACCTCGTCATACCCCTCGAATGCTGCGCATTCTCGTGGTTTGACTCGGTACGAACCAACGTTCAGCGGTATCGGGTTACGCAACAAACACCGCTACGGCGGTATTAAACCCTTAAACAACCAACTCCACTAAACTTGGTGAAACGGCCATTTTAATGAACTAAAATAATCTTGAAAGCAAAAAGCACCCATCAATGTTTTAAGTAGTTAATACAAGTTGTAGTTTAGACCATATCATAATCATTTTCTTCTCCTTTTTTGTGATAAAATTGATTATTTTTAGGTAAGTGCAGAATTTTTAGACGCTGTACACTTTTTTATTTGCTGTGGAAAAGTAATGGGGAAAATGGACCCTGGAAGTTGTCCTACTGAAGTATTGTTATTTATAGTTAGTATGTAACTATGTATGATAATTAGGACTGTGCCATATTATGCCTGGTTATATTTTGTCTTCTGACTCAAATTGAGAACTTGTAATATAATGGTGTTGGTTTTATTTGTACTTCAGAGTAAAGACAACCCTGATGAGAACACTGAACAGTTGAGAAAACTCTTAGAACCTTTACAGGCTCAGTTTGGTAAGAAAATACTAAACCTCAAATTTACACCTTCTCAGAGAAATACCCAACCATGACAAAATATTCTTGTTTGGCGCAGCTTGTGTCAATTTTAGTCAAGACTATGGAAATAAAGAATATTAACAGTTGCTGTATGTTTTGGCCTATTAAGTGATCATCAAGATAAGACTGAAATAATGTTGAACACAACTTAAATCTTCTCTCACTCACTCTTAGTTTAAAGTGGCATAAGCTGCCAAATTCACACTTTTTCATAATTTCTGATTGTCACGACAGTAAGAGGCTTTGAAGGCCATCGAGAAACTAAATGATTGGCGATATGACCTGTACGAACCGAAAACGTGTTCGAAAAGTAAACAAAATTTAAATAACCGGGACGACCTTTCATTCATCCTAAGCCAAAGTTAGTTCAAAACAATACTTTATCGTACGTTTTCGAGACTAGAAGACTAAAAAGCTTCTGAATTATACGTCTGAAGAAAAATAGTCAATAATTTTAACATTCTGTTTAAACGTCAAAATATCAACATTTTGGCAGCTCATGCCACTTTAAAATACTTGTCAGCTTCCAGCCTTATTTTCATGCATGCCACCTTTGCTAGGAATGGTTGGACCAATGGGAATGGAGGGAATGCCTCCGATGGGTGGACCCCACATGGGTGGTCCTATGGGACCCCCACCCCCTGGCCTCTTAGGGATGGCACCTCCAGGATTTAGACCTATGGGAATGAGGCCCCCTGCCCCACATGGTGGCCCTGGTCCCGGACCAAGACCCCGTTTTCAAGGTGAGTGTATTCGCCGAGAATATTTTGTACTCTTTTTGAAAATGTGATTTGATTGAAGTTTTTTGTTGCACTCAAGATTATTTTGCTCAAAAAGGCAATTATTGAGGTACAAAACCTGGCTGTGTGCAATATGAGCAGGAATCTCCAATGTATTTGTATGGAAAGGTCCTCATAACAAAACTGTTCCTATCATCACTCTACAAATCTGAAACACAGGCATATG
Source organism: Lepidochitona cinerea (assembly GCA_963971465.1). Lineage (NCBI taxonomy): Eukaryota > Metazoa > Mollusca > Polyplacophora > Chitonida > Tonicellidae > Lepidochitona > Lepidochitona cinerea. The sequence continues at coordinate 27,250,364 of OZ020563.1, read as the reverse complement.
TATGTCAACATATGTTATTTTAGATTAATCTAAAATGCAGTTTGAAGTAAATTGGTGAAATATATTTACTAGTTAGTTTGAACCTCTGAATGTGTTAGGAGAATAGGGACACTGTCCTCAGCTATATCAGTGAAACTCAGGCCTTGAATTCAGGATCATTTGGGGCTCCGTCCTATTTCCCAGGCCAGTTTTGCCTTGGTAGTATCACTTAACCTGGAAAAACAAAAAAGGCACAGAGGCTTCCATGGCCTTCCATAAAATTTAGGGGCCTCCGTGGCTCAGTAGGTAGAGCGTTGAACGCTCAATCCGAACAGCCTTCCACCATTGGGTCGCGGGTTCGAATCCCACTCAGTCCAAAAAAAAATTGGAAAATTTTCTGACTGGGTTTTCACTCGATCGACCTATGTGGGATGGTTGCCAGTTACCAACGGAAGGTCGTGGGTTTCCTCCGGGCATAGAGTCCGGTTTCCTCCCACAATAAAACTGGCAACGCCGCCATATAAGTGAAATAATCTTGAGCGCGGCGTAAAACACCAAACAATCCATAAAATTTAGGCTGTTGATATAACTGGGGTGTAAAATCTTGGTGAATAAAACAAATTGTCTGATTTGACCGCATCCACGCTGCTTTGGTTTATTCTGTATTTCACACACCAGCAAAGGGGGCAGATGGTCAGTTTTGATAATCTTAAAAATCTTGTACAGGGGTCGATTTACCATGTTTCACTGTACAAGTTAATCTGGTCATCATTCTATCGAGTTGTCTTTTCTTCATTTAGGTCCTCCACAAGGCCCCAGTGGGCACCGACCTAACATGCCCTATCAGGATGAATGGGATGAGAACTTAAGAGGGGGTCCACCTGCAGGCTCCATCAGACCCCATGGCAGACCAGGTTTTCCTGTAATGAGAGGAAGGGGTGGCCCTCCACCTCGAGGGCGAGGAAATTTCCAAAGGGGACGTGGAAGAGGTAATTTAAAGTTTTATATCAGTAATTTTCTGTTTCTAGTTTTCACATTTTATCAGGCCGATGTTAGTAGATTGAATCTGCAGAAATTCAGAGATTTTCTCCCTGGGCAAAGATGTCTGGCTTTAATAGGCACATTTTTCTATGAATCCAAGTGGAACAAATCTGATAGTTAAAGCTCTATCTTTGGAAGAACTATGTGGGATGGCTGCCAGTTACCAACGGAAGGTCGTGGGTTTCCTCTGTGCATAGAGCCCGGTTTCTTCCCACAATAAAACTGGCAACGCCGCCATATAAGTGAAATAATCTTGAGCGCGGCGTAAAACACCAAACAATCAATCAATCAATCTTTGGAAGCATTAGATCTCAAATTATTAACATATTTTATAGAATCATTAGACTGACTTTCCCTGTTTTTCTTTCAGGTTTCAATGGGACGGTTTGTAGACATTTTGCAAGAGGTGATTGTATGCGGGGTTCTAATTGTGGGTTTTATCACCCAGACCCTAAGAAAGGACCTCCCTTATAGTATACAGCCAACATAGGACTCTTTAACAAATTCACTTCCTTGTGTAAAAATTTCATTGTACAGAAACTTCCAAAAAATGTGTGTTGTTGTTGTCACAGTTTTCTGGTGCAAAGAATGATCATGGCAGGCGAAATATGCTCATATTTTATTTGTAAAGCGTTAACATTCATTTGTTGAACTGGTTGAATTTATTGAATCTAATAATAAGGAAATCATGTGTATAATGTGATCTCGATGAGAATGTGTTTGTAGATATCTCAAAGTATATATGTACATAAATATTGTCAATGCGACTGCTATAAATGATTAGTGCTGAGTCATTAATGGCACACGAAATAAATCCATATAACTTACATATATTTCATTTTTGTTGGTGTTCAATTTTTTGGCGAAAGAGGGGGACGGTGTTGATTTAAAATTTCCTTGTATTAAAATTCTGTTTTTAAATCATTTCATTCCACTAAACTTAGTAAAGATGTCAACATGGGTTATGCCTGCAGACAGTTGCACCAACAAGAGAGGGGGGATTATTTTCCTCTAAAGATTCTGTTTTTTTCGGGTGACCGGGGGCCGGGATTATAAAAACGTACTGTACTCAACTCAGACTCCATGCTCAACTCTCCTTGAGCATACTCCCAGGAGTTTGGATCAAAGATTGGGATTATAAAACCTTCTGAGAACGTGCTCAATTGAGTATATAAACAAGGCAATCTCAGTCAAATTGAGCACGAATTCTTGGAGCTCTCTAGGAATGGAGATAAAAATGAATGTTTGTTTTGGTGTTGTTGCAATTTTGTCAAGTCATCGGCAGGTCGACCATTCGGAAATAAGTAAAACTAAGGGCTTGTCACTTCCAAAATTAGTGTAAATAAACTAAGAAACTACAATTTGTCACTAAATATCGATAGCAACACTTATTTAGAGGGCTAGTTTACGTTGAGTCTAACTTGGAGCAAGGTCGATAGCTTGCTTAGAATTTCGTACTCAGCTGAGCACAGAAACGAACTCAACAGTTTTATAATCCCGACTTTTGAAGTGTGAGTTTGGAGTTGAGCACAAAAACGCCTTTTGAGCACAGAGTCGTGCTCAAGCAAGTTTTATAATCCCAGCCCCGGGTTGGTTGGTTGGATTGTGAATTATGGCGTCTAGTGCATCACTTTGGTCTTAAACCTGGACGACCTACACCACAAATGAATGTTTCCAATATTACATCTCACACTACACCCTCGATATTTCCACTCCCAGGCAGTGAGTGATTTTGTCATAATCAACGTGTGAAATGATGGTTCAAGTAACGCTATGACCTCACGACTTTTGTCATATGATAGTATAACTCTCATCCGACTTATTAATGCATGTCGTGGAAAAAATAATTCTTTCGTGTAAGATTGAAATTGATCTCTATGTTTTGTAAATATAACAACACATATAGGAGATGATGGCAGGCGTATCAATTATTTAGCAACATGTAAGGCTAAAAAGACAACACACACAAAATATGATCCTTCAAAAGTTACGTGTGGGATGGAGCCTGGCTTTCTCCCACAATGAAACTGGCAACGCCACCATATAAGTGAAATAATCTTGAGCGCGGCGTAAAAGATCAAACAATCAAAAGTTACGTGTTCCTTTACTTTTCTAAAGGGTACTATAATATTACCAACGTTTCAGTGTCTGGAATGTGAACAAAGATCGTTAAAATGCGTGCTATTCGACTGTTAATATAAGAAGAGGTTTCCAGATGACCATTGGTAACGTTCCCAACTCCCGCTGAATAGTGAGTTTTAATTGGGGGAACACTTTGTCGGCTTTGTTTACTGACTGAGAATGGACCTAATTTAGGTGCGCAGTACAAGACCGTTGTGGGTGCACGTCGGGTGCATTTTCGACTGTTTGCTGACTGTCGGACAGAAAAAAAGATTGATCACTTATTTTTCCACTAATCTGAAGGCAACAAAAAATCACCAACTTACGTGATGTCTCCTTTTAAAGCTTGGGGCCTCCGTGGCTCAGTAGGTAGAGCGTTGGACGCTCAATCCGAACAGCCCTCCGCCAATGGGTCGGGGGTTCGAATCCCACTCAGTCCCAAAAGATTGGAAATTTTTCTGACTGGGTTTTCACTGAGTCTTTGGATGATACGCCAATGACGCAATGTAAAAGAGGCGTGTCACAGCGGCTGGAACAGAGAAATGAACCAGTGAAGCGTCATTTTGACATACACCGAGGATACTGTACAAGCGGAAAGGGTTTATAGAAGAATGAACTATAGGCTATACGTATATAGGCCTCTAAAGCCAAGCGCACACGAGAGGCGCCGGCTGAGCTGCCAGCTATGCGTGGCCGAGGGCGCAAGCTAAAGCCTAGCGCAGACGTGAGGCGCCGGCTGAGCTACAAGGCACGCGTGGCCAAGGGAGCAGCCAAGGAGTATAGATGGACTCCTTGGGAGCAGCTACAAATTTCAGCGCAGACGATGAGCTCTCGGCTGAGGCCAGTTCCTTGTCACCCAAGTTCACTGACCTACACAAGTGTCACTACCCGTGTTACGTAATATTCTAAGTGGTCACATGATTGAATAAGTACGCGCCATTGGACTATCCCTCTTCTCAGCTCAGCCGGCAGCTCACGTAGTGCGCACACGGTGAGATTCTTGCCACGAGAGGCAAACATGCTAGATAATTTCCTCACAGCCTCGAGAGGCGAAAATCTCACCAAAATTTACGCGCACACGGGGGAAACAGCTTAGCTTCCAGGTACGCGTGGCCGGCGCCTCTCGTATGCGCTAGGCTTTAGACATTGCTTAATGACGTCATCGGGATCGATTAGGAAGGAAACATCACGGACGCAAAAAGAAATCTAAAGCCTTGCGCACACGAGAGGCGCCGGCTGAGCTACATGGCACGCGTGGCCCAGGGAGCAGCTACAGATTTCAGCGCAGACGATGAGCTCTCGGCTGAGACAAGTTCCTGGTCACCCAAGTTCACTAAGCTATATAAATGTCACTACGTGTGTTACGTAATATTCTAAGTGGTCACATGATTTAATAAGCACACGCGATTGGACTATAGCCTATAGCGCACACGAGAGGCGCCGGCTGAGCTGCCGGCTGCGCGTGGCTGAGAGCTAAGCTGTTTCCCCCGTGTGCGCGTAAATTTTGGTGAGATTTTCGCCATACGAGGCAGTGAGGAAAGTATTTAGCATGTTTGATATTTTCTGCCTCTCGTGGCAAGAATCTCACCATGTGCGCATAACGTAAGCTGCCGGCTGAGCTGAGAGGAGGGATAGTCCAATCGCGTGTGCCTATTAAATCATGTGACCACTTAGAATATTACGTACCACGGGTAGTGACACTTGTGTAGATCAGTGAACTTGGGTGACCAGCGACTTGCCTCAGCCGAGAGCTCATCGTCTGCGCTGAAATCTGTAGCTGCTCCCTTGGCCACGCGTGCCTTGTAGCTCAGCCGGCGCCTCTCGTCTGCGCTAGGCTTATCCCTCCTCTCAGCTCAGCTGGCAGCTCAGGTTGTGCGCACACGGTGAGATTCTTGCTGTATAACTCATTATTAATTGACTGTGCAAGTTATTGCCCGAATACGACCTTCGCGGCCGGGTAATATCAGCATATGAATCAAGTTCGTATTTAAGCCGTAGAGCTGTATTGGCCGAGTTCAAGTCATATTGGCCGAATTCAAGTCATATTGGCCGAGTTCAAGTCATATTGGCCGAGTTCACGGAGTGCGGCTGAAAGACGCAATAAACATGTTACGTCCCAGAGTTCGACAGAAGCAGACAACAGATGTTGATATCAAAATGTCGACACTAGAGTCCGTTGTACAAGCTCTTATTGACAGGATAGAAGTGACAGTGTTAAAAGAAAAAACTGCTGTAAGTGAATCCGATTGCCGTTTTAGGACAGCAGAAGAGGAAGAAACTTCTGATCCAGGAGCAAAAAAACACAGAACGCAAAAAAGGTCGGATATCAATTTGTTTAAGTCATGGATTTAATGTTCAGCGGGCGCCATCCTGTTCAACTTGACAGCTTGCATAAAAATCGGGTGGCCTGCGGCCTCGGGCCAATGTGACCACCCTCAGGCCAATACCAAGGCAATACGAAAACACTCGATTAATAACATATATTATCTCACGACTATTTATATAATAATTACCGACTCTGTTTTTCCTTAAAAGTGCAAACTGGAAGTAGTCCAGGTTTCTGACTCAATTAAATGACTATTTTTTTTTACACTGGCGGCCGTATTTTGCAGTCCGGATTAATTGTAATCAAAAAGACGGAGTAAACTGCCCGCTCAGAAGCGGACGATCCGATTTAATCAGTGAAATAAAACTATAACCAACTCAAAACGGCCATAATCACGTTCACGAACAATTTCGTTCTCAACACGGACGTAACTTTGCAGTTTGCGCTTGGTCGTAACGTAATGTTGCCGTGGCAGTTACACCCTGCATTGGGCTTACGTCAGACGTAAATGTTTTGAGAAACAGCCCCCCGAATCTTGACCATTTGACGGTTTTTCGCGCAACAAAAAACATGACGTCGTGGCACCAATCTTAGACCGGACTTCAGCTATATTCGGTCGAGTTCCCGTTTCATGCAATATTTTTTCTCAGTAGGGGCCTACTTCATTATTTCAGTTATGTTTGTTTGTTTTGGTGTTTTACGCCGCGCTCAAGATTATTTCACTTATATGGCGGCGTTGCCAGTTTTATTGTGGGAGGAAACCGGGCTCTGTGCCCGGAGGAAACCCACGACCTTCCGTTGGTAACTGGCAACCATCCCACATAGATTTCAGAAATGAACTGTCGCGATATCTGGTTTCTTTTCTAAAATAAAGTGTCAAAATCCTGAAAATTTTGAGTTAAAAACAGGCAGATGTTTTGTCCTGTCTACCACGCACAGGCTCTACGTCATTTGAAAGTAATTGGCAAATCACCTATCAATCTGACTAAAGTCGAGATGTTCATTGAAAAGACTGCATGGACATCTCGACTTTAGTCAGATTGATCACCTATATTGCCTTCTCAATCTTCCCCGCCGTTGATGACGTAAGACTGTTTTTCAGTTTTTAATCGTTAAATTCACATTGCATAATTAACAATTTAAAGCTATACATTATTTATGAATGTTGCATTGATTGATTGGAGTTTTAGTTTTACGCCGCACTCAAGATAAAAAAAAATGTTACATTGAAGGTTCTATCTGAGTAATTTATTTTGGTTATTTCACTGTACTCCAGCTGTTTGATTGTAATGAGACCTGACTAAAAATACGGCCGTAAGTATGAAAAAGAAAAAAAAATGGTCATTTTGGTGCCGCTTTAATGTTTGGCAGTCATAGGTTTCCGTACTACATTCTGAGTTGTCATTCCTTGGGCAAACGAAGGGCGACAACTCATTTCCCCGTCAACTTGTCAGGCTTGGAAAATTTGTCTTCACTTCAGTATGTTCTTGTTAATTAACTGTAGAAATCTATTGATTGCGATAGTTTTGGCGTACTCCGTGGATGGAAGAATTCACAATCTAACGCTTGAGGTAACGAGTCCTTTTGTAAATTGGAAAAAGTAGTTTTTTTAACCTTATTTATTTACTATGTAAATGGCTGATTGCTTTGACCGGTGCTCAGTTCTCGTTAGTGGATTGATGTGTCACTTATTTACATGTAAAATGTGACTATGATATCATCACCATATCCTAGGGATATCAGTAATCTAGGGGTACCAGTTATCAAGGGGTAAATACATTATCGATGTGTATATATGAAAAAAGTCCTCTAACTCTGACTGGCAAAGTAAGTAAACCAGGATAGAGACACACGAGTGCGGCTATCTAACTCCAATAAATAAAACAAAATGATAATTTCACACGTACATGTACTTTCTCCTTCATTTTTAAAGTGCAGATTTTGTAATTTGCTCCACAGTTCAAAAGAAGCCTTTAAATTCATAAAATATCAAGAAGTTGAAAAAATATTAGCTCCGAGAACCGTTTAGTTTAAACAATATTTTATTTCAATGAAATGAAATTTTGGATTGGTGAACAGGCCAACGGCCTATATTAACACCTCCGAGAACCGTTTAACGTTGTAGGAGTTTCAAACTTTTACCCTCGAAGGAAAAAAATAAGGTCACCCAACGGTGCTTATTTATTTTAAATAAGTATTACGAACTGAAACAGGTACATATTGGTTAGGTAGGGAAAGTAAGCTGAAAACGGCTAGTATAATAGGTGAAAAGAGCTACCAATCGCTAGTTGAATTCAGCTGCAAGTAAAGGCACTTGATTATTGTTTTTCTGCTATTCGTTAGCTTACATTTATTTTGCCAAATGTATTCAAGCCCTGATTACAAGCTTTCTGTAAAAGATACAAAAGATTATCACCGTTTGAAAAACACCTCTTCAAAATGTTCATGTAGTCAAGAAGTTTCCCCTGTGCCTGTGCGTTTTTGTAGTGTCTATTTAAATATAAAACTCCCCATTTAATAACATTTATCTATCAAAATTCTGTCTAATTTTACTCATACTTACTCTAACCCCTTGTGTGTGTTTGACAATAATCAATAAGGTGGCATGAATAAGTAGTTTCTGTGTGTTACGAAAAAAGTATTGAAACTATGGATATCCAGAAATGTCATTATTTATATTTTTGGCCGAAATTTTCTTTATTCTAGAATAAAAATAACTTCCTTACATTGTATGTTAGCTTGTTATATTCATGATACCGACACAGGGTTTTTAAGTGAGTAAAACATTCACATCTTGGTATTTCTATGCATCCATAATGTACAGGGGTGTGAGACTTCCGCGGAAACGCGGAAAATCGCGTTTTTTAAAATGGCTGTCCGCGTCATTTTTCTGAATTCCGCGTTTTTGTTCAAGGGTGAAGTGTCAATTTTATTTATGTAGGCCTACATGTAGTATTAGCATTTAACTGATAGTGATTGGAGGTGTACGTAGGCCTATGTAATCTCCCGTAGAGTTCCGCCTGGAGGACTGGTGAATGTTTGTTCGAAGGCTTAGCCCAATGTAATATCACCATAACTAGCTTAGCCCTAAAGCCGCTCGGGTGGTCGCTTATTTATAATACTTTTAATAGGCCTATTAGTATTACTAGTTTACTACATTGGTCCGCGTAGGTTGTTCTTCCAGTGATTTGCCTTATTCTATAAACCGACGCTGACTACGATCGATGTGAGAGACCATGAGCGTATCCAAACATAAAATTCCAACCTCAACTCCAAGACCAACTCGTGCTTTAATGCGTGTTTGAAATGAACGTGTCGTTTTGTCTACTGGATATCAAAAGCAATCCAAAGACCACAATTAAGCGTTGTTTTTCAAACATACTGCCATAATATTGAATTTAGTCTGGAATGCACGGCCTCTGCTGTTTTTCCGCAGTGATGACAAGTCACGATAATTGGACCCTCGCCGATACAACCCCAATAATACGTCTTCGCTGCTGACGCACGTTTCGGCCGTTGCGTAACAGACGGTAAATGAAACAAATGGAAAGTTTCAAAACTCGAAGAATTCAGTTCGCCATCTATTAGGGACAAGTTAAATGGCACCATTTTCACGTACAACTTACTTAAGGTCCAGTAATTTTTAAAAAATTAGAATTTTTTATTTTTAATTTTTTTTTTTTTTAAATTAAAATTTTTTTTTTCTCAAACTCAATGTACACTGTAGTAGTACTAGTAGTTCAAATTGATCGTGATTTGATTTCACTCTTAACCAAACCCTTTGGGAGTATTCTTGACAAACAAATTTTCCTCTTTTTTTTCGGGCCGGCTCTCACACCCCTGAATGTATTTACATAGCATTGTAGCAATATAACTCAAGAGGTTTATGGGTTACAAATTCTATTTATTTGTAAAGCCAAATAGCTTTACAAATAAACAGAAGTTTAATCCATAAACCTCTAGAGTCAATATTGTTACCTCAACTTCTAAATGCCTCTTAAAGAATGTATTAGATAGCTCTATTGTTTCTTCAAAACACACAGAAACTCATTATTAAAGGGAACCTAATGATGCACATAATCCACACACAACAAGCAACTGCTTATAGAAGAGCAAACATGAATAAATTGAGACAGAATTTTAGTAAATAAACTGCATTGAATTTGTAGTTTTATTTGTGTATAGTTTATTTTAGTCTGTTGTTACATAATTTTTCAGGGCTTGAATACATTCACTTAAAAAAGTCAACCACAAGATTGAAGAAAAAGTAACAGTTATTATAACTTCCTTATAATATATGGAAATACATGTAAACATATGCTTGACAACCTGTACAACTGAAAACACACTGACAAGCCAGAAGACTTCACGGTAACGATCAATTCCGGTAGCCTGTTCTAACTGCTCTTCTAAAACTATGGAAACGAAAATCTTGTTAGTCCACCATTAAAGCAGACACACTGGCTTCCCTACAATTCCTTACTATTCCATGTTGGAATAAGTATGTTTTTTTAAATTTTCAAATTAGGGACTGTGTTCTTTTTGTATCAAACTTGAATGGGATATTTATAGTTTTAAGTTTTAGCATTTGACATTTGTTTACAGATAACTATTAAAAATGGCAACATTTTTTAAAGCAAAATTTATGCAAATAATTTTCTCGAATCTGGTACTGATTTTATTTTTTGGAGCAAAAACCAATGCCATCGCAGGGCATGAAATGTTTTGTTTTTTCTACCTGTCTCATGTGACAGGTAGATATTATTTTTACCTGTCCCATTCATTTTCTACCTGAATAACATATGAGTTGAATCAAGTAAGATAACCAGTAAACATATAGACAAAATCGCTGACCAACTTGCATTGTTTTCTGTATTGCATGCATTTTTCACTTGTTGGTTTTGACGCTGGTCGGAGTTCCCAGTCTCGGCTGGGGGGTTTCCACCAGGCACGCATGCGTATGGGTGACCTTGCCTGTGAAGTGGTGTTTTTTGTGAACAGTGAAAGATAATTCGTTGTGGTTTTTCCTTAGTTTAAGCGATTTGTTTCTCACAGTAAAGATTTATTGTGTCCAGCTTATTAGTATAGGGCTCGTTTATTCAATAAACTTTTATGTAGTTCTACCTGTCGCAAGCGACAGCTGTTTTTTTCTTCTACCTGTCCCTTCAACAATTTACCTGTCCGGGACAGGTGGACACCCAAATATTTCACGCCCTGCATCGGGGTCTCAAATGTGAAAACTTGACAACATTTAGGAAACAGTTTGAGTTGTTGTGAGATCATCCATGATCACATATAAATGATATACCTCTTTATAACACAATTAGAAATTTGTCTCCATGGTTATTTTAGACAAGAACATTTTCCCTGTGCCCATGTGTTTTAGTGATAATAAATATAACATTGATACATGTATCTCCGGCCAGAGGCTTTCAAAATGAGTAGACTCAAGTGACATCTGTCACAACAGATTGCCGTTTGTTATATAACCTGACAGCTCATTATGTAACTTACATTTTTCTCTCAGGAGGATGGGAGAAGGGAGATAACTCTAAGCACATTTGGTTTCCTGAAGGCTGGAACCCTGGATGTCATTGTTCATATGTTTAGTTATCAGATGATAAATCCAGCCGATGTTGTAGAAGATGGTCGAGTAAGTACAGTGTTGTACAGTGTAATAGAGCAACGTAAGCACTCCGAGCACTCCTTGGAGAGTGCTGACGTTGCTCTATTATGCTAGACTTATCAGTTGTAATTTGAATATAAGTACATGTACAGTGTATTAAGCTATACATGCGCATATAATTATATGTATATGCCTGTCTGCGTATGCAGTGCATATGTTTTTTGTACGTTTTCATACATCCATATTTGCGTATGTTTCCATATAGGCCCTCTTTTATTTTATGTTTTTGATTTCATTCGTATACGCATGAATTCACGCACTACACATACGTATACTTAAATACACGAACATGGATATTCAGCTTTATATATAGGTTTGTTAAAATGATGACGTATCCGCAGCGTGTTTAAACAGAACCCCTGTGGCCCAGTGTGTTGAGTAGATGTTAGATTGATTGATTGATTGTTTGGTGTTTTACGCCGCGCTCAAGATTATTTCACCTCTATGGCGGCGTTGCCAGTTTTATTGTGGGAGGAAACCCACGACCTTACGTTGGTAACTGGCAACCATCCCACATAGGAGTAGATGTTAGACACCTGCATCTAACAATAAGCCTTCAAGCTGCTTTTAATCACATTCAGTCAAAAAATGGAAACAATTTTCTTTGGTTTTTACTTGATAACCCTAATAACATTCCAAGCATTCGGGGAAGGTCGATGGTTTCCTCTTGCACACACTCTTGTTTACTTTCTCACTTAAACTGGCAAGCCACTTTTTAATGTTGAGTATGGCATAAAGCATAAATCCATAATTATCCAATTCAAACTCAGGGCATTAATATACACACACCTTACTTCTTGTTGAACTGGGGCCTCCGTGGCTCAGTAGGTAGAACGTTGGACGCTCAATCCGAACAGCCTTCCACCAATGGGTCCCGGGTTCGATTCCCACTCAGTCCAAAAAATTGGGAATTTTCTGACTGGGTTTTCACTCGAACGACCTATGTGGGATGGTTGCCAGTTACCAACGGAAGGTCGTGGGTTTCCTCCGGGCATAGAGCCCGGTTTCCTCCCACAATAAAACTGGCAACGCCGCCATATAAGTGAAATAATCTTGAGCGCGGCGTAAAACACCAAACAATCAATCAATCTTGTTGAACTATTCTTTCCATTCTCTTCGAACATCTGGACCTCGTGAATGGAATAAACTTACAAACGATTTTAAATCTATTTCGTCCATTTCGTTATTTAAATCCAGATTGAGGGACCTATGCTGCCAGCTTAATCACGTGATCACAGGGCACAGCGTTAACTATTTTACAGAATGTATAAATATTTATTTAGATGTGCGTTTTTATATATGTTTTGTTGCCTGTTTGTTTCCATTGTTTTTTTAAAACAAATTTCGATCCTGGAATAGATTCAACAGACTTGCAATTCCTGCCAAATCAATTTATTTTCTTTTATCAGCAATCGTATAATAAACAAACAAGCATCAATCAATCAATCAATCAATCAATCAGAATAAGGAACATCTGTCCCCGCCCCTCCCCCTCATTATAGAAAAATCTATATTTTGTTAAGATGTACATGTAGATACTAGTAGATTTTCACTGTGCCCGTGTGTTGTAGTGTTAATAAATATAGATACTAGAAGTGGAAAATTCTTCAAATTTACTTGAAGAAAATCAGGATTATTTAAACCCGATTATTTTGATAGAACTGTATACGTTACGGTGTTATATTCAATCATGTTTGATTTGCCTTTCAGTTTGGATTTACCATCAGCAAGAGAGACAACACTGGAGGAAACACATACTTGGTATATTCCTGTACAATTTCTTATTTCCTTTACAACATTCAAAATGCAGTGGGCTACTAAAATGTAGACATCATTTTCTTGTTAAATCCAAATTAGAAAACTGTTAGCTAAATTATGTTTTTAATGTTTTTTTTTATAACTTTGTACTCAGAATAATATCAAGAAAACATGTAAGCTAGATGGACCAAGTATGTTTGGAAGTGATAGTGATCAGGAAAAGGACAAAATTAATGTTGCTCTTGTCACCTTGAACTTCTCAAGTAAACAGTAAGTTATAAACCTTGGAGATTATATCAGTATTTGATTGATTGATTGATGTTTTACGCCGCATTCAAGATTACTTCACTTGTATGACTGCGTTGCCAAGTTTAGTGGTGGAGGAAACCGGTCCCATTGCCCGGAGGAAACCCCCCACCTCGGGCGAATACCTGGCAACTCTTCCACATACAGTGATTGAATAAAAAAATCCACTCAGAAATTTTTCAATGTTAATTTGGTCTGACTGGCATCCAAACCTGTGGCGCATCGATGGAAGGCCTGTGCCTAACTGAGGGACCGAGGTCCAGCAAGCTATAGAAGCGAAATGAATGATTTTTAGTATGAGGTTAAACTTTACTAGTCAACCAACTTGTTTACTGATCACAGCTTTTTAAAACCGCTATATTACAATATACCCATTAGTGCAACAAGAAACTGTTCTGAAAAGTTGTGTCTATAGTAAAGAAGTTATGATTCATAAAGGGTATTATGCTGGTGTCTACTCAAATGACAATATTTTCTTAGTGACAAATATTATTTTGTTCAGGTTAGAAATTCAGCGGTTTGGAGAAATTATGAAAGATGTTCAGTTCATTCTTCCAAATGAAAAGACTAAAACAGTCAATTCAACCAGCAGTAAACAAAAGCGCTCTGCAGACATTTTTGGAAAAAAAGTTGACAACATGATCAAGCCTGTAAGACAGCGACGAGAGGTTAAAGACAATGATATCCCAATTCATGATGATGCTGGAAAAGCAACCACCAAACTAACAAAATCCAATGATGTCAAGATCACAACCAAAACAGATGATTCTCAACCACCCAAAACAGCTGATTCTAACCCACTCAAAACAGATGATTCTCAACCACCCAAAACAGCTGATTCTAACCCACCCAAAACAGATGATTCTCAACCACCCAAAACAGCTGATTCTAACCCACCCAAAACAGATGATTCTCAACCACCCAAAACAGCTGATTCTAACCCACCCAAAACAGCTGATTCTAACCCACCCAAAACAGATGATTCTCAACCACCCAAAACAGCTGATTCTAACCCACCCAAAACAGATGATTCTAACCCACCCAAAACAGCTGATTCTAACCCACCCAAAACAGATGATTCTAACCCACCCAAAACAGCTGACCGTAACCCACCCGCAAACACTAATCCAACTTTGCCGATGCACGAAGAAAATGGAAATGGAGAAAATAGAAAATACTCTTTTAAGGTATGTTTATAAAAACACTTGTGTTTGATACTTGTGGTCATTTCTGCATCACAACAAGCAATTTTCTGAAGTTTCCTATAAGCTTGCCACCAAAGGTGACTGATATATCATTAAAGAAGTAAAATTTGTTGTAAATGTCACTTATTTGCTCAGGACTAATTATATATATTTAATGTCGTAATTAGACTAAAGCTTACATAAACGCTTGGTCCTCACAGCAGTTTTTGTAAGAAATCCCAATGAGTGTTGATTTTAGACTATTGGAAATTATACATTTATAGATTCCCGAACTTTGTCAAATAATGTAGGGTCGGTTAATTTTGACTTGTTTCTTAAAATGTAGAACCTGGTGCATCATATATGTCATTGGGCTTCAGTCAGGACTCAATGTAAAACACTCTAAGGGAGCGTTCCCAGTTATCGTTTGCTCTTTCAGGCGGTCGTTTTTTTTAAAACGACCGCTAGCAGTCAACACCCATCGTTTTTTGCTAGCCCGAATAAACAACTGCTAAACGGTTCAATGCTAGTCCTCGGTCGAGTTCGGCTCTCGTCGGTAAAACAGCGTGTCTTACAGTTTTGCCTCTGCCACTTTGCTAGGCCTTCAAGCCTGAGTACATGTGCTGTGTTGTTGGAAGGCAGACGGCCCTCAAACAGATACATGATATATTGTATATATTCTTTGTTACGATCTTTCGCATAAACATTTAATATACTACCAAACTGTTTGTCATCCAATTAAAATATTTCCATATGTAACTGTTTTTCTTCTCTATTTTCTTTTCGTTTTTCCAGTTTTACTCGGTGGGTAGTTTCTCACTGAGTTTACTCGATGAGTTTCGCGGTGGGTTATTGTTAGTCTAAACATCGGATAGTTGTTACTTAGTCTAGTTATTGATAACACGCTTTTGAAAGAGAGAGAATTTTAATAAATCACTAACAAATACAGGTTGACCGTCTCTAGTAGCCCTTTGGCTTTGTTTTTGGACAATCTCATGTTGAGCTACAAATAATTCGTATGTAGGCCAGGTGGCGGATGTCCCTATGACAACTGTCAGTTAGGTCTTATCAAGCAAAGTCTACAAATTAAAATAGGGGTGATAGTGATACTGTTATAATGCTGTTGTAACTGTTACCGTCGAAACAGTCGAGTGTATATATTTGGAAAATATTTGCAAAACTACTTAAGTCGATTCTTACTCAATAACGAATATATTTCTTGTTGATGACAGATGCATAAGTAGATCCAAAATAAAAACTTTCAAAACTCTTCACTCTACAGAATGGTTAGAGATGGACTCAACCAGACTTGTTGATCACGAGGGTTTAAACTATACTGCATCATATAAATGGCGAATCAAGCCGTTAGATTACCATTTAAAGACCTATATAAATGCTTTACTTAAATAATGGACTAATCATTAGATATAAATTTAACAACGCAAGGCAGTTTATGTGGATTTAATAAAGAAAGAACTGGGAATATGAATTCGCTGGATTTATGGGCATGTCAGTTTCCCGTGTCAGACGGTACCGGTTAGACAAACATACATATCCTCATCGTTCAAGGTTGGTTTCTCGTGTGGCAATCAGAAACAAATATTGAAAAAGTTTCTTTGACAGTGTCTGACATTTTTTTCTCTTATGCTGTGCACATTTTACACGTTCGCTATCTATCACATTTTATAGGAGATCTACCGCTGAAAGAAAAGTAAGAATTTGGATGAAAAAAATATTGTTAAAATAAAAAAAATACCGAGGAAAATCAATTTTGTCATGGAAGATGGGCGTTTTGGTGGGACAAATCTGAATTGGGAGGGAGGTTGTATTTTTAAATAAATGCACACAGACTGAAAAGT
Organism: Lepidochitona cinerea; assembly: GCA_963971465.1. Taxonomy (NCBI): domain Eukaryota; kingdom Metazoa; phylum Mollusca; class Polyplacophora; order Chitonida; family Tonicellidae; genus Lepidochitona; species Lepidochitona cinerea. The sequence continues at coordinate 27,234,104 of OZ020563.1, read as the reverse complement.
CAACGGTTTCAATTTTTATTTTTCCGACATTTGTAAGTTCAATAGCAAAAACGTCCGGTATATCACAACCCGTTTCATCGCATTCGATATATACACGGTAATGAAGAAGATACTATGACTGTAGTTAGGAACTGCCCTGAAACAAAATATAATACTTTGATAGTTCTTTAATTCAGTAAATATAAAAATTACAGATAAAGTTAGGTTTGGAACTCGAAGCGGAAAAACGTTTAGTGTGTTGAGATCTAAATACATCAGAATACTTTCGACAAATTTTTGATTTGACAAAGTAACGTTGAAAGTTTATCCGAGACAACAAAATTTAATTGTTTCTAAAAAGAACACTTTAAATATTTGCCTACATTGGTCACTAGAACAATACTCATACAAAACCAGTTGGTCAACTGTAGTCCAGTCAGCCGAAAGTTGATTAGAGCTTGACTGGTTGTTATCAAACTGGGCCTTTAATCCAGACCTGCTGCAGAGGTTATGTTATTGAGATTTGCTCACGGGCAGTAAGCGTTTTCACCACATGGGGCAGCTATCGATCGACAGAACATAAAACGACCGCTGGCAACACCTACCGTTTTTTCTAGCGTGCGTTTTTTCTAAATCAAACGGTAAGCAAACGAACGATAACTGGGGACAGTCCCTAAATATGCCAGGGCTGTATCAGACACTCCAAATATGTCAGGGCTGTATAAGACACTCTAAATATGCCAGGGCTGTATAAGACACTCTAAATATGCCAGGGCTGTATAAGACACTCTAAATATGCCAGGGCTGTATAAGACACTCTAGATATGCCAGGGCTGTATAAGACACTCTAAATATGCCAGGGCTGTATAAAACACTCTAAATATGCCAGGGCTGTATAAGACACTCTAGATATGCCAGGGCTGTATAAAACATTCTAAATATACCAGGGCTGTATAAGACAGTCTAAATATGTCAGGGCTGTATAAGACACTCTAAAAATATACCAGGGCTGTATAAGACACTCTAAATATGCCAGGGCTGTATAAAACACTCTAAATATGCCAGGGCTGTATAAAACACTCTATATATGCCAGGGCTGTATAAAACACTCTAAATATGTCAGGGCTGTATAAGACACTCTAATTATGTCAGGGCTCAGCTGTATAAAACACTCTAAATATGCAAGGGCTGTATGCTAAATATACCATTGGCTTCAGTCAGGACTGTATAAAACACTCTAAATATGTCATTGACTTCAGTCAGGACTGTATATTAAAGCACTCTAAATATGTCATTGAGATTCAGGCAGAGTTGTATAAAATACTCTAACTATACCATTGGCTTCAGTCAGTACGGTATAAAACACTCTAAATATGTCATTGGCTTCAGTCAGTACGGTATAAAACACTCTAAATATGTCATTGACTTCAGTCAGGACTGTATAAAACACTCTAAATATGTCATTGACTTCAGTCAGGACTGTATAAAACACTCTAAATATGTCATTGACTTCAGTCAGGACTGTATAAAACACTCTACATATGTCATTGGCTTCAGTCAGTAAGGTATAAAACACTCTAAATATGTCATTGACTTCAGTCAGGGCTGCATAAAACACTCTACATATGTCATGGGGCTTCAGTCAGAGCTGTATAAAACACTCTACATATGTCATGGGGCTTCAGTCAGGGCTGTATAAAACACTCTACATATGTCATGGGGCTTCAGTCAGGGCTGTATAAAACACTCTAAATATGTCATTGGCTTCAGTCAGTAAGGTATAAAACACTCTAAATATGTCATTGACTTCAGTCAGGGCTGCATAAAACACTCTACATATGTCATGGGGCTTCAGTCAGGGCTGTATAAAACACTCTACATATGTCATGGGGCTTCAGTCAGGGCTGTATAAAACACTCTACATATGTCATGGGGCTTCAGTCAGGGCTGTATAAAACACTCTAAATATGTCCTTGAGATTCAGACAGGGCTGCATAAAACACTCTACATATGTCATGGGGCTTCAGTCAGGGCTGTATAAAACACTCTACATATGTCATGGGGCTTCAGTCAGGGCTGCATAAAACACTCTACATATGTCATGGGGCTTCAGTCAGGGCTGCATAAAACCCTCTACATATGTCCTTGAGATTCAGACAGAGCTGTATAAAACACTCTAGATATGTCCTTGAGATTCAGACAGAGCTGTATAAAACACTCTAGATATGTCCTTGAGATTCAGACAAAGCTGTATAAAACACTCTAGATATGTCCTTGAGATTCAGACAGAGCTGTATAAAACACTCAAAATATGTCATTGGCTTCAGTCAGGGCTGCATAAAACACTCTAAATATGTCATTGACTTCAGTCAGGGCTGTATAAAACACTCTAAATATGTCCTTGAGATTCAGACAGAGCTGTATAAAACACTCTAGATATGTCCTTGAGATTCAGACAGAGCTGTATAAAACACTCTAGATATGTCCTTGAGATTCAGACAAAGCTGTATAAAACACTCTAGATATGTCCTTGAGATTCAGACAGAGCTGTATAAAACACTCTAGATATGTCCTTGAGATTCAGACAAAGCTGTATAAAACACTCTAGATATGTCCTTGAGATTCAGACAAAGCTGTATGGAACACTCAAGGCTATATAAAATACTTTTAAATATACATACATAATGTGCCCAATGTGTGTACTTAGTGTACGATCGTAAATTGGCTTTCTTATCAAATGTTAGAAATACTTTGGGGGCAAGTGTGCCTAAGTTCTGGTTTAACTACTGATCTCAGAAATTAGTAAAGCCTTCGCACACGAGTGGCGCCGGCTGAGCTGCCGGCCGTGTGCGCTCAAATTTTGGCGAGGAAAATATCTAGCATGTTTAATATGTTTTTGCCTCGCGTGGCAAGAATCTCACCGTGTGCGCACAACGTAAGCTGCCAGCTGAGCCAAGAGGAGGGAAAAGCCAATCGTGTGTACCTATTAAAACACGTAACAACTTAGAATATTACGTAACATGGGTAGTGACACTTGTGTAGGTCAGTGAACTTGGGTGACCAGGAACTTGCCTCAGCCGAGAGCTCATCGTCTGCGCTGAAATCTGTAGCTGCTCCCTTGGCCATGCGTGCCTTGTAGCTCAGCTGGCGCCTTCGTCTGCGCTAAGCTTAACAATCTATCTGACAGTGAAAACGTTTTTGATGTTAGTTTTGTCTAAGGAAATCAATCATTGGATGTGCATGGGCTGCTATTTTTACTGTAAACAGTATTCAGGATTTTTGCTTTGAATGTGCCTGTAAAAGTGTATTTTTTTCTTGTTTACAGTTTAGGATGACAGTTCTGAGGGATGTTGAAGAAGGACTTTATCATTTATACTTCCACAACTGTTTGGGAGCAACTCACCAAGAAAATAGAGCATTTCCAACCATATTTAACTTATCTGTAAGTCAAACATTGAAGCCGTGAGTAAGTTAAATTTCGTATGAAATAAGAACTATGAAATCTAGTTTCGCATGGCTTATCACTCGGCTGTCATCCACATGTACAATATGGTAAGGGTTGTGATCCTTAATCCTAGGTTGATTACTTGTTTTACTAATCTGAAGGTCAACGAAAAAAGCACAACAAACTTTATAACGTATGTCATATGAATCAATGGAGCTAACGCTTCGCCCAATATTCCTTTTACTGACCCCATATTCCTTTTACTGACCCAATATTCCTTTTACTGACCCCATATTCCTTTTACTGACCCCATATTCCTTTTACTGACCCCATATTCCTTTTACTGACCCCATATTCCTTTTACTGACCCCATATTCCTTTTACTGACCCCATATTCCTTTTACTGACCCCATATTCCTTTTACTGACCCCATATTCCTTTTACTGACCCCATATTCCTTTTACTGACCCCATATTCCTTTTACTGACCCCATATATTTTCGTATCCTCTGTAGCGAATTTATCCCACCGGAGACCTTAATTGTTTGATAGTCAGGCTTTCTTTCACAAAGATGACTGTTTCATAAAAGGCAGTAGGTGAACTCTGAAAGCCATGTTCATAATCCAGACGTTATATGGAATATACAGGGTCACCATGTGACTGGTTTGAACCAATCAAAATGAAGTGTTCAGTGGGAGGGAAGATAAAATATTTTACAAATTGTTTTTATTTTCAGATTGAAATAATTGAGAACAACAATGATAATTACTTGTCTGCTGGAAATATGCCGTTACCCAACCTATACTTTATACTCTGCTGTGTTTTCTTTGGGTTAGGCTGTATCTGGTTTACAGTTCTTCGTAAATCCAGGTTTGTGAATTTTTTATATGGTAGTTCTTAAAACCCTGCCCTTCATTCAACTGTGCAAAAATAGAAAAAATTCTAAGTGGATTTTTCACTTGATCGCGGTATGTGATCAAAGAACCCGGTTTCCTCCCCCACTAAACCTGGCAATGCTGCCATATAAGTGAAATAATTTTTTGCGCCGTAAAACATCGATCAACCAACCAACCATGGTTATTTTAGACAAGAAGATTGTCCCTGTGGCAGTGTGTTTCTATGTACATAATATATATCCCGATTTTTGTTAATATTGATTGCTTAAATAAATATGTAATATATATAATATCAGAAGTCTATGAATGTGGAAGTGTGAAGCGTCCCATTACATAGTATTCAGGGCATTGGCGCCTTTTGACCCAGAGGTCACCATACACAGAGCCCTCTCTCGGTTAGTCAGAAACCGTGGCTTTCCTTCACTTTCTCCTATGTACTATTATGGGATGCATACGAAAAAACATGGCGAACGTTTTAGATATGACAACAGTACTTGATGGAGCAAAAGTTAAAGTTTCCGAAGAGCTCCATAAAGTTGATAATGAGACAAGAAGACTTGTTTGGAACGATTTGAGTCGAAATGGAGATATCAGAGTTGCGTGTTCGGTAAAGCTTTTATAAGAGCCAATGCACTCTCCGAACTGCGGTTACTGGAATTGCCGATAGATGCAGTAAGTGGAGAAAGAATTTATTTTCTGATTTGAAATTGCGCAACCGTTGACAATTTCAAAATCTACCGCGCATAAACGTCATATACCGTATTTCTTCTAAAGATTCAGCCACTTTTTTCCTCATAAGGATTTGACCATCAGAAAAGAAATATGCTAAACAAGGCCAGACAAATTTGCCCATTACAAGGAATTTAAGGCCAAACGACTCGCCGTGCAGTGTGTGAAAATGGTTATCCTTAAACACAACTCCATGTCCCCTTTTTTGTCTGACTCAATGGAAAATTTAGGCCATTAGAATGGCTGAATATTTAGAAGAAATACGGTAGTGTAGTATAAGCAGGCTGAAAGCGCCAGTGCCCTGAACATGGGGTAATGCGACATTTCACACTTCCATAGACTTCTGATAATATTAATTGAAACTTGTCTCCATGGTTATTTTAGACAAGAAGGTTTTCCCTGTGATTACTTAAATATAATATTAAACAAATGCTCTATAGACAGATCGCTCAATGACATCATCAGTGTATATTTTAGGGATCAATATGTCCAACAGGAAGTACTCTGCACACAGAAGTATATATGCCATACATGTCGCTACAAGGTCTTGAGTTTCAGGTTCATTACATTGTAATATTGTTTTTCAGAGAGGATGTATACAAGATTCACTACCTGATGTTAACTGTGGTCTGCTTGAAGTTCCTGTCACTTTTGTTCCACGGGGTGAGTATGAGCTGCAACATTTTTGAAACAGAATTAGCTAATCGCAGGTCATTTTTATCAAGAAGTACAAAATAAGAGCTTTCCGTTGATACCCCACCTACTCCCCCCCCCCCCTCCAAAAAAAAATGAACTTTTACAGTTTGGTTAATTAAATTTTGTGCGTTGTTTTCACACATCCTTGTTTCTGAAAATAGAAATAATCCACTTAGTGTTGTCTTTATGTTCAACAAATTCAAAAGCTCCAAACCCAGTTCTGTAAGAAGACGCTCAATTTCTTTATTATTTTATTTCAGATACATTATCATTTTATTAAAATAACTGGAACTCAAGAAGAAGCCTGGGCAGTTCTGTATTATATAGCTTATTTGTAAGTATCAAGTTATCCATCTTTATGGGTTTTCACCTGATTGTCGTTAGTGGAAGAGTTGCCAGGTACTTGTGGAAGGTCAGGGGTTTCCTCTCGTGCAACGGTCCCCATTTCCACCCTGACTATTACCACTCAATATCAGTGGAATAATCTTTCTGTATAAATCATCAATCTGTCAATCAACTTATCATCAGTGATGTCAAGGCCGTTCATTATGATTTTATTTTTTCTTGTTCTTCTATGAATCTTGTCCAGAAAAAATCCACTCGATCGGCGTATGTGGAAGAGTTGCCAGGTACTCTCCAAAGGTTAGGGCTTTCCACTGGGCAAAGATCCCGGTTTCTTCCCCCACTAAACCTGGCAACACTGTCATATAAGTGAAATAATCTTGAGTGTGGCGTAAAACATCAATCAATCAATCCAGAAAAAATCCTTAGCTTTGGTGTGATGTCCCTATGATTGAAGAACTGTTTTAGACTCTGCTTGCACTTTGGCTGTATTCTAACGAGAAATAATTATAATAAAAATAAAACTAGAATTAAAACATGATAAAGAAGATGTTGAAAGCTCCTATTGTTCACAAAAAATACTTCGTGGTAATGCTGTAAAAGGGCTTTTCAGTTATCAGATAATGTTATTATTAACGTTTTTTTGACTGTATTTTGTGGCACAATGTCAATCTAAGAACCAAAATGCTCATTCTCATGCTCTGCAATGACAGCAGGAGTGATAGGCAATTTGTGGAATTCTTACAGGACTTTCCCGCCCTAGTAAATCTCAGTCTGTGATTGGTTGATAAAATTAACGATGTAAGTGTTTTATGTGTGATTTCTCATTCAGGATGAAAGTGACTTTGTTGTTTCTAACAATACTTTTGATTGGTGCTGGCTGGGCATTTGTCAAACACTTACTGTCTGAGAAAGAAAAAAAGCTGTTTATCATCTTCATACCTCTTCAGGTAAATCTTATTCAATAATTCAATTCTTTGATTTAGTAAATAGTTTATTTTTGGCCTGGTTCTAGAAAAATGTATATCCACGTATTTAAATACATGTATTGTTGCGGCAGAGGTTTACATATTATTTGATTACAGAGTTTAAATGTTATCCCTTTCAAACTGAATCAAATGATTCTCTTATAATTGCTTGTATCTAACATATCCAATAAATAAGGGAGAGCAATCTCTCACGACTTTGATCGATGGGTTTCCAGTTTGAGTTCAAAAGACAAAAAAAAATTTTAATTCTCTGTGGATTTTTGCCCTATGTGGAAGAGTACTTGTCGAAAGTGGAAGGTTTCCATATGTATTAGGAGAAAGACAGCTCAGCACATCAACCCATTTGATGTCATCAGAATGTGTCTATTCTCAGACAAGGAACACATTTTTAGATTACCTTACTAAAGCTGTAGTAGGTAGTGCTATTTATTGTAAAAGTTTGTCATTACTGTAAACTACTACATCCATATGTGGGCCTTTTATTCGGTGAATAAGATGTTCTCTTTTCTCCTAATTGACAGTATTCAATTGATTTGAAGTGTACGTTGTACAAGTCATCATCATGTTGGGTGTGTCATTGCATCAACATTTCAATAAATTGATGGTTCGTGGCTTCCGATCCCAATCAGACCAAAGAAAATTGTAAAATTCTACTCTGTATGTGGAATTTTTACCCACATACAGACCTTCCGGTGGTAACTGGCAACCATCCCACATACGTCGTTCCAGTGAAAACGCAGTCAACAAATTTTCCAATTTTTTTTTTAACTGAGTGTGATTCGAACCCGCGACCCATTGGTGGAAGGCTGTTTGGATTAAGCGTCCAACGCTCTACCTATTGAGCCATGGAGGCCTATGGGAAAGAGTAGTACACGCCAAAAGTCGAGGTTTTCTCTGGGCAAAGTACTTTGTCTTCTTCTCCACCAAACTTGTCAAGACCATATATAAGTGATCAATCAATCTATTCTCTTAGATTCTGGCCAATGTGGCATTCATTATTGTTGAGGAGAGTGAGGAAGGTATGGCGGTATATACCACATGGAAGGAGATTTTCATCATGGTAGATCTCCTGTGCTGTGGGGCTATCCTGTTTCCTGTAGTCTGGTAAGTTTGGCTCTTCAGGGGGCTGTTTTGATGAATTTTTAAAACGCCTTTTTTTTATGTTGTACTCACTGATGTAAAAATAGTAAAAAAAAGGGTTTCTTTACAATTTCCCTTTCATTGAACATTACACATGACCTGGAAATCTTGTGAGAGTAGTCAATATTTCCTTCTTTCAGTAACGAGCAAAATATGGGTAATGTTTTGATGGAAATAGAACGTATTTGGATCGTTAATCCAGTAGTTCCACTGATTAGTTTACGTAGTACACAAGTAGTGATACCAAAAAACGAAAATCCCATACTGACTCAATATTTTGACTTTTATTCTGTCATCACCAAGAACTTTAAACTCCAACTGATAATATTTAATTTATCACTTGGAATTTTTATAAAAGTGATTTGATAAATTTTTCAAACCAGTCTTTTCAATTCCCATCGGTCACCATTATGTTATGAAATATATTTATGTAAACCACATAGGTGTTATTATGTCCTTGTAGGTCAATTCGTCACCTAACAGACGCCTCACATACTGACGGAAAAGCGGCGATAAATCTTAACAAACTCAAACTATTCCGACAATTCTATATTCTTGTAAGTAACCATTTGTTTTCAGCAAGACTGAATTTAAAACTGACCCTTAGCTATATATTTTGGTGTTTAAATCAAGATCATTGATCAATTTGTAAATTCATCGACCATAGACCTCATGGCGAACCAACTAATGCTCATGAATTAATATATTAATTAAAACATCAATAAAATTAGTTGTCTATCCCGTGTGACTTTGTAGGTTCTGAACTATGGTCACTAGTTTTCACATCTTGTCCAGTAGTTCCACGTTCCACGTAGAACACAGGTAGTGTTATTCAGAAAAACAAAAGCTTCATTTTGACCTCAATATTTTGACTTTTATAAGTTTTGACAGAATAAAAGTCGAATTATTGAGTCAATATGAAGTTCTCGCTTTTTGGAAAAACAGTACTTGTGTATTTGTCATTGTATTAGCTGAATTAATTCTTAGTGGGGGTTTCAGTCTCTGACACTATGTAGAATGCTTGCTTGTGAAGGTCTCAAGTTTCCTGCGGGTAAAGAGCTCAATCCCGCCCCCCTTCTCCTCACTAAACCTGTTAACAAGTAACAAAAATCTTAAGCTAGACGAAAACATCACTGAATCCAAATATATGTATTGATGGAACTCTTTTGTGGTGATCATAGTAAAGCAATGCCATATAGACAAAGCTGATACAATTGTTTCATCAAGTGGTGCCCTCTGGCTGGAGCATTGTGGCTCTGCTTATGCCATGGAGGGACATTAAGTATGCCACATACATCAGCCTTCCTGAAGTTCTATGGTCTGTGAAGCCTAATGTCCAAATTTATATGTGGGTGGATGAGAGTGGGGGGGGGGGGGGGGGGGGCAGAGGGTGATCTTTTGGTCTGTTGCTACTTTGGTCGCCATATTACCTTAGCTGTTGATTGCGACGTTAAGCCACAAACAATCAATTATTAAGTGTTGGTTATTTACTGAATGATTTCATAAACATGATTTGCTTATGTTGTAGGTGGTGTGTTATATTTATTTCACCAGGATTATAGTCTATTTATTACAGGTTTGTATATCTTATTTCTCCACACACCCTGCATATCAGTGTAAAACACCAATCAGTACATTATCCTGAAACTTTCTGAAGTTGTCACTTTCTATTAAGAAGTTTGGGAAACAGTTGCTAGGTACTCACCTGAGTTGGAACGTTTCCTCTGTTCAAAGAGCCTGGTTTCCTCCCCCAAAAAACTGGCAAGGCTGTCATATAAATAAAATAATCTTGTGTGTTGTGTAAAACATAAATCAGTCAATCTATTAAAAACCCTTGGAGCATAATACAAAAAAAAATAATCTTATACAGGTTACATGGCTAGTATATCAGTTCTTATCATTTTGTTTGTTCATTTGATGATTGTCAGGACATTAAGAGGGTTAGGAGTTCATCAATAAACTAACTGATTAACATTGATATAAAGAAAACCCATTGGTACTTTCTAGAGAAAAATAGTTGATATTTGAAGTATAGCAAAGACTTGTTGGCAGTTCATGCCAGTTTATTGATTAACACAATGTATATGTAGACGAATTGTGGAAATTATTTCTAACGTTTTTAATTTTCAGATAACTGTGCCGTTTAAATATGAGTGGTTGGATGAGCTGTTTAAACAGGTGGCAATATTGATCTTCTTCGTGGTGACAGGTGTGAAATTCCGCCCTGCGTCTGACAATCCTTACCTACAGGTACCCACTGACAGTGATGATGAAATGGAGATGGATGAAGTGTAAGTCTCTCAATCTATCAATTTACATCGATTAAATTTCCAGGGAATTGAAATGAGGGAAATTAACCTGGGATAACATGACAGACTTTCACAGTTGACCAACCTCTCTTACACACTATAGGTTAGCAGGGAGCTATGTACTTTAGGTTAGCAGTGAGCTATGTACTTTAGGTTAGCAGTGAGCTACGTACTTTAGGTTAGCAGGGAGCTATGTACTTTAGGTTAGCAGTGAGCTATGTACTTTAGGTTAGCAGGGAGCTATGTACTTAAGGCTAGCAGTGAGCTATGTACTTTAGGTTAGCAGTGAGCTATGTACTTTAGGTTAGCAGTGAGCTATGTACTTTACGTTAGCAGGGAGCTATGTACTTTAGGTTAGTAGGGAGCTATGTACTTTAGGTTAGCAGGGAGCTATGTACTTTAGGTTAGCAGGGAGCTATGTACTTTAGGTTAGCAGTGAGCTATGTACCTCCTGCTTGCCAAATTAGAAACTCTTCACATAATAATGTTTAAGTATATAATCCAACATTATATTGTTAATCATATATTTTTGTTCCTTGTCAGATAATGTAAACAGTTTTACAGCCACCGTATTTTTATTCGAAAGTTATCATTTCTGCAATTTCTAACAAATGATATTTAGTGACTGGTCATTGTAAACAGTCGGTTCGATTAACAGTCAATTATTAAAATGCAATCCAACAGCTCACGGCCCTAATCTTTAGACGCTTGTAATTGGTCCACGGTTTAACTGTCCTATAGTTGACCTGTGTGGGCCGCTAGTGGATTCGCTCTTTTCTCGGATATTTTCTGATTAAACGTCGTACAGTTTTTACAAACAAGGCCGACCCGCTGATTCACATGATAATGGACAGATTTACCCTGAAAGTATAAGTTTTGTCCGGAAAATGTAATCACATGTTGAGAATAGACAAGTGTCTTAGTATGTAATGTGCAAAAACTGCCTGCCTGGGATGTCAGGGTGTAGATGTGTTGGTACCAAGTTCTACTGTATATTTGTGAAATAATCCTACAACAATGAGGAGAATTACATAGTGAGTTAAATCCAATTTCTGTTGTTTTCAGGTTGACCAAATCAGAGGCGTTATCTACTGTGGTCAAAGTGAATCGGGACAGTTCAGACAGAGAGACAACTACGGCTAATAAAAGAGAGAGCAGTCATGAATATGATTAAGCTATTTTGTTTTTCAAATCTGCACTCAATATTCAGAAAAACAAACATTCTTTTTAATGTGATAAGTCAGCCTTTTTTTTCAAAGTTAAGTTAAAGTTGGTAAAAGGTATATATTACACTTAGTGTTAATTCAAATAACGTGAAATGAAGCACTCAATATCTCTACTCTTTATTATTCAGTCATCTTCTTTGACTCCTGAGGGTTAGAGTGATCGTCCCTTAGTCCCACACAGACCTTCCATTGATGCAGCGCGGGTTCAAATCACACTCAGACCAAATCAAAATTAAAACATTTCTGAGTAGATTTTTCACTCGGTTGCCAGGTACCCTTCGAGGGGGTTTCCTCCAGGCAATGAGCCCGGTTTCCTCCCCCACTAAACCTGGCAATGCCGCCATACGAGTGAAATAATCTTGAGTGCGGCGTAAAACATCAATCAATCAATCTTTGACTCCTGAAGATGACTAAACATAGAGTTGATATACATTTGTATTGAGTCATGCATTTCACGTTATTGCATATGTATTATGTGAAACTAAAGGAATTTTATGGGAATGCGTGTAACATTAGATTATGTGATTTGTATTAATATCTAACTGTCATTTAATTACATATTTAAATATATAAGTAAAATAAATTAAATATATAACATGTACATCTATATTATTTTCTCAGAATTAGCCGACATATTCTAAACTTGTTAAAAAATTACATTGTTTAATATAGCGTAAATCATCATTCAGATCAGGTTTGGTGAAAATTTCGAGAATATTAAATTCAGGTGAATGTAATAATCTGTATGAGATAGACTTGTAAAGATCTCAGATTTGTATATAGATAATAATTATGTCCAGAAGATATTTTGGTTGACTCAGGAAGACAATTGATGTCCCACGAACATAGAAAATATCCCCAAGGTACACCCACAACCATAGTCTTTCTAACATTTGTAGGGGGCCTCCGTGGCTCAGTAGGTAGAGCGTTAGACGCTCAATCCGAACAGCCTTCCACCAATGGGTCGCAGGTTCGAATCCCACTCAGTCCAAAACAATTGGAAAATTTTCTGACAGAGTACAGTATAACCTTGAGCGCGGTGTAAAAAACCAATCAATCTAACATTTGTAAAGAAAGTAAGATGAAATCTGCTTACAATAAGTAAAATCCCTGACATTACAAGTGCATGAGCTTGCCAAGATTTACGCTTTTCTCATAAAGTTTTCAAATTTTGTCCAAAAACTAAATAATTGATGATATAGAAATGTTCAATCAGTATGGGGCTTGTATTAAAGGCATTTAAATAGCCATTTAAGTTAATTCTTAAAACTGCTATCACTAAAAAGTTTTTTTTAACACTACTTAAAAATAAGGCAAAAAAATTCAATTTTCCAGTTTATGCCACTTTAAAGATGGACATTTTAAGACCATTACATATTTCCGGTATTATATAAAATGTTTTTTTGTAAAATCATAAGCAAACAAAAATTCCTAACAGGCTCAAAAGTGGTTCCTAAGAAATAAAATTTTCTGTTTGAAAAAAAAAAGTCATTCTTTATCTCGTAAGTGTTAACAGTTTTCTGCAAAGGTGAGCCTTTGAAAGGTATGATTCATATTTCTGAAAGTCAGAAAATTAATTCTATTCTGGTCAAATGTGTGTATTTGAATGTGTGTGTTTGTTTAATAATGGTGACAGGTAAATTTCATATGTAAGTTACTGAGTATTTATTTCAGTGATTGTTTTGTCATTAATAATTATTATATTCCATCGAGCTTTAACAGTATTCAATTTTTCAAAATATGTAATTTAATTTTTTTTATCTATATCAGTCATCACTGCCTGTATGGGTTTTATAATATAAATAGATAGATGTATGGTACTGTTTCTGGACCATATTCCTGTTAGATATAAACACAATTATGTACAAAGCTATCAACTGGAGGTTTGGGACCTATGTTACCATGGTTACCAGGCACCCACAGAATGTCAGAGCTTCTCCCTCCATCTAACCCTCCCACTCAGTCCAAAAATTGGAAAATTTTCTGACTGGGATTTCACTCGAACGACCTATGTGGGATGGTTGCCAGGTACCAGCGGAAGGTCGTGGGTTTCCTCCGGGCACAGAGCCCGGTTTCCTCCCACAATAAAACTGGCAACGCCGCCATATAAGTGAAATAATCTTGAGCGCGGCGTAAAACACCAATCAATCAATCAATCAATCTATCCCAGCAACATTGCCTTTGAGTGAAATAATAAAACTGAGTGTAACATCAGTCAATCAATCAGTTAAAAGCTAGTTAAACACCAAGATAACAAATAATAACAGTCATAACTATAGACTATCTTTTGCTTTGATTATTGAAATGTTAATAAAAAACGTGTATTTAAATATTTTCTTGTACAGTACATGTAATTTATATATCTCTTATAGTTATATGTATCTAACACTTGTATATCTTGCTATTTTTTTCTTTCAAAAATAAAGACTCGTTTTAAATAAATTATTAGTATTGTTTACATTCTGTATGTAGAGTAAAAAAAAATGTGTACATTTTTGGTCCGTTGTACAAAACCATCGATATCGCAGTCATTATCGCATAACTCTGTTGTTGTTTGCTTATATATTAACCATGTCATAAATATGGTAGAATCACATTCAATAAAGATAATTGGCTGAGAGCGTAGAAAATGATATATATTGTAGACCTTACTATCAAATGAACAAAATGTTCTCATCAGGTCTCACCAACGTATATGTCGGTGGATATACAATACTCGTGCTGTTGGTGGATATACTGTACTTGTGCTGTTGGTGGATATACTGTACTCGTGCTGTTGGTGGATATACTGTACTCGTGCTGTTGGTGGATAAACTGTACTCGTGCTGTTGGTGGATATACTGTATTCGTGCTGTTGGTGGATATACTGTACTCGTGCTGTTGGTGGATATACTGTACTCGTGCTGTTGGTGGATATACTGTATTCGTGCTGTTGGTGGATATACTGTATTCGTGCTGTTGGTGGATATACTGTACTCGTGCTGTTGGTGGATATACTGTACTCGTGCTGTTGGTGGATATACTGTACTCGTGCTGTCGGTGGATATACTGTACTCGTGCTGTTGGTGGATATACTGTACTCGTGCTGTTGGTGGATATACTGTACTCGTGCTGTCGGTGGATATACTGTACTCATGCTGTTGGTGGATATACAATACTCGTGCTGTTGGTGGATATACTGTACTTGTGCTGTTGGTGGATATACTGTACTCGTGCTGTTAGTGGATATACTGTACTCGTGCTGTTGGTGGATAAACTGTACTCATGCTGTTGGTGGATATACTGTACTCGTGCTGTCGGTGGATATACTGTACTTGTGCTGTTGGTGGATATACTGTACTGGTGCTGTCGGTGGATATACTGTACTCGTGCTGTTGGTGGATATACTGTACTCGTGCTGTTGGTGGATATACTGTACTCGTGCTGTTAGTGGATATACTGTACTCGTGCTGTTGGTGGATATACTGTACTCGTGCTGTTGGTGGATATACTGTACTCGTGCTGTTGGTGGATATATTCTACTCGTGCTGTTGGTGGATATACTGTACTCGTGCTGTCGGTGGATATACTGTACTCGTGCTGTTGGTGGATATACCATACTCATGCTGTTGGTTGATATACCGTACTCGTGCTGTTGGTTGGTATACTATACTCGTGCTGTTGGTGGATATACTGTACTTGTACTGTTTGTGGATATACTGTACTCATGCTGTTGGTGGATATACTGTACTTGTGCTGTTGGTGGATATACTGTACTCATGCTGTTGGTGGATATACTGTACTCGTGCAGTTGGTGGATATACTGTACTCGTGCTGTTGGTGGATATACTGTACTGGTGCTGTTGGTGGATATACTGTACTCATGCTGTTGGTGGATATACTGTACTCGTGCTGTTTGTGGATATACTGTACTCGTGCTGTTGGTGGATATACTGTACTCGTGCTGTCGGTGGATATACTGTACTCGTGCTGTTGGTGGATATACTGTACTCGTCCTGTTGATGGATATTCTGTACTCGTGCTGTTGGTGGATATACTGTACTCTTGCTATTGGTTGATATACTGTACTCGTGCTGTTGGTGGATATACTGTACTCGTGCTGTTGGTGGATATACATGTACTCGTGCTGTTGGTGGATATACTGTACTCGTGCTGTTGGTAGATATACTGTACTCTAGCTGTTGGTGGATATACTGTACTCTAGCTGTTGGTGGATATACTGTACTCGTGCTGTTGGTGGATATACTGTACTCGTGCTGTTGGTTGATATACTGTACTCGTGCTGTTGGTGGATATACTGTACTTGTGCTGTTGGTGGATATACTGTACTCGTGCTGTTGGTGGATATACTGTACTCGTGCTGTTGGTGGATATACTGTACTCGTGCTGTTGGTGGATATACTGTACTCGTGCTGTTGGTGGATATACTGTACTTGTGCTGTTGGTGGATATACTGTACTTGTGCTGTTGGTGGATATACTGTACTCATGTTGTTGGTTGATATACTGTATTGGGCTGTCGGTGGATATACTGTACTCGTCCTGTTGGTGGATATACATGTACTCGTGCTGTTGGTGGATATACTGTACTCGTGCTGTTGGTGGATATACTGTACTCGTGCTGTCAGTGGATATACTGTACTCGTGCTGTTGGTGGATATACTGTACCAGTGCTGTTGGTGGATATACTGTACTTGTGCTGTTGGTGGATATACTGTACTCATGTTGTTGGTTGATATACTGTATTGGGCTGTCGGTGGATATACTGTACTCGTCCTGTTGGTGGATATACATGTACTCTTGCTATTGGTTGATATACTGTACTCGTGCTGTTGGTTGATATACTGTATTGGGCTGTCGGTGGATATACATGTACTCGTGCTGTTGGTGGGTATACTGTACTCGTGCTGTTGGTGGATATACTGTACTCTTGCTATTGGTTGATATACTGTACTCGTGCTGTTGGTGGATATACTGTACTCGTGCTGTTGGTGGATATACATGTACTCGTGCTGTTGGTGGATATACTGTACTCGTGCTGTTGGTGGATATACTGTACTTGTGCTGTTGGTGGATATACTGTACTCGTGCTGTTGGTGGATATACTGTACTCATGCTGTTGGTGAATATACTGTACTCGTGCTGTTGGTGAATATACTGTACTCGTGCTGTTGGTGAATATACTGTACTCGTGCTGTTGGTTGATATACTGTACTCGTGCTGTTGGTGGATATACTGTACTCGTGCTGTTGGTGGATATACTGTACTCGTGCTGTTGGTGGGTATACTGTACTCGTGCTGTTGGTGGATATACTGTACTCGTGCTGTTGGTGGATATACTGTACTCATGCTGTTGGTGGATATACTGTACTCGTGCTGTTGGTGAATATACTGTACTCGTGCTGTTGATGGATGTACTGCACTCCTGCTGTTAGTGGATATACTGTACTTGTGCTGTTGGTGGATATACTGTACTCGTGCTGTTGGTGGATATACTGTACTCGTGCTTTTTGTGGATATACTGTACTGGTGCTGTTGGTGGGTATACTGTACTCTTGCTTTTGGTTGATATACTGCACTCGTGCTGTTGGTGGATATACTGTACTCGTGCTGTTGGTTGATATACTGTACTCGTGCTGTTGGTGGATATACTGTACTCGTGCTGTTGGTGGATATACTGTACTCGTGTTGTTGGTGAATATACTGTACTCGTGCTGTTGGTTGATATACTGTACTCGTGCTGTTGGTGGATATACTGTACTCGTGCTGTTGGTGGATATACTGTACTCGTGCTGTTGGTGGATATACTGTACTCGTGCTGTTGGTGGATATACTGTACTCGTGCTGTTGGTGGATATACTGTACTCGTGCTGTTGGTGGATATACTGTACTCGTGCTGTTGGTGGATATACTGTACTCGTGCTGTTGGTGGATATACTGTACTCGTGTTGTTGGTGGATATACTGTACTCGTGCTGTTGGTTGATATACTGTACTCGTGCTGTTGGTGGATATACTGTACTCGTGCTGTTGGTGGATATACTGTACTCGTGCTGTTGGTGAATATACTGTACTCGTGCTGTTGGTGGATATACTGTACCCATGCCGTTGGTGGATATACTGTACTCGTGCTGTTGGTGGATATACTGTACTCGTGCTGTTGGTGGATATACTGTACTCGTGTTGTTGGTGGATATACTGTACTCGTGTTGTTGGTTGATATACTGTATTGGGCTGTTGGTGAATATACTGTACTCGTGCTGTTGGTGGATATACTGTACTTGTGCTGTTGGTGGATATACTGTACTCGTGCTGTTGGTGGATATACTGTACTGGTGCTGTTGGTGGATATACTGTACTCTTACTGTTGGTGGATATACTGTACTCGTGCTGTTGGTGGATATACTGTACTTGTACTGTTGGTGGATATACTGCACTCGTGCTGTTGGTGGATATACTGTACTCTTGCTGTTGGTGGATATACTGTACTCGTGCTGTTTGTGGATATACTGTACTTGTTGTGTTGGTGGATATACTGTACTCTTACTGTTGGTGGATATACTGTACTCGTTCTGTTGGTGGATATACTGTACTCGTGCTGTCGGTGGATATACTGTACTCGTGCTGTTGGTTGATATACTGTACTCGTGCTGTTGGTGGATATACTGTACTCGTGCTGTTGGTGGATATACTGTACTCTTACTGTTGGTGGATATACTGTACTCGTGCTGTTGGTGGATATACTGTACTTGTACTGTTGGTGGATATACTGCACTCGTGCTGTTGGTGGATATACTGTACTCTTGCTGTTGGTGGATATACTGTACTCGTGCTGTTTGTGGATATACTGTACTTGTTGTGTTGGTGGATATACTGTACTCTTACTGTTGGTGGATATACTGTACTCGTGCTGTTGGTGGATATACTGTACTTGTACTGTTGGTGGATATACTGTACTCGTGCTGTTTGTGGATATACTGTACTGGTGCTGTTGGTGGATATACTGTACTGGTGCTGTTGGTGGATATACTGTACTGGTGCTGTTGGTGGATATACTGTACTGGTGCTGTTGGTGGATATACTGTACTCGTGCTGTTGGTGGATATACTGTACTGGTGCTTTTGGTGAATATACTGTACTCGTGCTGTTGGTAGATATACTGTACTCGTGCTGTTGGTGGATATACTGTACTCGTGCTGTTGGTAGATATACTGTACTCGTGCTGTTGGTGGATATACTGTACTCGTGCTGTTGGTTGATATACTGTACTTGTGCTGTTGGTGGATATACTGCACTGGTGCTGTTTGTGGATATACTGTACTGGTGCTGTTGGTGGATATACTGTACTTGTGCTGTTGGTGGATATACTGTACTGGTGCTGTTGGTGAATATACTGTACTCGTGCTGTTGGTAGATATACTGTACTCGTGCTGTGGGTGGATATACTGTACTTGTGCTGTTGGTGGATATACTGTACTTGTACTGTTGGTGGATATACTGTACTTGTGCTGTTGGTGGATATACTGTACTTGTGCTGTTGGTGGATATACTGCACTGGTGCTGTTGGTGGATATACTGCACTGGTGCTGTTTGTGGATATACTGTACTTGTACTGTTGGTGGATATACTGTACTCGTGCTGTTAGTGGATATACTGTACTCGTGTTGTTGGTGGATATACTGTACTCGTGCTGTTGGTGAATATACTGCACTCGTGCTGTTGGCGGATATACTGTACTCGTGCTGTTGGTGGATATACTGTACTCGTGCTGTTGGTGGATATACTGTACTCGTGCTGTTGGTGGATATACTGCACTGGTGCTGTTTGTGGATATACTGTACTTGTACTGTTGGTGGATATACTGTACTCGTGCTGTTTGTGGATATACTGTACTTGTACTGTTGGTGGATATACTGTACTCGTGCTGTTTGTGGATATACTGTACTTGTGCTGTTGGTGGATATACTGTACTTGTACTGTTGGTGGATATACTGTACTTGTGCTGTTGGTGGATATACTGTACTTGTGCTGTTGGTGGATATACTGCACTGGTGCTGTTTGTGGATATACTGCACTGGTGCTGTTTGTGGATATACTGTACTTGTACTGTTGGTGGATATACTGTACTCGTGCTGTTGGTGGATATACTGCACTGGTGCTGTTTGTGGATATACTGTACTTGTACTGTTGGTGGATATACTGTACTCGTGCTGTTTGTGGATATACTGTACTCATGCTGATGGTGGATATACTGTACTCGTGCTGTTGGTGGATATACTGTTTGTCACCGATGGCTGGTCTGCAAGATATCTCCAGAACCACTGGCCAAAATTTCTTTTTATTTAATTGATCAAGTTTTGGTGCCTGTATGTCTGTCCGTTCTTCCGTTAGTGAAGTAAAACATACGGGCACTGGGAAAATCTTCTTATATAAAATAATCATGGAGACAAGTTTCTAACTGTGTTATTTTCATGTTGATAATATAATTGTAGAAAACAATGATCTAACGAGCTGGGAGCTTCGGCTTCACAATAGTGCTACATACCGGAGCTAGTTGATAATATAGTTATCTCTGACCCCCAAAACGCATTCTCTTTATAACTGTTGACTTTCGTTGTACTATAGTTTGACGTAAGGTCCACGGTGGCGTTAAGTCATTTCTAAGATAACCCAGTGAAGTATTGGGCTTGGGTATCATATTTCTTTTCAAGCAGAATTCTGTGTATTAGTTAAGCACATTTAACAAGCATTCTGAGAGTATTGCATAGCAATGCATAGTCACCTACCGGAAGGTTATCAAGGAGTATGAAATTCAATGAATATTTTAAATGGTGCCCAAAATAAACAATATTCCTTTACTTTTTAAATGATTAACCTGTTGTTCAAGCAGATCCCTGAAATCCTTAAAACTCCTCATAAGAAGTTCTAAATTGACAGTTGATCAGTAAAATACCTAGAAATAAATGACGAGAGACACATAAAACCTAATCTTTGCCTATATGCCAACATGGTGTACTCGCATGTATACCAAACATCAGCTATTAAAATGTCAAACAAACATTTCGTAAAGAAGTCCGGAAAACTGTCTTTATAAGAAATTTCTAACGCCCAAGGTGCGAAACAGAACAAACGTAAACTTGATCTGTAACCAACCATGTTGTAGGCCTACTCACATACTAACAACAATTTCAATGAGTGTGAACATCTAGCACAAAAGTCAGAAAAACTGTTATTTGCAAGGGTGATAGCTGAGTAAAAAAGACTGCGAGACTGAATAAAACTTGATCTGTAACCTACCCATATACAAAAAAAAAAGAATTGGGTAGTTTTAAGCATCTAAAACAAGCGATGTACTTTTGTTTTTGCTTCATTCAGAAGATAAAATAATGAGGATGTCTTCAAGTTTTGCAATATCATTGTATATATTATCGATCTTGTTAATGGATTTCGACAGCCCTTACTAATGACCATGCTCTAATGTAATTTCCTGGTCTATTAGCGAATATTTACACTTGATTGGATATCATCTGTTGAAATTCATTATCTCCCCTTGCGTGACGTCCAGGATTTGTTTATTGCGCGGGGCCAATTGTGCACGGATTGTTAACTCGATAATAAATTGGCCCCTCTTTGAGGAAAGCACGTTATTCGTTAGAATGAGTGCACCTGGCGTTTTGTGCGGGCGATGGGTGCCTTACTCTGCACAGGCCTAAAATCGGTAAAAGATTTTTTTGACTTTTTATCACCAAAGTGTAATTCGAATTAAAGACCATTTCGAAATAATGCCCATCGAAAAATCCCTTCTCCCACTTCCCCTGGTACCAAGCACAAACGTTTGGAAAGGAGAAGTTTTTTGGATTCAAAGGTCACAAACTATTTATCCTTTGGGTTTCAACTTGGACCCGGGAAGGTGTCGTGTAGGAAATAATTATACAATTTGTTTCAGTATAACAAGACCAGCATGAATGTGACCCAAGATAATAGTAGAGGAATACAAACTACTTCAAAGTAAAAATAAAAATGGGGCCTTGGTGGATAAGAGTGATCCCACACAGACCTCGGTGGTCCAGTGGGTAAGTGATCCCACACAGACGTCGGTGGTCCAGTGGGTAAGAGTGATCCCACACAGACCTCGGTGGTCCAGTGGGTAAGAGTGATCCCACACAGACCTCGGTGGTCCAGTGGGTAAGAGTGATCCCACACAGACCTCGGTGGTCCAGTGGGTAAGAGTGATCCCACACAGACCTCGGTGGTCCAGTGGGTAAGAGTGATCCCACACAGACCTCGGTGGTCCAGTGGGTAAGAGTGATCCCACACAGACCTCGGTGGTCCAGTGGGTAAGAGTGATCCCACGCAGACCTCGGTGGTCCAGTGGGTAAGAGTGATCCCACACAGACCTCGGTGGTCCAGTTGGTAAGAGTGATCCCACACAGACCTCGGTGGTCCAGTGAGTAAGAGTGATCCCACACAGACCTCGGTGGTCCAGTGGGTAAGAGTGATCCCACACAGACCTCGGTGGTCCAGTGGGTAAGAGTGATCCCACACAGACCTCGGTGGTCCAGTGGGTAAGAGTGATCTCACACAGACCTCGGTGGTCCAGTGGGTAAGAGTGATCCCACACAGACCTCGGTGGTCCAGTGAGTAAGAGTGATCCCACACAGACCTCGGTGGTCCAGTGGGTAAGAGTGATCCCACACAGACCTCGGTGGTCCAGTGGGTAAGAGTGATCCCACACACACTTCCATCGATGCGTCGCGGGTTGGAATCACACTGAGACCAAGTAAAAACTTTCTGAGTGGATTTTTTTCTGAATCTGGCAACGCCGCCAAATAAGTAAAATAATCTTGAGTGCGGCGTAAAACATCCATCAATCAATCAATGAATAAGAGTTGAATGGCTCGACTTCTGAGCAAAAGGCCAGTCATTGCTTATAAAAACACTCGCCGCACTCATGTGTCTCTTTCCTGTGCTACTTACTTACCGGTGGTCGAAAGACTGATCAGGGCTAAACTCCTTGTCTGTCTTCGACCTAGGTATGTCTGATGTAATCAACATTTTCCCTTTCTTTACCTATGGTCGTATTTGCTTTATTCTCACTATACTGACATTCTTGTCATAACCGAAGAACCATACAACAATGTCAATATGTTAGAAAGAGTTTCCGAAAATTCTACGGACGAAAGCCAACACATGTTTGTCTTCAACCGAATGAAATATCGTGGATTTTGGTTTATTACGTCGACCTATGATTGAGTATAAAGGTCCAGATGACAAATAGAAACTTGTCTCCATGGTTGTTTTAGTTAAGAAGATGTGCCCGCGTGTTCTAGTGTTCATAGATAGTTTCTATAAACAAATCGTAAATGCAATCATGGCAGTTGGACCGGCCAGAAACCAAAAGAGGATCCGTATTTATCCGAGGATTAAGCTGTGAAAGAACATCTCTTAACCTATTCCACCAGCAGATTTCTTCCACAAAGGTGCATTATTTTGTATGCATTACATTATGCAATGAAGTTCACCGGCAACCATGCACTAAAACGTCCGTTTCCATTTGTAAAGAATCGGCAGTGGCTTTCAATGAACTCCTTTGTATAATGCAGAACAACAAATAACCTTTGTAGAAGCTGATAACCTTTTTTTCTGAAGCATGCAAATCTACTTGAAGACAGACATTTTTCTGAAGCATGCAAATCTATTGGCGGAATTCTCACAACCAAACCAGTTAATAAAGATCTGTTGTCGATATTCTCACAACCAAACCAGCTCAACAGTGGAGATATATTGGCGGAATTATCACAACAAAATCAGTTAATCAACAAAGATCTATTGGCGGAATTCTCACAGCCAAACCAGTTAATCATTGAAGATCTATTGGCGGAATTCTCATAAACAAACCATTTAATCAATGAAGAGCTATTGGCGGAATTCTCATAAACAAACCAGTTAATCAATGAAGAGCTATTGGCGGAATTCGCATAAACAAACCAGTTAATCAATAAATAGCTATTGGCGGAATTCTCACAAACAGACCAGTTAATCAATGAAGAGCTATTGGTGGAATTCTCAAAAACAGACCAGTTAATCAATGAAGAGCTATTGGCGGAATTCTCACAACCAAACCAGTTAATCAGGAAAGACCTAATGACCTTCAAAAGCAGCTTACTCTCATCATCGGAAACATTTACTTGGGAAAAAAAGTGCTATCATATATAAGAAAAAAATATTTCAAACTATTGAAGTATTTGTCCATGTAGCCTACTGGAATAAACAAATATAATTTTAAATTTCTATATTAGAAACGAAACGGTTAGGTAAAAGCGTCTGTTTATGAGATAACGGTGGGTTGGTGTGTTGTTGTCATTTCTGATGATTTGAGTGGCTGTTCATATTAAGCATTACCTATGTGTTGAATCCCATCGGTTTGCTGGCATTCTTTGCCCATATAGTGATTCGATTTAATTTAATATTTTCTTTTATTCCCATTCTAACAAATCCCATAAAAGATGTCCATGCTAATAATCGCTCAAACTTACCTAAATCAGGCGACGTGAGATATCATACAAAGGAATATGAAACACAAGATAGTGTTTTAACTAAACACTTTTCTTTAATTCAACAAAAAAAAAACGGACAAAATCGATCCGCATAACAACAGTCATACATACGATGGAAATATATCAATAAATTACACACAAATAAATTATATCGTAGGCCTAATAACTTATACAATAATACATTGTGAATGAAAATATTTTCGGTTTCCAACAAAGTCCAATGGTATTATATTATTAGGTATTTTTATAAACAAGGACAAAACCAAATACATAAATTAATATAAATGTCTTAGACGAACATTGAAATTCACCATCGACTAAAATCATACCCATCAAATAACCAGTAAAATATGGTTTTGATTGTCTCTCCTTACCTTGCTAGGGGCATATTTGCTACAAGCCTAATTATGCTCCGGCGGTTCTTTAGCAGAAGTAAATACCCTGTAGACAAGACTGTTCCGACACAGAAGTTAGCCAATGAGCTGAACGAAACATCTTGTCAACTTGATCAGTTATTGATCTTTATCTTAACATAGACAATGTCAATTGATTATATAGAGATCGATAAAGTTCAACAAACTATTGCACAGTGTCTTTAAATAAATAATGTGCTGTTGTATATAAGATAAAAAGATATATAAGATTATCTGTAGCGCTAGTAAGATACATAAGGATAAGTGTACATATGTTCTTTTATTTATTTGCTTTTCCTTTTATAAGTTTGTTTTAATTCACTACATACAGCCTTCCTACAACCAGAAGTGTATAGCCACACTGATTTTAGGGTGAATAAAAATCTAATCAAAAATCAAATCAAAAATCAAACTAGAAACGAGAAGTTTAGATAAAAACATCCGTTTAGGAGAAACAGGTGGGTTGGTCCCGGTGAAGTGATATTTACATTCTTTACACCTGAGTTTGAAAGAAAAACTCACATTTTCTCATTTAGAAAGAACTTTAATGTGCCTTAGTAAATAAATTTAATAATAATAAGTAAGATTTTTATCAGAAATACTTTCTTAAAAGAAATGCAATTTTAGTGGATTTCAAGCTACCGTCCAAGGGAAACGCTTCTCAATAAATTGAGACCGCTTCAAATTATTTAAAAATATCAAAATGTAATTAACAATCTTTCAAAATTGAATTACGGTGGATATCTGGCCATAAATCATCATAACAACAAAATGACAAGTCTATCACTTATATAATACAGAAAAACGATCACCCGTAACTTGTTGTTTTAAAATGTTATCTTCCCCTAGCTGCTGACAGCTGATACCCCGGTTTTGGTTGTCGCAGTGGTTCCTCCCCGTGACGCGTTCTTTCCGTTATTTCTCCTGAGGAAACATAGGCTGTCCAAGAGAGCGGTTCGAAAGCGTTTAGCGCTGAGACAGTATAGCAGGAAGTTAAGGCTATGGTTCGTGTACATCAAGTTGTTGACAACGGTTCGAGCCAAATGATAAATGGCGGCTTGGTGGGGAGTGGATTTGAGATCAAAGCGACGTTCTACAATGATCATAATAGCCATTGGACCGACGAAAAGGAGGAAAGCAAAGGAGACAAGAAGCAACATGCGGGTAATTTGGGTTTCTTTCTCTTTGTTTTTCTTAGATTCGCCAAGATCCCCTTTACCATCTGAAGGTACGGAGTCAGGGTTGGCCATCTGCTCCCGCAGTCGGCTTGATTTACGCACGGTGACGATGATAAGAATGTTGAGTACAAATAAGATAGACAAAGGTGCGAAACAGTATACTACAGCATCTATCCAAGGCCAAATTTGAAATAGGAAATATTCGTTCTGCTCATTGGTAGGTAGACAGCTATCAACGCCCGTGTTCGGATCAATGACCATTCCTCGAGTGAAGAAAATATGAAAGTCCAGACAAAGGGCTGCTACTGTTATGGCTCCCAGAACGATTTTTGTACGGGGCTTCCAAGACATGGCTTTGAGAGGGAACTTGACAGCCAAGTACTTCTCTATCGTCATCGCCACCATCACGGCTACGTCAAAATGTATCGTGTAGTAAAAGGCGAAGAAAATCAGTTTGCACGACCACGGGTTAAAAACTTCAAAACCAGGAAACTTACGAATCATAAAGAGTAAGTTGTAGACGAGAATTAAGGAATCGGCTACAGAAAGGGCTGCCATGTACTGGCAAGTCGTTGATCTCCTCATGGATGCCGACATCAAGACTGTGAAGGCCCAAGTATTCGCCAGGATTCCCGCTGCTGATATTATAGGGGAATAATAAAAGTCTATAACATTCGCCACTTGGAATTCCAGAAAGGCTTGAAGTGTCTTATCGGACGAGAGATCTAATACATCGCCGGCGGCCCAATCACCGTCAGGGGTCGTCGTCATGCCCGTATCGTTCATCACTTCAGTAATATTCATGGTGCTGGTTTACTTTGTAACTTCGTATAGGTTCAACTTCCCAAGTTTCTTTCCAGAATGATATCCAAGCTGATGGGATTCTTTTTATCTAAAGAAAATAAGAAATATTTAAATGTTATATTCCATTCTTAAATAGCCAATGGGCGATATTTGTAAATTGCGATTGGCCGACGTTAGATGGTCGGGAGGGTTGGGGGGTGATTGAAGTCTTCCTTTTGCCCTTGTATTCTTTTTCGAAAACCAATAAACCATGGTAAGTGTTGGAAGCAATCCTGAATATACAATGAAACCTCGACATGTTTGTGATTCTGTCGAAGCCACGAGTAGAATGTGTCACCATGAATAAGGGCCTTGGTCCGATTCTCCCGACTTCGACACGGCCATTATGGACTTAATGTTACAATAAGATGTGAGAAACATAATGTTAAAATGGACCAAATGGCAAATGCCATGAAAGACTTAAAACGACATGATCTGTCAAATATAGGGAAACTATCGTTGAAACAGAATCAGCCAATAGTTCGTAATTTTTGCCAAGAAATACGAAATAGGAGCTTTCTCCATATACCAATCTTGGATAAAATATACTCATACTCATTGAAAATATACTCATGCATTCTGGCTATTTGGATAGTGACCGTGTTTTTCTGGTTAGTACGGATAACGGGCTTAACCTATATATTTTTTCAGTTCAACGTCAATCTGTTAGTTAAAAACTAGTTCAGACGATCAACTTTTTACAACGATCGAAAATTATGAAGTAAAAAAAAAAACACGAATTTTGGTAGCTCATGCCATTTTAAACTTTTTGAAGGTGTTGAAATTGAGACGGAAAAAATTACATTAAAATAACGGAAAATCTATACAGTCTGTGTGCTGTACAAACCGAAAAAGTGCCCGAAAGTTAAGCAAAATTAAAATAACCGGGACGAACGTTCATTCTTTCTAAGCATAAGTTAGTTCCAAGCAATACTTTGGCGTACATTCTCGTGATTAGTAGCACTAAAATGCTTCTGAATCACATGTCGTGGGAAAAATAACCGATAGTTTCCGTATTCTGATTTAACGAAAAAATATCAACATTTTGACAACTTTTCCCACTTTAAGGAAGGCCCTATGCACCAAGAATGAGTTCAATCGACGACCCCCACTAAAATAAAACTCTAAGAAAGCATTAACAGCCCCACTATAAGAAGGCACTATTAACATATTCTTTATCGCAAACATTTATATTAATTTAATGAGAAATAATCGACAGCGCCACGAAGTAAGTTTTGTTTAATGATCGTTCAATTGCAGTTTGTAGAGGTATCCAACGATCGTGTTTTTCACAAAAAACTAAATAAAAAGTCCGGTTATGCCTTAATTTGTTCTCATAGAATGATAAGAATGGAACACACGTTTAAACAGTGCTTCCAAGAGTTCGTAGATTCTTGTTTTTCTTAACGCATGACATCAGCTGTTTGGCTAACTTTCTAAGGAAGCTTACATAGTTCAGAATCTGCATAAATCTTACCAAACTTTACTTTCGTCGATGATATTTTAACTTAGCGCTGGCACAGAAAACAAGATATGACTGACAAAAAAGAAACTAACCTGTCAAAGTTTGATTCAATCAGCGTGGTTTCCAAATCAGAGTGGCTCCTAAAACTCCCAGACGATGATGATTCCACCTTTTATATCGACGATCCCCTCACCTGTAATTAGCGATTCCTTTGATCTTTAAACTCAAAATAATACGAACGTACGCATGGAGTAATACACTTATATACTCGTCTGAGTGATATACAAATTATTACATGTACAAAATCCTTTTACTAGATTTCTTCTTGTGAAATATGGCGAAAACAAGTTGAAGTAGTTTACGTTACATTGAAGAACATTTGATAATTATCACGAACCCTTAAGAAATGAAAGTTTCCATGCTATGGAAATATACAAATATACAAGTGCGTTGTTAAATGAGACGTACGATCAATTTTTATGGATGAGCTAAATGCATACATCAGTTCTTTTACTGGTTCGATTAGAAATACCGCAGATTCTAATCTGTTTACTCATGTTTTGGTTTTCCACAAACATAAATTATATTAAATAAAGAAAAATAAAACCCTTTTCTAAAAAATCGACTTATTTTACCTCCTTTTTTTCACACACCTGTCCGATATGATTTCTCATATTCATCACAACTTTATAAGCCCCAAGAACATTTCTACTGCACATTTTTAGCTTTTAATCCCGACAAAGTTAATTTCTGCGAGTCATTATCTCCATTTGTTACACCGAGGGGAATTTATAACTTTATTACTCCTAATTGTTTGAATCCTGTAAGGTTGTCGGTTGATTGATTGGCGTTCAACTCCGTACTCAATATTATATATTGATACAAATGGACGCGCCAATAAGCTAAAACAACCAACAAACCATCCGTACTCAATATGACCAGTGGACAATATATAAACGGCGTGCACCTGTTATACGACTACCTTGACTCTCTCGCTTAACAACCAAACTTCTTCACAGTAAACCTTTCCAATTTTACTTCGAACGTAAATAAGAAATATCAATGCTGTTATCATCAACTGGTTTTACTTATAAAGTTTACATGGCTTGTCTAGATATCTGATCGATTTTCATAGATATTATGAAATAATTTGAAAATTATTATTCACGTGGTTTGATTTGATCGATCAACGTTCCTGATTTCACGGAAAGATCTGCATCTATTATTATGAAATTTAACTCCTGATTGACAAGCTGTCATTGTCCATTATATCCGTCCTTTTGACTTAGATACAGTCTAAAACACAGCCTTATATGTCAAGTCACAATTTGTGAGTAATTTGGGTTTCTTTCTCTTTGCTTTTCTTAGATTCGCCAAGATCCCCTTTACCATCTGAAGGTACGGAGTCAGGGTTGGCCATCTGCTCCCGGAGTCGGCTTGATGCTCAATGCTCAATGCTCACTCAATGCACACTCAATGCTCTCGCCTTTTAAAGACAATGGTCTAAAACAGGGCCTCGTTTCACAAAGCAGTCGCGTCGCAAACGAATCGTAGTTGCCATTGGATACCATAGTGAAGAGATACGACGTGATCCCAACTGCGATTGATCGCACGTTGCGACGGCTTCGTGAAGGGACCCCCAGGTCGCAAATATGAGTTATGCAAGCAGGATGATTTATTCAATTCTTTAGAGTGTTAAAATGTTGGTACCAGAGGACGTATGGAGAATGATTTGACCGTTGCTGGTTGTTAAGTTGACGTTTTAGATTTCCTTTGGTGCTTTCCTATGATTGATAGATTGTGAGAAAATATATCAAACGTGTGTGTCGGAAAAGGGAGTAGAATACGTTGCTATTTTAGACGATTAGTAAAAGGGAATATTTTAACTAAAATGTTCAGGGTATACTCATTTTGACTGACGATTGGAAAGCTATAACGGACAATTAAAATACAAGTCTCAATCACTAATCAAATAATAGGTAAAATTCACTTACCATTTGTATATGATTTCTGTTCACAATTCACCTCTGTCCATAGCTATGGTCAGTTGGACAACACAATCCGGCCAATATCTCCAAATTGTTGTTGGAAAGCATTTATATACGGTATTCGGAAATTATCAAGATCTATGTATTAATTGCCGTACAATTATCGGGATTAACTATGACTTTCAGCTGTAAGAATGAGCTGGCGGGGATGGAAACGGATGAGGCTAGGAATTATAGTTTCTAGTTATGAAATGTAATAAGGTTACGTATAACACACATCCGAAACAAATTGGCAGTCTTTGTATCCGAGGTGGATGTATACTGTACCTTAATTCAAATTACGATTTGTGATTAGAAGAATAATTTGTAGTCGAATATTGAACCAATTAACACCCTCAAACTGTCGAAAAGTGTTAATAGTAGGCTAATACCAACAGGTATCTGAATTCGATTACTTGTAAATTAGACTACGGCGTTATGAAAGATGCGCAATATTTGTTGACTTCAATTTTATTTCAATATTTTTGATGAAATGTTGTATAGATTAGTTAGTGACTTTATATTTAGATAGACAGAATAGATGGCCAAACAACTCCCCCTAAATACAAATCGCTATAATAATTTATATATTTTGAAGGTACGAGTTAACGCTCTGAACATCTAACTTTTATTCCACACTATTGTTTCCTTTTTATGAAAGGGGGGGGGGGGGCGTCGATTACAGAAATATAATAAATTTAAAAGATGCCTGTAATGAGGGCAATAGGCGAAGGTCCAGGGGCCCGCCTGTCTGAGGGCGTTCTAGAACTAAAAATGCTAATAATTTCCGGATATTGCTTTCCTTAATTCGTAAAAATAACAGTAAAATCGTTATGTTCCAAAGTTATAGATGAAGCCTTGTAACGTTTTTGAAGCATGGGAGAGGGAGTGACTATCCCAACGCGTTAGGCTAGGGCCCAGGAAACTCGGGGGTTTTAGATTGCCTGAGAAACCTCTGGCTGTTCTGCAAGTAAATAACCTGGATTTTGCTTTCCCTAATTCTTAAAAATAAGACAAGCAGGAGAAGCGCCCACGGTTTGTTTTATACTGATTTGGGCCATTGTATAGGAAAAATACATACTTTTGCTACATAAAAGGGTCTGTGAATAGTTTTCTTTATTGAAAGTGGGAAGGTGGCAGACTACCGAAACCCAGTAGGCCTATATAAAGCCGTGGGTCCATAGGCCGCCTATAGGCTCTTAAAATCATCCTACAAAAATTGTCATTTATACTGCTAAGGCCAAGGCCATCATTTCAGTGTTTTAATAC
The DNA here is from genome assembly GCA_963971465.1 of Lepidochitona cinerea. Classification (NCBI taxonomy): domain Eukaryota; kingdom Metazoa; phylum Mollusca; class Polyplacophora; order Chitonida; family Tonicellidae; genus Lepidochitona; species Lepidochitona cinerea. The sequence goes on along the minus strand of OZ020563.1, from coordinate 27,202,603 downwards.
AATATATGTTTATCAGGTATGAACGTCGTTTTTGGGACGAGATGATAACTGAATTTTGTGTAATTCTTCACACCCAGATATTGCATTTTTCAAAATCCAGCTTGTTCAATGTTAAGAGTCATACAACATGTTGCTTAACATTGCAACACGGACTATGGTGGGCAAAAAGAAAAGAAACATACTAAAGATGACGTGAAACTGGCAGACCTTGCATTAGATTGCACATATAATGGTACGTTTTGATAAACCTAAAATCTCCTCTATTTTGTACAAAATAATTCATCGTGATACCATAAATGGATTGTTTAACCATAGATATGTCTGTTATGTAAAAACTATATTTCAAGAAGTAGGCCTGAATTTTGATATTGCCAACGCTAGAGCCGGAAATATACCACCCCATTATTATTCCCGTAGGATAGACACTGTATTAAAAGATCAGTATATGCAGCAGTGGAAAGCACAACTTGATGTGTCTTTCAAAGCAACATTTTACAATTTATTTAAATCCACTTTTAACCTTGAATATTACTTACTATGTCTCCCTCCGAATCTCAGTGTATACTTGACTCAAATCAGAACAACTAACCACAAACTGCCCATTGAAACTGGCAGATGGAGCTACACCAAGGGAAGATAGAAAATGTAAGTTTTGTCACTTGGATAAGATTGGGGATAAATTTCATGCAATTTTAATTTGTTCGTTTTTCCATCAAGATCGAGACAAATTTTTTAAACCCGTACTATCTCCACCATCCATCAGCCTCCAAAATTAAAGATCTATTTTCAATAAATTATAAGCCAAGATTGATAAAACTGTGCAAACTATTAAAAGCCATTATACAGAAAACACGTGAAATATAAACAAGCGTCTTTATAGTAAAAATTACCCTGAATTGTCAATTTAGTGATGCAAATTTTGTCAATAATGTATTGTATATGTAACAGATCTGTGACAGCCTCAGTCTGTATATATGTATGTACTATTTGTTTTCCATGCCAATTTGTAATATCTTAGTAATCTGTATTTATTTAAATAACAGTACGTATTAAAATGTGTTGTATGTATGATAGTCTACCTGTATATATATAATAATGAATGAATCTACTCTAGTATAGATTATTTATTCAATTTAACAATATCTAAGTAACAGTATGCACTATAAGTGTTTTATACATATATATGTATAGAAATGTGTGTATATATTATATGTATACTTATGTCCCCATATACCACTAATGTGGTCTGGGTGGAATAAAGTCTAAAGTCTAAGACTCTGTGTTCATTCTTTTCTCCTCTCCCTTTCTTTTTTTGTTCTCTAGTTTTTTTTGCTCAGAAAAAGGGGGTGTCGTGACTCCCTGGAGCCCTCCCCCGCTGGAGCCCCCTGATGTGTATAATCGGTAATGGCCCAGTCACAATGTCGGCGATCTGTCGGGGATTAGTTTTGGCCGGGGGTTGTCGTAGAAAATAAAGAATCCTTGAACAATCCTATCAATAATCCTAATAAAAGTGGAGCAGTCACATTGTCTGAGATTTTTTCAAGGATTTGGACCCGGTTTTGTCGAAAAATCGTGGGATTAGCCTCCGATGCGATCGGAGACGATATCTGCGAGTGTCTTTTCTTTTAATTTTTCCCCCACCCTGGGTATATGTGGAGGAAAAAGAGTGTTTTCTGATCTCGCATCTGTATTTCTTCCTGTACACTGTAGCGTGGTATCCCTCATCTGGTTGTACATAGAACAGTCACTTTAACGATTAATCGGAGGGCATCGTAGGTCATCGGAGATTGTGTCTTGGATGGCCAAGACACAATCTTGCGAGCAATCTTAAAATTTTAAGTTCAAACTTGGGGACCCACAAGTAGAGTACAAGTACTTGCCTTGGACTCGTACTACAATTCAAATTACACCTGCGACTTTCGTGAAGATTTAACTTCCAGACTGATCGATGGCACAGGGATCCTGCAATTTCAAACTTCATTATTTACAAGATCTATGGGTTTGTGATATGTATACGTCGTTGGGGAATACATTTAACATGTAGCTGCCAGATTTACTTGTACATTGATAGCATCAGTTGACTGATGAGAAATTCTTTTTTGAAATTCTTTAGGTTTTTCTTTCGCCATCTAGACTCCTGACCCCATCTGTTTTCTCGAAATGGTGTCTGTAAGATTTCAAGGGAATTAACTCTCGATCGATACCAACATACTTATGTCCCTTTGATATCAATACAGCCTACGATATGAGCTGACGAATCTTTAAGTGGTTGGAAGTAGCTCAATTTGTTCTGTACCTATCAATTTGCTATGTGTGAATGCACCACAAGATTTGGCTGCCCAGATGCCAGACCATTGGGACAAAAGACCGACAAAAGTTGGGACAGCGGTCCTTCAGAAAAAAACAAAAACAAAGTAAAAATATTGACCCTCTGCCTATACCTCCGAGTGGCAATCATCTTCTCAACAGTATGGACTGAATGTTGAATATTAACGTCTGCATGGACATCAGATACGGATGGCTGAATGTTAAATATTAACGTCTGCATGGGCATCAGGTACGGTTGACTGAATGTTAAATATTAACTTCTGCAAGGGCATGAGATACGAATGACTGAATGTTACATATTAACTTCTGCACGGGCATCAGATACGGTTGACTGAATGTTACATATTAACTTCTGCACGGGCATCAGGTACGGTTGACTGAATGCTACATATTAACTTCTGCACGGGCATCAGATAAGGATAGCTGAATGTTACATATTAACTTCTGCATGGGCATCAGATACGGTTGACTGAATGCTACATATTAACTTCTGCATGGGCATCACATACGGATGACTGAATGTTACATATTAACTTCTGCATGGGTAGAGATACGGTTGACTGAATGTTACATATTAACTTCTGCACGGGCATCACAAACGGTTGACTGAATGTCACATATCAACTTCTGCACTGGCATCAGATACGAATGGCTGAATGTTACATATTAACTTCTGCACCGGCATCAGATAAGGATAGCTGAATGTTACATATTAACTTCTGCATGGGCATCAGATAAGGATAGCTGAATGTTACATATTAACTTCTGCATGGGCATCAGATACGGTTGACTGAATGCTACATATTAACTTCTGCATGGGCATCACATACGGATGACTGAATGTTACATATTAACTTCTGCATGGGTAGAGATACGGTTGACTGAATGTTACATATCAACTTCTGCACGTGCATCAGATACGGTTGACTGAATGTTACATATTAACTTCTGCATGGGCATCACATACGGATGACTGAATGTTACATATCAACTTCTGCACGTGCATCAGATACGGTTGACTGAATGTTACATATCAACTTCTGCACGGGCATCAGATATGGTTGACTGTATGTTACATATTAACTTCTGCACGGGCATCAGATACGGTTGGCTGAATGTTACATATCAACTTCTGCACTGGCATCTGATACGGTTGACTGAATGTTACATATCAACTTCTGCACGTGCATCAGATACGGTTGACTGAATGTTACATATCAACTTCTGCACGGGCATCAGATATGGTTGACTGTATGTTACATATTAACTTCTGCACGGGCATCAGATACGGTTGGCTGAATGTTACATATCAACTTCTGCACTGGCATCTGATACGGTTGACTGAATGTTACATATCAACTTCTGCACGGGCATCAGATATGGTTGACTGTATGTTACATATTAACTTCTGCACGGGCATCAGATACGGTTGACTGAATATTACATATTAACTTCTGCACGGACATCAGATACGGTTGACTGAATGTTACATATTAACTTCTGCACGTGCATCAGCTACGGTTGACTGAATATTACATATTAACTTCTGCACGGGCATCAGATACGGTTGACTGAATGTTACATATTAACTTCTGCACGGGCATTAGATACGGTTGACTGAATATTACATATTAACTTCTGCACGGGCATCAGATACGGATGACTGAATGTTACATATTAACTTCTGCACGGGCATTAGATACGGTTGACTGAATATTACATATTAACTTCTGCACGGGCATCAGATACGGATGACTGAATGTTACATATTAACTTCTGCACGGGCATTAGATACGGTTGACTGAATGTTACATATTAACTTCTGCACTGGCATCAGATACGGTTGGCTGAATGTTACATATTAACTTCTGCACTGGCATCAGATACGGTTGACTGAATGTTACATATTAACTTCTGCACGGGCATCAGATACGGTTGACTGAATGTTACATATTAACTTCTGCACGGGCATTAGATACGGTTGACTGAATGTTACATATTAACTTCTGCACGGGCATCAGATACGGTTGACTGAATGTTACATATTAACTTCTGCACGGGCATCAGATACGGTTGACTGAATGTTACATATTAACTTCTGCACGGGCATCAGATACGGTTGACTGAATGTTACATATCAACTTCTGCACGGCCATCAGATACGGGTGGCTGAATGCTACATATTAACTTCTGTACTGGCATCGGATACGGTTGACTGAATGTTACATATTAACTTCTGCACGGACATCAGATACGGTTGACTGAATGTTACATATCAACTTCTGCACGGCCATCTGATACGGGTGGCTGAATGTTACATATTAACTTCTGTACTGGCATCAGATACGGTTGACTGAATGTTACATATCAACTTCTGTACGAACATCAGATACGGTTGACTGAATGTTGCATATTAACTTCTGCACGGGCATCAGATACGGTTGACTGAATGTTACATATTAATTTCTGGACGGCCATCAGATACGGTTGACTATTAAAGTGTCACATATCAAGTCCTGCACGGGCATCAGATAGGGATGGCTGAATGTTACATATTAACTTCTGCACTGGCATCAGATACGGTATTTGATGACCTCTCAGGCGTGGTGAGCAGTCTGATCCCCATAGAATAGTTCGGTAGGGATGACCAAAGACCATAACTCCGAGACACGACAAGCGAGGCATGTTTAAGTTTCCATATTTCGGTTTAATACGCCTTCATCAGATATAGAACATAATCGACTAGAAAGGGATAGGTTTTATTTTTTTCGTAAATCTGTTCTCATCAACTGATCTTCGAATTTTTATCCACTTTTTTAACAGGTGTGTTTTCTTCTTTTGAGAGTTTTACCATGTTTCCCTGGAAAATCAGAAAAACAAAAGATAAAAGTCAGACGGCTGTGTTGATTTGGTTCTCACAATAATCTATAGGCAAAACGAAGTAGATGTTTAACCACAACATTAACAACTTTCCAGATCCTCATGAAGAACAAAGCAAAGTGCAAGTTAGCAGGATGAAAATAAATACAGTTATTTTAGGATTTTCATTCAAAGAAACAAATCTAATCTATCCCTTAATATACTTCTGAAGTTCATAAAACACATTTTATTCAAGTATCATCGTGAAAGATTAGAAATGCACTTATGTGTACAAAATGTTCAAAATGGTCTTTATCAGCAATTTTGTGAATCCTCAAATGGCGAAATCGATCAACAACCGTTACGGAAATATGTCAATATCGACAGTGTGACAAACGTCTCAATCATCATTAAGTTAAAGATTGTTTTACGAGAATGAAGAAAATTGAATAGCCTAAATACAAAATCAATATAGTTTTAAGGAGACTTTCTGTTCACAACAACTTCCCATTATGCTGACGAGAAATCTCGCTGTGGAAGAAATAGTGTCACAGAAGACATTGATTGATTCGCTTTGGGTCTTTTGTAGACAATATATGGATCGTCGATGGCACGACTCATCAATATGTATCAAACTTGTTACCACTGATTGGAAAGATTCCTCCAATTCGTTTGTTTTCTCACTGGGTTTTCACTCGAACGACCTATGTGGGATGGTTGCCAGTTACCAACGGAAGGTCGTGGGTTTCCTCCGGGCATAGAGCCCGGTTTCCTCCCACAATAAAACTGGCAACGCCGCCATATAAGTGAAATAATCTTGAGCGCGGCGTAAAACACCAACAATCAATCAATCAACCAATTCGTTTGATTCAGATAATTCTCGCATTGGCAGATCTATAGTAGTTACTAGGAACCATTGATTTATGGTTATTTCCTAAAGTTAACCCTCATGACGTGACCACGTGGCGTTTTGCGTCGAACAATCCTAACATCAGGCAATGGGTATCTGAGACAGAATTGCCAAGGAATAACATCTCAAAACTTGATTGGTTGATTGATGTTTTACGCCCCAGCCAAGATTGTTTCACTTATATGGCGGCGTTGCCAGGTTTAGTGGCTGGGAAAACCATGTTTTTTGCCAGAAGGGAAACCCTCGAGATTCGAGTTAAATAGTTCAGAGATACCACTTAAAATTCAGGCCCTCTTTGGAGCTTTCAATTTGCTTGCACCAACTATCTCTGTAAGCTACATCTGAAGTAAATCTTTGAATAGAATAGTTCGGTAGGGATGACCAAAGACCATAACTCCGAGACACGACAAGCGAGGCATGTTTAAGTTTCCATATTTCGGTTTAATACACCTTCATCAGATATAGAACATAATCGACTAGAAAGGGATAGGTTTTATTTTTCTCGTAAATCTGTTCTCATCAACTGATCTTCGAAGTTTTATCCACTTTTTTTAACAGGTGTGTTTTCTTCTTTTGAGAGTTTTACCATGTTTCCCTGGGAAATCAGAAAAACAAAAGATAAAAGTCAGGCGGCTGTGTTGATTTGGTTCTCACAATAATCTATAGGCAAAGCGAAGTAGATGTTTAACCACAATATTAACAACTTTCCAGATTCACTTGTAGAACAAAGCAAAATGCAAGTTAGCAGAATGAAAATAACTACAGTTACTTTATAAGATTTTCATTCAACAAAACAAATGTAATCTATCCTTTAATATACTTCTGAAGTTCATAAAACACATTTTATTCAAGTATCATCGTGAAAGATTAGAAATGCACTTATGTGTACAAAATGTTCAAAATGGTCTTTATCAGCAATTTTGTGAATCCTGAAATGGCGAAATCAATCAACAACCGTTACGGAAAGATGTCAATATCAACAGTATGACAAACGCATCAATCATCATCAGGTTTAAGATTGTTTTACGAGAACGAAGAAAATTGAATAGCCTAAATACAAAATCAATATAGTTTTGAGAAGACTTGCTGTTTACAAGAACTTCCCATTATGCTGACGAGCAATCTCGCTTTGGAAGAAATAGTGTCACAGAACACATTGATTGATTCGCTTTGGGTCTTTTGTAGATAATATATGGATCGTCGATGGCACGACTCATCAATATTTATCAAACTTGTTATCACTGATTGGAAAGATTCCTCCAATTCGTTTGATTGAGATAATTCTCGAATTGGCAGATCTATGGTAGTTACTAGTTTGATTGATTGATTGTTTGGTGTTTTACGCCGCGCTCAAGATTATTTCACTGATATGGCGGCGTTGCCAGTTTTATTGTGGGAGGAAACCGGGCTCTATATATGGAGGAAACCCACGACCTTTCGGTGGTAACTGACAACCATCCCACATAGGTAGTTACTAGGAACCATTGATTTATGGTTATTTCCTAAAGTTAACCCTCATGACGTGACCACGTGGCGTTTTGCGTGGAACACTACTCCTTACATCAGGCAATGGGTATCTGAGACAGAATTGTCAAGGAATGACCATCTCAAAGATTGATTGGTTGATTGATGTTTTACGCCACAGCCAAGATTGTTTCACTTATATGGCGGCGTTGCCAGGTTTAGTGGTTGGGAAAACCGGGAACCCCCGAGATTCGAGTTAAACAGTTCAAAGATACAACCACTTAAAATTCAGGCCCTCTTTGGGGCTTTCAATTTGTTTGCGCCAACTAGGAGAAGAAAATCTGTGAATCTCCAAAGACGTTTTTTTAAACTTAAATGACTGAAACAGATGTTGATTTTTTACTTTATACATATTGCTCAAAGAGTTTCCACTTGAGCTGAAGAAATATCTTCTGGCTATAGGACTATATATTTTAAAAAATAGACTAGGCTTCTCACCTAAACTAATCAATTGGATTGCTTCATGTAACTAGCAATCGTGAATTAGATTTGGAAGACAAAACTATTGTTCGGACAAACGCTATCAGTAGGCCTATTTTTCAAGGTCATATAATTTCTTTCCAACATATCCCTGATCATTACTTAAATTGTTTCGATAACAAATCAAAATTCCAACTGCAACTTCCATTAAGGATCTTTCTGAGTATATATATAAACGTTCAAGAGACAAGAAAAAACTTTGTATAGTTAAATTCTGACGGTTCCTATGTTGATTATGTCTGTGTCATGCACAGGTGAACATGCACAGAAAAGTGAATCAAATTTAAATAACTGGCACGAGTCTTCATCTACTACTAAACGTTACTTCAACGTACATTTTTATGTGTACAAAATATAGGTATTTTCCTCAGTAATAAGCAGTTTATCTCTGTCAATCAATACGGAGTCTTAGACAATTACAATTGCAAAACAGCATCAGGGTTAGAGGCCTAACCTAAATTTAAAGCATGTCGTTGTCAAAAAATAAGAGGGTAAATGTTGGCTGGTTAGAAAAATGTACAAGAGCGTTGTTAACGCATTCTACGTTAAATATTTCTCAACGTTCTGCGACTTAGTTTGACTGTAGACACGTAAATCCATTGTTTATCACTTGACGTCACCGCCAGTGCCACCTGTTTTGTTCAAACGTTGCAAAGGATAGACACCCGGAGTATTGGCTTTGTCCCGAACTGTCCAGAACGATGACTTAAAAATAATAACATATACATCCCACAAACTCTCTATTTCGTCTATACCTTAAAGACTTATGCTTAAAGATCGCATTGCATTAGAGATATAGGTGAAATAAGGTCTCTCTATAAGGCGAGATATGGACACGGACGTCCATGGTTATACTCATTGGACATTTCCCAAGAGGTTTTCGGACTGACCTAAAGATCTCCCTTCTAGTTCACCAACACATTCTCTAAATGACTATATCGATTTACTAGACAGAACGAAACTCTCAGATAACCTTCTGGATATAAATTTGATCAGCGTTACTGTTCCAAGTTACTGACAGTAATGGATTAGATTTGAAAGAGAGGATCTTTTCCTTTTTGTTGTATACAGTGTAATGTTGGTAAGTTGGCTCATTGTGTTTATTTCAAGGGTAACCCACGGGAGCAAGTCCCATTAATGGGGCCCATACATACACTCATTTATACATATTTACAATATATACAATTCAATGTACATGAAAAATCTTATATTAAGTTAATTATCTGAGTTAAAATAAGCTTAGACTGTCTATATACGAAAAATCAACTTTGTCTTGCCTTGTCTTAAAAGGTCTTCAGATATACCAACAAAGAAAATATCCCAAATCACCAAAAGGGAAGCCATGTTCATAAACCCATATGCAGCTTTTCAAAGAAACAAAAAAACAATTTACTCACAAAGAAAAGGTTAAGATACCAAAATCTGTACCGGACGTGCCGCCATCTTGACAAACAATCATATCTGTGACAAATAAATGTCCCTCCATGTTAACAAATTATTTATTCTACAATCAGAAGTCTATTTACGGAAAGCTATAATTGCGGCTGTAAAACAGTACGATACTTTACGGTAAATATACCAATAGGGTACAAAATCAAATTATTTTTCAACGATATATTTCGTAAGGAAGGTAACCACCAGTGAATCCCATGCAATGTTGTTACCCTTTCTGTCACCATGTGGGCCATCGTGTTAAAAAGAGTTACAAAGTGTGGGTTTAACCCAGTTGTGTTTATTGTGATACTTGAGTCTAATAACATTTGGTCTGGTGAAAAGGGTATTGGGAATTTGCCAACTACAACATCGTGTTTACTCAGACCAAGTCAACAAAGAAAGTGGCAGAGATATCGATCTATGTCACCGGAAGTACAGCCATCTTAATAAACTATCACATCGCCGACAACTGGGTACATTGGTATTTGTATTCTCCTGTTACCTAATCAGGATTCGCAATAAGACACTTACTGATTGAAAATGATAACAATCGCGTTATTGTTTATTAAATAACATGGTTAAACAACATTGTCAAGTTTCTCAAGCATGTGGTGACTATACGATTTCAAACTACGCACTTGCACGTCCTTCAGGCAAATAAAGACAGACGTTTTCTACTGCCATGGAACTCGAACGACCTATGTGGGATGGTTGCCAGTTACCACCGGAAGATTTCTTTCGGGTATAGAGCCCGGTTTCCTCCCTCGCAACGCCGCCATATAAGTGAAATAATCTTGAGCGCGGCGTAAAACACCAAACAATCAATATACTGTCATGTGCCAGGCTCTGTATTTATTTCTCCAATATATCAGGCAACGCTGAATGAAATGCACAGTTAATAAAAACACAGAAAAGCTTTGTTTAATACTCTATTAATTAATCTGAATTGGATTAGAAATCAACCCATGTGGAATTATCCGAACTGTATTGCTGTAGGGTATATGTGTAGACAACCCATCAACTGAAGTGACAAAAGACCAATTGGGTGGACTAAACCTAAACGGACAATTCCGGTCGACCTTCTGTATTAGAAACTAAGTAGGCGAAGGTTATGAAAACAGAAATAAAATGTTTCTTGGTGTAAACATTTCATCCTGTTTTACTGTCTTTGCCGGTCAGGTAACGGAACAAGACAGTAGCTACTTTTTCAAGGTTGAAGCGACGTTCGGGTTTCTTACAATAAGGCACAGGTGAGGATTTCTTTGACAACCGATTTACTCCCACGAAGTTTGCTTGGTTCCAACTGTATGTTTTTCTCATGATAGATCTAACTCGCCTCAAGTCCTCTTCACAAACCGGGTGTTAAAATAACGCTCGTCTTGTACTGTAAAAGTATCATGTCTGAAAACAGGCCACTTCAAAACGGAAATCAATCAAATACACAAAAAAAGAAAGAAAAAAAAAAAAAACACACGCTAGAATCAAACGAGATTTCTCGATTTATTATAAACGTATTCATTGTATGCATATTTGTAGACTATATCTGCCTTGTCGCTTTGCCAAAGCATTCTTATTACTGGTAGAAATCAGATTTCCTCAAGGGTCGAATTATCTGGTTGTCTACGATTAAGTTGCCCTGTTAAATAGTAGGCTACTAAGTTCGGAGGGGGGGGGGGGGCAAAAGTTTCCACGCTTGGAGACACAAGAGCCGCCAAAATTGAATTTTTCGCGCAACTTCTGATTGTCAAAACAATATTTATAAATGATATTAAGGAAAATCCAGACAGTCTGTGGCCTGTACAGGCCGAAATAGCGTTGGGAAATTAAACAAAATTTTAATAAATAGGACGAAGCGTAATTCATTTTACGCATAAATTTCTTCTGAACACTGCCTGGACCTACATTCTCATGAAGTTTTTATGTAAATGTCATAGCAAATCATACTCAACAGATATTTTGCTATGACTGTCACGTAAAAACTTACGCTACGCCGCTTTGTGAAACCAGCTTCAGTGCCACTAAAAGGGTTGGGACACTTCTTGGATTTACGTTCGTCAAACGCCGCCACGAGCGAAGGCCGTCAAGACTTGCTCGAAATGAGCTTATAATTGGCACTTATGCGAACAATAGCCGCTTAAAGGAAAGAACAAAAACATTTGCTATATATGGGTGGTAGTTTCACTTTTCAACTGCACTTTATAATACATTATACTATATACCTATTGAACCGGAAAAAATTACAACTCAATGGTATAGAATTTGTTTTGTTACTCCATTGAAATTGCCAAATATCTCTTAAGTAACCTTTTAAGAAACATTTAATAAAACCTCAAGAGTAGCAAGAAACCTGGAATCCAACATGAATTACCTCTTACATTTTCTACGATTTTTGTAACAGAAACGATTTCTTGTCAACATCCAAATCTAACCGGATATTGGCCCTAGTGTGATTCATTTCCACAGCCATGCACTGTCAGTTTAACTTGTAGGCACGTTTGACGATCTCGGGTCTCCATCATTAATAATTTGTAGGTGCTTCTTTCTAAGTCTTGGTGTCATTTTTAGTTAAGAGATTTTCATATTCTGAAATGTTCGTTCATATGAATTACTATAAATATAAAATGACACCAGCGAAGTTAGGATGTAGTTATATAGTGACACTGCAAATTAACACATCCATTGCATTTCAAATACAAAAACCCAAATATCTCACGATTTTTAAATTTTGAAACCCAATATGTGGAAGGTCCGTAGCACAAGCATAATTTGCTTGTCAAGACACTATTAAATTTACAAACGTTTTATCTTGTGCTGTATGTTTGTAAAAATAAGAAGGTAGAAGATGAATATCGTTTTTTATTTGTTTACCATTTCTATGATGATCTACGTAAAAACTGTTTATCAAGCCTTATTGTCGGAGGAAATGTTTTTTTTAAACTTGTCCGAATATACTGGATGACCCTCTTCAAATTTTAAGCAATCGATTATGTTAGATAATTAAGACTGCATTCAGGCGTCTTAAGCAGATTGATGTACGAGCTTTTAATATTCAGTTGGTTTATTTACTTTGTATTCTCAATATCTACTCCGGAATCATTTTGTAATTGTGACGAGGGAAAGTGCAACATTGCTGTTAAATTCTATAATTTACAGAGTTACTGACAGCCTTCTTACAGTGGTATGAGCTACCAAAATTCGGACTTTTTTCATAATATCTGATCATAACAGTCATCGAAAAACTAAATGGTTGGCGTTGGAATGAGGGAAATCCTCATCACAGTTGGTTCAAAACAATACTTTATCGTTCATTCTTGAGACTAGAAGCACTACAAAGCTTCTGAATTATAGGGCCTACGTCTTGAGAAAAATAGCCAATAATTTCACCATTCTGTTTTAGCGTCAAAATATCAACATTTTGGCAGGTCATGCCACAAGCAGTAAATATATATTTAAGTTTAAGTCATTCTAAATTATTTTGGGGTTTGGGGGAGCAAAGAGATACGTTCAAAACAATGGTTGAAGGTTTTTCAAACCCAGATCGATTTGATATGTCTGGAATAATCCCAGCATCAGACAAGATGTCCGTCAACTTTAACATAAAATCCAATATCAAACGTGTTCGGAATAAATATCATTAATCATCAGATATTTGAAGCAAATGATAAATTTAAAGGAATCGATAGAATCATTTACTTTATGATACATTGGCATGTTCGGGTTTTAATATTCGTAGATCGTTGATAACGCGGCACTATCAATTTGGATCAAGTAGGCCAGAACAAAGAACAAAGTATACAGACCAGTAAGCAGTAAAAACTTCGACTGTTGTGGCATCAACTCAACCGCTAATAGTTTTATAGGTTGCAATATCTGGAACATAGATTTTTTTCCAAGAATTGACTTTCGTTATGAAGAATATCCTTGAAAGAAGTCTTCAAAACTTCATTTCTAACAAGTTCTAAAACGCGTTTGTCCCTCGCCTTATCAAGCGAATGATAGGTTAAATGGAACAGAAAACTGGCGTAAAATCTGACAGACATTTTCAAACAGCTTTAAAGAACCTTTGACAAAAACAGCCTAACATTCCATCGGTTGCTAAGTGACAGCGTGTTTACCAACGAAACAGAGTATCATTTCGTGCATTATACTCTTTTAGTGAACGAATATCAAAGGTATAAATAAAGGCTGTACTTTTAAAAGCATTAATTATTTTCTAATTTATTTATTATTGATTACTTTAGGTTATTATTTTAATTGATCATGTTATAATTTCTCAGTACTGGTACTGTACATACTTGTTTTGTTTTGATTTTATAAAGGGGGCATCGATGAAGACCAAATCTTTGATTTAATTGAGTCTACCACGCAGCAACTTGGCCATCATTTTTCAATCCATCTGTGGGAAGGGATCTGTTCTGCAAAGTTGTTCTTGATAGCAGCAAAGTCTTGTTAGATAATAAGAGGATTTGTCAGCTATAGAAGGTCTTACGGTTGTGAACCCCTCCAAGTCTACAGCCTCTGGATGGGGTCTTATGTGGAGACCAAAGGATGGAATCCGCCTACGAGAGGCTGCATTTAAATCCTCGAATAACGTGGGATGGGCTTGCAGTTTTAGGGACCTAGTTTTAATTTCTTGTTGGTGAATGAAAGCTCCTTTGCTTCCACATACTAATTCAAACAGGAGAGGTCGCCAAAGCTGGAAACAAACTTTATTATATATATGCCATTTTACGCTTGGCTTTTAGCATTTTGATATAGTACACTAAAGTTTATGGTTGAAGATGAGGGCATTTTTTTCTCCTCGACCACTTTCAATGCCTTGCCATCGAACTTAAGATTGGGGTTCAGCTTGCGATTCCCGAGGTTACAGAAATGCGTGGCCACTGCCTTGGGAGATTAGATGTAACGCACAAAACGATCATCCACATACATGCACCCCTCTACATTATCATGTAGGACACCAACCAAAGTGTTGCACTGATGCTAAACAGGATTGGCGATAGGATGCTCTCATGTAGGACCAGTTTATGTGGAGTCCAGTCTGCCCACTGAGTTCCATACCCAAATATCTTTGAGGATGCGTTGTTTCCAGATGGTGTCATAGGCCTTCTCCAGATTGAAAAAGACCGACATTGTATGTTTCTTGCTCACAAAGAAATTTATAATATTAAAAGGTCTCAAACCGCAGCAGTTGATCGACGTTGTCTGAATCCGCACTGGATATCGGCGAGGAGTTTTATCTCCTCAAGATACCAGACAAGTCGATCATTGATCATCCTCTCCATCGTTTTACAGGCGCAGCTCGTTAAAGCAATAGGTCTGTTATTCGAGGGATCGGAATGATCCTTGCCGGGTTTGGGGACCGAGATGATGCACGCCTCCCTCAAGGAAACAGGAAATTAACCAATTGACCAAATCTGATTAAATAAATCCTAGCGTTTGTAATAGATCTGATCCGGATCACATTCTGTCTTGTTGGCTTTTTCTAGGAAGCATTTACAGTGTAGTTCCTCCGTGTTCTGGAATTATGTGGTGATTTTCTCAGAAGATGACTTTTAAGAAAAGCTTCGGACCAGTCTGCTAATAATATTCTGTGGGCGGTTAACGTTGTGCCATCTCACTTTCGAAAACTATTGGTACTTGACTTTTCACCACCTATCTCTAGGATTACTGTTGTTTGATTTTTAGAACATTGTATGACATTATACTTTTCGAAAGGTATTTGGATTCAACGTACTGTCTTTTTCTTTTTAAATAGAACATTCACGTGGTCACGTAAATAATAAAGGAAATGTCCTTTTTAAAATTATAAGGTGCTAATATATTCAAGGTAGGCTACATTTGTCATAAACTTGACCGTTTTCTGGCCTATCCATATCCGCTTTCATACAATCTATCCCAACGACTCGGCTGCACCGATTTAATATGTCTGGCACAATCCCAGCACTGGACAAAATGTCAATCAATTCTAACATAAAAACCAATATTAAACGTGTTGTGAATAAATCTCATTAATCACCGGAAATTTAAAACGATTCCTTTCAATGGTTTATAGAGTTGTTATATCTAAGGCATTTCTGTATTCGATAAGCGTATTGCAAAATACTATACGCAATAAATAACCAAGTATTTACAAAACAATCTCGTTTATTCCCTGGGGACATTTCCGTTTTTGAAAACCTTCGCCATTTAGCGGTGTTATCATATATATAATAATGGGTAACGTGTAATAATGGGTAACGTGTAATAATTGTTTTATTTTACAATTGCCAGATTTCAAAGAAGGACAAAAAGCCTTGAGCCAGGGACGCGTCAGAAAAATAAATCTTTTTGACGCGACGTCATTAAATTGCATTTTAAGCCAACGGAACTCCGAACAACAAATTGACATTTTAAATAAGACTAGCTTTGTTTCCAGTCCCGTTCTTCTTGTTTTGCTGGAAGATATTGATTTCTTGCCAATTTGAACAATGTATTGAACTCTTCAGTTTCTTGTCAAGTACTCTTTTGGTTAAACATGGAGAAACATTTGTTAATAATGTGCATAACTATGAATAACTATTGAGATTAAACCAAGAATTTTCCTTACTTTTTTAATATCGACGTATTATCTATACTATATGTTAGACGGTTTAATAATTGAACAAGACTAGCGATCTTTCTCGCATTCTCATTTGTCTTGTAAGTTGAACCTCTCTCCTCGCTTTCATTCCCACCCTATAATCTTTATAAGGTTAACACTACTTGTCCCTTGTGTGACTTATATAACAGGATCTCGTCGATTGTCACGTTTACCCTGACTGGCAACTCTTTGAAAACGTCCCAGGGTATGAGTAATGGGTCACTGAGTGGAAAATGACAAAAGAACCAGTACATATACATGATTCAACACCATTAACTCACATTTTGTTGTATATCACACATACTAAGGCTATGATTGTCTCCAGCATTTGCCATACGTGCATTCCTTTAGGGAATGAATAATACAGAATAGGACATTATTGGAGTTAGTGAGAGCTGCACATCGAGTTGAAAGGGTACACCAAAACAAACAAATGTTCAATAACATACAATGATATCTGCGAATACTTTCAAGATTCCCGCTTGATTTGCTTATTTAGTTTACTCAAACCTGTTTCGCTATCCCGTTGCAATAAGAGATAATTCGAAATAGTTTAAGTAAATTCTGTGCTGCCTTGGTCATGACTGTTTATTGCTTTCATTGTCAAAAGAGCAGTTAATTTCACGAGGGACCGAAAAATACAGGGTTCCGATTCTTAGCTTAATATTGCAAACTCAGAATAAGTTCGACGATGAACTACTGCTTGGCAACTAAACTATTTGTAAACATCGCACTCATCTTTTAATACAGCCCTTTTCCAACTGATGTTGGCCTATCTTGGTGATCACGCGGCACTATTAATTTGGATGAAGTAGGTGAGTTTGTAAAACAAAGTATACAGACCAATAAGTAGTAAAAACTTCGACCCCCGGCAAGGCTGTACAATTTTTAAAAATAAACTATGGGTTAATTGTCTCTCTCTTAAACTAATCAACTGGATTGTTGAACGAAAAGCCGGGCGCACACTGCACTTGCGGTCTACCACCCCGATCGGCGCCGTATTCACCGGCACCGGCGCCGTTTACAAACCACTGCGCTCTGAATATGGCTGCGTATCGATGTGCGGGTGAATAGTAAAGTTGTGGCGCGATTTTTCCGAACATATCCGATTATGACATAATTTTGGGTTCGTGGCTCCAATAAAACATGGCGCTTTCCAATAAACTAAAGCTTGCTATACTTCTCGTAATTTTAGGAGGAGACGCCCTTGGTTGTTAAGGCGACACGTTTATGGAGACTATCACAGTCTGCTAAATTAGAGGAAGAAGACATTCGGTCTTACAAGAACTATGTCCGAATGTTGTCCAGCAATCTGTTTTATCGTCAAAGACTTCTGGAGACGGTCATTGAATTCCGGTTAGTTTGTATCATACAAGTTGACATATTTCCGCCACAGGTCAACTAACAAAGTATCTTCGGACCACAATTCCGACGGTATCGTCTCCTCAAGGGCTGACATTTTCAAACCACGTGGCAGGAAGACCTTTTCTCATTGGTCGAGTGCCTTACGGCAAGATAAAAGACGGCGAGGTTCCACGCACACTGCTTTTGTTTGGGGACGCCGATGAATAAGACGCCGGTAAGTATCAAATCATTTGGATGCTTGCGGTCAAGGCTGCGTCACAGACCGTAAGCCTCAAATGACTGCGTCGTTCACAGCACACCGAGGCTTGCGACACTGCGGCTCGAGACGCCGGTGAAAACTCGCAGACCGCAAGTGCAGTGTGCGGCCGGCTTAAGGTACAATCGTGAATTAGGTTTGGAAGACAAAGGCTATCAGTGTTTTTCGCTGTGATGTGTTTTCTATTCAAATATCCCTGATCATTGCTTGTTTCGGTATCAAGTCAGAATTCCAACTGCGATTTCCATTATTAAGGATCTGTCTTCCATTATTGCGAATTTTTTCCAAATATTTGTATAAACATGCAAGGTCAGAGAGAAGAAAAACATTGTATAGTTAAATTCTTTCGGATCCTTTGTCGATAATGTCTGTGTTATGCACAGGCGAACCTAAATCCGGCAAGCAAATCAGATTTAAATAGCCGACACGAGTGTTCTTTCATCTATTACTAAACGTTATTTTAACGCACATTTTGAAAACTGGTTTCTCTAATATAGGTATTTGCCTCAGTGGTAAGCAGTTTATCTCTGTCAATCAATATGAGATTATTTATTTCCCCTTTCTCAGGTTTCAGACGTCATTGATAAAAATATCTCCAATGACAGAAACTGAGTCTTAGACAATTACAACTGCAAAACAGCATTAGGGTTAGAGGCCTAACCTAAATTTAAAGCATGCCGTTGTCAAAAAAAAAACAAGGTAAATGTACAAGAGCGTTGTTAAAGCATTCTACGTTAAATATTTCTCAACGTTCTGCGACTTAGTTTGACTGTAGACACAGAAATCCATTGTGTATCAATTGATGTCACCGCTAGCCAAAACTTTGACTATACTCAATAGCTCTCGTTTTATGGTCAAAGATAGATCCCATTCTAAAACGTGGGTACAACCTTAAATTCTAAAATCCGTTTAGAATTTATTTCTCTTACGGGGTATTCATTTTTTCGCTTGACCAAGTCTAAGGTCTCTCTGAATCAATTTGGTATCGCTTCCAACTCCACTACGAAATTCGGGGCCGTCATTAACCGTTGAACTATACGACAGGAAAAGACAACTCGTACAGTTTGTGTCAATCGTCTGTGTGCTTGTCAACCGTTAATGGCGGCCGCGAAGTTCGAAGTGGAGTTTGAAGCGATACTAAATTGATCCAGAGAGACCTAAGACTTGGTCAACCCTAAAAACTCTCTATTTCGTCTATACCTTAAAGACTTATGCTTAAAGGTCACATTGCATTAGAGATATAGGTGAAATAAGGTCTCTCTATAGGGTATAGTATGACCCATCAGACGAGTGAACCTCATCCAGTGATAGATATGGACACGGACGTCCATGGTTATACTCATTGGACATTTCCCAAGAGGTTTTCGGACTGACCTAAAGATCTCCCTTCTAGTTCACCAACACATTCTCTAAATGACTATATCGATTTATTAGACAGAACTAAAATCTCAGATAACCTCCTGGATATAAATTTGATCAGCGTTACTGTTCCAAGTTACTGACAGTAATGGATTAGATTTGAAAGAGAGGATCTTTTCCTATTTGTTATATACAGTGTAATGTTGGTAAGTTGGCTCATTATATTTATTTCAAGGGTAACCCACGGGAGCAAGTCCCATTCACGGGGCCCATACATACACTCATTCATACATATTTACAATATATACAATTCAATGTACATGAAAAATCTTATATTAAGTTAATTATCTGAGTAAAAATAAGCTTAGACTGTCTATATACGGAAAATCAACTTTGTAATGCCTTGTCTTAAAAGGTCTTGAGATATACCAACAAAGAAAACGTCCCCAAATCACCAAAAGTGAAGCCATGTTCATAAACTCATATGCAGCTTTTCCAAACGAAAAAACAAAAAAACAATTTACTCACAAAGAAAAGGTTAAGATACCAAAATCTGTACCGGACGTGCCGCCATCTTGACAAACTATCATATCTGTGACAAATACATGTCCCTCCATGTTAACAAATTATTTATTTTATCATAAGAAGTCTGTTTACGGAAAGCTATAATTGCGGCTGTAAAATAGTACGATACTTCACGGTAAATATACCAATAGGGTACAAAATCAAATTATTTTTCAACGATCTATTTCGTAAGAAAGGTAACCTATCCCAAGTAGGGATGTGCAGCATTACATTTAAATACCCTTTTGTATTTAATAATGGATGGAAAGGAACAAGCATATGCCAAAATACCTTACAATTGACCATTTATACCAAACCTTGACAGTCAAACTCTAGGACAGATCAACAAAGTGTGCGACTTTAGTCTTAGTCTGCTAATGTAGAACTGGTTAAACACACAAGAGTTCCAAATATGCCCATAATTCAGTTCTCCACACAATATTCTTGGACAAAAAACTATATGTAGGAGAGAACAATTTTATTGGCCTAAAGTTCACTAGGAAGTGCGAGGGTTCAAATGAAGGACCACATTTACTGTTCAGGAATGTCATATCACAATTCAAAGTTGTCCCCTCGTTTGGACCCTCTCCTGAATCAGAATGTTTTACTCTAGCTTCAAAATGGAATTACTATAGACAGACACAGGTAAAAGATGCCAATTACACCAGCCATTAGATGTTTTGTTGTTTATTGGTGGTATCAGTTTTGTATTTGTTGTTTGGATTGATACTTTGACTTTCAGAATAATTTTTTTTGCTTGGCCTAGACACTGTATTTCAGATCCAAATACTGAATGTTTATGCTGTTGTTGTTAGATTTCATGTGTACAATGACTGTTAACAAATCCTAACAGTTCCCATGTAATCAAAAAAAATAATTTCAGTTTAAGGCTATTTTTGTATGCAAAAGAACCCATGTGACCTTGGAAGCCTCTTTTTGAATTACACAATTTCCCATTCACCTCAGTATCAACTATTAGCTGGCAGATCCATTCAAGGTGAGTATCCCTATCCCAAGCGACCACCAGTGAATCCCATACAATGTTGTTACCCTTTCTGTCACCATGTGGGTCATTGCGTTTAAAAAGAGTTACAAAGAGTGAGTTTAACCCAGCTATGTTTGTTGTGATACTTGAGTCTAATAACATTTAGTCTGGTGAAAAGGGTGTTGGGAATGTGCCAACTACAACATCGTGTTTACTCAGACCAAGTCAACAAAAGAAGTGTTACAGATATCGATCTATGTCACCGGAAGTACAGCCATCTTAATAAACTATCACATCTCCGATTACTGGGCGCATTAGTATTTGGATTCTCCTGTTACCTAATCAAGATTCATAAAAAAACACCGACTGATGGAAAAAGGATAACAATCGTGTTATTGTTTGTTAAATAACATGGTTCAACAACATTGTCAAGTTTCTCAAACATGTTATGATTATACGATTTCAAACTACGCACTTGTACGTCCTCCAGGCAAATAAAGACAGACGTTTTCTACTGCCATGGAACTTGAACGACCTATGTGGGGTGGTTGCCAGTTACCACCGGAAGATTTCTTTCGGGCGCAGAGCCCGGTTTCCTCCCACAATATAACTGGCATCGCCGCCCTATAAGTGAAGTAATCCTGAGCGCGGCGTAAAACACCAAACAATCAATCAATCAATCAATCAATCAATCAATCAATCAATCTACTGCCATGGACCAGGCTGTGTTCTTATTTCTCCAATAAATCAGGCAAAGCTGAATGAAATGCACAGTTGATAAAACACAGAAAAGCTTTGTTTAATCCTCTATTAATTAATTAATTAATTAATTAATTAGAAATCAACCCATGTGGAATAGCCCGAACTGTATGCTGTAGGGTACATGTGTAGACAACCCATCAACTGAAGTGACAAAAGACCGATTGAGTGGACTAAACCTAAACGGGCAATTCCGGGCGACCTTCTGTATTAGAAACTAAGTAGGCGAAGGTTATGAAAACAGAAATAAAATGTTTCTTGGTGTAAACAAACCAGTGTCTGGTGTTGGCATACCAAATTTGTGAACAAACTAGGGGTTTACTGCACCGGAACTAACCACACTCGTGTGTTTCATCCTGTTTTACTTTCTTTGCCGGCCAGGTAACGGAACTAGACAGTAGCTGCTTATTTCAAGGTCGAAACGACGTTCGGGTTTCGTACAAGACACACACGCTAGAATCAAAAGAGAAATTGTCCACGCTTTGAGACACAAGAGCCGCCAAAATTGAGTTTTCGCACAACTTTTGATTGTCAAAACAATATTTATAAATGATAATAAGGAAAATCCAGACAGTCTGTGGTCTTCACAGGCCGAATTAGCGTTGGGAAATTAAACAAAATTTTAATAAATAGGACGAATCGTAATTCCTTTTACGCATAATTTTTTTCTGAAAACTGCCTGAACCTACATTCTCGTGAAGTTTTTATGTAAATGTCATAGCAACTCATACTCAACAGATATTTTGCTATGACAGTTACGTAAAAACTTACGCTACGCCGCTTTGTGAAACCGGCTTCAGTACCACTAAAAGGATCGAATGACTTCTTGGATTTACGTTCGTCAAACGCCGACCCGTAACGAGCGAAGACCGTCAAGACTTGAGCTTATAATTGGCACTTATGCGAAAAATAGCCGCTTAAAAGTAAGAAGAAAAACATTTGGTATATATGGGTGGTAGTTTCACTTTTCAACTGCACTTTACTATATACAGCTCTATGGTATAGAATTTGTTTTGTTACTCCATTGAAATTGCCAAATATCTCTTAAGTAACCTTTTAAGAAACATTTAATAAAACCTCAAGAGTAGCAAGAAACCTGGAATCCAATATTAATTACCTCTTACATTTTCTACGATTTTTGTAACAGAAACGATTTCTTGTCAACATCCAAATCTAACCGGATATTGGCCCTGGTGTGATTCATTTCCACAGCTCTGCTCTGTCAGTTCAACATGTAGACACGTTTGACGATCTCGGGTCTCCATCATTAATAATTTGTAGGCGCTTCTTTCTAAGTCTTGGTGTCATTTTTAGTTAAGAGATTTTCATATTCTGAAATGTTCGTTCATATGAAATATACTATAAATACAATGTATAAAATGACACCAAGGCTAAGCTCTTGTCTGTCGTCAACCTAATGAAATATCATAGGTTTGGTTTGTTACAACAATTTATGGGGTGTAAAGGTCTAAATGATATACCTCTTTTGAACACAATTAGAAACTTGTCTCCATGGTTATTTTAGACAAGAAGATTTTCCCTGTGCCTGTGTGTTTTAGTGATCATAAATATAAAATGACACCAGCGAAGTTATGATGTAGTTATATAGTAACACTGCAAATTAACACACCCCTTGCATTTCAAATACAAAAACCCTAAAATCTCACGATTTTTAAATTTTGAAACCCAATATGTGGAAGGTCCGCAGCATAAGCATAATTTGCTTGTCAAGACACTATTCAATTTACAAACGTTTTACCTTAGGCTGTATGTTTGTAACAATACCAAGGTAGAAGATGAATACCGTTTTTTATTTGGTTACCATTTCTATGATGATCTACGTAAAAACTTTTTATCAAACCTTATTGTCGGAGGAAAACCTTTTTTTAAAACTTGTCCAACTATACTGGATTACCCTCTTCAAATTTTAAGGAATCCATTATGTTAGGTAATTAAGACTCCATTCAGGTGTCTTCAGCATATTGATGTACGAGGTTTTAACACTAAGTTGGTTTATTATTGACTTTGTATTCAATGACGAGGGAAAGTGCAACAATGCTGTTAAATTATATAGTTTACAGAGTAACTGAAGCCTTCTTAAGTAGTAAATATATATTTAAGTTTAAGTCATTCTAAATTATTTTGGGGTTTGGGGGAGCTAAGAGATACGTTCAAAACAACGGTTGAAGGTTTTTCAAACCCAGAACGATTTGCTTTGTCCGGAATAATCCCACTTTCAGACAAGATGTCCGTCAACTTTAACATAAAATCCAATATCAAACGTGTTCGGAATAAATCTCATTAATCATCAGATAAATTCAAAGGAATCGATATAATTATTTACTTTATGATACATTGGCATGTTCGGGTTTTAATTTTCGTAGATCGTAGTTGATAACGCGGCACTATCAATTTGAATCAAGTAGGGCAGTAAGCAGACCAGTAAGCAGTAAACACTTACTCAACCGCTAATAGTTTTAGAGGTTGCAATATCTGGAACATATAATTTTTTCCAAGAATTGACTTTCGTTATGAAGAATTTCATTGAAAGAAGTCTTCTAAGAAAAAACTAAACTTCATTTCTAACAAGTTCTAAAACGCGTTTGGCCCTCGCCTTATCGGGCGAATGATAGGTTAAATGGAACAGAAAACTGGCGTAAAATCTGACAGACATTTTCAAACAGCTTTAAAAAACCTTTGACAAAAACAGCCTAACATTCCATCGGTTGCTAAGTGACAGCGTGTTTACCAAGGACACAGCATATCATTTCGTGCATTATACTCGTTGGTGAACGAATATCAAAGGTATAAATAAAGGTTATACTTTTAGAAGTATGAATTATTTTCTAATTTATCTATTATTGATTACCTTAAGTTAGTATTTTAATTGATCATGTTATGATTTCTCAGTACTGGTACTGTACATAATTATTTTGTTTTTATTTTATTAAGGGGGCATCGATGAAGACCAAATCTTTGATTTAATTGAGTCTACCAAACAGCAACTTGGCCATCATCTTTCAATCCATCTGTGGAAAGGGATCTGTTCTGCAAAGTTGTTCTTGATAGCAGCAAATTCTTGTTAGATTATACGAGGATTTGTCAGCACTAGGTCTTACGGTTGTGAACCCCTCCAAGTCTACAGCCTCTGGATGGGGCCTTATGTGGAGACTAAAGGATGGCATCCGCCTACGAGAGGCTGCATTTAAATCCTCGAATAACGGTTGGAAAATACAGTCGTGGGATGGGCTTGCAGTTTTAGGGACCTAGTTTTAATTTCTTGTTGGAGAATGAAAGCTCTTTTGCCTCCAAATACTAACTCATACAGGAGAGGTCGCCAAAGCTGGAAACAAACGTTATTATATATATGTCATTTCGCGCTTGGCTTTTAACATTTTGATATTGTACACAAAAGTTTATGGTTGAAGATGAGGGCATTTTTTTCTCCTCGACCACTTTCAATGGCTTGCCATCGAACTTAAGATTGGGGTTCAGTGTGCGATTCGTGAGGTTTCAGATTTGCTTGGTCACTGCCTTGGGAGATGAGATATAACACACAAAACGATCATCCACATACATGCATCCCTCTACATTATCATGTAGGACACCAACCAAAGGGTTGTATTGATGCTGAACAGGATTGGCTATAGAATGTTCTCTTGTAGAACCAGTTACTGTGGAGTCCAGTCGCACACTGAACGAACAATCCTTTAAGAGGTTAGCAACAAAGTTTGGCTGCTGCCCTCTGAGATCTTTGAGGATGCGTTGTTTCCAGATGGTGTCACAGGCCTTCTCAAAGAAGACCAACATTGCATGTTCCTTTGCTCACAAAGGCATTTATAATATTAAAAGGTCTCAAAGTCTCAAACCACACCAAGAGATCAGCAGTTGACCGACGTTGTCTGAATCCGCACTGCATATCGGCGAAGACTTTTATCTCCTCAAGATACCAGACAAGCCGATCATTGATCATACAGACACAGCTCGTTAAAGCAATAGGTCTGTAATTCGAGGGATCGGAATGATCCTTGCTGGGTTTGGGGACCTATATGATGCACGCTTCCCTACAGAAAACAGGAAATGAACCAATTGACCAAATCTGATTAAATAAATCCTAGTTTGTAATAGATCTGATCCGATCACATTCTGTCTTGTTGGCTTTTTCTAGGAAGCATTTACAGTGTAGTTCCTCCGTGTTCTGGAATTATGTGGTGAATTTCTCTGAAGATGACTTTTGAGAAAAGTTCCGGGCCAGTCTGTTAATAATACATCTTGGAGCGGTTAGCGTTGTGCCATCTCACTTTCGCATTAGGACTTGACTTTTCACCACCTATCTCTAGGATTACTGTTGTTTGATTTTTAGAACATTGTATGACATTATACCTTTCGAAAGGTATTTGGATTCAACGTACTGTCTTTTTCTTTTTAAACAGAACATGCAGGTGATCAAGTAAATAATTAAGTAAATGTCCTTTTTAAAATTATATGGTGCCAATATATTCAAGGTAGGCTATATTTGTCATAAACTTGACCCTTTTGTGGCCTATCCATATCCGCTTTCATACAATCTATCCCAACCGACTCGGCTGTACCGATTTAATATGTCTGGCACAATCCCAGCACTGGACAAAATGTCAATCAATTCTAACATAAAAATCAATATTAAACGTGTTGTGAATAAATCTCATTAATCACCGGAAATTTAAAACGATTCCTTTGAATGGTTTATAGGGTTGTTATATCTAAGGCATTTCTGTATTCGATAAGCGTGTTGCAAAATACTACAAGCAATAAATAACCAAGTATTTACTAAACAATCTCGTTTATTCCCTGGGGACATTTCCGTTTTTGAAAACCTTCGCCATTTAGTGGTGTAATCATATATCTTACAATCTTAGTGGGACGTGCAATAATGGGTAACGTGTAATAATGGGTAACGTGTAATAATGGGTAACGTGTAATAATGGGTAACGTGTAATAATGGGTAACATGTAATAATGGGTAACGTGTAATGATGGGTAACGTGTAATAATGGGTAACGTGTAATAATGGGTAACGTGTAATGATGGGTAACGTGTAATAATGGGTAACGTGTAATAATGGGTAATTGACAACATATGAACCTACACCAGATCTACTAAAGACACAAACTATAGCAAGTTACGGTCAAAATAATATACTAGTAATTAGATTTTAAAGCCACTTCTATAACGCGATTTTTACAGTACCTGTAAAGTTACTTTGTTTTCATTCCAAATAACTCTCATTCCAAGACATAGCCAATCCATTCTTGTTTCAAAATTACGCATGATTCTGAAGAAGTGGCAGTGGTATTCGTCCAGCTTGGTGATTTTTGAACAAAAACCAGATTCCAGATCAAAGGTCAAGGACATACATTTGTTGTTGTTTTATTTTACAATTGCCAGATTTCGAAGAAGGACAAAAAGCCTTGAGCCAGGGACGCGTCAGAAAAATAAATCTTTTTGACTCGACGTCATTAAATTGCCTTTTAAGCCAACGGAACTCCGAACAACAAATTGCCATTTTAAATAAGACTAGCTTTGTTTCCAGTCCCCTTCTTCTTGATATGTTTTGCTGGAAGATATTGATTTCTTGCCAATTTGAACAATGAATTGAGCTCTTCAGTTTCTTTTCAAGTTCAACTACTCTTTTGGTTAAACATGGAGAAACATTTGTTAATAATGTGCATTTACGGTCAGTAATTGCATTTGTGAGTTTTGGAAGCGGTCTTTTTTCAAAGTGTCACCTTTACGGAAGCTCTCCAAGATTAAGTTATGTTACATTATTTTTTTCTTCGTCTTAAATCTACCATTTCAAAACAGCTATCATTTGGGCAATCCATTCGTAGAAACACGAAAAGGCCCACAGCAAAAGAGACATGCCATTATTAAGTTCCACCTCAGGAAAGAAATTCAAAATGTATTATCTACTGACGGGTCAATACACTACAATCATGGCTAAGTGTGGTATCTTTTATACCAAATTTGTCTCTTTACGATACTCAAAGTCTTCAGTAATGTTGACTATAAAGAGGATGTTTTTTACCCAAACTGTAATAGCTGACAATACAACTGATAGACTTTATTATACAATATATTGATAGATCTATTAGATGCACTGAATAACTAAACATAGTAAAGTAGTAAGACCATTCCTGTTGATGACTGAATTAAAGTGGAACTATTGAGATTACACCATGAATTTTCCTTACTTTTATACTATCGACGTATTATTTATACTATATGTTAGACGGTTTAATAATTGAACAAGACCAGCGATCTTTCTCGCATTCTCATTTGTCTTGTAAGTTGTACCTCTCTCCTCGCTCTCATTCCCCCCTTATAATCTTCATAAGGTTAACACTACTTGTCCCTTGTGTGACTTATATAGCAGGATCTGGTCGATTGTCACGTTTACCCTGACTGGCAACTCTTTGAAAACGTCCCAGGGTATGAGTAATGGGTCACTGAGTGGAAACTGACAAAAGAACCATTACATATACATGATTCAACAACATTAACTGACTTATTTTGTTGTATATCACACATACTAAGACTATGATTGTCTCCAGCATTTGCCATACGTGCATTCCTTTAGGGAATGAATAATACAGAATAGGACTTTATTGGAGTTACTGAGAGCTGCACGTCGAGTTTACAGGGTACACCAAAACAAACAAATGTTCAATAACAAACAATAATATATAGTAGGCTGTAATTTAATGCTAACAAACAATAATATATACGTGTACTTTCAAGATTCCCACTTCATTTGCTTGCTCAATTTACTCAAACCTGTTTCGCTATCCCGTTGGGATTAAAGTTAATTCAAAATAGTTTTATTATGTACTGCCTTGGTCATGACTGTTGCTTTACGGTAAAATACACCGTTCTGATTCTTAGCTTAATATTGCTCAGATCATGGTGAACACAAAAATTGCATTGGTGCCAGACTGCCAAAAAAAACCCCTGCTTTTATAGGCAATATTGACCATTACAAGATAATATTAGTTATTCCACGCCCTTCAGTAGGTATACGGTGGATATAACGAAGTTATCGCCCTCAATATCAACTTGTTTGCCTAAAACTGAGTTTAATCAGCTGGTTGGAAGTTAAAGTGACATGACCAACCAATATTGAGAAAATTGTTGGACACAGATTCAGCTTAATTTTCGTAATCTTATCGAGAGGTGCAAAATAAGAGCTATCTCTTGATACCAATCTTGGGAATCTACGTTAAAGTGGCATGAGCTGCCAAAATTCGTACACGTTTTTGATAATTTTTCTTCTTTTTTCTAAACATCTTTATTTTCAGAATAACATTGTACACTTTAAGCCAAAGGCTTATACAGCGCACATCTTATCTCAAGGACTTTTTTATAAAAGAAAATAGAAAGCAAAATTAAGATCCAAAGTCTGCAAGAAAGGTGAGTTAAGTAAACATAATAACAATGCATACTTATAGTAAAGTCAACGATATTTGAGTTGACAGACTGACACTGCATGGGTAACTGGTAGGGGCAGGGTGGCAATGGTCTGTCTGGATTGGTTGTTTTCTCTCAAAAGCGCTTTGATAGAAAAATAAATTTACAAACAGACAAAATGATATCAGTTGCGCTTACCGGCTCGCTATACCCAGTAGAAAGCACCGATTCTGGCATTTCCTGTCGCTGGAGATTGAACCCAGGGCAATGTAGCAGGTAATGTTGGGCTGTCTCTGATGTGCAACCACGAAAACATTTAAGTGAGTCAGATATATAGTTATTGAATAGAACATCATGTAGGGAACTACAACCATTTCTCATGCGACAAAGAAGACTATTAGACAGTTTTTCATAATTTCTGATCGTCACGACAGCAAGAGGCTTTGAAGGCCATCAAAAAACTAAATGATTGGAGTTGGAATGGGGAAAATCCATACAGTATGTGGCCTATACGAACCGAAATAGTGTTCGGAATGTAAACAAAATTTAAATAATCGAGACGACCATTCATTCATTCTGAGCCTAAGTTAGTTCAAAAAAATACTTTATCGTACATACTCGAGACTAAAAGCACTAAAAGCCTCTGAATTATGTCTTGAGAAAAATAGCCAATAATTTCAACGTTCTGTTTTAACGTCAAAATATTAACATTTTGACAGCTCGTGCCACTTTAAAGTGGAAGAAGCTGCCAAATGCGAACGTTTTTCATAAATTCTGATTGTCAAGATATGTTGAGCGTTGGGAGTGCCTCTTAAAAATACATTCAGTTTATTTAAATTGTGTTCGTTATTAGTGCATATCTTCGTTCGCTGTCTTTATTGATATTTTTTTATTTCAACATCAATCCTTTAGTATCTATAAGAACGGACGCACCAATAAGCTTAAACAACCAACCATAAATTCGATAGTTTAATTAGAGAATGTTCAACATCAATCCTTTAGTATCCATACGAACGGACGCACCAATAAGCTTAAACAACCAACCATAAGTTCGTTAGTTTTTCTAGAGAATGTACTAAAGCAGTGTTTTGAACTTACTTTATTTGAATTTTGATAACGCGGTTTCTGATTTATCAGTTGGTGCTTCGTGTCCCGGCTTTAGATATGCGTTCCACATCAGCCTTCACTTGCATTTAAACATAACTGGATATATGTTTAAATGAATATGATACATGCCGATAAATTCGCACACGAGTTGACGGGTTTAGGTGTTAACTAGGTGTTAGGTACCAGTCGAATATATATATATAATGTGTATTATGTTTAGTTTGAGTGGTTTTACTTATAGCAAAACAACTCCTAGTAGTTGTACTATCATGTCCGCTAATCAGTTTGAAGTTTATCAACATCACTCGATTTAAAGTCCTATCTATAAAGATTATCAAAAAAACGGACATCAAAAATTTTTTGGTAAATTTTGATAAAAAGCTGGCTATTTATCACCTAAGTTCAATCTAATTAAATAACATAGTTGTAAGACTTTTTTGAGATAGCCCTTCCTTCGTAAAATGAATAAAAAAAGTGTCTTCAAACTTTCTGATTACGAGTCGAGAATTTTAACATATGTGATGTAGGTTAGCTGGTAAAGTTAACTAAAGGCTGGTGTTTTTTTTTATTCAATTAAAGAACGTTGTCTTCCTCTCTCTTGGTGCATAAGATATCCACTTGAAAGTATTGTCAAAATAATGTGCAACGTGGAATGAAACAGCGAAAGACTAATAACAGTTTTGTCTGACTTTGCAAAAATATGTGAAATTCGTGACTAGGCAATATGTTCGTTTTGAGTAGCTTACTTGTGCTGTAATTCATATCCGGATTCAGTTTCGGGATTTCGAAACTGTATGACAATCTCACTTGAAGATAAGTCTACAAGTAGTTATATGATATCCGGATACAGATTAAATATATTAAAAAGCTGAATTGCTTATTCTTTGTCTGTTACCTACACCCTATTTAACAAAGCGGCATAGCGTAAGTTTTGACGTAACTGCCATAGCAATCCATACTGTAGAGATACGTTAGTATGAAAGTTACGCAAAAATACATCTACGCCGCTTTGTGAAACAGGACCTATCTAGTCTTTATTTGTTAAATATGTTATTGCAAGTTTAGCCTTATGTATAGCCCTGGCGTCACACAATTTTTGAGTGGATTTTTCACTCGGTCGCCGCATGTGAAAAAGTTCTCCGGTACTCGCTGAAGGTTGGGGGTCTCCGGGAAATGGGCCCGGTTCCCCCCCCCCCCCCCCCCCTCTGAACCTGGCAACGCCGCTATATAAGTGAAATAATCTTGAGTGCGGCGTAAAACATCAATCAACCAATCAAAGAATCACAGAAGCGCATGTCTCAAGACGACTTTTGTATGTTTTCCATGGATTTCACCGTCGGTAAACACGCGTAAGCATCCTAAAGTGGCATGAGCTGCCAAATTTCACACATTTTTCATAATTTCTGATCGTCACCTATGATATTTCATTAGGTTGGCGACTGACTAGAAGTTGGCCTCAGTCAGTAGAATTTTCTGGAATACTTTATAATACATTGACAATGCTTACGCATCTTCAGCTATGGCCAGAGTATCGGCAGGCTGAGACTGAACCCCATAGGATCATGAGAAAAGAAAGTGAAAATGTTGGTCCCCCCCAAAAAAAAATCTATGTAGAAGACAGACAGGGGAGTTTAGCCCCGACCAGTATATCTTTCAAACAATGCCATTTTTGTACCAATACTTATAACATGGGATCTGGATAAATATCGTATCGAGGAAGTATTTCGCTTTTTGAAAGAATTTTGGGCGAACAAGAGCTAGGTATCAAATAATCACTTAATAACAAGCGGTATAATGAAGAATAAATCAATAAATAATAAATATATGAGTCCTAATTCTTTGTGATAGGTCAAAAGGCACTCAAATCACTCAATATTAGCTAAATCAAGATCAAGCCAGGTTTAGTGGGGGAGGAAACCAGGCTCATTTCCCGGAGGAAACCCCTACCTTCGGCGAGTATACCTGGCAACTCTTCCACATGCGGCGACCGAGAGGAAAAATCCTCTCAGAAATTTTTCAATTTTTATTTATTTGGTCTGAGTGGGATTCGAACCCGCGCCGTATCGATGGAAGGTCTGTGTGAGACTGAGGAACGATCACTCTAACCCACTGGACCACCGAGGCCCCTATATGACTTGAAGGTATAGCCTGAACCAAGATGACGGCCAGTGACGTAATCACTCCAGGGGGTTGTTTAAGGGTTTAATACCGCCGTAGCGGTGTTTGTTGCGTAACCCGATACCGCTGAACGTTGGTTCGTACAGAGTCAAACCACGAGAATGCGCACCAAGACGAAGGTATTAAAGTCGATTCTACCCCGATAATTGAGAAAAATCAGGAAAAAGTGACCTGTTGTTGATTGCCGTTCCTTTTCCCTCCCTCGGGACAGAATGGGAACTTTTAACCAATCAACGATAAGCTTTGGTCACGTGCAACGGTTGACCCAGATATTTTGAAGCAGAATGACATAATGTCACTATGGTTACCGCTTTGACAGGCTGGGTTGCTGACGACGCTATCGGGGGAAATGTTGTGAAATCAACCCTTTGATGACTGTATACGTTCATGACAGCCCAGTTTTCAATATAAAAGAACAGAATATAACCACACTCACAACATTATCAGGTTAAATCCTTCATTTTGTATGATAACAAGCAAAATATCACTTCTTCCGGGGGAGGTAAACCTACCAGCCGATGTTGCACTACAGACTCCATGTTGTTTGAAAAGTCATCTCTACTTAACATGTATATTTGCACACGGCACGCACATGCAGGAGGGGTAGAATTCTCAACAAAGTTGCGACCGACGTAAGTCCAATGCAAGGCGTAACTACCATGGCAACATATACCCTCAACATTACGTTACGACCAGGCGCAAAGTTGCGACGGGCGTAAGTGTGTTGAGAAACAGCCCCCAGACTCCCGTCTTACAAAGCTGGCGTAAGTTACGTCGGACGTAAATCAGTGTAAAGCTGGCGTAAAGTTGCGCATAGGCCTACAACATGGACCAGTTGCGACTAAGGCGTAAGTTCCTATAGTTTTAACACTGATTTACGTCCGACGTAACTTACGCCAGCTTCGTAAGACAGGGCCCAGGGCCTAGTTTCACAAAGCAATCTTAGCTAAAGATGATCTTAATTACCAATGGCAACGTATACCTTTAGCATTGGTTGCCATGGTAGTTAAGATCACACTTAGCTAAGATCGCTTTGTGAAACTAGGCCCTGGTCTGTATTATAAAACAAGATACTGGGCTCGTGGTTTGACCAAATGAAACACGGCAAAATAAAGGATGTAAATTACTAAAAGATAAACATCCTTTTCCACATCCTGCTCCCCTGAATTATATCCGACTATTTCACAACGTTCAGCATATTTCTACTTTGTGTGTTTACATCCTGGTACTACAACAATAGGTAATATCAGTAATGTCACACCTCTTTAAGTTAAATCTTTAAATAACATAATTTTTTCTCAAAATTGTTGATTGTCCTGAGAAGTTGAGCGTTTGAAGTACCATGAAAAACCAAAATTTATTTGAAATTGTTCAATCGATAATTTCAAAGAATTTGTGCAGAAGTAACAGCGATTTCGAACTTTGCTCACTTGCTACGTAGCCTAATCGGAACGAGAACACCGTGGGTTTTATTACACAAGTATCAGTTTTGTTAGCATGAAAAGTATCTTTGTCATCTAAATATCGCAACATTCTCCTATAAAACTCTATCAACCGCTTTTGCCCTTCGTTAATATATTCAGAGGGACCCATCTGATTCTCAACCACTAATGTCAGTTACTATATACACTCTACTATAGGCCTAAAACTATTCTAGAGAGAAACATAAAAGTTTTCTCTGGTAAAGATGAACTAAGGCTTTATAACAAAGCACTATGGTTAGACACCTGTGCATAATTCCACATAAATTTAGCAGGTCGACTATAGCTCTAATTGTGTAGTCAGTTACCGTGGAATTGTGCATCATATATTGATTATAGCTTAATTACTGTAAGTAAAGGTAACGCGAGCGTATGAAGACTTCAGTTAGAGCGGTTTTGAAATACAATATAATCAACAAAGGTTACAAACTTAAATCACGATAGTAAAAACTCTAGTCAAGTTTTCATTGTGACCTAATCTAAAAATAGAAATGACCTTATTCCTAGCGTCAAACTAGCTTCACTCCTCCACTTGTCTCTATGTTTTTAGGTTGAGAATACAAACCTTATATTTACAAAAAGAGTTATGTATTGGATAGATTGGGGTGTAAATCGTGGTTATAAACATACATGTGGCCATTTAGTAAAATGCAAAGTCATTCCTGCTTTAAATTCTGAGAATTAAGACCAAAACGGTAATTTTGACAGGTATGATTGTTTATAGCCTAGGCTTTTATAGAACGGTTTATAAGTATAGCTGGGTCACCTTGTAAAAATGACGAGTTATGCCGATACTTCGTTATGACTTCATTGTTGGCCGACATAAAGCTATCGACTACATGTAGGTTCCTTATATTGTAGTCCGGGCTTCTGATTCCAAAATCACTATTTTTATACTGACGGTCGTACGGCCGTCAGTATGTAAAAATAGTAATTTTGGAATCAGAAACCCGGACTACTTATATTGAGGTAGTATAAAGAGGAAGTGGCTGGATTCAATCTATAGATTCCTTATATATTGAACCAATAACGTCATACATTCTAGTACCGTCCCTCTATAACCTGTACGCATGGTATATATGAGTTGGAAAATGGCTATACATCTCTAATGACGTGTTTCCACGGACCTGCGTTAACGCGTGCGTTGACGGATGCGATTATTTAACGGATAGGGTGAAGTGTTTCCACGGACTTGCGTTAACGCATGCGATCGATAGTGCGATCTGTCATATGGTTACGGTCAAAAGTCAAGGTCATATCATTGACAAACATTTATTTTTTTCGGTTTGGAGAAAGAATGTGAATAAGTGACCATCTACATAGCCTTTTCATACAAAATACATTTACAACACAAACACATGTCAGTAAAAATGAGTAAACAAACTCAGTCAGAGTTTTCTGTGGATTTTGGTCTGGCAGCAAAAGGTCATCAGGGTCGGAGAGCCCCTTCAATGACGTCATGAGTAGCGAAATCCCTCGTCCGATGCGTTAAAAATGGGACAAGCTCCATTCTCCGTCCGTTAACGCGTGCGTTAAAAACTATCGGATTGACCATGGAAACACTATAGCGTATTTCTGTAGTTCCCATTCTTTGGGGAAAATCGCATCCGTCAACGCACGCGTTAACGCATGTCCATGGAAACACATCATTCAGCAATGCATCAGCCGAGTGGTGCACCTCAGATCACTATTGAGAGTATACATGTTAGTTACGGTCAATAAGTGGTGCACCTCAGATCACTATTGAGAGTATACATGTTAGTTACGGTCAATAAGTGGTGCACCTCAGATCACTATTGAGAGTATACATGTTAGTTACGGTCAATTTACAGATAATAAGATCTTGTTCACAACCTGAATTATTGATGGTATTAATACAGTCATATTTGTCAAGGAAAATAATTGAATTGCAGAAAAAACTAAAATAAGGAAAAGTAAAATAAACAAACGGAATAATTTTTTTCAGGAAATTATTGACTATTATCTCTTATTCAATTGGTCTATAGAAATAACATCTTATCTGACCGTGGCGGACTGTGTGTCTACAGTTAAAGCGGGAAAAAATTTTTTTGCTAAACTAATGACGTAAGAAAAATCCAATACGGGGTTATTACGGAGGCCCATCGAGGTCATCTCATAATCTCAGTTCAATGTCTAGCGGTACAAATATAAATGTCGATTTTGAACTTTTTGTAAAAAGTCAGTAATTTGCAGAAAATCAGTACAATATGCCTACAGATAATCAACATAGATACATTTCATATCGTAGGCTGTGTTAGACTTTGGGGATATCTGTAGCAATTTTATACACAAAAAAAACCTTGAAGGGTAAATCCAAAATTTTGAAAAAATGAAAGTCATGCTCCAATATCGAGTTCACTAACTGTAATAAAACGCACTCTAAACGGAACTGTATATCCATCTATGTTATTGAGGGTCGACTTGGTATGAGAGAGACCCGTCAAAACTATATCCGTCAGCGCTGACTGCATTTATACCAACACCACATTCGCGAGCGGACAGAAGGCATATTTTAACCGCATTCATAGATAATTTCTTTAGAGCTTGTGAAAGGGGATCCGACTCACTCAGCCGAGAAAATCAACTGGGACAGAGGCTTCCATCCTTCCCTCTTGGTTCTGCTGCGGAGTCTGGGAGTTGCTCGCCTCGCAAGCTGCTGCCGTGACGGGCTAGCTCTTCTTAACAATCTGTGAGATGCATTTATAATAGGGACTGAGTAACTACCGTAGCAGAACGCTTAACATCAATACTGTTTTGATGCCAGGCCTATTCAATGGTATTGTGAGTTTTGGTATTCCATCCAAGAGTTTAGTTTCATTTGTAAGTATCGTTCTTATCGTAACGATAGACCTGCGAACTTAGAGGTGCAGTGTGTGTGTACACACAGACTGGTGTGACTTTCGTCGATTTATTAATCCTCTTTTCACGTTTTGTAAACCCTGGATTTTACTTCAGCTTGCGTTTGAAACGAGGTGTTTGTTAAGCACAAAATATGTTAAAGTTAAACTCCTATAGGAACCTCAATTACGACTAACAACGATAATCATGATTTGAAAGTGTTCTGAGGAAACTCAAGTTAGTTATACCAGCTTTAGGTAGACTTTCACTTTCAACGGGAAGACTTGTACGTACCTGTATTTTACAGTTATGTTATCCTAACAGTTTACCATCGTTTAACAGTGAGATGTCGGACGTGCATTTTGTTAACACCGGGAATTAGGTAGTAAAAATGTATTGTGTGTAACATGGGGAAAAAGAACAGTAAATTAAGCACTGGCGAAATAGACGAGTTGACGAACCGGACATACTGTAAGTATAGAAATATATTACTACGTTATGGTGAAAATGATCCTGTAAAGTGGCATGAGCTGCCGAATTCACACTTTTTTCATAATTGTTTATCTTCCCGACAGTAAGAGGCTTTACAGGCCATCGAAAAACTCAATGATTGGCGTTGGAATGAGAAAAATCTATACAATGTGTGGCCTGTACGAACCGAAAACGTGTTCAAAAGTAAACAAAATTTAAATAACCGGGACGACCATTCATTCATTCTAAGCCAAAGTTAGTTTAAAACAGTACTTTATCGTACATTTTCGAGACTTGAAGCATTAAAAAGCTTCTGAATTCTACCTCTTGAGAAAAATAGCCAATAATTTCAGCAATCTGTTTTAACGTCAAAATATCAACATTTTGGCAGCTCATGCCCCTTTAAATAAACAGAACATACTCATGGGTCTCCTGTGGATAATACTTTCTGTTGGTAAAACGCGACTTTGTTTATGTTTTTATCATTTCGTTGCACTCTTCAAATACGTTATTGGAATACAATGGGTTTCGAACTAACAGTTCGAGGCCTTGGTGGAAATCTAAGGTCGTAAAAGGCTAGTTGATAAAGACTCGTTATAGCTTTTCTGTAATTAATGGTTTGTGTTGCGTAAATAGTGCCTAGATTTAGGTTTAATAAGATAGTGTGTTACGTAAGATTTCGTTATTTAATCTTCTTCACGCGTGAGTGGTTTTGTTTCTGCTACTTGTTTACAATTGTTTATGACAAGATTATCCCTATACAAACATTGATTAAAGATGTCACCTGTGGTACAAATGCTATCCGTGGCAAAAGAGTAGGGACTGATTGTTATTCCAGGCGTGTTTCTTTACAACCACAAGAAAGACGATACAAATACAGCTGATAATAATACTGATATAAAGATTGACACGTGTGTACTGTCCATAAATAAAATACATGGTAGAGCATTATTATTTCACTGACAGAGTATGGTTTTTTATTTAAACTCGAGTGAGAATCAAGTAAAATCTCTCATATTGTGTCGATGTGGTTAAAGTAACGAAGATTGTACACCTCTTACTGAATAAGTAACATAAGCTGTCGACGTGACATGGGCTGTCGACGTGACATGAGCTGTCGACGTGACATGAGCTGTCGACGTGACATGAGCTGTCGACGTAACATAAGCTGTCGAAGTGACATGAGCTGTCGACGTGACATGAGCTGTCGACGTGACATGAGCTGTCGACGTGACATGAGCTGTCGACGTAACATGAGCTGTCGAAGTGACATGAGCTGTCGAAGTGACACGAGCTGCCGAAATTCCCAACTTTTCGCATACATTCAGATTATTACAAGCGGTCGATCGTTCGGATTTAACTAAAAAAACTGATGATTCACTCTCACTTCACTTCCAACCATATTAAGATTCCCAATACAGTGATGTCCCTAAAAAATCTAATTTACACTTCTTTGGAAAAAGGTCCCCATTTAAAAAATCTGTTAATGAACTAATCGACCAAGCATAAATGTATGAAACGACCAAGAAACTATTCAGAGAACGAACAAGGGATCAGTTGATACCAGTGAATAAGTAGAATGAGTAGAACCCATTGTTTCAGAGTGACTTAGGCAGATTAAATTCCATTGTCCACTCATGGAGTACATGTGTCTGATAATACAAGAAAGACGTGTTATTTTCTTCTTCACGGATTTGATGTTTTTTAAGAGTGGAGAAAAATATGAAATTAAGTTCTCCGTTTTGACTGATACAGCGTGTATAACATAACAGCTACATGACAACAAGCATTTGGCTAACTTAAAGTGGCATGAGCTGCCAAAATGTTGATATTTTTGACGTTGAAACAGAATGTTGAAATTATCGGCTATTTTTCACAAGACATAATTCAGAAGCTTTTTAGTGCTTCTAGTCTCGAGAATGTACGATAAAGTATTATTTTGAACTAACTTTGGCTTAGAATGAATGAATGGTCGTCCCGGTTATTTAAATTTTGTTTACTTTTCGAACACTATTCCGATTCGTACGGGCCACATACTGTATAGATTTTCCTCATTCCAACGCCAATCATTTAGTTTTTTCGATGACCTTCAAAGCCTCATACTGTCGTGATGATCAGAAATTATAAAAAAAATGCGAATTTTGGCAGCTCATGCCACTTAAGCAATATATTGAACTGACGACTAAATTTTGAAGACGTGGGGCTTGTTTTACTAAGCTGGCGTAAGTTACACATAAGCTAACAGCATCGAGTTGCTCCTGGATTTGTTCTATAGTTTAACATAGTCCTATATTTGAGGTAGATGTAACTTATGCCAGGCGAGAAGTCCCTGGGTCTTGTCTTACAAATATTTCAACTATAAGGATCCATGTTACAAATGATCCATGTTATGATCATATACACGTCTCTACAACAGCTTTGTAAGAAAGTGCCCTATCATTCATAGTAAAACTGTATCGGCATTCCGATCAATTCCACTGCACAGTTTGAAAAAAAACTTACAGCAGTTATGACAAGATTGTTATTGATGTTATCATATAATTTTCTCTCCTTTAGTATTCTACTTTTCTAATAGACAAATGGTAGAAGTTCTATGCCTGGGTATAAAGGTTGGTTGGTTGGTTGTTTTAGCTTATTGGCGCGTCTATTCGTATGAATGATGTACGCCATACTAGTGAGTAATTATTACCTTGAGCGAGTAAGACAACTGTGATGTTTGAACACAATATATTGAATGTCTCTGTGCAGGAGTATATCTGTGTATAAAGGTCTAGATGACATACCCCCTGTTTAACACAACTAGAAACGTGTCTCCATGTATTTTAGTCAAGAAGATGGTAGTTGTGCGTGCGTGTTTAGTGTTTATAAATATATATATTTTCGCACCCCCACCCCCCCAAAAAAAAAAACAAAACAAAACAAAAACAAAACAAACAAAAAACAAAATAAACAGAAAAAACAGAGTATTGTAAAGTCCAGTAAACGCCTTCTCCCGGTCTATTGCTTTATTCCTTTTTTCATCAATGATTAATAAGTTCCTAACCCATGTCAGATTTTTCCTGGTTTACTTTGTGGTCCATGCGTGCCAATAAGTGTTCTGGTGTTGATTAACAAGAATCTGTGTATAAAGTATAACCACCTGTAGAAGTATTGCTCTCAGGTTTACAAACTGATGATATGAGACCCCACCTTCAAAACCAGATTTATTGATTGATGTTTCACGTCGCACTCAAGATTGTTTAACTTATATGATGGCGTCGTCAGATTTAGTCGGGGAGGAAACCGAACACTTTATCCAGAGGACAACTCTTTCACATACAGTAAGACGTTTTTTCATATTCGAATAACAGACAGTTCAGAAGTCGGTTATTCGTTGAACATTTATTAGCAGTTTACCAGAATAATAAGAAATTCAAAAAGTATTGTTCTTTAAGACTTTGTCACTTTGCTTAAGGGGCTTTCACAATTGAGATACGGCGGGTTTACGGCTCTTGCGGTCATGAATTTTGGCCTTCCGTACGATGGACCGCAGCCTTCCTTGCGGGAAACCGCACCTTACCGCGCGGAATTTTTGTGCCGCAAGAGCCGCAGAAAAGTTTGGTGTGCACATGGAATCCAATTTTCGGCCGTGCGAATTTTTTTATTACCTCTGATCCGTGCGGGTGCTAGTACGTTCACCGTAAACCGTTGTATCATGACGCGCGGTTGTTGCATGATTTTTTTGTGTCGTAAGATGCTCCGTACGGTGAAATTTCTTGTTCCACCAACCTTGCGGCAGTCGTAAACCGTTGAACGATTCGCCGCCTCTGTCTTGCACCGCCTTGCGTTCACCGTGCGAAAAATACCCTCAGGTGTGCTACAGGTATATATTTTGGGGTGCTTCAAAATCTTCCTCAATGGATTGACGTTCTTTTTCTAACGGTTTTTTGGATCTCTGTGCCTTTTTATACTACAATCACGTCTGCGGAGTCCAAAATCGCCGCACGATTTGACAAAACGCCGTAAGGCGCCGGCTCATTGGTGCGCGGCGAAAAACAATGACGCACGATGCATCTTGCGGCACGCCGCACGTTCCAACCAATCGCGTAGCACCTCCGCGTAACTGTCTCACGGAACACGTGCGCTAGACGTGCGTTGCATGCGTCACTCCGCGCGGTTCGCCGTAAGAGATTCGTGGATTAAAACGTGCGGGAACCTTGCCACGTCCTTACGATGCCCCGGCCAATCGTAAAGTGGATTATTTTCTTGCGGTAATTTTTCCGATTCTACTGCGGCCCGAAAAATTTTATCTCCACCGTGCGATCGATTTCAGTATTTTGACCGTGCGGCGAAAGTCTCAATTGTGAAAGCCCCTTTAGCAGACATACTTGGTCCGCTTTAACACAGATCATATTTATTGCCGTGAGACAGTATATCTTAGGCTTTTGGCATGGGAACCAAGTAGAATGTCCAATAACTCTGGCCATTACGTCAAATAAATCCAGATAGTGTTCTCAATGTAAAGGAATCATGTAACCTAGGATGGAAGCGGTCAATGAACCAGCCAACAAATCAGCCGCTTAGTCCATATCAATCAGTCAGAGCCCTTCACACGTGTAATTTATATTGATTGGAAGCTTAGGACATGAAATCTTAGTTTTGTAAAAACCTTTCCTAGAGCAATAGTTTTTCAAACTTAGTGAAAAATTCATTCGGAAGCCATTCAATTGATAATTTATATTGATTGTAAGATTAGGACACGAAATCTTAGTTTTGTAAAAACCTTTCCTAGAGCAATAGTTTTTCAAACTTAGTGAAAAATTCATTCGGAAGCCATTAAATTGATTTCCGTGGCTGCTGTTCTGGGATTCTGAATGTATTCTGAATGGAGGTTGATTTAATTTCACTGTAGAGCAATTTCTTGTCGCGACTTGTCATTGTAGCGGGTAAATCAAGTGGAATTTCTGTCTGTCTCTGAATCTATTTCTGTCACTGTTCTGCGCAGTCTATCCAAGAAGCCCATTTTATACCACAAATCATCTGAATCCTTTCTATTGATTAATCGATTCTTTACGCTGCAATCAAACTAACTTTACTCATATTGCAGCATTTACCTAATTTATTGGGCTGAAAACAGAGGAACCGTGCGGCTTTCTATTGGTACAATGCAACCATTCCATTTATATCGTTAGGCTGGCATAACAGACAGAAAAATGTTCACATTTTATTTTAAGTTGGAACTGAGGCCGCCACCTATTAGTGGGAGGTTGTCTGGCTCAAAGCCACCGACGCTTTATACGTAGGCATTTTATTGACCTAGTTTCTATTACAAGGTTTACTACTTATTAACGTTTATTTTTAATGTTTATTTTTTCATAAGTACTTATATAGATTTTCCACTGACAGAAGAACAGCGTCATTATTTCTATGACGAATGTAATTTGTTAAATTTCCCCGACAGAATAATAATTACTCAATTATACGGAAGGCTATTAAGAACGCAATAAATAATATATGATCTACCCACTCGTTAGGTTTTACTGACAAATCTTATGAGCATTCATATAGATTTTCTCAACATCGACAGCATTTATTGCACAAATTTTTCTTTTAGCATATTAGATACTTTTTTCTTTTCTCTATAATCTTCTCGAAACACGGACAATCGATAAAAAAATATTTCAACGACGATTTTTTTTTCAATTTTAAAAATTCCTTGTCTAGCACTGGACTCATTATCATATCTCTTTGTAATCATCAAAGGAAATTTACCCATGCAAAATGTTCAGAGTCAGCTTTTAATTAGGGCCAATAACTGTTGTTGATTGGCGGGAATGTGTATACTAAGTATAGCCACGTGTAGGTTTATTGGGTACACGGCTAGAAATTACCATTATGAAATTACCGGAGAAAATATCCAAAATAAAACAAAATTCAAAGGTTCATTACGTATTGGACGTAACTTTTTCATTTTACCCATAATCTTTTTTCCAAACATACAAACGATAGAAATTAGTTCAAATACAATATACGATTTTTTTTCCGTTTTAAAAATCACTTCTCTAGCACTGGAAACCATACCTCTTTGTAGTCATCAAAGCGAATTTACCGATACAAAATACTCTGAGTCAGTTTTGTATGTGGGTCAATAGCTGGTGTTGATTAACGGGAATTTGTATACAAAGAATAGCCACGTGTACGTTTATTGGGTACGACTACAAATTGCCATAGCGAGAAGATATCCAAAATTCTAAGGTTCATTATTTACTCAACTAAAATAAAATCCATTACAGTTAATATGAAAATAGTGACAGTGTTATGAAGATTTTCGATACATCATATGCTTTAACTTGCCTCTATGGTTATTTTAGACAGGAAGATTTTTCCTGTGCCCATGTGTTTTAGTGTTCATAAACATATACTTAATAGAACTAGAAATTATTTTCAGCAGAACATTCATTGACCATCTCGTAATCAGTATAGGCTAAAATAATTCAAACAAAATCCTGACTGGACAATGGCAATCAATAAAAATTCATTTTAAAACCAGAGAAAGTGGTCATTAAAATGTATGAATGTCGAGGTATTCATTAAAAAAAACCTCCACTGACAGTAGTCACTTCTTTGTTTCACACTTGTAACTCACAAATATTTCTAGACTTTTCTGCACGAGTAAGGCTTTTTAGTCGTCTACTTAAACTCTTCCAGTCTTGTCTCGTTAAAGATGTTCTGAAATTTCTATAAATTTGTCAATTTATTCCTTTATTTGATTTACAGTTTCCGAGGAGGAGGTAAAGCAGTGGTAAGTCTATTTTATCTTTATCATAAAATTTCAATACAATTCTTGGAATCTGGCAAATTTTTTGAAAAAACTGTACTCAAAAACTCTAATGCAACTAACAAGCGACACCTGTTGCTTAAATAGCATTGTCCTCGTTTTATTATCCGCGGGCCTTAAAGTGGCATGAGCTGCCAAAATGTTGATATTTTGACGTAAAAACAGAATGTTGAAATTATCGGTTATTTTTCTCAAGACGTATAAATCAGAAGCTTTTTAGCGCATCTGGTCTCGAGAATGTACGATAAAGTATTGTTTTGAAATAACTTTGGCTTAGAACGAATGAATGATCGTCCCGGTTATTTAAATTTTGTTTACTTTTCGAACACTATTCCAGTTCGTATAGGCCACATACTGTACGGAGTTTCCTCATTCCAACGTCAATCATTTAGTTTTTCGATGGCCTTCAAAGCCTCTTACTGTCGTGACGATCAGAGATGATGAAAAAAGTGTGAATTTTGGCAGCTCATGCCACTCGCAAGTTTGGAGCCTGATTAAGAAACAGTTTTTAGGCAAAATATTCTTTTCTTTAATTCAACTGAGTTTGACATAGGCTCTAAACTTACAGTTGATATAATTAATATGATTACTTTGGCAAAGTTTGAGTGTAAAACACGATAAGGGCTGTTATTTAAAACATGACCAACATATCAAATGACCTGACGATTAATTCAAATCGGAAAAGTGAAATGCCATTGGAAGAAAGTCTGTGTGTTAAACTTGTAATAGATTTTCTTTTACACTCATCAATATCTAGCTTTGTCTAAGGCAAGGCATTGTTTATCAGAACTATATTTATGGAGGTGTTGTCTTGAAATTACGAATTAGGCCTAAAGTGCCTCGTCGGGCTAGGTTCGCCGTTTTAGACAACACTTACACAAGTTTGAGTATATTGAATAGATGAATCGACTGGAAATTTTAGACAAGACGTTTTTCCCTGAGCCGGTGTGTGTAAGTGTTCATAAATATATATATATTGTACACAGAGAATGTGGTCTATTAATAATGTCAGGAGTTTGTTTGTTTTGTCTGTCAACTTGATGTACA
Organism: Lepidochitona cinerea; assembly: GCA_963971465.1. NCBI lineage: Eukaryota > Metazoa > Mollusca > Polyplacophora > Chitonida > Tonicellidae > Lepidochitona > Lepidochitona cinerea. The sequence goes on along the minus strand of OZ020563.1, from coordinate 27,157,753 downwards.
GGGCTCAGTAAGTCGATTATTATATTGTATTTCCAGAAGAAATACACGTAAGGCAAATGTCACAAACATTAATATCCGGTACTGTGTGTGACATTTAACAAAATAAGCCAGTTAATGTTATTTAATCATGTATATGTAATGGTCCATTGGAATTTTCCACTCGTCCACCCATTCTCTGGGGTGATGTTTAAACGGTTCGCTGACAGATCCATCATGGCTATCGATGTATAGAATTCTGGGTAACGTTATACACTAGTGAGCTAGCATCATGGCAATCGATGTATAGAATTCTGGGTAACGTTATACACTAGTAAATTAGCATCATGGCTATCGATGTATGAAATTCTGGGTAACGTTATAAACTAGTAAGCTAGCATCATGGCTATCGATGTATAGAATTCTGGGTAACGTTATACACTAGTAAGTTAGCATCATGGCTATCGATGTATAGAATTCTGGGTAACGTTATACACTAGTAAGCTAGCATCATGGCTATCGATGTATGGAATTCTGGGTAACGTTATACACTAGTAAGCTAGCATCATGGCTATCGATGTATAGAATTCTGGGTAACGTTATACACTAGTAAGCTAGCATCATGGCTATCGATGCATGGAATTCTGGGTAACGTTATACACTAGTAAGCTAGCATCATGGCTATCGATGTATAGAGTTCTGGGTAACGTTATACACTAGTAAGCTAGCATCATGGCTATCGATATATAGAATTCTGGGTAACGTTATACACTAGTTAGCTAGCATCATGGCTATCAATGTATAGAATTCTGGGTAACGTTTTACACTAGTAAGCTAGCATCATGGCTATCGATGTATAGAATTCTGGGTAACGTTATACACTAGTAAGCTAGCATCATGGCTATCGATGTATGGAATTCTGGGTAACGTTATACACTAGTAAGCTATCATCATGGCTATCAATGTATAGAATTCTGGGTAACGTTATACACTAGTAAGCTAGCATCATGGCTATCGATGTATGGAATTCTGGGTAACGTTATACACTAGTAAGCTAGCATCATGGTTATCAATGTATTGAATTCTGGGTAACGTTATACACTAGTAAGCTAGCATCATGGTTTCCTACTGGGAAACAACGCTTTTAACAACGCTTTTAATATAGGTTTATATGTTTCGCAACATAGTTACGCCCGACGTAAGTTCAATGCAAGGCGACATATACCTTCAACATTACGTTACGACCAGGCGCAAAGTTACGACGGGCGTAAAGCCTAGCGCACACGAGAGGCGCCGGCTGAGCTACAAGGCACGCGTGGCCCAGGGAGCAGCTACATATTTCAGCGCAGACGATGAGCTCTCGCCTGAGGCAAGTTCCTAGTCACCCAAGTTCACTAAGCTACATAAATGCCACTACCTGTGTTACGTAATATTCCAAGTGGTCACATGATTTAATAGGCACACGCGATTGGACTATCCTCCTCTCAGCTCAGCTGGCAGCTCACGTTGTGCGCACACAGTGAGATTCTTGCCATGAAAGGCAGAAAATATCAAACATGCCAGATACTTTCCTCACCGCGAAAATCTCACCAAAATTTACGCGCACACGGGGGAAACAGCTTAGCTCTCATTCACGCGTGACCGGCAGGTCAGCCGGGGCCTCTCGTGTGCGATAGGCTTTAAACAGCCCTCTGGTTTGGCGGAGAGCGTTCTCCAGGCGTCAGCGGTGGAAGGCTGTGTGATGGAATTTTATGGTAAGTTACATGCTCTGTCAGTTATTTAGTTCGACGACTTAATATAGAGTAAGGGTCTTTGCTTAAAATAACGCCGATCAAACATGACTGAGGTATAGTTATATAATTAATCTACCGATCCGCTTTTAAAGCTATAAATTACCTTGTCACTTGCTACACTTTCTAATATAACGTTGAAAGTCGTCATTCATGTTATTTATAAAAATAACTTACGCGAATGTATTTTATCGAGAACGTGAGATCAGGTTCTCAAAATGTCCAAGTGCTCATAAAATACGCGGAGAAAATGAAATCAAAAGGTGGATGTTCCCTGATTGGTTGGTTGGTTGTTTTAGCTTATTGGCGCGTCCATTCGTATGAATGATGTACGCCATTTCCCCGATTGGCTTAGGAATCTTGCATATCGTGGTCCTGATCGTGTTGGGCAGTGTTTGTTTTATTTCTCGTGAATATTTCATGTATGTGCCGAAACAAAGCCACAGGGTTATGACCAGGGGGACCCTGGTAAGGGTTTTGGTGAAATGGTTCTATATAGAACCATCCATCTCATTTAAGGTTCTATAAAGGGCTCTTCCTGTACGTTCCATATACAACCTTTAAAGGTTTCTCTCTGGTTATAACCTGAATAATCTTAATAAGTTCTACAGGGCTCTTTTTTATAAACGAACATGCACGCCAGCGTTCTACGTTTAGGATGTTTGATGGGGACATAAATTCGCACCGAATACTTCGACGATGTCCACTTTGGGCTGCCATAGTTCTACCTACTACTTAAACCTCACCAATCTCACAAGACCTGGCCATGATTTACCGCTTTACTTTCTTATAAAGACTATCAGTTACCTTGTCTGTTATTACGGTTTGGATATGGAAAATAAATTACCTCTTCATCATCAATAATAATAGATTTTCCCATCACACATGCTATATAAATCTGAGCATATGTATTCTAAATGATATACCTCTTTTTAACACAATTAGAAACTTGTCTCCATGGTTATTTTAGACAAGAAGATTTTCCCTGTGCCCGTGTTTTTTAGTGATCATAAATATATATATCTCTGTGGATAAATATCATAATTTTGTACATTATATCCTGTTTTTGGAAATTATTATGAGTGTATTCTGATGTATTTATATAAACGATTAGCAATGACTTGTTGTCTTAATTTCAATGCAGTTCTATCTTGCTTTGTTTGGCCGAGATTCTTTATTTGGTGTTAGATTATCATGCATTTTTACAAAAAAGCAATAAACTTTTCAAAGACAGCCTTTCTTTTCATGATCATTATTGGATTGGTCACTGACCAATTAGAAGTATTGGTTTCCTTACTTATACAAGCATAATACTTATTTTGCATCGACACATATCTGTTTAGATTTTTAACAGTAAAGATAGAACCGATACTCTTAGAGAACTGTTTAAACGGCCAAGGCAATTGTACACGTCTTACGAACGGACATACCCAGAGTGTCACCAGAACTCACAGATTCATTAATGTCTAAAAGATCTTCAGTGGCCGAAAAAAGAAAAATACCGATAAAAGAAATTCACAATCGAAGATTTCTTTAGAGTTAATTCCTGCTCTACAAAAGTTGTATTTTCTCGTGACTCTTATTACATTCAATAAATCTCAAATGTGCCGATTATTCAATAATCGCAATTAAACAAACAATGTTAGGCATCTAATGAGTTTTTTTACCAAAGACCACCACACAGAAAAGCACTTTTTATCTGGTTCATGAGATCTAATCAGAAGTCAGTCAAATTTTATACTTCATCATATCACGGAAATTACATTTTTTTTGATGAAACACAAAATATAAAACATTTGTGGACGTCACATACAAGAACATCTCAGTCGGTAAACATTTTATGATTCTTATGGTCTTTATTTATAGCCTTTGATATTCGTTCACCAAAAGAGTATAATGCACGAGATGATACTCTGTTTCCTTGGTAAACACGCTGTCACTTAGCAACCGATAGAAATTTCAGATGTTTTGCAAAACGTTCCCCAAAGCTACGGGTCAAACAGTTTGGTAATGTCTGTCAGATTTTACATCAGTTTTCTGCTCAATTTAACCTATCATTCATCCGATAAGGCGAGAGCCGAAATCCAAAACGCTTGTAAGAACTAGTTAGAAGTGAAGGTTTGTCTGTGTTTGAAGGCATTTATCAAGAGCATTCTTTCTAGCGAAAGTCAATCAGATGAAATAATTGTATGGTTCGGCTACTGATAACTATAGGCAGTGAAGCATTCTACGGTTGAAGTTTTGGTTACGGGATAGAGATTTAACGTTGCTGTGCATTAGTTCTCAATAAGTTAACTTCTTAATACAACTTAATACAGTGCCAACTTTTTGTTCATTGAATAATAACAACAAGGTATTTTGACATTTCCTAGATTACGAATGGCAGAATTGAAAAAAAGACAGAAACAACGTCTTTTAAAAAGTTTCCACTGTGCCATTCTTAAGAATTGCATGACCCGAACACATTCATCTTAAATTAGTCAAAAATGAAGAATTTACCTATACCTTTTCAGTTTTCATTTGCTTTAAACATCAGATGACTGAAAAAGCAGAATTTTATTACCCTTTGCTATTGGGTTTTAGGTTAAAGGCCCACTTGCCGCCGTAGCCTGTTTAAATTTGCTAAGAAAACCAATTTACATGAGCTTACTACGACTAATACCACTAAACTTAAACATAGGACACATAAAACATGTCTAGTTAGCTTTAGAATGTAGAAATGGGGTGAAAAACAAACGAAGAATCGAAGCCTGATTACAACAACAACGATCAGTGTCGGTCAACTTTCGTGTTGGATTATCCTCATTTCCAATCTGACTAAAGTCGAGACGAGCATCTCGACTTTAGTTAGATTGCCTCATTTCAGGCCTTTTTATCTGTGGTTTACACTCATACAATTATCAGCAGGCTTTTCCAGTCGCTGTTAACCGATCGTCAGTCTGTATTTCTCAGATAAATAGACCTACGTAAAATTACACTGTGCCGTTAGTTTACGTTACGGGCACCTAACAATTCGAATTTTCAAATTCAAATTAAAAATACAAAGTGACGTCCAAACATTTTTATAATTTTGGTAAAAATAGAAAGTTCCTAACTTACAGGGAAAAATACAGAAAACGGTCTTTCTTTTTTAATGTAAAAAATATTCCTGATTTTCGCGGCAAGTGTGCCTTTAACATTAAAATCTTGTCTAGTGTTGTGATTATTCGAAACATGTCAAATCAATTTTAAAAGTTATATAATTTGAACTGAGAAGTGTTACCTGGTTCAGTTTGAAAGAAAAAACACCACCAAAATAAAGCGTGTTTTTAATTTCCTATAATTAATGGCGTTAAAGTTTAACAACCCTGTTGTTGTTGGCTATACAGTTCTGTGAACCAATACTCCTGCGATCTGGTGGAAATGTACACCGTCTATACATGAAGTGCCGCTGAAACCGTGGGTCTGGGCAGCGTAATTAAAGATAACCGGATAATTTGACCCTTTGGGAAATCTAATTTCCACCAGTGATTAGAATGTTTTGGATAAGCGACAAGGCAGATCTCGTCTGGAAATACGCATGCAATGAATAAATTTGGAATAAATCGAGAAATCTCGTTTGATTGTAACGTTAAGAGTGCGCGTTATCTGGTAGATTTTCCTCGTAAGGTAATCAGCATTTAGACAGGTTACCTTTACTTACACACTACAGGTTAGGCTTTATTGGAAGCTGGGGTTAAAACTAATGTGGACAGGTCTTTCCTTGGTCATTTGATCTGAAAACGAACCAGATATGTGAAAAAACAACAACAACATACAGTTGAAAGCGAACAAGCTTGACGTGCACTAGATGAAACAGACATTTTCGTCTGTAATGTTACTGCAACGTATGGATGTTGGTGTTTCAAATGGGATAGTTTTGGCACAGTAAACACGTTTACTAACACGTTAAAATTTCACACACAATCTTCAACAACTTCAACAATCAAAAGTGGCTAGTTGTGCACAGACGAGCCAGTGGTAATGATTTACTGGTTATTTGATACTGGCCTGCAAGATCTTGTTCGTCTGTATGGGTTTAAGTCAATTTCTGGATGATGTTATACTGTTATTCGATTACCAAGCTTTCAAAAGCCAGTATTTTCAAACACAGTTCAAAGCCGTAAAAATTCAAAAGACGGCTCAACAGTTACCCTACCATCTCCTAGAAATTGCATTTACATCTGTAGCTTTCCTGTCATTTTCATCTCCACTTTCAATATATTTCTTTTATCCAAAGCTTTATATTGCAACAAGATTCTCATATTTTTAACTTTGAATTGATCTATCGTATGTACTTTCAAATAACCACAGTAAGACACGGTGTAAATGGACTTAGATGGCTCAAAGAAAATAGGCATTACAAAATAGGCGTATTACAGTTTGGAAAGGGAGTAAATTTGTGGTAATACAACAATACATTAGGCCAGAGAATTTGTTCGTCAATGAAATTTGCTAATATTTTGCCTTTGTTAATATTTATCTAGGAGGGTGATATGTATGTCTTAATCGTGACCGAGTTAAAATATAATTGGTGTAGGTTATGAACCGTTTTATACTTTTCATTTTCACTGTTTGTTTGATGTGCCTAGAGGCACAATCGCCGCGCGAAAACAGACTATTTTTTACATCATAAAAAGGACAATTTTCAGATTTTTTTCCCACAAAAGCAGTTAGAACATTTCTATTACTCAGCAATGTTTCATTTTTTATTTGGTCTGAATAGGATTCAATCACTCGTCACATCGATGGAAGGTCTGTTTCAACCTATAAGCTACGCGGTTACTGTTAGATCAGTTGTAATTTATAATTTTCATCTTTTCATATGCTCGCTTTTACACCGCAAAACATAACATAATTGAGCGTATCTAATGTCTCTATGGCTGTGTCGGTTAGTGTGATAGTCCCTCAGGTGACATTTAAGGGAAACGCTCTTGAGTGCGGCGTAAAACATCAATCAATCAATCAATCAATCAATCTAATGTTCGATACTTAATATGAGTGATCTTACTCTTGAAACGTTATAACAATAAACACTTGAAATTTCTTAAGATTCGCTTTGACGGTGTTTTACAGTAAAATATTTATAAAACTTCAACATGGTCAACTTGCATCATGCCGAATAATTTTAACGTTATTACGAACACAAAGCTTTATCGGACCCGATGTGGCCGACTTGACCACTATTATTAAGTCAGTGTGACAGGGAGCGGCTGTCCCAACATTATTTTGCCTGTAGAATCTAGGAAACATGCAGTGTATGTATTAAAGAGGAAACATCAGGAAGGTGGAAATCTAGTTTTCTTTCGATCGATATTGATATTCACTAAACAAAAAATATACCATCGTTTGGAGATTAGATCATTCATTTTCGATTGCCAAGATATTTCCTGCAATCAGCCAAAAGTTATGAGATATTGATACATAAAAGAACATCTGTTAAGTATCGAGTGCTTCATACATGTACATATACAACCTCATAATATGGATAATCAAACCACTTATTCCTTAATCTTTCAGGTATAAAGGTTTCATGAAGGACTGTCCCGATGGGAAATTAACCCTTGAGGTAAGATTATTGTTGTTTTCTGAACCTTTTAGCAATTCACTCCAGGTCATTGCCCTTTGTTAATGAAGAGAGATGATTTAATGCATTAGATTAATTACACCTGCTTTCACTTGCGTAGTATTTCCTCTCGTATGCATCAGCTACTATATTTACCGTCGTCGTCATGACAACATCATCCACAGTTTTCGAAATATGAACATGCATCTAAATATAAACACGAGTAGTTTAATATACCTTCTAAATATAGTCACATGAAAGCTCTTTTTATGCTGCAATTGATTTATCGTTCCCCACGCTCGCTTTTCTCTGGTTGTCCCGATCCGCTTCGTTTCCAATTCATGTAAACATTTTGTACCGGCTGCGAACATTTTAAGTGTCTCGCAGTTTTAAATGAGTGCACATGTTATCAAACTAATAGATAATTAATAGATAAATTGGAAAACATAATTGTGAATATGATTTGATGGTACGAAAAAATAGAACTTTTAACTGATGGTTATATAACAAACGATAACTAATAAAGTGACATCAGCAACCAAATTTGGATTTTTTTTATAAATCCGGATTCGGATTGAATTTTTTTATTTGTCCTGAGTCGGATTTAGGATTTGATCCCTCGCCGAAACGATGCAAGGCCGGTGCTGGAATGACTATAACTTTAACCGATGGACCCCCGCCCCCGCAACTCCCCCTTATGAAATCAAACTGATGAAACTGAAAATGGGACTCAAACAAGAAATTATCACTCTATTTTAATAGTAGGGATGAAAATTCGGAAATTGTTTTCTATTATTTTGACCTTCGCCTACTTAGTTCTACATGCAAAAGGTCATCTGAAATTGTCCGTTTCCGTTTGGTCTATGGAAATTGATATTTCGTCACTCCGGTTGATTGGAAGCCTACACATATATAACCTACAGCAATACACCAGGCAGTTCTGATTCCCGATTGGGGGAATTCTGATACGATCCAGAAACTAATGCAGGATCAGCTTTCTTTGCGTCTTACGCATCTTTAAACCAGTTTTATACGGCGGGGATGTGGGCGTAGCTAGCCGAGAAATCTGGGCTCTGCCGACTTTGTTTTCTCTGTTCGTCAGAAAGCGGATCACTCGCATTTTGAGAATTGATATTCTTTTTTCTATCCCGACAAAAAAAAACAAACAAAAAACGGCAGCACAAATTTTTCATACAAAAAAAAATATTATTTACCACCACAGTCGGATAGTAAGGGTTAAAAAGAAAATGTTTGCCAACCTCTTCAGAATATGGGATGCTTTGTCTTACTGTGTGCAGTCGATTTATTGATTGATGTTTAACGCCATACTTTCACATATATGGCGGCGTTGCCAGGTTTAGTGGGGAAGGAAACCGGGCCCATTGCCCAAAGGAAACCCCCTACCCTCAGCGAGTATGTAGTCAAAACCCAAAGTATGATTTCCCTGACTTTCAGTTTGACATTACCGCCATGAACTGTTGAGTCACATGGACCGCCTATCACGTGACGTTGACCTTATTCGAGTCTCCCCGGAAGTCCTTGGTGTTTACTTTTTTTTTGTAGATAAGAAACTATAACTTCTCCAGTTGATTATAACATTTTATTAATACACCTTGGTTTCAGTTTTTAAGGCATGAACTCCACTGACAACGTTTATGTAAAACGTGTGTGGACAAATAGGCGAGGCCGATTTCCATACAATGGATTGAGGACATGGAATCATTTTAAAACTTACCCGACATAGCGCATGTGTGTCTTTAAAGTAAAACAAACGTCTAAAGAAGGTGGGATTCGGACTCTACGGTGCAAATGCTAGGATCTCAGCACCAAAGATACCTATTTTTCGGGCTAGAAGTGAGCCTGTCTATGCCCGTAGAAAATGTATGACTTTCTTAGTAAATTGCCTGCGCTTCTAAAATTTGAAATCGTATAATTATGAATCATGAATCAAATAGTACAATGAGTGTAATTATCATTCAATCAGTCAGTGACTCCTGGCCACACTGTAATGTAACAGAAGAATACAAATACCAATGCACCCAGTTGTCGGAGATGTGATAGTTTATTAAGATGGCTGTACTTCCGGTGACATAGATCGATATCTCTGCCACTTTCTTTGTTGACTTGGTCTGAGTAAACACGATGTTGTAGTTGGCAAATTCCCAACACCCTTTTCACCAGACCAAATGTTATTAGACTCAAGTATCACAACAAACACAACTGGGCTAAACCTACTCTTTGTAACTCTTTGTAGCATGACCCAGAGAGAGTCAAATTATATAAGACCTTTCTTTAATAAGAACACGAAAGCTGAAGAACAATTTCTTAACATATTTCCTTATAGTATCGTAGTATAAATGTATTATATGAATAATCACCATATTCCGCCAGACGTCGATTATAAACCAATTTGTTGACATTGTCAGACATACATTTGTCTGAGATGTCATTGTTTGCCAAGATGCTGGCACATTCAAGGATACATATGAATGGCTTATGCTTTTTCTTTGTTGACTGTGTAAATAAAATGTTAAGAGAATTGCTAATGAATGAAATGGTTTATTTGTTGATGGTCTAGGCACTCTCTTTAATTGTAACTGGTAAGACGTGACAAGGCGAGAGTAGAGATGTACAAATTGTATCACATTAGCGTTGACCACGTCTTGAACGAGTGCTCCTTCAAACGGGATCTCACAATAATATTTGCAGAAGTCAAGCGTTTATTTTCGTCAAAAGTTAATTGGCTCGTACTTGTAGCTTACCAACTTATATCCCTCACAAATACTTCACTATGTACTCACACTGTATGAAAAGAACCTTTCTTTCAAATCGAATCCATTACTGTCAGTAACTTGGAACAGTAACGCTGATCAAATTTATATCCAGAAGGTTATCTGAGATTTTCGTTCTGTCTAGTAAATCGATATAGTCATTTAGAGAATGTGTTGGTGAACTAGAAGGGAGATCTTCAGATCAGTCGGTAAACCTCTTGGGAAATGTCCAATGAGTATAACTATGGACGTCCGTGTCCATATCTATCACTGGGTGAGGTTCACTCGTCTGATGGATCATACTATACCTTATAGAGAGACCTTATTTCACCTATATGTATCTTCTGTGTGATTCCCCCTCCCATCGCGTGTGTTACAAGAAGAAGACAATAGTCCCTCAGATTTTCTAAAATATTTAATTGTAAGATGCTTTGTCTGGGGAGATTATGCAAGCTTGATCATGCGAGGAGAATATTTAAGTTGGTGAATTTTGATACAGTAATAGCTCGTGGTATAGACCTAATATACACGAGAAATAGTTATTTATATAGTCAGACAGGTTTTCATCTTAAAAGAAGTTATTGTTTTGAAGATAATTATGATAGATACATCGTTTTTATACACCAAAAATGATGAATACTATACATAATAGAGATTCATTACTATTGTTTACTCCGCACAAGATTATTTCATATATATGCTGGCGTTGCCAGGCTCAGTGGGGGAGACAACCGGACTATTTGCCCGCAGGAAACCCGATCATAGGCGTGTATGTACCAACTGTTCCACATAGGACACCCAGTGAACCCCTCACACAATTTTTTTCCACTTTCATTTGGCCTATGTGGGAACCCGGATTCGCCATTAGGTATTCTATCTGTAATACTATGTTATTTTCAAGTTCAAGGCTTTAAAGCTACAGTCGAAATGGACAATTGTAGGAAATTGAGGGATACATATGTTAATGTGTTTGTGAAGTTTTCTTACAGTTTTGCTCTGTTTTAGGATTTCGCATTGCTGCATTTGTGACTCACAACCCTTGTCATTCTTTATTGCATTGTCAAAGTGATTTTTGTTTTATTGAGTCCTAGACGAAATACCAAATATTTCGTTGTGATATTCAAATAGAAAAGTCCTTTATTTAGCCGAAAGTATACGAATGTTTTCTTGGCTGAGAATGAAATCATGGTATATGTAATTAAAAAATTCAACGTATTACATCAACTCTCCTGTACTGTTTTTCCATGACCAACATTACCATTTTTATTGATTAACAGAGTTATTCCGAAAAGGTAGTATCTTACCAAAGTTACACAATGATGGGCTTAAAAACCAAATGTTCTTGGTCAGATTGGTGTCAGAAGTGGGATCATAATCTTGGTCAGATGCTGGGTACATTCATTAATATGCACATTCTTTGGCAATGCGTCGGCATTTTTGTTTCAGGTTTTTGAGATTTCGATTATTTCATGTGTCATTAGTGACAGAAATAAACGCAAATTTTACGAAATAGCTATAAACCAATGGATCTTGGATCTGACAGTTTAAGAAATGTCCGAATAGGATCAAGCTTTTCGAAACCGACCAAGATTTTTTAGACAAAGTATTCATGCCTAGCGCATGAGAATGGTATTTCGATTCTACTTTATTAACGATGCAGGATTTAGTCTGTTGAGGTATCTAAAATTTGATATTTAGTTCGGTTTAACCATATAGCGATAGATTTTGTTCGTTTATTCTGAATCATTTGTACCGTGTGCCTCTATTCTATGTTGACTTACATTTGTTCTATATGTGGATCTGGAAAGTTGTTAATGATCTGGTTTAATTAACAAAATATGTAATTTGTCTCAAATTTGATGTTATTTTGTTTCTTCATCGTTCCTTTTCTGTTTTCAACAGCACATGACCTATTTTAATAGAGCGGCGACCGACTTTAGGCAGTTTCGTGTAAAGCTCCATTTGACGCAATCTGACTAAAGGCGAGATGCTCATTGCTATTTTCAATGAGCATCTCGACTTTAGTCAGATTGCGTTTAACGACGATGTATTTCTCGGAAAGTTTGTTGCTGTAATACGATATATTTTGTGTAAGCTACTTCATGATATTTTTAACGATTTGTTTGTTTGCCTTTTCAGGGTTTCAAGAAAATTTACAAACAGTTTTTCCCATTTGGTGATCCCAGCAAGTTTGCTACGTTTGTTTTCAACGTGTTTGATGAAAACAAGGTACACAACTAAGCCAATGATTCCAAACGTAACTCATGTTCTGTCCAGTCTGTTCATTTGATTGTGTTCTGTATTTTAGAAGGTGGTTCTCGTTCTTACTCTCTGACCAGATTGAGTGATTGTTTTACGCCCCACTCAAGATTATTTCACTTATGTGGCAGTGTTGCCAGGTTTAGTGGGGGAGGAAACCCCTGACCATTGGCGAGTACCTGGCAACTTAAATTTATATTTGGTCCGAGTGGGATTTGAACTCGCGCCGCATAGATGGGAAGCCTGCGTCGGACTGAAAGGCTATCACTCTAACCGATTGAGCCACTGAGGTTCCCTCTCTGACCAGAAGATAAGCAACCAAAAGTAAGTGTCAAAATGGCATGTTAAAATATCTACTTCGGATTTTTTAGGATGGTTATATAGAATTCCACGAGTTTTTACAAGCCTTATCTGTGACGTCACGCGGGAATGTGGATGAAAAATTACAATGTAAGTTAGTAAGAGAATCTGGTTCTACATCTAGCTATTGCTCCCTTATGGTCTGTTTTAAAACATTTGCAAATATTAAAAACCCGTCTTTAGTGAAATCAGACTATTTCATATATATATATCTGGGCATATCAACATAGGGATTTTCCTTAAGCATACATACATCCATCCCCTCCCCCAGCCTGATCACATTAGCTTATATACGATGTAGTTTATTTAGCTTGTCAAAACAAATAAACAGCGCTAGTTTGTCTGATTGATTTGACTTCTACGTCGCACTCAAGATTATTTTGCTTGTATGACGATAAGTTGGTCTTAACTATTCTGGCAACAAGAGGCAATGTGGTGAGATTTGAAATCGTTATTATACTTCATGTATTGTTCTTTCATTATATCCCCTGGACTGTCATTGCAGGGGCCTTCCGGTTATATGACTTAGACCACGATGGTTACATAACACGAGAAGAGCTATTAGATATTGTGGATGCAATTTACAAAATGGTGGTAAGTTGAAGAAGACTTTTACTGAACATTATTTTCATTAAATAATGAATACTGAAGGCTGTCGTGGATTATTATAGTAACAAGGGGCTTGAAAATCTAAAGCCAAACTAGTTTCTAATTGACGTATTGGAAATAGAGAAGAACCCCAATAGTGAAAATCATTTCGAAGATATTTTTTTCCGTTTGAAAAGATTGTTGATCTTTCTTGATGAGTTTGTCTATTACTGTGAGGATCGGTCTAGTATCACCACCTAACTCCTCCCTTTTGTTTTCTGATATCACAGGGAAATATGGTCAAACTTCCAGAAGAAGAAAACACACCTGAGAAAAGAGTAAATAAAATATTTGAAGTGATGGATCAGGTATGTAGAAAATATAAACTGGATAAATAAACCTTTAGTCTGTTACATTTGAACGTTGCTCTGTTGTCAAGACATATCAACTTAGTAAAACTTCTGTAACCGATTTTGTTTCGACAAAAACTTTTAGAGTGCACAATATGGACTCCATATGAGCGAAATATCTTTCTCTGAATGCCAATCTCTTAAGTACTCCGTGTATTCGACTGGATTGTGCTATGAGCGGAAAACAATATAATATTTTCTGTTAAAACAGAATCGGGAAACTGAAGTAAAATTCAAAAGGTTTCCGCGAACACCTGGTTTAAGAATACGTGTAAAATATTGTACTTTAGAAGAAGCTTGCCCCTAGAATGAATGGATATACATCCGCTTATTCATTGTATTACATTTTGTAAAAAACAACATTCACTTCATGTAGGTCACGTTATATATATTACTCTCATGTTAATGAGAAATAATTAGGCATCAATACGAAGTTAGTTGTTTGCGAACAACACGAGCTTTCCACACCTACATGTATACCGGTGTCTTCATCAAGCGTAACTGAATTTATTAAACAAACAACTAACTTCGTGGTGATGCCTTAATATAATAAATTCAGTTACACTTGATAAATACACAGGTATAGGTGTTGAAAGCTCGTGTTGTTCACAAACAACTAACTTCGTGGCGATGCCTTAATTATTTCTCATTAGTATGGAACCCACGTTTAAAGAGAGTTTCAAAATTTCTTACACTGCATTCCCATGTTTTGCTGTTTTTTTTAAAATCTCGAATTATCTGGACAATGAAAAAAAACTTTGGCAGCTCGTGATACCAGGCTTAAAAATGTGGGGTTATGTTGTGTTTAGAACTTTAAAAGCACTTTGAGCGCATGATCATTCAAATTTTGTTTCCATTTTGTAAAATCATTGTCTTCTCACACACATGTTGATATTTATTACATGTATGTGGATCTTTTTCTTAAGAGACTATTTTAAACGCTCGAATTGTTGAGACAATTGGAATTTTTGAAAGTATACAAATTTTTAGCTAATCTGTTCTTTTCTTTGATTTTACAGAACCATGACAACAGATTGACTTATGATGAATTTTTAGAAGGATCCAAAAAAGATCCAACGATTGTTCAAGCACTAACCTTGTATGATACGAGCAATAGCAGCTAACAGCGCCAGATATTTGCCTACCTTAGATGAACAGTGAACGCGCAAGGTGGAAATATAACATATGTATGCATACACGAGGAAATATTTCTGATTTAAACAGGAGAGTGATTTTGTATTCATATCGCCATTTTTTAATCAGTGAACTAATTCGGATTGGCGGTTGTGTATTTTTGTTCTATTTTGCAATGGAAGCATCAAATTGGAGAGGGCCCCTGAACTGTTGTTTTATACAAAGAGAAGGATGGAGGGGGGGGGGGGGGCGTATATTGTGTTTTTTATGTGTGAACCCGAACTTGTAAAAACTATTTTATAACTTTTGATCTGCAACTTTAAGAGCCATAAAAACCCATTTAGGTGAACGTCTAAATAGGCTGGTCAAATTGTAAATAGTCGTGTTGTGTGAGTTTATGTCCGTTTGGAAAAGTCTTCCTGATGACCATCAAAGTTTAAGTTGGACTAGAAATTTACAGGGAATATATGTACCGATTTTGAATTGTGTTGTTTTTGTTGGTAAGGTATTAAATTAATACGTTAATTTTGTTTCCTGTTGGAATTATATATTTTTGCCAAAGCTAGAAATACATATATATATATACGAGAGCGTTGTACTTCGTTTAAACTTCAAACTCAAAAGTCAAAGTCAAAAACTGAATTTGAACCCCGTCGGTGTCTTACAAAAAACACTGCCAGGTGTGTAATTTGTGTGAGAGGGTGGAGGGGGAGGTCTCGTACCCGGCAACCACCCACATACACCCCGGAGGTCTCGTACCCGGCAACCACCCACATACACCCCGGAGGTCTCGTACCCGGCAACCACCCACATACACCCCGGAGGTCTCGTACCCGGCAACCACCCACATACACCCCGGAGGTCTCGTACCCGGCAACCACCCACATACACCCCGGAGGTCTCGTACCCGGCAACCACCCACATACACCCCGGAGGTCTCGTACCTGGCAACCACCCACATACACCCCGGAGGTCTCGTACCCGGCAACCACCCACATACACCCCGGAGGTCTCGTACCCGGCAACCACCCACATACACTCCGGAGGTCTCGTACCCGGCAACCACCCACATACACCCCGGAGGTCTCGTACCCGGCAACCACCCACATACACCCCGGAGGTCTCGTACCTGGCAACCACCCACATACACCCCGGAGGTCTCGTACCCGGCAACCACCCACATACACCCCGGAGGTCTCGTACCTGGCAACCACCCACATACACCCCGGAGGTCTCGTACCCGGCAACCACCCACATACACCCCGGAGGTCTCGTACCCGGCAACCACCCACATACACCCCGGAGGTCTCGTACCCGGCAACCACCCACATACACCCCAGAGGTCTCGTACCCGGCAACCACCCACATACACCCCGGAGGTCTCGTACCTGGCAACCACCCACATACACCCCGGAGGTCTCGTACCCGGCAACCACCCACATACACCCCGGAGGTCTCGTACCTGGCAACCACCCACATACACCCCGGAGGTCTCGTACCCGGCAACCACCCACATACACCCCGGAGGTCTCGTATCCGGCAACCACCCACATACACCCCGGAGGTCTCGTACCCGGCAACCACCCACATACACCCCGGAGGTCTCGTACCCGGCAACCACCCACATACACCCCGGAGGTCTCGTACCTGGCAACCACCCACATACACTCCAGTGGGAAACACTTCTAACTTGTAAAGCCTGTTTGTAATTCGAACCGGCGAGCCATTACTATGAGTGTTGAAATTCTCGATAACCTATCAAACCGATTAAACGTTGAACTATGTGTTTCTTGTACTATTTACTGTTGAGCAGGACGTAAAACCCCAATCACTCACTCACTCACTCTTGTACTATTAAAAAAAATAATCCGAAGCCTGAATTAAGATAACGTAGACCATATATTATGTTTGGAAGTGGCATGGGCTGCTAAAATTTGGCATATTCGAAGATGCATTTTGTGTACCAAGTGTAATGAAGAAATGCAGTTTATGGTCAATAAAAAGGTTCCTGGATAGGAAAATATATTTATATGATCATATAAGGTCAACGTGATAAAGTTCTTCTTTCAGTTTGATTTCGATTGAAATCAGGTCTTATTGAATCTTCATATAAGTAATAAAAACACAGCCAACGTAAACAAAACATTGTCAATTAGGCACATGCTTAGTGGAGACCGGCATTTGGTGCATCATGACATAACTCTTTTACATAAATTCTGGGGTCGACCATCAGTAATTTTCTGTCAATTAGACACATACTTAGTGGAGACCGGCATTTGGTGCATCATGATATAACTCTTTTACATAAATTCTGGGGTCGATCATCAGTAATTTTCTGTCAATTCGACACATACTTAGTGGAGACCGGCATTTGGTGCACAATGACATAACTCTTTTACATAAATTCTGGGGTCGATCATCAGTAATTTTCTGTCAATTAGACACATGCTTAGTGGAGACCGGCATTTGGTGCACAATGACATAACTCTTTTACATAAATTCTGGGGTCGATCATCAGTAATTTTCTGACATCAAACCTATGTATGTATGTGCCTGTTCCCATAAAGTCATTAATCTTAAATGTCATTCAGTTATATAGACAAAGAAAAAAGTTAAGCACCCCCTGGAAAGTCTGCACCGACCGATAAAATCATTGGTGTTGGGAGATTGTTGGCAAACAACATCCCTGCGGAGTGCAAACCGATAATTTGCCCCTCTGATGTCCTCCTTCGTGCCATGTTCGCAGAAGATGGGTTCACGTTATATAAAACCGGCCTTAAGTACAAAACATTTGAGAAGAAGCATACGGAATTTGCATAATTGCACGAAAAAAACATTTCATGTCGCATTGCATGCAGTTTTTGCGTTACTGTCACACATGAATTGCCACAATCGTTCAATAGAACATCATTTTTTATCATCACGATAACTGGCATTACAGTTAACATTAATGTAGATTTATAATAATTAATTTCAGCATGGGGTGTTTAACTTTTTTCCTTGTGTATATATATTATACGTTAATCCTGCCTACAATCTTTATATGAACTAAAAGTTCATTTATGGACACTAAAACACACGGGCACAGGGAAAATCTTCTTGTCTAAAATAACCATGGAGACAAGTTTCTAATTGTGTTAAAAAGAGGTATATCATTTAGACCTTTATACCCCATCATAAATTGTTGTAATAAAGTAAACCTATGATATTTCATTAGGTTGACGACTGACAGGAGCTTGGTCTTAGTCAGTAGAATTTTCTGGAACACTTTGTATTACATTGACAATGCTTACGTATCTTAAGCTACGGTAAGAATATCGTCAGACTATATATTATAGGGTCATGGGAAAAGACAGTGAAAATTTGCCCCCCACCCACCCTCACCCCTTACCCAGAAAAACCTAGGTAGAAGGCAGACAGGGGAGTTTAGCCCTGACCAGTATGTCTTTCAAACTCTTGTTCTTTTTATAAGCAATAACTGGCCTTTGGGTCAGAGGTCGAGCAAGTTTACTTTGAAGTAGTTTGTATTCTTCTACTATAATCTTGGCCATAGCGATGCTAGCTTTGTTATACTGAAAGACAAATGGTATTATAGTTTTTTCACGACATCTTCCTGGGTCCAAGTTCAAACCCAAAGGATAAATAGTTTGTAATGTTTGAATCCAAAAACTTTCCCTTTCCAAACGTTTGTGCTTGGTATCTGCAGCGGAAGTGAGAAAAGTGATTTTCTCAATAGGCATGATTTCAAAATGGTCCTTGACCGAATGACCTAGAGTATTGAAATGTTGTGCCACAGGTACATCATGTTTAAGTCTAATACTAGATAAATGGTTGGCTGCTCTTTGTCGTAGAGAATTTTGAGTTTCTCCAACATACTGTTTGCGACATTTTTTACATGTGATAACATACACGATATTAGAGGAGTCGCAATTAAGATTCTCTGCCATTTGATATTTGTCGCGAGATTGTTCTCCGAAAAAGGTTCCGCGATTGGGTACGTATATATCGAGTTTGCATCGCGTCTTAAGGCATTTCATTGATGTACCTGAGAGAAATGTTGGACGGTAATGGTACACCCGTGAAGGGGAGGTAAGCGTTTCGGGGGCTGAAGGGGGAAACATGATTTGTCTTACTGTGTTAGATTTGATCCTTCGGAGTAATCTAAAAGAATACCTCCTAGGGAGGAGAGCTTTAAAAAGAACAGAACAAGCCTGGTTAAAGAAATCTGAAGAACTACAGTTTCTATAGAATCTAAAAATCTGAGACTTAATGACTCCCTTGAAAGTGTGAGGAGGATGGTATGACCCAGCATGTAGCAGCTGATGAGTGTCAGTAGGTTTGAAGAATACTTTGTAATCTAGATGCCCAGTAGTATGATATGTATGGCCCTTGTAAATAGTTACATCCAAAAAATCCACAGAATTTTGATCAATAGTAGGCTGTAACTTAATGCTTGAGTCGTGAGAATTAAGAGTATCAATGAAAATATGAAGGTCTTCCAACGTATGCTGCCAAATGATAAAAATGTCATCCAGATACCGAAGGTAAATAAAAGGTTGTTTGTGACATTTGTGAAGAATATCACTCTCCCACTCAGCCATAAAAATAGAGGCAAAGTTAGGACTAAAACGTTTCCCCATAGCACACCCTTTAATTTGCTGAAAGATCTCCCCATTGAATTCAAAATCGTTACCTTTTAAGCTAAGTTCCAGCAATTCTAAAATGTCTTTATCCGGACGACGGTGGTCAGGATATCTTTGGAATGCTGATTTTATGGATTTAAGCCCCAAATCTATGTCAATGTTTGTATACATAGACTCCACATCCAGAGTGACCAAAATCACATCTTGTGGGATGGATTTCTCAGACAATTTGGCCAATAAATCATCCGTGTTTTTGATAAAGCTAGGATGCCGATTCGCTATAGGTTTTAGATAGTAATCAATTAGCTCTGATATTCTATAACTTTCACTGCCACAATCTGAGATAATAGGACGCCCAGGGGGCATTGTAGGCTTGGGCCATTTTTCAATGGGTTTGTGAATTTTCGGAAGAATATAGAAGACCCTGTTTCTAGAGTTATGATCAGATTCCAAATAGCGATACTGTTTTTCATTAAGTAAGCCTTTATCTTGAAGAGAAACAAGAATTTTATTAAACTTCCTAACATTTTCAGGCCAAATTTCCTTATCAAGTTTTTTGTAATGGTGAGGGTTGCTTAGCTGCCGTTCTATCTCTTCAATATAATCCTGTTTAGACATAATAACTGTTGCCGAACCTTTATCAGCAGGTTTAATAACTATGTTTGGATTTCTCCTTAGCTTACTTAAGGCAAGACATTCTGAATAAGTGAGGTTATGTTGGTTTCTAGGATTAGTTAAAACATCAAACTTCCTTGATACAGAGTCACGACTTATGCTTATTTCTGGGTCATACATGTAAGAAGGGGGCGTATAACCGCTTTTAGATGTAAACGGCTTGCGTACCCCACTAGAATCTCTGTAGATATCAGCCAGACAAAAGTTCATTGATGGAGCTGTTGGTCACTCCATCGATTCCCCACATCGTTAATCTATCATTTGCCTCACATAGAACAAACTGCTAAGATATGCCCAATTTACAAATCTGGTCTCTTTTTTCGATAACTACCACCTAATATCTATATCACCATGTCGTAGTAATATTATCGAAACATTTTCAGCAAAAATGTTAATCGAATTTCTCGAAAACCAATTTATTATTTCACCAGATCAATATGGTTTCCGCCCCAACCATTTATGCTGCCTCGGCTCTGTATAACCATATACTGACTCCAACTTGTTCTCGACAGTGGCCATTTTAGATCTTTATTTGATACAGTCAACCATACCATTCTTCTTTACAAACTAACTATGGCATTCGTGGCGAGGCAAAAGATTTGTGTCGGAATTATCTCATCAATAATACCTAAGCTAGTTGCAATCATCATCAGGGAAATTTGATTCTCACCCTGGCCCGAAATTTTTCCGGGTCAATTAGTGTCGGTTTAGTGTCGGTTATTTACCTAAGCTGTTGGCATCAATGATTCCTTTGGTTGTCCACAATCCATGGCGTCTGGTTTACCACAGGGTTCCATCCTTGATCCAATTGATGATTTAATTAACACTTTTGATATTTAAAGGTATATCATAAATGCAGATGACACATGAATTATTTTGTTCAACCGATGAGCAGGCTCTTGGCAACCTGATTTGTGAGCTAAAACACTTTCCAATGCCAATAGATTATCACTAAACACCACCAAAACACAGACCATGATCGTACATACTGAGAAAACTGTTGTACGTCGATCATCAGTAAAATTAATCTTGCATCTTGGAATATTTTTTAATTATAAGCTATCCTAGTCATCCGCAATTCGCTACATGTGAAAGAGAGTATCTCAGGATGCTGGGACTCTGAAAGGACTGAAAACACAGTGAACAAAATTACCCTACATATCTCATATATTTATTTAATTTTGCTTTACCTTTCCTATGCAATCCTTATTTGGGGAATACCTTCAAAAGTTACTTACAACCCGTTGTCATGCTTTAGAATCGTCTTGAAAGGTCATCCAAAGGTATTGATCACATTGAGCCTTTGTTTAAATCATTACATCTACTCAGCTTTCACAATCTGAATATTTATTTTACCCTACTTACCTGTCACAAAGTTATCCATTATCCTTATCTCTTACCGGCTTATCCTTTTCAGAACTCAACCATCTGTGCATAATTATGTAACTAGAAGCCATAACTTTAATTTATTTAGATCGGGAGCAAACCGTTTATTCTTCACACAAAAGAATGGAATAAGCCATCCATTGAATTGAATTGTGTTCAGTTATATTCTCTTATTACATGTAAAAGTAATCGATATCTTTTAAACTGAAAGTTCTAATATGTTTTAAATGTCCAACAGCACTGTTCGTGAGTATGATACCCATTATGTTTGTCCATATTTGTTAAGCAATCGATCTTAACGGCTAATTGAATGTGTTACCACCTGTTTGGTTGATGTTTTTATTCTTTTACACCCACCAAGATTTGTTAATTAAATTTGACTGGTTTTATTCCCGTCCTTTGTAATTTGAAATATGCATTACCGTTTTGTTTGTAACATTTTTTTTGTATTAATAAATGAAATTGTAAGTAAGATGTCCAATAATTGTAATTTTAGAATTGGATTTTTTTTTTATAAAATGGATACTTTTTATCCTCTTCCACCCACACCCCGCAACAAAAACCCGAACGAACGGTCAGAATGGTAATACAGTTGGATGTCCTCAAATGACACCTACTTAATTTTCACCTGAAGATTCGGATTCGTTATTTAGCAAGTTGTAAGTGGGTTATGAACTATGATAATATAAGACTTTCCGTACTTTGATGAATAAAGTGATTCTAATGTGAACAATCATCCATATAAATCACTTAGAACGTTATTCTCTTAGCTTTTTGAAGCAATTCTTAATACGAGATGTTTCGGAATATATCGTGTTCCGATTGATTGGTTGATGTCATTTGTCCTACTTATATCTCACTTATATGGTTAGGAAACCGGAGGAGGAAACCCCTTACCTTTGCCAATCAGCCAGCAAATCTCCTATATAGGACGATTGCATTCAAATCCACAAAGAAATCTTACAATATAATAGTGACATTATAAGGAGGATAGAATGCTGTATGACAATTGACCGATTGCTTAATGACGTCACTTAGAAATTACGGGCAAAGCATTTCGGAGGATTGAGGGATGTTAAAATAATTTTAAAATATGGCGGAAGAAAGAATACTGTATCGAACAGAAGACGTACAAGGTGTAAAGTTACCAAAAAAATGTGTGGATAAATACAGGTTACGTCATCAATGTTTTCCCATAAAAGAGACATCTTGTTAAGTACCAATAAACAAAATGGCGAACTGAGGTACATTTTACCCAGAAAGCTTTGCGTAATTCTATGTGACGTCATCAGGCTCGGCGGTAATTGATCTGCACAGAAAACACTGTAGGTATACAATCTTGTATGTCACAACTAAGGGTTTAACAAAAAGGGGTAACTTCAAACAATATCCCTTCTCCAAACCATAATAGACCCTTTCGGCTTAAGGATTGACGCTTGCGCAGAAACCTCATTGTATGGCAAAATGACGCAAAATTGAGTGTTTGGACCAATCTGACGTCAGAATCGTGTTCATTTCGTCTATGACGTAAGGCAAAAGAGGCTTGTCACAGCGACCGCAACAGAGAGATGACGTCAATGCCATACAATTCGAACAACGTCATAAACACGTCGTTCTAAGCCGAACGGGTCTATTGTTCCGAGTGACGTCATTAAGTTTTCGGTCTATTGTTCTTGATACCTCAACTCACACTGTTACATAGCCGAGAAATCTTGGATCTGTCGAATTGTTTTTCTCAGTATTCGTCAGGGCCCAGATTACTCGCATATTGTAAAAATGATAAATAGGTCATAAAGAACTTTTTTATCAGCCTTGTCGGACTATGGGATGCTTTGTGTCGCTGTGTGCAGTCGAAACACAAAGCTAACTTTCCATGACTTTCAGTTTCACATTTTCCGTGCAAACGTCTGGGAGTGTATTTCGTTCCTCAAGAACATTTACCTACTGTTGATGGCGTTGAAGTCGCATATAGATCTAAGCGTTACCAATTGGAAACGAATAACGATGTTCATGGTTGGTATCCAAAGTTGTACCCCTGTTTTATATACCACTCAAATCTCAGGCTAAACTTGACCGATTTAGTTTCTTATAAAGACTATTAGCTACCTTGGCAGTTTTTACGCTTTGGGCATGAAATATAAATCACCTCTTCATCAAAATTAATAATAGATTTTCCCATTACGTTATCACAATATATTCATATTTCTATGTGGATAAATAACATTGGTGATTTTGTACATTATATCCTGTCTATCATGTATGTATTCTGAAACGTTTGTGTAAATACTTGAAATTGGCTGTGGCGATCCTGTGTGTATTGTATTTGGTCTGGTCTGTTGGAACTCATTTCTTGTATAACTTGTGCAAGGGTTAAGTATTCCTTCTTTAGTACAAGCGTCAGACATTATGTTACACCAATGGGTCGAGTTTATTGTTTGATATCAATTTCAACTGTTTGCAAATGGCACTAATTTGAGTAAACTTACGTCAATATTTGCCAATTTTGTGACGTCACTGACATACCTACTGCTTTGATGCTAGGTGTGTTGTTGAGCAAACCGAAACAATCTTCCCAGAGACAAGCGACCAGACAGGTTTTATGCATTAGCATATCTTCTGTCTGTCTGGAGCGTTCCTGAAATAGCGTTGGGAATTTAAATGAATACAATCTGTTTATTCCACCCTTTAGGGAATCTTACTTCTACTCTTGATTGGACTTTGGCAAAATGATCATACGGGTTTTATGGCAATACAAATGCAAGATATAGATCAAGCAATCGCGTTTGAGCTAAGTGTTGAGATCACGTTAGCTCGATGTCTTCCTTGAAAAGACCTGCATGCCACAAATGCAAGTTTCAAACCAACTTTACCTGGCTTTTACCAAGAAGTTTTACGGTTGGCTTTAAAGGTTGTGAAACAAAGTTGACGGAACATCGCAATCTACAAGTCACGAATAGCATTTCTTCAAAAAAAGTGGACAAAACGACAGAAAAGCGAAGGCTTGCCATATTGATTGTACTGATTTCATTGAAATGAATTTTGGTTTGGAGGTTGCGAAAAGATTTTTCACAAGAATAACCCCAAACTTAAACTTCTGCTTTGTTTACTTTTTATTTTGTCGTTGCAAACAGATGGTATCGTTTATTTTGGATACTAGTGTAATTTGTTTACATCTTATTTTGTGGGGTGTGTTGGTTTTCATAAACATGAGATTGCTTTTGAATTTTCGCGAACCATCCGAACACGTTCAAATAATTGGTTTCTTTTGACGTGACGTGGACCCAGAGAAGTGATAAAAACAAACACTGGTAAACAATGCAGAATATGGTCGATATTAACCAATTGTCACAAATGGATATAGTTATCTCCTCGCGTACTATATGATGGTGTATATTTATGATCTTTCGAGAGAAGCTACTCTCATCATCAGCTATTACAACACACGAATCTTGATGAGAGTAGCTACTCCTGAAAGCTCATAAATATACGCCATCATGTTCAATATAATACGAGTTGCTCTATGTGTTTTGGCTTTGGTAAAATCACTCCATAGTGGAATTCGTTGTTTCCTCGGTGTCGTATAATTATAGCGTGTTTATGAAGCTGGACAACGTATTTGTACCAGGTCATAAAACACAGAACAAGAGTAGGACTAATATTATCTTTCTATTAGTTAGACGTCCGATTACAGAAGTTTCCACGATGTTAGCATGGTCGGGCAGGGGCAGAGAAATGATCGTTTGTTCCAAAGCTTGTTATCGGGGATCTGACTGTTTGATCAAATGGCCGTACTTCCGGTGCCATAGATCGACAACTTCCTGGCAATGTTGGTTGACTTGGTATTAGTAAACATCCTATTCATGATGACAATAATCCTGGCAATGTTGGTTGACTTGGTATTAGTAAACATCCTATTCATGATGACAATAATCCTGGCAATGTTGGTTGACTTGGTATTAGTAAACATCATATTCATGATGACAATAATCCTGGCAATGTTGGTTGACTTGGTATTAGTAAACATCATATTCATGATGACAATAATCCTGGTAATGTTGGTTGACTTGGTATTAGTAAACATCATATTCATGATGACAATAATCCTGGCAATGTTGGTTGACTTGGTATTAGTAAACATCATATTCATGATGACAATAATCCTGGTAATGTTGGTTGACTTGGTATTAGTAAACATCATATTCATGATGACAATAATCCTGGTAATGTTGGTTGACTTGGTATTAGTAAACATCATATTCATGATGACAATAATCCTGGCAATGTTGGTTGACTTGGTATTAGTAAACATCATATTCATGATGACAATAATCCTGGCAATGTTGGTTGACTTGGTATTAGTAAACATCATATTCATGATGACAATAATCCTGGTAATGTTGGTTGACTTGGTATTAGTAAACATCATATTCATGATGACAATAATCCTGGTAATGTTGGTTGACTTGGTATTAGTAAACATCATATTCATGATGACAATAATCCTGGTAATGTTGGTTGACTTGGTATTAGTAAACATCATATTCATGATGACAATAATCCTGGTAATGTTGGTTGACTTGGTATTAGTAAACATCATATTCATGATGACAATAATCCTGGCACTGTTGGTTGACTTGGTATTAGTAAACATCATATTCATGATGACAATAATCCTGGTAATGTTGGTTGACTTGGTATTAGTAAACATCATATTCATGATGACAATAATCCTGGCAATGTTGGTTGACTTGGTATTAGTAAACATCATATTCATGATGACAATAATCCTGGCAATGTTGGTTGACTTGGTATTAGTAAACATCATATTCATGATGACAATAATCCTGGTAATGTTGGTTGACTTGGTATTAGTAAACATCATATTCATGATGACAATAATCCTGGTAATGTTGGTTGACTTGGTATTAGTAAACATCATATTCATGATGACAATAATCCTGGTAATGTTGGTTGACTTGGTATTAGTAAACATCATATTCATGATGACAATAATCCTGGTAATGTTGGTTGACTTGGTATTAGTAAACATCATATTCATGATGACAATAATCCTGGCAATGTTGGTTGACTTGGTATTAGTAAACATCCTATTCATGATGACAATAATCCTGGCAATGTTGGTTGACTTGGTATTAGTAAACATCCTATTCATGATGACAATAATCCTGGCAATGTTGGTTGACTTGGTATTAGTAAACATCCTATTCATGATGACAATAATCCTGGCAATGTTGGTTGACTTGGTATTAGTAAACATCCTATTCATGATGACAATAATCCTGGCAATGTTGGTTGACTTGGTATTAGTAAACATCCTATTCATGATGACAATAATCCTGGCAATGTTGGTTGACTTGGTATTAGTAAACATCCTATTCATGAGGACAATAATCCTGGCAATGTTGGTTGACTTGGTATTAGTAAACATCCTATTCATGATGACAATAATCCTGGCAATGTTGGTTGACTTGGTATTAGTAAACATCCTATTCATGATGACAATAATAGCACTGTGAATTGGTCAAGTTGTGCTGGGTTATTGTTAGTGCTTTTTCTCGACTGCCTTACATACATCAGTTTTTCTTGTCTCGACAGGTTTCATCCGCTCGTAGAAATATTCGTATCGTAGAATCACTCCCACTCTCATGTCAATTTCAAGAACCGCGTTTGTGTTGCAACTAATGGTCGTTAAAATGGGAATTTGTACAGATTTAGACCGATTTTTAGTTTAGTTTGTTAGCGCTATAAACTGTCACACTTCAGTTGTAGGCGAAGCGTCTCTGTCAGTAACTAACAACTCTTCCACATATTGAGTGAAAATCCACTCAACTTTTGGAGCCGCCGCGGGGCGCAGCGGGAATAGGCCCTTTGAGGGTACGTAAAGAGAAAGAGTGTGACACGAAGTTATACGAGAATAGAAGCGAATACACGATGTCACCAACTTACTTCCAACGTTATTATGTTCAAATTTTCCTTATCCGTCCACCAGTAATGGACTGTCGTGGCGATACTTTGATCTATGGTTTTCATCAAAAAGGATATAAAAAGTCCTTAAAGAGATATCTAAGAAGTAAGGAAACTCCGTAAATATTCGTGGTGTAATCTCAATATTTCGTCTTTAATTAAGTCATCGTCAGGAGAATTATGAGTACATCAAAAGACAGTGTGCATTTATATAGAAAAACAGAATGCAATGATGGTTGACACTAAGAAGGCATGGGAGATTAAAATTTAGTTACAATAGAGCAGGGTTCTAAAGGGCAGTCATAATACCAAGCCAGGCTAATAAATTAAGCAAACATCTGTCACTGAAAACATTTGCTAGGTCATATGCATACATTCGCAATAATAATTGGTAAAGTTTGAGAAAAATGGGAATGATATTACTACTATTCGTTGATACAGAAACTAAATTTGTTGATTGCTATATTGCTTTGGCCAAGCAAAGTCTAGGACGCTAATTTTAAAAACAGGTGACTATGGGAGAGACCGAACTGGGGCGAGGATAGTTTATAAGGGCGAAGGTTTTTTTAAATTTAGTTCTACAGCTCAAGTTTATTTAAACCCATCACCATAAGGTCACAATCAGTGTTGATTTGGAAATTAACAAGATTGTTTCGAAGCCTTGTATACTTTCATTATCACGGAGACACTTTCGTTTGGCCCTCAAGAGGATGTGGAAAGTGTTTGTTTGACTGTTAACTTTTTGTCGACATTTAAACCCACCTGTGGTCGGTCAGAGGGTATCTCACGTATTTAATTCCCCGAAGTTATCATACTGGGTTTCCCCAGTAGATTCTCGAACTTCATCGATCACTGTAGGCTGGTGTAATTTTGGACTGTTAGCATGAAGAATAAAGTCATATCAAACTATGTTTCTTTTGTCTTAAAGTAACAAGGCTGACCTCTTTTCATAGAAAAAAAAAGAGAAGACGGCCTTGGAATTTTTCCGGTTGTGGTCACTTCTACTTCATATCGGCATATTTCCTGTAAACGAGAACATCGATTTACTACGCGGTATGAAAATCTAACATAATCTTTCTGTTATAAATCTGATCAGTAAAACTGTTTTAAATTACCAACAGTAATAAACTCGATTTGAAAGCTGAGTGTGGGATTTTCTGCTGCCTTAGCTGTCTATTTTAGGATGACAAACGCAAGTAGTTTAACAATTATATTCCCAATAGCTGTCTTTAGAAGTGTAAATGTCAGTATAGACAAAACAGAGTTTTTATGGCACGTTACACTGGAATCCCGCTTTCAAAATGTTCGACCTAGTCTTTTCGATAGAGTATTGGATTAGAGCCAGCTAACACCATTGTTTACTCTCACTAAGTTAACTCAGACAACAGTTTTACCATCGCAGAAAGGGACACCTTAAGATTTAGCAAAGCCCAACATATTCCTCTATTAAATATGCGTTTTGCTTATGCAATGCACAGAGCAAAACCGCAACTTCAAAGACACCGGGATGTAAGAAAATATAAAATTTCTTGATCTGAAGAAACATACGCGTTCTCACTTCATTCAATAAAGATTATCGATTTACTTGATTAGCAAACATAAAATGTGGCATAATCTCCTTGACTTAAAACTGATCGATTTAATTGAGATAAATTACTCCATTGGATTATATTTGAATGTTAAGAGGTTTTCCCCTGGCTTATTTCATAGTATTCCGAGGAAGAAAATATTGTTAAACCAACTGTTTTCAGGATTATTTTGCCTTGTACTTAATCGCAGAACACTCCTGCCAGATACCTCCATTTTCAAAATTGCAACTATAGCTTTTATTAGGAAGTATCTCTCTGCCCGTATTGGCTTTGTGGGAGCCAAATATGTTGCAATGCGGCACGATTGGCCGATTGCAACTTAATCGGCTTCCAAAACTAGTCAATTTGATCACATCACCAAAATATCGACATAAGAAGTCAACTATGTAGCAACACAAAACTTTATTGACAGACTCAAAAAACTCTTTACTTTTATCCTTCGGCATCTTTTATTGGCATTGCCCGGTTAACATAACATGGGCTAAGGTTTCTCTTATTACTTCATTTATAATAAAATCGATCATTACAAATCATATTTTAAACGGCTGTGCGAAATGAAGGTTGTGACAAAGACTATTTATTCCCAGTCTACAGACATATCTACTTGTAGACTGGAAAAAGCTTAAAGTGGCATGAGCTGCCGAAATTCACACTTCTTTCATAAAGTCTGATCGTCACCACATGAAGAGGCTTTGAAGGCCATCGAAAACGTGTTCGAAAAGTAAACAAAATTTAAATAACCGGGACGACCATTCATTCATTCTAAGCCGAAGTTAGTTCAAAACAATACTTTATCGTACATTTTCGAGACCAGAGGCACTAAAAAGCTTCTGAATTATACGTCTTGAATTTCAACGTTCTGTTTTTAAGTCAAAATCTCAACATTTTGGCAGCTCATCCCACTTTAACCTAATTCGTGCCTTTGCTGTGAAACTTGTGTGGCGGGTGGCGCGGGGGGGGGGGGTAACTATGTAACTTGTAGCTTTTAATTTGATTATTGTTTTGTCGTTGGCAATCAATAACCTTCTTTTCCGATGTTGAAAATCATTTGAATGTGTTGAAAATTTACTAATTTGGTTTAAATTATCCTTTAGATACATTTATCTAAAACCGCCGAATGCATTTTCAAAACTCCATCACAAACCTCTTTTATTCACCAAGAAATATACAGAAGCTTCACGTTGAGTCCAAGTACATGCATCTTGACAGAAATTCTTTATTTTCTAAGATTCAAAATTGGGCTGTATATCCCTTCTGCAGAAACAATTATAAAACGGTTGGCCAAGACCTCACCCTTAAAAGTGTTGTGACAACTGGTGTTTGCCCCCTCCCCACACCAATGTCAGGAACGGTGTTCACTGGGCCCATCGGATTCGATATTGAGTTACTTGCAGGAAGTTGGTAGATATGCCAGGGATGGTGAAGTCATCAAGGAGTTCTAATCCGCGCCAGGTTTCACAAGAGTTAAATTTATTAAATGTGTAGGTGAACACAAAAGATGCTTGAGGAAGGCTATTTTAACACATATTTTTATTGAAGGAATATCTCTAGACCATCCACACAACTATTCTAGTTCTGACGTAAGCATCTCTCATTCTTTGGTTAATTTCTTTATTTGTATATCAAGGAAGACCTCCTGATTGCAGCATCGATACCCTCCCTCCAAAAAAAAATCAAACAAAGAAACAAAAAAAAAAACACAACAAAAAACAAAACAATTATTTTGTGAATTTGAATTACATTTAATACCTAATATAGGTCTGTTACACTTGGCTGACGAACAACTCCTCATGTCACTTGGCAAGGTTTATCAGAAATCTATATCTGCCAAAACTTTCCCATTCAAATTCCCATTCGTTTCCTGTTCAATGCAAATTCCACAAAACCTTTATGGTGTCTAACGGGACAATATTACCATCCGGTCTAAATTCAAGCATCATTTGTCTCACAATTGGAGCAAGCAGACGATCAAACCATGATGCCCTTGCGCCATACAAATGGCTTTGTAACTGGCCCAACCCAGCTTCTGTAAACAGTTTATCAATGGTCTTTCCAAACCCACTGCTCATCTCCAAAACTCAACTCACTTGGCCAAATATAAAACAATTTAAAATAGACTTAAAACTCAGTTAAATCATGGTCTTTGTTTACATTTACGAGATATGCCTTCCAAGATAATTGCTTCATGCTGGCCAGACTGCAAGAGCTGTGGCAAACCACTTCAATGTTCATGTCCGAACAATATACCGCCTGCAGCAACGGGTTCAAGCCAGTGGAAGCACAGCAGACCGTCTTCATAGTGGAAGGCCGTCCGTAACAACGTTGAGGCAAGATCGACAGATTGTCCGTCACTACAGCTGCCGAAACTGCAAGGACAACCATTGGCAATCACCAGAGACCAATCAGCAACGACATGGTGCGCAGACGTTTGAGGCAGGCAAATGTCAGATGTCACAGACCTTACAGGGGTCCGATCGTCACTGCTCGACATCGCCACACTCGTCTGCAGTTGGCCACACAGCATCGGAATTGGCGTCACCGGGAGTGGAAAACTGTAGTCTTCTCCGATGTAAGCCGGTATTGCATCTCGTCAGTTGATGGGAGAATGAGAGTGTGGTGTAGACGAGGGGAGCGTTTTGCAGATGAGTGTGTTCTGGAAAGAGACGCGTGGGGACGTCCCAGCATAATGGTATGGGGTGCTATAGCACTGAATAAAAAACTAGGCCCTGTGGTGTTTCAGAATGTTGGTCCTGGTAGAGGAAATGGTGTAACAGCTGTTCGCTACATCGATCAGGCGCTGAGACCCTTCATCGTGCCCCATTTTGCTCGCCATGGACATTATGTCTTCCAGCAAGACAACGCACGAGCCCATACTGCCAGAGCAACGAGAGGCTTCCTCCGTCAAAACAACATACATACTCTTCAATGGCCTGCTCTCAGCCCAGACTTAAATCCGATAAAACATTTGTGGGACGAGATTCAGAGGAGGCTCAATCTGGTGCGGCCAAGGCCGACAACTGCAGCTGAACTCAGTCAGGCGTATCACAGAGTTTGGGCCTATCATCTTTATCAACCGTCTCATCCACTCAATGTTCCGACGATGCAACGCTGTAATCAACTTCCTTGTTGTTTATACTCTCCCAAAAAAGAAACGCAACATCCAATTTTTGTTCTTCAAAATATGAATTTTCAACATCATTTGTAATATAGAAATAAGCATCACATTACACTGAAATTTGGCAGACTGGTTGTTTAGACTTTAAAGTTCATTCACATGTAAAAATTTATCACATTAAAGTTCATAGCGCTCAGATGACGTCACTGCAACGTCAATATCTGTTGTGCCCACCATTAACCTGTAACACAACACGGACCCGTCTCGGCATAGACACAATCAATCGACGAATACGGTTTTGCGGAATTCTCCTCCATTCTTGCTCAAGAGCCTGCTGCAGTTCTTAGTGCCAGGGTGGAGAATGTTTTTCTTAACTTTGGATCTACGACAGAAAGTGTAACCTGATGTAATATTTATGTAATTAGGCAGATATCCAAGAATTACCGCCGAGCCTGATGACGTCACATAGATTTAAGCTAAGCTTTCTGGGTAAAATATACCTCAGTTCGCCATTTTGTTTATTGGTACTTATAGCAAGCGGTCACTTTTTTGGAAAACATTGATGACGTAACCTGTTTTTATCCACACATTTTTCGGATAACTTAACGCCTTTTACGTCTTTTTCTCGATAGAGTATTATTCCAACCGCCATATTTAAAAATTATTTTAAGATCCCTCAATATCCCGAAATGCTTTGCGCGTATATTCCAAGTGACGTCATCAAACAATCGGTCAATTACGGTGAAGTATATTTTCTTGGCGTAGTGTGTAAAGCAAAGACGCTGCATATTTGATTGAATATACTGAGAACAGAGCCCGGTCCATGGGTTCACGTGCCGGTATAGGATAACCACAGCAATCGTCGTCATTAGTTATTTGGTTTCTTCCTTTCAATGCTACAGCTCTCAGTGGACAGCAGTTGTTCCTAGACCAGTTATTAATTGCACGGTGTTAAATATAGTAACGTAGCTCAGTAAATTAGTTCCCTGATTGGAGTCTCGGCTGAGGCAGAATTTATTCGATTTATTTTGGAGAGGCTTTGGGTTTTCCAGACTACAAAGAAATTCTCTAATATCGTCCAGAAGTGTAGAATTGGATAAATATTAATAAAATACAGATCAATAAACCAATAGTTTAAGACAATTTCATATTGAAACATGTATGGCTAAGAGGCAATCGGAGTTCTGGGCCATTTCCTTTTGCACGATTTGTAGCATATTAAAAGGTACGACTATACCCTATCTTTGTCATTTCAAGCCAATTTGTCTTGCGTCGTCATGAACAAATCTTGATAGTTCAGAATTACAAAATGATGATTTCAAAGATAAAAATATTAATTATATAAGATAACGATGCTCTCAGGATTATCATTGTAGAAAATAGATTACATCGTGTAGACCAGATTGCCTCGGTCAACCAGAAATGTATACAACACGTTCACTGAGGGTAAATCGAGATAGTCGAACAGAGACTGCAAATGTATCCCTTCCCATCTAATGCTTATCGTTTGATAAATGGGCGCAATCTGATTTCCCTCTAATGAGCTTTTGATCTATGAACTCCCCTTATTGCCTGGCTGACAATTTACACACAGAAATGTTCCAAAACCTAGGCTGTTCAGAAATCTGCTGATATATTGGAAACCCAAGGACAGTTTAATTAGTCTATATCTTTCAAGGATCTGCAAACCACTTTACATAAACCACACTAAGGTTTATCCGATACTCAATGTCACCTTTACCAACCCCTTAAATCTTAATGATAAAAAATTAAGGCATCACCACGTAATTAGTTGTTTTTAACAACGCGAGCTTTCGACACCTGTTAGTTTAACTGGATTTAATGTTTTGTAGGGATTTCTTACTTTTTTTTCATTAGTATGGAACCCTATCAAACATTTTTTACCCTTAAATCTTAATACACATTCATGAAGTATCATTCAGTCAAATTAACTGCCACAAAAGTCAGACACGTGCCTTAAAATCTCTCATACAAAACTATGAAATAACTTTTTATGACAGAGAAATGCAAATGATTGATTGTTTGGGAATTATTAAACGCCGCGCTCAATGGTATTTGACCTATATGGCAATATAACATCAACAGATTTTAACCCCCCAAAAAGGACAGAACGACACACAAAACATATCACAACTGTCTCCAAATACAAGCTCAACAACAATTATTTTCAGCAAATAAGAACATCTATAATACGGTTACGGTTGTGAGATGGAGTTTGTTTCTTTATAACTGTGCTGTTTGTCATAACCGTGTTGTTTGTTAAAGTGGCATGTTGATATTTTGACGTTAAAACAGAATGTTGAAATTATTGGCTATTTTTTTCAAGACGTATAATTCACAAATTTTTTAGTGCTTCTAGTCTCGAAAATGTAGGATAATGTATTGTTTTGAACTAACTTTGGCTTAGAATGAATGAATGGTCGTCTCGGTTATTTAAATTTGGTTTACTTTTTGAACATGTTTCCGGTTCGTACAGGCCACATTCTGTATGGATTTCCCCCATTCCAACGCCAATCACTTAGTTTTTCGGTGGCTTTCAAAGCCTTACTGTCGTGACGATCAGAAATTATGAAAAAAGTTTGAATTTTGGGCAGCTCATGACACTTTAATCGTTGGTTGCGAGGTGGAGTTTATTACCATGTTGTTTTTTATGACTAATTGTAGGCTGTGAGATGGAGTTTATCACAATGTTGTTTGTTATAACTGTGCTGTTTGTCATAACCGTGTTTTTAAATTGTATGTTGTGAGATGGAGTTTATAACCTTGTTGCTTGTTATAACTGTGCTGTTTGTCATAACCGTGTTTTTTAATTGTATGTTGTGAGATGGAGTTTATAACCTTGTTGTTTTTAATTGTAGGTTGTAAGATGGAGATTATAACCGTATTGTTTGTTAATTGTAGGTTATGAGATGGAGTTTATAACCGTTTTGTTTTTTGTATGTTACATAGGTCTTTCTGTGCCGGGGGGGGGGGGGGGGGGCAAAATTAATGGGGTTCAATCTCAGTCTACCTATGTTTTATGCCATAGTTAAGATGCGTAACCATTGTCAATGTGTTACAAAAGGATTCTAGAAAATTCTACTGACCAAGGCTAAGCTCCTGTCAGTCGTCAGCCTAGTGAAATATCATAGGTTTAGTTTATTACAGTAATTTATGGGGTATAAAGGTCTAAATGATATACCTCTTTTTAACACAATTAGAAACTTGTCTCCATAGTTATTTTAGACAAGAAGATTTTCCCTGTGCCCGTGTGTTTTAGTGTTCATAAATATAATAAGGTGAAGAATTACTTATGGATAACAACTTCTAGGTTTATTGGGTGACGGCGTAGTTCTTACATCATTATCAAAGTCAAGTCAATGATCATGGGCTAATCATTGACTTTGACAACGATGTAAGTCCCGGTTATTTAAATTTTGTTTACTTTCTAAACACGTTTTCGGTTCGTACAGGCCACATACTGTATGGATTTTCCTCATTCCAACGCCAATCATTTAGTTTTTCGATGGCCTTCAAAGCCTCTTCCTGTCGTAACTATCAGAAATTATGAAAAAGTGTGAATTTTGGCAGCTCATGCAACTTTAAATAACTAGTTTTCATGGGTGTTTTATTCCATACCATAAGATATAAACATTTACACTAAAAACTTACCACAGGTTAGTTGCCTCATACGATCAAACTTGTAAACTGTGGGTCAACTG
The DNA here is from genome assembly GCA_963971465.1 of Lepidochitona cinerea. Classification (NCBI taxonomy): domain Eukaryota; kingdom Metazoa; phylum Mollusca; class Polyplacophora; order Chitonida; family Tonicellidae; genus Lepidochitona; species Lepidochitona cinerea. Next base: position 27,121,766 of record OZ020563.1, on the reverse strand, counting down.
TTATCCCCCGAATTTTGGATTGTTTGTTATCCATTTTCAAGATTATTTCACATAAAATTTCATGTAAAATAGCATAGCCGTTATTCTACCTGGCAACAATCGGACACAAGTCAATCGGATAGTTGATTAGAAAGGTGAAATACCCACGTCTTAATTTTGTTCGATAGATGTATTCGTAAGTCTAATAAGGTTCACAATTTTGTTTTTAAATTTGGGCATTCTTAACCAATTGGAAATTTATCTTTCAGAGAAGCCATAGAGCTGATATATTTGAAAACTGGTTGGGTTTAAATTATCTAAGGTTATTTTGAAAACTACTGACAGAACTGCTAAACTATTACACTCGAGATGCATTTTCTTATTTGCTTTTAGTCGCAACAATCTTACATTGGTTTGTTTGTGGCTGTAGATGTATGCTTAAATACAACATCGAGGTTGGCAACATTCCAGTAATCTTCATACCCATCCACCAAACTCAAATTACACAACATGTCCTAGTTCTTAAGATAAGACTGTCTGCACCTCTTTGTTAATATCCCCTAGCCATGCCAGTTTAGATCCTGCTGTTCCCCTAATCTGTTTTCTTTATCTGTTTTGTCAACGTGCATATGTAATAATGATGATAAGTTTGTAAATCTGTAAGGCTGTTCTTAATATTGTTATATCACTGCTTAATCTGTTTGTTTTTTACCTGTATATATACCAATGTTGTTGCTAATGTACCTCACTCCTGATGATGACTGAATAAAAGTCGAAATATTGAGTCAATATGAAGTTTTCGTTTTTCGGAATAACACTACTTGTGTACTACGTTAAACTAATCAGTGGAACTACTGGACACAACATACAGTCGCCGGAATTAACTCTGCACAAAATAACAAATACCTCTTGTGAACAGTTCCAAAAGTAATGAAACAAATAAGGCTGAATTTGTGGACTGATCTGATGGATACATATACACAAAACGTTTGTACTGTGAATTCTAGTGTCGTCCCGACCTTACCTTTTATGATGTAAGAATAATTGATCAGGCTGGTAGATGAACAGTCGATACCACAATCCCAGTGATCTGACATATAAGATAACAATTCAGAATAACCCCGTACAATCAATACGCTGTGGTTTGTGGGTGACGTTTTCCCGGCGTTAGGTTAATTAGCCCAGTAACACAATACGAAATATGAATAATTAATATATAAGTGAAAAAACTAAGGGTTACCTATTTATGGTGGCTGGGTTGTGCCATTTCGCGTTCTCGCGTTTTCGCTCGCTTGAGAATCAGGGGAAAATATGTAGCTGTTTTTTTCTGACACAGGCCTTTACGTTAAGATACATTGATTAAATTGCACGTATAAGATAATTTTTCCCATAGCGCTACACGGTTCAAACGCTTTCTGTAGGTCTACAAAGACACAGTACAATCTACAACGGAAAGGCTTGTATATGGATATCAACTTCTTCATTTATTAGTTAGCAACGTTTCGGTCTTGATACTTTGATACTTAAAACGTATCAAGACCGAAACGTTGCTAACTAATAAATAATGAAGAAGTTGATATCCATATGCAAGCCTTCTCGTTGTAGTTTTTCCAGCTTCTAAATGCCACTCAAACAACTTAACAGTACAATCTAACTTTCTTAGCTCGGACACTAATGATTAATTGATATAAAACAAAAACACAACCAACAATGCTTCTACCAGGTCGAAATCCATACTAGAAATCACTTATAATGCCGTTGGTCTCCGCGGAATTAGATAAGCGCTCATTTGGCATATCGTCCCGCCATCAGTTTCGGAGCGTCATCTGTTCCGGACACATTTTTACTTAAATATGTCCGCCCTCTGAATCCAGATGGACTCTGAAGTTTCATACTTACAAGTATATTTTTATTTTGTTAAAATACAATTTTGATTTAGCTAACGATATCCTGAATAAATGGTATAGCTTATTGCCTTAAAATGGTGATTTCTTATCTCCAGATTGTTGCCCTTTATGATCACAATGAAATTCGTTTATGTCTATATCAGGCTTTTGTGGTTAATTTTTTAATAAGATTGCTAATGACTTGCCAGACTTTCTAAGGATTTGCTTCAGAATTTGCTTTAAGTTCTTTCTTAAGACAATCAACAAATTCTCTACTCTCTGTTTTTGTCATAAGTTCATGCACCACTCTTTCCAATTACCCTTTTACGAAATATGCATGTACCATGCTCAGCTTCATTACAATTTTAATTATTCACCATAATGTTATTTTCATATTATTAATGTTATTTTCTCTCTCGTTTACTTGGGGATAGAACAGGTCCATTGGATCTTATTCCCGCCATATATATATACATGTAATTTTCGTTGTATTGTTTTCCATTTGTATCTTAACTATTTTGGTGCATAAACAAAAAAAACAAGCAAAACAAACTTGGGTGTTGATCAGATAGTGGAGACATCAGAGTTGAAGCTGTGTGACCATAGGACTGTGATGGGGGAGTAGGATTAAGTACTGTAGCTAACACTTCGGACAATGAGTTATTTGCCGGAGTCAATGTCAGCTCACCATGCTGTTCTTGTTGTTGCTCAGTATGTTCGTGGCCTGATGTGTTGATTGGATTTTCAAGTTCACTGTGAGCTTCCCTGATCTCACGGTGGTCTTATCAAATCGAATTTTGTCCGTGGTCCGTCGTCTGTCGTCCGGTGTCTGTAAACTTTTCTTGTGATCGCGATTTCAAGAGACCTACTGGTCGGATCTTCATCAAATTTCATAGACATGTTCCTCTTATGGTCTAGTTGGGCAGCATTTATTTTGTTTGCTCAATTGCATATTAAAATGGCCGTCATGTTTAAATTTTTACTCATCAGACGAGTGATACGTCGCCCATTCTTAACTTTTAACAGGCTATTTTTGACAGATATAAATTATCTTTTGATTTGTAAACAAACACTAAATGCATCTTAGTTACTTGTGTACAATCGTTTTGGATTTTGTAAATTTTAATTGTGTACAGGACTCAAACAAGCGATAACACTGACTGGCATATGTACTATGTAGCTCCGGCAAGTAGCGTTAATGTGAGGCCTCCTTGAAGAAAGTTGGTTTTGAGTTTTCAGATAACAGCCAACTTCTACCGAAGAAACTTCGTTCTTGTCCAGCCAGCCACCAACTGAAGAAATAAATTTCAAATATCAAATTTGCGATCCGTTTACAAGCAGCCTCACTTTCTGATAGTGTTTTATGGTGGTCACCAAGATCAGGTCACTGATCTCTTGTTTTTGTTGCCGGGCATCTCCTTATGTACTTGTCAAGTTACACACCAACCATAGACTAAAACTGTTAACCGTAAATTGAGCAAACTTCGCTTCACGCCTGATATCAACCATTCCGCCATCTTGGTTTTATCTTGCATGGCATGGGTTAACCCATTGTCTTGATAAAGTGGACACAGAACCAGCTTGTTGTTAATTGACGTTTTATTTTGATTAGGAACACATTTTGAATCTAGAAGAAAATAAGTTAAACACGGTCTCTATTGGATTGATTGATATACCCGGATTTTATTTTTATCCGAAAATATGTGTAACTTGACAGTTGATTTCAGCATCAGTGAGTGCATTTCCTTGCCATAATTGAGAGACTGATTCCAAATAATGCGCGAAGTCGTCTTTTCCGCGGATCAATGTAATCAAGCAAATGGATCGGTAAACTATGGATGTGACTCGCCAGCTATACCGACACCAGTTTTATCCTGCAGCTGGGACAACAATTTATGAGCAAACCAGAGTAGAAACATGCACGAAGTTCGCAACTTTCCCTTTAGAGGTATGGTTGTTTTACATTAATAGCTAATGAGCTTGAGATTATCATTTTTTTTCAAAAAAACATTAATACTTGCAAGATGTTATATGTTGACGAACCCTATTGAGGCATAGACAAGTATTTTACACCCGAAATTCAGAATCTTGTATCTGTTCAACCCTAGCCCTGGTCTACAAAAGCCTGATTTTCAGAAAAAGTGGTGAACATTTAAAAATATTCACTGAATTCATCTAGTCCAGATATTGTTGAAGGTTGGAAAATTTAACACAAAATACCTGCTTTATACACACTGCTATAGGTTACAGGATACAGTTTCATTTTCCATTTGCGGTAATGTTAACGTTTTCATTTGTGGCTAATTACCTAAATCTAGTTGAGGCTTGTCCTTTCCATTTTCAAGTAGATCAACACATGAGACCTCCTTTACGACCAAATAAAGTTGACATAGTGCACGCCGGTTTTACGCTACACACAATCCAACATGGGTAGGGCTTACCACCATTTTGACAGTTTCAAGCAAAAATCTTCAATCAGGCATTGTTTGAAAGCTTAAAATATGTACAGTAGACCTGTATTAGTTTCAATCCAATATTCAAATAACCCAGATACAAAATTATCCCGCATCAGACAAAATACTTGCATTTGATTGGACGTCATTGATCACGTGGAGACGTGATATTTTTCCGTATCAGGCAGACCGAGTTCGTATCAGGTTACCTAGAGTTACTTGCCCCTGAATACACACTGCGACAGCATGTGCACGTCTGCTAAAGTGAGTCGACATAATTAAAAATACAAACAGAACATATCGATGTGCATGGCTATAGTTTTAGACGCTGTGGAAACCTTTATCAGAGAAAAGCAAGCGTACTTATCCCAAGATCTGCTGAATGTAAGTTACCTGGTTAGTCTAGTGGCCAGAACTGAGTAGAAACTATCGCCGTAACGGTATCGCGCGTATCGGCTGAGTTGTAAACACCTTCGGTAAGTCAAAAACTATCAACCAGACAAGCGTCGGCTAAGGAAGGGTCTTCAGCGGGATAAGTTCGTTACACAGTCTGTTTGTGACCCAATACGGAAATATATGGGGTGAGTAAATATGGATTTTACTAACCCCATATATTTCCGTATTGGGTCACACACAGACTGTGTAACTCATACTATCAGTTGAAAATCTACTAAAGGTTGTATCTTTTGACTAAAACGTTACCAATGGTCGTTCTTTCACCGCCAATCTCTGAGTTTTTCAAGGTACTTAAAACATTCAACTTGAAAATCGAAATTGATGGAAAAAAAGTAAAAAAAAAAAAAAAAAAAAAATTCTAGCTCATGCCACGTTACATATAGTTACGCAATTTGTTAAGAATAAAATCTTTACTAGATAATGCATTTGACCAAAACTTAGCATGATTTTCTATCAAACAGAATTAGGTAGATCTATCATTAAGTACAAAATATATGTAGGTACTTTCCGTTGATACCAATCTTGGAGATGAACGTTTAGGTTGTATTATGAGCAATAGAAACTCACAAATATACTCCTACATCCAGACTGTTTTAATTTTGTCCTTCATTATCACACATCTTCGGTTTGTATGGGCAACTGGCTTGACTGATAGTGTTATACTTTGATGTCGATCTTTTGGTTTTGCAAGGCATTCAAACCTTTGACAACCAGAATTTATGAAAAAGTCAGAATTTAGCTCCTGTGACTTCAAGACAGCAAATAGTATTATTCTTAATGATAAAAAATTAAAGACATCACCACGTCCTCAGTTGTTTTTAACAACACGAGCTTTCGGCACCTGTGCCGGTGCCTTCGTCAAGTGTTACACTTGACGAAGGCACCGGCACAGGTGCCGAAAGCTCGTGTTGTTAAAAACAACTGAGGACGTGGTGATGTCTTTAGTTTTTTATCATTAGTATGGAACCCACGTTTAAAGAGAGTTTCAAACATTTCTTAGTATTATTCTTATTATGATCTAAGTCGAGCCACAAGGAAATAAGTCCCGTATTCCATCGTATGTAGGTCGGTTATTATTTCAAACGATAGACATCAGCTAAAGTTGGTTTCTACATGAAAGCAGCACGCGTCCCTACCTTGATGATTATTTGGCTACCAGCAAACGTGTAAAGTCGTCGATTCAGAGACTTTAATAATCACTAGATACTGTGATGGTAACATCAGTATAATGACAGAGCTGAGACAGCACATAGCGACCATACCAGATATATAAGAAGAGAAGTTATTAGATTGATTAGAGTTTTAAGCTGCTCTCACGATCATTTTACTTAAATAGCAGAGAAAAGAGGGTTAATCAACCCTTTCAATATCAGTCATTTATTGTTACCAAAAAATGACTGAAAGACAAACTGGTAAAAACTCTTAGAACTGAAGTGAAGATAATGTCTTGGATTAAAATAGCTCTCTCCGACAGCTACTGCTTTTAATATATACCTATCCAAAATTCAAAAGTGGCATGTGCTGTCAAAATGGAAGCTTTTCACGTTAACATGACAGGATAGGGCAATCGTGTAAAAAAACACTCAGAAAGTTTTGGTCTGAATGGGGGGCGAACCGGCGATCTCTGCATCGACGGAAGGTCCGTGTCGGAATGAGCTACTATTAACTTGCCGACTGAGCAACCGAGCCCCCCCCCCCGGAATATCTTAGTAGAAACGCGGAATTCTCGACTATAAGTGGTTGATCTCTTACTCTGTAATTTGTAAACGGTTATTTTAAAAACATAACTAAAGTCGTCTGAGAACCATCCGATAGATAAGAAAGTTAATTTACGATCTAAAATTTTATTCGAAGGTCTTTCTGTGTCCCTAAAACCAAATAGGCCGTTTGTATCAAATTAAAAAAATACAATATGTCAAGAACTTTCAAATTTTACCAAAATTCAAACGCTTTAGTTTACAGAGAACAGTCTTCTGTTTTCAATGTAGATAGATTTATGTATTTTGGGTGTGAGTGTGTCTTTAACTGATGCGTATCGAGGAGGTCGTTTCGAAAATCAATTGTACAATAGATACAGTGCCAGTTTTCTTGCCAATGAAGCTGCTTTCGTCTTCGTCCAAACTCCAAATCACGTTCTTTGTTAATGAGCAAACATCTTACTGGGTGTTCACTTTTCTTTGTATGGGAAATGGTGGCCCGATCTCACTGTGCGATTTGTAGTACCGACTTGTAGCATGCGATTCAAATTGATGCATTTGATTGGTTGACAAATCGTATCGACCAACTAAAAGCATCTATTTTAATCGCATCCTGAAAGTCGGTAGGACAAATCGCACAGTGAGAACGTGCCTTTACTAGGTAGCTGGTGTGATCTCTTCTAGTAAACGTGAAATAATTTTGAGTGCCGTTGAAACAGCAATTCATTGATCAACTTGTCAAAAGTGATTTATCTTTTAAATATTGTTGACTTGTAAAACAAGTCAAATTTTATGTCTGTATCACATGCTCTTAATCTACACCGGGATATATCTCTTTACATACAGCAGCGCGATTCCGCGAAAAGAGTTACGTTTTCAGTTGATTGAGTGATGGCCATTTTTTGGGGTAATTTACTAAGTGAACAAGAGCTGAATCGATTACTCAAAGTGTTGCGTCAGTTTCCAGTTTAATGGTACAACTATCAGTTTTGTTAAAGCGAAAATAAATGGTCTATATATTTATCTCCATGTTATAACATTCCACTATAAATATATGCAGAGGGATACAAACTATTCTAGAAAGAACCTTTATTTTTCTATAGTAAAACTGAACCACCTAGACACTATGCTTTGTACTCTATGCACAATTCCAACAGAAATATAGGGCTCTCTGTTTGGTTCATTGATAGCGGGTGTTCAGTTATGTGAGATTCATTTATCTTGTTTCAGTGGCATTTAGAAGTTGAGTTGATAATAACATAAGGCTTCTTTATGGATTGCAACTTCTTCTTTATTGTAAACACGACGTTTCGGTACAGTTTCTAGCACCGTTATCAAGTTAAACTAATGATCATAACATTCAACCTTATATACTTATACAGGGCATACAGATTAGGGTTAAATAAGTCCTTATGAAGCCTTATGTTATTATCAACTCAACTTCTAAATGCCACTGAAACAAGATATACGCCGTCAACATGGAGACGAGGCAATCAAAATGATCAACAGACTCAACAACTTAGATAGGAAAAACATACAAACCTCTAATAACCTGACCTTCTTACTAAGATGTCGTGATATACAAGTTATCCCCAAAGGACTAGAACTTAGATCGCCAGTCCAATCGCCAGCAGCAAATAAGATTATTAAAACAGCCTCCAAACAACTAGTGAAAGAGAGAATTCGACATCACCGACGTTCCAAAGCAATCTACTCTAAAGCTATAGCATGGGCAGAAAATGAATTAAAAAGGTAAATTGAATCCAGCTTCTTTACGAAAATAAGAGAGGTCAAAAACAGTACTAAAGCAGCACTTAGTGAAAACATCAAAAAGAAACAGAAACAAAAATTGAACAGCCTGAAGAATTCCCAACCGCTTACTTCACCCAGACCTAACAGTTCACAACATACCCCTCAAACGGAGACAGTTATCAACCTTAGTTCACATAAGCTCACGGAAGCCCAAAAAACACTCTTATCAAAAGGCTTTAACTACTCACCTGTGATGATAACAAAGAACAATGATGAATACATAGCACAGATCGAAAAGGGTTTCCAACAACTTGCACCGGGAGGAAACGTCGAGTTCCTTCGCCATCAAATAATATCCTTAATTAAGTCAGCCAAACCCCAGAAACCCAACATTACCAAAGCCGAGCAGAATGCCATCAAAGAACTTAAACAACTGAAAGATATCTCCATTGTACCAGCAGATAAAGGCAAAGCAGTAGTGGTAATGAACACTCCAGAACTTCATGGACTTGTAAACCAAACTCTTCAAGACTCTACTACGTATCGACAGCTTCAGAAGGACCCAACTCAAAGATTGAACGCCAAACATAAACTCCTAGTGAAACAATTTAAAGACAACGGAGAAATAGACTGGAAGTTACAACAGAAGCTCATCAATCACAACCCACACCTACCATATGCTAAAGCCTCCATAAAAATCCACAAGAACCCGATAAAAACCCGAATTATTATCTCCAGCCAAGATACAGTTCATTACAACGCAGCTAAATACCTAAGTCAAATATTGTCACCTCTTGGTAAGTCAGCTAACTCCTACGTTAAAGACTCTAAAGACTTTTGCCAAAAAATCTTGTCAATCCCTGAGCCAGGTTTACTCGTCAGCTATGATGTTGTGGATTTATTTACTAATGTACCAATCCAGGAGGCCCTTGAGGTCACTCGTAGAAAAATTGAAGAATGTAAACAAACAATTAAGACCCCCCTATCTACAGAGAGCCTTATGGCCCTCACTGAATCATGTGTAAAATCCACATACTTCACTTGGGGTGACGAAATCTTTGAACAGATACATGGACTACCCATGGGGTCCCCATTGTCCCCCATAATAACTGAAATATTTATGTCTGAATTTGAAAACAATGCTTTACTTGACCCCCCAATAACTCCAATAGCCTGGTATAGAAAAGTGGATGATATATTCGCTATAATAAAACCTGACCAAGACCCCAAGACCCTCCAAAGCCATCTCAACAATCAACACCCGAGAATACAGTTCACAACAGAGACAGAAGAGAACAATCAATTACCCTTTCTGGACGTATCGATTCGTAAGGAAAACAATAAACTGCAAACCAGCGTCTACCGAAAACCAACTCACACAGATCAGTACCTAAACTTCAACTCAAACCACCCCACCCATGTGAAAACTGGCATCATCACAACCCTCACCAAGAGAGCAGTCAACATATCATCTACACAGCAGGACCTCGACAAAGAACTCAACCATATTAAGGAAGTATTCACGGGAAAAAACCAATACCCTAAACAAATAACCGAGGAAACCATTAAACGAGCCATCAAAGCATCCCAATTAACCGAAATAAGAACTGAACCTTTACCCATCCCAGAGCCGTCCCCAATCCAAATAAGCCTACCATTTCAAGGAAAGATCAGTCATCAAATTAAAAGAATCATCAAGAAACAAGCAAACATTGAAAGTGTGTTTTATTCGTGAAAAACGCTAAAAAACCTATTAAATGCAACAGGTAAAGGACCATCAACCGTCAAACCTACACCCAAAGACTGCATATATAAGATTAACTGTTCCTTTGGAGCCCACTACATTGGTGAGACAAACAGGCCTCTAACCAAACGTATTAAAGAACATCGTGTGTCAACAAACTCCAAAGACTCGAAATCAGCCATCTGTGACCACATAATAAAAAACCCCAACCATAAGATAGACTGGGACAATGTCGAAATAAAGAAAACAAACCTTTCCAATAAAATCACCAGGAAATTACATGAAGCTATAGAAATCAGACGGTCAAATCCAGAAATTAACAGAGACAAAGGCTTCTTCATCCCCCCGGTATATCACAGCCTCATCTAACCCTCAACCCCTACCCCACCCACTGAGAAGATCAGCTGTAGCCAAGTGCAGCCATTTACAGGGACTCTTATGAACTTTTATTAACCACATGTTGTTTTGACTTATTTAACCCTAATCTGTATGCCCTGTATAAGTATATAAGGTTGAATGTTATGATCATTAGTTTAACTTGATAACGGTGCTAGAAACTGTACCGAAACGTCGTGTTTACAATAAAGAAGAAGTTGCAATCCATAAAGAAGCCTTATGAGATTCATTTAATCTGTATTGGGTGTATCGTTAGATTTTGACACTGTAGACGGCATATATGCATTCCTTATTGGGACTTATATTCGGAGAATCCTTAGTAATGAGATTTTAAGTGCAGTGGATGACCTTGATGGTGCGATCGAATCAAGAGACGCGTGGCGTCGTATGTTCCATGACTTACACGACCAAGCAAATAGACCAGCATTAAATTGATGCGATCAAACATTTCCCTCAAAGTCCCTCTAATCGAATGGCTGTGCTAACAATCGGAACTCTCATTATCCATCCCAGTGATGAAGTAAACATGAAAGTAAATTAACTGATACATATCATGAAGGTCATTTCGGAAAGCAGGTCATATCGGAAACCAATGTAAGGATCTACACCCAATACGGTTTCATCTGGTGTCCAATTCGGTCGTTGGGTGTATCTTACACAGCTATTTGTCGAATGCTTTCATTGGTTGTCGTTGAATTTCCCATCATCTATTGCAGAATGTCAAAGAAATGCCTTGAATCTATACATTACACATTTTCTTGAAATTTCCTTCTTTACTTTATGTTTGGTCGGCATTCTACGAAATTTAGATGGTTTTCACAGCTAACCTTTTTTCCAATGTATAAGGTGTTGTCCGCTCAATAATTTGAGAACGCTTTGTGTTGAGCTCATGGAAAAACCAAATGGGATTGCTTTTTAGGTTTTTGCCAATTTTACACCGTGAGCTACAGCCAAAGAATACCATTCCCAATCTAAGAAGTTTGTGTCCACTCGATAACTTGAGAGCACGTTATTCCAATTGGATGTGTTATGAATGTGTTGTCCGCTTCAGAACGTTTTTTCGTATCACTTTGAAACTTGAATAGTGTGTTGAGCTCAAGGAAAGGACAAATGGGATTGCTTTCCAGAAATCTACGACGGGGGCCACACCAAATTTACCTTATTCTCAATATGGTGTCCGTTCCATAACTTGAGAACGCTTTGTCCTATCACTTGAATAGTGTTATGAGCTCATGGACTGACGGATGGGATGGCTTTTTATGATCCTGAAAATGTAACGCCGGGCGCCACAGCAAATTTACCATACTCTCAATCTATACAATATCAAAAAAGTTAAGCCCGGTCAATAGCGCGTATAGCCTCCGTTAGCTTTCAACCTGCGTTTCATTCCTCCAGTGGGACGTCGTATCTGTTGAAGGGGTAACTGCGTGGATTTGAATCCTTTTTGCAACATTTGGGATAGGATGGGCAAAAACATTCAAACCCTAGAGCCTCCTATACAAAATCTACAGGAATTGGAAGCCGCATTACATCGGTATTGGCGGCAATTACCCCTTCAACAGTTTCACTGGAGGGATGAGACGCAGGTTGGAAGTTGTAATTCGGATTAATGGAGGCTATACATGTACGCGCTATTGACCTTCTGCTCTAGGGACGTGTTCTACACACCCAAAGTCACATTTTTGCTTCAATAGTTTCGCCCTGTGAAGCCAGATGGACTGGAAGTTTCATACTTACAAGCATCGTTTTATTTTGTTAAAATACCTTTACACTTTTGATTTGGCTAACGATATACTGAATAAATTGATAGCTTATTGCCATTAATGGTGATTTCTTATCGCTAGAATGTTGCCCTTTATGACCACAAGCGTTTCTGCAACATCAGTTTGCGAACAATCTCCCTACATCAATGATTTTATCGGTCGGTGCAGATTAACTTTTTTCTTTGTGTATATGATAACATAGATAACGCTTTTGTCGTGTCACTTTGAAACGTGAAAAGTTTGTGGTGTAATGGCTAAACGAATAAGATTGCTTTTCCATTATATAAGCACTATTTGTAAAACAAAAGGGGGAGGGGGATGTTATTCTGATGACTTTTGTTTAAAATTTTTTTTAATTTTCGCCTACATGTATTTCTACGATCACGTCATAGCTACTTCCATATAAGGAAAGCTTTTGAATGTACATGACATACTTCTTGACATAAACAAACTACTTCGTCTGCTTTATTACGATTGAATACTAATACAGCATAGCTGTATTTACTCCTAACTGCAAACGATGACACTTTGTGTATCAATAATTAAACACGGGATAATTAAAACTTTCAATCAATCAATCTAACCAAACTGACGCCTCGCAGCTTTCTCAAAGAACCTGCATTGACCTGGTTATCGTAATTGTGTCGGTGTAGATGTCACAGCAAAACCTGACTTCGTTATCGGATTGCAGACATTGGACTATTGATATGTTTATTTTTGTTTTATTCTAAGAAGTGCCATTCATTTGTAGGATAAATATTTTATCTCTTTATTCTTAAGAATTCGTGAGCAACGAGATTGTTTGATTTTAGAAATCTTTCTTGCGTAGCCTAATGAATAAGTCTCAATGTCAACGCGGTAAAGCGGTCTGACCTCATAAGAATCCAGAAAGGTTGGCTGGATTGAACGATGTTATGTGGAGCTGCATCTGAATTTTTGTATATTGTGAGAAAAAGATTAACCTACTCGAGCTCGTTTGTTACAATGAATATCACTCTCATCTATTAATTTTCAAAGTCACTCGCCAGAGGCTCGTGAAAAATTGATAGAGTGATATTCATCGTAACAAACGGGCTCTCGTTTGTTAACCTCTATATAATGGATCTAAATCTAAATTTAATAAGGTTTTATTCAGCGAGACATAACTCACAATTGTCATGGACATTCTTTGGGCGCCATCTGGAGGAGTCGCAGATAATCTAACCAATCAGAATACTGGTAGAGAATTGAACTTTGTTTAACATGTCTGGAAGTTATAAAGCTGTATCATACACACTCGTGTGAGGTAAAACATATTAAATACAATGGAGGGGTTTCTTCATTAAAACATCATGTAAAACAACTGAAGTAAAGGTAAGCACTCCAATAGCGGATTGCAAAATGTATTTTGGCAATAATTTTAAGTCACCTATAGTTTAACCATATATTCTTATGTTCATATCGACATTTGGAAGTCAAAACAAAAAACGAAGCTGAAGTATTAATACGGGTTCGTTAATAAATACGTGCCACCTTGTCGGTCATCAGATCAAAAATGGATGTCTGAAGCTCTTCACCAATCGTGCCCACATGCTTACCTCCCCTTCGCTTCAGAACTAAGTCTCGCCTGCGAAGATTAACTTCTCTGTTTAGATTGGCTCTTCACTACACACATTAGAGTACGCCACCTGGTGTCTTATCTCCTGTAAATGATTACAGGGACCGTTTCAAATAACCTTGAATAGAACGACAGGGAAACATACCATTTAGGTTAAAACTCAAGTAACATATTTACAATCTGTTGCATTTTAAAATGGCCCAATTTCGCTGAGAACTCATTTCACAGAACCCAGTGTTGTTTAAATTTATTGTTAATAATAATATTTGTTCACTTGCAATAAGCGTATAGGTGCGAAGAAGTAAAAAATCCTTCACAATAACTTTTTTACAATTTCGGCGTCATCTTTATATGATTTAATCGGAGAAAATTTTTTATAACTTTTACGATTTGTAAAAGAAATGAGAACTCAACACAGAAATATGTACTCTAGAATCGTCAAATCTCCGCTAGCTAGATCCTCTTTTGTGGTATTTGAGGTGCGCGCCACGTCGGGTTATGATGTGTTAACTACGTTAAACCACTTGGGAAATCACATTTTCTTAAAAAAATCGTCCTCACTCCATAGACGCCAAACGCTTGCTCGAAGAGACACAGGGCGATGCGATTCGAAGGTTAACTGCCCCAGGGTCTTCAACAATTCAATAATTCTTTTGTAGTAAACTGCAATTTTAACGCTTTTTTATCCCTCCGACATATAATGCGAAGGGATATAGCGATAGGGTTGTCTGTCCTTAATCTTGTCAACGCATCTCCTCCTACAGTTTTTTATCGGATTTCCATAAAACTTGGTGGGCATGTGTGTTACCAAGTGAGGATGTGCACCTACTATTTGGGTTGCGCTGATTCAATTATTTTCCGAGTTATTGTCTTATTTAAACTGTGTGTATAGACAGACAGTGAGAGTTTGTCAACGCATCTCCTCCTATAGTTTTTATCGGATTTCCACAAAACTTGGACATGTTTGTTACCAAGTGAGAATGCGCATCTCTTATTTGGATGCGTTTATTCAATTATTCTAGGAGTTTTTGTCCTTTATTAACCCTGTGTGAATATAAAGACAGTTAGAGTTTGTCATCGTATCTCCTACAATTTTTATCAAATTTCCACGAAACTTTGTGGATTGTTCTTCATTCTGTGATACCTAAACCCCAACCTGGGACATGTTCCGTAACCTGTTAAGTAATGTGGACCTGGGTTTGGCTCAAATGGATGTTAATGGGATATGCTCGCTTTTATGTAATACCATTATGAAGGCTGTAAGAAATGTTTGAAACTCTCTTTAAACGTGGGTTCCATACTAATGATAAAAAATTAAGACATCACCACGTCGTCAGTTGTTTTTGAACAACACGAGCTTTCGACACCTGTGCCGGTGTCTTCGTCAAGTGTAACTGAATTTAATGTTTCAAAATATTGACATATATATTGAAGAAGAAAAAAAACTAATGTGTTCAGTGGCCAATCAGTGAATTGTTTGCAACAGTAACTATGTTAGCAATATTCTGACGCCAAAAAATCGATACCAAATCATGTGGTCACAATTAACCCTAAAGACAAATTATGGATAACAAAAGAAATCAAGAGATAATTCCCTTTTTAGACAGGTGAAGCCCTCTCATGACTGGAAGATTTCTACGCAAATATTAACCGATAATATAAACAAAAAATTTTGGTGGAAACTATGCAAAACTCATCTAAAAATTTCGAACGTAATTTCAAGCAAATCCCGGCGCTTAAATCGGTCAACGGTGAAATTTTGTACGATAGTGAAAATAAAACACAGGCCCTTAGTGATTATTTCGCTTATTTGCTCTATCGATGATTGGCAAACTAATGAAACATTTTCAGATAATACTGGCCCATGCGTACAAGAAATTATTATTTCAGAGGCTGAAACTCTCAACGAGTTAAATGCTATTGATATCAGCAAAGCCATAGGGGCCGATGGAATGAGCCCCAAGCTATTGTTTGAGGCTGGTTCCATACTATCCCCGCACCTTACTAAATTATTTAATCTTTCTTTGTCCTCGTGCACTTATCCCAGTGAATGGAAAATAGCTAATGTTAATTCAGTTTTCAAATCTGACCAATCGTTATTTTAAGCTGTTTAAGCAAAGTGTTCGAACCGTTGACTTTTAAACACATTTTAGACAAGATTTTCCCTGTGCCCGTGTGTTTTAGTGTTCATAAATATAATTTCATGAAGAGTAGTCTCAAACTGCCAGTATGGATTTTTGCCTGGTAAATCTACTGTTTTCGAGCTATTTGATATATACTTTGACTTGATAAAGGCCGTTGTACGGCATGTACGATGAAAGGATATAAAACTTGCATCAGCATTAACAGGCAAGTATTACAATGAATATGTAAACCAGTGGGTTCCCATTTAATACATTTATTTTCTTTTACAATGGGGAGTGGCAGTTTAAGGATTAACTGTAGATATGACATCACCGTTGACGAGTTTTTCGAGTAGTTATGACAAATACGTTGTTTCGTTGTTTCAGCTTATGTTTTCCAAAATTGATTAGAGTCCATAAACAAACACTGACGAGCTTTAAGCACTGTTCAGAAACGCTCCAAAGAGCATTCATCCCCGCTTTGGTTTCTGTTACACCGAAGTGTACGCAAACCGGGGTTACGCAGTGGCAACCATATGTCAACTAAACGTATTTAAAATTATTCCAAAATACATGACTAAAGTTAATACTGGATTTATCTTCAGTTTACCAGAATCATTGGGAGTGGACTGTTGAAATAATGCGACATCTAGTGGTAGAATGCACAATACCCGTAGACGAACGCATACCATCAAGGGAGACAACCCATAGAAGGCTTCTTGTCTCCCTTTCATTCGATCAATGGTTCACTTAAAAGAATTCCGGTATTTTATTAAAGGGTGAATATGTACAGATAAGAAAAAGCTTAATATACGATGTCTACATACAACATTTACAAAATATTTTAACAGGGTGTATCCATATCGTCATCGTTTGTGGAATTGGTCTCTTCGCCCAGAAAACGCGGATAAACTTCCGGTACTGGGTCGTCAAGGAGTGCTTCGACTCGATCCATTACATCCATTGGGTTAACGCGATGAAATATACGAACAACGGGGTATCCAGCTCTATTTATTAGGAATTTTTCAAAGTTCCACCGAATATCCCCATTCCGAAAGGGTTTGTAGTAAATCCCAGATCCCGAGGTGAAAAACTCATCCGTAACGCTGGGACAATATTTCTGCAAAAAGAAAATGGAGGAAACCTGAATGAAGTTTAAACATACAACTAATAAGGAATTTTGAAAGATAAAATTAATACTAAAGAATACAGCAAACCTGAGGGTGGGGGGGGGGGGGGGGGGGGGGGCGCTAATCAATTATATCCAATGGTTGTTTGCTAAGCTCAATTTCATGTTTGCCCGAATTACCGCAGAGCCTGATGACGTCACATAGAATTACGCAAAGCTTTCTGGGTAAAATGTTCCTCAGTTCGCCATTTTGTTTATTGGTACTTAGCAAGGTGTTACTTTTTGGGGAAACATTTTTTCTGGTAACTTTACGCCTTTTACGTCTTCTGTTTGATACAGTATTATTTCTTCTGCCATATTTTAAAATTATTTTAACATCCCTCAATCCCCCGAAATGCTTTGCTCGTAATTTCCAAGTGACGTCATAAAGCAATCGGCTAATTGCGTTATTAAGATATACCGAGGTAGAGGATATTCCATAAAACACGCGCCGAGGTTATTATTTACTTTGTAATACCAGATGCCGAGGTGTTTTTCCGATCATAAGGACATGATCCAGATTGGGTGTTCAGCTGCAAATGTCCTTCACGCACGTTGACACGGACACCGAGCTACATGATACTGAATATAGGGGGGTTGGCACTGGCCTATATAAATGACTGGATGGCTCATTGGCTCGTTGGACTGAGGCCACCGGAAGTAAACATCTTTGGGAGTAGCAAGATGGCGGCGACGTGGCTTCATCCAATGAGCGTTAGCTGCCTTTCGAATGGGTGGAGCTTATAACGCGTGGTCGCTGATCTATATAAATGACTTGATGGCTCATTGGCTCGTTGGACTGAGGCCACCGAAAGTAAACATCTTTGGGAGTAGCAAAATGGCGGCAACGTGGCTTCATCCAATGAGCGTTAGCTGCCTTTCGAATGGGCGGAGTTTATAAAGCGTGGTCGCTGACCTATATAAATGACTGGATGGCTCATTGGCTGGCAGGACTGAGGTCACCGGAAGCATACATCTTTAGGAGTAGCAAAATGGCGGCGACGTGGCTTCATCCAATTAGCGTTATCTGCCTTTCAATGAGCCATCCAGTCATGTATACGGGTCAGTGGGTGTTGGTGTTCATACGGTGCGATTTGTCGATTAATTGGTTGATTGATTGTTTGGTGTTTTACGCCGCGCTCAAGATTATTTCACTTATATGGCGGCGTTCCCAGTTTTGTTTTTGGAGGAAACCCACGACCTTCCGGTGGTAACTGGCAACCCCACATGGGTCGTTCGAGTGAAAACTCAGTCAGAAAATTTCCCAATTTTTTGGGGACTGAGTGGGATTCGAACCCATGACCCATTGATTTGTCGATTAAAATGGATGCTTTTAATTGGTTCCATACGATCTGTCAACCAATCAAATACATCAATTTTAATTGCACAATGTGGACGGACCTCTAGTAAAAAGGTGTGACATTTGAACTATGATTTACCTAGTAAAAATGCAGTATGTCGATTAAATTTAGCTCAACCCACAGGTAAGATTTTTTCTACTTTTTCATTTGGAAAACCCACTTTTAAATTGTTCGGCTGTGAGCTAAATACAATAGACCGATTTCTTCATATGATGCATACAATGGGGCATTAGAATCAATCTGTATAGAACACGTATTGATGTGCAGTCCCGCGTGTCACGTCAAATTAGATCCCTCTCCCATGTCATCTTATTTTTTGATGGACGTCATTAGGTTTTCGGCCTTTTAAATGATTGATTTCATACTGCACTCAATATCAAATAGATTGTTGCAGAAGCAATCTTTAAACACTCTTAAACACAAATCCAACATCCTTCAACTAAGAAAAGTAATCCATTAAGAGAACAAACCTTTAAATACGCATACAAAGGATGCTCGTTTTCACCGTTGACGTCGATTTTCTCAAATAGTTGGAAATCTGGAACGAACCCTCCCCCGGGGCGAACATGACGAAGACTGCTGAGGATTTCTGTCCCGTTAGCTCCTGGCTCGTGCTGAAAATTTAACAAGTATAATGTAACATAATGATTTTCCTCCTTTATTGTATGCTTTTCGTTTTGATGCCTTGGTGTAATGAGTCATTTTGAGTCACGTTAACCTTATTCTGTCATTCAAATTAATAAACAAACTAGCTGATGAATGAGTCGATTAATCAATTAATCAATTAATCAATCAATCGATCGATCAATCAATCAATTAATTAATCAGTTATTGTTTCTCTATATGGGTGATGGACTCTAACGGGGTTGCCAGAAATTAGCGGCAAATAAACTCTTTGATGTTAACGATGTTAACGTGACGAACTTTCTACATTTAAGTCCATCGGGTAAAACCAGAGTAAGCGATGAAAGTCAGAAGTCTTCAGTTAGTGCTCACTTCCGTCCTCTCATTACCAACGAAATCCACCACATGGGCAAATCGTGAAGCTTAAGTTATGAGCACAACTAGGGGTTTGTAGTTTGAAAAATTTAACCATAGGCCTAAATTTGGGCAGTTTGTGCACTTACATTTCTCCGTCGAGAATAACGACAAAGTTAGAAGTAAATGACTGTGCGGAATGACGCCATTGGTAACGTTTTTAACTTTCTGGATCAAATATCACACAATGTTATAATGTATAACATAGTTTCAATGGAAAATCGGAACACATGTAGACATGGACAGGACGTGATACGGATCACGTTTTGAAGAATTTCTTGTTTTGATAGGGGCGTGAAGGTCAACCCAAGCATGGATTTACCTTTAAGTGACACGAAAATACAATTTAGAAACACTTTTTTATTTCTCAACACAGAAGTACAAGTTAGTCACTCATTATTTAGTGATACATTTTGGGGTACCAGTTTCAAAAACATACACCGTTACGTCAACTTAGACCTCAAATGAATGTATGTGGTTATCTAATTTCGTTAAATGAATGTACATGTTTACCTAATTTTCGCTAAATGAATGTATCTGGCTATCTAATTTTCGTTAAATGAATGTATGCGGTTATCTAATTTTCGTTAAATGAATGTATGTGGCTATTTAATGTCGCTAAATGAATGTATGTGGTTTTCTAAATTTCGTTAAATGAATGTAAGTGGTTTTCTAATTTTCGTTAAATGAATGTATGTGGTTATCTAATTTTCGTTAAATGAATGAATGTGGTTATCTAATTTTCGCTAAATGAATGTATTTGCTTATCTAATTTTCGTTAAATGAATGTATTTGGTCATGTAATTTTCGTTTAATGAATGTAAGTGGTTATATAATTTTCGTTTAGTTTAAAAAAACAAATCCGCAGGCTGAATGAAAGTTTTGTATTTGAAATTCAATCATGTAATTATCGACCAAAAAATATACGTTCATATATTCTCATAACAATCGGAATTATGTAAAATAAAATCTAATTGTTAAAGGCTTGGATTGGAATTTTAGATAAACTGGTTATTTACGAATGACAAGATATAGAATTGATTTCCGTATCGTGAATTGCCCCGTTCCTCAAACCGTTTATACGCGTGACGTACATTTTCAAACTTTGCGACTTGTTGTTATGTAATGCCGAATATTTATGTTGCCTTAACATTTAGTCCTTTGGGTTCGAATTTCTTTTTTTCCTTAGCTTTTGAGCGAGATTATATGTATATACGGTAAAATCTCCGCTAATTCAAGGACCAGTGATGTGAAAATAACGAATTATTACATTGCTATTTGACACATTTGGTCTATAAAAACAACAACAGCGATCGTTCAATAGGATTATCTGATCGCTCACTCCAGGAGGTAAGACTCTCAACGAAAAAAGTTGAATTTTAAGTGTACTTTTGTTAATGTTTTTCTGGCCCTTGAATTTTTTAGAGTACTTGAATTAGCGGAGATCTTACCGTAATGCTGATTTTAGAAAAAATAAATAAACCCTTTTCAAGCATCAGACAAACATTGAGTTAAACTTGTCAGCATAAACGTCCCTTTTGTGCTTACACACTTCTTTTCAAAAACAAATAAACGCATATTTTTGATGTGTGTTCAACTCTCTGTGTAGTTGGCAAAATAAACAAAAATAGTTGAGACATCAAAGTTTCTCAATTAATTCAATGTTAAAGTGGCATGAGCTGCCAAAATGTTGATATTTTGACGTTAAAACAGAATGTTGAGATCATTGGCTATTTTTCTCCAGACGTAATATTATACGGTATAATTCAGAGGCTTTTTAGTGCTTCTAGTCTCGAGAATGAACGATAAAGTATTGTTTTGAACTAACTTTTGCTTAGAATGAATGAATGGTCGTCCTGGTTATTTAAATTTTGTTTACTTTTCGGACACTATTTTGAGATCATTGGCTATCTTTCTCCAGACGTAATATTATACGGTATAATTCAGAGGCTTTTTAGTGCTTCTAGTCTCGAGAATGAACGATAAAGTATTGTTTTGAACTAACTTTTGCTTAGAATGAATGAATGGTCGTCCCGGTTATTTAAATTTTGTTTACTTTTCGGACACTATTTTGAGATCATTGGCTATTTTGCTCCAGACGTAATATTATACGGTATAATTCAGAGACTTTTTAGTCCTTCTAGTCTCGAGAATGAACGATAAAGTATTGTTTTGAACTAACTTTTGCTTAGAATGAATGAATGGTCGTCCCGGTTATTTAAATTTTGTTTACTTTTCGGACACTATTTCGGTTCGTATTGGCCATAGACTTTATGGATTTCCCTCATTCTAACGTCAATCATTTAGTTTTTCGATGGCCTTCAAAGTCTCTTACTGTCGTGACGATCAGTAATTATGAAAAAAGTGTGAATTTTGGCAGCTCATGCCACTTTAACTGCTAGCAGTTGCTAACTCTTAAAACTGGCCAGTATGAATTAATTTTTGTGAAAAGGTTGCAGTGCTAAATTGTGTTCTCTATGGGTTTAATAGAGTTGTCATGGCGGTCAAGTTCATGTACATACCAAGAAAATGAACAAATCAAAAAAATGTACTTGAACCCGTTTGAGACAAATCTTTCCACGAAAATGCATGTTGTTCTATTTTTTAACCCTTTTTGTTTTGTTATCCCTTTCAGTGTGTTACACCGTGAGCTAATTCTTCCCTCGGAAACCTTATACTTCAATTAGCGTATAGCTTGCGAAGAAATTCGTTATATCGTTAAAAATCTCCCCTTCTATTCTACGCGCTAAAAACACAACTTTGAGTAAATTTGAAAAAAAATCCTTTCTACGACCCTTTCATGAATTATCGTCGATATCTGGCTACAACAATTTTCTTTGATGTTTGTGTCGAATATACCGGGGTAGGTGAACGGTGCAGAATACCAAAGTATTAAATGAGAATCCCAAATAGGTTTGACAAATTCAAACTTACCTTTCCGAAAAGATTGGAGGGAAATCCCAGGACATCGAACCCCCGCTCTTCGTACTTGGCCTTGAGTGCATTCAGGCCGTTGTACTGGGGTGTCGAGCTTCAAAAACTCGCCACGTTTATAATCACCAGAGCTTTACCTTTGTACCGCTCCAATGATATAAGTTCTTTTTTATGAACATCTAAAAGCGAAAAGTCGTAAATGGTCTTGTTTGTATTGTTGATATGATCGCAGAGTTGGTATTTCTCTACCCAGGCCTCAGCAGCGTACAACCACGCCACAAAAAGATACAGAACTCCGTCTGTATGCATGATGGCTGAAAAGCCCTAAGGCAGTTTCCTGGGAAACTCTCTTTTAAAACCAAGGTTCTTCACACTTGCTCAATGGATGATGGATAACCTTTGTTAGACTAACAAATGATCTTAGTCAATGTACTCTGACTTATATGGACCAAACATGGTATTAAATTCCATGCGGTTTTGACAGGTCATCGGACCTTGTTCCCCCCCTCACTTGTGTAACAGATACGCCCCCTTCCATCTGAACTGTGTCATTTGATGCTATCATCTTCAACACAACGAAAATATTAAAATATTTAAAGAAGCATCAGCTGTCAAATATAGGAAATATTTCGTTGAAAAGGAATTAGTTAATTGTTAATTGTCACTTTTATAAAAAAAATAACAAATAAGAATTCTCGTTTATACATACCTTACAGACGTACAAAGGTAGTTTGCTACAACATAAGTTTCTTTTAAAATTTATTTTCAAGTATAATTATTTTAAGAAACGGACAGACGAACCAAACACACGGGCACAAGAAAAATATTCTTGATTAAAATCCCCACGGAGACAAGATTCTAATTGTGTTATAGAAGTATATCATTAAGAATTTTATACCCATACTGAATATACTGTGTAAAGCGTTTCAATTTAACATAGGTGTAAATGAATAAATCTGCATCCGGGGTATTTAAATTGTGTTTACTTTACGTGAATAATTTCAGTGGCATGAGCTGCAAGATTGTTGATATTTGTCCGTTAAAACAGAATGTTGAAATTATCAGCTATCTCAAGTATAATAGTGTTACTAGTCTCTAGAATGTACACTAATGTAATGTTTTGAACTAACTTAGGCTTAAAATGACTGGACGTTCGTCGACTCAAATTTGGCTTACTGTCGGATACTATTTCGGTTCGTAAAGGTCACTATGTGTTTTCTCACCCCAACGGCGATTCTATATCTTTTTGACTAGTAAAGTATCTTACTGCCGTGGAAATCAGAATAAATAAAAAAGTCCAAATTTTGACAGCTTGTACCACTTAAAACAACTGTAAAGTGATTCAGATTTCGTCTAGCATATTATTACCAAGCTGCTAGGTAGCATTACTAGAATTTCAAATTAATAAAACTTTATGAAATGTATTTAGCTTAGGGATTATCTACAGTGAGTGGAAATCACAATTGGTGGTTCAAGAATGTCCCAACCCCAGTTGTGGTCCATACTGGACAAGATCTTAGAAGTTGACAGACAGACAAGCTGTCTGCTATCAATATTCACTTATTGTTAAGTAATTCTAGATTAGATCTTATTGTGTTAAGAAGAACAAGTTTGGAACAAGTATCAAACCTGCCCAAGCTATGCCAATGTGTAGCCTATATAAAGAAGAAGTCTTTATGGGTTCTTCTTAGATATCCCAAAATTCCGCCCGATCATCGATACAACTGGAACTACTTATTCTGCTGTTGGAAAATTTCTAGCCAAACTGTTAAAACCTCTGACAGATAATGAATTTCCGTTGAAGGACACATTTGATGCTGTTCAAAGACTCCAACAGATTCCTCATGATCTATTTCAGCAAGGCTACAGATTTGTGTCCTTTGACGTAGAATCGTTATTTACTAATGTGCCGCTTAAGAAAGTAACTGATATTATCCTTGATCGTGTCTACCAACAAAAACTTATACCTACTTCACTTAAGAAAAGCACGCATAAGAAACTAATTATTGACTCTTGTACAAAAACACCATTTTCGTTTAACAAAATGTTATACCAACAGATTGATGGAGTATCTATGGGATCCCCTCTTGCCCCAACATTAGCCAATGTGTTAATGACTGAACTAGAAAAGGTGGTTGCGAATAATCTCATTACCAATGGAACAATAAAATTCTATATCAGATATAAAGACGATACGTTAGTTTTAGGTAAACCTTCAGAATTCAACAAGATCCTCACTGAACTAAATTCTTTTCATCGAGATATTAACTTTACACACGAGGAGTTTCCCGACTTTACTGATATCCATTTTCTGGATATAAAGATCAACCAAGGGAGTCTACATCTATTTTTCGTAAGATAACTAATACTGGTCAATGTGTTCATTTAAACAGTTTTGAGCCCTGGAAAATGAAAATAGCCTGGGTGAAAGCTCTTGTTACTAGAGCATATAAGATATGTAGCTCCCCTTTGCTACTTAATGAAGAATTAACATGTGTCCGCAAGTTTCTTTCATGGAACGGTTTTCCCAAATCTGTTTCGGCCAAACTTATTACACGTTTCAAGGCCGCATGTGGTGCCCCTAAACCCAGAGTTGATAAGACCATTCCGAGAATTTGGCTTCATCTCCCGTATGTCGGACCAGAGGGGGAGAAATTGTGTCAACGTTTCATCGAGAAACTTAGGAGACTACTCCCAAAACCTGTTATCATTATTGTTCGCTGGAATACTACGAAAATCAGTGCTTTCTGCAATACAAAAGACCCAACACCTCTCCCGTTAAAAAGCAATATTGTTTATTCTTTTAAATGTCCTGGCTGTTCTGCGTCTTACATCGGTAAGACAGAACGTTGTTTAATTGAAAGAGTTAAAGAACACGCGACCGGTAACAGTGAAGTATATTCCTACATTTATGAATGTGAATTATTTCAATACTGCAAAGACCTCTTGGACCTGCCTAATAGACTTGATAACTTGTGTCCTTCGTCCCTCCCACAGTTTGTTCGAAATAACACCAAAATAATAGACAGTTCTAATCACTGGTATGAACTTCTCTATAAGGAAGCTTTAGCAATACGTCGGAACTCTCCCCAGCTAAACACAGGTGTTAAAGCCTCTAAAGAATTGACAATTTTTAGATACAATTTTTGTCTCCTGCTTGTTTAATAGTTGTTCCCCCCCCTCAATACTGTTTATTCCTATTATTAGCATTGGTCCAATTCATCTTAAAGCGGCATGAGCTGCCGAAATGTTGATATTTTGACGTCGAAACAGAACGTTCAAATTATCGGCTATTTTTCCCAAGGCGTATGATTCAAAAGCTTTTTAGTGCTTCAAGTCTCGAGAATGTACGATAAAGTATTGTTTTGAACTAACTTCGGCTTAGAATGAATGAATGGTCGTCCCGGTTATTTAAATTTTGTTTACATTTCGATCACTATTCCGGTTCGTATTGGCCACATACTGTATGGGTTTTCCTCATTCCAAAGCTAATCATTTAGTTTTTCGATGGCCTTCAAAGCCTCTTACTGTCATGACGATTAAAAATTATGAAAAAACTGTAAATTTCGGCAGCTCATGCCACTTTAACCCCCTACAGATACTTTTAGATATATTTGTCCATTTTGCTTGTTTATTACGTCTGTTTATTCCTATCACTGTCTGATCTGTGTTAACCCCCCCCCCCCCCCCCTCTTAGAATTTTATTATGTTTGCAATTTTGCTTATTCCTAAGCCTGATCTGTCTTAACCACCTACTGATGTTGTTAATTGCTTATATATATATATTAGTCTACTGCCATTCTCTTTTTGTTCTCTAGAAATCACATCTTATTCCGGAAGCTCCACTGTCCGAGATCGCCAGAGGGGCGTTCTGGGCTAATAACAGGGCATAAATATGAGCATAAAACGGAAAGATTTTCCGGGTGTTTTTGCCATTTTCCAGGGTTATTCGGTCATTTTTCTGATTCTGTTGGCCTATGATGTCGAAAGCTATGTATATACCACGACAAATTTTCACTGTCCTTTCCCATGACCCTATATATAATATATATAATCTGACGATATTCTTACCATAGCTTAAGATACGTAAGCATTGTCAATGTAATACAAAGTGTTCCAGAAAATTGTACTGACTAATGTCGACCAAGCTCCTGTCAGTCGTCAACCTAATGAAATATCATAGGTTTACTTTATTACAACAATTTATGATGGGGTATAAAGGTCTAAACGATATACCTCTTTTTAACACAATTAGAAACCTATCTCCATGGTTATTTAAGACAAGAAGATTTTCCCTGTGCCCGTGTGTTTTAGTGATCATAAATATATATACCACGACACATTCCTTACTTCTTTGGATTATGTATCTAAGGAAACTCTCCCTGGATGGCGGTTGTCTACATGAATGATGGATCAGAAGACGTTTCCTCACAATATGACTACAGCAAACATGTTTATTAAAAAAAAAAATAAAATATTGGCGTCTTTTAAACCACATGGAACCATGTAAGAAAATCCGCTCAAAAGTCGTGAAGCTCACAAAGCTCATTTCGGTAATGCCGTCGACCAATGCGACCAGCGAGAGAGGTTTCAGTACTCTCAGAAGATTGAAAACCTGGTTGCGCACTACGATAACACAATCAAGACTCAACTGGCTGATGATCCTGCATGTACACAAAGACCGGACTGATGCCATCCCGTTGAAGGACGTTGCCAATGAATTTGTCTCCCGGCAGGCTGAACTTGTTTGGGATATTCGAGTGATTTGAAATTCGACCAATAGACCCAGGCAATCAACATTTTCACTATAATTGCTGAAGCCCCCCAAGCCCCCCCCCCCCTGTCTACGCCTATGTCGTCACAATCAACAGATAACCATCGGGATCGCAAATTGTATAACCTACGTGGTAACAATTAGTGCCACCCGGTTGATAACAATTGGTGGACAACCCCGACCCTGATCGGTTACAATTGGTGGAGAACCCTACTTGGATTTCATAATTTTATCTTGTGGAATCCACTTCCCCGGAGACAGCCCATTCAGGATATGAGTCTAAATGGACCTATGGATCAGGACATGTAAGAAGACAACCCACAACACTGACTACGAACTGAAACCAGCAGCAGCACAGGAGGAATAAAGTTTCCCGTGTGAGTATATTCTACTTTCTTATTCATTACTAATCAAATATTATTTTGTAGTAAAATGTTTAGCTGGCAGTGCTCAAAACAAAGTTGCCACAAAGTAGCTAGGAGATATAGGGGTGAAAGATCAAATATATCTCTAGCAACTCCTATGGACAAGAGCCTTGTGTCAATGAAGATTGGAAAAATCAAGACACATGGTCTCGTAGACACTGGTGCAAGCATATCATGTTTAAGTGAAAAATGTTTGAGGAGAGCTCACCCAGACATAACAGTTATGCCTTGCCCATTGAAGTCCATCATTGGCGTGTGTGGAGAAATACACCAAGTGCTAGTAGTTGTGAAATTACCGATACGATTTGGGGATCTAGACGAATATATAGGAAAATTTTACGTGCTGAAAAAGTTACATTAAGATATTAATTATACTAGAAGATTTTTTGAGAAAACATAAAGCAACTATAGATTACGGGCAAAGTAAATTATATTTGTATGACGGAAAATTCAACATTCTAATGGCAAGTAAAGGAAGGCATCCAACAGACAGAACAAGAAATGTAGCAAAAACATGCTCTAATGTAGTAATTCCACTTATGTCTGAGGCAAACGTATTGCTACACGTACCTAAAGTACAGGATAACAGAGACGTTTTATTAGAACCAATGGAGTCCTTCTCAGCAAAATATAGTATTGCTGAAAGCAGGTCAGTTTCTAAAGTACAGAATGAAAGAATCATGTTTCGAGTGCTTAACCCTTCAAGTGTACCCATACATATAAAAAAGGACCAACATTTTTCGATGTTTAAAGTAGTACACAATGAATGTATATTTGATGAAAAAGTCAATTTCACCAATACAATAAGTAGGATAAAAACTGACAAGAACCTTGTTTACAACAGTCGAACTACATGTGATCATACCCTGTTTACAACAGTTGAACTACATGTGATCATACTCTGTTTCAAAAGTCGAACTACATGTGATCATACCCTGTTTACAACAGTCGAACTACATGTGACAATACTCTGTTTACAACTGTCGAACTACATGTGATCATGTCATGTTTACAGCAGTCGAACTACATGTTATCATAACCTGTTTACAACAGTCGAACTACATGTGATCATACCCTGTTTCAAAAGCCGAACTACATGTGATCATACCCTGTTTCAAAAGCCGAACTACATGTGACCACACCCTGTTTACAACAGTCGAACCACATGTGACCATACCCTGTTTACAACAGTCGAACTACATGTGACCATACACTGTTTACAACAGTCGAACTACATGTGATCATACCCTGTTTACAACAGTCGAACTACATGTGATCACACCCTGTTTACAACAGTCGAACTACATGTGATGATACTCTGTTTACAACAGTCGAACTACATGTTATCATAACCTCTTTACAACAGTCGAACCACATGTGATCATACCCTGTTTACAACAGTCGAACTACATGTGATCATACCCTGTTTACAACAGTCGAACTACATGTGATCACACCCTGTTTACAACAGTCGAACCACATGTGATCATAACCTGTTTACACCAGTCGAACTACATGTGATCATACCCTGTTTACAACAGTCGAACTACATGTGATCATACCCTGTTTACAACAGTCGAACCACATGTGATCATAACCTGTTTACACCAGTCGAACTTCATGTGATCATACCCTGTTTACAACAGTCGAACTACATGTGATCACACCCTGTTTACAACAGTCGAACTACATGTGATCATACCCTGTTTACAACAGTCGAACTACATGTGATGATACTCTGTTTACAACAGTCGAACTACATGTGATCACACCCTGTTTACAACAGTCGAACTACATGTAATCATACCCTGTTTACACCAGTCGAACTACATGTGATGATACTCTGTTTACAACAGTCGAACTACATGTGATCACACCCTGTTTACAACAGTCGAACTACATGTGACCATACCCTGTTTACAACAGTCGAACTACATGTGACCATACTCTGTTTACACCAGTCGAACTACATGTGATCACACCCTGTTTACAACAGTCGAACTACATGTGATCATACCCTGTTTACAACAGTCGAACTACATGTGACCATACCCTGTTTACAACAGTGGAACTACATGTGATCATACCCTGTTTACAACAGTCGAACTACATGTGATCATACCCTGTTTACAACAGTCGAACTACATGTGACCATACTCTGTTTACACCAGTCGAACTACATGTGATCACACCCTGTTTACAACAGTCGAACTACATGTGATCATACCCTGTTTACAACAGTCGAACTACATGTGACCATACCCTGTTTACAACAGTCGAACTACATGTGATGATACCCTGTTTACAACAGTCGAACTACATGTGATCATACCCTGTTTACACCAGTCGAACTACATGTGATCATACCCTGTTTACAACAGTCGAACTACATGTGATCACACCCTGTTTACAACAGTCGAACTACATGTGATCATACCCTGTTTACAACAGTCGAACTACATGTGACCATGCCCTGTTTACAACAGTCGAACTACATGTAACCATACCCTGTTTACAACAGTCGAACTACATGTAACCATACCCTGTTTACAACAGTCGAACTACATGTAACCATACCCTGTTTACAACAATCGAACCACATGTGATCATACTCTGTTTACAACAGTCGAACTACATGTGATCATACCCTGTTTACACCAGTCGAACTACATGTGATCACACCCTGTTTACAACAATCGAACTACATGTGATCATACCCTGTTTACAACAGTCGAAGTACATGTGATCATACTCTGTTTACTATGGAAGCCGAATACGGACATTTTAGTTCGCGTGCTTGGCGACCCCGCCAGGCTCGCCAAAGCAAATGATTCGCGACTTTCTCTACCCCGCCAAACTCACCAAACACGCCAACCACGCTAATCAACTTTATAAAACAAATAGTATTTTTTTAAAACATTTCATTCTCGTCCTTCGCTACCTTTGCGAGGCTGGCCGGGGGCGAGAAGGTCGCGATTCTATATCATTTGCGACTTTCTCGACCTTGGCGGGGTCGCCAAACACGCCAAGGTCGCGAAACACGCTAAAAAAAATAGTATTTTTTTGCAATCCCGAATCGCGACCTTCGCGTGCTTGGCGGGGTCGCGAAAAGCGCGAGGGTCGCAAAGGTCGCCAACCACGCGAAAGTCGAGAAGGTCGCGAAGGTCGCCAACCACGCGAAGGTCGCCAACCACGCGAAGGCCGCCAACTAGTGAATTGTTGAGTGGACTTGATGTATAGCCTAGCTTAGGCGTGATTGGCGACCCTCGCGACCTTCGCGACCCTCGCGCCCTTCGCGACCCTCGCGTCCTTCTCGACCCCGCCAAGCACGCGAAGGTCGAGAAGGTCGCGATTCGGGATTGCAAAAAAATACTATCTTTTTATTAGCGTGTTTCGCGACCTTGGTGTGTTTGGCAACCCCGCCAAGGTCGAGAAAGTCGCGAATGATATAGAATCGCGACCTTCTCGCCCCCGCCAGCCTCGCCAAGGTAGCGAAGGACGCAAATGAAATGTTAAAAAAAATACTATTTTTTTATTAAGTTGATTAGCGTGGTTGGCGTGGTTGGCGAGTTTGGCGGGGTAGAGAAAGTCGCGAATCAATTGCTTTGGCGAGTCTGGCGGGGTCGCGAAGCTCGAGAATAAAATGTCCGTATTCGGCTTCGATAGTTTACACCAGTCGAACTACATGTGACCATACCCTGTTTACAACAGTCGAACTACATGTGATCATACCCTGTTTACAACAGTCGAACTACATGTGATCATACCCTGTTTACAACAGTCGAACTACATGTGATCATACCCTCTTTACAACAGTCGAACTACATGTGATCATACACTGTTTACAACAGTCGAACCACATGTGATCATACACTGTTTACAACAGTCGAACCACATGTGATCATACCATGTGTACAACAATCGAACCACATGTGATCATACCCCGTTTACAACAATGGAACTACATGTGATCATACCCTGTTTACAACAGTCGAACTACATGTGATCATACCCTGTTTACAACAGTCGAACTACATGTGATCATACCCTGTTTACAACAGTCGAAACTACATGTGATCTTACCCGGTTTACAACAGTCGAACTACATGTGATCATATACTGTTTACAATAGTCTAACCACATGTGATCATACCATGTTTACAACAATCGAACCACATGTGATCATACCCTGTTTACAACAGTGGAACTACATGTGATCATACCCTGTTTACAACAGTGGAACTACATGTGATCATACCCTGTTTACAACAGTCGAACTACATGTGATCATACCCTGTTTACAACAGTCGAAACTACATGTGATCTTACCCGGTTTACAACAGTCGAACTACATGTGATCATATACTGTTTACAACAGTCTAACCACATGTGATCATACCATGTTTACAACAATCGAACCACATGTGATCATACCCTGTTTACAACAGTGGAACTACATGTGATCATACCCTGTTTACAACAGTGGAACTGCATGTGATCATACCCGGTTTACAACAGTCGAACTACATGTGATCATACCCTGTTTACAACAGTCGAACTACATGTGATCATACCCTGTTTAAAACAGTCGAACTACATGTGATCTTACCCGGTTTACAACTGTCGAACTACATGTGATCATACACTGTTTACAACAGTCGAACCACATGCGACCATACCATGTTTACAACAATCGAACCACATGTGATCATACCCTGTTTACAACAATGGAACTACATGTGATCATACCCTGTTTACAACAGTCGAACTACATGTGATCATACACTGTTTACAACAGTCAAACCACATGTGATCATACCATGTTTACAACAATCGAACCACATGTGATCATACCCTGTTTACAACAATGGAACTGCATGTGATCATACCTTGTTTACAACAGTGGAACTATATGTGATCATACCCTGTTTACAACAGTCGAACCACATGTGATCATACCATGTTTACAACAATGGAACTACATGTGATCATACCCTGTTTACAACAGTCGAACTACATGTGATCATACCCTGTTTACAACAGTCGAACCACATGTGATCATACCATGTTTACAACAATCGAACCACATGTGATCATACCCTGTTTACAACAGTGGAACAACATGTGACCACACCCTGTTTACAACAGTCGAACTACATGTGATCATACCCTGTTTACAACAGTCGAACCACATGTGATCATACCATGTTTACAACAATGGAACTACATGTGATCATACCCTGTTTACAACAGTCAAACTACATGTGACCATACCCTGTTTACAACAGTCGAACTACATGTGATCATACCCTGTTTACAACAGTCGAACTACATGTGATCATACCCTGTTTACAACAGTCGAACTACATGTGATCATACCCTCTTTACAACAGTCGAACTACATGTGATCTTACTCGGTTTACAACAGTCGAACTACATGTGATCATACACTGTTTACAACAGTCGAACCACATGTGATCATACCATGTTTACAACAATCGAACCACATGTGATCATACCCTGTTTACAACAATGGAACTACATGTGATCATACCCTGTTTACAACAGTCGAACTACATGTGATCATACCCTGTTTACAACAGTCGAACTACATGTGATCATACCCTGTTTACAACAGTCGAAACTACATGTGATCTTACCCGGTTTACAACAGTCGAACTACATGTGATCATATACTGTTTACAACAGTCGAACCACATGTGATCATACCATGTTTACAACAATCGAACCACATGTGATCATACCTTGTTTACAACAGTGGAACTACATGTGATCATACCCTGTTTACAACAGTGGAACTGCATGTGATCATACCCGGTTTACAACAGTCGAACTACATGTGATCATACCCTGTTTACAACAGTCGAACTACATGTGATCATACCCTGTTTACAACAGTCGAACTACATGTGATCATACCCTGTTTAAAACAGTCGAACTACATGTGATCTTACCCGGTTTACAACTGTCGAACTACATGTGATCATACACTGTTTACAACAGTCGAACCACATGCGATCATACCATGTTTACAACAATCGAACCACATGTGATCATACCCTGTTTACAACAATGGAACTACATGTGATCATACCCTGTTTACAACAGTCGAACTACATGTGATCATACACTGTTTACAACAGTCGAACCACATGTGATCATACCATGTTTACAACAATCGAACCACATGTGATCATACCCTGTTTACAACAATGGAACTGCATGTGATCATACCTTGTTTACAACAGTGGAACTATATGTGATCATACCCTGTTTACAACAGTCGAACCACATGTGATCATACCATGTTTACAACAATGGAACTACATGTGATCATACCCTGTTTACAACAGTCGAACTACATGTGATCATACCCTGTTTACAACAGTCGAACTACATGTGATCATACCCTGTTTACAACAGTCGAACTACATGTGACCATATCCTGTTTACAACAGTCGAACTACATCTGATCATACCCTGTTTACAACAGTCGAACTACATGTGATCATACCCTGTTTACAACAGTCGAACTTCATGTGATCATACCCTGTTTACAACAGTCGAACTACATGTGACCATACCCTGTTTACAACAGTGGATCTGCATGTGACCATACCCTGTTTACAACAGTGGAACTACATGTGACCATACCCTGTTTACAACAGTCGAACTACATGTGATCATACCCTGTTTACAACAGTCGAACTACATGTGATCATACCCTGTTTACAACAGTGGAACTACATGTGATCATACCCTGTTTACAACAGTCGAACTACATGTAACCATACCCTGTTTACAACAGTCGAACTACATAAAATCGGTCGAAATGAGGATGAGCTTTGTGGCTAATGTAACAAGTTGAAAATATGATTAATATGTATGTAAAATGTGAGACTTTTCTAAATATAACGGTCAACTACTTAATATCATATTCCAGTTGGCTCCAATCAGTCTTATCAATAACATAGTATTTACAATAGTAATACTGATTGGATACGCTGGCAGCCATTCACATGTAAACGTATATTTTGTTGATTTTATATGCACTTGTGTCAGGTTCTGTAATTTGAAGAGGCGCAATATGTTTATGTACCATAAGGAATTGTATAAATGGAGTCGTGTTTTCGTTTACTTTTGCTCCAAGACTAGGAATGATTTTCATACTACAGGTATTATGGACTTTATTCGAACTTAACTAGGAAAAGTACAGCACTTATTTGTTGATCGCAATGTCAATGGGTTAACCTATACTAAAACCCAAACTGACCAACCAATTTTAGGGACTGTGATCGACTTGAACTCTTTAACATCTCGGAAAAGTCTGCAGATTCGTGCACTTGAGTGGAAATTGACACGAGTGCAAGGAGCAGGGTTAGAGTTACAGATCCTGGCACATTGGGCTACCGTAAATGCACGAATTTCCTCGATGGACGCATCCTCAATGAAGGTGTCTTCTTTCAGTAACTGGAAAGCTGAGGAAAATAAAGATAATTTTTTAGAAACATTGACAAATATTGGCTTAGCAATAACCAAAATAAATGGAGCCAAATACATTGACTTATTTGAGCATATCTTGTGGTTGAGCAGAAAACAATAACTTCCAAGTTTGTATACAGGCATAAAAGTTAAGATATTTCCACGTATTCCGCATCGTCCGAAGGCACTATTAGATGCCTACTCATTGATGGAGTCCGAACGCACTATTAGATTCCTACTCACTGATGGAGTCCGGACGCACTATTAGATTCCTACTCATTGATGGAGTCCGAACGCACTATTAGATTCCTACTCACTGATGGAGTCCGGACGCACTATTAGATGCCTACTCATTGATGGAGTCCGAACGCACTATTAGATTCCTACTCACTGATGGAGTCCGGACGCACTATTAGATTCCTACTCATTGATGGAGTCCGAACGCACTATTAGATTCCTACTCACTGATGGAGTCCGAACGCACTATTCGATTCCTACTCACTGATGGAGTCCGAACACACTATTAGATTCCTACTCACTGATGGAGTCCGAACGCACTATTAGATTCCTACTCACTGATGGAGTCCGAACACACTATTAGATTCCTACTCACTGATGGAGTCCGAACACACTATTAGATTCCTACTCACTGATGGAGTCCGAACGCACTATTAGATTCCTACTCACTGATGGAGTCCGAACGCACTATTAGATTCCTACTCACTGATGGAGTCCGAACGCACTATTAGATTCCTCCTCACTGATGGAGTCCAAACACACTATTAGATTCCTACTCACTGATGGAGTCCGAACGCACTATTAGATTCCTACTCACTGATGGAGTCCGGACGCACTATTAGATTCCTACTCACTGATGGAGTCCGAACGCACTATTAGATTCCTACTCACTGATGGAGTCCGAACGCACTATTAGATTCCTACTCACTGATGGAGTCCGAACGCACTATTAGATTCCTACTCACTGATGGAGTCCGAACGCACTATTAGATTCCTACTCACTGATGGAAACTGTCAAATTTCTGAGTGTGTGGAAAAGTGTCAGGTCATTTTTTCAACGGACAAAGAGTCCATTAAACCTGTCAGCGCCGATACGTGAACAATTGTGAGAATGGCGTATAATCAATCAATTCAATTTAGATTGGATGGCATACCCGTTGGTGTCTGAATCTGCACCATTACAAAAATAGTTTGCACATTGTTCATCTAAAGAAAATGTACAGTCGAATTTCCTCTGAAGACGATGTTTTAATAACGATTTCCAGTCTGATAAGATAAACCATCGTTTCTGCAAACACGGTGATCCCGTATAAACTTAACATCATGAGCAATGTCTCCGTTCGTGAAAACAGACATGGATTTAGAAGTAAACTTACCCCTCATGTGACTTCGTTGGAGTTTGCGAATGTTACTTTTAGCGGGAATCTTTTCTGCAACAGAGACATTCATATTTATTGCAATCAGTAGTGTGATCAGTAATGACATTTGTATGACAAATTCTGCCACCCCTAAGTTCATATCGTCTTTTGAGAACTACACCAGAGAATTTCACAAGATTAAGAGCAAGAGACCGACGGTACCACTTATCTTTACAGAATCCGGACTACCCCCAAATCACTCCTTCTCTTTGAAGAACTTTTACGCCATCCTTAGAAAAAGGCCAACAAGCCTTTGATCGAACCAGGTTTATTAAAAACCTTAATTTAAATATATTTCTTGTTTATTGATGCTTCCAATGTACAGCTTAAACTCTGTATCTATATGCAATACTTTGGTTGGATTATTAAAGTAGACAGTTTACAGACATTCTTAATCCTTTCGTAAAAATACCTATCTTGTGAAAGACGACATATGCCTGGTGATCTGACCTGGTGAAAAGTATTTCGACAATATTATGTCAAGTCGAATACACACTCGCCGCCGTAGACTTTCTGATGTTTGTGAAGGTCGTGGGTTTCCTCCGGGCATAGAGCCCGGTTTCCTCCCACAATAAAACTGGCAACGCCGCCATATAGGTGAAATAATCGGCGTAAAACACCAAACAATCAATCAATCCATCAATCAATCAATCAATCAATCAATCAATCTGATGTTTGTGAAAACATTTGCGAGCAAGTAAAGCCATTACAATTAAAAATGGGGAGCTTTATGGATAACCGGTTTATGGTTAAAATGCAGAAATGGTGGTGCAATCAAAACTGTGGAGTCGCAAATGTTCGATTGTTGTTACTTGGTATAATGCTGTATTTCGTTTTTATTTTATTTCTCTTTTTTATAATGGACGGATCGTTTGTAATAAAAGTATCAATAAGAGCATACCTAGCATCGAAGCCGCAACACAACCCATGTATACATGGACCAGGAACCCATTACCCTCAGAGTTATTTCCACTCGTTTCGGGTCTTTTGCTTTAGTTTAAAAAGGGATAAATCTGTAATTCTCGGATAAATTCCGTTAAATAATTCTTAACGTTAGCTTGTGATTGTGGGTACCTAATAAGTTTGTATTTATAATACAAAGTGATGCCAAAATTTTCCAGTTTCAAAGTTCCAAGTTCTTAATTTATTCCTCTTGGGAAAATATAACTAAAAAACTTTAACCTTTGAGGAAATATATAATATGCTGGTCTGGCTCTGCATAGCTCAAATAGCATGTGTCGTCCGAAAGACCGACGCCAGGTCACTTTTACAAACATATACTGTATATTCAATGAAGTACGAAATTAACACAAAAGCCACGGTGCCTATAAACAGTTGGGATATTCCTGCCACTTTCTATATCGTTGATTAAAAGACAGGGGTTCCAATCGACATTTCCAAGCATTAGCCAGACTTAGACATTTTTAAGACAGTTTTTGGTGTTGACATATCGGAGTGTGTCACTATGAGCATGCGCAAAACTGTGAACTTTCGTTTTAGCCAATGTTTATCATTTTCCGGTCGTGTTCGGGATTTTCCACGGAATGTAATCCGAATAAGCCTGCAAAGCCTCTGGAATACCAAGCACACGTGTTGATATCCTAAGCAGCTATGTACATCGAGTTATTGACAAATATTTGCCAAAGGTGCGTATTATACTTGCGTATAACAGGCAGAAAAAAACACAATGCAGTTTCACTCCTAGTGGCGTGCCAGTCGAAAGAATATAGTGACGAAATTCCCTTCCGATAAACTGATCGCGTCGACCAGAGCGGGCTTAAAGACTGATCAGTCGGTAATCGTTTGGCTGAACAATAAACCAGTCTCAGTCGACATGAACGCTCTAAAGATTCAATCGCAGACAATCTTAACTCGACCTGAACCGGGCTTTAGTTTTATGGACAGTCTCCATCTTAGAAAAACGTCGAGACTGTGGTTGGAACCGATTGACTGCAAATAAAGAAAATTCCCATATTAAAGTATTTGTCTAAATTAACCCTTTTGCAGCCAATAACTATATAATATTTATGAAAAGAGTGTTTTGTAGTTTGAGAAAATTAACGATAAACAAATTAGAGAACAACCAAACAAGAAAGACAAATATAACCATGAAACACGATTTTTACACTCAAGCCAACGAATATCGCGCACCGAATGATGCAGTTAGCCGACTCGAAATCGGTCGAACGACTCAAGTATCTTACTTTATCAAGCTATCATATATAGCCTAAATATATGAGCGAAACAATCTCAAAACAAGTTTAGAAATCATATTTAGCGATGGGAGAATACTTTACCGTTTTTTGTGGGCCTTAACTTTCATTTTGTTTTTAGCGCTTTTGCTTAACCGCACCATGCTCGATTGAGAGCGCTGCGCCACCTACTCAGGTCAGGGAGTTACTTCCTTTTAGTTATGACAACTCGCTAAAGAAAACGCGACATCCAATTTGACCGTTACAGTGCGAGAGCAGTACCAAACGAAACATGATATACAATGAGAAACTTCCAAAGGAAACAAATTCCAATAATGAAGAATGCAGCAGAGGTCTAAGGTCAGAGTTTGATCATTCGTTTTTTCCCCGGAATAGTAGCTAGAAAAACGGAATAGAGGAATCCCCATATAGACTCCGCTTAGCGGCAAACATACGTCATTCCCCGCATGGCTGCACTGTTGACAAATCATCTTTGTTAAAGTGTTCTTAAAAAATTCGCTGATTTCTTTTGAACCAGTTATCTTTGACTTCTAATATTTGACAGAACGACAAACGGTATGTTTATAGTCAATTGTGGAGCTCCTTTACAGCCAATGCTATGAATAGTTTTCGTGTCATGTACAATAATTCCTTCCGCTGGCTGATAAACTACCGCAGCGGATGTAGTGCCAGCACTATGTTTGCCATGAACAATATAGCCTCATTTGGTGAGGTCATTCGTAAATCAGTTTATTCTTTCATGAGAAGGCTTGACTCCAGCAGTAATGCACTGTTGGGTTTGCTGTTACAATCTGATGTTTTTATTTATTCTCCTTTGGTCAGACGATGGAGACATCTCTTGCACTAATGATATAACTATGCTCTTATACATGTAACTTTTTTTTTTTCCTTTGTTTTTTTTCTCTGTATATTGATATGGACGTAATTGTCTGCAATAAAGAGTATAATAATAATAATTGTTATTGTTAAGTGCTTAATGTTGTCCCATACTGCTTATTTTTTCATATTTAACGCCAATAAGTTCCGCTTCGAAAATGTTTCGCGAACCGGTTTCCACGAAAGGCATTTGACCAATAGACGTGTTCATGTCGGTGTGGAAGACATCTTCAGTATAATTTTTAGGGGCGCGTTAAGGCCTACAGATTTGTTCTTTTTTACATCCATATTTTGTTATTTTTTATATAGGCCTACACTGGCTACATATTTTAAACATCAATTGGTTTAATAAAAGAGTATAAAAGTAAACAGTCTATTACAACTTTTAATGGACTTGATATATCTTACAAAAACTGAAGCTGGTATACAATCATCGTCGTAACCCGATTAAAACTTACGCTCACGCTCACTTTACCCGTGGGACAAGTGGAACCAAATCCGTCGTTTCTAATTCAGTATGCATGTAGACTTTGATTCGTTTACCAATCAGAACCAGTGTTACGTAAGCATCCAGGCAGTACTTCAAGTCGATATACTTGTCTCCAAAAACTGAAGAGTTTCAACGTTTAGAAGAGAACTTTTGATTGGTCCGACAGTAAATTAGCATTTCCCGAAAACGAGGCTTTCAATCGCAGTTTGACCAGTGTACTCGCCGCTAGACGAAGCATATAGTATGGTGTCGTCTGACTCCACTGGTAGCTACATGTATGTAGGTCGCAGCATGTGTAAATGTTTGTTGGTGTAGAAAACTATGTTCACGGTTCAAACCCGATATGTCTTTGATTCTTGTAGATTAAATATCTATATAAATCTCTAGCAAAATTAAAAACACCTCTGATGCGGCAGTCGGAACTCCCTTCGGCTATCCTCGCTCGCTACCGGACGGCTTTGACACGCCTCGGGCAGTCTGCGCTTTTTATACGGTAAATCACCGTATTTTTGAGCTGAATAAAAATGGCGTCTAAAGTAAATATCAAAATGTTTCACTGCAGACGAAAAAAGAAAATAAAAATAATTATAAATTTATTAAATCCTAATATCATTTAGAAAGATATTTGTTTATATATTTTATTTAGCCCGGAAACCACATATTGTAGACAGACGCAGTATCGGTACATATCAGGAATCCTCCAATGCCTCAATTATATAACTGATCGAGGCTGAAAGTTAACAAACCGAGTGTTCTAGTCCCTTAAATTATCACGGGGACCTTTTGTGGGGTCCTCAAGAAGATTTGGAAACTGTACGCTTCACGGCTGCCTATTTGGTTGTCATATTCAAAATGACCTGCAGTCTATCAGAGGGTATTTCACGCACGTAAATCCCCGAAGTTTCAGAGTGCTGCTGCGGTACCACTCTCAGCCTCTGTCTCAATTTTCAGCCTCTATCAGTTATATAATTGGAGCATTGGAAGATTCCTGATATGTACCGAAACTGCCTCTGTCTACAACATGTGGTTTACCGGACTAAATAAAATATATACACAAATATCTTTCTAAGTGATATTAGCATTTAATAAATTTATAGTTATTTTTATTTTCTATTTTCGCCTGTAGTAAAAACATTTTGAAATTTACTTTCGACGCCATTTTTATTCAGCCCAAAAATACGGTGATTCACCGTATAAAAAGCGCAGACTGTCCGAGGCGTGTCAAAGCAGACCGGTAGCGAGCGAAGATAGCCGAAGGATGTTCCGAGTGCTGCGGTACACGAGGATTCTAGGGGAGATAATTCTTTCGGATTTTAACTTGCGACCCGCTGCATAAGTTGTGTCAGCAAACTACTGTTTAGTGCAGGACAACAAAAGCAGCTATTGAGATATGAACAGCTTTGAAGCAAAATACAATAAATTAGGTACATTTCCACCGTATAAATAGAAATATATTTAATATAAACGCCTTATTTGTGTGACGGCCGAGCTACAAGCAAACGTTAGAGCTATGTGTGAGTAAGCAAAAGACAGACGTGAAGTCAAATCGCCTACACTTACCGATGTAAGAGAGGGTTGTAATTCTTTAGAAATATGAATGACAATCAGATGGCAATGAGGAGATTATTAAAACTGTTTTATCTGTTATTGGTTTGGCGATTTCGACTGCTGAACGATACCGAAACTAAACTGTTGGAATAGCCATATATCGTAGCGCAAAGGATTGTGGGTAACCTAAAATGCTATAAATAGGAGGGTTCCAGCGACCAGAGCAGACTTGGAACTAGAAGGTGATTGATCAGAGACGGACAACACTAAAAGATTCGGAGCGGCAGCCATCTTGAAAGAGAACCGGTTTGCTTTCTGTATTATCAGACATTGAGCTGTCTTTGTTTACACATAGTATACATGTTACGATGTACATACAACTGTAGTATATAGACAATTAGTGGTACTAGCAGTGGTAGGTGCACTTTTCAGCACTACTAATAAGGGCTCCTTTTTTCTATTTAGTTCCCTGCGTCGCCCCAGGGATTACCCTAACTTAGCATATGTATAACTGTCCACTAGACTAACCATATATTCCCATCTTTTCACTTTTATAATATATATAGCTGTTGGTAATTGCATAGATGGTCCGCCATGCCGGGCGGATCATCGGTTCACTCGGTTGGATCTTCTGGCTCAGAAGACTCCGACATGGAAGTTTCCATTGCACCCTCCTCACAGCCTTATAGGAAAAGGCGCATGGTCGATGACTCTCAAACCCAAAGCGAATCTCCCTC
This sequence comes from Lepidochitona cinerea, assembly GCA_963971465.1. Taxonomy (NCBI): domain Eukaryota; kingdom Metazoa; phylum Mollusca; class Polyplacophora; order Chitonida; family Tonicellidae; genus Lepidochitona; species Lepidochitona cinerea. The sequence continues at coordinate 27,079,417 of OZ020563.1, read as the reverse complement.
TAAAACTGGGAAGAAGGTAAAATCGGAATCTGCTGACAGTGATGAATTTGTTGTAATGAAGGAAAGAAAACTCTTGCGTATGGATTTACAACTTCTTGGTTTATTTGGGAACACGATAAAGGAAAAGCAGTAGCCATATTAGATTCAGTTGAATTCCATAGACTTGTTAACAACCTGCTTTCAGATGAATCAACCTACAAGATACTAAGCAAAGATCCAACTAGCCGCCTAGACAGACAACTCAGAGTCATCCTAAACGATCTTAAAACCAGTGGAGAATTGAACCAAGAAGAATTCAGGAAACTCATTGTTCAGAACCCCAGACCTCCTTATGCACGGGCAACTATTAAAATCCACAAAAATCCAGTCAAAGTAAGGTTACTCATTTGTTCCATTGATAGTGTATTCTACAACACCGCCCGTTTCCTGTCCAAGATATTCTCACCATGGGGTAAAAATGCTGAATCATACATTAAAGACTCATCAGAATTCTGCAAAAAATTAATAGACTTTAGATCACCATGTAAAATGGTTAGTTATGATATTGTGGATCTGTTCACCAACATCCCTACAGTTGATGCCATCAATCTAATTAGAGATAAACTAACTGCATCAACGCCACTTTCAACAAAGCTAACCAATGAGAGCCTTATTAGATTATTAGAGAAATGTTTAACTTCAACTTACTTCACGTGGGGTGATGACGTGTTCGAGCAAATCCATGGACTGCCAATGGGTTCCCCACTATCGCCAATTATCTCAGAAATTTATATTAAAGAATTTGAAAACCAGGCTTTATCCAGCTCACCCATGAAACCTCTATTTTGGATGAGAAAAGTTGACGACACGTTTGTTATCTTAAATGAAACATCCAATCCTCAAGATCTCCTACAACACCTCAACCAACAAAACTTGCGCATACAATTCACCATGGAAGAAGAAAAGGAACAGAAACTGCCATTTCTAGATGTTCTCGTATGTCGTAAAGCAGACAACCTCACAACCGAAGTCTACAGGAAACCAACACATTCCGATCAATATTTAAATTTCAACTCCAACCATCCAACCAAGACTAAGACAGGCATTATCACCACCCTAGCTAAACGAGCCATTGAAATTTGCAGTACCAACCCCAAAACCGAACTAGAACATCTCAAGACAGTATTTGTTACCTTCAATGATTACCCTGAGAAAGTCGTCAGTCAAGCTTTACACAGTGCAACAAAAAACAGGAAGCATCCCAATACCAAGTTAGATGAACCGAACATTAGAATATCAATACCATACATAGGCAAGACCTCCTACCAAATATCCAGACTCCTACGACAAGCCGGTATCAAAACCAGCTTCTCCACTTCACCAAAGTTAAAAAACATTCTTAATGCTACTGGGAAAAATCCAATGACCACGCCACAACCACCTAAAGGTTCTGTGTACAAAATTAACTGTAATTGCGGGAACCTATACATAGGAGAAACATCCAGGCCCATCAACATACGAGTAAAAGAACATCAAACATCTGTGTTAAAATTAGATGGCAAATCAGCCATCTCAGACCATATCCAGGCAAACCCCACACACAATATTCAATGGGACAAAACACAAATATTAGAAACTAACCAAAGCTGCTGGAAGAAAAGAAAGCTACTTGAAGCCATTCACATAAAGAGGATTAAGCCAATAATGAACAGAGACCAAGGTCTGTTTATCCCTAACATTTATGATTTATTAATCTTAAGAGAACCCCACAGAGTTTAAACCCTTTTCCACATTTATGTGCTTTATTGTTTTAAGAGCTTGTTGTTATATCCTTTATCCTTTGTTATATCCTTTGTTATAGTTTAGTATAAATAATCAGCCTGCATATTTGTTACTCATTCACTTGATAACGGTGTTAGGAGCTACACCGAAACGTCGTGTTCCCAAATAAACCAAGAAGTTGACATTGAGTCTTACTTTCCGAGCCCAACTGGTGATTTGACGTCAAGACCTACAGAAGGACACCCTCCTCGGGAAGTCAGAAGCGCCACAGCCAGTAGTGACCTAGGGCGTGGTGATCAGGAGCGAGGGGCTGGGCCGTCCGTTCAAGAGCTTCAGAGGGAAATTGAGGGCCTACGTAATATGGTCCAGTCCAGCATGTCAATAATCATGGGACAGGTGTCTAAGCTTGCTGAGAACCAGAAGTGTGGACAAGAAGCGGCTGGGGGTATCAAATTTCAACCTACGCCAAACTCACGAGGTGCCGGTGGCGGAAGGGCGAACAACGACAGCATGGCCGGTCATTTGTCAATAGAGAGCAGTCGACCAGGTGTATCAATATTGGGCCAACCACTGAGGGTGTCGACTCCGGAACGAGAGCTGAGTGGGGGACATATAAAAGTAAAGGCCGACACGTATGACGGCAGGTCGCCTTGGAGAGATTATTTGGCACATTTTAGTCATTTTGCGGCTATCAACGGATGGACCTATCAACAAAAAGGGCAGTATTTGGCTGTATCACTGAGGGGACAAGCCCAGCAAGTACTGACGAGTCTCCGCTTAAAACCAGGAAATACTGATTTCGAGGAACTTATTGAGGCGCTCGAGAAGAGGTTCGCGCCTCCTAACCAGACTGATGTATATAAAGCCCAACTCAAGGCCAGAAGGAGAGAAAGAGATGAGGATTTGCCAAGCCTTGCACAGACACTTATAAGGTTGGCACAGCAAGCATATCCGGATGCAGGGAGCGATCTGCAAAACACAATAGCTAAGGACCAGTTTCTAGAGGCTCTTGGGGATGAACTGAAACTTCAAGTATGGCAAACCAGACCTAGGACATTAGATGCTGCAGTTCACTCAGCTGTTGAGTTTGAGGCATTTCAAGTTTCACAAAGACGAAAATGGCCGACTGTGAAATCTACAGCACCGCAAATAGAGGAAGGTGTGAAAGATTCCGCCGATTGTGACCATAAACAGCCTACTTTGAAAAAGGAGGAAGTAGTGGAACTGGTTGAGGAAATCTTAAAGCTCAAGTATCCGTGGCCTCGACAACAGGCAGGGGGTCAACAGTACAGGAATACACGACCAGAATGGGGGCGTGGTAGTCGTCAGCGTCAAGTCACTGGGAGTAGGGAATGCTGGTTATGTGGAGAACTCGGGCATTTGAGAGCCTCGTGTCCGAAACTGGGAGAGTTAGATAATTCGGTCAACTCGACCAAATCGAAGGTGCCACCGTCAGCCAAGATGTCGGGGGAAACCGGTGTGTATATCAGGGCGACTATCCAGCAAGTTAAAATGTGGTGTTGTGTAGACACCGGGGCGTCCATTTCAATTCTCAGCAACAAAATATTTAAGCAATTGGACTCTAATCTGAAGAACAACCTACGAAAGGCGCCTTTTGCCAGTATCAAGGTGGCGAATGGGGACACCATGCCTATTTTGGGAATTTCACAAATTAAGATTACCATTGACGGAACAATCAAGACGCATGAGATGGTAATTGCGGAACTGTCAGCGGATTGTCTGTTGGGGATGGATTTTATGACAGAACACTTTGACGAGTACGACTTCAAGGAGCACAGGATCAAATTTAATGGCCGGTATATCCAGTGTGAAGTGGTAGGTGCTGGTGAATGTTACAGAGTATTGGTTACAGACACGTTTACGATACCGGCTGGTACGGAGGTGCGCACGACTGGAAGTGTGAAGCGCGGACTACCGGGTGAGATTAGAATGGTAGAGGGCTGTAGTGACTTCACACAGAGAACAGGGGCTCTTGTGGCTAGGGGTTTAGCTGAAGTAGACCATAAGCAGGAGATTAACATACGTTTGTTGAACTTGTCAACTCAACCAATTGTTGTTCGGGCCGGGACCGTGTGTGGGAGCATGGAGGAGGTGGAAGTTGTGAGCAAAGAGGAACAGGCCAGGCCAGAGGGAATGGCAAATGAATGCATAGATCAGACAACCACCCCGTCCAAGGGATGTCCGGTCCACCTAAAAAATCTAGTGAAGAAAACTGCTGAAAACTTGTCAACTCGCCAATCCCAAGTAGTGGAGGATTTGGTGACACGATATGGGGAATTGTTTTCCAAGGATGACAAGGACATGGGACTTACACATTTGGCCAGACACCACATTAAACGGGAGATGCCCCACCCATAAGACTTCCTCCCAGACGACCCCCATTGCATGCCAGAGATATTGTGGTTGAGCAGGTAAAAGACATGTTAAACCGTGGAGTTATAGAGCATTCCAACAGTCCTTGGTCAGCACCAGTCGTCCTTTTGAAAAAGAAGGATGGGAAGATGCGGTTTTGCGACGACTATCGGGCCCTAAATAAGGTTACGGAGACCTGAAATTGAAACCAACCAAGTGTGTAATTGGAGCAACAAAGGTTCTCTACCAAGGGCACATTATCAGTGCAAACGGGATTGGCACTGATCCCGAAAAAGTTAAGGCTGTGAAAACTTGGCCAACTCCAATCTCTCAGACAGAGTTGCGCAGCTTTCTTGGTTTCTGTAGTTACTACAGGCGGTTTGTGAGAGACTTTGCAACCATAGCGGCACCCCTACACAAACTGACGGAAAAGAAGTCAGTCTTTTTGTGGGATGAGGAAGCTCAATATGCCTTCGATACCCTCAAGGACCGATTGACGACAGCACCTATGTTGTCGATGCCCGATTTCGGCAAGTCTTTTATTTTAGATACTGATGCGAGTAATAGCGGAATCGGAGCAGTTCTTTCACAAGTCGTGGATGGAGATGAAAGGGTAATAGCATACGCTAGTCGTACCTTATTTCGGAGCGCGCCTATTGTGTGACAAGACGGGAGCTTTTGGCAGTAGTGTATTTCGTGAAGTCTTTTCGTCATTACTTGTTTGGCCGGAAATTTCTTCTTCGAACTGATCATGGGTCCTTAAGGTGGCTCATGAGATTTAAAGAGCCAGAAGGGCAACTTGCAAGGTGGATTCAAGTCCTTGGTTTGTACGACTTTGATGTTGAGCACCGACCTGGTCGGAAGCATGGGAATGCGGATGCCTTGAGTCGCATCCCTCGTCGGCAGTGCGGGCGCAGCAGTGCAGATGAAGCAGAAGCAATTGTTCGTACCATCGAAATAATACAACCAATGGCTGAATTCGCAGAGGAGCAGTCCGGAGATTTGGACATTAAACCAGTCATCGAGTGGGTGACCGAGGGGAAACGACCGTCGCGAGAGGAGGTATCGCGTTACGGCTTTGTCACCAAAGCTCTCTTGGGAAGCTTTGATCTTTTGGAGATGAGTGGATCACTGCTGGTCCGGCGTTGGTTGGACCCTCGTGGAACTACGATACGGAAGCTACTGGTGGTTCCACGGCCGCTACGTAGGAGAGTTATGAAGGGGGCCCACGACAGTCCGACTGGGGGACACCTCGGAGTGAAGAAAACTTTGGCAAAAGTTAGACAGGCTTATATGTGGCCTGGGTTACAGCGGGATGTGCGTCACTGGTGCAAAACGTGTGACGTCTGTAATCGGAGAAAAATGGCAGGAAGAAAGGCGAGAGGGGAGCATCAAGGTACAACTACGGGATGTTCTGGAGAAAGGGTGGCCGTAGATAGTCTACGACCCTTGCCAAAGACCAGACAGGGCAATCAGTATATTTTGGTGATTGGAGATTGCTTTACAAAATGGGTGGAGGCGGTGGCAATGCCTAATCAGGAGGCGATCACAGTGGCCCAGGCTGTTGTGGATCATTATATCACAAAGTTCGGTGTACCAATGGCAATTCACTTCGACCAGGGACGACAATTCGAGGGGCGTGTCTTCCGTGGTATGTGTGATGTCATGGGGATGAAAAAGACTCGCACGACTCCATATCATCTGCAAGCTAATGGCATGATTGAACGGTTCAATCGTACATTGGCGCAAATGCTGCACGCAAGCGTAGACCGGAATCCAGATGATTGGGATCGTCATATTTCACTAGCGGTGTTGGCATATCGTTCAACGTGTCACGAATCCACTGGTTATTCTCCAAATATGATGGTATTTGGGAGAGAGATCGCACTTCCTTCCCACCTTGTGCTCGGAGCTCCACCGAGACAGCGCCAGGAAGCATCAGAATGGGTTGAAGACCTTCGAAACGAACTATCGGATGTGCACGTGCAAGCTCGGGAGATAGCAGAGAAAAACTTGCTTCGTCAAAAGCGTATCTATGACACAAAGGCATTTCCACGTAAATTCCAACAAGGAGACAAGGTTTACTTGTATGTTTCTGCAACGAAGAGGAACGAAATTCGCAAGCTTCGAGATCGTTGGGCTGGGTCGTTTGTGGTAAAGGAGGCCCTGACTGACGTGACATATCGCATATCAGATGACAACGGAAAGTTAAGGGTTGTTCACCACGACTTACTGAAACCCTTTCATGAGAGAGACGTAACCCAGTCAAGCGAAGGGTCGAGTGACAGTGATGGAAATGATGAGGGAGATCTCTCGGACCGGACTTCAAAGCGATGTGTTTTCCCGTATCCAATGAACCATTCATTGGTCAATGAGTCGCCTCCCTTCGAGGGAAATCACAAGACACAAGAACGGGAAGGATCTACCGACAATGAAGAGTTGGTACTGGGCGAAGAAGGTCCCGATCTACAACGAAGAACAACCCCACCTGCAACACGAAGTCGCAAAATCAGGCGTCCAGCTAGGTTTAGGGATTATGCTATGGCAGTGAGGGGTTCAAACACATGCAACCATCTTCTAGTTAGTACACATCATAACACTGCAAATGCATCGGACCTTAGGGCGGACGTCCATTGAAATATTTAAATGCCAGGCAATGTCAGGTCTCTGCATGCCTCACAATCGCTCTGTTTTGTCTTTGCAGGATACCAGGATGAGTGGTCACCGTGAGCGGGATGGAAAAGAAGAGTCACGCAGTAGAAGCAGAAGTCGAGACAGGCGAGATGAGGGTGAGACGCACAGTAGGCGAACAGAAGAGAGATCACTCTGTCCCTACTGCAACAAAGATTATAGTAGTCGGAAACATATGAGAAATCATATAAGAACCGGGCACAACTGGGAAGCGGGGCGTCCAATGCCGGAAGCAAGACGAAAAGGCACTGCAATCCAGCCTTTACCTAAGAGTGTGTGGCACTCAAAGGCACTGAGTCCAGTTTGTAGAACGATCACGCTAGTTAAAGTCGTGCCAGGAAAAGATAAGGATCCCCCCCACATTGAGTATGACAGAAGAAGAATCCTGTCTTCGAGACAATCTGGATGAAGTCACCCGCCATGTGGCGAAGTAGAGATTTTGCAAGGGTTGGATCCTGATGGAAATCCCCCAGAGCCTGAGAAACTGAACGTGGTTCCTGTGGCAGTTTTGGCGGCGGAACAGGGTTGTCAAACAGAGGAGTTCCCGTCCGAGGACCAGAGGGAAGAACTTCCAACCAACGATAAAACTACCCAGGCAGCTTTCCAACCCAGGGTTACAGTAAATCGGACGCGGCTATATGTGGACACAATAACCAGCAGACCTGGCATTGAGGTCCGCAAGGTGTATGACAAGTACGAGTGGCAGGGAACACAGTACTGCAGTTTCTTAAAGGATGATCGAAATCCTTTTCAATAAGTGACCTGAATTTCTGAAGTTACGCTTTGTTGATTCATTTGGTGATTAAGTCCTTCGCGGGTTAGCTGCCACGACGAGGGCGTCGTGATTATGAAGGGGAGGGCAGTGTGACGGCCGAGCTACAAGCAAACGTTAGAGCTATGTGTGAGTAAGCAAAAGACAGACGTGAAGTCAAATCGCCTACACTTACCGATGTAAGAGAGGGTTGTAATTCTTTAGAAATATGAATGACAATCAGATGGCAATGAGGAGATTATTAAAACTGTTTTATCTGTTATTGGTTTGGCGATTTCGACTGCTGAACGATACCGAAACTAAACTGTTGGAATAGCCATATATCGTAGCGCAAAGGACTGTGGGTAACCTAAAATGCTATTAATAGGAGGGTTCCAGCGACCAGAGCAGACTTGCGAACAGCTCCTAGAGAGAGAAGACGGTTTGTAAACAACTCGAAGCAGGTACAGGTCCAACAATCTTAAACAGTCCGTTTTAGGACTGAGGCTTACATTGGTCCGGATCGCACGGGCGTTACATTTGCTTAACACTTTTGATATATAATCCTTATAAAGATTCTCTTTAAAGGTGCAACTTACTTTTTAGTTCAGACTTCTAAATTCCCTGCACAACTCAATTTATTATACAACCTTCAAAACCAGAATTTGAATATTTGTATTCACCTTAAAATGACAACAGAAATTTGGATGACAAAAATTACTTACAGGCGAGTGAGTGATTTGTGTTTTACGTCCTTTTTAACAGTATTTCAGTCATATGAAGATGTCTCCTTGTGGCAGGGCAGATTTCCACTGCTCTTTTATTTGGTGCTGCCTAACCGAGACGACTTGCCGAAGACACCCAACAAGCCCCCTTATCCAGTCACATTATACTAACACCAGACCAACCAGTCGCTGCTCTAACTCCTATTGTTGAGCGCCAAGCGAGGCAGAAGCAGCTCCCACTGTTAAAGTCTTTGGTCTGACTCGACCCAGGCTTGAACCTGGATCTCCCAGCCCTGGGGGGTATTTCATAAACCACATATAGCCTACTAGGGGCAGATAGATAGTCGACTGAGCAGTAATGTTAAAGCATTGGATATAAGGATTCAGGAGAGAGTGCAGGAGTGGACACGGGTTCTGTTCTCGGATGGGAGCAGTTTCCTCATCTTCAGACACACTTATGAGACCACCTCAATCGGCAAATCAGACAGCGCCTTGAGCCTCTAGTCCTGGACTTGGAACTATGTCTCCTCGAGGAATGGGAACGCATGACCCCCATCGTCATCAGACGGTGTTGATGCTCACGGTGAACACACCGGCTACGGGTTTGACTTTGAGACGTGTGGTATGACATTGAAATATTGATTGTACTGATTTGATTGAAATGAATTTTGGTTCAAAGGTTGTGAAAAGATTTCTCACAAGAATAACACCAAACTTAAACTTCTGCATTGTATGATATAAATGCATGTTCGTGGCGAAAAGACGAAGTAATACACAAGTACCTTACATAAAATTTCTTGTAATATACATATTTGTACAAAATTAAATCATGTAGCTTATTCCATTAGAAGTCCAAACATATTCACATACTTGTGGCAAGTCTTGAATTATGAAATGCTATAAAAAGGTAATGGTTTGGTTTCTTGTTGGGTAATTATGAATCTAGGTTTGAGTCACAAAATTGGAACAAAAAGGTAAATATGGTTGATACGTGGCTTTGTCATGAAAGAAGCTTACTCACCGTATTTACAAACTTGGCCGTGCCTCGGCTCTGTGAAATCGCACGGGGACATGACCCATGTCCCTTCAGGCAAACACATGAACGCACACGAGTCCTTTTCATCAATATCCAAAAAAATACTCAAATAGTATTTCCAAATCCAACGGGGAGCTCTGAGTCCAAAATTGGTAAACGTAGCCGTTGAACCTGTAACAATACGGGGGTTATACTACTGTTATTTTTTTTTAAAGTTTTCAAAAATTACTGAATTGAAATTGATAAAAATGACAGACATTTTTTAGCAAGTCACTTGTGAAGTAATCTTACTACTCCAGTGAGAGGGGGGGGGGGGGGTAAATACACACAGATACAACCCTAGTCCGGGTTTCTGACTCCAAAATGACTATTTTTTTATATTGACGTTCGTATTTTGGAGTCGGAGCTCCTTGCTATCAAAAAGTCGGGGTAGACTACCCGTTTGGGAGAGGGCAGTTTGCGGTCGGATTTGGACAGTGAATAACAATATAATTAACTCCAATAGTGTCATTACGACATTCATGAATAAATCAGCCTTTTGTACATTGAATTTAACGTTTAAAACCCGAAAAAACCGCTAAACAGTGTTACGTCACCAATGGCGGAGAGTTTGAGACTACAGAAGAAGTTAATTCAGCGAAAGAACTATGCTTACTGGCCGATCCTGCCCGTCCATATTAGACACTGGTAGGTAGCGAAGTTATCTATGGAGGCGATTATGAGCATACAGACACGATTTGACCAGGTTATATTGTTATTTCATCGTCTAAATCGGACCACATACTGCACGCTTCTGAGCAGGCAGTCTACTCTGGCTTTTTTATTGCAATGAACCCTGACTCCAAAATACGGCCGTCAGTATAGAACAAATAGTAATTTTGGAGTCAGAAACCTGGACTAATACAATCCACCAAGATTGCGGCTCTACCCATCACTTTACCAGGAAATCCATAAATCCGTCCACCAACACCCCATCAGTCATTTCTTTGTATTTGTCGCGGATGGTACACAAACTAAAGCTATCAATCAAAGCACCTAATTGCAGCACGATGTCAATCTCAACCTCAGCAGTGCCAAGCTTTGATCAATTATAACTTCAGCAGTGCGGCTCTACTTGGTAATCAATTACAACCTCAGCAGTATGGAGCCAAGCTTTGATCAATTATAACTTCAGCAGTGCGGCTCTACTTGGTAATCAATTACAACCTCAGCAGTATGGAGCCAAGCTTTGATCAATTATAACTTCAGCATTGCGGCTCTACTTGGTAATCAATTACAATCTCAGCAGTGCGGCTCTACTTGGTAATCAATTACAACCTCAGCAGTGCGGCTCTACTTGGTAATCAATTACAACCTCAGCAGTGCGGCTCTACTTGGTAATCAATTACAACCTCAGCAGTATAGAGCCAATCATTAATCCATTACAACCTAAGCAATACAATATTAAAATAAAATATAATGTTAAACATCTAATGTGGTCTTCTCCGGTAAATAGCAAGAACATGTACCGTAAGTTGACCTGAATGGCCGTTCAAAGTGTTTATGCCAGCATATAATTTATGAAGCCCAAGAGCAAAGTAATAGAACGCGGCTAGTATTAACGTATATACCAGAAAGAAAGAATGAAACGCTAGCACTTAAAATAATCAAATGATTAAACCGAAGAATCGCCTACATTGTGGTTTTCCAAAATTTGCTTGAGAGAGAATGCTGACAGTTTGTCTGACGAAGTGCGTTTGTCGTACGTTTTAAACTAAATCTACCTCTTGAGACAAAAGACCGCATACATTACATAATTAATAAAGAAAATGCTATGTGTAGGCCACAGAGTATGTGTGCTTCTTTAACGAAAACAACGCTTAAGTTTCATGTAGTTCTCCGTTGACCTTCAGATTAATAGAAACATAGAGAGTGATCAATCTCAGATATAAGGTTGCAAGTTGGCTTTCCGCCAAAAATGGGCATTTCAGAAGTTCTTTAAGGAATACCCTGTTGCTATTATTTTCTGTCTGACAGTCAGTAAATAAACAGCCAAAAGCAGATCCCACGTGCAGCCACTACAATCTCCACCCCCCACTCGATTCGTTTTACCGCAACAAAGCAGACATTAAAATCTTCAAATACAACTCGATATCCAGTGGTCGTTGGAAGCTGGGAAAGTTACCAATGGCCATTTTATGGTGGTTGTTTTAAGCCATTTCGCGTTCTCGGGTTTTGGCTGCGAGAATTAGGAGGCCAAAACGCAAGAATGCGAAATAAAACGAAGGACTCGCCGCGACAATACGAAAACACGAAAAACAAGAGATCAGTGAACTGATCTTGGCGACCACCATAGAACACCATCAGAAAGTGAGGCTGCTTGTAAACGGATAGCAAACTTGGTATGTGAAATTGATTTCTTCAGTTGGTGGCTGGCTGGACAAGAACACAGTTTTTGGTAGAAATTGGCTGTAGTCTGAAAACTCCAAACCAAATTTCCTAAATGATTGGTCAATGCCAAAATGCCAAAACGGATTTGAGAAAGTAAGATCCTATAACGACAAATAATATAACCGAAGAGGATGTTCGATTTTAATTTACTAAGATTGAAATGAAAGATGCTTCGAACTCCTTCGAACTCCTACATCTTCCTTCGAAATACATTTGTCCAACATTAAAATCGATACAACCTTGACCGCATCTACGCATTAGTTTTCATAAAGCAATGAACAATTGTATTGTGTAACTGTAATATCATACGTCAAAACAAAGTATAAATTTTACACAATTACAAGAAGCATTGTCGGCTCACACTCGGCAGCTTCTATAAGACCATTTAACCGCGATTGTACGGCGGAGGCTGCAATATTGAAGCCAGTCCTGAATTGAAAATAACATTGCAGCATTGCCAAATCCAATATACAGAGACGCAAAACACGACGATTGGATTCGGCAATGCGTACAATGGTCGATTGAAACTGAAATCTGTCATGAAGATGCGTGAGAACAATGATTTGTCTCAAGAAATCGTAGTGTTTATGATTTTACTTCCGACACCAAATTTGACGCTATATTATAAGTATTAGATAGAGGGGTAGGGGAGAGCACTCCGCGTGCCAGTGTCTCAACCATTTACTTTTTGAGACATGGCTACGTTCCGTAGCGTTCGGCCCTTCTGGTCCCACATTAACGCTACGTACCATGTACTTGTACTTGCACACAGTCATTCAGTGATATCGCTTGTTTGAGTCCTGTACACCATCAAAATTTACAAAATCCAAAACGATTGTGCATATGTTACTAAGATGCATGTAGTGTTTGTTTACAAAAAAAGATAACGTATATCTGTCAAAAATAGCCAGTAAAAAGTGAAGAATGGGTGACGTATCACGACACTAGTCTGATGAGTAAAAATTTAAACATGACAAAAGTCAGTTTAAAATTTATGGCAAAACATTTCTCGATTCGTTCAGAAATTAGTGTACTATTTTAAAAAAAAAAATTCATGCACGATTTGATATAAATATAGGATTGAATAAAAACATTTAAGTTTACTTTATTGGTTACTTTATTACTTTTTACTTTATTTATGTCACTTGCTTTACATAGCTGCCTGAACGCAAATTCGATCGGCAAAATAGTGATTTTACGTTGCCGTGTATTTCATTTCATTTTGAAATATTCCTTTCTTATAAGCTCGGAAAAATAAGCTCGGACAATATGGATCTTCTTAAAGGGATCGAAAGCGCCAGAAACAGACACAACCTAACTAACAGAATGCCCGGCCACCAAAGCCCTTCATACACAGACCGACTCTTACCGCAAAATACCCTGATATTAGTAAACTGATATTGACTAGTGTCACCCTCTGGTTCTTATCAGTGTCGCCATTTTCAAGAAAGCAAGCAAGGAGTTTTAAGTTTAACGTCAGACGAATCGGACATTTATGATGCTTTGGGTGTCACTGACGGATTACAAGGATATTTAAACGAACCGCGGAGATTGTCTTTCGAGTGAAAACACCGTCGAGAGTACATCCGCTTCCGTCCCCACTGGAAAATGTCGAAGCGCGGTGTCGCTGTTGCTACTGCAGTGTTGCCGTTGGCTTTGTTCGACTGCAACTTTGAGCAGGGAGAAAGAATGCGTTTGTTGTCAAGAAAAGACACCAACAACTTGACAAGCAAATTAGCAACAAACAAAGGTAAAACATCATAATGAAAATATTCGTATTTTAACCATATCGCATAGCGTACGTTCTTCGTGTATTTTGTGTACATTTTCATAATACATAATGATAATGATGATAGCCTCTTTATTATACTTATACTAATAGTAATAGTTATAACTTACGGGCCTTTTCTATGACTTATACTTAGCCCATACGGCTATACTCCCCTACTAGTAACCCCTACTTGCAAAATGCAGAATTATGCGATAATACTAGAGTAAATTGTACTATGTATCTATCATTTATAATAAAAAAAATTATAAGAAATTTTTCAGTTTTTTTATGAAATGATTTACATAAACTCGTAAAGTGGCTTGTGTAAGGCAAATGATTGCAAAATGTAGAACAAATGTAAAAAATCAGATTCCTATTCATTCATTCCACTAAGTTCTAGGCCTTGGGAAGGAACTCTCCTTGAATTTTGCCTGGCCTGGTTTAGACATAATACACCAATCAATAAATCTAATTTATTCTTTTAAAAAAAAGCTGAATACTTAATAATCATCATTTTTAAACAAAGAAATAAATAAGATTTGCCCACTGATGTGACTTAGTTTTATTTGATCAAAATTAGATTGGCATTATATATTATATATCATGATCTATCACATGTTTTCTTTTTGGATAGACCAGAAAATAATTATTTATAAGTATTTTGTCTTTTAGATCCAAACAGCTGCATGACAAATTCTGGTGAAACTCTAAGCCAAGTACCTGTTGTTCCTAGGAATGTTCTTGTGGGCCTGAACAATGTCAGAGGTGACAGATGGAATGTTAATCCAGCAGACAATAAGTAAGGAAACCATATTAATTAAGATAGTCTAGTTACAGATGGTTAAAGATGCAATCGCCTTAGTTGCTACAGTCACGAAAGTAATTTTGTAGTGTATCCATTCACCTTTTGCCATCTCCACTTCACCAGGCAAACTTTTATAAAAAGCTAGACAAATTTAGCCAAGAGAACATATGATGCCTTAAATGCTTTTAAACCTTCTAAACCCTCATGTGTTGTGATATACATAAAATAATACTGAGTCTTTTCTTGGAAACCTTCCGACTTATGATGATAAAAGGAAAAGAAACTGCTCGAATATAATTCCAATGTTTGGTTGATTGCGTTGAATTTAAACTGTTGCTGACTCATTGTTCTCAACATCAAACCAGCCGATTCAATATTTGTTTGTATCTTTTAATTACAGAGGCTACCGATTTGCAGCTTACGGGCAATTTACATGTACCTGGTAGGTACATGGCAAACTTGGCCCAGGAGTTATACCAGCGTGTGCAACCCAGTCCATAAAACTTCTCCCAATGCTGGGCTAGAACTTTACAAAGGCTATATAACCGGAGAAGAAAGCTCTGACCAGTGATGTCTTTTTATTTAAAGATTTGCATATAAACATTCCGAGGTTACATCGGCTGATTTTATTTATAAAAATATATGAAAAATATGATTTTTAATAAAACAATTTTTTATGTACCTCATTTTTGAAATAGATTATTTATTAAAACAGACTGATTCCTGATTGATGACTATCAAGAGATAGATTGAAGTTTTACTCTGCACTCCAGATTATATAGAACTTGTATGGCAGCCTCCCTAGGTCTAGTTGTGGAGGAAACTGGTCTCTCTCAACAGATGCCCATCACCCCTTCCACACAGGGTAATTGAGTGAAAAACACAATCTTTTATTTTTTCCATTTGGACAGCAAGATTCAACCCTATGAACCTATGATGAAAGCCTTTGTCGGATTGATAGACTCACCCTACTGAATAACAAAGAATATACCATTTAAACATTCTACTGTCTTTAATTTACATGGTTAAGCCTTAAGGTACCTAAAACAAAAGAAATGCAACTCCGAAAATATCATTCAACTATGGCTTTAGTTTTGACTTTTCCGAGTTGCATTTCTTTTGTTTTATACAAAATTCGTCTGTGTTGTTACTTGCAAGTACCTAATTTGCACGGTTGTCTCTAGCTTACCCTTTAGCTTGTATACATAACATTATTATATTTATGATCACTAAAACACACGGGCACAGGGAAAATCTTCTTGTCTAAAATAACCATGTAGACAAGTTTCTAATTGTGTTAAAAAGAGGTGTATCATTCAGACCTTTACACCCCATACATTGTTGTAACAAACCAAACCTATGATATTTCATTAGGTTGACGACTGACAAGAGCTTGGCCTTGGTCAGTAGAATTTCTGGATTCCTTTTGTAACACATTGACAATGGTTACGCATCTTAACTATGGCAAGAACATCGGTGGACTGAGATTGAACCCCATAAATTTTGCTTTCTCCCCCCCCCCCGGGATAGACAAAACTATGTAACAAACGACGAACAAAACAACCATAAACTCCATCTTACAACCAGCAAACTACAAGGCTATGAACTCCATCTCATATCCTACAACCAGCACAAAAACAAGGTTATAAACTCCATCTCATAACGGTTTCCTATGAGGGGAAACAATTGCTTCACTGGTAACCAGTGTCTTTTGTTCCATTACTTCAAATTCTAATATATGAGTGAAATAACAGACTACTACGACAACATCAAAAAGCATCAAGGAAAATAAGTATTGCAAACACATGTTAATTAAGTAATGATTTAGGTTGTAAATTTCATGCACACCTAACGCGATATTATTGTACAGTAAACCCAAGTTTTGAACTATATCCTAACCAGTCTAGACTTAACATCACACGAATCTAGACTAAACATGAACTTTAAAAGTTGTCAAAGAGTCAAAAGGTTTTTTTTCTGACAATGTTTTAGGGCATATCTGCAGGTCGACCGAAGGGCCTTCATTCAACCTGATCATGATGGATTTCATGAACTCGTGCAAGAATTTCATTCATGTGTTGTGACTTGGTTTTTATGTATCTGTTTTTCAAAACAAAGGCCTTCCTGCTCTTGGAGTACACAACCACTGTTGCTGGCTTTCCAGATTGATCGATTCCTTTTTGCTTGGTCAACTGGTTCCAGTCGATAGCAGCAAGCATCAACCAGCCATACATAGCTAGAAGAAAAGCAAAACACAATTATATTGATTCAATAAAATGCCCTAGGGAAAATGCGAAACATGCAATCAGAGTATTTTTCGTTTCCCAGAACTTGATTGATTGATCAATGTTTTACACCACACTCAAGTTATTTCACATATCATGGCATATGGCGGCATTGTTAGGTTTGGTGGCAGGAGTAAACCAGGCTGTTGGGCTGGAGAAAACCCAGCTATTTAGTGAAAAATCCACTCAGAAATTCTTAAAAAAATTAATTTGGTCTTAGTGGGATTACATCTACTGAACTAGAAAATCTGTTTAAATGAGTGGTTATTTAACTAAATGGAAAGTATTTTCAAAAAAAAAAAGGATTCCGGCCTACAAACATGGAATTTTGGAAGTAATCGTTAGATTCTAAATTTTAGATAATTACCTTCATAATGACAATTTGAGCAGTAGTTAAACAGCATGCTATGGAACACTTCCAATTCTACTGAGTGACAAAACTTTGTCAGATGACATATGTCTCGGAGGAGGCCCTTGTCAGCAACAACTTTTTTTAAGGCATTGTAAGTCAGTGATTCAGCTCACCGCCATCTAATCTCTTTACGATCAGTATCAGTTCGAGGAGGATGTCCATATTTGTGAACGTCTCGTTTCTACACAACTCATGTTTGTTTGTAATGTGGTGTAGAACTGAAAGCCATTTTCTCTGAAATATAGAAAAGAAATCATGCTTAAAAGGACACAAGGCTCAAGTTTATTGTCATTCTCTGACCTTCAGATTATGAGAAAAATAAGTGGTGGTCAATCTCAGATGAAAGGCTGTAAAGACTATTTAGGGAATTTCCTGTCAGTTAGGTATATACTCTGGCAGATCAGGTCAAAACTAAAGATTGCTTGATGTCTCACGCCGCTGTCAAGATTATTTCACTTATATGGCGGCGTTTACAGGTTTAGTGGGGGAGGAAACCAGGCTCATTGCCTACAGGAAATCCAGACCTTCGGCAAGTACCTAGCAACTCTTCCACATATGGCTACCAAGTGAAAAATCCACTCAGAAATTTTTTATTTGGTCTGAGTGGGATTTGAACCCACAACTCATCGATGGTAAATCTGCGTGGGACTAAAGGGACGATCATTCTAACAAACTGGACCACCGAGGCCCACAAAACTAAAGAAGATATGGATTTAAAGAGAATATTACATAATCTAACACCGAGGTTGTATTATGAAATAATGCAACAGAAGATGTCCTAAATAGTTAACAACACACCATCTACGATAAGGTAAATACACTTCCACATTGATTAAACAACATTGCAACCCTCCTCCCCCCTCTTACACTTTCCAATTCTAATCACTACTGGGCCCCACAACATTAATATACTTTGGGCGTATAGTTTGGATATTTCCAACTATAGAGAGCCACACATGTGCGGCTAACCCATACCCTGTGTAAAAAACTCCATTTTATAGTATGAGCTCGTGTATAAGTTGCCAACATTTTTATATTTTGTCGTTCAAAAAGTCGCTTGTAGTCTTGTGAAGGTACGAAAAAGTATTGTTTGGAACTAACCTCGGGGTAGAATGAATGAGCGTTTGTCTCGGTTACTTAAATTTTATTTACTTTTAGACATGTATGTCGATTCCTACAGTCTACAGAGAGGACATTCAAAGCCTTTTACTGTAGTGACAATCAGAATTTTTGGAAAAAAGGTGTGAATTTTGGAAGCTAGTGCCACTTTAAAACTGTAGGCTTATAAATATTTCGCATGAAGTTTTGAGAAAACTTACATGTAAATACATAAAACATAACAAGTATACCATTACAAATATATCAAAAAAAAAAAAAAAAAAAAAAAAAAAAAAAAAAAAAAAAAAAAAAAAAAACAGCTAGGAGATCACTCACCACTTCCATCATTTCTTGTTGCTTTTCTTCTGAATATTTCCAAGCTGCATGCTCAAAATCAAATACAGTACGTAGGCCTACTGGCATTAGTGTGGGGACAGCATCAGGATGTCATATTTTCCATAGTCTCCCCCCCCCCCCCGGGACTGCTCTACATCAAATCCAAATTTAGGGTACAAAAACTACATGTCTTCCTTGAAACAATATGGTAAAAAGTGTTTGGAACAAAGTCTTGAACTTTACGTGGGATGAAAATCCCAGCGATTCAGATTCTGTAGCCATTGGTTCAACTACAACAAGGCAGGGTAAAAACACAAAACAACAAACTGACGCAACATGTGATTTCATTTGTTAATTTTCAAAATTAGTTGAAGTTGTAAGAAAAAATAACCATACGGCGTCAGTGGGGTTTTAGCCGACTTTTCTGCTGTCGCCATAGGATGTCTTCTGTAATGAAGCAGGCCAGCACTCTAACGCCATATGGTAACAGCGATACCGAAAACAACGACGAAAAAATACATATTACATAACTTGACTATATGGGGAAACAACACAAAAAACAAATTCATCAAGATCCGCCTGGGAGTTTACTTGATACCGCGATCACAAACTACGTAGGTAAAAATTACAGAAATAGCTACCGGCAGCCATTTTGAATATGCAAATGAGCAAAAAAGTGCATAGTGCACGAGACCATAGGGTTTACCTGCGTACAAAATTTTACAAAGATCCTTTCATTACTTTAGGAAAACAGTGGTAAAAAGAAACACAAAATGGCCAGTGACCGCCATTTTGAATATGCAAATGAGCAAAAAAACGCATAGTGCGCAACAAGACCATAGGGTTAACATGTGTAATTTTTTTTACGAAAATCCTAAGCTTTCATTCCTTTAGGAGAAAAGGGACAAAAAGAGGAAAAACAAAATGGTCACCTAGCGGCCATTTTAATATGCAAATTAGCAAAAAAGGTACATAGTACACAACAAGGCCATAGGGTTAACCTGCATACAAAGTTTTACGAAGATCCTCTCATTACTTGAGGAGAAAAGTGATAAAAAGAAGAAAAACGAAATGGTCACCTAGCGGCCATTTTGATGTGCAAATGAGAATAGAAATAAATGTTGCACAACTAGACCATATGAAAAACGTGTGTTTGAAATTTAAAGAAGATCCGACTGGCAGTTCTCTTGGAATCGTGATAACAAGAGAGAGAAGTGATGGAAAGAAGAAAAACAAAATGGTCGCCTAGCGGCCATTTTAATATGCAAATGAGCCCAGAAAAAAAGATGTTGCAGAACTAGACCATATGGGGAACCAACACAAAAACATTTCATCAAGATCGGCCTTGTGGTTTTCTAGATTCCGCGATCACAAACTATGTAAGTAAAAATCACAAAATGGCCGCCAGCGGCGATTCAAATATGCAAATGAGCAAGCAATATAGATGTTGCACAACTAGACCATAAGGGGAACATGTAGTTCTCTTGGAATGGCGATCACAAGAAAAGTTTACAGACACCGGACGACGGACGACGGACTACGGACAAAAAGCGATTTGATAAGACCGCCATGAGATCATGGCGGTCTAAAAATATAATCTCGCCGAGAGAATGCGAAAACACAAACATTAGCCAAATGTGCTTTTTTGGCCATTTCTTTTTTTTTTCGAGTTCTTGCCGCGAGAATAAATTGGCGGCGAGAACTTTAAGTTATCGTTTCACATGTCTTTTTTTATTGTGTTTAATAACCTAGAAGAAAGTACAACAATATACACACACTCAACAAGATATGCGTGAACAATGGTCCCGTTTTCAAAATAAGTCATCGCAGACAGATACATGACTCTATTATACACAGTCCTCACTACGCTAATAAATTAACATGGAACTATAACCGTTGGCTTACACTCTTAAAAACATACTTACATAAGAATAACGTTTGGAAACATTTACTTGGCTTTCATTACAATCGTAACACTAAGTTTGACTAGTTGCAGTAAAGCATTATGTTTCAGAAACTTATAAGTAAAAAGACGTATCTCGTTCCTCTGTAAATAAGAAAAAACGTGCTCTAACGTTTGTTTCACATAATACAGAAAAAAACATATTAAAATCAATTATTGTACCGTTGAAGGTTCTTCGATTGATTATCGGTCGGTTGTGTATACAATGTTGACAAAATCCCTATTTACACATTTTAAAGTAGCTGCCAGTCCAAATAATAAATACTTTTCAAAAACAACTTATTAGGCACATACAGGAGAGTATATAAAAAGCGACTCTGTTGACTATCAAATATAAGCATGAAAACTGGCGAGCTCTTTAGAATTAATAAAAATGCGCAAGATGTTTTCAGGCTGCCTTCTACAGATCTTACAAATGGGTGGATTTACGGTGCCAATTTGTACAGCCTAGACTTTGTAAAAAGAGCACCATGAATGACTTTGAAATCCAGTTGTCTACAATCTGGATTTATTCACGACATATTCATTAATGCTCTTCCAATTTTACTCTGTTCATTTCTCTAGTCGTTTTCTTAACAAAATCTAAAAACATCGCGTACTAAAACATTGACAGGCTTCACCACCCCATTACTTTGAACAGTAATAAATCTTCAGGCTTTATTTCCCCGTCCTTAACAACAGTTTGTGTTCATTGTGCGGGGAAAGTTGATTTGACTAAAGGCTGGCCCACACGTACCCGATTTCTGTCCGACTATCTTCGATTTGGAAATCGGTCCAAAAATGGCCGACAGAGTCCGATTTGAGGGGTCATCTTCGATCATATTCGATCATCTTCGATCAAAAAGCTCGCGAAAATACCGGAAGTGCGCCATTATCGATTCCGAACTTGTTTCACAGCTGTTGCTTCGATACTTTTCCCCAGATATTCACAAAAGCAGAATTAGTTTTTTGTCAGGTGTAGGTTCACATGGAAGAAGGAAGGCCTTGGCATTCCAGGAACTGCTGGAGGTCACCGCTCAAGCTGCAGTGTTGGCATGGGAGTTGCTGGAAGTGGGAGACAGGAAGAGGCAGGCAGAGGAGGTGGTGGAGGCACCGAAGAAACGAGCTAGGAAGAAGCGCGCATGCTGGCAACGCGACTGGATCGCAGACCGCCCACAGTACGGCCAGTATGAGACGCTCCTTGGGAAACTGCGTGACACCGATGTGAAGGGTTTCCGTGTCTTCCAGCGCCTCACCCCAGAAGTATGGAATGAGGTCTATGAGAAAGTCGCCCCCTCCCCCCTCATCAGTGGGGTTTTAGCCGACTTTTCTGCTGTCGCCATATGATGTCTTCTGTAATGAAGCAGGTCAGCACTCTAACGCCATATGGTAACAGCGGTACCGAATGGGTTAAATGAAAACAACGACGAAAAAATACATATTACATTACTTGACGATATGGGGAAACAACACAAAAAACAAATTCATCAAGATCCGCCTGGGAGTTTTCTTGATACCGCGATCACAAACTACGTAGGTAAAAATTACAGAAATAGCTACCGGCAGCCATTTTGAATATGCAAATGAGCAAAAAAGTGCATAGTGCACAACGAGACCATAGGGTTAACCTGCGTACAAAATTTTACAAAGATCCTTTCATTACTTTAGGAGAACAGTGGTAAAAGAAACACAAAATGGCCAGTGACCGCCATTTTGAATATGCAAGTGAGCAAAAAAGCGCATAGTGCACAACAAGACCATAGGGTTAACATGTGTAATTTTTTTTACGAAAATCCTAAGCTTTCATTCCTTTAGGAGAAAAGTGACGAAAAGAGGAAAAACAAAATGGTCGCCTAGCGGCCATTTAAATATGCAAATTAAAAAAAAAGGTACATAGTACACAACGATGCATAGGGTTAACCTGCGTACAAAGTTTTACGAAGATCCTCTCATTACTTGAGGAGAAAAGTGATAAAAAGAAGAAAAACAAAATGGTCACCTAGCGGCCATTTTGATGTGCAAATGAGAATAGAAATACATGTTGCACAACTAGACCATAGGAAAAATGTGTGTTTGAAATTTAAAGAAGATCCAACGAGCAGTTCTCTTGGAATAGTGATGAAAAGAAGAAAAACAAAATGGTCGCCTAGCGGCCATTTTAATATGCAAATGAGCCCAGAAAAAAAGATGTTGCAGAAGAAGACCACCATGATGCGTGAGCCTATCAGCGCCGGTTGTAGGCTCGCCATCGCCCTCCGCTACCTCGCCACGTGCGAAGGCTACAATTGCCACATGTTTGGGTTTAGGGTGGCTGGCAACACAATATGTGGCATCGTGCCCGAAACCTGTGAAGCCATCACAAGGGTGCTCAAGGATGACTATGTCAAGGTACACTTGTAGTGTAAAAATAATACATTATGTTTGCCAGAAACATGTTATTAATACTGACCTATGATGTTCTGCATTTTCAAATTATTTTATGCAATGTTTCAATGCCCGACGACAAGAGCCGAGTGGCAACCAGTGGTTGATGGTTTCTGGAAGAGGTGGAATTTTCCACACTGCATCGGCGCTTTAGACGGGAAGCACTGCCGCATTCGCAAGCCCAGGTCCGCCGGAAGCCTGTACTACAACTACAAGAGCTTCCACTCCATTGTATTGATGGCGGTTGTCGACCCCGAGTAAAGGTTCCTGTGGGTCGACGTGGGAGCACCAGGAAGGTAAAATGTAGTTTAACTTTGATAGGTTCTGAGCCAAATAGAGTGGACAAAAGACCCAGACCCAGGACAAGCAGAAACAGTGTAATCATATATATATTTTATGCATTTTATTTTTGCAGGAACGCTGATGGAGGTGTGTTTGACACATCAGACTTCAAGCAAGCGCTTGTGGCAGGCGATCTGGATCTACCCCCTGATTGCCCCCTTCCCCATGATGGCCAGGACGTCCCCCACTGCATCGTGGCTGATGACGCCTTTGCCCTGAAGAGTTGGCTCCTCAAGCCGTACCCCTACAGGAACCTGAGTCACGATGAACGCATTTTTAACTACAGGCTGTCTCGGGCAAGACGTATTGTTCAAAATGCGTTTGGGATCCTCGGTAACCGTTGGAGGGTGTTGTACAAGGAGATGCTGATCTCTCCAGAGCGAGCAGAGAAAGTTGTTATGGCCGCTTGCTCCTTGCCCAACTTGATGCGGACTAGTTATCCGCATCTTACCAACAACCTCGTTGACCGTGAGGATCCAGTGACTCGGGAGATCCAGCCGGATGGGGAGTGGCGGCAAGGGGTGCAGATGGAGGCCTTGGACCAGCTGAGGGGGAACCATGCCTCCAACAAGGGGAAGGCCTTCGGTAACAGCCTTAAGGGGTACTTCCTGAGTGAGGCTGGCAGTGTGCCATGGCAGGAGAGAAATGCTATCCTTAATCACTAGATATATATATATATATTTATAAATTATTTTAAACAAAAGCAAATATATACTGAATATTCTCACACTACACCCCCGATAATTCCACTCCCAGGCAGTGTGTTATTTTTTGCATAATCAACGTGTGAAATTATGGCCCAAGTAACGCTATGACCTCACACAAGATCTGTCAAAACTGACGTCACAAATTAATTACGTCATCAGTCATTATGACGTTAAGATCAAGCGTCCAGCAGCAACTCTATAGTGAAGGGCCTGGGATGCCGTCGTTGGTGACGTCATTTCTGGCGTCACAATGCCTTATCGAGTCTTTTTTGGACAGTCATTCTTGAATATAGAGCGACGTCGCCAAATATTTTCTTAACTATAGTTAAAGTTAGCCGTATTTTTTATTATAAAACGCTGTGTTTTATGTGTAGTGTGAGAAAAAGATTATCAAACTCGAGCCAGTGTATTACAATGAATATCACTCTCGTTTATTAATTTCCAAAGTCACTCGCCAGTGACTCGAGTGATATTCATCGTAACACACTGGCTCTCGTTAGATAACCTCTATATACACTTGTCTAATAAATTTGTTTCATTCTTTATTCAGGTTGTCCCAGTTAACATTTAAATTTCAGTTATGCCCATCTTTTTTTAATTTCAGGGTGCCCCAGTTAATATTCATTCTTTATTTCAGGTTGCCCCAGTTAAAATCGAGCAAAGGGTTATCAAACGCATACTCTGGACAGAGTAGAATAATCCACAAACACTCTCAGTGTAAACTGTTTTATCAAAAATAATGCAGTAGAGAAACATCTCAACAAGGGTTGATGTTCACAGCCATGGTTTTGACAGTTCAAAGTTGATATCACGTGACCAAGTTTTATCCATATATGGCAGATTCATTATCGCCCCTTTTGAGCTGATTGGTCCTTCTTGCCTTTGTGCGCAAGAAAAGGCGCGGTCCGAGAAATATGTTTCGGTAAAGACGGGATAATGCAAGTCAATGAGTTACAAGCAAGTGCTTTCTAAAGATACATTTGGATTATAATGTTTATCATTTAGAGTATCAAATTTTTGAACGAATCTGAACAATACAGGGTTCAGCTTACGTTCAGCCTTATAGTGTCAACAATATAGATTTTGCTATTCATTGTTTTGAACAGCATAAATGGACGTACATATCACGTTTCCGACCTCTCATTTTAGTGATGTTACTTGATAGGAAACTCGTGGAATGTTGCGTTCCTCACAAACTTTTATTCAAACCTGTCTCTATATTTCCTGAATAGGCTACCAGTAAAACAAAAGTCATGTTCATTCCTAACAATCACTGCCATATTGAAACAGCCTCTGTTACTGCTTGGAGAAGTGTCCGCTGTAAAGGAATTCAAATCCCTTGGCATAATCATTAAGGACAAGTTGCCCTGGATAAACCACACCAATTCCATAGGGAAAATAACTTTCTCAAAATATTGGCCTGCTAAAGCATTTGTCGAAATCGGTCAGTCGAAAAACGTTCTTTATCCTTAAAGGCACACTTGCCGCGAAAATCAGGAATATTGTTTACATTAAAAAAGAAATACCGTTTTCTGTATTTTTCCCGGACAATATAAGTTAGGAACTTTCTATTTTTACCAAAATTTAAAAGTTTGGACGTCACTTTGTATTTTTAATTTGAATTTGAAAATTTGAATTGTTAGGGGTCCGTAACGTAAACAAACCAATCTGCCCCCTATTGGCGATTTTATGGTTCAGTCGAGTGAGTGAACTAACGGCACAGTGTAATTTTACGTAGGCCTATTTATCTGAGAAATACAGACTGACGATCGGTTAACAGCGACTGGAAAAGCCTGCTGGTAATTGTTTGAGTGTAAACCAAAGATAAAAAGGCCTGAAATGAGGGTAATCCAACACGAAAGTTGACCGACACTGATCGTTGTTGTTGTAATCAGGCTTCGATTCTTCGTTTGTTTTTCATCCCATTTCTACATTCTAAAGCTAACTAGACATGTTTTATGTGTCCTATGTTTAAGTTTAGTGGTATAAGTCGTAGTAAGCTCATGTAAATTGGTTTTCTTAGCAAATTTAAACAGGCTGCGGCGGCAAGTGTGCCTTTAATAACTCTCTCATCCTTCCATACCTCACGTATGGCAATGCGTTGTGGTGCAACACATACTAAACACGCATTAAGTCACTTATTGTGTTACAAAAGAAAGCTGTGAGAATCATGACACTCTCATCTAGACCTACCCATTCTGCCCCATTGCTCAAGAAACTGAAAACATTACCTCTTCAGAAACTGAACCAGTTTTACATTCTCTGTCTTGCACATAATTTCATGCATAATTCTCTTACCTAAATGTTTCAAAGCACTTTTCTGCATACAATCTGCCATCCATTCTGTCATACTCGCACCCAACAAATCATATGAATAGGCCCATTTATAAGTCTAATCACTCCATTATAGTTGTCGTGCCACGGGAATGAAACAGGCTCAGTCCTGGCATTATTAGACGATACAGTCTTATTCCTTACTAAAATCTCGCATATAAAAATGCTTCTTAATATCTCTCAACTTAATTAAATTATTCAACTTTACTCATACAAACTTATGAAACTTTAAATACCAGTACTCATTATTTTAAACCTTCTTTCAATACCTATTTTCTTGGATGAAACAAGTCAATTTTGACTTTATTCCCGCCACTTATTATTGTTGAACACTGTGTACTGTCTCTACTTTTATTTGGTGACTAAATAAATGTAAATCTAAATTTCTGTGCCTTCCTTGTGCAATATTGCAACCTATTGAGATTTTATTTTAGTCATAATTAAGTAATACTTCACCAGAAAACCACGTCCATTCACCATCATTATCTATTATTTCCAGTCGAATACAGCCTGCTTTGTACACTGCGTATACCGCAGTTCTTATCCATTCAAAGTCCTCTTGGCTGTGTATCTCCACATGATTTAAGTCGCTTAATGTACATAATCCATCGTTATTAAGGAACACAAAACATTCATCTCGATAACTGCCAACAGGATATACAGTTGTACCTTCTGGGGGTCTTATTTCTCTCGAACACGTTTTCTCTAAAACACAAAATATACAGGTATATTGAAGAATGAAGCTTTCTGTGAGATCAGCAGGGAAGATCAATAAATGAGAGACTTGTGTCGACGTGAACGTCCCATCTGAGAGATAGAGCACACACAGCGCTATAATTTACCAAAACAAACAAAATGCTTCAAACTTGTTTAGAACCAATACCAAATGGCAAGATATCTAAGGAAAGCAGAGGCTTTGATAACATGGAAGACTTACATTAAAACGTCGCAAACTAATAAGCAAAAAGGTTTTGCCGGAAGATTGGACAATATGGAGATATTTGATGACGGGTTTCAGAGCGAACTGGACTTGAAACTCTTTTTGTGTACAAAATATTTGTGTTTGTAGAATTTTATACGAGATATGGAATTCGGTATAGAAACGATATCTTCAACCATAGCTTCAACCACAACGATTTGAGGAAAAATGCAAAAATTGCTTGAAAACATAATGATTATTCAACATACTGGAGAGAACTGAATTTTATAAAAGGTGCCGAGGCATTTTGGCGTTTTGGTGTCGGATACAGGCATCTCGTACGGGCATTTCTTTAACACAATTAAAAAAGTTAACCCTACAAACATGAATAGTGTTATCTGTAAAGTGATAAATCACAGGTAAATGATGATAAACGTTCCCAAATTCTTGATATTTCCGAGTGTACCTAATAAAAATAAGTTGAAAAATCTAAAGTATAATTATTACCACTTTTCTTAGTTGTTTGTTGCCAAATAGCGAAAGTTTCGATTTTCATCTTTGACTGTTCAAAGATACCCCGTCGTTCAAAGTTACCCCAGTTTACAGTAATAAAAATAAGTTATAGAATGAAATATTCGTCACTGAGTTAACGAAGCTTGGGCTATACCTGTGTCCTCCATAGAAAGACTAACACTCGGCCAACAAAAGAAAACCAACCAAAACATGTTGATGGTCAGGATTGTAAACTTATTATAAATTAAAAAAAAAAAAAACTTCCTCTGTCACGGGCCAGGATGTGTTTACTGTGTCCTCTCCCATGGAAACGGATTCAACATGTTCACGTCTAAACACATGAATATAGATTTCAATTATTTAGGTCTTTGGTTTTCAAACAGCTATATTTTTTGGACAAGAAATGGTTTGCTGTATGTAATGTGATAGCCAAATGGTACTGTTTTGTGGGACCGAAATGAAAGAACGGAATAAATAAACAATGTCTACTGCGGACCTCCCTCACACCCCACATACGCACATACAGAATTGTTTTCTTTCATATAGAGGTAAAGGCTAAATATTTCAAAGCTAATTCTATACTAACCATTACAAGTAAAGGTCACATACGGAGACTGTAAGATATGCACAACTGATTAAAGCATAACACGAATGTGCTCATATCGCAGCTCCTTCTGTGGGTATATTATATGCGACAAATAGTTAAATACATTATAGTGGACATTTTGAATTGATGCTCGTGGAAAAACAACAACACTAAATTAGTTTTAAAATGTAACTTAGGCCCATAACAATATAACTTTGCTCCGGTTATTTATTTATGTTTGGTTTACCTTCCAAACACAATATTTCTCTATTTTCTAGTCCATCGCTCGGTTTCAACATTATAATATACGTTTAGACGTATAACTTT
Organism: Lepidochitona cinerea; assembly: GCA_963971465.1. Taxonomy (NCBI): domain Eukaryota; kingdom Metazoa; phylum Mollusca; class Polyplacophora; order Chitonida; family Tonicellidae; genus Lepidochitona; species Lepidochitona cinerea. The sequence continues at coordinate 27,050,849 of OZ020563.1, read as the reverse complement.
GTGCTTATTCAGCAACGCTTTCACTAGAACTGTAAAGATTAAATAATTGCTGTTTATCGAATACATATTCAAATAAAAGGTGAAGTTTTCGACTTAGTGTTAGAATTTCCATTGAGAAGTTTAACGTCATCAAGCACATATAAGCAATCAAAAGAATGACATGTAACTCACATTGACTTGATATGAAGATCTTGATATGAGACCCAATATTTAAAAGTAACAAAACACTAGCAGATTTTATGTACAAATTTTCATTTATATTAAAAATTCACAAGCAATTACATGTATTATGCAAACAGCGGAAAGAAAACATCTTTAATAACATATGACGTTTATTTGCAGGCTGCACATAGTTATGCATATATTGTAGCCTCAATCGACATAATTAGTCGTTTTTCGTTCCTATCTCTTCACAAGTGGGACTGGTAACGATGTGAATCTGTTCAAGTGATGTAAGGAATCAATGAAAACGAAAAGTCGCAAAAAACTACAAAAATATTTCCTGCGGGATTAAAGGGGTGTCTATCTTGCTGATTCTAACTGGCAAAGACTCAATTTCTGGGCGGTCAAAGCCTACAATGTGTGAGGGCTCCTCGTTAACATATAAAACAAATACCATGAGATAAAGTCTTTGGAAAACAATGTTTCTCGTGTGAGTTAAAGTCCTGTAACATAATATACTAAAAAACTTCCTTACATAATTTTTCAGCCTTATGCATTATTCTGCTCATTTGTGAAGGGATCTGCTGAAATTATATAATCACGAAGAGAATGAAAAATAAATGTGTTTAGACCAGTGCTTAAATCAGCAGAGCCACTTTTTAAAATTTCCCAAAGATGATAAGGCATAAGGTGAACTAATAAAGAAAAATGAACACCACGACATATAGTATTTGAAGGTCTCGTGAACATGCGCGTAATAATGACACGTTCCTTTGGTTAACGGATAAATTATAAAGTCTTTTGTTGGTTGGTTGGTTGTTTTAGCTTATTGGCGCGTCCATTGGTATGAATGGTGTACGCCATACTAGTGAGTAATTATAACCTTGAGCGATTAAGAAAACTGTGATGTTTGAACACAATATATTGAATCTCTCTGTGCAGGAGTACCGGTATATGTTAATACGTTTGAGATCTACTTAACCGCTTAAGATGTAAAAACATGCAATGCAATTGACCTTACACCCGTATACGATTTACAGATAAGCAAATATACAGTGTTGAGAAAAGGAAAGATAGACAGAAAGGTCGATATTTGTTAGTCAGGTGTCACTTGAGCATTATACTGTCGTAAATACAATGTATATACACTCATAAAAATATACAATTATACTAATATCTGTGTGTATTTATAATTTCTCACACTACACCCCCCATAATTTCACTCTCAGGCAGTGTGCTATTTTTGTCATAATCAACTAGTGAGATTATAGCCCAACTTACTGCTGATTGGTTAACAAACATGATTTTCCAAGTTCAACTAATCAAAACACAAGGTTGCATTCTCAGCGTAGGGATAATACGTTCGTTTTCCTTTTATGTAATAACTTGAAGACATCCTTGTTAGATTACAAGTGATTGGCAGTACAACTCACAACTGTGCGAGTCGGTAGCCAATCATGTTATGGTTTACATACAGCGGACTACATTTATGCAAAATAGTATGATTTTCCCACGATCACGTCATAGCTACTTCCATATAAGGAAAGCATTTGAATGTACCGTACATGACATATTTCTTGACATAAACAAAGTACTTCGTCTGCTTACTTCCGTTTTTCTAACAAATTATGATTGAATACGAATATATCATAGCCGTATTTACTCCTAACTGTATTTACACTCTCTGTATCAATAATTTAAACACGGGATAATTAAAACTTTCAATCAATCAATCTACCCAAACTGGCGTCTCGCAGATTTCTCAATGCAGATGCATTGACCTAGTTATCGTAATTGTGTCGGTGTAGAGGTCAAAGCAAAACCTGACTTCGTCATTGGGTTACAGACATTGAACTATTGATATGTTTATTTTTGTTTTATTCTAAGAAGTTCCATTCATTTGTAGGATAAATATTTTATCTCTTTATTCTTAAGAATTCGTGAGAAACAAAACTGTTTGATTTTAGAGACCTTTCTTGTGTAGCGTAATGAATACAGTCTCCATGTCAACGCAGTGAAGCGGTTTGACTTCTGAATGGCTGGATTGAACGATGTGATGTAGAGCTGCATTTCAGAATAAAATGCAGTATTTTTGTGTATTGTGAGAAAAAGATTAACCAACTCAAGTCCGTTTGTTACAATGAATATCACTCTCATTTATTAATTTCCAAAGTCACTCGCCAGAGGCTCGTGACTTTGAAAATTAATAGACTCGAGTGATATTCATCGTAACAAACGGGCTCTCGTCAGTTAACCTCTATATATCTAGCTACAGCCTGATATACCTAGTTGGTATTTTTAGAAGGACCTAGCACATTGTCCATGTTGGGTTGATTATACCCAAACCAATGAGATCGGTGAAAAAATCATTTCTTTGATAAGCATACTTAATGCAATTAAACAAAAAAATGTTCTAAGGTTTCCTGAATATTACAGGCATCACACAAGTCTGTGCCAGACAGATGGAATCTGAATAGGTAAGATTTTAGGGGAATATGACCAGAGTGGAGTCTGTGGAACATTATCTCAGCTAGACGAGTGAGGAAATTAAGCTTTGGTGATGAAATTCAAGGATTAAAACGGAAATAAAACTTTCCCTTGTCAGAATCATAAGTAATAAGTAAAATATCGGTAACGGTAAATGGAAATCTAATGGATATGCTAGTATGTTAAATAGCTTGTTTGGTTGCGGTATCAGCAAGCTCATTTCCTCTAAGTCCTACACGAGCTGGTACCCATATAAATGTAACGCTCACTCCTTCCTTAAATAACGCGGTATAAAAATGTATAATACCTAAAACAAGAGGATGATAGTTGCTATAGTTGAAGAAGCTCAGGGCTTGTAAAGCACTTAAGGAGTCGAAGCCGATTACAGCAAAGTTTGGTTTGTAGTCTAACAAAAATTGGAGGCACATGAAAATTGCCACAAGCTCTGAACAGAAAACAGACGCGTCATCAGTCAGTCGGAAGTTCTTACTATATTTTAACTCTGGCATGACAAACGTTCCTCCGACTCTTCCACTTTCAGGGCACTTTGAGCCATCAGTGAAAATTTGTAAATAGGTACTAAAGTTTTTATCTAGGAATTCCACAGCACAATGCTTTGACATAAAGAGAGGATCTGATTTCAAAATTTGCCAGTGTAAATCAATATTTACCACTGATGGAAGTAAACGCCACGGAGGAAATGGTGTAACCTGAGAAAATTGACTTTTCAGTATAACCCACCTCGTTCAAAATATGATTAGCCCTTATGTTGAAAGGTTTTATTCCGTGGCTATTGTTATTTACAAGGCAATCAGATTCCACGGAATCAAATACAGATGTTGCAGAGTTATTAACAGATGATTTTAGTACAAGTGTAAATTTAAGAGTATGCCTCAATCGCCTTAACTCTAAACGCCATTCGTTGCACATGATTTGAAGCACATTTAAAGGGGTTGTCTTCAAAGTTCCAGTACATATCCTAAGACCAGTACACCTCACAGAATCAAGTCTTTTCTTATTTGATAGTGATGTTGACGAGAAAGGTTCTGAACAATAGTCAAGCCTAGATTTAACTAGAGCTCTATATAAAAGTAATAAATAGGATTTATCCGCGCCCCATGTTCTACCTGACACAGCTCTCATTAAATTTAGTGCTTATTGACATTTGAAATTGACCATATCTACGTGTTTTGACCATGTTAAATATTTATCAAACACAACCCCGAGGTATTCGAAATAATTACATGTTTTAATGTTGGAATCATCTAAACATAGAGGTTTTTGTAATTGTACATGTCGTCTGGTAAACAATACAGCTTCGGACTTAGTAGAGGAAAATCTAAAGCCCCACAGTTTACTCCACCTAATGACGTCGTTAACTGCTTGCTGGATATGCATTTGGACCATATGAATATTTATTCCACTGTACCATATTGCGGCATCATCTGCATATAGGGAGGAATTTGATTGAGAACTAATGGCAAATCGTTTATTGCAATATTGAATAATGTGGGTGAAATAACCGACCCATGGGGCGTACCATTCTCTAAAACGACTAATCGTGTATTTTGCGATTGGATATACCCTAACCCATCGGAACATCCGGCCCCCAATACCAATATTTCTCATTTTGACTTGCAGCCCGCCTCTCCAAAGCATATCATAGGCCTTCTCAATGTCAAGGAACACCGCTAAATTACATTCTTTACGAGGTAGAGATCTTTTAATTGGCGTTTCTAGAGTCACAACATGGTCACTGGTACTCCTGTTTTTCCTAAATCCACTCTGTACATTAGAGAGTATGTTATTTCTATTAAGGTACAAAATAGGATAACATCCTTCGACCTGTGCCGCTTCCATTCCTCCAAGCCAATGCTGGCGTCACGACGTTTCAGCAAGACAATGCGCGCCCACACTCTACAAGGTTGACACAAGACTTCTTGCAACAGAATAATGTGAACATCATGGAATGGCCAGCTTACTCCCCGATCTATCGCCCATAGAGCACTTGTGGGATCAGCTTAAGAATGCCGTTGCACAACGTCAACCTAGGCCACACAACCGACGTGAATTGATCCAGGTAGTGCAGGAAGAGGGGGACCGGATCCCACAGCACAGAATAGCCACACTCATCAGGTCCTTGTGTCGCAGATGTACTGCTTGCGTTGATGCCCGAGGTGGACATACCCATTATTGAATGATGACACCTTCAATTTCTGTATCAACGATTTGTTTGCAAGGAATAAAAGTCACCAGGGGTTCACATATTGTAAATTTTTTGTCTCATTGTGACCAATGCCTTGTTCTTCAATTTAAGAGTACTTACAATATTTTACACTTTACATTTCTCAAAATATTTTACATTCTTTGGGTCGTGCGTTTTTAATGGCGCTAAGTATACAAAGCTTACTACTCTAGTACAATATTATAGAGCACCTAGTGTGCAGTAGTCTTCACTCTATCCACTCTACCACTCTCCTCACCAGAAAGTCTAGAATTGATACTAGTGATGTACAGATAGGTTATTCAAGGAGTGGAATAAATGTCACAAACACAAAAGAGGGTGAATTAGCTTCAGGAATAAGGAACGATAGGATATGAACACATTGGTTACCGATATATAAGAGAAAAAAAGGTCCCATCTCTGCTTCAGTCTGATTCCAGAACTCACAAAGTGAAAATCTCTGAGCTCAACCGGCAGAAATGACCATCCATCTCCAAGCAAGTCGGTGTCACCACTCTAACTCAGAGAGCAATCGAATCATCCACTAATAGAGAGCATTGCCACTACTCACTATCACTCAGCAGCAATCCAGTTTCCACTACTCACTAATCACTGACTCGAAAGCACACTCTATCAGAGACGGGTTCTTTTTATCAGCACTGCAAAAATACTAGCAGAGAAACATTAAATACTCGGGTCACCTCTCCAAAAACACATGAATATTTCAATAAGTTTGATCCACAAATAAGGATTGGTCAATGCTCTTTTTATATGGATATGCTAATATGGAGAAACCGCTTTCTCCAAGCGCAAGCGCGCGTAATTTAAACACTGGGTTAAATTGACAAACAAGACCAAAATAGGAGTTGAAAACTCGTGACTATAAAGTCACGACAATTTACTTGTTTTTTGTTTGTGTGGCATTTACTGTATTAAATATCACAATCATCAAGCTCATCGTCACATGAACATTATTGGATAATTCGTGTATTTTTCTTTTCATATTTTGTGAGGGCGTATCCGCCCTTGAACAAGTGTCCGCACGTGTTCTCCATGCACCCTACATGTCCAGCATAGATTTTTGCGTTAGAGCCATGTTACGGTTTAAACCCGTTAAAGTCTCAAATATTGAGCCCTCAATGTTATGCGACGAAGTGTGAACACTACTAGTAGTTTCAAATGCACCAACTTCCACCGGAATGCTACTACTATGATCAAGGCTGACTGAGTCAGTGTCACTTTCCCTCAGACTGACATTAGGTCGATGTTCGGCCATGTCGAGTCAGTGAGTGCCACGCCGGATTTCACTACGAAGTATTTCGTTAGGTAGTTGTAATGGTAACTCGTTATATTAAGGGACACAACTCTTATTGGCATGTAACTGTTCTGTGGCTTGACCTGATGGCGGCTGCCTAAATACAGTACAATCCTACCCTAAACACTCGTCTTTGTGTGATCCTGATATCGCCCACATAACATGGTGTCAGTCACTGGGATTTTTCAAACACAAAGGACTCTAAAGGTGTAAGTTTTTGGTCTCAAAACAAAGTAATTTAATGGAAACCTCCCATCAGACTAAACAACAACAACAACAACAACAACACACAGCTCCAACTCAAAGAAACGCGCAACGTCGGGAAATCGTCGAAACTGAAGACAAAAAATGAATCAACTACCACCACCATCTATACTTGTGTTGACGGGCAATCTGTCAGAAAACTTTCGCAGATTTAAACAGTCGTTCCAAATGTATTTGATAGCCAGTGGCATAGACAATACGCCTGAACGGGTTAAAGCTAACGTCCTATTACATCTTATTGGTGCTGACTCTACTCTAAATCTGCAACAGCTTTACTTCGCCTGACGGGGAAAATGCAGAAAACTGTAATGACATTTTGGATAAATTTGAACGCTACTGCAATGCGAAAAAGAATGTTTCATTTGGGCGTAATGTATTAGGAAACCGACTCCAGCGACGAGGAGAATCATTTGGTTGTTTCTACGCAGATTTGAGGAATAAATCTAAGAACTGTGAATATTGAGATTTAACTGACTCTGTTATTCGTGATCAAATCATTCGCGGCATACAAACTGAACAAGTCAAGGGGAAACAGGATTTAACACTCTCGCGAGCAATTGACACTTGCCATGCCGATGAAGTAAGCTCTCAACAACTGCAACAAATGGGTGCATGTGCCGATACAGCAGCTGAAAGAACCATGGAACGTGTTCACACGAATTTCCGTAAGTCCGCGAAACAAACAGAGTAATAAAAAATCCTTAAGTTATCAACCACAACATAAATCTCAAAACCAACGAAGACCTCCACAACATCGCTCTCAACGTCATCAAGTTGATGAGTGTTACTTCTGTAAGCAAGGGCCTCGCCCAAGAAAATCTTGTCCACCCAGAAATGCAACTTGTAATGCATGCCAAAAGAAATTACACTATGCTGTAGCATGTCAGTCTAAACGTCTAAACATTCAAAACTCACCAGAACCGACAAGTATTAGTGAAGTTCGCCGTGTTCTCGGTATGGTCAATCAACTCGGTAAATTTATACCAAATCTTTCCACAATCACAAAACCGCTTCGAGATCTGTTAAGTTAAAAATGCTTGGCTTTTCGACGAAAGTCAACGCGAGGCTTTTCAAGCTATAAAAGACACTCTTATTAGCGCACCTGTGCTTGCTCACTACGATCCTAATCTTCCATCGAAGATCACCGCAGATTCATCGTCTTATGGACTTGGTGCAGTATTATGTCAGAAAACCGACAATGACTGGCGACCGGTAGCTTACGCATCAAGATCTTTGACCGATGTGCTCAAGCTCAAGTAGAAACCGAGTGTTTAGCTTTAACGTGGGGCTGTGAAAAGTTCTCTGATTATGTAACTGGAAAACAGTTCACGATCGAAACCGACCATAAACCTCTAATACCAATATCATTGAGAAGAAATCACTTGATCAGCTAAATCATTTGACGTAGTACATGTTCCTGGGCGTGAACTGTACACAGCTGATACGCTCTCGCGTGCGCCAGTTTCATTACCCCCAACAAACCGACGTAGAATTGCAAAATGAAGTCAATGCCTGTGTTAATCTTGTTCTACAGTCACTTCCAGCTACTGACCAAAGACTCGTAGAAATATACGAACATCAACAAAAAGATCCGACATGTGTCGAAGTTATTCGATTTTGTAAGGAAGGATGGCCAGCAAAACACGCTATTAAAGGTGATTTGAAACCTCATTCGTCATACCAGGCTGATTTATCTGTTTTGATGACATTTTAATGTTTGCAGACAGACTTGTTATTCCTCCATCTCTGAGGACCGATATTCTTGGAAAACTTCATACTGGACATCAAGGTATCACAAAGTGCCGCGAGCTAGCGAAATGTTCAGTGTGGTGGCCTAGACTTAGTACTGAAATTTCCGAAATGGTTCAGAACTGTCATACTTGTATTAAGAAAAATGTAACACATATGGAACCTCTAATTCCGTTTGATTTCCCTCAACGTCCGTGGCAAATTCTTGCAACTGATTTGTTTGAGTATGAGAAAAAGCAATACTTGCTCGTAGTAGATTGTTGTTCTCGCTACATTGAAATTGCCTTATTGAACAGTATGTCTGCTCCTGAAATAATCCGCCACATGAAATCTATAATTGCTCGACACTGAATACAGGAAATTGTTCGTCCAGACAATGGTCCTCAATTTACCGCTGATAATTTTCGTGAATTTAGCGAAGCGTAAAATTTTACGTTTGTGTCTAACAGCCCCAAACATCCATCTGGAAATGGTGAAGCCGAACACGCTGTCCGTACAATCAAAAACCTCTTAAAAGGTTCACCCGATCCGTACCTTGCACTCCTAAACTACAGAGCCATTCCGCTCGCAAATGGCTTTAGTCCAGCACAACTTTTGATGTCTAGAAATGTGAGGACACAAATCCCTGTAATCTCTAAATTTTTGAAATCACAAACTGTTGACGCAGATATTGTTGCGAAAAAGGAAAATGGTTTACGCGAACGTCAGAAGATCAACTTTGACAAACGCCATGCCGCAAAGTCTCTCTCTAACCTTGAAAAGGGAGATAAGGTATGGCTAACCAACCGCAAGCAATCCGCAATAGTACACGGGAACGCTAGAAATCGTTCTTACACTGTTGTGAACTCGAGCGGAACTTTTCGTAGAAATCGCATTAATTTAAGAAAACTTCCAAGTAACGTAAAAACTAACGCTGCTCCTGAAAATTATCATTCAGTGCAAACTTCTGCCTCTGTTGCATTATGTAATACTTTGTATTTGTTCTCACGCATGCTCAGTGAGTTCTCTCTGGACTCTCGCTCAATGTACAATCACGGCACACTAAACTCTCTCCTTTAATTTAAAGTTTAATCAAGTCTTGTTGTTAATGCCTCTCACGAACGCAACAGCCTCTGCCGACACTAACGTAAGACGGTCTTATAGAGCAATAGTAAAACCGCAACGTTATAAGGACTTTACTGAAGTGTATACTAACTTTTGTATGAGACATCTTGTGTTTTTTGTTACTGGTTTAATCCCAACATGTTTCAGCTTGATGATTTATCATTGTTGTAAAACATTAAGCTATCCAGCCCAATCCTATAGTAAGCAATAGTTTTGCTAAGACAAAAGTTGCTTTGCATTTATGGTTATTATGGACAATTCTTTAAAAACTCGATATTCATGTTCTCTAATTTCTATACGACCGCTACAGTTGGATTTCTAATTCAAATGTATTTCTTTGCTAATTACGTAAGCCTTCTGCTAACTTGAAAAGGGAGATGTAATGGTAACTCGTTATATTAAGGGACACAACTCTTATTGGCATGGAACTTGTTCTGTGGTTTGACCTGATGGTGGCTGCCTAAATACAGTACAATCCTACCCTAAACACTCGCCTTTGTGTGATCCTGATAACGCCCACATAACAGTAGTAACCTAAATAAACTGTTTGACATAGATATCTTATAATAATAATATAAGATATCTATGGATGGTCGCGAGTAAAGGGAGATCACTCTAAATGGCATGTTACAACTTATATGTAAAGTGCTGTGTAATGGTAATATATGAGAATACCTGGTACATAAATTTATGTAGATCAAACTGTGTTTATATGAAAGCTCAGCATTATTATTAACCATGTTATGGAAGGTTTATTGTTGATAACAACTGATGGTGTTATTTTCGTCGTTCCGTAGAAATCCGGAGTGACTTTATTGTTCTATGGAAGACCAAACTTGCCATAATTATTTTATTTGGTTGTAAACCAAACCTTCAATTGATGTTATTGTTATTTCATTTGTTTCTTCCTCGATTATTAATTGATAATAATCGTGGTGTCCACTGTGGCCATATAAGAGCTGCTCCCTTCACGTTGCCATGGTTACTGGTAGACCAGAGCTAAGAAAACGTAGAGCTGGTTGCGATGAAATTCCATTATCATGGGCGAGGACGTTACAGTTATTTTATTCCAGAACATAATCAGGTTTGCCAACACCATGCAAGTATGTTGACGGAGCTCGGAATAATGCTGAAAAAAGTTCCGCTGAATGTGTGTTTGATAAACTAAGGGAGAATAAAGCATTTGAAATACAATTTAAGCTTCTGCTTGGGCCATTTCCTTGTCCACAAGTGTTAACTCCCACTCCACATATTTTCTTGAACTTAAATTTCCCATAATAACTGTAGTAATGGTGTATTTATGGATGTAGCAAAGGGTTTCTCCGGCAATTACTGTCGGAGTTTTAAGTTACATACAAACTCCAGAATTAGGGTGCTAATGGATTAGCTGGATTGAGATTATGAGGGGAGAACTTATTACTTACACTGCTTTATTGTCCGCCATCTTAAAGCATATCCAGAATGGGGGTCATTTTAAGAATGCATTCGAGATATCTTAAAATCAATTTAAGAGTTCAAAAAGTGTGGACACTTCCTGTTTTCTTGCAGTTATCACAGCGTTTACGCAGAGAATCAATCCGTTTGTTCTATTCTAACACATTAACTTTAATGTAAAGAAAAACTGAATTTTAGTAGTTTACTTTATTTTCTTCTTCAAACTAAAGATTGGCAACCCTACGTTATAGGGAGCGGGAGTCACGTGACAATTCCACAAATCTCCTGTCACCGGCGTTGTCATTACGCATGTGGGAAGCCTTTTGTCGTTCGAATATGACGCTCATTTCTGACGTTTTGGAACAAAAAACGCCAATCGAACTGAAAACGTCACCTGTCACCGGATATCGCGAAATCTCTCGGTAGACTCCCAGGCCCTATATGAATAGTTTTTCCCTGATTGGCGCATGGACGAATCTATATCTCAATAATGATAGGGGTGCTAGCTTCAAACAACTATTTTATGTGTTTCCATTTTTTTGTGTACTAACCGACCTGATAACTTCTAAAAGATATATTTATACTTTTAGCTTATGTAAGTTCCCTTTCAAGTCTTGCCATCGCTTATTAGCATCATCCTGCGTTTATGAGTTAGTTTTAAAGGCGAAATGCCTGCCAAACAAAACAGTCTGACATCCCCACTCGCGTTTAGGTGATGACGTCGTGTTCCATTACGTCACCAAAATTTAAAAAAATGATGACGCCGTTCAGTGTCAGGGCGTTTGACGTCACAACGAAAACGTTCTCTGCGTATATGCTAGTTTATACGCCAGCTTTGTCCTAGGCCTATCTCAAAACATGTAGCCTAGGGAAATCAAAGAGAGTAGATTGACAAGAGTGGTCACTTCGTCCGCGCCATGTTGAATTTCAATTTAATTCAATTTTATTGTACTTGGCACTTGAGCAAAGCAGAGTACAAACAACAAAAAGTGTAACAATCATAACTTGGAAATATTTACAATGCTAACTAAAGTACCCGCTGACACGGACGCGATGATATCGATATTTTGACGTAAAAACAGAATGTTGAAATTATCGGCCATTTTTCTCTAGACCTGTAATTCAGAAGCTTTTTAGTGCTTCTAGTAGGGCTTTCAGTCACGTGACCTCTCGGCCTCGAAAAATCGGCTGCTGTTAAAAAAATTGCACAAGTTCAACTTTAAGAATTAATCTACTAATAAATATTTAACTGTTGCTTCTAAAACTTTACACGAAGCATAATAATGCATTCAAGATTTACCGTGATTTTTTTCAACACGCTCGCTTTGATGGATTGGGAAATTTCGTAAATTGTTCGGATCGATGTTTGGTCACCGTGTCGCTTCGGCTACCCGGGACCGTCGAAGGCGTGATTTGGGGGGTTTACACCAAGGAGTATAGTATCTATACTCCTTGGTTTACACGAGGCAAAGTTGCGCCAATTACCGCCGAGCCTGATGACGTCACATAGAATTACGCAAAGCTTTCTGGGTAAAATGTACCTCAGTTCGCCATTTTGTTTATTGGTACTTAACAAGATGTCCCTTTTATGGGAAAACATTGATGATATAACCTGTATTTATCCACACATTTTTTTGGTAACTTTACGCCTTTTACGTCTTCTGTTCGATACAGAATTATTTCTTCCGCCATATTTTAAAATTATTTTAACATCCCTCAATCCCCCGAAATGCTTTGCCCGTAATTTCCAAGTGACGTTATCAAGCAATCGGTCAATTCCGGGCTCGGCGATTGGTTCCTTGGACTTGGGAGGTTGGCAACTGTCTCCAGGACATCTCGAGGATCATTTCGGTGGGTGGCGGGAGTTTGTAGATCGAGTTAGGGCGATTTTACGATAGAGTTATCGCTTTTGGAGTCAGTTTTTTAACAAATTTAATACGGCTTTTTTAATCTCAACATTCCTGCCACCCAGATTAAGAAACTTCAAATACTCAGGAATAAATTGATATCATTTTTATAATTCAATGATGAAAAAACGAGCCCGGATTGTATTTTAAAATTTCGAATGCAGATTTGGAGCTGAATGCACTTCAACATCCGGGCACCTCGTGTGATTTTTCAAACGTCAACAAAACCTTCCTAATTCTTGGCGAAGTTTCTGCCTTTGACAACTGTTCTTTGACAACTTTTTGTTCCAATTTTAACAGATCTATATTCATACTTCATAATGGATTTGCTTCATTGAGCTCTTTATTAATTTTATGGCTCAATCTTTGCTTTTATTTTTATGTAGTCCGAAATATCTGCGATGATGATGTAAGACATTTTCTGACAGATAGGCCATCATCATGATGACCTATCTGTCAAAAAATGTCTTACATCATCAGCGCAGATATTTCGGACTAATTTTTATGTTGTTGTTGTTGCATTTTGACATTTGATTCGTTTTGACAGACTAACATTCATTGATTTTTTTTCTGTTTTAACTTTAGCATGCTTATTCTATAACACTCTGTATACCTTATTTGTATTTTTAGTTCAATTATTCTTGTTGACCAATATTTTTGAGGTACTTTGCTTGAAGTTGAAGTTGGAATTATTCAGTCTTTTTTTTTTCACATAAATTTTTTTCTGTGCCCTTTTGAATTTGAGTTTTGATTGCTTTTATTCTTTTAAAATCATTTCAAATTTCTTCGAAATTATTATGCATTGTTTTTACTGTTACTAATTTTAAATAATGCATTAATTCCACTGAAGAGGTGTGGGGTTTAATCCCTCTACCGCCAAGAAATTTGTGCAGGTCTCCTCATGAATAAATATATGGGAATCGAATGCAATTTTCTAATATTAAGGCATCCTTCAAAGATCGATGGATTAAATTTCCTTTTTTTCCAATATAGTTAGCCCCCATTAAAGCAGACGAGATATCTTGTAAAAGATATATAACCTAAAACAATCAAGTGAACACCTGCTAATTGAAATTAAAAATCTTAAGATGATTCCGACAACTGGAACGTTTATAATTGGTGCAGTTAGAACCTGAGACACAAACCTGCCCCTGATGGCATGAAAATGCATTTACCTTGGGTCTCGTAGATATGTAATCTGCTCTTCCTCAAGTAGGGTATTCAAAGAATACTGTACATTCATTTATTTATGATATTCACACATTTTTAATGTAGGCTACATGGAACAGATTTTATATACATTTGCCAATCTAAGATATATTGTTGTATTTATATATTTATGAACATTAAAACACACAGGCACAGGGACAATTATTTATATAATGAATAAGAGTCAGTGATTAGAGACTTGGTCAATTGGGTAACTGATAAACTACATGTCATACATAGGATTTCAAACTTGTTCTCTGTCATGTCTCCACAGTCTTTTTTCTTGATGAGGCTTGTTCTGACACAGGAATTCCTGAGAATTAGCTGCCATAAAACTGGCAACGCCGCCATATAAGTGAAATCTTGAGCGAGGCATAAAACACCAAACAATCAAGCAATCATGTCAGATACCAAATATATATGAACAGAGGAATAACTGTTCCAGTTATGGCATAATTTCCGAATTACTATGGAATAATCATCCAAGTTTGATTTATGTTTGGACTTGAACCTGTAAAAGAAAGTACAAAAAAAAAAAAATAGTTACATGGAATTCACATTTCATTAGTCAATTATTTAATGAATTTTCATCATACTAAAACTGAGCTTTCTTGACATCTTTCCTTGGTTCAAACATAGATGTAGACAGTATAATTAACCATAACAATAACAGTGAAATTCTAGAATGTTCTCTTCCTTTCCTGAAAATAAAAAAACAACATGACATGAAAGCATAGGGATGATTGCATCAAAGACAATAATTGTTTTTGATTACTTTTGATTTCAGAACAATTTCTGTATGCTGTCCTTTAATTTATATGCAACTTTTATGCAAATTAAGTGAATTTATCAAGATTGACAAAACTTTGAATGTCATTAATAGATTCATTATCCAAATATTCATCTGTTGTGAAATTTTCAGCCCAAAAGTCAAATTACTTTTCGCTGTAAGAACGATTTTACAATAGCGTTCCCTAATTAATATGCAAATTTATGCAAATGAGGTTGATTAACTAAGTTTATGAACAGTTAATGCCATTTATAAATTCTTCATGAGATAATTAATATGTCGAGAAAATTTCAACCCAAAAGTCCCATTACTTTTTGTTTTAAGAACAATTTCCCAATATCATTAATATGCAAATTTATGCAAATGAGGTTAATTGGTCAAGATTGGCAAACATTTAATGCCGCTAATGAATTCATTATCAAAAAATTAACATATTGAGAAACTTTCAGCTCAAAAGTCACATTACTTTCTGTTTTAAGAACAAAGTCACTAAATCGTTCGCTTATTATTATTAATATGCAAAATTATGCAAATGAGGTTCATTAGTCAAGATTGACGAACCTGAGCATGTCAGTAATGAATTCCCTGTCAAACATTACTTGTGTGGTGAAGTTTTCAGCTCAAAAGTCATATAACTTTTTGTTCTATAAATATTTTAACAATACCCTTATTTAATTAATATGCAAATTTTATGCAAATGAGCTAAATTAGTCAAGAATGACGAACATCCGGATGTCATTAATGAATTCCTTATAA
The DNA here is from genome assembly GCA_963971465.1 of Lepidochitona cinerea. Taxonomy (NCBI): domain Eukaryota; kingdom Metazoa; phylum Mollusca; class Polyplacophora; order Chitonida; family Tonicellidae; genus Lepidochitona; species Lepidochitona cinerea. The sequence goes on along the minus strand of OZ020563.1, from coordinate 27,035,448 downwards.
AAAATGACACATGCTGTGAAATTTTCAGCCCAAAAGTCTGAATACTTTTTAATTTAGTAACAATTTCTGCATTTTCCTATACTTGTAACATGGGGGTTTGTGCCATGAATATTTAATGAGTTCCTATCTTTTACATACAAATGAAATTCTAAAAATGACCCCTGGTTCGAAGTACTAAAACTGTCGCAGAATGAAAAATATTTAACAGATTTTAGAAATTCAAACTGTTTTGAAAATCGTAATGCCTGCACTGTACAACAACATTACTTTTAGTACAGAACACTTTGAAAAATGGCCTGAAACCCCTACTTCTAGTCTCGAGAATGTACGATAAAGTAGCCTATTGTTTTGAGCTAACTTTGGCTTAGTTGGCATCAGTACACAATTAATTTTCCATTTGCCATAATGTTAACGTTTGGCTCTGTCACTCGGTTAGAAACATTCGCCCAGCTAAAAGCCCTGGTGGAAACTCGGAACCACCCTAGAGAAGTCTGCAGTTAAAATCTTGACAGACCAATAAGGGAGAAATCTCAAGATTTTCACTTCCGAAGGGGACAGGGGTGCAGACGACACAAGGCACATTGTTGTCAGGGGCCCAATCACCCCCACGTCAGACTGCTCAATCCGCCACTTTTATTCAATCTTCACCTTTCATATATTTTTTTAGACAAACTACTACTTCATTGAGTCACATGAATACTCAAAAAAGTAGTCCTGGCTTATTGGAAGTCCCACTAAACAATGCCCAAAGATATCAACCGAAATCTAGGAACTTCATTCGTACCTACCGAGAACGGGCTAATCCTAATAGTGGACTTGCTCCTTTACACCCAGGTCAGCTTTATACAATTTAAGAAATATTTCACCACAGTAACCCCAGATCTGTTCGAAGGATGCATCTAAAAAATTATACTTATATCTCAAAGATTTGTAGAGTTAGGCTTATATGAATAGCTCACCCCCATTGATGAAATCTTATGAAATCCGTCCAACATGTAATGGGAGAAATTAAATTTCCGACAGAGTTAGTATGTATCGATGTTCTCTTTGGCTGTACCCATGGGGCTTCTTATGGTAAATCACCATCATTCAGACCTATGAAAAATGATAAGCAAACTTTAATTGGACAATCTTGTTATTTTTTTTAAATTTTCAACTAAATTGGGGTATTTGTGTGCCAAATTTATCTGCCGAAATGAAATCTGTGAAAAAAATAAATAAGCCAATCTGTCAAATTATATATTTTTTAAAAGTTACATGACTCCTCTTTCAACATATTAAATTGCAAGTGTCTCTTTAGAAGCGTTCTCAAGCTGTGCAAAAGAAAGTGACCATAGGTATAATCCCAAAATGCCCTCCCAGGCCACTACCAGTGGACAAGGGGAGATAATCCTGCCGTTAGTTATGTTAGGTAGGGCTCAATCACATTCTGTCTAGACGGATATGCGTCTGCTTTACTCAACCAAGGTGAAATATCAAATTCAAAATAAAAAATGAAGCCCCCCTCACATGAGACACCAAAGATTATAACAGAATATAAATAAACTTACCCCCCCCCCCCCTCCCCAGCCCCCGTGTCCCAGTTACACACATTCAAACACTTTTTGATGTTGTTTGACAGAGCCTAAACAAGCTGCATGCAGATTGGCAGTGAAGGTAAACTTACCAGTTTAATGGAAATAACATGAACCTCAGTCCACTCACATTAGTTAAAATAACACTCAAAACACGGCTATAAAAAGAAAGGTCCAGTCTCCCATCAATCATAGCTTACCTGGTGCTTAACATGAAGGGGAAACGAAAAAGGCAGCAAAATCTCTTCAGAGCTGGTAATGTTGGAAGGCCAAGAAAAACGCAAGCTAGTCCCAGTATCCTGCCCATGGCCAGTTGTTCTCGGATGGACTTGAACACAGCCACTACAGTGCGAAACACAGACAGAGATTTCCCAACAAACGCGACGGAACAAGAGAGCTGTAATCCGCCTCCGAGACGATCACTCAGACAAAATAGGATAACTCGGCCTCTGCAGAAGGAAAAAAAGACAGATATTGCTTCAGGGATGAGGTTAATCGACATTGAAAGCATGGTATTTATTAGTTCAATTTACCGAACTTATGGTGATATTACATATACATGTACCAACGTTCAGTATACGAATTTGAAATACAAGGTGGAAATGATGCTTAAATTACAAGCCATGAAAATATTATTGTAACTCCTCGATATGGATGATTCCTACTTCAGACTTCTTTAAAACTCTTAAAAGATTATTCTTGTCCGCTTTTATTACATGTAGCTATTCCAAAGGACGTACACCTGGTCTTAAACAACAACAAACTGTCATTTCTTGGAGACTTTGCCGCTATTTTGCGTGACGTTCGAACTGGGCCAAACCATGCATGCCAAATAAATAAAATAAATAAAAATAAATAAAAGAGGACAAGGATAATCTTTTATGGGTTCTAAAGGAGTCTGGGGTAGGAATTTTCCATACAGAGAAGTTACAATATTATTTTCATGGCTTGTAATTTCCGACAAAAGTGCGTCAGACTTTACCGACCAGCATATCAGGATTCGTAGACTGAACGTTGGTATATGTAATATCACCATAAGTTCGGTAAATTGAACTAGGTATTTATGTGGAATGACACAATATCAAAACATCAAGAAAATGACCCTGATTGCAAACCAGTGTTCGAAATAGCCACCGAAAAGAAACAAGGTCTTGCTTGGTCATATACTTTAAAATGTAGAATTTGCAATTATTTCTCAGAGCCATACAAGCTTTTTAAAGAAGTGAAAAGTCCCAAACCTGGAAAAAATCCTGCTGCCGTCAACCTTGCTCTGCAAGTTGGACTACAAGACACCCCCATGGGAAACACAAGGGCTAGACTTCTCTTCACATCAATGGATGTCCCAGCTCCAGCGAGATCAGGTATGCACAGGACAGCTTGCACTGTGGGAGATAAAATAAAGGAATTAAATACAGATTGTAACGGCTATAATTTGTTTTATTATATTTTTCTTGATAGTTTCATTGTCACGCGACTATATTTTCACTGATTTATTTTGGGGATTTCCCTTAACGTAATTAGGTCAAAGTTAGGTTATAGCGACACGATAACTGTGCATGTGATCTAATATGGCGTACTCCTACACACTGATTTTATGCTGCAACCATCCGTATATCGAGGCTTAAAAACGGTACTGTAAATTACCCTTTCATGTTGTATTTTGTGCAGCTACTTGGTTATAAGCCATGCTAATAAATGGCGTAAAGTAATGAGAATATTGGCTGCTATTTTTCTGTAATTTCATAAGTTTAGATTAGCTATTTTGGGCGAGGGCTTTATGAGCAGCAGGGTCAAGGTGACATTTTGTGACATTCCAATCGGCTGTTCCTTTAATTGAGTTTGCCCCTTGTATCACCATGCGTTACGGCTAAAAGCTTTAACTCATGTCCAGTAAAACTATTTTAGCTAGATTTTGCATAGCGCAGTAGAACTGTTATTGGGACCAAGGTTCACCCTGCAAATATGAAGTGACTCTGTAGGTCGTGATTACAGAGTTTTAATGTAACGTCATTGCGACTCGAAATTTATTGTGGAAGTGATAGATTGATTCAACAGCCGATAAACATGTTTTGTTTATACATTCAGTAGTTGGTTTATCGTTCCAACTTTTTTGCCCTTTTTGTATCTAAAGATAAAAGATAGAGTAATGGATGCAATCAGTAGATTTAAATTAAAATACTTTCTTTTGTTTTACTTTCCAGTCAATCTTACGCTAAGCCTTAATAGACAAGGTGTCAGTTTTATGACAAATAGTTTCCACTAAAGGAAGCCACCGCTATCGTTTTAGGAAGTGGCCATGGAGCTGTTTAAATAAACATTTGACATTTAATCTGGCTTTCGTTTGATCTTCGTGGGGTTTTCGATCTCTACACAGATGATATGAAAAAAAAGGTCAGTTTGGTAAAAGATATACAAACTCTACAAGGAAAAAACAAGGACGAGTTTGATGTAGCAATGGATGGTAGATATACTAGTGTCATAATCAGCAGTGCTAAAAAGCCTGGTCAGAATGCATCTCAGGCCATTGGAATAGCATGTGAAACCATGACAGAAAAGAAATATATTGTTTCAGCGACATTCAAAAATAAACTTTGCTGGAAAGGTGCTTGGCTGAAAGTCCCAAAACAGAAGAGAGCCTTGTGTCACTACAGAAAGAGAGAGAATATTCAACCAGATATAGAAAGCGACCTGCTGTGAAAAACAAACTTCTTAAAAACACTGGGAGAAAAATACAAGAGCACTTGAATTACACATCAGGAAACAACGACCAAGAAACAGACTATAATTATAAAAAAGGCAAACTTGATGACATACAAGTTGAACACAGCTACCCGTCAAAAAGAAAATAGACTTTGCTTCCTTTTCAATTCAATACAGATTTTACAAATAAAGAACATATCAAATAAAGAAAGAACTTTCCTTTAATAATTTATGTTGTTGTTGTTTAATACCTTAGTCAGTTAATGCGCAAGCTGAGGAGACAATCGGGGTGCCCCTCATGCCCAAGGCATCTACCTTAGTTGCTAAATCTCTGTCTGTTGTTATTAACCCAGTGCTCTTCAAAATTTAGATGTGACGGGTTCACGCAAAGGGAGTTATGACAGAGATGAGAGCAATCCATGTGGTAACTGATGTTAAAATTACCCACATGAACCATGTGAGCTACTCGATGAGCTGGTTTTTTAGTCCACTTGCCTGTGACAGGATCCTTTAACGAAAAAACACCATATCTCCCATTCTTGGTGAAAGGGCCTGTCCACAGCAAGCAGACACCATTCTCACCGAGCCCCGATCGCAGCCTCAATTTCCCTCTAACCACAGCCAACTGGCTGCTATTCATGTTTTTCAATATCAAATTATATTTTCAAACTGACAGAACGTGAAACTAGTGTCCTTACGCCAGTAAACTCCTAACAGTAGCACTCCACAGAGCAGCCTCTGCTGTTACTGGATTTTTAAAAAATCAAAATCACACGATTTAAATCTCTCTATTATTTTAAACCTAAAACCTTTGGAATCCCAAATTTCACCAACTGGTTCACTAGAAAAATACCTGCTTGGCTAGTATGAAAAAAATTAAATAGCTGGTATCAATAGTTTTCTTACATTGAAACGTTTGGCAGAGGTCTACACTAGGGGTTCCCTGGCATAACAGGCATCAGTACACAATTAATTTTCCATTTGCCATAATGTTAACGTTTGGCTCTGTCACTCGGTTAGAAACATTCGCCCAGCTAAAAGCCCTGGTGGAAACTCGGAACCACCCTAGAGAAGTCTGCAGTTAAAATCTTGACAGACCAATAAGGGAGAAATCTCAAGATTTTCACTTCCGAAGGGGACAGGGGTGCAGACGACACAAGTCACATTGTTGTCAGGGGCCCAATCACCCCCACGTCAGACAGCTCAATCCGCCACTTTTATTCAATCTTCACCTTTCATATATTTTTTTAGACAAACTACTACTTCATTGAGTCACATGAATACTCAAAAAAGTAGTCCTGGCTTATTGGAAGTCCCACTAAACAATGCCCAAAGATATCAACCGAAATCTAGGAACTTCATTCGTGAATTTAAATTTTGTTTACTTTTCGAACACTATTCCGGTTCGTATAGGCCACATACTGTATGGATTTTCCTCATTTCAACGCTAATCATTTAGTTTTTCGATGGCCTTAAAAAGCCTCTTACTGTCGTGACGATCAGAAATTATGAAAAAAAGGGTGAAATTTGGCAGCTCATATGCCACTTTAATATTCGAATGCGAGACTAAGTTCTGAAGCGAAGGGGAGGTAAGCATGTGGGCACGATTGAGGTGGCGGGAAGTGTCTTGTTTAAAAGTAAGTCTAATGATAATGATAAAAGTAAGTCGTCACACTGAGTAACGGAGCAAAACAGTTTGAAGTCCCAAATGATAGCCCCAGTAAGTACGCCAGAAGGACGAGTGCCGAATGAGTTCATAAACCGTTGTATTCAAAATCACATCTAAGCTTATTATCGTATGTTGTTGCTAAACTTAGCAGCCACTGAGAAACCGCTGGGGCTCACTTTATTATCTGATTATTGAGCATAGTACTTAGTAGTACAACAACAACATTTCAGCCTAGTAATGTTCAACTTTAACTTGATAATAATTCAATACAACAATAGTAAAACTGTACGTCTTTGAAAGTAACTAGCTTTGTTTTACCAAACTATAGTCCACACTCCACAGGGTACCGTAAAAGTCACCAGCCCATGATTGACGTATACTCAGCTGATATATAAACTAATATTAATAAAGTGATAGTTGGTAATTATGAGTAATGTAATGGTACTAATGGCATACTAATGGCTAATGTTGCCAGTGGCAGTGTTACTGCTGTTAACAATGTCAATAACACATGATACATTCATCACTCAGTACGTCACTGGCTTAGTACATGTAACTATTAACAAAGCGAATACTCAATAGCCATGGCCAGTTTACTGACTTTCGAAACCTGATAATGTGATATATATGACAACTGTCACTGCCACCGGGGCTCAAGGTTAGGGAAAGTAGCTGAGAGCAGAGCTTATAATACACTAGCTGTAAACAGGAATAATACCAATACATGTAGCTAAGGCCAAAAAAAAAAATACCTGTGTTTCCGCTTGCAGGCCTAAAAAAAATAGGGTAGGTAGGTAGGTTTTTTTTTTTTTTTTTTCTTTTTTTTTTTTTTTCCCTTTGGCACAAGAGATACATGTATGAAACTGGGCGAATGAATGAAATACTCTTACATGTATAAAACATACCATTTTCCATATTTAGTTTCTTTAACAGTCATAATTTCTGATCTATACCTATCAGAGAAGAATGCGATTTATGAAACAAAATCAGAGATGCTTCAAAAAAAACGAAAATGAACTATTTTGGAATATATACAGACACTTAAGGCATGTTCTTACTGTGTGATTTGTCGTACCGACTTGTAGGATGCGATTAAAATGGCCCTACTCAGTGCTCCAGATAATTATTTTCTCCAGCCAGGACTGTACCCGCCATATAAGTGAAATAATCTTGAATGCGGCGTTAAACATCAATCAATCAATGGTATGGAATATACACATTAATGAATGTGAATGTACATGCAAGTAACTGAAATAAAAAATAAAAATATTTATAGAAATTTATTTTTTATTGTAGTTTCTACGCATGGACTTCTTTTTATTTTTTACATTATATTTATTAAGTTAATAAAATATATAATATAGATATAATATCTAGCTGATAAAATTAGATAGTGCCAAAATGTTCATGTGTTCAACTTTCACGTCAACTTTGACACGATGCTGAATACGATGTATACTATATACACAACCTTGTCATGTAGGGCTACACCACTGCATAAGCCTGAAAAGGTGTATATTCAGTGTTGAAGATTTCGTACTTTTAGGTCTAATTTGACTTGTTTTATTAGAAGTTTCAACACCAAAAAGTAAAAGTGTAAACAATAATGTATAAATCAAGTTGTGAATGTGTGTTTTCGATGAAAACATAACAGAAATGTGTTTACCATCGGACCCTCACAACTCAGGACAAAAAAATGCTATAAATAGCAAAGGGGAGTTAACTTTTGTCAAATAGAAAATTTCAACCAATCATTGATCTCCATTTTCACAAAGCTTGGTCAATTAGGTCAAAAGTCAACCAATGAATGATCTCCATTCTAGATATTCCTTGGAGGTGACATATTTCATGATCTTCAGCCTCGGGTTTTAAGAAAATTTAACACTTTATGATGGACAACAACTACAAACAATAACATATTCTTTTAAAACCAGATTTTCCTATTTATTTTTTCTGTTGTACTGACTATATTTGCAATATACCCGTATTTACCGTTTCAGGCAGTATTATTACGGTTAGTTTTCTTTCCTTGTCCGTATTGTGCAATTTTCCCGCCGTATTTACGCGTGTACGGGCCTTATCTGTAGCACTGGCCCTACTCGCTTGTCTCCATTCTCTTGGCCCTACTCGCAACTCCAGGAAAACGCTCTCAACCATTTCCCGATGGTACTACAACTTAAAAGTACAAACGTAAAACGCGTTCGCCGGACTTTTTTTTTTTTTTTTAACAGCCTTCTAAAAACTTTTGACTCGGCGTAAATTTGTTTGAGTCGGTCGGAAGACGGAAACACAGGTATTTTTTTTTTTGGCCTAATACAAACAGCCATCTCAATTGGTAGCTGAATTCAGCTATATAATTACAAGCATACCAATGCAAGAAAAAGCGCTTGATTAATTCTGAATCAAAATTTCTGTAATCCAGTAGCTTTTTTTAAAATTTGTAACGTATGTATTTAATGATTATAATCCTTCATTAGGCCTACTAACATCTCAGAAAAAAAATATGTAACAATAGACTGCTACCATCTGAAACACACCACTACCAAATTTACACAAATAAAACTCCCCATTCAATGAACATAGTCTATCAGAATTGTGTCTAATTCTATTTATGCTAAGTCTTCTAAACCAAAACCTGAAAATGACTGTAAGTTGGCATTAATATACAGTTTTGATGTGTTTTGCAGAAAAAAATATTGATAACTATGGATATCCAGAAATGCCATAACTTATTATTTTTTCCAAAATTGTCTTTATTTAAAGTGGCATGAGCTGTCAAAATTCACACTTTTTTCATAATTTCTGATCGTCACGACAGTAAGACGCTTTGAAGGTCATAAAAAAACTAAATGATTGGCGTTGGAATGAGGAAAATCCATACAGTATGTGGCCTGTACAAACCGAAAACGTGTTCGAAAAGTAAACAAAATTTAAATAACCGGGACGACCATTCATTCATTCTAAGCCAAAGTTAGTTCAAAACAATACTTTATCGTACATTTTCGAGACTAAAGGCACTAAAAAGCCTCTGAATTGTACGTATTGAGAAAAATAGCCAATAATTGCAACATTCCGTGTCAACCTCAAAATATCAACATTTTGGCAGCTCATGCCCCTTTAAAGGAGGAGAAAACAAATAAACAACATGAAATTGTAACGAACAATCACCTCAAGAGTGTCAATTTTTAAGCTGTAAATCTTACCTGCGTTTTAGGGTGATGCAGAAAATTGCACATGTTTAAATTGGGTCACAAAAACGATGGGGGCCGCCATTTGTAAAACGAGAAATTGACCGGAAACAGATGTGCCTAGAAATTAACCTAGGCTCAAATGGCAGACAAAGAAAGTTGACCAATTTCACTCGCACGTGCGCTTTGATTTGCTGGGTATGCGTCTACTGATTGGCCGAAGGAGACACAACCCTAAGCACTGTTGTAATGATGGCGGCCAAGTAGGCAAGTCGGTCTCAGTCGAAATCCGATGGTTTTATATAACTTCACTTTAAGACTGTGCGGTGGGGAAAAAATCGTAAAAATATGTATATGGTACCATTGAAAAGGGAAATTCGCCGTCCGTTTTGTGCATTTGCCAGTTTTATTTGTTTTCTCCTCCTTTAAGAATTGAAATAACTGTATTTCTAACTTTACTTATATTGTTTGCTGGCTCGTTTTATTTTACATAAGACAAACATGGGGCCTTTAAGTGAGTAAAACATTCAAATTTTTGCATTTCTTAGCACCCATAGTTTTTGCAGGTAGCATTATTTTTTCTTCAAAACACACATTTATAACTCATTATTAAAGGCAGTCTAATGATGTGCGTAATCCCCACTTAGAAAGTAACTGCTCACAAGAGCAACCATGGGTAAATTGAGACTTAATTGTAATATATAGAGTACATTGCATTTTGAGTTTTATTCATGTACAATTGGTAGTAGTGTTTTTCAGAAGGTATTCTTTTGGTATAATATATTTTTTCTGGAATACTTGTAAGCAGGGCTTGAATACATTCAATGAAAATAAGCGTTTTGCAAGCTATCGGATTGAAGTCCAAGCTGCCCTTGGATTGTTGAAATGGAAGCTACAGTGTAGCTAAACCCCATGTATGCATATTTATGATCACTAAAACACTCAGGCACAGGGAAAATCTTCTTGTCTAAAATAACCATGGAGACCAGTTTCTAATTGTGTTAAAAAGAGGTATATCATTTAGACCTTTATACCCCATATATTGTTATAACAAACCAAACCTATGATATTTCATTAGGTTGACGACTGACAGGAGCTTAGCCTTGGTCAGTAGAATTTCTGGAATCCTTTTGTAACACATTGACAATGGTTACACATGTACATTGTAACTATGGCAAGAACATCGGTGGACTGAGATTGAACCCCATAATCTCCCTCTCATAACCTACAACCAACAAACAACAAGGTTATAAACTCCATCTCACAACCTACAACCAACAAACAACAAGGTTATAAACTCCATCTCATAACCTACAACCAACTAACAACAAGGTTATAAACTCCATCTCACAACCTACAACCAACTAACAACAAGGTTATAAACTCCATCTCACAACCTACAACCAACTAACATCAAGGTTATAAACTCCCTCTCATAACCTACAACAGACTAACATCAAGGTTATAAACTCCATCTCATAACCTACAACAGACTAACATCAAGGTTATAAACTCCATCTCATAACCTACAACAGACTAACATCAAGGTTATAAACTCCATCTCATAACCTACAAACAACAAGGTTATAAACATCTCATAACCAACTAACATCAAGGTTATAAACTCCATCTCATAACCAACAACCAACTAACATCAAGGTTATAAACTCCATCTCACAACCTACAACCAATTAACAATAAGGTTATAAACTCCATCTCATAACCTACAACCAACTAACAACAATGTTATAAACTCCATCTCATAACCTACAACCAACTAACAACAAGGTTATAAACTCCATATCATAACCTACAACCAACTAACAACAAGGTTATAAACTCCATCTCATAATCTACAACCAACAAACAACAAGGTTATAAACTCCATCTCACAACCAACTAACAACAAGATTATAAACTCCATCTCATAACCTACAACCAACAAACGACAAGGTTATAAACTGCATCTCATAACCTACAACCAACAAACAACAAGGTTATAAACTCCATCTCATAACCTGCAAGGCTACAACCAACAAACAACAAGGTTATAAACTCCATCTCATAACCTACAAACCCTATGTATGTATTTATGAACACTAAAACACACACGCACAGGGAAAACCGGGCTGTTTGCCCAGTGGAAACCTTCGACCGTCGGCAAGTAACCCTACCATTGGAGTATAATTACAAACTCTTTCTGTCTGAATTAAGTTACTTTAGTTTATTTCATTCCCATGGTGTAATATGAAAATAAGCATACTTTCAAAGTTGTTTTCTTATGTTCTAGGTGATACATAATGCCTTAACAGCATGGATAACAAAGACCCCAGCTTTGGCGGAGACACACCAGCATTAAATGTTGTCACACCAACAAGGAAAAGTGATCAATGGCATCGACTGGCTAAAGTTGTTCGATCAAATCAACATACGTTTGCTCCCCCTGACTCAGCTAAAAATCACGCTTTAGCCATTATTAAGAGACAGCGAAGCAAAGATTTACCATCAAGATCAACTAAACAGGAACTGAAAAGCTGTAAACAAATTGTTCTGCACTCTTCTGAGTTGGCAACGAATTCACCCAACAAAATAAGACCTTTATCTGCTGTGAGTAAATACAGGAAAGATGACTCAAACAGCATTCCAGTGATAACACCCAAAAACCTGAGTCAGGATTATCGTGCTGCTGGAGACTCACATACTCAGAGATTAATACCCAAAGCCCTTTCCAAAAAGGTCAGACCACCAAATGATTCCAAACGCACCGTTGGCCTAAGCTCTGTCAAGTATTTCATTATTACTAGTGCTTTTCTCTTGGTTTCTGTTTCTTTCATGTTCAGCAGTGACATACAGTCCCATTTTTCAAACAACCGTTTCTCCAGCCGCAATCTTACCATTCAGGATGTCTCGATTTTGAAGAAAAATTTTAAAGAAAAACTTTTTGGGCAGCATCTTGCTTCCAAGATAATTTGTGATTTGATTGAAAGGTTAGCGGAGGAGACAAGACCAGTTGGTCGCCCACAGATGGTGGTTATGTCAATCCATGGCTGGACCGGGGTCGGAAAAACATTGACAAATAAAATTTTGCTTAACTCGCTAGATCCTGAGAAATTCCTGCAGTTTATCATTCCAATTGATTTCCCTCATACTCAAAATGATGGTGTATATAAGGCTTCAATTAGACATATTCTAACCACAAATATCTCCAGGAACGCAGTGAATTTAATTACATTTGATGAGATGGACAAAGCCTCAGAAGGTGTTCTTGAAGGAATTGTGGATTCAATTGAAGTGATGAAATTTGGTAAAGAATTTTCACTTGCAACTCTGATTATCGTTTTTGTTAGTAACACACATGGTCGTGATATAAACAAGCGTTTATTTCATCTTTTGGATCAAGGCTATAACAGGGAGACATTGACCATGTCTGATTTCTATACTGTTTTTCAAAATAATCCAGACAATCAAGTTTATCATTGGTATAATTTGTTCACACATAGAAATCTAATTGACAGTTTTGTTCCTTATTTACCATTAAATATTCAGCATGTAAAAAAGTGCATAGAAGCAAATCTGGTTGGAAAAGGCTTAACCCCAAATTCAAAAATTGTTGACAAAGTTTCGGAAGAATTGTCATTTTTTCACCCTGAAATATCCAAATTGGCTTATTCCCACACAGGTTGTAAACGGGTCTCTGAAAAGGTTGATCTCCAAGCAGAACCTATATTCTGATTAATTAATTTTCTTCCAGGAGATGGGATGGTTGCCAGTTACCAACTGTAGGTCGTTGATTTCCTCCGGGCATAGAGCCCGGTTTCCTCCCTCAATAAAACTGGCAACGCCGCCATATAAGTGAAATAATCTTGAGCGCGGCGTGAAACACCAATCAATCAATCAATCTTCAAGCAGAACCTGTACTTTTCTCCTCAATTCTTTCTTTTTCAAGCAGAACTTTTCTGGTCAATTATATCTTCTCCAAGCAAAACCTGTAATTTTCTACTCAATCATATCTTCTTCAAGCTGAACATTAAATTTTCTGCTCAATTTTATCTTCAAGCATAACGTTTAATTTTCTATCTTCTCCAAGCAAAACCTGTAATTTTGCTCAATTCGATGTTTTTCAAGCAGAACCTGTGGTTTTCTGCTCAATTCTACCTTCTCCAAGCAAAACCTGTAATTTTCTGCTCAATTCTTTCTTTTTCAAGCAGAACCTGTAATTTTCTGCTCAATTCGATTTTCTTTAAGCATAACCTTTAATTTTCTATCTTCTCCAAGCAAAACCTGTAATTTTGCTCAATTCGATGTTTTTCAAGCAGAACCTGTGGTTTTCTGCTCAATTCTACCTTCTTCAAGCAGAACCTGTAATTTTTTGCTCAATTTGATCTTCTTCAAGCAGAACCTGTATTTTTCTGCTCAATTCTCTCTTTTTCAAGCAAAACCTGTACTTTTCTGCTCAATTCTTTCTTTTTCAAGCAGAACCTGTAATTTTCTGCTCAATTTGATCTTCAAGCAGAACCTGTATTTTTCTGCTCAATTCTTTCTTTTTCAAGCAGAATCTGTACTTTTCTGCTCAATTCTTTCTTTTTCAAGCAGAACCTGTAATTTTTTGCTCAATTTGATCTTCAAGCAGAACCTGTATTTTTCTGCTCAATTCTTTCTTTTTCAAGCAGAATCTGTACTTTTCTGCTCAATTCTTTCTTTTTCAAGCAAAACCTGTAATTTTCTGCTCAATTTGATCTTCTTCAAGCAGAATCTGTATTTTTCTGCTCAATTCTTTCTTTTTCAAGCAAAACCTGTACTTTTCTGCTCAATTCTTTCTTTTTCAAGCAGAACCTGTAATTTTCTGCTCAATTCGATCTTTTTCAAGCAGAACCTGTACTTTTCTGCTCAATTCTTTCTTACCAAGCAGAACCTGTACTTTTCTGCTCAATTCTTTTTCAAGCAGAACCTGTACTTTTCTGCTCAATTCTTTCTTTTTCAAGCAGAACCTGCAATTTTCTGCTCAATTCGATCTTTTTCAAGCAGAACCTGTACTTTTCTGCTCAATTCTTTCTTACCAAGCAGAACCTGTAATTTTCTGCTCAATTCGATCTTCTTCAAGCAGAAGCTGTAATTTTCTGCTCAATTCTTTCTTTTTCAAACAGAACCTGTACTTTTCTGCTCAATTCTTTCTTTTTCAAGCAGAACCTGTACTTTTCTGCTTAATTCTTTCTTTTTCAAGCAGAACCTGTACTTTTCTGCTCAATTCTTTCTTTTTCAAGCAAAACCTGTACTTTTCTGCTCAATTCTTCCTTTTTCAAGCAGAACCTGTACTTTTCTGCTCAATTCTTTCTTTTTCAAGCAGAACCTGTAATTTTCTGCTCAATTATATCTTCTTCAAGCAAAACCTATACTTTTCTGCTCAATTCGATCTTCTTCAAGCAAAACCTGCAATTTTCTGCTCAATTATATCTTCTTCAAGCAGGACCTGTACTTTTCTGCTCAATTCTATCTTCTCCAATCACAGATCCCCTCTGATCCTAACCAACCAATATTATAAATCAACTAATTCATTTTTTCCAAGAAATGCCTTTGAAATAAATCAAAAGGCTAAAAAATTACTTCTGTATTATTATTGTGGTTTAAAGATATTTATTGAATGCGTTCTTCATAACTGTGATACTATCAAATAAAATAAACCATTCCATTGTTTGCCAAAGATCATATAACTAATTATTTCTGTCTTGTAGATAATACCCTGCAGATACAGCATATATATATAAATATAAGCAGTATATATATTTATTCACATACAGTGTATGACTGGTACCTTGTGACCACATGGCTGTTCAAATTAAGCCAGGACACTAAAAATCGATCCCTCCAAAACAAGCCTTTTGGATTCTTTTGACCAGGGTATGTCTCCGACCTTCGGCGACTACCTGGCAACTCGAACACATATGGTGGTCGAGTGAAAAATCCCTCAGAAATGTTTCAGTTTTATTTGGCTTGTACTTACCGCATAATAAAAAAAATGAAAAAAGTGAATTTTGGCAGCCCATGACACTTTAAAGTGGCACGAGCTGTCAAAATTCACACTGTTTTCAGAATTTCTGATCATCACAACAGTAAGAGGCTTTGAAGGCCATCGAAAAACTAAATGATTGGCGTTGGAATGAGGAAAATCCATACAGTATGTGGCCTGTACGAACCGAAAACGTGTTCGAAAAGTAAACAAAATTTAAATAACCGGGACGACCATTCACTCATTCTTAGAAACCAAAGTTAGTTCAAAACAATACGTTATCATACATTTTCGAGACTAGAAGCACTAAAAAGCTTCTGAATTATGTCTTCAGAAAAATAGCCAATAATTTCAACATTCTGTTGTAACGTCAAAATATCAACATTTTGGCAGCTCTTGCCCCTTTAAAGGGGATTTCATCTGCGTTTTTTTTTCATAAATTCGTTTATAGAAGCCGACAGCATCGATGTTGAACTAAAAAAATATTTCCGTAAATAGGCCTACAGTAGCGGTAACCAAGATGGTGTACGAACCGATGATATATTTACGGAAGCGTATACTTACATGTATGCCCAGGTGAAACAAAATGTTACATTTCAGAGTTAGTATCTCCAAATTAGGAGATAGTAACTTCAAATTAAAAAAAAAAAATAAAAAAATTCACCTGGTCCTAAAACGATTCCGTAGATTGATTGTTTGGTGTTTTACGCCGCGCTCAAGATTATTTCACTTAAACATATATGGCGGCGTTGCCAGTTTTATTGTGGGAGGTAACCGGGCTTTCTGCCCGGAGGAAACCCACGACCTTCCGCTGGTAACAGGCAACCATCCCACATAGGTCGTTCGAGTGAAAACCCAGTCAGAACATTTTCCAATTTTGGACTGAGTGGGATTTGAGCCCGCGACCCATTGGTGGAAGGCTGTTCGGATTGAGCGTCCAACGCTCTACCTACTGAGCCACGGAGGCGCCCGATTCGGCGTAGAGCAATGAACTTTCGTAGTTTATTGCCCTAGAGGTGTAGCATTACCGGACAAAATGTATGTAGCCACCCGGAATGTATGACCGGGTCTGTACATTTGAGGGTTTCTGGCTTTTGCTAATAAAACTACATTCACGTATATAGGCCTATATATATTGATCTACCTGTCAAAGATGGGTAGGCCTACCCTGCACTTCTAAAATAAGATAATTCTCTTCTCAACGACGATATTTGGCAGTTCATTGACGTTTATTAAATTAAAGTAAACAATTTACGCGTAGGTCTAGATTTGATGTAATATATATTAATATTTGATTTTCAAGAAAGTGTAATCCCAAAATAACGAGAATACTAATATTCGAGCCAATACAAATGGAGCGCATGGGCTAGTTAAATATGGACTGTTCAAGAAACTTGAACGGACATTCAACTCAGCATCGCTGGTCCCCGTGGAGTATATATCTTGAGTAAATGTAATTGTAGAAAACAATGGTCTAACCAGCTGGGAGCGGTGACCCTTCGGGCTTCACAATAACGCTACATACCGAAGCTAGAGTAAATGGAGTCTGCGTGATTTTAACAGCAGTGCATAGGCAGATCACTCGAGGGACTGTGCCCCAATACTGATGCACTCAGAGAAAGAAATCAGTGGACACTACACCGTCTACGCAGTACCGGATGTTGATTTATGTCGTTTTCAGCTTGGGTAACATTTTGCCTGCTTTAATTGATATTTGACAAGAGACTTAATTTGTCCAGGAAACAGTCATTGTAAGCAACTTATTATTTGCATACGCCGATGATTTGCTGAATCGTCACATGGAGAATTTAGGTGAAATCCAACTGATTGGTATTCACCATATGTCAGATTTAGGGGGCGGGGTCGTCCACAATATGTTGAGTGGATTGAAGTTATTTGGGACAGACTATAGTATTTAGTATAGAATTGGTCCGTCAGTCTCAAACCGCTATAATCGTCAGGGGGGAAAGCCCCCCTGAAACCCCCCGTTTTATTCATTTCTTCTAGAACTTATGACTAATTTAGAATTTTAGTATTACAAGCTTAAAACTAAACTATCCCTACCAGTAGCCTACTAAAAGTTAAAAGAAATAACATCTAAAAGACGAATTTGAAGAGAAGTTAAAAACGACGGACCTATTCTATATTTCCACCGTTATTTGGATGCGCCCATAGACATAGTATGGGCTTCTTCAATACCACGTCAAATTTACTAACCTCACTTACTTTAAACTACGTCAGTAAATATTTTGACTCCCTTTGTATCCCTTTGATTTTAATACTTTTAAGATTTATGCAAATTATCGAACAATTACCGAACTACTCCGGTAGTGTCATTACGATAATCATAGATAATTTAGCTTTTTGTAAAGTGAATTTAACGTTTTAAAACTGAAAAACTGCTAAACAGTGTTATGTCATCAATGGCGGAGAGTTTGAAACTGGAGAAGGCAAAAGTGAATTCAAGGGAAGAATAATGTGTACTGACCGATCCTACTCGTCCATATCAGACACTGGTACATTGTAGGTAGCGAAATTATCCCCGAACGTGATTATGACCGTTTAGACACAATTTAGGTATATAAATGAATATTTTTTGTTGTTTGTCATTGACTTTGATAACGATGTAAGAACTACATCGAAACGTCGTCACCCAATAAACCGGACCACATACTTTCCGCTTCTGAGCAGGCAGTCAGATCCGGCTTTTTTGATTGTAATGAACCCTGACTCCAAAATACGACAGAAAAAAACTTGGACTACTGTTAGCAGTGAATTTCTGTGTTTCACTGCCATTTTTACTGCCATCTACCGGCTTGTATTAAATGATACTAGCCACTATAACAACAGAAAGTGACGGGAAAATGGTAAAAGCCGTCGGCGGGTTTTTATAATAGGCTCTATTTCCATTAGCAAAGCTCTTAAAATTGCAGGCCCATTTGGTGGTCTGAGTGGGACAGCTTCATTTTCGTTTTAATGCACAGGAATACAAATGGGTTTCAATAATTTCATTAGACCTTTTTTTTTTACTATCTGATGTAAAATTCAAAGAAGTACTTTGAGCTAGTTGACCATCTACAGTTTTCTGTTCAATTAACCATTTATTAAACATTATGCTTGTCCCAGAAACCTCGTGATAGTGTGACACTGATTCCTCCTTTTAGTAGAGAGTACAATATGGGAGATAACTGTCCCTGATGGAAGTAGAACGTATTGGCTTCACTCCCTTGCATTCATTGGTTCCTAAGACCACATATGGTGGTTTACACGCTTTGGTTGTTTGGTGTTTTACGCCCGTGCTCAAGATTATTTCACTTATATGGCGGCATTGCCAGTTTAATTGTGTGAGAAAACCCACAAGCTTCCCATGGTAACTGGCAACCATCCCACATACATGTAGTGGTTTACACGAAGTGATTATCAAAGTATTTGTAGTGATCATAACTTTGAAGTTCTATTCATTGTATGTTTCAGACCGGAAAATGGAATTCAAATCTTTGTTTATCCGAGCAAATAATGTTTTGATGGTTCAACAATCCTGCCTTTAATTGGGATAAGGCCCACCATTTTGTTGAGATGAGTGCTGTGAGTTGGCAGAAGAAGTCAAACATGGATGAACAGGAAAATATCGATATCGAGAGTAATGTAAATGTTAAAACAGAGTCTGTGGACCAAGTAGAGGAAGAAGCAAACATGGATGATGAGAACAGGATGCCTGAGGATTCTGAATTCATCTCACCAATAGAAGTTAAGATTGAGCTGGATGAATCAGGCAGGAGTATTCCTTTCTTTGTTCTTACCAAAGCTGAAAGTTTGGACAACCAGTCTGTAGATGATAACTCTTATCAGCCAAAGTTACCGGAGTATTACAGCCCTGGGAAAACTGATAATATTGAAATAAAAGAAGAACCATTGGAACCAAACCTGGATGTTCCGGTTCCTTCTACTGGACAGGTAAGTTAGAATTCTGGACAACCAGACTCTCAACCAAGATTGATTGATTCATTGGTTTTATACGCCCGCATTCAAGATTATTTGACTTATATGGCGGTGTTGCCAGGTTTTGTGGGGGAGGAAACCGGGCTTGTTGTCCGGAGGAAACCCCCGACCTACGGCGATTACCTGGCAACTCTACATACGGCGACCAAGTGAAAAATCCGCTCAGAAATTTGTCACTTTTTATTTGGTCTGAGCTTGATTTAAACCCGTGCCGTATCAATGGAAGGTCTGGGTGGGACTGTGGAAGGATCACTCTAACCCACTGTGGACCACCAAGGTCTAGGTGGGACTGTGGAACGATCACTCTAACCCACTGTGGACCACCAAGGTCTGGGTGGGACTGTGGAACGATCACTCTAACCCACTGTGGACCACCAAGGTCTGGGTGTGACTGTGGAACGATCACTCTAACCTACTGTGGACCACCAAGGTCTGGGTGTGACTGTGGAACGATCACTCTAACCCACTGTGGACCACCAAGGTCTGGGTGTGACTGTGGAACGATCACTCTAACCCACTGTGGACCACCAAGGTCTGGGTGGGACTGTGGAACGATCACTCTAACCCACTGTGGACCACCAAGGTCTGGGTGGGACTGTGGAACGATCACTCTAACCCACTGTGGACCACCAAGGTCTGGGTGTGACTGTGGAACGATCACTCTAACCCACTGTGGACCACCAAGGTCTGGGTGTGACTGTGGAACGATCACTCTAACCCACTGTGGACCACCAAGGTCTGGGTGTGACTGTGGAACGATCACTCTAACCCACTGTGGACCACCACGGTCTGGGTGTGACTGTGGAACAATCACTCTAACCCACTGTGGACCACCACGGTCTGTGGAACGATCACTCTAACCCACTGTGGACCACCAAGGTCTGGGTGTGACTGTGGAACGATCACTCTAACCCACTGTGGACCACCACGGTCTGGGTGTGACTGTGGAACAATCACTCTAACCCACTGTGGACCACCACGGTCTGTGGAACGATCACTCTAACCTACTGTGGACCACCAAGGTCTGGGTGGGACTGTGGAACGATCACTCTAACCCACTGTGGACCACCAAGGTCTGGGTGTGACTGTGGAACGATCACTCTAACCCACTGTGGACCACCAAGGTCTGGGTGGGACTGTGGAACGATCACTCTAACCCACTGTGGACCACCAAGGTCTGGGTGGGACTGTGGAATGATCACTCTAACCCACTGTGGACCACCAAGGTCTGGGTGTGACTGTGGAACGATCACTCTAACCCACTGTGGACCACCAAGGTCTGGGTGGGACTGTGGAACGATCACTCTAACCCACTGTGGACCACCAAGGTCTGGGTGGGACTGTGGAACGATCACTCTAACCCACTGTGGACCACCAAGGCCTGGGTAGGACTGTGGAACGATCACTCTAACCCACTGTGGACCACCAAGGCCGGTGTAGAACTGTGGAACTATCACTCTAACCCACTGTGGACCACCGAGGTCTGGGTGGGACTGTGGAACGATCACTCTAACCCACTGTGGACCACCAAGGTCTGGGTGGGACTGTAGAACAATCACTATAACCCACTGTGGACCACCAAGGCCTGTGTGGAACTGTGGAACGATCACTCTAACCCACTGTGGACCACCGAGGTCTGGGTGGGACTGTGGAACGATCACTCTAACCCACTGTGGACCACCAAGGTCTGGGTGGGACTGTGGAACGATCACTCTAACCCACTGTGGACCACCGAGGTCTGGGTGGGACTGTGGAACGATCACTCTAACCCACTGTGGACCACCAAGGTCTGGGTGGGACTGTGGAACGATCACTCTAACCCACTGTGGACCACCAAGGTCTGTGTGGAACTGTGGAACGATCACTCTAACCCACTGTGGACCACCACGTGTGTGTGGAACGATCACTCTAACCCACTGTGGACCAACAAGGCCCCTTCAACCAAGATGTCTGGTGTCAAGCAATAGAATAATCTACATGTACATGTAGCAACAGAGGTTTTCAGAAAGGCTTGTCTTGTTGCCATATCAAAACCATTGTGGTTTTCATAAGTTAAGATTGATTGAATGATGTTTTTGCAGCACTCAAGTTTATTTCATTTCTATGACGTCGTCGCCAGGTTTAGTGGGACAGGAAACAAGCCGTTTTACCGACGAGAAACCCCAACCTTTTTACCTGGCAACTTTCTCCATAATGCAATCAAGTGAAAAATTCACTCAGAAACTTGTCAATTTGATTTGGTCTGGATGGGATTTGACTTGTCCCGATGGAGGACCTGTGCCGGACTGAGGAAATACCCCAATAGCCGCAAAGTCCCCAACCCTAATCTAAGTCCTGTCAACAGCTGTTATCTTCACTAAAATTTAAGGTTGTTCAATGTCCCAATGCGGAGTGCCCATCCTTACTTTTCCTTTTGTGTTTGATTGTTTTCTCTAGATTTTCGATACTCAAGCAAGAGCTTAGATTTTGTGCTCATAACTGTAAAAACCCTTTTCTGTTTGATGAACAAATATTTACACACACTTTCATTCTGTTGAATCTGTTTCTTTGTAGAGTGCCACTGATAAGTCAGTATCTGTCAATTACACTGGCAATACTATCTCCCAAACTTATCGAAAAATATTGCCAAAGAATAGCATCAGTTCTGGTGAGTAGAGTTCTCTACTAAGTGTAGAATGTTGTTTATATACAGAAGAATGGTTTTATTAACATCAATAACGGCTATTTTACAAGACAATCGGATGCTTTGCCAAAGTATTGATTGATTGTATGGCGTTTTACGACGGGCTCAAGATTATTTCACATATATGGCCGTGTTGCAAGTTTTATTATGAGAGAAAACCGCACTCTATGCCCGGAGGAAACCCACAACCTTCCAGTGGTAACTGGCAACCATCAAACATAGGTCGTTCAAGTGAAAACCAAGTCAGAAATTTTTTTTATTTTTTGCGGGGGATTGAGTGGGATTCGAACCTGTGACCAATTGGTGGAAGACTGTTCGGATTGAGCGTCCAACGCTCTACCTACTGAGCCATCGAGACCCCCAAAGTTTTAAATATTTGGCTATAAAAACCTACATGTGATTCAAGTTATATCTTTTTGTAAATGTTTTCATGCCGAGCAGACTGGTAATTTTTATATGGCCACTGGTCCTTTTACTTGTAATAAATAAGGAGCTAGCTTCAATCATTGGACATTCAATCATGATGTTAGCAAGCTATCCACTCAGCCTTCCAAGAAATGGCGGTCGGGGGTTTCCTCCTGGCATTGGGCCCGGTTTCCTCCCCCATTAAAGCTGCCAAAGCCGCCATATAAGTGAAATAATCTTGAGTGCGATGTTAAACATGATATATTTATATGTTGAATATACTTGATTTTTGGGAGGTTATTGTGACAAATCTTGCTTTTTTATTCTCTTGTTAAAACACTTTTTACGGTTAAATGTATTTTTGATGTTCATGTAAATGGTTTAGTTTGATGAAACTTCTTTTCATTTCGATATAAGTGAAATTATCTTGATTGTGAGGTAAAACTGAAAATTAACTGGTTATTACTGTACATGTACATATAAATATTTTGTAAAAAATCACACTTTTTGCATTAAAAGTTTAGAATATAAACTTTTTTGTGATACTTTCATATCTTATTCCTAGGTGGAAATCCTCTGTCCTGTCAATGCTGCCCCAGTATGCAGTTTGTCTCTGAAACACATTTATTGGCCCACAACATAGAAACACACGGTCATCAACTGCCAGGTCATGAAAAGAAAGCTAAAATGAGTCCAGATAAGTCAGCTAAAAAACTCTTATCATGCAGTCATTGTGATTATACTTGTCGTTTAAAGGGTGAGTTCAATAAGCATATCAAAACTCATTCCCAGGTGAAACCCTTTCAGTGCACATTATGTGACTTTGCTTGTAGAATGAGGTGCAGCTTAAACAGGCATATACAGACTCATTCCGATGCTAATCCTTTCAAGTGTGAACTATGTGATAAGAGATTTCAGAAAGAACTGGCACTAAACCTGCACGCACGCTGTCATGTCAATGCTAAACAATTCCAGTGCTCTAAATGTGATGCTTGTTTTGATTTTAAGAGTTCTCTGACAAATCATATAAAATCCCACAAGATTCGTGGAAAACGTTTCACATGTACTACATGTGAGTATAGCTGTAATGTGAAAGATGGTCTAGCTCGGCATATGAGGACTCATACTGGAGATAAACCCTTCCAGTGCACAGTGTGTCATTACAGATGTAGTCAGAAAGGCCGACTTGACACACATGTTAGAACTCACACTGGGGAAAAGCCGTTTCAGTGCACAATGTGTCCGTTCAAATGTGGTGAGAGCGGCTCCCTCAAAAGACATATAAGAACTCATACCGGCGAGAAACCTTTCAAATGCACAATATGTAGTGACAGTTTTTGTAATAAGAGTTCTTTAACCAATCACATTCAAAATCATACTGGTGGAAAGTATTTCCAGTGCACATTTTGCAATTTTGGAACCAATGAAAAACGTTCGTTTATCAGGCACAACTGGATTCATACAGGGGAATCACCTTATCGATGTACTGCATGTGACTATAAATGTAATTCTAAATTTCAATTTTCAACGCATTTGAAAAGACATGAACGTCCTGAAAAGCCGTTTCTGTGTAAGTTGTGTGATTTTAAGTGTGTTATGAAGAAGTATTTGTTTAGACATATGAAAACTCATGCTTGTGAGAAAAGTTTTCATTGCTCTTTCTGTGAAAAAAAATTTCACAAAAAACGCTATTTATCGGCTCATATGCGAAGACATACGGGTGAAAAACCATATAAATGTGATTTGTGTGATTATAAATGTGGCACTAATTGGTTTTTAAAACTACATATGCGAACTCATACAGGGGAAAAGCCATTCCAATGTAATTTGTGTAACTATAGATCTTGTCAGAGATCTGTTTTAAAAGTACATCTCCGAACTCATACGGGAGAGAAACCTTTTCAGTGTAATTTTTGTAATTACAAATCCTCCCTGAGGAGCACTTTAACATTGCATCTCCGAACTCATAGTGGTGAAAAACCTTTTCAATGTAATGTTTGTGAATACAAATGCTTCCAAAAAGGTCGGTTAACAATGCATCTCCGGACGCACACTGGTGAGAAACCTTTTCAGTGCAATTACTGTGGGTATAGATGTACCCAGAAGGCCCAGTTGGTAACACACCTTAGAAGACATACTGGCGAGAAACCTTTTCAGTGCAATGTCTGTGGATATAAATGTACCCATAAGGCTCGCTTGGTAACACACCTGAGAATCCATACTGGCGAGAAACCTTTACAGTGTAATTTCTGTGATTTTACAACTGCCCATAGTTCCTGTTTAAGTGTACATCTCAGAAGGCATAAATAATTTCTAACCGAACATGATGATTTGGCTCTCTTTTTAAGTTGGGCTTAAGCGAGATGGCTAAGAAAGAACAAGAGAGCTTATTGTCTTTAGACATCTGGAGAACAGGTGCTCTCTCACTGCTATAGGAGCCTGGATGACTCGGTCGGTTAAGGGCAAGATAATCATGCCAAAACAAGCCTTCCATAGATGCATGTAGTTTTGAATCACACTCAGTCCATGTGTGAGTTACTGTAGTCGTAGCTCGAAAAATCAACTTCATGGTGCTGAGAATGTAACATATGCTCCCTGACGTTTGTTTACAGGGAAAAAAATTAAAAAAATTTATAAAGTTTTGAGTGTGTTTTCACTGGATAACCTTGTGGAAACGTGGTGGGTTTTCTTCTGACAAAGAGCCTAGTCCCTCCTCACCCGCTCAGATACTTGAAGATCTCCAAACTCTGAGGCCAAAGTATATTGATGATGGGTGACCAGCCACCCATCATCAATATACTTTAACCACAGAGTTTGGAGATCTCCAACTACTGCTCAGAGACCTCTTTGTCTGGCAAAACGCCATGCAATTAAAAAAAGATCGAGAGCAACAGTAAACATCAAGAAATCAATCTTACTGGTGTACATGATATAATCAAATTAAATTAAATGCAATGCATCAGCATTGTATATTATATAAACAAACCAATTACCTAATATATTGGAGAATTTTCACTGATTTTTGTAGTGAGTATTGATGACTTTTTCTGAAGTAGACAATATTTAACTGAAGTAAGGAAGTTGGAGATTAAATAAAAATGAAACACACCTGAGCTTGACTTGATCTTGTTTCTGGCTTTTTTGAAGCAAATATATATGTGTAACAGTATTGTTCATATATTTGGGATAACCCTTTCTAGAAAAATGACAAAAAATATACCCCCAGCACCTGCCCCCTCCCAAAATCTGGAATAGAACCGTGCCCAAGAGTAAAGCCTCTATCCCCAGCACTAAACACCAACTGTCTTACCTGTCTCCCTCCCAAAACCTGGAATAGAACCGTGCACAAGAGTAAAGCCTTTATCCCCAGGACTAAACACCAACTGTCTTACCTGTCTCCCTCCCAAAACCTGGAATAGAACCGTGCACAAGAGTAAAGTCTTTATCCCCAGCACTAAACACCCACTATCTTACCTGTCTCCCTCCCAAAATCTGGAATAGAACCGTGCACAAGAGTAAAGCCTCTATCCCCAGGACTAAACACCCACTATCTTACCTGTCTCCCTCCCAAAATCTGGAATAGAACCGTGCACAAGAGTAAAGTCTTTATCCCCAGCACTAAACACCCGCTATCTTACCTGTCTCCCTCCCATAACCTGGAATAGAACCGTGCACAAGAGTAAAGCCTTTATCCCCAGGACTAAACACCAACTATCTTACCTGTCTCCCTCCCAAAACCTGGAATAGAACCGTGCACAAGAGTAAAGTCTTTATCCCCAGCACTAAACACCAACTGTCTTACCTGTCTCCCTCCCATAACCTGGAATAGAACCGTGCACAAGAGTAAAGCCTTTATCCCCAGCACTAAACACCCACTATCTTACCTGTCTCCCTCACAAAACCTGGAATAGAACCGTGCACAAGAGTAAAGCCTTTATCCCCAGGACTAAACACCCACTGTCTTACCTGTGTCCCACCCAAACCTGGAATAGAACCGTGCACAAGAGTAAAGCGTTTATCCCCAGCACTAAACACCCACTATC
The DNA here is from genome assembly GCA_963971465.1 of Lepidochitona cinerea. Taxonomy (NCBI): domain Eukaryota; kingdom Metazoa; phylum Mollusca; class Polyplacophora; order Chitonida; family Tonicellidae; genus Lepidochitona; species Lepidochitona cinerea. Next base: position 27,009,183 of record OZ020563.1, on the reverse strand, counting down.
TCACCTGTCTCCCTCACAAAACCTGGAATAGAACCGTGCACAAGAGTAAAGCCTCTATCCCCAGGACTAAACACCAACTGTCTTACCTGTCTCCCTCCCATAACCTGGAATAGAACCGTGCACAAGAGTAAAGCCTTTATCCCCAGCACTAAACACCAACTATCTTACCTGTCTCCCTCCCAAACCTGGAATAGAACCGTGCACAAGAGTAAAGCCTCTATCCCCAGGACTAAACACCAACTATCTTACCTGTCTCCCTCCCATAACCTGGAATAGAACCGTGCACAAGAGTAAAGTCTTTATCCCCAGCACTAAACACCAACTATCTTACCTGTCTCCCTCCCAAAACCTGGAATAGAACCGTGCACAAGAGTAAAGCCTCTATCCCCAGGACTAAACACCAACTGTCTTACCTGTCTCCCTCCCATAACCTGGAATAGAACCGTGCACAAGAGTAAAGCCTTTATCCCCAGCACTAAACACCAACTATCTTACCTGTCTCCCTCCCAAACCTGGAATAGAACCGTGCACAAGAGTAAAGCCTCTATCCCCAGGACTAAACACCAACTATCTTACCTGTCTCCCTCCCATAACCTGGAATAGAACCGTGCACAAGAGTAAAGTCTTTATCCCCAGCACTAAACACCAACTATCTTACCTGTCTCCCTCCCAAAACCTGGAATAGAACCGTGCACAAGAGTAAAGCCTCTATCCCCAGGACTAAACACCAACTATCTTACCTGTCTCCCTCCCAAACCTGGAATAGAACCGTGCACAAGAGTAAAGCCTCTATCCCCAGGACTAAACACCAACTATCTTACCTGTCTCCCTCCCAAACCTGGAATAGAACCGTGCACAAGAGTAAAGCCTTTATCCCCAGCACTAAACACCAACTATCTTACCTGTCTCCCTCCCATAACCTGGAATAGAACCATGCCCAAGAGTAAAGCCTTTATCCCCAGCACTCAACACCAACTATCTTACCTGTCTCCCTCCCAAACCTGGAATAAAACCGTGCACAAGAGTAAAGCCTTTATCCCCAGCACTCAACACCAACTATCTTACCTGTCTCCCTCCCAAACCTGGAATAGAACCGTGCCCAAGAGTAAAGCCTTTATCCCCAGCACTAAACACCAGCAATCTTACCTGTCTCCCTCCCAAACCGGGAATAGAACCGTGCACAAGAGTAAAGCCTTTATCCCCAGCACTAAACACCCACTATCTTACCTGTCTCCCTCCCAAACCTGGAATAGAACTGTGCCCAAGAGTAAAGCCTTTATCCCCAGCACTATACACCCACTATCTTACCTGTCTACATCCCAAAACCTGGAATAAAACCGTGTCCAAGAGTAAAGCCTTTATCCCCAGCACTATACACCCACTATCTCCCTCCAAAACCTGAATGGGGGCCTCTGTGGCTCAGTCGGTTAGTGATAGTCCCTCAGTTCGACACAGGCCTCCCATCGACGCCCCCCTCCCTACTAAACATGGCAACGCCGCCATATAAGTGAAATGATTTTGAGCGTGGCGTAAAACATCAATCAATCAACCTAAACCTGTCCAAGAGTAAAGCTCCTATCGTCAGTTCCACCAATGGGTCGCGGGTTCGAATCCCACTCAGTCCAAAAATCGGAAAATTTTCTGACTGGGTTTTCACTCGAACGACCTATGTGGGATGGTTGCCAGTTACCAGCGGAAGGTCGTGGGTTTCCTCCGGGCACAGAGCCCGGTTTCCTCCCACAATAAAACTGGCAACGCCGCCATATAAGTGGAATAATCTTGAGCGCGGCGTAAAACACCAAACAATCAACCTATCGTCAGCTGTCTTGCTGGTCAACCTCCAAAGTCTATGGCCAACGTATATTGATGTTGTGCTGGCCAGTATTGTTAGAAAATGTAGCTAATTGAAAAAATGAATTTTTATAGTAATAATAAATGATAAAACACCATTTGTAACAAACATCATGCTTGCACGACAATCGTATCTATAGTTAAACAACCAACGAAACGTATTGTTATACACAGCTCGGACAGCTAGTGAACGATTTGGTATACGTGCTTCTTAGTTGACAACAGTACATGGTGGATTGGTGCTTTACTCCGCACTCAAGATTATTTCACTTATATAGCGGCGTTGCCAGGTTTAGTGGGGGAGAGGAAACCAGGCTCTTTGTCTGGAGGAAAACCCCGACCTTCGACGGGACACTGCCTCCTAGGCCGAGTACCTGGGAACTTTTCCATATACGGCGATCGAGTGAAAATCCACTCATAAATTTTGCGGTCTAAGGATCGTTTTCATTGCGAATATGAAATTTTACCAATATACAGATCAATATCAATATACGATCTTAACTCACCATACTTAAACCTATTGTTACCTTTCTTAATTCATTTATACTATTAAGCACCTGTTCCAACTTGTAATTCTCTTATCTGCTATATATATAAATAAATATTTTTTGTTGTTTGTCATTGACTTTGATAACGATGTAAGAACTACATCGAAACGTCGTCACCCAATAAACCAAGAAGTAATTCTTGACCTTATAATATACAGAAAACTAAATTTATCCAAATTGCAGGAAGCGACTGTTCACTCTAAAGTACCACAGAATCCAACGTAACAAACTAAACAGCGAAGTTCTCATTCTGGACTCTGGAGACAGAGTCACTAAATATCCTTGCCTTTACACATATAAAATATCTTTGATCCTTTGAGTCTACTTGGCTAGTACGTTATCGTCTACACAGTTATCTCCCCAAAGCATACAAACAAACGGGATAATATTAAAGTGTCGCGGTAGCGTTTTTATTGTTCATAGAGTTATGCCCCTTTGCAAGTATTGTCCTATTCCCTATATATTATGTATTTAATATTTGCCTTTACAAGACATTTTACTTTCGTTTTCTTTTTGGTTTTATTTTAACTACACGTAGTAGATATGCATGCCCATGTATTTTAACTAAGCATGCAGTCATTGTCATTAATGTTTGCCTGTCCGTCCGTAAAGACGTTCCTTCCAACATCGTGAATTATCTGAGTATGGATAGGCCTATCGATAGGAAGTACATTCCTTCCTACATCCAATATTGAATTATCTAAGTATGGATAGGAATTACGTTCCTTCTTACATCCAATGCTGAATTATCCTATTACCATATAATCTGAATTATATGGATCGGAAGCAAATTCAAATTGAATGCTGCTGGGTCTAAATTCTTGTTACATCACAACGTGCCTTTTGGGGGGAAAAAGCTCTAGGGCCGAGGGGTTTTGGTTAGCGCAGCTTCATGTCCTAACTGTGACTGTATCTGTTTAACAAATCACCAGGCCTACAAGGCATAAAATGAATGAAGAATTCTCCAGGCTACCTCTCGATGCCTGTCCAACTAAATAAAAAGGGGCGTTATAAAATATTTGAAGACTTTTCAAGATGATAGGTTTTTCAAGTTTTCACGAATGAGCTTGTGACGTACATGTAGCCTATACTCCTTTAAACTTCGTCTGTTTTGGTGGTCTTCGTAGACTTATTCAACTTATATTTCCATATTCACTAAATAGGCCTATAGGCCTATGTATATTGTTGAATAAAACTATATTGTTTGTTTTGAATATTTAAATCCAGAGATATGATTTGTGTGTGCTTGCCAATCCTCGCCAGTCTAGTAAAATAAGCAGCTATTTAGAAAGGTATAAAGGGATGGGTTATATCGGCAAAAATAGTGAATCGGACGGATTGTTGCTTTTCTCCGCAGTCAAGATTTATTCGGCCTTGTAAGCCTTAATGAGGGGGAAACCGGGCCCCCATCCCCAGAAGAATGCGCCTTCTTCCACGGGTAAACATCCTATATACTCATTCAACGAGTATAGTCTACCCATTGAATTAGTAGGCTATATGAAGATACGCGTAGTTCTATTTCCCAATTTTAATGTTTTCATTGACTGCATCTTTCCTAATTTTCGTAGAGCCAAATGGTTCGGTGGGTTCTTTCAGCAGTCTCTCGAAATTCTTTTTAGCGGAAGTTTTACAGTACCTGGCAACAGAGGACAACTTTTTAGTTACAGACAAAACATATGACAGGGGGTCTGTATTCTGACTAATGTCAACTGATCGAAGCACACTCTCTCCATCTCCATCCACTTAACCCCTTATCCTGACACGTCCACAATTATTTTCAGTCTTAAATTCGGACAAGAATATAAATTGCAGGGGAACAGGAAAAACTAATAAAAAATGCACTGAAACTCTCCTACAAATAAAGAATTAAAAACAAACGCTATGATATCTATATTTAAGAGAAAATTCTACTGACTAAGGCTTAGCTCCTGTCAGTCGTCAACCTAATGAAATATCATAGGTTTGATTTGTTACAACAATTTATGGGGTATAAAGGTCTAAATGATATACCTCTTTTTAATACAATTAGAAACTTTTCTCCATGGTTATTTTAGACAAGAAGATTTTCCCTGTGCCCGTGTGTTTTAGTGATCATAAATATATATTTAAGAGACTTCCGTTTAAAACTATTTATGTGAAACAGGTTATTAACAATAAATCTGATGAATTTTCTGTGAAAAAGGGCTTTAACACTATTACGGGACTGGAAATGACATACAAACATGTCATAACCGAATGGTTCTCAATCATTGCCTCTGGTTTACCCTGGACTTTTCGGTATTGTCGAGGCGAAACAGTTAAATACAAAATAAATCAAGCACATTGCGCTTTGTGTGCTATAATTATATAACTGAAGCACAGAATGGCGTTTGTGTAAATTGCTAAGTTCTTTCATTCTTGGCTGACTCTAGTAATTGGACATGGTTTGCGTGTCACGAGGTCATTCCGTTCATTCAGTAAACCTTGGCATGCTCAAACAAATATTGCACATGGCACTGGAGAATGATCACCTGGCAACGCTCACGTGCCCGAGTTCCTTTGAACAGATTCTGATCACCTTTCTTTATTCAAGCTGAGAAGGTGATAGTAATTTTTAAGTTGTATCTAGTACACATAATAATGTAAAGTGTGGACAATTCCCACAAAAAACACAAAACTTAATTTGACAATATTACTGCTAAATAATAAGATATACATATACAATTTATGGGATGTAAAGGTCTAAATGATATACCTCTTTTTAACACAATTAGAAGCTTGTCTCCATGGTTATTTTATACAAGAAGATTTTCCCTGTGCCCGTGTGTTTTAGTGATCATAAATATATATGTTGCAAAACAAAGACGCTCTATGTTCTCTTAATATTTGCCATTTCCAGAACATACAGCTTTCTGTCCTCGGTTATTATTTTACTGTAGACTCTATATAATTGCTCTCTGGTGCATTAACTCAATTTGATGAATCGATTTCTTGGTGTTTTGCGTTTGTTCACTTTGAGGCTCTATGCTGGCGCTGTTCTCCGGTGGCAAATGGCAACAACCATCTCGCACAGAGCCACTCAGACTAGTTTGCCTGCATCTGTTATAATTAATTGAGGTTCGAACCCGGGACCATTGGCGTGAAACTTACCATTGAGCCAGTATAGGCCTTATGTTGAGGAGTCTATTTGTAACAATACAAAACATGTTCAAGTCTGTCACCTAAGTGAGACGACCCAGAACGTATGTGTCTACTTGGCCAAACAGAAGACGGCTCTAAGTGAATAACGGCGAAATGCAACTTTGCAACGATCTGTCACAGGTCCATTCCTGATTTACATTTCTCATTGATGTTAGTTATCTTAAAGGACCTCACGCTGCTAATAATAAAATCCGCACAGCAATTTAAACACAATAGGACCCAATGGGGAGTTGGCCTGCTCTAGTTATCCTATGTTTGGAGATATGACTTATCGATATCAGCATATTTGAGAACTCTATTAAGCAAAAAAAATCATGACTGAAAACAGTTCATCATAAAGGGGCTATAAATCTAAAATTTTGAAGATCAAAATGTTATATCCAGAATAGTGTTTACATTAAAATAAGCAGACGGGTTTCTGTATATGTTTCAGTCATATGAAGACGTTGTCTCCTTGTGGCAGGGCAGATTTCCACTGCTCTTTTATTTGATGCTGCCTCACCGAGATGACTTAACGAAGACACCCAGCAAGCCCCCTCACCCAGTCACATTATACTGACACCGGGCCAACCAGTCGCTGCTCTAACTCCTATTGCTGAGCGCCAAGCGAAGCAGCAGCAGCTCCCACTGCTAAAGTCTTTGGTCTGACTCGACCCAGGCTTGAACCTGGATCTCCCAGCCCTGAAGCGGACGCTCTACCGACTGAGCTATCGGGGCTGGTTCCACGGCCGCGGGTGTGCCTTAAATAATCTAGTAAGTGGTCTACGTGAGAGACTGATAGTACACTAAAATGCTGAATAAGTCAATATTTTTTTTGTTCATTTATTGTAAAAGTTTTGCTTAAATGTATTGCTTTGGTATGATCTTGGGCTTGTTAACCACTTTTCCAGAAGTTGGTACATTTTCCAACACACATTGTATGTCGGCTATGTTTGAAAGTAAAGTCACATTTTCACAGAGAAAAGCTATATATACATGTTTCGATAATTGTTTTGAGTTGATTACAAGACGTTGTTCCACTTAATGTGATTATTCGGTTGAAAGGAAATAAATTGTACCTTGATAAGGAATTCAATTGGCGCATCGATATTTAACCCGACTTTCTGTTCTGCTCTTCTTTTATTCAAATCCTTGACCCTTGTGAATGTTGTCTTGGTTATCGCCCAGTCATCAAGATGATTATCGTTTCAAACAGTGATGTCCACACACAGTTCTTGGTGAGAATTTGGAACAAGAATTGCGTTTGGACAATCATGGCCTGAGAACTGATATGGCAGTTGTCTTCGTAAAATTCTTTAAAAGTTTGACACGGTTTCAATTTTCTGAAAAATAAATGTGTGGTTGGGGAAAGATTCAAATTAACCTGTTTTTCTGTGCAAGTATTTTTGGTTTCGACATGGGTCATCCTGTATGTGAATTGTGTGTTACATTACAATGATAACTCTCCAGTTAAAATAATGATCACCAACTAGTGAATACTGTATACACTTTATATGAAAATATGACACAAAAATTAACTATAACATTGGGAACACTTTCATACAATTAAACATTAATATATTTCTGTGATTTGCCCAAGAAGTAAGAGCATTAAACTTAAAAAATAGATCTTAAATAACCACACCCCAATATATAGGGCACAGGGTGCATATATATTTTGAAAAAAATATTGGTGAGCATCTACTTATCTAAGTTTACAAATATCTCTTTGCGACAAGTGCTTTTACTATATTCACCAATGTCTAACTTTAAACCTAGTGTGTATCTAGTCTGTAACGTTGGTTTCCAATGTGGACTCGCTTAGTTTCTAAAGCTGACCTCAACTGAAGTTGAAATAAAAAAATATTGGTAAAACCAGTAACCCACACGAATGGAAAATGAAAACAAATAACGAAGGGATGTATTGGAACATTTATGATATTTTTTGTGCATATAAAACTATCTAAACATACATCTATAAGATCAATGATACGGTCTAATTTTGTACCTTTTATCAAAACGAGGGATAACAAGCTATTCTTGTTTTTTACTCTTATAGGCATCTCATGCCACTTAAACCTCGAATCTCAAAACTTCGTGAAATTGAGATCATTGGACACATTCCTTATTTTGAGATGTCATCTAGAGAAACTGGATTGATAGTCTATCTGTGCTAATATGTACCTTAATAAATAATTCTACCAATCAAACAGTTCTAATTTTCACGAATAATAAATCGCCATTTCTAGTGGAACTTTTGTTAAGACCCATGGCTATGAATGGGCCCATCTATTGGATGAACACACTGAACGGTAAATTCAAACATTTTGTATCCATGTTGATATGTGGAACATTGTAGAGCCTATTAAACGTGGATTTGTCTTCAGTGGAAATACTCGAACCCGGAAACGGTATACATGATATATGACTAACTATATCATTGGTCTATCATTTTAGAGACTGGAATGGTTCGAAATGTAATGGTGTTGAATAAATATACACTTCCTGAACCCTGAAGTTTAAACTATAGAATCACGTAACACCAGGAAATCAAACCTAAGAGACCCAATACTAGAATCCATCTTGTGGATCGCAGTTCTCCGTCACGGGATTAGAGCTGCTCTATATGTTATGATCTCCTACAAGAATTCTATTTCGTTACATACCTTCAAACGCCAGGTTTCAAAATGAATGTAACAAAATAAATAAATCCGCGTCGCTAAACGCACACGAGGGACAACAAAGGATGTTCATTTGTATATCTACAACAAATTACATTCAGTCTACATGCCGAACATTAACATATACCCTGCAATAGCTTAGATCGTTATTTTTCCACACCTGGTCGAGTTCATTCGTCTTGTATATACCTGTCCTGGCTAATAAACATGAACTATATGGTTTCTTTGATCAGCCAGTTTATTACCTGGACCGAGTCTCAGGTGGGTATCATGTACAGGTATAGACTCACCTGTGTTCTTCTATCATTCACACAAAAGACGACCTGGCGGTCACCTTAATTTGATATGGATAGATCTTTGCAGGGAAATACTGGAATCTTTTGCTTTCGATATTCTTGCTTGTGCCCTGTTATAAACATCATTTAGAAGATACATTAAGCACAGACTATAAATACATTATTAAATCGACGCAACCAAATCATTTATTAACTAGTTAGTATAACTACACAAGAACAATACTGATATTAATGATAACATCGATTATTAATAAATGCTAAAAAATCGTTGATTGATTGATGTTTTACGCAGCACTTATTTCACATATATAGCAGCGTTGCTGGGTTTAGTAGGAAGGGGGGGGGGCGTGCTTTTTTCACAGACGAAATCCCAAGCCTTCGGCGAGTACCTGCTATTCTATATACGGCGATCGAGTGAAACTAAAAAAAATGTTGCCGGTTATGTTATTTTCCCTCTGGAAACCGGTTTATTTTTCGCGCCTGATTCGGACAACAAATAAAAGTCATTGTGAACCAAAACAAGTATTCAATATGCATTTTCCAAAAGATACGAAATACACTCATATGTGTTATTTTTAGAACTGGTGATACATAAAAAACCCTACAAAAGAAATCCATACATAGGTGGTTTAATTTTTAAGAGGTATTTTAGCAGAAACGCCATACCTATGATAATATGAGGCTATCCGCTTTTCTTTATTTTTGCACATTTAGCTATATTCCTATCTAAGTTGAAGCCTCGTATCAGTTAAATACGCAGTCGTAACTGTTTATGTGTATTAGATTTCTAACGGGGTTAACAAAATATTGGCGTTACTTTTTGGTTAAATCGTTATAGAAATATTTCATCCCATCTATCTGTGTTATTACCCGCTGGGTAAATCATTTTAAATGGTTTACGAACAAGGGCTTAAAACTGGGCTGTGTTTCTATATTGACTAAATTTATATTCGAAAAACCTAAGTTGAAAAGAAACAACCTTCGCGTTAGTTCTCTAGTAGCCCAAAAAAGAGTTTGTCGGAAAAACTCGTCAAAAGTGACATCATACACGACCTTCGATGTATACACACTACCATGAAGAGGCACTGGAATAGCACAGACCAATGAACTATAGGCGTGGAATGGAGGTCACATGGTATTTGATATACATCGAATGCCGCCATTACTAGGAGATGATGCCATATCGATCCAGATCTGTTATGCGCGCGCGCTTCAACTATCAATGGCGGCACATTTGACAAAGTCAGATCCAAGTTAGCCAATGAGACGTGTCAATTCCACGCATATAGTTCATTGGCAGAGACTACGTATTACGTCATCACTCTGAGGGAGCGTACACAGCGGAGGTAGTGTTGACGTCATAGGTCACTGAGCTAGTTAACTAACCATTGTGGAGCGATATAGGTTGTATGGAATATCGTATATACTGCGCATGAAATTCAATTTTCTCTTTGGTCAGACTTGCAAAACACAGCTAACTGAACTTGGAAGAATCTGAAGATATTGCCCTAGGTTGTCCATAAATCCTTTAACGCAAATTGGTAATTTTAAAGTCACACGCGCTGCCAAAACTTACCACAGCTGGTATAAAGAAAATCTATGGACACCGTTAGAAACGAAGACAACATCAACCAGTAACTAGGGCAAACGTCATTTATTTCAGGCCTAAGCTAATCAAGATACTAATTTATCATAGACTTCATGAGAAAACAGCCGATAATTTATCCATTTCGTTTTAAGGGAAAATGATATAGATATATGTTTAAGTACATGTATACCATGTTTTTTTATATCTAAAATGTTCTTGTTTTTGTCCATATTTAGTTTTTAAAAGCTTGGGATGCAATTTATAAATTGTCTATATATGTTAACCAGCTGGGATAGGATAAACCCTCTGGCGTTTCTTCTCTTGCTATTTTTTGTCATTTATACTTGTATTCAATTTTAGGTTATAACTTTTGGTTAATAAAATAAAATAAATAAAAAGGATGAAACCTGTTGTAGAAAAGCTTCTTTTTCCATAGTTACCCGCCCTTTTCTCTCTGTAAATTTCCACAGGTAGCTCTTATTATTAGCAAAAAAAAATAAAGTAACGAACCATGGTGGAAGTTCGCCTATATACAACTTCCCTAGAGTCTAGACGTTGTATTGGCAATAATGTTAAACCCGGAAACAACACATATATTTCAACTGGGTTTCTAAATTTACACAAGCTATAAATTACGCTACAGTGACTCATGAACGGAAATGAAAGTGAAGTAGTTGTGTGTTTCCACGGGCCATGCTTGAAACCAAAGGCACATTTTGGTTACATCATTTATCAGAAACAAAGATATATGTTAGCAATTTGAAATTCAATTTATGGGTATTTTACGAAAGTTGTATGAACGTACGTATTGTCAGACACGACAAGTTCAAAAACTAGTAATGACAAATAACACACCTAAGAAAATAAGATTAAAAATAAACCAAATAAGAAACATGCTCCCCGGTTAAAACTAAGGCTCTCTAAACACACATGCGGGTTCGTCAGGTAAAAGGAACATGCGCATGCAGCCACGGTAAATAGTTTTTGTTTTTACTGTCGGTTGAAAAAAAATTGAAATCATCTTTGTGTTTTCATTGATTGCCAAGATTGTAAAGACCATTTGACTGAGGCTTTTGGTAAACGTAGGCTGAGGAAGCACTCGACTTGATGGCCCACATTGATGGGACTAAATAATGAAAGTGCCATAACCTGCCAAAATTCAGACTTCTTAGATTGATGTTGAAATCATAAAGAAATATGGATGAAGTCGGTAGTCCGTACGAACCGAAAACGAGTGCTTATAACCGAAGGAAATTCAAATAACTGGGATATATTAGTTTGTGGCTTTTTGTTTTTCATAAAAAGTAGCTTAACATACACCTCCAACACGGATATCAGCATAAAGGAATTATTGTGTATTTCTTGAGAAAAATGGTGAACATCTAACTAATTTTGTTACAATGAAGTTTTTGTTATAATTGAGAGCTCCTCTGTTTTTAAAAAACCTATCACCGCCGTGGCTTTTATGACATGTATGAAGATAAGACACATAGAAAAAAGTCAGGTATTTTTTAAAAATGTAAACGGTGGTGTGAAGGCATACCCAGAACTGAAGTCAAAACCCCATCAGAAACCCCGTTAAGTTACATGCTGGAATACACTCATTTCACTGTCTCAAATATATCTAAGGCCTTTCTGTGTTCCTTAAATCTACACGGAAGTCTGTCTGTGTCAGGTTATTTCCGGGAAAATTGGGCCAAATGCTAGTTAGTTTAATATTCATGTCAAGATATTAAGACGGTTATATATGCGCATTGCCGGGCTCTTTCTTTATTAACGTTATGGGTACCTAACGAATCATCAGTTTCAAATTAAAAATAGTGGGCTAAATGATGTCATCACTTTGGAATTTTGGCAAAAAATGAAAGCTCGTAACTTCCATCACTAACTGGGTAAAATGTTGAAAACGGTCTTCCTTGTCAAATATAAACAGTTTTCTTGATTTTAGCGGCGAGTTGATCATGTCTTTTTTAGGTGTGATTGGGTCATACGAACTCTCTGCACATGGTTCATGCCAGATTGCAGGTATCGAAGTTTCAGTTGAACAACACTGAACTGTCTGAATAATTGAATGCCCTTAATAACCACACCATCAGCTGTGTATACACTATATTGATCAGGGTTCCGATTGTATCCAGAAAGGTCATTTTATTCTTCCCGTGAACTAAGCAAAGAGCAATACCATGCATTGTCCAGACAGCAGGTACCATTTTTGCTGACCTAAATGAGCAATGTTTGAGCTGGTTAGGGTTTGAGTTTCATTCATCACTGGTGTTACATTTATTCTACCCACATAGCTGCTAAAACTCTTCATTTTGCGTGTACTAAATTGGCATAAGCTGCCGAAATTCCAACATGTTCATCATTTTCGACGACCAAGTATTTGTTTGAAGTTCGTTGAAGCAGTTTTCCATCGACTATTTGGTCTGTATGAAATAAAGATGCATTCGATCAATACTGAATAAATTTTGAATAACCAGAGCGCGCATTTATTTATTTTAGGTCAAAGTTACTTGCAGAGTTACCTTATCGCTGAGATTCCATAAGCCTTCTATAAAATAGCCCACCCTGCCTTAACCTTATTTGGACATATCAGAGCAACATTTTGGCAGGTCATGCCTTTGTATGAAAATATTTTATTTATTATTGTAGTGTAAAACGCAGTCAATGAGTACCGAAATTGAACAGGGAGTGTCGGAATAAGCCCATGAGGGAGTTGCACGAGACGAAATTAATCGTTTGAAGAAGTGTGATCTTATTTACAATTTGTATCTATGCAAAACACAATTTGATTGTCATAGTTTTAGACTTTCAACTTGTTCGGTGACATTTTTTTTAGATCGAATCTTGCAGAAACCGAACGATAGGGTATTTCAATGATTCAAATTAAATACAATGATTGAGACGATTCTCCATCTTATGGGCTGGCCTTTAGAAATAACAAAAACTTTGTTTACGCCCACACTAAAGTTGTAGGAGGCAGTTTGTATTTTTCCATCTGCCTATGCATTTATTACAGAGGGCAAAGGTAAAACAGTATGTAACTAGGAAAGTATCGAATTTCGTCAAACACCAGTCAGGCGTTTCAATTTTGGATCGGCTTGTAAAAGTCTACGAGAAACAAATTGTTGTGACAGATGGCAGAGTCTATCGATCAAATGCCTACATTAAGTTTGTCACAGGACACCAACTTAATATTGGCAAATACCAATTAATGCCGTAACTAAAGTTTCAAGTTAAGTTGCAAAAATTAACCTTTAATGATTTCTGTCCAGATGTCGACAAAATGCAATAAACATCATAATGCATTGTAGCAAAGGTTGTAATTCAGATTCCAGATCCATTTTCATAAAATATTCGACAGTTCATCCAACGTTAACATGGTTGAAAAATAGTTCTTGATTATTTTCTTAATCGCTTAAGGTAATAATTACTCACTAGTATGGCGTACACCATTCATACGAATGGACGTGCTAAAACTGCTAACTAAGCAACTAGTTCTGGATTAATTTTCGCGAAGTTTCAGCAGGTTGTACGCTATGTTGTCAAAATATTCCAGCAAATGTCTCACAAAAATGAATGTGAAGGTCGCTATGTTGTCGAAATATTCCAGCGAATGTCTGACAAGCATGATTGTGAAGGGCGCTACAATGTATGTTGTTAAAGTGTTCAACAAATGCTTCATAAAATGATTCTTCGAAATAAGTTTAGAAAACATTTACTATTATCCATGCTATTGAACGTTTTCTAACGCTAGATAATAACTTAATCTCTACGTGTACTTCTTCAAAACTTGTAAAGTAAAATAGCTAATAATATTATTCATATTGATATATAAAAATGGAGTATAATGCATTTATAGCATACAGTGGTGCTACTATATGAGTAGCCTAGTGGGCTTATTTTATTTACAAAAGTATCCTTACATGCTCTTCCAAGCTATCCAGTAGGTACTCTAAAACTACGAAATGTGCTATAATTTTGAAGTTTTTGAAGATAAAAGTACCATATGCATCGTTATGACTAAATCTTGACAGGGCAAAAATGATAAATAATTCGTGAAAAGGTCTTCTTTTTAATAATGCAGACTACAGGGCAGATAAAAATAATTGCTGTACGTTACCCAACAATAAGGAAGGAGGCATGGGCTGCCAAAATACTGATATTTCATGTTAAAACAGAATTTTGAAATCATCGGCTATTTTTTTCAAGACGTATAATTCAGAAGGTTTTTTAGTGCTTAAGTCTCAAGAATCTGGGCGAAAGTAGTGCTTTAAACTACAACTTAAGCCTTGGATATTTCAATTGGTCCCGGTTATTTAAATTTTGTTTACTTTTCAGACTCTATTTCCGTTCGCACAGGTCACATATTGTATGAATTTCCCACATTCCAACACCAATCATTTACTTTTTCGATGAATTTCAAAGCTTCTTACTTTCTTGGCAATCAGAATTTATGAAAAATAACTGGTCAAGAAAATATATATATATAGTTTGACTAATTCTTGAAATTACTCGTTATTGCTAGAAATATAGGAGGCGTGTGGACATATGTTATGTAGCCTATTATAATATCTTTTATCGCCAAATTATGATGGGGTATAAAGGTCTAAATGATATACCTCTTTTTTAACACAATTAAAAAATTGTCTTCATGGTTATTTTAGACAAGAAGATTTTCCCCGTGCCCATATGTTTAAGTGTTCGTAAATAAATATATTTTATCTTTGCAATATGCTCTGGTCGCACATTATTTCAAATATATCCACCTTCCAATAAATCGTACATTGGACTAATTTCTATCTCAAAAGAAAATTCTATTCGACATTTAACACCAAATTTTAATTACCTATTTCGTTCGGTTAAATTGTGGATAATTGATTGGATGAATAAATTATAAAAGCTAAATAAATCACAAGGAATTGGATATTTGCTTGATGATTTTATATTCATCTATTATAGGTTTAATTTTGCAACAGTGTAAACACCTCACATTGGCATGCGATGGTAAAATGTCAAATCTGTCGCTTATTCTGGATACCCAGAGATAACGTTTGAAATTAGTTGCAAAAAAAAAAATATCATTTAAAAAAAATTGCAGAAGGGACTCGGTTTACGAACGACATTTAGATAGCTGAATATATTTGTGAAGCTGGCGGATATATCATGTATTGCACATGCTATAAAAATAAGGAGGGTGTGCTCTACTAGTAATCGTGTCTATATGAAAAAAGAATTACTTCCTCATTTTTGTGAATTATTTATTTTGTGTTTGGATTCTTTAGTTGACTATTGTTCAATTTCATTAAATAGCCTGATGTTTATATAAACGAAAGTAAGGTCACAGTAATAAAAGCAGAGCCGTGTAGTCAATATGTTTGAGAAAATATTTTCTTAAAATCCCAAGTCCTTTTTTCAATATCCCTTTGTGATCGAATTGAGGAGAGGAAGGAACAGTTTGCTGACCTTAAAAAAGACTGCATATAGGCTATAAAGTAGAAGGTGTTTCCTTTATATATAGCACAAAAATAGCGTCTTACACTTTTGCATTGAAAGAACCCTTTTCAATAGGGCTATAAATACATTCACACAAACGTTTTACATTCTAAGTGCTCTCTGGTTGTAAGTTTATGGTGAATTTAGGAATATAAAGAGAGGTTAGAAGGGACTCTTACCTGAATAGGCGGCATCATCAAAGCGTAGCAAACAGGTGAGTGGTAAAATAAATAAAAATATTGCGCCAAGTTTATAACCGCTCAAAATATTCAAGGACCCTTGAAAACATATATGTAAATTTTCCCAAGCAAATGTAAAAAAAAAATCTTAAGGAAAATGCGGCTGTAAAACAGACAGCGGTTATAAATTAGTATACTATTGTATACACGTGCAATATGTTTGGCCATGATGAAGATTCACTTCCGCTCTAGAATACAGCCTTTAAGATTTAGAAGGAAATCAGTCCATTGTCATCCGTAAATAGATTCGCAAACAACACGTCAAATGTTACAATTGGGTTTAAATCCAAGATAAACTTTGATAAAAAACGTTAAAAGTGCCAAGGATATAATGCATATAATAAGACAAAACCTACCGCTGTTCTCGCCGTTAAACTGTGTTACCTCCGTGGTCCAGCTTTCTTCTGTGCAGTTGAAAATTTGATGGTACGTGCTGCTTTCCCTCTGCCTTTATAACGTCTTGTGGAAACACAATACTTAATAAGAAGCACGTGAAATTTACAAGTAATATATTTCAAGTATATTCCTTCCCTTACATGTCGAAGAAATATGGTACCGACTGGTTTGCATTATATATTTCACGGCTGCATAGGCCGGGATTGGAGATCATTCTATCGTAGTCGACAATCAAGTGCCGTCTGTCACATCGGGAGTCAGTACCCGTGACGGGGGCCGGCTGACAGGTAAAAACATCTAATCACAGGTATATGCTTGCCTTTGAAATTGCACATAATGGATGCATCTTTGAAATGTCCCAAAATAAGATCTCCTCGTGATTGACTTTATCGTTAACATGTCACGAATATTCAATTTAGAATCTTATCTCAAATTATATTTTGTCAAATAACAGGCAGTTTCATTCACGTGTTTTGTCTTTGATATTTTCTATGCAAGGAAATAATACACTGTCACATATTGGACTGGAAATATCCGCCACACAATAATACAAAAATCCGTACAATTTCAAATCAATTCTTTCTTATTTTGCGGATGGGTATTTGACGTCTTTGCATACAACTTAAGACATTAGCCCTGTAAATTTGTTTGAAAATGTGCGTTGAATCAATAAACTTAAGCATTGTTTTACCAATCGGAACTTCTATAAAATGGCTTAAAACACTTTAATGTTGTACTGTGCAGGGTATATGGTTTGATCTAAATATTTCAAAGCGATGCTGAATTCCAATGATGTAAACCTACATCCATCCTATTCGCCTGCCATGCTACAGTCTACATCCAGCCAATTCCCATCCAATGCTGTAAACGTATGATAGCTGTAGTCTACACCCATCCAATGCTGTAAACGTATGATAGCTGTAGTCTACACCCATCCAATGCTGTAAACCTACGATAGCTGAAGTCTACATCCATCCAATTCGCCTGCCATGCTACAGTCTACATCCATCCAATTCGCCTGTCATGCTACAGTCTACATCCATCCAATTCGCCTGCCATGCTACAGTCTACATCCATCCAATTCGCCTGTCATGCTACAGTCTACATCCATCCAATTCGCCTGCCATGCTACAGTCTACACCCATCCAATGCTGTAAACCTACGATAGCTGAAGTCTGCATCCATCCAATTCGGCTGCCATGCTACAGTCTACATACATCCAATTCCCATCCAATGCTGTAAACCTTCGACAACTGAAGTCTGCGCCCATCCGATTCGCCTGCCATGCTACATCCATCCAATTCCCATCCAATGCTGTAAACCTACGATAGCTGTAGTCTACACCCATCCAATGCTGTAAATCTACGATAGCTGTAGTCTACGCCCATCCAATTCGCCTGCCATGCTACAGTCTATATCCATCGAATTCCCATCCAATGCTGTAAACGCATGAAAGCTGTAGTCTACACCAATCCAATGCTGTAAACCTATGATAGCTGAAGTCTGCGTCCATCCAATCCCCTCCAATGCTGTAAACCTACGATAGCTGTGGTCTACGTCCATTCTATCCCCATTGAATCATTTTAAGCGATCCACTTCCGTTGAATATAATATACCGTAACGAGCTTGTTCAAACTGTTCTGAATTTAATGGCTTCATAGGGTTAACGTAATTATTGAAAAATACACATTTGGCCACTTACATTTCTGAATACATATGCCAAGTGGGCCTTGTCGCTTGAGGTATAATCCCTTAATATTAGTACGGAAGTCCATTCGATTTCACTGATTTTTTCAAAAAAATTCCGAAAATTTTCTCCGCACCACTCTTTGGAACCCCTTATTTAAATCCACATGATATATCCTTATTATCCTCGGCACATAGAATCATACCCTGTCTCTTGTAGGTGCTGTGAGGCACGATAAGCACTCAAGCTAAAATATTTTATTCAACACTGGTATTCGTGTCCCGTGAATGGAACAGGAGTCAGGTTATCGGCAGTAGCCCCTTCTATTGCAGTGCCATATAACAATCAGGTGTAATGCGATATGGATGGAATATGCAGATTGGATGATTCGTCCATTCTCAATCCACGACCAGGAGTTCTCCAGATAAGGGAGGCGCAATTGTCATTTGACTGGAGGGAATCTAATTTATTGTAACACAGTAGCCATTACTGAAATGATTTAGTTTAATGCGCTAGAGTCTACTCTATAGGCATTAAGCTGAGAGATTCATTGTATTCGATATCATCTATAGAGAGGAGGTATTCCGACCTCTGATACATGGGAAGAAGGATTCTTCGGCGAAAATGGAAATGAAAAATGTGTATTGCATTATAACCTATATATAGAACTGATCCCCGCATACATTGTCTCCTGGAGCGATGTGCAGAAGTGACTCCGCATACGTTGAACCCTAGAACCTATATACAGAACTGATCCCCACATATATTGTCTCTTGAAGTGATGTGCAGAAGTGACTCCGCATACGTTGAACCCTAGAACCGATCTGCAGAACTGACCCCCGCGTATATTGTCTCCAGAACCGATCTGCAGAACTGACCCCCACATATATTGTCTCCAGAACCGATCTGCAGAACTGACCCCCGCGTATATTGTCTCCAGAACCGATCTGCAGAAATGACCCCCACATATATTGTCTCCAGAACCGATCTGCAGAACTGACCCCCACATATATTGTCTCCAGAACCGATCTGCAGAACTGACCCCCGCGTATATTGTCTCCAGGACCGATCTGCAGAACTGACCCCCGCATATATTGTCTCCAGGACCGATCTGCAGAACTGACCCCCGCGTATATTGTCTCCAGGACCGATCTGCAGAACTGACCTCCGCATATATTGTCTCCAGGACCGATCTGCAGAACTGACCCCCGCGTATATTGTCTCCAGAACCGATCTGTAAAACTGACCCCAGCGTATATTGTCTCCAGAACCGATCTGTAAAACTGACCCCAGCGTATATTGTCTCCAGAACCGATATGCAAAACTGACCCCCGTATATATTGTCTCCAGGACCGATCTTCAGATCTGCCCCCCCCCCCGCATATATTGCCTCCAGAACCGATCTGCAGAACTGACCCCCGCGTATATTGTCTCCAGAACCGATCTGCAAAACTGACCCCCGCTTATATTGCTATCAAAGAGCTTTGTTTATATCATACACATGATTGTAAGGTGAAGTTTTACACTGCAGCCAGCAACTATTGGTTGATGCACGAAGTCGAACCAATGACCATGGTCCAGTTGCCTTCAGCTTTACATGTTCATTAGACGAGGACCGTTCTTCCGGAAGAGACTCTCACTGTGACCATTTTGGTTTATTTAGGAATTGGAGAATTTATAATCAAAGTATCAAAGCATAAGTTGACATCCAACTAAAAAATAGTGTTGCTAATTAGATTGGGTCCATTGTTTTGTAACCCAGTGATGTGTTGTCAGAGTTTTACATGGCTACACATGTATGCAAATGTTACCAAAATATAGTAAAACTATGGGTAAACATGCTGTTATAGCCTCGCTTACACGATGCGATTTGTTGTATCGACTCGTCGAATTCGATCAGTTGAGAAATCTTATAGTTTCGGGCCAATGGGCTTACGGTCATTGCTCTTTGAAATGAACTGAATACCGAGTACCTAATGATCTAATTCGGCGCACTACGTGTAAGTCGATACGCTCCCACCAAGAATTTAGTTAAAATATGAAAACTGCCAATACATGTAAACCTGTCAGACTACCTGTCCCACAGGCGATTACAATTATTTGGATTTATTTTGTTCCCTCTTCTGAAAGATTTCGAATAATATGCTATAAAATAGCAAAAACATGGAGAACACAGATTAACAATGACATATTTAGTCCTCTATCAACTGGATTACAGCTCTTCCGGATTTAAAACTTTTGCGATTACCAAACAGCTGTCTAAATGCTCTCAATCAATTGATTAATCCAATAAAATCAAACCAGCTACGGTAATCGATTTATTGATCGACGAATCAAAGATTGAATCAGAAATAATTTAATTACCAGCTAACTAGGCCTAATTAATCAGGCATGAATCCGACAACTAAATAAATGTCTGATTTCATTACCTGGTAAATCAAACACTATTTTAACTTTTGCTTAGAATGAATGAATAGTCGCCCCGGTTATTTAAATTCTGTTTACTTTTCGAACACTATTTCAGTTCGCAATGGACGTAGATTTTATGGATTCCCCTCATTCCAATGCCAATCATTTACTTTTTCGATGGCCTTTAAAGCCTCTTACTGTCGTGACAATCAGAAATTATGAAAAAAGTGTGAATTTTGGCAGGTCATGTCACAATTGTCTAATCGATGAGGTAATGTACAGAAACAACATCAATCAATTAAGTATCAATTGTCGTGAATATATACATATATGGCTATACATGTGTATTGCTCTTTTAACTTTGCAAGGTAAATTAAGTGACCATATGTTAAGAAAACAGGCATGTGAATTTCACTTTAGTTTTACTTACACATTTCTCCAACAATTAACCTGCGGCAATATCTGAAGGTGTCGCCAGCTTTGATCTATGAAGCAACTCATTTAATTAACTCGCACGTTTTTACGACTTGCTGACAAAAGTAACTCAAATGTAACGATACAAATGGATTGACAAACACGTCTGAATATTTGATGTATGTGAATAAGTGACCTTTGATATGACAAAACGGAGTTCATAGAGTGAATTCAACATCTGAGCATTTGTGAAAATCAGACTCACGACCTTGTAAATTGTAAACAAAAATAGCCCTTTGTTATTACGATTTCCCAGAATATCATGCCGCATAACTGGTGCTTATTTATGCTATAAATTGAGTGGACTTTCCTTTAAAGTGGCATGAGCTGCCAAATTTCACACTTTTTTTTAAAAGTTCTGATCGTCACGACAGTAAGAGGCTTTGAAGGCCATCGAAAATCTAAATGATTGGCGTTGGAACGAGGAAAATCCATACAGTATGTGGCCTGTACGCTCCGAAAACGTATTAGAAAGTAAACAAAATTTAAATAACCGGGACGACCATTCATTCATTCTAGAAGCATTCGAGACTAGAAGCACTGAAAAGCTTATGAATTATACGTCTTGAGAAAAATAGGCAATAATTTCAACATTCTGTTTTAGCGTCAAAGTATCAACATTTTGGCAGCTCATACCACTTTAAGTGATACGAGCTGTCATTCAAATTTATTTTACTTTTCTTTTTCACGTTTCTATTTTGTACCAGACACAACCTCAATATATAGATTCTGTTTTGATTTTAGCATCAAATATTTAGTTTTTCGAAACTCGAAACACCAAATCCCCGTATTCATATTGACGACGGAGATTTATGAAAAAATAAGATACGTTAAAGTTCAAACTTGTAATCTATTTGTTTTGTACGAACTCGGTCAAAAAGAAAAGCAACTGTCTGGATCAAAACATACAAATTTCAAAGCATTTTAAACTCCCTACAGCCTCGTCTGGGAATTAATAAGCCTAGTTCCGTGACTTCATAGTGGACGTGTGGTATGTACATCTTCGGTGTTAAATTTGTTTTGTACGAAACAAAAATTACATCAGTTTTATGAATGACGCTTGATAAAGACACCGGTTTAGGCGTCGAAAGCTCGTGTTGTTCACAAGCAACAAACTTATGTTCAATTTCGTGCGTTCTCATGATTGGTTGAAATGATGGCGTTTATATGTTTTCAGGGTTGGTTGAAATTTGTTCCAAAATCAGAGGTGAAAAACGAATATAGTTCCGAGTGACGACGGAAAAGAGTATACGTGTGTTATAAATATGGTATATTCAGAATTAAAAAAATGGACCCACACAAATAACTAACCCTTCTATTAAAAAGGTTTTCCCAGCGCTGGAAACTACCTTTGTAACCGAACATTTTAGGCATTGGCCTATTATGATAAGGCTTGTTGACATAAACAATGCCTATCCAATAAACCAGACTATGTTGCACTGAACTATTTTTCCGTAGGTTGGCGAAAAGCCTTGGTTATGTATCTGGCTTTCGGCTGGATGTTAGTGAACATGCTTCTGTCGAACAGTGGCCAAGCAACATACATGATGTTGCGAAGACAATACCAGGATTTCGGGAGTAAACGTCTGTAACATTATTCCATAATACATTTTTTAACTTTCGTTGATGGCATTTTTGGGACTACCGCACTGTTTGGACACAAGCACACAGGCCCAGATCCGTCAAATATCCGTGAAGATGCCGGCAGCCGGAGAGCTGGGACGAAATACGACATGAGGCACAGACTGGAGTCAGAATTGGAATAGCTTTAGCTTACAGCCAATCGATTCCAGGTAATTTAATAGCTCTCCGTAGCCATTGTAACGCTTTATTAATTCCCTAACTGCACTATCGACCATTTTCCCTGCCATAAAGCGCGGCTTTCTGATCAATACACGCGGCAATATTTCACCTTGACGCACGCCGAAACTTTTACGTGTTCAGTCTGCACTATTGTGGTAACAAAGCAAGTAAAAGCAATTATTTATCTAGAAAACCGCTACCATGCTTTTTATACCTGGCTTGTTGCTGTAATTTATTTATTCCATAGCCAATATCATATTTCAGCAGCCTAGACCTAGGTGCAATTGATTACAAAATAACCTTTTTTATTCCGTGCTTGAAGTCTGATAATGGATTAGAGGTATCACCTTATATGCAAACATAATGATTGCTATGAAGTTAATGATCGTTGGGAATTATACAGGCGTGTTAACAACAACGTGATCCTCGTCGGACAATTACGGGCAGTCAATATGAATAAGGAAGTTTATACGTAGTTAGTTCCCGAAAATTTCACGTGAACTAAACGAATTGCATCCCTGGAAACTTTCGTCATCGTAAACTCGCCGGAAAAAAATCGCCACCTTATTGATCTGGTGCTATAATATTATAAGGCTGAAGACCTAAATCAAATCAGTAAATAAAATAGTTCAAGTGTACTTAATTAAAGGCACACTTGCAGCGAAAATCAGGAATATTGTTTACATTAAAAAAGAAACACCGTTTTCTGTATTTTCCCCCGACAATATAAGTTAGGAACTTTCTATCTTTACCAAAATTTAAAAGTTTGGACGTCACTTTGTATTTTTAATTTGAAATTGAAAAACAGATTTTTGAGGTACCCGTAATGTCAACAAACTTCGAACCTGATCGTGTGCAAAAGTGCCGTAAGGGTTCGAGTCGTGTGGGCGATCTAACGACACAGGATAATTTTACGATCTTTATCGAAAAAATACATACTAACGATCGAGTAAGCGGGACTATAAAAGCCTGCCGAGTGCAAACCACAGACAAAAAAGCTTGAATGAGGGTAATCCAACACTTAAGTTAACCAACACTGATCGGTGTTGTTGTTGTAACCGAGCTTCGATTCTTCTTTTGATTTTCCCCGTCATTTATACATTCTAAACCTAATTGGACATGCTTTATGTGTCCTATGTTTAATTTTAGTGGTTTTAGTTGTAGTAAGCTCGTAAAAATTGGTTTTCTTAACAAATGTCAAACAGGCTTCGGCGGCAAGTGGGCCTTTAATTAAGTTTATTTAGACTCGATAGAAACCTGTACGGTTTATATCTTTATTTTAACACTCGAATGATGGAATAATTCCTTGGCATAACATGCATATCTGGCCACTCAGATGATTTTTCACTTGGTATCTCGAGTGGAATTAACGAAGCTTTATTAAATTTTTCAATTAGGTAATCAAGTAATACATCCCAAACATATGTAATTTTAAAATAATGCGATACATTATGTATTTTGAGAGAGATCTCACCTCTGTAGCCAGTTTCATCAAGAATAATTGCAAAACTAATTAGTGCACTTTTTCAGCCCAATATATTTACAGTCATAGGAACAATAGGTGAACAAATAACTTACTGCAGAAAAAATGACCTCTTCTCCAGCGCCATGTGTCCATGCCAAACGTTCGAAAAGGTTTTATAAATTCAATGAAATGGCTATATGACGTCACAAATATCGACATGTGTCCTTTTTCGAATGTTTGGTCTGGTCATGTGATACTGGCACAGAGGTCAGTTTGATTGATATTTTGTGATGAAAAGCTATACAATGAAGGATTTGTCTATTTTATGTGTAGTTTAGTTTGCAATTCTTTGATCGGCCCTTTGTATCACTCAAACCTGACCTTCCTTTCTCTCCCGATAAATTCGGGAAAATAATAATTTACGGTTAAATCACTCAGACAGTCCAAATCACTAAAGCGATTGTGCGCATACCCAGTTTAATTTCAGATTCAAAATACAAACTAATTTCAAAACTTTTAAAATGTTCCAAAGAGAGATAGTACAGAGCTTGTTGTTAGGTCTGACTTGTTAGGTCTGGGCAAAATACAGAAATCGTCTGCTGTGCTTAATGTAAACAGTATTCTGGATTTTCGCCGCGAGTGTGCCTGTCAGTACAGCATTTTAACAGATTTACACCAAATCTTGTCCAATAAGGTAAAGAATTATGTCAGCCTAATGAAATATCATGGGTTTACTTTATTACAACAATTTATGATGGGGTATAAAGGTCTAAATGATATACCTCTTTTTAACACAATTAGAAACTTGTCTCCGTGGTTATTTTAGACAAGAAGATTTTCCCTGTGCCCGTGTGTTTTAGTGATCATAAATATAACAACTACTTGGTTTAAATTGGTTGACGACGTTTCGAATTTTGATAATGACTTGTCCAATACTCTTCACAGTTCTGCAATATTTTTGTTGAAACTTTTAAAACTATTTAGTGAAGAGCAATGGGATATTGAAATAGGGGAGGATACTGTTACAGATGGTGAAATCTTTACATCTGATATCGATATGATCCTTCCAACCATATTCCTTCATAAAAATACAGCAAATTATTTCAATTATAGACCGATTGCTTATTGACGTCATCGTGGTGCATGTTGGGAGATCCACATGGCTGACCGAACGTATTCTGAACACACAAGGAAAGGTATGCAGTGATGCATATACGTGTCGTTAAACGGCCTTGTGGCAGTCATTTAGACCTATACCATCAAAGCAAACAAGCGTAGTTTGATAAAGCATTCATACTCAAAATCAAGTTTTGACTGGAAAATATCAGCTGTTATCGTGCATTATCAAGAATTGTTCTTCATCGCATACTAGTATTTTGTATTTCTTTAAGTCGGTATGTTTAAATGTCAAGTTGACAACGAACTGTAACAGCATCGTCAATTCTAAGGTCTTACGATAAGCCCATGATCATAGGAAACTAGTCCGGGTTTCTGACTCCAAAATTACTTTTTTGTCTACTGACGGTCCAAAATACGGCCGTCAATATAAAAAAAATAGTCATTTTGGAGTCAGAAACCCTGACTAATATGAAACATACGTATGGCGAGGTGCTAGAATTGACTGTGTGTAGGCCTAAACTCTCTGAAGCCACACGGACACGCCAACAAGAAAATGTATACTTGTCAAGGCGTGTTCTTTAACATATCAGAGATTTCTGACATTAAGTCAGGGCATGAAATCTGAATGCTTTGAGTTGCATAAAATATGAGAGATGACAACAGGTGGTATTGTGTAGTGGTCCGTGAAAGGTTAAACATTACAACTCCAACCTGTTTCTACAAGTTCGACAAAATGTCATGCATAAAGTCGTAAATCCTAATTGCCAATTTTAACATGCGGCAGATTGCTTGACATCGATTCGGTATACTTTTTACGGCATAGGCCCTAGTCGACCAAAAAAGAACCTTTCTTTGAGTGGACTTGAAATATATATATATATATTTTTGAACACTAAAACACAAAGGGAAATCTTATATCTTGAAATACACATACATAGGCATGGAGCTCGTTTTTTCTTCATAATTTTATATCTGGATATATTTGAATATAAAGATAGCAGTTACAAGCTATTTAACATAGCACATTTACAACGTGCCTCGATATTTATTTAAGTCAAAGGGATTTCCCCTGCGCTAGTAGGCCTACCGATGGTCTTCTAAAAGTAAATTATGAAATCGATGAATTCAACGTTGGTTAATCTATCAATCAGTCAAACCGAATTAAATATCTGCATGTGTAATGCTTAAAGTGACATGAGCTGCCAAAAATGTTGATATTTTGACGTTAAAACAGAATGTTGAAATTATTGGCTATTTTTCTCAAGACGTACATGTATACATATAATTCAGAAGCTTTTTCGAACACGTACAGGCCACATACTGTATGGATTTTCCTCATTCCAACGCCAATCATTTAGTTTTTCGATGGCCTTTAAAATCTTCTTACTGTCGTGACGATCAGAAATTCTGGAAAAAGTGTGAATTTTGGCAACTCATGCGACTTTAACCAAATACTAAACCACAATTAATGTGTGTTAGGATCGACATCGAAACGTCACCAGAAATAAATTAAGAAGTTGTTATCCATAAGTAACTCGTTGTTTTGTCACAATTAATGTGTCTATGTCTTTATGAATACATTCCTAATAGAAAACGAGGCTTGGAACCGTCGACCACATGACATTCATCTGAGGCGTACGCTCAAACCACCATATAACCTAAGCCATTCGTCGGTGTTTCTTATTTGTTTAATCAATTTAAAATATCTGCAAACAAATTCAAGAGATCCTAAAATCATTGAAGATATATCTTTTAATAATTCAAGATATCTTAAAATAACGTAAAAGTGAAGATGCTTTTCCATAGTGTACGCATTTTTCACCGTTCCCCTTGTCCATGGATCGATGTCAACATATTTGGTTGTTAATGCCAATTATATATATATATCTTTTTTTAAGACAGGCCCCTATCTTAAAGGCCCACTTGCCGCCGTAGCCTGTTTGAATTTGCTAAGAAAACCAATTTACACGAACTTACTACGACTAATACAACTAAACTTAAACATACGACACATAAAACATGTCTAGTTAGCTTTAGAATGTAGAAATGGGGTGAAAAACAAACGAAGAATCGAAGCCTGATTACAACAACAACGATCAGTGTCGGTCAACTTTCGTGTTGGCTTACCCTCATTTCAGGCCTTTTAATCTGTAGTTTACACTCAAACAATTATCAGCAAGCTTTTCCAGCCGCTGTTAACCGATCGTCAGTCTGCATTTCTCAGATAAATAGGCCTACGTAAAATTACACTGTGCCGTTAGTTCACTCACTCGACTGAAACATAAAATCGCCAATAGGGGGCAGTTTGGTTTGTTTTACGTACTTACGGGCACCTAACAATTCAAATTTTCAAATTTAAATTAAAATACAAAGTGACGTCCAAACTTTTAAATTTTGGTAAAAATAGAAAGTTCCTAACTTATATTGTCTGAGAAAAATACAGAAAACGGACTTTCTGTTTTAATGTAAACAATATTCCTGATTTTCGCGGCAAGTGTGCCTTTAAAATTAATGCAAGATTTCTTAAAATAAATTCATGACATGTTATAATAAATTCAAGATATGTTATGATAAATTCAAGATATGCTATGATAAATTCAAGATATCTTAAAATAAATTCAAGATTTAAATCTATCTTGAGATGATATTAAGATATTTTAAGTTGATTTAAAATATCTTTAATTGATTTAGAATATCTTGAATCGATTTTAAATTATAGGAAAATCAATTTAAGGTCTTCTGTTTAGATATCTTAATTAATTTAAGATATGCTTTAAAATAATTTAAGTTTCTTAAAATACAGAACAAGATGGAATATGGATTTCTTAGTGTATCCATATGCCATTTTGATTTTAACTGACCCGTACTTCGTTATTTTATACCAATTTATGCTCCCCTTCGAAAATCGAAATGGACGGACACTCGGAGAGACGGGTGTGAACGTGATACCGCCTTTTACCGGATAGTCCAGGTTTTTGGTATTTTTAAGTCATATTATGTTCTGCAAACTAGAAAAAGGTTGCCACTTCACTCCTCTAGTTGTAAAATGTCCGGCGTACAATTGCTACTTACATTTGAATATTTATTTAACCGATTAGTCTGGGAAGGTAGGCCTCATATATATCTTATAATTATTATAAGATATATATGGTACAGTGTAGGCCTTCGTACAGGGGAGAGAACTGTGAGATCAATAAAACAAAATGTTGTGGCGCGTATGAAATGGACGTTTTTTTATTCTGAGATTTTTGGATGTAGAGTTTGTTTTTGATTGATCGTGCATTTGGCGGATTCAGTTTAAATCATTAAAATTTATCCGGCTGCTTATAGATCGTTCAAACCAACGTAGGATACAAGGGATAATCTGAGGGTGAAATTGAAAGTGAAAGTCAGATAGTCATATTTATACAACAACAACAACAGCTGAACAGACTGATTTATGATTGTGAATGTGGCTGAAGTTATCAGGTTATTACTGTTTGCCTTTATTTAAGCAGTTTAGGATTACCGTACACACTGCCTTTTGGACAACGTATATGTAGTAATTACATAGGCCTTATACTTTTTTGTTACAATAATCTGACATAATGACTGATTACTACATAACCAGATAACAATACCATTAGGGATGTTAATTCACCAAAAGTGAATTCCTTACCTGCTTCCTTGTTTAATAATCTGATATTCATTATGTCGTCATCATGTCTGACGACCAGCAAATATCAGAATAGAGATAACGAGTCGGATTTAACTTGTTGAATTATGGGGATGTATAGTAGGCCTATACATGTAGCTATACTGGATATAGCCTACCTCACTTGCCACTTGATTGTGCACCTAAATGTTAGCCCCTTGAACATGACTTTGTCTAGTTTTTATCTGATTGGCTTAGCATTGTTTGATTGATTCTAACAGCTCTCAAAAGTCAACAATCAAGGCAAGTTTTCTTATCAGGGACTGATCCAGGGAAAATTTGGGCATACCATTTCGATTCAACATGTTCCAACAATAAGACAAAAACAACATCTCTGGCCCAAAATTCAACATTAAATGCTATTTTGACATTAAAATCTGTTGGTTTTAAGAATTTGGGCGGATTTTTTGCTTGTGAGTTTGGGCGCCCATACCTGTATACAGGTATCTAAATGTCTCTGGATCAGTCTATGCTTATGGCACACAGCTACTGAAAAAGCAACATTTGAAGGCTGATTTGTCAGAATCTCGATGTCCTGGTGCAGGTTTAGAATTTCCATGTAAACAAATGAGGCCACGTCTATTGCATTTACTTCAAAGAACCTTTAATCTTGAAGATTTAACATTTGAGGCTACATCCCTATTAACATAAATTTTCATCATTCTGCAAATTTACCAAATTAACTACAGTGTGTAGTCTTTAGGGCTTAGATAAAGTATATTAGGTAATGTAAAACTTGCGGTTAGTGAACTCATTGATAAAGTGACTGCTGTGCATGAGGTGTGGCTATTGTTGACGACTGTTGGGTTTTGGCACTATGTCAGCTCTTGGTCACTATGTCAGTTCCTGACCGGCAAGTAAGTAACACGGGAAAGAGACACATGAGTGCGGCTACTATAGATATGGAGGGTCACTATGATGTACCTCAATTGTCAACAGCATTTGTGAGGTTTAGGCATGTTTTATTGACAAAATGTCAAAGAAACACGTAGGATTTGAGACAGGATTTATTGACAGAAAAGGGTTAGGTTTAGTCATGTTTATTCACAAACCCAATTCTTATTCCAACGATAATCATTTAGTTTTTTAATGAACCTCAAACCATGGGATTGTCCTGACAATCACAATTGATAAAGTGTGCATTTTGTCAGTCTCTGTTGCTTTTTAATCACAGTTTGTATGTAATTCATATATGGATACATGGATCTTATTAATGTTAGTTTTAAGCACTTTTTGAAATATTTTAAAAAATTTTTTTTTTGTATTACCTGGTTTATGTTTTGTTGTGATCACTGTTATTTGTTTAACATATCAGTACATGCACACATGTACATGTATGAATGAATATTTCATATGGCCTTGCTACATGTACAGGTATATTTGATGTATCTTGATAATCTAAAACGCAAGCTTACGCCATTTTGTGTTTCCTTTTGTAGAAATAAGAAGCTATTGTGGCCACTGGCTTGCTCAGTCGAATGGTCAACAAAGGGGACATAATCCAGGGAAGTGAAGACAAACAATGGATTGTCTCCCATAAGATTGGGGCTGGGAAATGCTGTGAAGTGTTTGTTGCCCAGCTCAAAGATCATGAAGATGAAAAGGTTTGTAGTCTATATTCTATCAATGGGTCCTGAGTGGGTTATTCACTCAATCACCCTCTAGTTGTTTCAGAGTTGTCAGATACTCGCAGAAGGTTGGGGATTTTTACTGGACAAAGAGCTTGGTTTCCTTCCCTTCTAAACCTGGCAAAAAACATCAGCCAGGGATTTACCGGACCCTTAAAACCTGCATCTCTGACCCTCATTTTCTCACTTGGACCCCAAAATTGCAATGAGAAGGGTCCCATGGGATGCAAATAAATAGCAAAATATTATATATTTATCTATGGGACCCTACTTTTTATCTGATGGGGGTCCACTGAACCCGAACATTTTGGGAGCCACGGAAAACCCTGATCAGCCAATCAATCATTTTATCAACAAACCGCCCAAAATAGATTGCTTCAGTTGAATTTACTTCACTAAACAAACCTGGAATAAAAGCTTTAGGAATGGACTTAAGTAGCTCCTTTTATAAATGCTCAGCTCAGTTTTAACACCAATTTGACACTAGATACTGACATTGACAGAATTCGCAACCTCTTTTATTTGTTTTACTTCATTTCTGAAATATCATTAATTAAAGTTCACCTTTGGTGATAAGCTTTGAGCAAAGTAAACTTTGAGAAATAACTTGATGTTGGTCATGTTAATGTTACATGTAGATGTTGATGTTAGAAATGACTTGGACCAAAAACTTCTGAATCCGTCTTCCCTTTGCTTGGTATACAAACAGGACACCATCCCTTCTTCAAGACAAAAGAAACATTGTTTGATATAAACATATCCTTCATGTCTCCTGCTAAGCTGTACTATAGTTTCTCCACACTATATAACAGGTCAAAATGGTCTGAGCTGACAACGGTTGGCAAAGTTTGAGAATCTATTCAGTGGGGAAACTATTAATTCGTCTCAAATCATCACTACATTGTAATTGTGATTTATTACAGAAACTGTTTATGAGGGGGAGTTTAGGTAACCTTTAGCTATATAATTAGTCACAGCCATAACTGTAGCCGGGCGTTTACTTTACCATATCATCAAAATAAATGTGCTTGCTGACTACAGCCAATTCCTGCATTTCAGTTGGCCTATATATTGGAAAAATAAAAATCTTTCCATCCACTTCACTTACCTGTGCTACCATGTGTTACTATTGTTACTATTTTTTTCTACTGTTATTATGTATATTGATTCTCTAACAGGTTGCAGTTAAAGTTTACAAGAAAGGAGAGCAGTATGAGGGAGCCTGTCAGAGGGAGAAGTCATTATTACACATTCTCCAGGAACATCATCATCACCTGCACATAGGTACTACTTTTATATTCTCTAACATCATCATCACCTACACATAGGTACTACTTTTATATTCTCTTACATCATCATCACCTGCACATAGGTACTACTTTTATATTCTCTAACATCATCATCACCTACACATAGGTACTACTTTTATATTCTCTTACATCATCATCACCTACACATAGGTACTACTTTTATATTCTCTTACATCATCATCACCTACACATAGGTACTACTTTTATATTCTCTTACATCATCATCACCTACACATAGGTACTACTTTTATATTCTCTTACATCATCATCACCTACACATAGGTACTACTTTTATATTCTCTAACATCATCATCACCTTCACATAGGTACTACTTTTATATTCTCTAACATCATCATCACCTACACATAGGTACTACTTTTATATTCTCTAACATCATCATCACCTACACATAGGTACTACTTTTATATTCTCTAACATCATCATCACCTACACATAGGTACTACTTTTATGTTCTCTAACATCATCATCACCTACACATAGGTACTACTTTTATATTCTCTAACATCATCATCACCTACACATAGGTACTACTTTTATATTCTCTTACATCATCATCACCTACACATAGGTACTACTTTTATATTCTCTAACATCATCATCACCTACACATATGTACTACTTTTATATTCTCTAACATCATCATCACCTACACATAGGTACTACTTTTATATTCTCTATGACCTTCTACATTGGATTAGCATCATCATCACCTACACATAGGTACTACTTTTATATTCTCTATGACCTTCTACATTGGATTAGCATCATCATCACCTACACATAGGTACTACTTTTATATTCTCTATGGCCTTCTACATTGGATTAGCATCATCATCACCTACACATAGGTACTACTTTTATATTCTCTATGGCCTTCTACATTGGATTAGCATCATCATCACCTACACATAGGTACTACTTTTATATTCTCTATGACCTTCTACATTGGATTAGCATCATCATCACCTACACATAGGTACTACTTTTATATTCTCTATGGCCTTCTACATTGGATTAGCATCATCATCACCTACACATAGGTACTACTTTTATATTCTCTATGACCTTCTACATTGGATTAGCATCATCATCACCTACACATAGGTACTACTTTTATATTCTCTATGACCTTCTACATTGGATTAGCATCATCATCACCTACACATAGGTACTACTTTTATATTCTCTATGACCTTCTACATTGGATTAGCATCATCATCACCTACACATAGGTACTACTTTTATATTCTCTATGACCTTCTACATTGGATTAGCATCATCATCACCTACACATAGGTACTACTTTTATATTCTCTATGACCTTCTACATTGGATTAGCATCATCATCACCTACACATAGGTACTACTTTTATATTCTCTATGACCTTCTACATTGGATTAGCATCATCATCACCTACACATAGGTACTACTTTTATATTCTCTATGACCTTCTACATTGGATTAGCATCATCATCACCTACACATAGGTACTACTTTTATATTCTCTATGACCTTCTACATTGGATTAGCATCATCATCACCTACACATAGGTACTACTTTTATATTCTCTATGACCTTCTACATTGGATTAGCATCATCATCACCTACACATAGGTACTACTTTTATATTCTCTATGACCTTCTACATTGGATTAGCATCATCATCACCTACACATAGGTACTACTTTTATATTCTCTATGACCTTCTACATTGGATTAGCATCATCATCACCTACACATAGGTACTACTGTTATATTCTCTAGGGTCTTCTACATTGGATTAACATCATCATCACCTACACATAGGTACTACTGTTATATTCTCTAGGGCCTTCTACGTAGGATTAACATCATCATCACCTACACATAGGTACTACTTTTATATTCTCTAACATCATCATCACCTACACATAGGTACTACTTTTATATTCTCTAACATCATCATCACCTACACATAGGTACTACTGTTATATTCTCTAGGGTCTTCTACATTGGATTAACATCATCATCACCTACACATAGGTACTACTGTTATATTCTCTAGGGCCTTCTACGTAGGATTAACATCATCATCACCTACACATAGGTACTGCTTTTATATTCTCTAGGGCCTTCTACATTGGATTAGCATCATCATCACCTACACATAGGTACTACTGTTATATTCTCTAGGGCCTTCTACGTAGGATTAACATCATCATCACCTACACATAGGTACTGCTTTTATATTCTCTAGGGCCTTCTACATTGGATTAGCATCATCATCACCTACACATAGGTACTACTGTTATATTCTCTAGGGCCTTCTACGTAGGATTAACATCATCATCACCTACACATAGGTACTGCTTTTATATTCTCTAGGGCCTTCTACATTGGATTAGCATCATCATCACCTACACATAGGTACTACTGTTATATTCTCTAGGGCCTTCTACGTAGGATTAACATCATCATCACCTACACATAGGTACTGCTTTTATATTCTCTAGGGCCTTCTACATTGGATTAACATCATCATCACCTACACATAGGTACTACTTTTATATTCTCTATGACCTTCTACATAGGATTAGCCAGATAACCCTCAATTTACAAACAAGACCAATTCACAGTTGTTTCCAGCATTTCACGCGAACGACCTATGTGGGATGGTTGCCAGTTACCAACGGAAGGTCGTGGGTTTCCACCGGGCATAGAGCCCGGTTTCCTCCCACAATAAAACTGGCAACGCCGCCATATAAGTGAAATAATCTTATAAGTATATAAGTAAAACACCAAACAATCAACAATCAATCAAGACAAAAGAAACATTGTTTGATGTAAACATATCCTTCATGTCTCCTGCTAAGCTGTACTATAGTTTCTCCACTCTATATATTAAACAGGTCAAAATGGTCTGAGCCTACAATGGTCGGCAAAGTTTGAGAATCTATTCAGTGGGGAAACTATTAATTCGTCTCAAATCATCACTACATTGTAATTGTGATTTATTACAGAAACAGTTTATTAGGGGGAGTTTAGGTAACCTTTAGCTACATGGATAATTAGTCACAGCCATAACTGAGGCCGGGCGTTTACTTTACTGTATCATCGAAATAAATGTAGATTGCTTGCTGACTACAGCCAATTCCTGCATTTCAGTTGGCCTATATATTGGAAAAATAAAATGTCTAAACAACTCCTCATGTCTAAACAACTCCTCATAGTACACAGTGTTCCCCCATGTCTAAACAACTCCTCATAGTACAGTGTTCCCCCATGTTTAAACATTTCATCATGGTACACAGTGTTCCCCCATGTCTAAACAACTCCCCATAGTACACAGTGTTCCCCCATCTCTAAACAACTCCTCATAGTACACAGTGTTCCACCATCTCTAAACAACTCCTCATAGTACACCGTGTTCCCCCATCTCTAAACAACTCCTCATAGTACACAGTGCTCCCCCATGTCTTAACCATTCCTCATAGTACACAGTGTTCCCCCATGTCTAAACAACTCCTCAAGGTACACAGTGTTCCCCCATGCATAAACAACTCCTCATAGTACACCGTGTTCCCCCATCTCTAAACAACTCCTCATAGTACACCGTGTTCCCCCATGTCTGAACAACTCCTCATTGTACACAGTGTTCCCCCATGTCTAAACAACTCCCCATAGTACACAGTGTTCCCCCATCTCTAAACAACTCCTCATAGTACACAGTGTTCCACCATGTCTAAACAACTCCTCATAGTACACAGTGTCCCCCCATGTCTAAACAATTCCCCATGGTACACAGTGTTCCCCCATGTCTAAACAACTCCTCATTGTACACAGTGTTCCACCATGTCTAAACAACCCCTCATTGTACACAGTGTTCCACCATGTCTAAACAATTCCCCATAGTACACAGTGTTCCCCCATGTCTAAACAACTCCTCATAGTACACAGTGTTCCCCCATGTCTAAACAACTCCTCATTGTACACAGTGTTCCACCATGTCTAAACAACCCCTCATTGTACACAGTGTCCCCCCATGTCTAAACAACCCCTCATTGTACACAGTGTCCCCCCATGTCTAAACAATTCCCCATAGTACACAGTGTTCCACCATGTCTAAACAACCCCTCATTGTACACAGTGTCCCCCCATGTCTAAACAATTCCCCATGGTACACAGTGTTCCACCATGTCTAAACAACCCCTCATTGTACACAGTGTTCCACCATGTCTAAACAACCCCTCATTGTACACAGTGTCCCCCCATGTCTAAACAATTCCCCATAGTACACAGTGTTCCCCCATGTCTAAACAACTCCTCATAGTACACAGTGTTCCCCCATGTCTAAACAACTCCTCATTGTACACAGTGTTCCACCATGTCTAAACAACCCCTCATTGTACACAGTGTTCCCCCATGTCTAAACAACTCCTCATAGTACACAGTGTTCCCCCATGTCTAAACAACTCCTCATTGTACACAGTGTTCTCCCATGTCTAAACAACTCCTCATAGTACACAGTGCTCCCCCATGTCTAAACAACTCCTCATGGTACACAGTGTTCTCCCATGTCTAAACAACTCCTCATTGTACACAGTGTTCTCCCATGTCTAAACAACTCCTCATTGTACACAGTGTTCCCCCATGTCTAAACAACTCCTCATGGTACACAGTGTTCTCCCATGTCTAAACAACTCCTCATTGTACACAGTGTTCTCCCATGTCTAAACAACTCCTCATAGTACACAGTGCTCCCCCATGTCTAAACAACTCCTCATTGTACACAGTGTTCTCCCATGTCTAAACAACTCCTCATAGTACACAGTGCTCCCCCATGTCTAAACAACTCCTCATAGTACACAGTGTTCCCCCATGTCTAAACAACTCGTCATAGTACACAGTGTTCCACCATGTCTAAACAATTCCCCATGGTACACAGTGTTCCCCCATGTCTAAACAATTCCCCATGGTACACAGTGTTCCCCCATGTCTAAACAACTCCTCATTGTACACAGTGTCCCCCCATGTCTAAACAACCCCTCATTGTACGCAGTGTTCCCCCATGTCTAAACAACCCCTCATTGTACACAGTGTCCCCCCATGTCTAAACAACCCCTCATTGTACACAGTGCTCCCCCATGTCTAAACAACTCCTCATAGTACACAGTGTTTCACCATGTCTAAACAACCCCCCATTGTACACAGTGTTCCCCCATGTCTAACCAACCCCTCATTGTACACAGTGTTCCCCCATGTATAAACAATTCCCCATAGTACACAGTGTTCCCCCATGTCTAAACAACTCCTCATAGTACACAGTGTTCCACCTTGTCTAAACATTTTCTCATACATGTAGTACACCGGGTTCCCCCATGTCTGAACAACTCCTCATAGTACACAGTGTTCCACCATGTCTAAACAATTCCCCATAGTACACAGTGTTCCCCCATGTCTAAACAACTCCTCATAGTACACAGTGTTCCACCTTGTCTAAACATTTTCTCATACATGTAGTACACCGGGTTCCCCCATGTCTGAACAACTCCTCATAGTACACAGTGTTCCACCATGTCTAAACAATTCCTCATACATGTAGTACACCGGGTTCCCCCCAGTGTTCCCCCTAAACCCCATTAAAGGCCCATAACTCATTATGCAATTTCTGTGTTTCTTTACAGTTGAAGTAAAGGACCATGGTGTTTATAAAGAACAACACTTCTTAATGCAGGAATTATTTAATTGTGATCTTCACCAAATTTTACTCAAATGTCAAGAAGATGGTTTTTCTTTCAAGTTGATTCAGCATCTCTGCAAAGACATATTTTTGTAAGTTTTTTCATAATTTAATCATTCTTTTACACTTTTTCTTTTGAAAGAGGCATGGACTACTGGAATTTGTGAATTCTTCGTGTAAAAAACTAACAGATTGGCATTGGAATAAGAAAAATCCATACAGCTTGTGAAATGTACGAACAGAAGTACATGTACATGCAGTGCTTTATAGTGAAACAAAACTTCAATAACTGAAACGACCCTTAGTTCATTTTAGGCCCAAGTTACTTCTAAACACTTTTCTAAAGAACACTCCCAAGACTAATATCACTTTAAGGTTTCCACTTGTAGATCTTCATGGGAATAATAAACAATAATTTTAAAATTGAGTTAATCTGGAAATATCAACATTCATGGCACTTTAGTGAACAGCAATTGAGGTCAGTTAGGAGACATTCTCTGTTGGAGCTCTCAAACCAAATGTTGTAATTGATAACGATTATAAGGTTTGAAATATAGCATAGATAAATTTGGTATATATATAGAATCAACTGAAATACAGTAAAACCGCAAGATTTCACTTACAGTACTTGTGTGGCAAACTCCAGCAACATTTGGAGAGTTATAAACATTGACTTTTTTAAATGTTATAAAATACTTAAATTGAAATTGTTTTTTTTTTTCTGATTTTGTTGTTCTTTGCTCTGCTATATAATCTCCCATGTCAATTCAAAACTTATATAATTTGATTTTTGTCAATCTATAATGTTAGATGAAAGTAAAGAGGCAAAATGCCAAGTGTTTTTGGATAGAATTGTTTGGAGGTTTTCCTTATCTGTCAATCTCACTGTACAAATGTCATCTCTGTTTTCAGATCATTACACCACCTTCATCATGTGGGCTTTGTACATGGAGACCTAAAACCAGCTAATCTCATGTGGAGTTCACAACATGGATGTCTCAAACTGATTGATTTCGGTCTCAGTTTTCTTCAAGGAGACATTGTATGTCTATCACACTTTTTTGTAAATTATCTCCCTTAGACTCATTATCTCTCTCAAATTCATTATCTTACATAAACTCTTTATTTCACCTTGACTCTTACATGTAGACACTTAGACTACTCATTATCTCAGTGACACCTGCATGTGGAATCATATCACTTATTATCTCACTCACTCATCTCACTGAGACTCATTATCTCACTTAGACCCATTATCTCACTTAGACCCATTATCTCACTGAGACTCATTATCTCACTTAAACCCATTATCTCACTGAGACTCATTATCTCACTTAGACACATTATCTCACTTATACCCATTATCTCACTTAGACCATTATCTCACTTAGACCCATTATCTCACTGAGACCCATTATCTCACTGAGACTCATTATCTCACTTAGACCCATTATCTCACTTAGACCCATTATCTCACTTAGACCCATTATCTCACTGAGACTCATTATCACACTTAGACCCACTATCTCACTTAGACCCATTATCTCACTGAGACTCATTATCTCACTTAGACCCATTATCTCACTTAGACCCATTATCTCACTTAGACCCATTATCTCACTTAGACACATTGTATAATCTTCCTGGATGTTACTTTTTTATTCTGTTATTATAGCATTACCCCTAATTCACCAAATGATCTCAATTTTCTTGCATTCCTTCATATTGAGAATTGCCGAAGGTAGGCTACAAGTAGTATGTGTATCCACATTAGCTGTTGGACCAGGGGCAAAAAGATTCTGGCCACCCCAATATTGCCATGTATTTTAGAATAATATGTGATTATGTGACCGATATGTAAGAAAGGATTAAATATACATAAAAAACTATGTAACATAGGTTTGTGTTGTAACTGAAAAAATATTTGTTACATAACACTGTATGTTCTCTATGGTAGCACATGGCATGGGAGTGTTACAAGAGTCAAAATGTAAACACAGAATGAAGAATGTAGTTTTGTATTCTATATTAGAACGACAGCATCCACTGGATATTCACAATCATTTCTTCTGCTGTTTTTATGTCTGGCAAACCAAATCAATGCATAGCTACAGTGTATCAACATTTCCCACATATGACCAAATTACACCGCATTGCAATGTACATACTTTAAAGTGGCATGAGCTGCCAAAATTCCCACTTTTTTCATAATTTCTGATCATAACGACAGTAACAGGCTTTGAAGGCCATTGAAAAACTAAATGATTGGCGTTGGAATGAGGAAAATCCATACAGTATGTGGCCTGTACGAACCCAAAACGTGTTCGAAAAGTTAACATTCATTCTAAGTCAAAGTTAGTTCAAAACAATACTTTATCGTACATTTTCGAGACTAGAAGCACTAAAAAGTTTCTGAATTATGCGTCTTGAGAAAAATAGCCGATAGTTTCAAAATTCTGTTTTTATGTCAAAATATCAACATTTTGGCAGCTCATGCCACTTTAATGAATTACTTTAGTTATCAAAAAAAAAACTGATTATAAAATTCTTGTTATTTATTTTCCAGGATGTAGAAAAAGTTCAATCCCCTGGTTTTCAAGCTCCAGAGGTTAAGACCTGGAACAGTGGCGCCCCCTGTAGGAAGCAACTGACTACAAAATGTGATATGTGGAGTGTGGGTTGTCTCCTCTTGTGGATGTTAACTGGTCAAAAACTTCCTGATTTGAAAATTTCAAACGGCTTATGTGATTCGTGTAATGTAAGGTTCTATTTCAAGGTTTTAACAATTGTATTTCTCTTGGTACATACAACATGTGGCCAAACACTCAGTGGGACAATCTGTGACCTCTTGGCATTTGTAATGCATTAAAGCCACCATGCTTGGGTTTTTTCTCGATTGGTCTGTCCATGTGCACTAGTAGAGAGGCCAATTAGGAGACATTTTCTGTCTGAGCGCTGAATGAAAACCATTACTTGTATTAGACAGGGTATCTTGTACTAGACAGAGTATCTTGTACTAGACAGTGTATCTTGTACTAGACAGGGTATCTTGTACTAGACAGTGTATCTTGTACTAGACAGAGTATCTTGTACTAGACAGAGTATCTTGTACTAGACAGTGTATCTTGTACCAGACAGTGTATCTCGTACTAGACAGAGTATCTTGTACTAGACAGAGTATGCTGTACTAGACAGGGTATCTTGTACTAGACAGAGTATGCAGTACTATACAGAGTATCTTGTACTAGACAGGGTATCTTGTACAAGACAGGGTATCTTGTACTAGACAGAGTATGCTGTACTATACAGAGTATCTTGTACTAGACAGGGTATCTTGTACTAGACAGGGTATCTTGTACTAGACGGGGTATCTTGTACTAGACAGAGCATCTTGTACTAGACAGAGTATCTTGTACTAGACAGAGTATGCTGTACTAGACAGGGTATCTTGTACTAGACAGAGTATGCAGTACTATACAGAGTATCTTGTACTAGACAGGGTATCTTGTACTAGACAGGGTATCTTGTACTAGACAGGGTATCTTGTACTAGACAGAGTATGCTGTACTATACAGAGTATCTTGTACTAGACAGGGTATCTTGTACTAGACAGGGTATCTTGTACTAGACGGGGTATCTTGTACTAGACGGGGTATCTTGTACTAGACAGAGCATCTTGTACTAGACAGTGTATCTTGTACTAGACAGGGTATCTTGTACTAGACAGGGTATCTTGTACTAGACAGGGTATCTTGTACTAGACAGAGCATCTTGTACTAGACAGTGTATCTTGTACTAGACAGTGTATCTTGTACTAGACAGAGTATCTTGTACTAGACAGGGTATCTTGTACTAGACAGAGCATCTTGTACTAGACAGTGTATCTTGTACTAGACAGGGTATCTTGTACTAGACAGTGTATCTTGTACTAGACAGAGCATCTTGTACTAGACAGTGTATCTTGTACTAGACAGGGTATCTTGTACTAGACAGGCTATCTTGTACTAGACAGTGTATCTTGTACTAGACAGTGTATCTTGTACTAGACAGTGTATCTTGTACTAGACAGTGTATCTTGTACTAGACAGTGTATCTTGTACTAGACAGTGTATCTTGTACTAGACAGTGTATCTTGTACTATACAGTGTATATTGTACTAGACAGTGTATCTTGTACTAGACAGTGTATCTTGTACTAAACAGGGTATCTTGTACTAGACAGTGTATCTTGTACTAGACAGAGTATCTTGTACTAGACAGAGTATCTTGTACTAGACAGTGTATATTGTACTAGACAGTGTATATTGTACTAGACAGTGTATCTTGTACTAGACAGGGTATCTTGTACTAGACAGAGTGTCCTGTACTAGACAGGGAGTATTGTACTAGACAGAGTATCTTGTACTGGACAGGGTATCTTGTACTATTCAGGATATCTTGTACTAGACAGGGTATCTTGTACTAGACAGGGTATCTTGTACTAGACGGGGTATCTTTTACTAGATAGTATATATGGTACTAGACAGAGTATCTTGTACTAGACAGGGTATCTTGTACTAGACAGGGTATCTTGTACTAGACGGGGTATCTTGTACTAGACAGGGTATCTTGTACTAGACAGAGTACCTTGTACTAGACAGAGTATCTTGTACTAGACAGTGTATCTTGTACTAGACAGGGTATCTTGTACTAGACAGGGTATATTGTACTATTCAGGATATCTTGTACTAGACAGAGTGTCCTGTACTAGACAGGGTATATTGTACTAGATAGAGTATCTTGTACTAGACAGAGTATCTTGTACTAGACAGAGTATCTTGTACTAGACGGGGTATCTTGTACTAGACGGTTCTAGAGCATAAGAATGTGGAAAATTATCATAAATAAACTTTAACAACATAAATCTTTATCAGTATTTTTTAACCTTGCAATATTCTTATTCAGATAACCAACAGGCCAGAAACATGTCAATATGAAATAGCTGTCTTGAAACTGATCAAAAGCTTGGACAAAGACAGGGCTTTAACTGAAGATTTACAGGATCTCATTGTCAGGTAGAAATATTTTTTACAACAATCGTTACTATCTAATAGGGCTTGGAAATTACCTTCTGGACTTTGTGATACCAGGTGTCATATGACACTGTTGGGTACGTTTGTGGTGACTTTGCAATTCCATTTGACTTATTTTGTAAGACTAAGATTTTGTTTTAACAGACTGATTCAATGTGATCCATTCTCAAGACCAAAATGTAAGGAAGCCTTGAATCACCATTTTTTCACTGTTTCATTTGGTAAGTTTTTATTTTCTTGCCATATATGAGTGTCCACTTGTCCAAACCTATTTGACGATAACGTCACATTGAAAAATTGAAGCACTTGAATATATATTTATGAACACAAAAACACATGGGCTCAGGGAATATCTTCTTGTCTAAAATAACCACAGAGACAAGTTTCTAACTGTGTTTAAAAGAGGCACATGTATATCATTTAGACCTTTATACCCAATCATAAACTGTTGTAATAAACTAAACCTATGATATTTCATTAGGTTGACAACTGACAGGAGCTTGGCCTTAGTCCGTAGAATTTTGTGGAACACTTTGTAATGCATTGATAATGCTTACGCATCTTAAGCTATGGTAAAATATCAGCAGACTGAGATAGATCCCCATATGATCATGGAAAAAGAAAGTGAAAATTTCGGTTTCCCCTAAAAAACCTAGGTAGAAGACCGACAGGAGAGTTTAGCCCTGGCCAGTATATCTTTCAAACACTTGTTCTTTTTATAAGCAATGACTGGCCTTTGGGTCAGAGCTGGAGCAATTTTACTTTGATGTAGTTTGTGTATTTCTACTATAATCTTGGCCACAGCTACCTTGTTATACTGAAACACAAATGGCATTATAGTTTTTTCACGACATCTTGAATATAGATAAGAGTGGATATTCCAAGTTGGCAGCTTTTCTCCCCTAACCCCAGTGCTCCCCCACTAAATTTGATATGAATACCAGTCTTAACTTGTGTTTCCAAAACGATGTAAAATTAACTATCAACAAGCTTGATGTAAGAAATGTTTGAAACTCTCTTAAACATTGTGTCCAATCTAATGAGAAATAACTAAGGCATCATCAGGAAGTAAAGTTTTTGTGGACATCACAAGCTTTGTCTGTGTTTTTATCAATTGCAATATCAAGCTATATGAGTATTACGAAGAACTGTAGGGGCTACATGTATGTT
The DNA here is from genome assembly GCA_963971465.1 of Lepidochitona cinerea. Classification (NCBI taxonomy): domain Eukaryota; kingdom Metazoa; phylum Mollusca; class Polyplacophora; order Chitonida; family Tonicellidae; genus Lepidochitona; species Lepidochitona cinerea. Next base: position 26,965,356 of record OZ020563.1, on the reverse strand, counting down.
AATATTTACAAAAGCTGAATCACAGCTGTAATAATAATCCTAATAAAAACAGCTTGTTGTGACTGATAACTATCATGGATACTTAAATGTTTTTAAATTATTTATCTATTTGTGTGCCAAATTTTCTTTTATTTTTGTTATTTTCAGAAGACAGATTTCGAGACTTTCTTGTTTTACCAACTTGCATATTAAGACTTGTCAATATGCTTGATGAGGTAGATCTTCAGTCAGAGGAGGTTATAAAAGGTACCGTACAGTTTATTCCATTGAACTATATATATGGAATGGAGATCACTTGACAACTGAGTTCCAGCAATCACTGCCATTGATACGAGTTGATTTGGCCATTACAATCCAAGATGGTGGATGTCACACGACCATCTTGTAGCAATGGCGGCGCTTTTTAGAACTTAAGACCGATGATGCCAGCCAATGAGACGTTTCCATTCCATGTATAATGGTCAATGGTTTATTCCATCTGGGTTTGATTTAAGTCGGCTCGCCAAACTCTCTGGTTCAATAATGGCAGATTCTTTGAAGTTAATATTAATGCATCAAAGTCATGTGCTTTTTATCTCCGTCAAACAAGAACTCTAAAATTATTTGGATATTTCTTATTACTGCAGATATTGTCACGTGAGATTGTCAGGACCAACTTATCTCAATACAGTAATAAAATCTCACTGGGGACACATAAAAAAATCAATAAGTCAATACGTCCAAGTTATTAGAATTTCAATTTTTTTTTCAATTTATTTATTTTGTGAATATGCCTTTTTAATAATGTTTTTAAAGATTGTCTCAAAATACCAAATTACATCGTACTAAAGCTTAGTGGAAGGCTTGGGGGATTCCATCTTGGCAGAGATCCTGGTTTCCTGGCATATAAGTGGACTAATCTCAATGCCAGTTCCCCTTTCCCTATGAAAAAAAAACAACAATAAAAAAAAGAAACATGCAATAATGTATTTATTTAATTTTGCTGTTTTGTAGATGTAGAACAGGACATCAGAATAGAATGTGAGAAGTTTGGTAAAGTTTTACATGTTGTTATACCATGGGACGGCCATGGACGAGAAAAGGTAAGATAGAAGACTTTGCAATGTATTTATTTGTGTACAGATAGGGCTGACATGCCACACACTCAATCCTCGAGGCACACACTGCTCTCCTTAAGGCAGACACACTCCACTGTCCTCCTGGCACTCTGGTGTCGTTGTGGCACACTCTTCTTTCATCATGACACACTCCGCTTTCCTCGTGGCAGACTCTGCTGTCCTCCTGGCAGACTCTGCTGTCCTCCTGGCAGACTCTGCAGTTCTCCTGGCAGACTCCACTGTCCTCCTGACAGACTCCACTGTCCTGGCAGACTCCACTGTCCTCCTGGACACTTCGCTTTCCTCATGGCCACTCTGCTGTCCTCCTGGCACTCTGCTGTCCTCCTGGCACACTCTGCTGTCCTCCTGGCACACTCTGCTGTCCTCCTGGCACACTCTGCTGTCCTCCTGGCACACTCTGCTGTCCTCCTGGCACACTCTGCTGTCCTCCTGGCACTCTGCTGTCCTCCTGGCACTCTGCTGTCCTCCTGGCACTCTGCTGTCCTCCTGGCACACTCTGCTGTCCTCCTGGCACTCTGCTGTCCTGGACACTCCGCTTTCCTCGTGGCAGACTCTGCTGTCCTCCTGGCACTCCGCTTTCCTCCTGGCACTCCGCTTTCCTCCTGGCACTCTGCTGTCCTCCTGGCACACTCTGCTGTCCTCCTGGCAGACTCCACTGTCCTCCTGGCAGACTCCACTGTCCTCCTGGACACTTAGCTTTCCTCATGGCCACTCTGCTTTCCTCCTAGCACACTCTTCTTTCCTCTTGGCACACTTCGCTTTCCTCCTGACACACTCTGCTTTCCTCCTAGCACACTCTTCTTTCCTCTTGGCACACTTCGCTTTCCTCATGGCCACTCTGCTTTCCTCTTGAGAAGCTCCTCTTTCTTCCTAACACCCTCAGCTTTAATTTGGCAAGTTCCTCTTAACTCCAGGCACACTCCACTTTCCTCTGGCAAACTTTTCTTTTTTTCTGGCACACTTCTCTTTTACTTTTGGCGCACACCACTTTCCTCCTGGTACACTCCAGTTTTCTCCTCTTCTTAACCAGACATGCAGCTATACAGTTCGGCTTAAAGCATTAGTCAATCAAGTTATTTGTAAATCAAAATACCAAATAGTGCCATTACTTAAAGGGTTTCTTGTCTCATTTTCCAAGTTTTATATTTATAAAAATGGATATTTTATCACAATGGTGGTTATTGATTTTCATAATTTGCTAATACCGACTGAAGAGCTTCGTTTACTTCCCTTATAATAAACCTGGAACCCAGTATAATGATGGAAGGTTAACGTTTAACAACATGTGTATACTGTTAACTCAATATGCCCTTAAAGATGTCGTTTTAACTTTTCTTGCAGGTGTATGTACAATACCAACACTCCTGGGAGGCCGAGGACGCCTTTGAGAAACTCAATGGCAGGATTTTCAATGATCGAACAGTCATAACGACCTTCTTTTGCCCTAAAAAATTCCGACATAAAATATTTCATTGATCTCTTATAATTAACAAAATATTTATTTGTATATCAGACTTTATTTATCTTCAATTTCCATTCGTCAAATATATTTTTATTTATTTCATTAATGTGCAATTAAAAACAACGAATTTGTTTTCATTTCATTCTTTTGGAGTTTGGACCATTAAAAGATAACTTTATTGGTTTTCGCTTTTTATTTCATATCATAAAATATATGTTTAGTGGACGGTATATAAATCCATCCCATAATGAAATAACTGGGAACAAAATCCATTTATAAGCTTTTTGGGTTAAGAGCCCAAAACAACATGAAACTCACTCAGTCCAAATAAAATTGAAAAAAAAATTGAGTATGTTTCCCATTTGGTCGCCCTATGTGGAAGAGTTACCAGGTACTGACTGAAGGCAAAGAGCCTGGTTTCCTCTCCAACTTGTAAACGCTTGCAATACCACCATATAAGTGAAATGATCTTCAGTGCAAAGGGTGGACTTAAAACATGAACTGTGCAGGTAGATCGGCGAGTTCGTTTGGTTTTAAAAGCCCTCTGTGTTTGAAACCTTCAGTTTGAAACCTTCAGTTTGATTTTCCGTTAAAGTGGCATGAGCTGCCAAAATGTTGATATTTTGACGTTAAAACAGACTGTTGAAATTATTGGCTATTTTTCTCAAGACGTATAATTCAGAAGCTTTCTAGTGCTTCTAGTCTCTAAAATGTACGATAAAGTATTGTTTTGAACTAGCTTTGGCTTAGAATGAATGAATGGTCGTCTCGGTTATTTAAATTTTGTTTACTTTTCTAATGCGTTTTCGGTTCGTACAGGCCACATACTGTATGGATTTTCCTCATTCCAACGCCAATCATTTAGTTTTTCAATGACCTTCAAAGCCTCTTACTGTCGTGACGATAAGAAATTATGGAAAAAGTGAATTTTGGCAGCTCATGCCACTTAAGAGGGGGGGGGGGGGGGCAATTTTTATTAAAAAGGTTTTGGGGATACATTGCACGCCTTACAAATTGGCTTAACAATTTCAAAGGATTGTTGATTGACCTCGCTGGTGTGACCACTTGAAACCCTCCTCCCTTTTGGTCAAGCTTACCCATGTTGTGCAATAACCGTGACCGGTTAATCTGTCCTAAATCGATTAGGTAGTTACTATAACTGTTAAAGTAGTTAGAGGGAGGGTTGTCAGGAGGTCTTACAACAGTTACAATATACATACCCATGCATTCTACAGGGGGAGCGAAAGACCTTCAACATACGTGTACGACATGGCTGGTATTCAGAAGAAGGTCTGGCTGGGGTTAATTCTTTGTTTTGTTTTGATCATAATAGGTAAGAAATGTCCACATTATGAAGAGATGTTCGTATATTCTTACTTGCATGGTTTTGATACGACTCGTCGTGATAATCACTTATTGGTCATCCTCTTTAGTTGAAAGCACAATCGTCAATGGTAAATTCTCACGCCTTTGTGTCTTCTACCTGACAGGGGCTCGTTCTACTAAGCTGGCGCAAAGTTACGCATAGGTTTACAACACAGACTTGCGCCTCCAGACTTGCGACCATGCGCACGTTCCTATAACTTAAAACGCTTTGCGACTGGCGCAACTTACGCCAGCTTAGTAGAACGAGCCCTTGGGCCCTGTTTTACAAAGCTGGCGTAAATTTGCGCATAGGCCTACAACATCGACTGGTTGCGTCTAGGGTGTAAGTTTCTATAGTTTTAACACTGATTTACGTCAGACGTAACTTACGCCACCTTTGTAAAACAGGGCCCAGGCGAGTAAGTAAAACAGGATAGAGACACACGAGTGCGGCTAGTGTGTCCTCAGAATACTTGGAAAAAGAGATGTTATGAAACTCTGTTTCTGGAATCCGCGAAAGACACCACTGTGAGCTTACTTTATACTTCGAACGCAACTTCACCCTGTATCCATCCCAGCTTTGAATTATTAAAAAAAGTTATTAAATTGGACCAGCATGCATCTTACCCTATGATAGATGTTTAGCATTGGCGGTAAGCCGATTTTTATCGAAAAATGTACAATTAACGAGCAATGATTGCGAATTCCGTGATACATTTGTTTACAGTCTGTTATTTTTACATTTTGTAATCAGGACAAAACAAAACATATAAAATCTGAAGAAAACGATGCGACCGGCCAGACTGTAAGCATTTAAAGATTAAACATCTTTTAGAAAATTCCGCAAGGCTAAAGCTAAAAGTAAATAAAAGAACTGTAAAGAAATTCAAAAATCGAACTTAGCTCGTCATTAAGCAATCTAACACGAGATATACGTTTACTGTTAATGTTTCGCTCTAGTGAGTGAACTTTTCTGGAATACATAGAAAAATAAAAAAACTGTAGTCCCAAATTAAAAACATTTGTAACAAAACATAATCTAAACCGTTCTAAATTGCTCATGGAGGTGGATATTTAATCGGGATCTGGGATTTAATCCGTTATATAATGTTTCGCATGGGGAACACAATCGCATAGACATAACAAACTTTGTGGGTCGAAAAACACGATCACATACATGTAGACATGACAAACTGTGAGGGTTTGAACCAGTTATGTTTTGCATGGGGAACACAATCGCATAGACATAACACTCTGTGAGGGTTTGAAACCCGTTATGTTTTGCATGGGGAACACAATCGCATAGACATAACAATCTGTGAGGGTTTGAACCCGTTATGTTTTGCTTGAGGAACACAATCGCATAGACATAACACTCTGTGAGGGTTTGAAACCCGTTATGTTTTGCATGAGGAACACAATCGCATATACATAACAATGTGTGGGTTTGAATCCGTTATGTTTTGCATGGGGAACACAATCGCATAGACATAACACTCTGTGTGGGTTTGAACCCGTTATGTTTTGCATGAGGAACACAATCGCATAGACATAACACTCTGTGTGGGTTTGAACCCGTTATGTTTTGCAGGAGGAACACAATCGCATAGACATAACACTCTGTGTGGGTTTGAATACGTTATGTTTTGCATGGGGAACACAATCGCATAGACATAACACTCTGTGAGGGTGTGAACCCGTTATGTTTTGCACGAGGAACGACATAACACTCTGTGTGGGTTTGAACCCGTTATGTTTTGCATGGGGAACACAATCGCATAGACAAAACAATCTGTGTCGGTTTGAATCCGTTATGTTTTGCGTGAGGAACACAATCGCATAGATATAACAATCTGTGTCGGTTTGAATCCGTTATGTTTTGCATGGGGAACACGTTCGCATAGACATAACAATCGGTGTCGGTTTGAATCCGTTATGTTTTGCATGGGGAACACAATCGCCTAGACATAACAATATGTGTCGGTTTGAATCCGTTATGTCTTGCTTGAGGAACACGTTCGCATAGACATAACAATCGGTGTCGGTTTGAATCCGTTATGTTTTGCATGGGGAACACAATCGCCTAGACATAACAATATGTGTCGGTTTGAATCCGTTATGTCTTGCTTGAGGAACACGTTCGCATAGACATAACAATCGGTGTCGGTTTGAATCCGTTATGTTTTGCATGGGGAACACAATCGCATAGACATAACACTCTGTGTGTGTTTGAACCCGTTATGTTTTGCAGGAGGAACACAATCGCATAGACATAACACTCTGTGTGGGTTTGAATACGTTATGTTTTGCACGAGGAACACATTCGCATAGACATAACACTCTGTGAGGGTTTGAACCCGTTATGTTTTGCATGGGGAACACAATCGCATAGACAAAACAATCTGTGTCGGTTTGAATCCGTTATGTTTTGCGTGAGGAACACAATCGCATAGATATAACAATCTGTGTCGGTTTGAATCCGTTATGTTTTGCATGGGGAACACGTTCGCATAGACATAACAATCGGTGTCGGTTTGAATCCGTTATGTTTTGCATGGGGAACACAATCGCCTAGACATAACAATATGTGTCGGTTTGAATCCGTTATGTCTTGCTTGAGGAACACGTTCGCATAGACATAACAATCGGTGTCGGGTTGAATCCGTTATGTTTTGCATGGGGAACACAATTGCATAGACATACACTGTAACAATAGGCTATGTGTCGGTGTGAATCCGTTATGTTTTGCACGAGGAACACATTCGCATAGACATAACAATCTGTGTCGGTTTGAATACGTTACGTTTTGCATAAAGAACACACTCGCATAGACAAAACAATCGGTGTGGGTTTGAATCCGTTATGTTTTGCTCGAAGAACACATTCGCATAGACATAGCAATCTGTGTGGGTTTGAATACGTTACGTTTTGCATGAAGAACACACTCGCATAGACATAACAATTTGTGTTGGTGTGAATACGTCATGTTTTGCTTGAGGAACACATTCGCATAGACGTAGCAATCTGTGTGCGTTTGAATCCGTTAGGTTTTCGCGAAGAGCCCCTTCGCATAGACATAGCAATCTGTGTGGGTTTGAATCCGTTACGTTTTGCATGAAGAACACATTCGCATAGACATAACAGTCGGTGTGCGTTTGAATCCGTTAGGTTTTCGCGAAGAGCACAATCGCATAGACATAGCGATCTCTGGGGGTTTGAATCCGTTATATTTTCATGAAGAAGACGATCGCATAGACATAGCAAGTGAAAGCATGTGTCAGGAAGTTTGCAAAATGTCGTATCGTTTTATGGTATATATCGCCTATAAAAATCGTTCTCTCACAGCCTTATCCATTGCAACACCAAATACAGGACAGACGAATGACAGAAGCATAAAGCTGGGCAGGTTATTGGCCTGCACAGAGCCGGCTTGTCCTCCCAAGAGATTGCAATGAGAACCGGGCGTCACCTTTCCACACTAAGACGTTTGGTCCGAAAACTTGAACAAACGAATGGCGTAAGGACCCAAACCTCAATTTAAAAATTATGATTTGGTATTCATGAAAGGCAATCTGATAGGGGCTTGCTACATCCAGGGAACGCTCGAGCCAGTTGTCATTCCACATAAGTCATCAGACCATTGGATGACAACGCTCGGCCCCATCTTTTTAAATATGTGACCCAGTTTATCCAGTACAATGTCATTGGCCGGCAATGAGATCGGATCTGAAATCGTTGGAACACGTGAGGGGCATTTGGGGGCAGGATTCAATCTTAGGATCAATGAACTATATGCGTGGAATTGATACGTCTCATTGGCTGGTTTGGATTTGACTTTGTAAAATGTGCCGCCATTGATAGTTGAAGTGCGCGAGCATAACATATCTGGATCACGATTGCACCATCTCCAAGTAATGGCGACATTTGATGCATATCAAATACCACGTGACCTCCATTCCACGCATATAGTCCATTAGTTTGGATCCTCCTCCGCAAAATCTGTATGATTTGGAAGCAGCATTGTATGGGAGTGGCGTTAGATACTCATGGAACATTTCTTCTTATACGCGGTATGATAAGGCAACCGGAAGCTGTAATTTAAGTGTTTGCTGAAAGTTACTGATATCGTCCCCCAAATGTGACCTACACTCTCTCGTTATAGTTCTGAAAAGATTAAATTTTGAGATTTCACCATTCTTATTGAGTTCTCATTTTTCTGAAATTTTGATGCAAATGTTCATCACAAGTTTCTCACATGCCAGAAGGTCTTGGTATTCGTTATGTACGTTAATACAGTGAACAATGAACTGTGTTCTTGGTATTCACAGACTCGTGATTCAAATATTCATTCTGTTTTATTCAAACTCTTTTCGCGCAATACGTATGGGGAGTGTAACACGTTTTGGTTATGCTTTACCAGCTAATTAAAACCTTAAAATTAAAGTTCAGTCAAAATCTTGGTTTGCCAATATTTGATATGGTATAAGCACCTCGCAGCAGCACTTGCATGATTGCATTTCACAAGTAATGAAATAGAGGGATTCTGCTTCGTTGGGAGTTACTGGATTGTGCAGGCTCGCAAAGTTTGTGGTAAATCCCTGCTGTGCGTAGATGTAGATGGGTAACATTATGTCAACTAAGCAGAACGAATCCCCACAAAGCTTACGCCGGTCCCATGATTATTTATGTACTTCCGGGTAATGGATATGGGAGAGGGGTGATGCGGCACAATATATCCACTCCTGTATGTTTTAGTTGTTGAAGTCTCTGCGGCTCGTGGCGGTGGTGGCTATCGTGGCGGTGGCGGTGGCGGTTATCGTGGCGGAAGTAGTCGGTACAGCTCCAGATACAGCTCCAGATACAGGTCAAGAACTCGAATCAGGACGAGAATTAATTACAGCAAAGGGAAATATGGCGGATCTAAAAGCAGTTACAGGGCTCCCAAAGTCTCATGGAAGACAACCATTGTGGCAAATCATTACTATGGCAGTAGATATTATATGAACCGGGACCTATATTACAGAGACATAGGTAAGTACTTCGGTTGTTTATAACTTCGTGTGTACAAAAATACTTCTCAGTCGAATTCATTTTAAAAATCCATGATGTATACACTTCTTGATTTTTAATATTTATTGCTTGATTATCCATAGAAAACATAATCTTGCAGTTTACACGAAAAACACACTCATTTTGGTCTTCATTTATGTAAAGGATACCCTTAAGATGCGTAAGCATTGTCAATGTAATACAAAGTGTTCCAGAAAATTCTACTGACTAAGGCCAAGCTCCTGTCAGTCGTCAACCTAATGAAATATCATAGGTTTACTTTATTACAACAATGTATGATGGGGTATAACGGTCTAAATGATATACCTCTTTTTAACACAATTAGAAACTTGTCTCCGTGGTTATTTTAGACAAGAAGATTTTCCCCGTGCCCGTGTGTTTTAGTGTTCATAAATATATCCTACTGCTCAATTAAAAAACATCACAAGACAAATGTGTGCTGCCAATGCAAAACTGATAATCATATATGTGAAATCAAGACGACTTTGTCCGATGAGTTGACAATCACAAAACTATTCCATCAATATATTTTTGTTTTTCTGCTGCCTCATACACTTTGAATCTAATACTGCACCAAAGCAGATAAGCAAACCAAAGGACAATCATCTCTTTGTGTTTCCTTAGATAATTCATTGAATGGTTTTGGACTAAAAATATACAGATTTATTTCCCGGGTGCATGATAGCAATTGTTCTTTTAGCAAGTGTTTTATCGTATATGCTTTTACTTTTCAGAGCCCACTGTATGCAGCAATTACGTGGCCTCAAATGGCAGTCTTTATGGAAAGTTTATCTGCCCTTTAGGTGACCTGTCGGACGACTATACGTACTGTTGTGGTCCAGAAGCAAGGCAGCGTTGTTGTAGGTTCTTTGACGAGTGAGTATTTCTGTAAACACCCTGCCAAACAAATGACGTTATCATCCATCCAAATAGTTCAATATAAAAAAATGAACAAATCAAACAGCCAAGCGACTCAAGAAATCAAACAACATATTGGCTGAACCAATCGAGCAAACAAACAACCGAACAAATGAAGAATTCAAGGCATTGAGATAAATCAAAGAAGCAACAGAACAAAACCAAGCAACGCTGGCAAGCCAACACAACAGAACAAAATCAAGCAACGCTAGCAACCCAACACATCAAATGCGGAATGAATCACCCAAAATAATTCATACATAACATTTTGCATTTTATATTTTAGTGCCGGTCGTACATTTGGTATTGCATTTTTCCTAATATTTATGTTCGCAATTCTGGCTGTGATTCTCTTCCTGTGTTTCCAATCTAAAATCAGCCGATGTTGCCGCCAATGTGGAAGGGGTTTGAAGGGTAAGTCCGGATTTTCAAAGTTTATTACAGAATCGTCCAATACATATTTCATATTAACGAGAACTTATTAAAGCATCACAACGAAGTAAATTTTAGCAAACAGCACGAGCTTTCGACACCTCTGCCAGCGTCTTTATCAAGTGCAATAAATTGCTTAATAATTGTAATTGACACAGACACATCCATAGGTGTCGAAATCTCGTGTTAATTGATCACTAAAACCTAATTCGCGGTCTGAATCAGTTCTCATTATTATGGAACTCATGTTTAAAGACAGTTTCAAAGATTTTCTTATATCGATACTATTTCTAAAAAAAATAAAGTAGTGGATCATAGAATCAATCGACCAGCAGACCAATAGAACAAACAATTCAGTTACATGTAGGTCACCGATCAGTCAGTTAACAAATTGACTAGTCAGTTAACAAATTGACTAGTCAGTTAACAAATTGACCAGTCAGTTAACAAATTGACTAGTCAGTTAACAAATTGACTAGTCAGTTAACAAATTGACTAGTCAGTTAACAAATTGACCAATCAGTTAATACATTGGCCAATCAGTTAACAAATGGACCAATCAGTTAACAAATTGACCAGACAGTTAACAAATTGACCAGTCAGTTAACAAGTTGACCAATCAGTTAACAAATTGACTAATCAGTTAACAAATTGACTAGTCAGTTATCAAATTGACCAGACAGTTAACAAATTGACCAATCAGTTAACAAATTGACCAATCAGTTAACAAATAATGACCAGTCAGTTAACAAATCTGTCAATCAAGCAACCAAGCAAATAAACAACCACTAGTTCAATCGAGCAGCCGGTCATTCAACCAGACAACCAGTCAATCAGCTGACATATTAATCAATCAATCATTTAATCCATCCATCAGTAAATAGTAATTTCATGACGGGACGGATCTATTAGTCCACCAGACATAGTCAAACAGAAAAACAAACAAATCAACCAGACAATTAAAGTGGCATGAGCTGCATTTAAAACAGAATGTTAAAATTATCGGCTATTTTTCTAAAGACGTACAATCCAGGAGCGTTTTAGTGGTACCGGTCCCGAGAATGTACGATAAAGTATTGTTTTCAACTAACCCAGGCATAAAATTGTTGCACGTTCGTCCCGTATATATTCATTTTATTTACTTCCCCGACACTATTTCGGCTGATATTAGCCACGCATTGCATTAACATCAGTCAGTTAGTTTTTCCATGACCCTAAAAGCCTCTTACTTTTATGACAAACATAATCTATGAAAAATGTGTGAATTCAACTCACCAATCAATCCATCAATATATTATTGCAATGTAATATATTTCAGATTGCTGTGACAGAAGACCTTCGTGTTCAGGTTTGTCATTTCATTTTTGAATTGATTAGAAAGTAAAGAGAAATCATTTATTACAGGAGTCTGTTGGCTGTATATTAAATGAAATGGCGTTATAGCATGTTTAGGTGTTTTGTTTAATCTTCAGGGCCTCGACATATCAGTAAAATAATATTGAGAGCGTTTAAAGCATCCTTCTTCAAGGGTATCTCAAGAGTTGTTTTGGTGAAATGTTTGTCTTTTTCTATCCAGAACATTTCAACAGTTGTCAAAAGTGTATTATTCTTACCAACAGTCAACCAACCGGTCTGATATGTCAACCAGCCTATCAGATATGTCAACCAATCGGTCTGATATGTCAACCAACAGATCTGATATGTCAACCAACCAGCCGGTCTGATATGTCAACCAGACGATCTGATAAGTCAACCAATCGGTCTGATATGTCAACCAGCCGATTTGATATGTCAACCAACCGGTCTGATATGTCAACCAGCCGATCTGATATGTCAACCAACTGGTCGGATATGTCAACCAACTGGTCTGATATGTCAACCAATCGGTCTGATATGTCAACCAATCAGTCTAATACGTCAACCAGCCGATCTGCTATGTCAACCAACCGGTCTGATATGTCAACCAGACGATCTGATATGTCAACCAATCGGTCTAATATGTCAACCAGCCGATCTGATATGTCAACCAAGCGGTCTGATATGTCAACCAAGCGGTCTGATATGTCAACCAATCGATCTGATATGTCAACCATTCGGTCTAATATGTCAACCAACCGGTCTGATAGGTCAACCAAACCGTCTGATATGTCAACCAAGCGGTCTGATATGTCAACCAAGCGGTCTGATATGTCAACCAATCGATCTGATATGTCAACCAATCGGTCTAATATGTCAACCAACCGGTCTGATAGGTCAACCAACCGGTCTGATATGTCAACCAGATATGTCAACCAGCTGATCTGATATGTCAACCAAGCGGTCTGATATGTCAATCAACCGGTCTGATATGTCAACCAGCCGATCTGATATGTCAGTCAACCGATCTGATATGTCAGTCAACCGATCTGATATGTCAACCAACCGGTCTGATATGTCAACCAGATATGTCAACCAGCTGATCTGATATGTCAACCAACCGATCTGATATGTCAGTCAACCGATCTGATATGTCAACCAGCCGGTCTGATAGGTCAACCAACCGGTCTGATATGTCAACCAGCCGATCTGATATGTCAACCAGCCGATTTGATATGTCCATCAGCCGATCTGATATGTCAACCAACCGGTCTGTTTTGTAAAACAGCCGGTCTGATATGTCAACCGGCCGATCTGATATGTCAACCAACCGGTCTGATATGTCAACCGGCCGATCTGATATGTCAACCAACCGGTCTGATATGTCAACCGGCCGATCTGATATGTCAACCAACTGGTCTGATATGTCAATCAGCCGACCAGATATGTCAACCAATTCATTTTTATCAAAATAGGTTGCTGTCGTTCTTGCTCCAAGAAAAAGCCAAAACCAGGAGAAGTTGACGAATGTGAAGGCGGTAAGAGTAGTGCCTGGTTTTCCCCAGTATCCAATGGTTAATCATCCTATCATTTTAACACTACCAACATTGCTGTGATAAACATGGTGAATGACTTTGGTCCATTATTTGATGACAAAATGTGTTTGCTGATGTTGTCCGTTTGTCCACCATTATTTTATTTCTTCTCCTTTTATTTAATAACTAATAAAACTTGGCGAAGACACCGTTATAGGTGTCGACAGCTCGTGTTGTTCACAAACAACTAACTGCGTGGTGATGTCTTAATTTTTTATCATTAACTAATATATCTTCATGTTTCAGTTCATGTACATGTATAACTAATACATCTTCATGTTTCACTTCATGTATAACTTAATATCTCTTCATGTTTCACTTCATGTATAACTTAATATCTCTTCATGTTTCAGTTCATGTATAACTAATATCTCTTCATGTTTCAGTTCATGTATAACTAATACATCTTCATGTTTCACTTCATGTATAACTAATACATCTTCATGTTTCACTTCATGTATAACTTAATATCTCTTCATGTTTCAGTTCATGTATAACTAATACATCTTCATGTTTCAGTTCACGTATAACTAATATCTCTTCATGTTTCAGTTCATGTATAACTAATACATCTTCATGTTTAAGTTCATGTATAACTCATATATCTTCATATTTCAGTTCATGTATAACTAATACATCGTCATGTTTCAGTTCATGTATAACTAATATCTCTTCATGTTTCAGTTCATGTATAACTAATACATCTTCATGTTTAAGTTCATGTATAACTCATATATCTTCATATTTCAGTTCATGTATAACTAATACATCTTCATGTTTCAGTTCACGTATAACTAATATCTCTTCATGTTTCAGTTCATGTATAACTAATACATCTTCATGTTTAAGTTCATGTATAACTCATATATCTTCATATTTCAGTTCATGTATAACTAATACATCGTCATGTTTCAGTTCATGTATAACTAATACATCGTCATGTTTCAGTTCATGTATAACTAATACATCGTCATGTTTCAGTTCATGTATAACTAATACATCGTCATGTTTCAGTTCATGTATAACTAATATATCATCATGTTTCAGTTCATGTATAAGCCTTCTACATGATAGATTGATTGATTGATTGTTTGGTGTTTTACGCCGCGCACAATATTATTTCACTTATATGGCGGCGTCATATAAGTAACCCAGTGAGAAAATTTTCCAGTTTTTGCACTGAGTGGGATTCGAACCCGCGACCCATTAGTGGAACTACATGATAAAAGGGGAAGCCTTGATGTGGATTGTTGTTAATATTTTCCAGAGATGGATTCTCTCAATGCTATGAAATGGGTGCCGTCACCAAATCAACCAGAAGATGGTTCATACGGGACCGAGTATGCTGTTCCAGCATCATTACGTTCGTCCTCTAACGATTTACCCCCTCCACCAAGTTACGACAAATGTGTGGAACTTCCCTACTCACCCAACCCAACAGGTAGGCTGTTTTTGTTGCATGCATTTGGTGTCATTGCCAGGCGTAATGAGAATTAATTGATTGATTGGTATTCCTCACGACGCTCAAGATTATTTGGCAAGTGTACGGGGTCTGTAGCCCGATTCTGGGTTCGCAGGGAATCCAGACCTTCCGGTAGTATTTCAAAGCCATTCCAGTTATAAGAGAATCGACCGAATGTGTTTGACAAAGGATTTCAGAGAAGGCCTACAAAGTGTAAGGCTCCAGCGATAGTTTTTATACATAACACCTTACATGTCAGCCCATCAAATGTCACTTAAAAGCCTTTGACTTATCGAGTTTTTCTCCATGTGAGAATGTATTAAAAACTAAATCATTCACGCAGAAATGCAAAATTGTACATGTATATTGGGCATTTTTTTCTGTATGAACATAAATAGTTGTACATTTAAGCACTTTCTCAAAAAGATTTATAATCGTACTTTAATTACTTACTTGTAATTTAGATATTTCTATCAATTGACTACAAGGGCACACTGAAACATACTCCGATGGCCGTGGTGTTTACACCGCCTATATATTGACTATTGAGTGTGATTTTCCATCAAGCTTGTACAAATCAGATGATATTGACAATACCAACCATGGAGAGAGGTTCTGAGTGTACCAATAATCTTATGCCGTTATAATATCCCATCAAAACAAACGATATATATATTCTTTCTTTTTATTTTAGCTCCGCCTTTCAATCCACCCCCATATCCCAGGCAATGGCAGGACTAAAGTGAGTGTTCAATCCTACAACCGTCCCCGAAAACATTTGCAGATTACAGCACATCACTTGACGCCAATTATGTTACTGCCTTAACGGTGTATCATTTCACAGGCTGTACCAACTTTACTGTTTTATTAATTTTACGACGGGTTTCTATCAGATTGATAAAAGCCAGCATACAAGATGTTACTTATCTTTTGATGAAATTAAATTGGCGTCTTTTTCATTCGTCACAACTCAAGTGATATGTCCAACAGTCAGTAGTCACGGAGACCTGAATACTTTGAACATTTTCAGATTATGCTGCTAATTGGTTGAGCTATACGTGATGGTGCCAGATCGGTTGCAAAAGAAGGTCACGTGTTGCTTAAAACACAACCCAATAAACGTGGAAAATTGAACGAGCATATGTTTGCAAAACCATTTGTTTTAGAAACGGATTAACGATTCGGTTTTTTATTTGACAAAAAAATATACATCATTTTAAGGTGTTATGTATAGAATTATCTTGTAGACTCTTCCAGACCATAAACTTTTATAGATTTTCATCTAGCAGTCTTGCTATACAGGACCATGTGGGCACACATCAGTTGTTTTTACAATCCTGCTTTTGCCGAGCGCTAGATGAATATTGTAATAGAATTAACTGAAATGTTTATATGCAAATTTATTTATGAGTTTGATGGAAATATATTAATTAAGATTTATATCTAATGATTAGGAATTTTAAAAATTTGACTGTTAATTGTTTTGTTATAGGTTGGTAGGTTGTTTTAGCTTTTTGGCGCGTCCATTCGTATGAATGATGCACGCCATACTAGTGAATAATTATTACCTTGAGCGATTTAGAAAACTGTGATGTTTGAACACAATATAACAATATATTGAATGTCTCTGTACAGGAGTATATGTTTACTGAATAAGATATGTGTGTTTATTTCTAAAGTACTACACCATCATGCTAAGTCATAATAATATAGAATACTTATTGTATTATATCTTACAGCTATTATGTTAATTCGCCATGTATAAAACTGTACAATGTGTATACCTCTCACGCCACCCCAGTGTGGTTTTGAGCGAATAAACTTGAATTGAATTGAATTGAATAGTACGATTGAGAACTATTAACCTCTGTTTTGTTATTGGAAGGATTAGTTTAGTACAGCTTGTGTTTAGTACCGTACCAACATTTGTGTGAGTTGTCAATTTCATTGTTTGAGCAAACAGTTAGTGGCCTTTATTCGATTTTGTGGAATTTTACTTGAAGATTATTGGCTCTAGTGATAAACAGTCAATTTAGTTCTAATTGATGGACTGCGACTTTTTCTGATAATTCTTGATTTATATTTTCTTTCTCAAGCTTGCATAAAAATGAAAATCAACACATGTAAATAGAAATGCTGGTCGGTTTTCATTTTATTATATATTTTGTCCGGAAACAAAGGTAACAATTCCAATTATGAGTAAAAAAATGTCGATGGACTCCAACTAATTCCACGTCCACAACATTTACCTAGAATACTTTCAATGAATTGCTGTGTTCATTTGCAGATATTCACATCTGAAAAAAAAACCTTCAATATAGCGACTTTATAAAATTCTTTATAAAATTCTTTAATTCATACATTTACACAGACAAAGCGTGACATGTGGTTACAGATTTAATGTCACTAAAGCGTGAATATTTTGATAGAACTTTTCGTGTTTTTCAATGTCAAATGTCATTAGGACTGTTTAATTCCAACATGGCCAATAAATGACAGTAACGTCAAATATATATTCGAACATGTGGGCTCAGATTTCAGTAAGCATGGAAAATGAATAATCAGAAATGACAGACTACCTTTGTCCAATGCTTGTAGGATGTGTTCGGAGTGAAACGGAGCGATACAAGGCTTCGTTCTTGCCCCTCCCAATCTAATTGGACATCCCTGACCCACAATAAAATAGATTATTGCCTCCCTCAATATAGTGCCTATTAGACTTTTTGATGGAAAACCGTCATTATTGCATTGGACATTGGGTGAAGTAATAAGCTCAATGGAATTATTCGTCTTTATGATATCAGCTATAAGTTATAACCCTATGTCTACTCTTTTATAATCAACTTCCAAACTGACAATATGAAACCGATAATTGTACATACAAGACAATTTGTTTACAACTATGGCTACTTTTAAATCGTGGCTCTGGTGAAACCATGTGATATTGGCAGGTGCTTTTTGTATCGCTCTTTGTAAAGGTTGTTGTGGAAATCTTAAATTCAAGTATTGGATTCAACTATGGAATAATATTGACCATAACGTTCACGCATAGAAAAGCCATCACTGATAAATATGTTTGCTATTTGTAAAAACTGTTACACACAGAAAAGACAACAAGGCGAGACAACAACCAGCTAGATCGTGGTCGACAATTTCTGAAAACTTCTGATGTTAAGTCAAAACACTTTGGTAGTAGAGGGCAAAATGGGCATTGAGACGCACTTCAAGTGAGCCAAATGCCGCGAGGCATTGACCTAATTACATATGCACCCAGTCTAGTGCAGGTCTATTAAGGGACGTGCGCATCAGTCAATATTAAAGTACATGTGAACCTATTCTTAAAAAAATATGCTGAATAATACACTCCCACGGAAAAAATATGCTTAGTAATGCAATAAAGGGCCAATTAAACAAACTGGCACCGGTGATAGACAATAGATAATAAACGAATGTATAAACAACCTTGGACTGTATTACCTCAACGTATAGATCATATCGGTAAGTATGTGTACATCAGAGCCGGACGGCCTCGGGGGGCAGATGCATCGGACCGTATCCAATTAAGTCGACTGCCAAAGAGACGTGTGCGTCCAACCGTAACAAATTAACGGAATAGAATATCTCGAGTAATGCAGTCCCGCCGCACAACTAATTAAAATATTAGCTCTCGGTTATTGGTCACGGTTCGCCGCATGTCTTATTAAAATCTAAGCTCGCGGCTATCGGTTCACTACGGTACACATGTCATTAAGAGTAGAATCTAAGTTATTTATTAAATTATCTCAGTGGCATTGCATATCAAAAATATACTACGTATAATACTTAAGTCTTAACCACTGGTCATCAACCCGGAAGTCACCGGAAGTGAAGCGGAAGTGACCGGAAGTGAACCGGAAGTGTACCGGAAGTGACTGGAAGTAACCTGAAGTGAACCGGAAGTGACCCGGAAATGACCGGAAATAGACCGGAAGTCACCGGAAGTGAACCGGAAGTAACCTGAAGTGAACCGGAAGTGACCCGGAAGTGACCGAAAATAACCCGGAAGTAACCGGAAGTTACCGGAAATAACCCGGAAGTCACCGGAAGTGAACCGGAAGTGACCGGAAATAGACCGGAAGTGAACCGGAAGTTACCGGAAGTAACCTGAAGTGAACCGGAAGTGACCCGGAAGTTACCGGAAATAGACCGGAAGTGACCGAAAATAACCCGGAAGTTACCGGAAATAACCCGGAAGTCACCGGAAGTGGACCGGAAGTAACCGGAAGTGAACCGGAAGTGACCGGAAATAGACCGGAAGTGACTGGAAATAACCCGGAAGTCACCGGAAGTGGACCGGAAATAACCCGGAAGTCACCGGAAGCAACCGGAAGTGACCGGAAGTGACCGGAAATAGACCCGACGTGACCGGAAATAACCCGGAAGTCACCGGAAATGGACTGAAAATGGAACAAATTATTCAATTAATCACATAAAACAATAGAGATCCATTGTCTTATAACTATATCATGATTGGGATATCAAAGGCTACTTCACTATGATTAACAATACATTTGTGGGAGATCGTGTAGCATTGTTTTCAAGATATATTTAATCTATGCTGAAATAACTAAATGAAAGGATACTAAAATATTTGTTTAACATGTTGTGTTAAAAGTCTAATAAAGCTTTTAAAAAATGTACATTTTGTTTTCACGCTTGGCTAGCTAGAGTATTCCAATAAAAGAAGGTTAAGAATGAATGGTCTTGAGTCTTGTTAGGTAAAACCAATTTGTGTGAGATACATGAAACACTGTCGTTGACAGGAGAATTCAAGAACAATGGTGGTTTCTGTTAGCTGAGTGAAGTGTTCTATTTCAATCCACAAATATCCATGAAGTTTGAAGGAATGCGCGAACATCTTGTAGAATTCTTCCATCTAATTCAAACACGGTAGACAAAGCCACCCTATCTGCCCTATCACTCAGCCCTGGGTTATTTCCGAGTGTGTCATAGGAGCTTACATCATTAATATCTCTACTAAATAATTGCGCCCCCAGCTGTGTGTTTTTCGCACTGTAACCATTATCAATAATTGTTTGAATATAGCTCTTGTAGTGATAATTATTGGGGGATGATGTAACCATTACGACATATTGTCATGCGTCTTTATTTTTATGTGAACAGTTGTAAGACAAATACATTTATCAAAAAAGATTATTTTCACTAACTAAGACTACAGAAGAAGTATCGTGTTGTTAAATATCATTCTCACTAGTAAAAGACAGATCACTCATGTATAATGTCTCTGGGTTAGAGGGTGATGTAGATTTTCGTGAACGCACCACAAGTATGACAACAGTAAAGGTTAGAAGCAGACAAATTCCACCAAACAAGGCTGTTGATATCACATAGGACGGGAAGTTTTCTGTAAAAGTTAGACAACAGATTCATATATATCTTCAATGTGTTCATCAGAGGGTGATGTAGCCACTACAGGAAAACTATATGTTTCAATGCTTATGTCAGAAAAGTTCGAAATTTCAGACAAATCACGATTGCCTGGGTTTGTCCTTACCTTATAAAATTTTAAGACAAAGGTAGATAATATAATTGATAACGTGAAAATAACTGTCCCCATGCAAATAATTGTAATAATTAACTCACGCGTGGGGTTTTGCACATCGCCTGTAGGTGTAGTGTTGTTTGATTGAACCTCATTCATGTTAAAAGTCTCATTCTCAAAGGAAGTTGTATTTTCTTTAAATTCTGTCTTTATTTTTGAATCTACTGTTGAGTTTATCGTCTTCAGACGATTGCGTAATGAGAATGGTAATATTCTCTTTCACACTCGGAGTGGCAGACTTTACCCATGGTGTTGTAATCGAGGGGAATTTACAAAGCTTTCCATTCACGAAAACCCCGTTCCATAGAGTGTCACAAGAAATATCAAAGGGCACTTGAAGAACTTTCAATTTAGGTAAATCCTCTTCTTTAAGTCTAAGTAATTGAAATTTAACCCGAGTCAAGTCTATTCTTTCAATAGTTGGATGAGGTTCACTCTCAACAATTTCGTTTGGAAATAGCACATTTCTATTGCATGTTATAACTGTACTGTGATGAGTACATTCCCTTAATCCTTTTCCATAAACACACGTAATAACCAGGATAAGAATGAATATACCCATAGCGAGCTTGGCGAGAGAAAATAAGATATAGAGCGTTCAGAAACAATATGGATTACACGCTGTAAAATGTAATACCCAAAGAACGCTTTCTCAAGACGGATGGGGTATTCAAGTTTCTCAAGCTAATAAGATCGATATAAGTTTGGAGTAGGAAGAAGTGACTGAAAACCCAACCAATCTACAGGACGATATCTTCATTAGCCGTATTGTTATACAACGGCAAGCATTTTATCCATATCAGGAAGTGGTTCGAATCAAAGAGGAGCATACATCCACAGCTCAAACCGAGCAAAATCGGAATTACCATGAACAGATTTGGATGGAAAAAGCTAAAAAGTTATTTTTCGGACATAAATAATGTTTTAACTGAGTTAGAGGCGAGTTTTAGATTAGCAGAAGAATTTTACACAGAGATGGACCCTCCAGATAGTCGAGAACAAGTCAAGGTTGAAAATGATGTGGAAGAAGGCCAGAGCACTGAGTTAGATGTGAATTTTCAATTGGTAGAATACTTTCTGGCTGAGATGGGTCCTCAAAACAGTCGAGAACAGGTTAATGTTGAAAATGAAGTGACGGATGACCAGAGGGATAGCTGTACCCATCTTAATACATGGGACTGGCTACAGTGTGATTCATGCAATCCGAATGGATTTCAACATTGTTGGTGAACACAGAACTTTAAAAACTATGTGAGCGCTATAAACATTATTTTTAATACACTAACTCCGCGTGAGTTTGTTCAAGATAAGCTGGAGTAGCTTTTCCAGTTTAGCCATGGCCCTCCTGAGGTCACTCCCATTAGGCTCACATATTTCACTGAAACACAAAAAACAAAAAAAAAGTAAAAAAGTTTAAATAGGAACTCCATCATCATAGTACTTGATTGATAGATTGACTGTCATTTTTCAACGCACTCAAGGGATTTTCAATTATATGCCTAAGTAACCAGTGTGTTAATACATGTAATTTGATCCCCACGCTTTCTCTACTAAAGAATACAATGCAAAATGTCGACAGCATATGATTGATGTAGACTTACGGATTAATACTTACGAATTTAGCACCATCTTTAACAGACACATACAATCTTCTACTTCATGTAGAAACAGTTCCCTGTAATGGAAAAACAAAAGAATAACACCAGACCTACATAAAAAAAAAAATAGTTTTTACAGTTTAACTCCATATAGATGTGGTGGTCCAGTTGGTTAGAGTAATCGTCAATCAGTACCATGTCTATCGCTGAAAGTCGGGGGTGCAGCGCAAAACATCGATCAATCAATCAATCAACCATATAGAAGTATTATAGTTTCGAAACATTTGACCAACTTTCAGATATATGGAATGTGGAAAATATTTAAAACATCCGAGGGACTTAAACAGCCGAAAGTTCTAAGGATAAATCTCCAAGTTTGACCCCTATTGAATTAATGTATTCGTTTTAACCCGCTTTTAGCGCTATATCACTCACCAATTGGCATTGGAAGTAGAAGATGATTCTGCATCTTCACTGTCCCTGGAATACAGAATTTGAATAGCGGCTAACTTAAATATCTATCAGAGGTTTTATGTAAAATACAAACAACTATAAAGGTATCAATTTTATAAATAAGAGAAGAAAAAAAAATTAAAGGATTACAAACGTTTTCTCAGATTTAACCATGATCCGAAAAAGTGAGAAATCCACTTAGGAGCAATTTGTTAAGTCAATAACATTTGTTGTTTTCGACATGATAAATTTGAGACCTACAACAACAAAAAAAGAGTAAACTAGGTTAAATAGCCCAATCTAGAATGATCATACACATCAATACATAACACAAACCTACTAATTTGTCATAATATTATATTCATACACAAACCCACGTTGAGGTTTTAATGTGAAAATGTAGGTGGGATGGAGGAGGGTAGGATCTTTCGGTTGGATGATTCTTTTGTCACGGGTTCGTTAATTGGGCTCTGAGCAGTAGGCTGCAAATCCTAAAGTATTGTGATCATATGGAACAGTTGTCGTCTTTATTAAGTAGATAGCGCCATATTCGATTCAAAAAAATCATAGAAGTCTTAAATAAATAATCGTTATTTTGATAGCCATAAGCGGTTTTTAGTCACCGTTGCTAGGTGAACACGCTGTACAGTCAACCAAGATAGACTGGTTGTAGACTGTGGTCAATTTTTCGAACTATTTGTAATATTTTATGAATATAGACTTAATTTGCATAGAAAAACCTATGTTAGGATTTTGTTTGGATGATGTTTGGAAACATTACTACATGGATTCACAGAAAAATTAATGAATTTAACTTACAGAACTGGAATGTCTTTTAGATAATCTTCTTCTTTGTAATAGTTGTTACAACTATCCTGTCTCAAGCTTTCGTTTTATAGGGATGATGTATGTTGTACAGTGTCAAGAGACCTTAAATAGACTAGCCGAGGAGTAGGCAGGGATAGAGCGCAGTTAGGCCACTAAACCAGTCAGGCGTGTTAATAAAACAACCTCAAGTTCACCCGAGACGCGAGCAGTGGAATAAGACATTTTGACAATCATTAGGAATGAAGCCACGTGTGTTCAATGATGTGTAACGCCACGCGTTCCACATTAGTCGGGTTAGATAACAAACTGACAACGGCTAAATTCTAATAGTTAATAAAAAAAATAGCTACACCGGTAAATAAAAACAAAACGCGATTTATATTGTACGTATCAATAAAGAAAGAGGGACGATAGAAAGAAATGAATGAGCGCTTTTACCCGGTCAAAAAAAACAAAACAAAACATTAGTCCATAGAAATAAAATAATTACATCCATCCAATCAAAAAATGCTTTGCAAGCATTCGATGTGAGAAGACCGAGTGTGAAAATTCGTGTCGACTATGAGATTAATTTAAAGCGAAAGAAAGAGAAATTAAAAAATGGCTATCAGAGCGTTATTATATTTTTATCTTCAAAGCGGGGAAGGACCATCAGATTCAACAATAAGGCTTGAACGCAATTAACGAGATAACAACATATTTCATTCAAACGATCCATATAAATCTTACATAAGTCAGTCTCATATACCGGTACATAGTCGCCCTAATTGTCGTGAGTAATCTGCCGACAATGCGTACAACCAATCAAACCATCGTAACCCGGCTGTTCGCTGTTACAGTTTTTCAAACTAATTATAGTGCTTTGAAGGACTCCAAGTATAAACTTAATTCCTCCGGGAAATCTATGTTAAGATTTCTATAGAATTTTGACCACGGTATATCGTCTTAATTTCGACTTCACGGCAAAAAAAAAAAAAAAAATTCATTTTTAGCTATACTCCGGTGATCAGACACGATATACATTTGTATACACAACTTAGATCAACAAAAAATCTTACCACTAAACCAGGTTACATGCGTATTTAAAACCAACAGTAAAAATACGCAAATAAACATCACCTCTAAAACAATCCGAGAAACTATCATGGAAACGGGGGAAAAATCTGCTTTCTCGGATTGTTTTAGAGGTGATGTTTATTTGCGTATTTTTACTGTTGGTTTTAAATACGCATGTAACCTGGTTTAGTGGTAAGATTTTTTGTTGATCTAAGTTGTGTATACAAATGTATATCGTGTCTGATCACCGGAGTATAGCTAAAAATGAATTTTTTTTTTTTTTTTTTGCCGTGAAGTCGAAATTAAGACGATATACCGTGGTCAAAATTCTATAGAAATCTTAACATAGATTTCCCGGAGGAATTAAGTTTATACTTGGAGTCCTTCAAAGCACTATAATTAGTTTGAAAAACTGTAACAGCGAACAGCCGGGTTACGATGGTTTGATTGGTTGTACGCATTGTCGGCAGATTACTCACGACAATTAGGGCGACTATGTACCGGTATATGAGACTGACTTATGTAAGATTTATATGGATCGTTTGAATGAAATATGTTGTTATCTCGTTAATTGCGTTCAAGCCTTATTGTTGAATCTGATGGTCCTTCCCCGCTTTGAAGATAAAAATATAATAACGCTCTGATAGCCATTTTTTAATTTCTCTTTCTTTCGCTTTAAATTAATCTCATAGTCGACACGAATTTTCACACTCGGTCTTCTCACATCGAATGCTTGCAAAGCATTTTTTGATTGGATGGATGTAATTATTTTATTTCTATGGACTAATGTTTTGTTTTGTTTTTTTTGACCGGGTAAAAGCGCTCATTCATTTCTTTCTATCGTCCCTCTTTCTTTATTGATACGTACAATATAAATCGCGTTTTGTTTTTATTTACCGGTGTAGCTATTTTTTTTATTAACTATTAGAATTTAGCCGTTGTCAGTTTGTTATCTAACCCGACTAATGTGGAACGCGTGGCGTTACACATCATTGAACACACGTGGCTTCATTCCTAATGATTGTCAAAATGTCTTATTCCACTGCTCGCGTCTCGGGTGAACTTGAGGTTGTTTTATTAACACGCCTGACTGGTTTAGTGGCCTAACTGCGCTCTATCCCTGCCTACTCCTCGGCTAGTCTATTTAAGGTCTCTTGACACTGTACAACATACATCATCCCTATAAAACGAAAGCTTGAGACAGGATAGTTGTAACAACTATTACAAAGAAGAAGATTATCTAAAAGACATTCCAGTTCTGTAAGTTAAATTCATTAATTTTTCTGTGAATCCATGTAGTAATGTTTCCAAACATCATCCAAACAAAATCCTAACATAGGTTTTTCTATGCAAATTAAGTCTATATTCATAAAATATTACAAATAGTTCGAAAAATTGACCACAGTCTACAACCAGTCTATCTTGGTTGACTGTACAGCGTGTTCACCTAGCAACGGTGACTAAAAACCGCTTATGGCTATCAAAATAACGATTATTTATTTAAGACTTCTATGATTTTTTTGAATCGAATATGGCGCTATCTACTTAATAAAGACGACAACTGTTCCATATGATCACAATACTTTAGGATTTGCAGCCTACTGCTCAGAGCCCAATTAACGAACCCGTGACAAAAGAATCATCCAACCGAAAGATCCTACCCTCCTCCATCCCACCTACATTTTCACATTAAAACCTCAACGTGGGTTTGTGTATGAATATAATATTATGACAAATTAGTAGGTTTGTGTTATGTATTGATGTGTATGATCATTCTAGATTGGGCTATTTAACCTAGTTTACTCTTTTTTTGTTGTTGTAGGTCTCAAATTTATCATGTCGAAAACAACAAATGTTATTGACTTAACAAATTGCTCCTAAGTGGATTTCTCACTTTTTCGGATCATGGTTAAATCTGAGAAAACGTTTGTAATCCTTTAATTTTTTTTTCTTCTCTTATTTATAAAATTGATACCTTTATAGTTGTTTGTATTTTACATAAAACCTCTGATAGATATTTAAGTTAGCCGCTATTCAAATTCTGTATTCCAGGGACAGTGAAGATGCAGAATCATCTTCTACTTCCAATGCCAATTGGTGAGTGATATAGCGCTAAAAGCGGGTTAAAACGAATACATTAATTCAATAGGGGTCAAACTTGGAGATTTATCCTTAGAACTTTCGGCTGTTTAAGTCCCTCGGATGTTTTAAATATTTTCCACATTCCATATATCTGAAAGTTGGTCAAATGTTTCGAAACTATAATACTTCTATATGGTTGATTGATTGATTGATCGATGTTTTGCGCTGCACCCCCGACTTTCAGCGATAGACATGGTACTGATTGACGATTACTCTAACCAACTGGACCACCACATCTATATGGAGTTAAACTGTAAAAACTATTTTTTTTTTATGTAGGTCTGGTGTTATTCTTTTGTTTTTCCATTACAGGGAACTGTTTCTACATGAAGTAGAAGATTGTATGTGTCTGTTAAAGATGGTGCTAAATTCGTAAGTATTAATCCGTAAGTCTACATCAATCATATGCTGTCGACATTTTGCATTGTATTCTTTAGTAGAGAAAGCGTGGGGATCAAATTACATGTATTAACACACTGGTTACTTAGGCATATAATTGAAAATCCCTTGAGTGCGTTGAAAAATGACAGTCAATCTATCAATCAAGTACTATGATGATGGAGTTCGTATTTAAACTTTTTTACTTTTTTTTTGTTTTTTGTGTTTCAGTGAAATATGTGAGCCTAATGGGAGTGACCTCAGGAGGGCCATGGCTAAACTGGAAAAGCTACTCCAGCTTATCTTGAACAAACTCACGCGGAGTTAGTGTATTAAAAATAATGTTTATAGCGCTCACATAGTTTTTAAAGTTCTGTGTTCACCAACAATGTTGAAATCCATTCGGATTGCATGAATCACACTGTAGCCAGTCCCATGTATTAAGATGGGTACAGCTATCCCTCTGGTCATCCGTCACTTCATTTTCAACATTAACCTGTTCTCGACTGTTTTGAGGACCCATCTCAGCCAGAAAGTATTCTACCAATTGAAAATTCACATCTAACTCAGTGCTCTGGCCTTCTTCCACATCATTTTCAACCTTGACTTGTTCTCGACTATCTGGAGGGTCCATCTCTGTGTAAAATTCTTCTGCTAATCTAAAACTCGCCTCTAACTCAGTTAAAACATTATTTATGTCCGAAAAATAACTTTTTAGCTTTTTCCATCCAAATCTGTTCATGGTAATTCCGATTTTGCTCGGTTTGAGCTGTGGATGTATGCTCCTCTTTGATTCGAACCACTTCCTGATATGGATAAAATGCTTGCCGTTGTATAACAATACGGCTAATGAAGATATCGTCCTGTAGATTGGTTGGGTTTTCAGTCACTTCTTCCTACTCCAAACTTATATCGATCTTATTAGCTTGAGAAACTTGAATACCCCATCCGTCTTGAGAAAGCGTTCTTTGGGTATTACATTTTACAGCGTGTAATCCATATTGTTTCTGAACGCTCTATATCTTATTTTCTCTCGCCAAGCTCGCTATGGGTATATTCATTCTTATCCTGGTTATTACGTGTGTTTATGGAAAAGGATTAAGGGAATGTACTCATCACAGTACAGTTATAACATGCAATAGAAATGTGCTATTTCCAAACGAAATTGTTGAGAGTGAACCTCATCCAACTATTGAAAGAATAGACTTGACTCGGGTTAAATTTCAATTACTTAGACTTAAAGAAGAGGATTTACCTAAATTGAAAGTTCTTCAAGTGCCCTTTGATATTTCTTGTGACACTCTATGGAACGGGGTTTTCGTGAATGGAAAGCTTTGTAAATTCCCCTCGATTACAACACCATGGGTAAAGTCTGCCACTCCGAGTGTGAAAGAGAATATTACCATTCTCATTACGCAATCGTCTGAAGACGATAAACTCAACAGTAGATTCAAAAATAAAGACAGAATTTAAAGAAAATACAACTTCCTTTGAGAATGAGACTTTTAACATGAATGAGGTTCAATCAAACAACACTACACCTACAGGCGATGTGCAAAACCCCACGCGTGAGTTAATTATTACAATTATTTGCATGGGGACAGTTATTTTCACGTTATCAATTATATTATCTACCTTTGTCTTAAAATTTTATAAGGTAAGGACAAACCCAGGCAATCGTGATTTGTCTGAAATTTCGAACTTTTCTGACATAAGCATTGAAACATATAGTTTTCCTGTAGTGGCTACATCACCCTCTGATGAACACATTGAAGATATATATGAATCTGTTGTCTAACTTTTACAGAAAACTTCCCGTCCTATGTGATATCAACAGCCTTGTTTGGTGGAATTTGTCTGCTTCTAACCTTTACTGTTGTCATACTTGTGGTGCGTTCACGAAAATCTACATCACCCTCTAACCCAGAGACATTATACATGAGTGATCTGTCTTTTACTAGTGAGAATGATATTTAACAACACGATACTTCTTCTGTAGTCTTAGTTAGTGAAAATAATCTTTTTTGATAAATGTATTTGTCTTACAACTGTTCACATAAAAATAAAGACGCATGACAATATGTCGTAATGGTTACATCATCCCCCAATAATTATCACTACAAGAGCTATATTCAAACAATTATTGATAATGGTTACAGTGCGAAAAACACACAGCTGGGGGCGCAATTATTTAGTAGAGATATTAATGATGTAAGCTCCTATGACACACTCGGAAATAACCCAGGGCTGAGTGATAGGGCAGATAGGGTGGCTTTGTCTACCGTGTTTGAATTAGATGGAAGAATTCTACAAGATGTTCGCGCATTCCTTCAAACTTCATGGATATTTGTGGATTGAAATAGAACACTTCACTCAGCTAACAGAAACCACCATTGTTCTTGAATTCTCCTGTCAACGACAGTGTTTCATGTATCTCACACAAATTGGTTTTACCTAACAAGACTCAAGACCATTCATTCTTAACCTTCTTTTATTGGAATACTCTAGCTAGCCAAGCGTGAAAACAAAATGTACATTTTTTAAAAGCTTTATTAGACTTTTAACACAACATGTTAAACAAATATTTTAGTATCCTTTCATTTAGTTATTTCAGCATAGATTAAATATATCTTGAAAACAATGCTACACGATCTCCCACAAATGTATTGTTAATCATAGTGAAGTAGCCTTTGATATCCCAATCATGATATAGTTATAAGACAATGGATCTCTATTGTTTTATGTGATTAATTGAATAATTTGTTCCATTTTCAGTCCATTTCCGGTGACTTCCGGGTTATTTCCGGTCACGTCGGGTCTATTTCCGGTCACTTCCGGTCACTTCCGGTTGCTTCCGGTGACTTCCGGGTTATTTCCGGTCCACTTCCGGTGACTTCCGGGTTATTTCCAGTCACTTCCGGTCTATTTCCGGTCACTTCCGGTTCACTTCCGGTTACTTCCGGTCCACTTCCGGTGACTTCCGGGTTATTTCCGGTAACTTCCGGGTTATTTTCGGTCACTTCCGGTCTATTTCCGGTAACTTCCGGGTCACTTCCGGTTCACTTCAGGTTACTTCCGGTAACTTCCGGTTCACTTCCGGTCTATTTCCGGTCACTTCCGGTTCACTTCCGGTGACTTCCGGGTTATTTCCGGTAACTTCCGGTTACTTCCGGGTTATTTTCGGTCACTTCCGGGTCACTTCCGGTTCACTTCAGGTTACTTCCGGTTCACTTCCGGTGACTTCCGGTCTATTTCCGGTCATTTCCGGGTCACTTCCGGTTCACTTCAGGTTACTTCCAGTCACTTCCGGTACACTTCCGGTTCACTTCCGGTCACTTCCGCTTCACTTCCGGTGACTTCCGGGTTGATGACCAGTGGTTAAGACTTAAGTATTATACGTAGTATATTTTTGATATGCAATGCCACTGAGATAATTTAATAAATAACTTAGATTCTACTCTTAATGACATGTGTACCGTAGTGAACCGATAGCCGCGAGCTTAGATTTTAATAAGACATGCGGCGAACCGTGACCAATAACCGAGAGCTAATATTTTAATTAGTTGTGCGGCGGGACTGCATTACTCGAGATATTCTATTCCGTTAATTTGTTACGGTTGGACGCACACGTCTCTTTGGCAGTCGACTTAATTGGATACGGTCCGATGCATCTGCCCCCCGAGGCCGTCCGGCTCTGATGTACACATACTTACCGATATGATCTATACGTTGAGGTAATACAGTCCAAGGTTGTTTATACATTCGTTTATTATCTATTGTCTATCACCGGTGCCAGTTTGTTTAATTGGCCCTTTATTGCATTACTAAGCATATTTTTTCCGTGGGAGTGTATTATTCAGCATATTTTTTTAAGAATAGGTTCACATGTACTTTAATATTGACTGATGCGCACGTCCCTTAATAGACCTGCACTAGACTGGGTGCATATGTAATTAGGTCAATGCCTCGCGGCATTTGGCTCACTTGAAGTGCGTCTCAATGCCCATTTTGCCCTCTACTTTTGGTCGTTAAAATCCCCTTGTATTTCATCGCTTGCTTTGTGTTGTTCTTAATTTCAAGTAAATTATCAAAAGTTGATTTGATGTCTGGGTTGTGAAGTTTTTATACAGCTTATTAAAGAGCCATCATATTCGAGCGCCGATTCTTGTTTCAATGACTGGGAGAGGCTTTCGAGGTTTATATTATCTTAATCGTTTGGGATAGTCCTTTCAGTTGAATCGATTGATTGATTGTTTGGTGTTTTACGCCGCGCTCAAGACTATTTCACTTATATGGCGGCGTTGCCAGTTTTATCGCGGGAGGAAACCGGGCTCTACGCCCGGAGGAAACTGGCAACCATTCCACATAGGTCGTTCGAGTGAAAACCCAGTGAGAAAATCTTCCAATTTTTTTGGAATGAGTGGGATTCGAACCCGCGACCCATTAGTGGAAGGCTGTTCGGATTGAGTGTGCAACGCTCTACCTACTGAGCCACGGAGGCCCCGCCAGTTGAATTGAACAAGCTACGATCAGTTTCGAAAAGATGATATTGTGCGCCGCACGCAATTTTGAACACTCAGTCATGTGACTCCGGCTTTTTTGATCAAGAAAAAAATGGAGATAAGTTATGTCATTAAAGTGGCATGAGCTGCCAAAATTCACACTTTTTTCGTAATTTCTGATCGTCACGACAGTAAGAGGCTTTGGAGGTCATCGAAAAACTAAATGATTGGAGTTGGAATGAGGAAAATCAATACAGTATGTGGCCTGTACGAACCGAAAACCTTTTCGAAAAGTAAACAAAATTTAAATAACCGGGACGACCATTCATTCATTCTAAGTTAGTTCAAAGCAATACTTTGTCGTACATTTATAAGACTAGAAGCACTAAAAAGCTTCTGAATTATACGTCTTGTGAAAAATAGCCAATAATTTCAACTTTCTGTTTTAACGTCAAAATATCAACATTTTGGCAGACCCTTTAATCAGTGCCTCTTTAATCAGTCGGAACACACTTCTGCAATCTTCGGTCGCTGCCGGTCGGCTTATTTCACGTACGTAAATCCCCGAAGTTTCAGAGTGTATTGGCACCTTACAAGTACTACGTGTAGTATGCATATAGATCCATTGGTGATTTCGCAAATCTCTGTAATGGTTAATATTGTTAGATATATATATTACAATAACGACCCGTTAAAAGGCCTGGGAATTTAACAAGTCTGATGTTGAAGTGGCATAAACTGTCAACTTTGCAATGATTAATATTATTAGATATCTATTAACAGTCCGTTAAACGGTCTGAGGATTTGATAAGTGACATAAACTATCAAAGTTCAGACAGCTCTTTTGAATTTCGATTGTCACGGCAGTTTTCAGCGTTTGACGTTCATTAACTGAACGAGAAATATTGATACTATTAAGCATTGTGCCTGTAATGTCAACAATAGCTTTGGTTTATGAAGGAAATTATAAAATCGACACTCATAATAAATCATTAGGTTTTTGATGTCAAGTGATAATAACTGACATTTGTACTTTTTGAGAAAATTAACCAGCATCTTCCTTATTCGGTTGTCTATGTCTAGAAGCTATTTAATGCTATTTTAAGCAACTAATTGGATAGAATCCAAATGAGACGTATAGAAAGTTTCGGTCCATTGCGTTGCTTGTATGAGGAGAAAATCATAGAAAATGGAGGTGATTCAAAAGAATTACATGTTTCAATATGGCACATTCTCCAACTATGTTGACCCCACATTATCAATATACTTTGGCCAAAGAGTTTGGAATTCTTCAACTACCATACTATCATCAGAATACTGTTAAAAAGTTGTTAAACATGGTTCAAGAACACTGCATGTTTATAGGTCTATGCTCCAAGTATGTACATGTAAACTGTGGTCTTCTCATCATTGATTCGCTGGAATTGATTTATAGTGGCGGGGGAGGGGGGGGGGGGACTACACTCACAGTTTTATCTTTCCATGATCGCGTTTCACAACTTTTCTGTTTATGTTATAATCTGAACATATTCGTAGAAAGGTGTGTAAATTGACGTTTCACTTGGCTACGGGAAATACGTAGAAGATACTACAACCTGGAAGTAATATATGCAGTATAGGCTATATCAGTCATGTCTACCTGACCGGCAAAGTAAGTAAACCAGGATAGAGACACACGAGTGCGGCTGTATCAGTCCCAGCTATAACATATCCACATATAAAGAGGAAGCCCGACCATCGAAGTGTAACTAAAACGCTGCCACCCGTAGGAGAACGGCTCACTACATGGTAGAAGCGGACAAAATATATTAATTCTGTGACACTCCAATTTCAAAATCAAACCATGATAAGAGGATGAGTTACTGTTTTAAAATTAAAGTGGCATGAGCTGCCAAAACTTACACTTTTTTCATAGTTTCTGATCGTCACGATAGTAAGAGGATTTCAAGGCCATCGAAAAACCAAATGATTGGCGTTGGAATGAGGAAAATCCATACAGTATGTGGCTTGTACGAACCGAAAATGTGTTCGAAAAGTAAACAAAATTTAAATAACCGGGACGACCATTCATTCATTCTAAGGCAAAGTTGGTTTAAAACAATACTTTATCGTACATTTTCGAGACTAGAAGCACTAAAAAGCTTGTGAATCATACGTCTTGAGAAAAATAGCCAATAATTTAAACTTTCTGTTTTAACGTCAAAATATCAGCATTTTGGCAGCTCATGCCCCTTTAAGTAGGATGTGTCCAGGACACCAACGGCTTTTTCTACATTAATATTTTATCAATGCGTTTGACATTCACATTGTTTGTAGTCATATAGGGCCTACCTGCAATAATACGCCCGTAGAGATTTCGTATTGTCAAAAGGTTAAAAGAAATAGCGAAGTATGTGTGATGCAGGGAAAATAGTTCTCCCTGTTTGATTTACACATCAGGCATCATACGTTACGCCCACTCGAACTCAATTGTGTCCATGTGCTTATCTCCCTTTGCTCAGAACACGAAATGTGGATTCAGCATAGAGAGTAGATTGACAAGAGTGGTCACTTCGTCCAATCAGCATTACCGGCATGTTCTTCTGGCCCCCTAGCGGAGAGGTGTTCCGACTGTACACGATTCGACTGAAGGGCGCCCCCTGCAGAAAAGAGGTTCCTTAGAATCGAATCGTGTCAGTTTAAATTCAACATGGCGCGGACGAAGTGACCACTCTTGTCAATCTACTCTCTTTGGATTCAGTTCAGTATTACCTAACTTCCGTTATTTTTAGTGCGTTATAATTATTCCTACCTGACATCTGATATTTTTCTGAGCATTTTTGTAATTCTATAAATGCTCTGGGGCTGAGTTGCTGAAAGAAACCGATTTTTCTTCCACATGCAATGCGCCTGATGAACTTCTAGGCAGAGAAAATTCGCGATCCGTCCTCAAACTTGCTATTGGATGGAAATTCACTAAAACTCACTGAATACCAGGAAGTTTCATCCAGGCAAAGTGCCCCCCTCCCCCCCATACATCAAACCTTTATTAAGGGCCATTTGATTTACAATCCCTCAATTCTGTGGCACACACAATACCTGTGTTCAGTTGCTGTTTCTACATCCAACTTTTGAAAAATGTCTAATTGGTGGTGTAAAATAACCGGCATAAATGTTCGAATACAAGCCGATCAATCACAAATAGCGTTACCGGGTACCTCTATGTTCAAGTATACTCACTTTCTGTCTTTGTTTTAGTTAATAGCGCCAACTTCATTGACTGACCGGCTACTAGGCAAATCAAATTTTCAATTTCATATTAGAAACGCCAAATGACCCGAAAGCTTTTGAATTTTGTCAAACATTGAATGTTTTTAATTACTTTCTGGGACATATTTGTTTTTAAATGTAAGCCGCAAGACGGATCTTAAGACGTTCCATTTACTAGAAGCATACTAAGTGATTTATTTGATATAAAAACGTTTATATTGTTCTGCAATGGTTGGATGTTTTTTCAAAACAGTTGCCCCCATTTTTCGCGTCAATTTGCATACTACAAACTGGAGTTATGTTTACATATCAGGGCCATTATAGCACTTTACTTGTCAACCGGGAAGGCTTATCGTCTCAATTAAGTAAACATTGCTGTTAAGTTGATATACACGTCAATGCGCAAAGACATTTTTGGTGAGGTAAAAACGCAATTTTATGGTTACCTGCTTGACCTAGCTATTTATAAAACGTTTGTATGATAATGTGCATGTACGTTTAAAAGTCCGATAGATATATTTCTCATATGTTTAGTTATTTTGCGATATCCTCAACATGTTTTGTTTCTCAGCCTTCTGGGTCGGTCAGTTTCTGGGTGACGTTAACTTTTAATGACTATTCCACTATCCTTCAATTATCCTATTCTGTTTTTATGTTGACTTGTAATATACATAACAAAAAATGTGGCACAAAAATATAGATAGACGAAAGATCGAAGCAGTAAAACGGTAGCCTGCACGGAACTGGTATACCTTCAAGGTTAATTGATTGATTGATTGGGGATTAACGTAACACTCAGCAGCTAAGGTTACAATTATATGACGACAAAAGTACCAACCGACCAAAAGATCTTACCCACCCCCGTCCCACCTAAATGTTAACATTAAAACCTCTACAAACCATATGAACGCCAGGAAGGCTAATGTACTTAATTTTCTTCCATGCTGGGTAGGCTAAAATGGCTATGGAAAAAACAACACCGCCCCCAGCTCGAGGGTCATTCCTTCAAGGAGATTCCAAGCTGAAGAGGACGTCAGAGCACATTAATTAAGCCATTTGGCCAGAAAACATGAACATATGAATTACGTTAGTTACCGTAGACCTTCCGGCAGACCTAGGACAGAGATGAGAGACGTTTGTCCAGGATAGTAAGGCATCATCTATTTGCTTCCATTTTCAACATATAGAGGTCACAGGATACAGTTTCATTTCCCATTTGCGGTGAAGTTTACGTTTTAATTTGTGGCTAATTACCTAAATCTCGTTGAGGCTTTTCCTTTCCATTTTCAAATAGATCAACACACGAGACATCCTTTACAACCAAATAAAGTGCATGTCGGTTTCACGCTACACACATTTAAACATGGGTACCGCCATTTCGACAGTTTTAGGCTTACATATTCTCAGCCAAATTGTGGTATTTTCAAAATCGATTCAAAATTAAAAAAAAACACACACACACACACAATAATCTTCAATAAGGCATTGAATTCTTTAACCTTTAAACTTAACATGAACTTGTAATATTTTCTGGAAAATCTGAACTAATACAAAAAGTACATCTGTGGCAACGTTGATAGTCGAGGTAACTATACATTGCCAAAAGAAGTGTTGCAACCCCTACCCCTCTATATATATCGCATGGTACTATAGTGTATAGAAATAGTTTGAAAAAACATAACAGAATGGATATTTTAACCAGGCGTCTGTGAAAGCCAAAAATATTGAACGTACACGAGGAAAACCAAGACCTTCTGGCATGAGAGAAAGGTGTGGTGGACATTTGCAGGAAAATTCACGATAAACGAAAACTGAATAAGTATGGTGAAATCTCAAAAGAGAGATTAAATGTCACATTCGATAGCCGGTAGAAACACAGTAAGTCAATATCGGCAACTTCCACCATACACTTGAATCACTGAAAACTAGGAAAGCCGGACTAACTGAAAACTAACTTTTAAAAAAAATATGAATAAAACCTTGTAGTTTGTTTCAACTGAAAGATATCACATTTTTGTCGTCCATGTCCCTGTAAATGGATATTTGAAATATATCTTCTTGTAAGGCATTGTTTACCTTCATTTCGAAGGCGATGTTTATTAACACACGTTCTCTCAACTACTCCCCTACAGATCCTCTTTTTGTTCCTATGCCGAAATCCGTCTCTTACTATCAAGATATAGGTAAATATATACACTGCACATCTCGCCTGACTCCACATAAACAATACCTGGTTTCCTTCTCAATAGAGGGAAACTAGTAAAAAGAACGTGTCGTGAAGTTTAAGGACTCGAAACGCTGGTCAACTACAAAACCTTCGCTATTAAGACTTCCCGGTAGGTAATGTACAAGAATCAACTTGTCATATTGGTAGATTGTGTATCGGTTTCGAATTGATTGAATTGCGGTATAAATTTGAAAAAAAGTTCTATAAAACGTGTTACGCTGGCAATTAGTTTGGTTTTTACCGAGGAAGAAATGATGTTGGAATTCCATTTTTTTGGGACGCTTTTACATCATAAATTAGAAATTCTAAACAGTACAAGACGTTAATGTTCATATTAGTGTATGTAACTGTACTGACAATTAACTTGTGTAATTCCGCTTTCTAGACAACTGTCAGGCGACGAATGTGTGTAGTGTGTTTATTACGCAGCAATCAAAATTATTTCAATTATAATGCAAATTTAAAAAAAACCCGGCAGCAATCAAAATTATTTCACTTATAATGCAAATTTAAAAAAAAAACCGGCAGCAATCAAAATTATTTCACTTATAATGCAAATTTTAAAAAAAAACCGGACTTTTTGTCAGAAGGAAACCATCGATCCTTGCCGAGTACATGACAATCCTTCCACAATGGGGGTGCCGAAGAAAACCCCACCACCAAATTGTTCTATTTACCTTTAACGGAAATGTAAACAGGACTTTAAAACAGGTTTCTTTTTTTTAGGAAAGTCCCACAAACAATTATGCTTTGATCATATTTCATATTTATATCTTTCAACGAAATAGTTTGAAGAGCTTTACGGTTTAAACAATTTTCACGTAACCGTACTATCAATTGTTATGTAGGCCTACGTTTTTTACTCGGGTTAAGCAGCGTTGTGAAACATGAAATCTATAAATCAAGAAGAATTCTTCGAATCGTTATTAAAGCAACACATGCCGTTTAAAGTCTATTTTTTATATGTTAAAGATAGCAGTTCGGTGACATATTCATGGTAGAATATATAACACATGACCTGTCTCGAAATGCCATAAACGTATCGTTGATCTAGAGCACTTTGACTACG
The DNA here is from genome assembly GCA_963971465.1 of Lepidochitona cinerea. NCBI lineage: Eukaryota > Metazoa > Mollusca > Polyplacophora > Chitonida > Tonicellidae > Lepidochitona > Lepidochitona cinerea. The sequence goes on along the minus strand of OZ020563.1, from coordinate 26,927,474 downwards.
TTCTGGAATCAATACGCATTTTCCTAATTTCCTCTTCTTGTGAAAAAATGCATTGGAGCTTTAGTGCATTTTTATTCTTTTTTCCTGCACCCGTGCAATTTATTTTTCTGGGCAAAGTATACATTTTTTGGTAGGAAACTGTCTGAATTTAAGACCACATGAAAATAATTTTTGGATGTGTATTGAGAACATGGATTGAGGTCGGAAAGTTGGGTGTGCTTTTGACATAAAGTTGGGTGTGCTTTTGACATAAAGTTGGGTGTGCTTTTGACATAAAGTTGGGTGTGCTTTTGACATAAAGTTGGGTGTGCTTTTGACATAAAGTTGGGTGTGCTTTTGACATAAAGTTGGGTGTGCTTTTGACATAAAGTTAGGTGTGCTTTTGACATAAAGTCTGTTGACATAATAGTCAGAATACATATAAAATGACCCTGGTTTTGTCTCTAACTAAAAATGTGTCCACTGTTGCCATGTAAATGTTTCGTTTGGAAAACTCCCGAGGGGCAGCTCAACGAAATTTGGGGAGTTGTGATGTGTCAAAACATGAACACTATCACAAATGGGAAGTGTAACTGTGTACTATCATCTTCTGAGAGCAAATACATGGAGAATAAGGAAAAGAAATAACACTGATAGTAATTATGTATTGGCTGTGATCAGAAGTCGAACAGCGGGAAACAAGTTTAACTTGTTTTATTTTGTACGTATGAGAGTATACAGTCTTATCTGTTGACATTACGACGAACAGAAAACATGGTGACTGACCGACCGGGGTCAGAATGTACTCTACAACAACTACTCTACTTTACATATAGCCCAATTCTAATTAACAGAGATTTAGAGAAGGCAGGTAATGTTTCCTGTTAGGTATTTCTTCTATTTATACTACAGGTCAAGCTAAATACGTTCGCCCGAGTTGGATTGACATACGTATCAAAGTAACCTGTTCGAGTACCTGCAGTTTCGAGAACCTGAAGTTTAACGCGATGGTCATCTTAAATACAGCAGTGTAAAGAGCAAAACTCGGCATCAATTAGTGTTGACTCCTACCAGGCAACCGTTCTGGTTACGTCAAGCCAAGCAAACCAGTATAATTGTATGAATTTGAATATACTCATAAAACATAAAAAGGAGATATTTTACATGATATATGGTTCTGGTTACGTCAAGCCAAGCAAATCATGCGTTATAATTGTATGAATTTGACCATACTCACAAGCATCACAAGAAGGAGTTTATAGGTTTCGGGCTAAATTTGGTTTTGCAATCTTAATATCGCAATAGCTAAAAATAAACAAGCATATTTTAATAACGAATTAAGTTGGTGATAGAATTCGACTAAAGTAGGCGTGTCGTCAAGCAAGATAAACATACAAAAGGAGACTGTACCACACGATATTTTACATGATATAGGACAATTCTATGTAAATTTTAAAGCATTTTGTTTCCAAGAAATTGACCGCAATCTAAAATGATCTAATCAAAACTCTAAACGATTTTTTGAAATTTTGTTGAAAACAAAAAACGGTTTTTGTCTAAAATAACCATAGAGACAAGTTTCTAATTGTGTTAAAAAGAGGTATATCAATTATATATGTGTGTATACTAAAGTAATGTTTTAAAACAACTTCTAGGGGGGGGGGGGGGGGGGGCAGAAATGGCTTTTCTGTAATTCGGCATGGCAGTTTTTTCATTGACTCAATAATCTATGACAATTTGCTGATGAAAGTTTCTAGTTGTACCAAAAAAGCCCGTCATACATGAAAAGCTGTCTTGCATTTCGGAAATGAAGCCATTTCTGCACCTTGGTATACGTACGAGCCAAGTAAGAATTGCCCAGAGTTATACAATGTATATGGCAACTTAAATACTTAAGAGTGCTTCAAAGGTATACCAAACAAATCGGCACGAACAAAATGGGAAAAGCTGCTTTTTTAAGTCGACTCCAATATTTTATGAAGATTGCGTGATCATTTCGCTGTCGTTATAGTATTAAGCATGTTTAGATAGACGTACATGTATGGAATACACACACACTGTTAAAGTACGTATGTTTCTATTCATAGGACATTATGGGGGCAATGACATAATGTCTTTTAGTTGAAGCAAATCATTTGACCTGCTGGGGCCTTCAAATTAGTCGAACAACCCAACTTGACGATTTAATTGGAGATGTGCAGACAAGATAACAGAGCTTAAGTTTCACCAATGTATTGATTGTAGATCTAATCTTGACCAAATATTCGGATGCGTCTTGACAAATATACGAACCGAAATTCGAGGAGGCTCTTTTTGGACAGCCTCTTTATTGTTGGCGTTATCTTTGATCAGTAAGGCAAGGATTGTCTTTCCTCTCAACTTCAAAGGCGCTTAACATTTTCTGATCGAAGATGAACATATTATATCCTAAACATGCATAGCAAATGTCATAGGTTATTTGTTTTGGACATGTTTGTTTTGGACTCAAAATCGTTGTGTAGGATTGTGGATGAGCTGAAAGGCGTACATCCATGATAAAAAGTGACTTGCAGTTTGACACGAATGTTAAATGAAAATTAAAGTTAATTATATAAATATCTTTACCATACATGTACTGTATTATAGTCCATATAATACGATTAAAGGGTAAAGATGAATTGGTTTTCGATCATCTTCCTTCAATAATATTCGCAGAATATCAGGGATTTCCTCCGGTCAAACCCAGTTTCATCCCCTACATAACATGGGAAATACTATTGAGTGCGGGGAAAACATTAATTAATCAATCGCTTTAATGAGTTTTAATGCTGCCACATATACTTTTTTGTATCATTTGCATCCCCATTTATCAGTGTGTGTGTGGTCTGGATGAAATAAAAGTGGTGATTAAAAATGTTCATTGATGTTGATTATTTCCCTTATATGGCGGCGTTGTCAGGCTTAGGAGAGGGGAAATCAGGTCTTCGTCCAGTGGAAACTCCCTGACCAACAGCGTGTACCTGGTCACTCTCTAACATAAACAGGGGGATAAAGAAAGCTTATCCACGTTTTTCAAACTCAGGTCTCCAGCCCTCGTCCAAAAACAATGAACACTTCCTTTATTCTCTTGGAGTTATCACGGTGTATACACAGAGGATCAATGCATTATTTCTTAAAGTGGCATTAGCTGCCCAAATTCACACTTCTTTCATAATCCCTGATCGTCACGACAGTAAGAGGCTTTAAAGACCATCGAAAAACTAAATGATTAGCGTTGGAATGAGGAAATCCATACAGAATGTGGCCTTTACGAACCTAAAACGTGTTCGAAAAGTAAACAAAATTTAAATAACCGGGACGACCATTCATTCATTCTCAGTCAAAGTCAGTTCAAAACACTACTTTATCGTACAATCTTCAGACTAGAAGCACAAAAAAGGTTCTGAATTATACGTCTTGAGAAAAATAGCCAATAATTTCAACATTCTGTTTTTAAGTCAAAATATCAACATTCTGGCAGCTCATGCCACTTTAAATAAACGACGTTCGACTGTCTGGGTGTGGCTTCAGACGGGGAATGCAAATCCAAGCGGCAATTTCACAAAGGGGAGATCAAATGTGTATTAAGAACTACTTTTTTTTAACTTAATCGCCCCATGAAACGAATTAAAGGGAATATTTTAGACAATGGTTGATTTAAGGCGACATTTGCACCATCCAAAATTACCGACAAGAGGGATAAATAATCACTTAGTAAGAAAATTTCTGAAAAAAATCCAACTCCATTTTTGTGAGATCTCTTTTGGAAATACATGACCCACAGAAGCCGAGACATTCGATAAGAACGAGGCAGTATTATATCCTAAATAATTATAAAATTGAACAGAAAATGTATTGTTGTTGCGCTATCCTTGTTAGCTTTCAATTATTGAAATAAAATAGAATATTTGGAACAGAACTTATAATATCCAGCTTTTACCCCTGTATGTGTACAACTTATAAGTGTTATTGGAAGATCAAGTGACGTAACGTCACCATCCGGACATCCTTTCAAAAGTTGCACAAATCAAGACATGTGTGTCCATAAAACCACTAAACATATAGCCGCCGAGAAATGGCAGTAATAACCTAAAGTTGGTACCATTTGAATAATCATTGATACTCTTATCGATGTTCATTTAAACGGTGAGCCGGAGAAAGTACCTGACACTTTGGGACCTTTGCAAAAGAAACTGGATGCACAAAAACTCTCGATTAAGAATTTTATAATTACTATTAGTTATAGCATTAGAAGTTCAAAGCATTTGATTCATTAATGGACATTGCACTTTTACGGTTAATACATGATATTTTCTCAAAACATAATATCCGTTTATCAATATTGAAGTGAGTCCTTGAAGAATGAGAAATGCTGTATTGGATTACAGTGTTTTAAAACTTGTGCGAAATGCATTTTTAACTGATTCCATTATAATTCAGTCTTGTATCACAGAAGTAATGGACGGAACTCAAAGGATAAAACTGATCACATGAATATGCCTTCCGAGATAATTTAAACCACATGAAGTACATGAAATCGTCCACTCTGTATCTCCGCAGAAAGGCTTTGAATAGGGACACACAAATAAGAAACAGAGATAAAACGAGACAGTTATATTATGATGCAAGCGTTCGAGATTCAAAGCTGAACTTGTTTGAATAAAAAGTGAGTCCAGTCATTGTGCGGCTTCGGTTGTCTTTTCGTTATGTTGGAAGACTTCGGTGATTTCGAGTTCTCTGTCCAAATCCGACCGTTCCTTCGATCTGATATACCTTGCTTTACGAGCCTGTTCATAAGCATCCTCAAAGGAAGGCAACTGGTGCTTGGTCCGAAGTGAACCATCCGGGTTATACATATCACCATCGAACTTTGACCCTTTGAGCATATCTTCAGAGTTACTTGATTTAGAGCCTCGCTGGTCTTTTGAATCTGAACCTGGTTTCTTAAGTATTCCTTTATTCGTTGCCATTTCACTTTCTTCTGTCTCGTTCACGGTATATTGTTTCCCAGTATTCCCAGTACTTTTATCTCCAGAGTCGCCGGAGTCAATTTTCTGCGTAGCGTTGACAGAGTTCGTATTACCTGTATCGGTTAATCTCTTTACTACGTTTTCCTTAGCTGTAGAAACATTCAGATCAGCAAGATGCGTATGTTCGTTTGCCGGTTTGTATTGCCTTATCCACTGTGGAGAATGATCAGGATCGTTAGGGTTTGCTGTAGGATAATAAATGATAGACCCAGGACCGAATTTACTGCTTTTACCCTTATTGTGGGTCAGATGGGATTCGTCAACAAATTGCACCATGTGACGACGTTGATATAGTACGGGGTTCGACAAGGGGTTTTCTTCACCACCTACTATTTCAGTCGATGCGTGACCTTGTACGTTCTCTGTTTTATTCAATGCGGCCGGTTCAGTGTTAACAGGTTTGCGTGTATGTTCATGTGTGGTCGTTTGAACAGGGTTGTTTTTGATTTTTCTTTCTTTGTACTCTTGTGTTCCGGGGATAAGTGGCTGGTCATAAAAGCCATTTAAGGTATGACGTCGTCGACCTGGGAAAACGAGTGGCGATTTTTCGATGTCCGACTTAGTTAAAGGTGGATTTAACGACGTCATTAACACTTCGGGCTTGGAAGCACGCCTGTAATCTCTGCGTTTTCTGGGACGTCGAATAGATCCAAGCTCGTTTTCAATTCTTCGCCTTTCATTATCAATCGTCTTCATATGAAATGCTCGTTCGTATTCTATTCCCCCCTTACCGCTTATTTCATTCTCCAGCCTATTACTTTCAATTTTGTTTTTCCATCGAGCACTCTCCTGTGACTGGAACTGCTGAACTAAATACTTGTAATCACCCATTATCAATTAGTCTGAAAATAAGAAAAACATGGGTAGGCTTAGTGTTGGGTGTTTTTTTTATATCTTTAGGGATAGTATACTGGGTTTTGTCGGGAGTTTTATTGGTGCACGAAGCCAGTTTGGTTTTATTTCCAAAGGAAAACAATATAAACAAATGAAGCAAAATGCTATCTAAATATTGTATAAATATTAAGGGATGTCCGTATAGATATGCTGTAGATATGCCTATACTAACCTATATAAATATCATATCTTATAATACTTAGTATTTGTTTATTTCACGGTAAGAGGCGCCTCAGGTGCAAGCAATTCGTATTGGTTGATGTGTTTTGTAACACTATTTCACTTATATAACTACGTGGCGAGAAAACCGGGCTCTTTGCCAGGAGGCAATCCCCGACCTTTGGTGAGTACCTGGCAGTTTTTGCTTTGAACTGAATAGGATTCGAACTCTCGGCCCCTCGATAGAAGATCTCTCGAAGAGATGGATTCAGCCTGATAACTACGTGGATTTGCGTTTGTGAAATATATTCTCAATCGTATTCTCGCGAGATCTCCTTTAGACATGGATAAGATACACCCCGTACGACTTTACCGGACAAAGCGCAGGGAGTTTCGCGTGCGATCCAGGGTAACATTTTAAAAAGCTATCAGATAAATATAACATGAGTTTCGGGAAACCCAAAATACGCCCGGAAAGTCTCAGTAACTGCGGCCATACCAAAACAAATCCTTCCATATATGTTTGAATTTTACTTTCCAAATTCAGAGGTTGGAGGTATAAGCTTGGTAAAAGTCCGTGTGATGTCAACAAAATGAAATTTTACCACTAAAACCTTTAAAATCCATTTGTATCAAATGCAAATGGGCTATTTGGATCAACGATCATTAACTAGAATTGTACTCGGTACAAGTCATGAATTCTCGCTGCTGTTAAATAGCGATGATAAACATTCAGTTTGTTCTCATGCAATGTACATTGTAAATTTAGGTTGGACTTAGATGTTTCAATTTTTTAGAAAAGCAGTTCATAATTTGCTAATTATACTTAAACAAATGTAATTAATTGGCAATTTCGCAGCTCACACCTCTTGAAGTAGATTTGAAAATCTTTCTCATACCATTTATCTATATTATTTGGCTACAAAAAATATATAACAGTTGAGTATGGCTATGTAAAGCGAAATGTTCAGGTGCATTTTTCAGATATTCATCCCATGAATTAAAATATATAGAACTATAGACAACTGATGAAAACCATAAAACCCATTTAATTGCAGGCAGTATTAACAAAGTGTACATGTACGGAGAGAAGAGGTCATGTGATAGAGAAGGCCATAAAGGTTTCAGCATTAGTGTTAAGAGCTAGTGCATGTTTACATGGTAAAATAACGAGACTGAGTTACTTATCTCTTTGTCTGTAGATAAAACTTTAATCCTTATATGTATTTTCATTTGATTAAAACGGTATATATTGATTTAATAATAGTTTCAATCAATTTAGAAACATTATGGCAGTTAGAAAAAATCCTTTTTTGATGAGAATCGGACAAGTAGAAGCCATTTTACAATTTAATGGTTATTATCATGAAAATAAAAGTAAGAATAAAAGGGAATATACATAATCCAATAACTTGCAATTGTTGATGTCATAAACAATTTTTGACACACTGTCTGTTGATATGGTATGTAACGTGAAAGATTTGAAAACATCGGATCATATTTGTTAAAGTTATGGAGAGAAAAAAAAATTACATATACCAATATGGCTGCCATATTACGCAATGTGTGATGTCAAAAATAGTTAGCGGTACACCTTCTACCCATAAGGTCTATACCCAGAAAAAATTGTCAAGTTGGAATCAAAACTTTGGAAGTTATGGAGCGGAAGGGAAAGCGGACGCTGGACAGCCGGACTGCTGGACTGCCCGGCTATACAATAAGACAGCCCGCTTTTCAAGCCGGGCGTATAAAACTCCTGACATCACGCTGTACGTGAATGTATATTTTGAATTTAAGAAAACGTTGAACTAGTAACGAAAACGTAGAGTCAATTTCACGAAATATTCCCATTTTGACCAAAACTGGCAAAATGGCGACATTCCCTGTCGATCCGATTCACCTTGAACTGGCCACTGTGATAGGTTCCACCGGGCGTTTCCAACAGCTGCTAGTGTTTAAATGTACGATGCAACTCACAATACCTCTAGCTAAGTGTAAGAGAATAATAGAAAACCACGTAGATGCGAGCAAATGCCAGGTAAAATTCCATAGTGTTGTTGCTTTGTTGAAAACTTTTAAAAAAGTCGCATGATCAATTGACCTCCTATGTGAACTCTCCAACCGCATTCCAATTGATATTTCTGATAAAAAATGTCAACCTTAGAGGTTAAATCTGGCCTTTAGGACTAGGGTAACTTCTAATTTTAGATTGATATATCGTCTGATAGACTGCGGGTTATTTTGAATGCGGCAATAAAAAATGTAGCCGCGAAACGAACACTTTCCATATCTTTCGAGGGCCCAACAAAAGTGTCCCTGGGGAAATTTAAGGGACCGAAACACTGTGTTTGTTAACTTTCAGCCTCGATTAGTTATAACTGAAGCATTGGAGGAATCCTGATATGTTTGTGTTACACATCAAGTGTTTTTTTCTGGGCTAAATGATGTAAACACATGCAAACAACTATCTTTCTAGATGATTTTTGCATTTGGTTCATTTTTAATTATTTTCTGTTTTCGTTTGAAGTTAAATATACTGAACCGCAAAAGAAACGTCACCCTATCCAAATGCTGCTAAATGCATAATTTTCAATAATTTTTCTCTTTTGATATTCTTGCTAGACCTAGATTGAAGCCAGTGGGCAAGAAAGTTTGGTTTCTGACCTTGTCACTAATATGCAAAACACGTCGTCAAAGCAAAGTTACTAAAGTAATGATGTGGTGCTTTTTTGGTTCCTTTTGCCTGAAGGTCATAATGCACGTGTGTTGCGAGGTGTCACCCCTATAAAAAAAGCCACCGAGCATGCACCGAATCATTCACAGTTTGACAGTAGTGACATGCAATGGCTGTCACGGGAGCAGAGAGACCAATCCTTGAGAAAACTTCATGCTGGCCAGACTGCAAGACCTATGGTAAACCACTTCAATGTTCATGTTCCAACAATATACCGCATGCAGCAACGGGTTCAAGCCACTGGAAGCGTCCTCGTAATGGAAGACCGCCTGTAACAAGGTTGAGGCAAGATTGACAGAATGTCCGTCAACACCTGCAAAACCGCTTCGCTACAGCTGCGGAAACTGCAAGGACAACCATTACCAATCACCAGAGATCAATCAGCGACGACACGGAGCGCAGGCGTTTGAGGCAGGCACATGTCAGATGTCACATTCCTTACAGTGGTCCGATCCTCACTGCTCAACATCGCCGCGCTCGTCTGTAATGGACCACACCGGGAGTGGAGAACTGTAGGCCCCTAGTCTTCTCCGATGAAAGTCGGTACTGCATCTCGACGGATGATGGGCGAATGAAAGTGTGGCGTATACGAGGGGAGCGTTTTGCAGATGAGTGTGTTCTGGAAAGAGACGCTTGGGGAGGTCCCAGCATTATGGTATGGAGTGCTTTTGCACTCAATCAAAAACTAGGCCCTATGGTGTTCCAGAATGTTGGTCCTGGTAGAGGATATGGTGTAACAGCAGCCCGCTACATCGATCAGGCGCTGAGACCACCATAAGTTGTGGTATTACTATAAAGTAATTTCTGAAATGAGCATGTTTACTACAGCTGTTTTAAACTGTATTGTTCAAATAAGAAAGTATAAATAAAAGTTGATGATGGTGTTGGGTCTGTGTGTGATTTGGTGACAGATAATTGAGTCCAACCTCCAAGGAAACAGTTTACCTAATTTGCAATCTTTGCCCGTGATTGCTTGCTTCACAGTTGATGTCTTATTGAACGAGCCCCGTTTTACTGATGAAGGGTTAGCAGATAGCAGAGGTGCCATCCTAAAAATACATCGGTTGAGTTGGCGGAACACTTAAGCCATTTTAAGCATTTTAACCCACGATGAAAGCTTACACCCTCACTTACTTTTACCAGTAGGCAAACTGGATGAGAGAAAAATAAACATCGTCTCTAATGTGATATATACGTACAAAAACTTTGACGGTTTTGTGGGGAATTTGACCAATCACAAATCGTTGGTTAGGCATGTCAGTAGGCCCTAATAATCAAAACAAAGATGGACTTCTCTATTTTACGCGAGAAGCTCTTCTTGCGAAAATTATGTCTAACTCTTTGAAAAGCCGAAACATTGTTGTATTTTTTATTCTCATCCGATGTATTTATGACGCTGCATGAAAAGTGTGCGCGGGTGTGTGTGGGGAGGGGGGGGGGGGTTTCGGGGGGGGGGGGGGGGCGGGGAGTTCAGCAACGGTTCCAGACTGTCGCTTGTTGGCCGTAAAGATGAAGAACCCTGTTTCACAAAGCGGCATGATGTTAGTTTTCACGTAACTATCATGGTGTAATACTGTAGAGATACATTGCTGTGAATGCTACACTAGTGTTCTTTAGAGAAACAGGTTCTCAGGTACAACGTGAGTATAGCGTATGGAAAAGAACCCCCCCCCCAAGACCCACACTTTTAAACGACAAGTTGGTATGGTAATTAGTCTCCCTAAAGCAATCCAAATTTCGCTTTCTCTCAGAAAATTGGACAAGCGGTTAAAGCATGTAGGCTACAGCAATTACAGATAGACAGGCTTATTTTTAACCGATAAAAATTAAACCCCAATACAGGTTCGTTTCCAAATTATGATATGGGGCGGTTTAACTAGCACCAACACACACAGGACAACTCGTACTATATTATACATGATGGTTTATATTTATGTGCTTTCGAGATTAGCTACTCTCTTTGTCAGCTACTTAAACATCTCTGATGATGAGAGTCATTTTTCTCGAAAGCTCATAAATATACGCCATCATGTACAATATAGTACAAGTTGTTCTATGTGTTTTTGGCTTAAGGTCGTTTTCTTATCATTTAGAAGAGAATTAGAAAATACGGCGCAAAATTTCTTTTAATCAATCAATCCATTCCGTTCAATAATATCCAAAATGATGAAAGTCAATTTAACAAAAACTCGTCTTGTCGATCGACGCGGTCGACTGAAGAATGTGTTCTTGGAAACCTCGGGATCCCGTGAACTATAAGAACAAGAAGAAACCGAAAAAGACAAAACTCATTAAGCACTCACCTGATTCAATTCTCAATGGAAACGTTTCCAGGCTTCAATGCGTCTTGGTTCATCAAGTTGTTGGCTTCTTTGAATTCTTAACATCTGTAACAAAGTTTGCACATGTCGCTAATCTAACATGCCTTGGCTTACTGTTTGTCGTGAGCAAATATCAAAGCAATAAAATGGTAGGATTGAGTCCAAACAGTAGCTCGTATTCCACTCCACTTCAACCCAACTGAATTATAACGACAGAAAGACGTCAGATTTTCAACAAATGGCTTTGACTGAGGGAGACATTTTCTTGCCATAAAATGGTTGCTCCAGAAAGTTAAGTACGAGGGTCACGACGGGTGGCGTCAATATTTACGAGAGATTCGTACACCTTTCAGCTTATTCAGTTCTCTTAAGTTGATAGCATAAAACCTAGAATAAATTAAAGCGAAACTGTCACAAATCGATCGATCAATTACTTAATTAACACAAAGTCAGTCAACCCATGAAGTCAAGTTAATGATTATCTTCCCTCTATTTTGGGAGATTATTATTTCTTGGAAACTGGCAGTAGATCCTCGGCTGATTTTCGTTGATACCCGAACCTAGAATCGAACCTACGCCCTAGAATTGGACGTCACCCAAAAACGGTAGAAGAATTACTGCCAATTTTCAAGAAGGTAATGGCAAAAACTGTTACACTGACTTTCTAAAAGACAAATTGAAATCAATTCCTTGATCAATCAGTCATTTAAACTTTTCATATATTAACTACTTTGGACAGATCATATAAGTACCATAATAAACAGATGTTTAGTGCAATGACAAATCTATAGTATACCCCTTCTAGACCCTCCATATTTTCTTTATCGTTTATTCCCTCCTGGGAGCCATGGCAGACCTGAAGGTTCCATTTGGTATTGTCCAACAGTTCGATTTAAGATCCGATAAAGGCAATGAAAACATTACGACAAAACGATCACAAATTTCGTTTCTTTCATATGGTACATTTCTTTGTGTACTAACAATGACGGGTTTTTGCTGACTTCTCGCCAAGAGAGCATTCAACTGTTTTCTAAACCTGACCTTTTCCGACCCCATTAAAAACTCATTTCATTTCAATACGGCAAAGCGAATAAAAAAGACAGAAAGTTTTTTCAGGTTCTTTATGGGGTTTTGTTCGTCTTCTAAGAATATATGTAAATTAAACTATTAAGGGATAATTGATGTAAGGTTATAACCGTACACTATATAATATATATATACATGTATATATAATAGATAAACGTAGAATAATAAACAGACCATACGTTAAAAATACGAATTCAACCAATTAGTTCTATATTAATATATTAATCAAGAAATATAACTTATATAGCATGCTTTGTCTGGATGACTGATCCTATGTCATAGACATATGACTTTTTTTTCTTCTTCAGATATTTGGCCATTGTAAAAGAGTAGTCCGGGTTTCTGACTCCAAAATGACTATTTGTTATACCGACGGTCGTATTTTGGAGTCAGGGTTCATTGAAATGAAAAAGCCGGAGTAGACTGCCCGTTCAGAAGTATAAGGTCCGATTTAGACAATGAAATACCAAACCAACCTACTCAAACCGTGTCTAAATATAATCGCGTTCATGGATACTTGCTAGTGTCGGATATGGACGGATATGGACGAGCAGGATCGGCCAGTAAATATTATTCTTCCCCTGAAATCACTTTTGCCTTCCCTAATCTCAAACTCTCCGCCATTAATGACGTAACATTGTTTAGCGCGTTTTTTTTTTCAGTTTTAAAACTTTAAATTCACTTTACAAAAAGCCAAATCATTCATAAATGTCGTAATTACACCATTTAGGTTAGCTATATTGTTATTTTTTGTCTAAATCTGACGGCAAACTGCCCGATCAGAAGCAGACGGTTTACTTTGACTTTTTGATTGCAATGAACCGAAAATACGACCGTCAGTATAAAATAGTCATTTTGGAGTCAGAAACCCGGACTAGTAAAAGAGTTGCATGGTATTGTCTAAGTGATGAGGCGACCCTTAAGACGTTCGTTTACATCCATACTAAAATTATTCATAAATTATAAAAAAAATCCCGAAAGCTTACTACAGGCTTAAAATTGAGTGTTCGTCCCGCTATTTTAATAGTCCATTCATCCACCGTTCCTTCTGGTTCGTAACCCTTTCATCACCGAAACATGTATGCTTTAAGAAAGTTTGAATTTTAACTCGAACGATTTGTTTTTTTTTACTAATTTCAAATGCGTCTTGTTACTTTCTTCGCACTCTAAATTCTAGAATATCCTTCCATTGCGACAGTTCTTGACACTGGACATTATATCACTGATCCGATTACATGACCATGTCCAATCTGTGGGATAGTATTACAGCCAGGTTCTTACTGAAAATACCCTTTGGTAACATGGTAAATACATGTTTAAACTGATTGGACTGCGGATTTAATACGATTCCTTTACGCAATACTCAGAATTATTTCCCTGAAATGGAGACGTTGCCAGGTTTAATGGTACGGAAACCTTTCTCTGTGTCGGGAGGAAATGTCCAACATTTCGGGGATACATGGGAACCATTTCACAAGCCAGAGTCAAACATTGTCATTTCCAAAACTGTATTTAATATCAACTTCAGCCAGGCAACAACAGTAGAAGTAGGATATCAGCATTGGCTCCTGTCACAGAGAAGGGTCTGAGATTTGTTCAGATCAATAAGTGAATTTTTAAGTGTTCGTTTGCTGCTCGGAAGTGCTTCTATATCCAGGTACACGAGGAAAAACATAGCGAGTAATTCTTCTCCTTTAAAAGTAGTTTCAACAATCGCAATAGTTTTGCTGCTTTAATACTCTTCAGATTTCAGCAAAGAAAAAATAGATACATTCTCTACATATGTACCGTTGACATGCGGTGAATTTTGTGTCATTGGCCATTTTGTGGGCGTAACTCAAGATGCTATTTCAAACCAAGCTTCTTCAGAGTTTCGTTAGCGATCCCTTCTCTCATGGCCTTATAATTAGCACACGATAAGATGTCTGATGCTGGCGTGATTTCTTTACGTTTTTGGATGTAAGTGTTGGACCTATTGACAAACGTGAATTGTCTCCCTTGCAGTGACGTCAGCTGGCGACGGGGTTTAGATATAGGCTGGTATACCTTGGAGTCTATTTTCAAATTTGTTTTCGGTATTCGGTTTACGGTTTCAGTTTCCACGTGATTCGAATCCTGAATGATAGCCTCGATTGCGTCGGTGATATCTACAATTGTTCCAACGTTTTCTGTTGGAATCAATACATCCGACTCATGGGTTGTTTCTTTTTCTTCCTTGATAGCTAATGAAACTGACTTCGCATCTTCTTCCGATTTCTCCACAGCTATCGCCTCCTTTGCAGTTGATGTGTCCGTTTTCACTAACAGTGTTGGGTCGAGCGACACACAAGTCTCAGTATAAGTGACATCCGACGATTTTTCTCCATCTGTTTCAAGATGTGTCGGATAAATGATTTTATTTACAGAATAACACTTTCTGGGGGCAATAGCTTCCAGAGTCAACTGTCTCGTGGACATTGACAAATGTCTGGAATTGCGTCTTTCGTGTCGGATTGTGTGTCTAATTTTCATCAATTCAGCCTGTATTTTCTTCTTTTCTCGTTCCATGTATTTCATCTCAAGACTGTCCCGAAAAGGATGTCTATGTTCTCGTAGCCGACATTCCAACAACAACGCTTCATGTTTGCCTTGGCCTTTCAGCATTTCCTGCTTTTTTCTCTCCATATCTGCCCAACCATTCATCTCTTACCGGTTAAAAGTGGACGTCCTTTTACTACTGTTAAATGGCGTCGATCATTACACAAATAAGCAAAGGCATCTTTCCACAATTCATGTATTTTTCCATTCCGCAGTCATTTTACATACAAACATTCTGAAAGATAAAATGAAACATTTTTACTGTAAGGCTCCTTGACTGATACGTCAATAAACATATATAAACTGACTAAGGCCAAGCTCCTGTCAGTTGTCAACCTAATGAAATATCATAGGTTTACTTTATTACAACAATTTATGATGGGGTATAACGGTCTAAATGATATACCTCTTTTTAACACAATTAGAAACTTGTCTCCGTGGTTATTTTAGACAAGAAGATTTTCCCTGTGCCCGTGTGTTTTAGTGTCCATAAATATAAATTAGGGGATAATTGGAGGAAAGGGCCAGTTTCTTCCGACAATATAAGTAAAATATTTTTACTTGACGCGTTAAATCGCTCATCTATCATTACATATATATATAGTTTGTTTTTCTCATTTCTTAAACCTAATATAGACTTAATGACTACAAGTGATAAGCCTTTTATTCTTAATGGATTGAATACTTATAGGTTATGATAGCATATTGATATAATATTCTTCCGTATAGCAAATAATGTCATTTAAACAATGTAAAACTATACAGTTCACAGCGTGTTAGGTAAGTTTTAATTCGTTTAAAATTTGAAATACTTTTAATATTAGAAGTAGGTATACAAAAGGCACTGAATAAATCAGTTAGAGCAATTTATTTTAACTTGCACGGTTTTGTATTATATTGGCTAGAGATGCTGTTCGTTACCACGATTTTCTTCCTAACATGTCTTTAGTGGCATGAGTTGGCAAAATTCGGATTTTTTTAAATAATCGAGAAGTCGAGCGTTTGAAATATCTTGAAAAACCAATAGATTGATGTTGAGATAAATATATCAGTAAAGCCAGTTATCCGTACGAATCGAAAATGTGTGTTAATAACGGAGATAACTCAAATAGTCGGTATGTATGAGTAGACTTTCGAGTCTTTGTTGCTTCTAAATCCTACCTTATCGTACATGCCAAGATTGATGTGTGGAGAAACATCCTAATTACTTCTTGACAAGTACTGTATAGCCTACTTCTTGCATAGCTAATTCTGTTTCAAATATTTGACAGCCCATGTCACTTAGAGTATCGAGGGTAACTAGGCCTATTTTCATGAAATACCATATCAAAATGGCCTATTTTCATGAAATACCATATCAAAATGGCCTATTTTCCTGAAATACCATATCAAAATCGTACTTCGCTTAATAGGAATTCGTTTCAACTTGCACACTCGTATATTATAATGACTGAATGTTATGTTACTACATGTAGAAATCCCACAGAAGCTGTTCGTTACCACGATATTTTTCTCGAAATATATCTTAACCATTTAACGGAAATAAGCATTTTATGAAATAGAATATAAAATCTTATCTCACCTTTTAAGCATTTTGTATATATGTTGTTGTTGTTAGCTGGTCTGATGAATCCAAACCGTTTACTCCAAATTGTGATTTTTTTAACATTGGCGAAATACATGCCCATAGCTTACTGCTATAAATTTCCCAGCCAAAAACATTCATGTATTTAATCGGATTATAGAATTACTTGACTAATCTGCGCAGTTAATTTGGCGGAAAAGGCTTACAGCCACGACAATAAGCGAGAGTCAATACAGTGCAAACGTTGGAAGGTTTAAGACCCATGGTGCCTCTGTGGCGCGGCCAATGTATTAGTGTAACCCTTTCCTCAGTTCAAGTTTTTCACAAACTTGTTCGCCTTCTACATTCGAGATTTGTGATGTATGGCGTATTTTTGCATAAGAATTAGTTTGGAAAGCTCGCAGTGAATTGGTGGGTGTGCACAAATCTTCAGAGCAAAGTGTTTGTCTTATGAAAGAAACTGAGGCAGTTGATTATTATATAGTATACCTGATTACTATTCATCGGGCTTTGTCTCCATTTGATTGGTCAATACGCACTGTGTGCAGTGTCGACATTTCTCAATGTGTTTTAGTGTTCATAAATATATAAATCGGAGAAAGTCCGAAATACATATCTTATATGGCGTCATTATAGATTTACATGTACGTAAATACTGAACGTGCCTCCTTACTACCTAATAATAACATAAGTGTTTTTATGCAAAGTGGTATGAAAACAATATTCCCTTTATTGGTAACTTATTTGATGAGAATGGATCGACTTTTTTCACGTGAACAATTTATAACATATAATATAAATGTTAATTACCTTGTATATGTTTATCTCTCTAGTGTGATAAAAAAACAGTACGCTAGGCTAAAACAAATAGAACGAAAATAAAACGAAATTTGAATTCATATTCCAAAACAACCTATTATTGCCTTCTAAATTGAAGCTTCTATTGAAACCCCCTAAAGGTGCTAGGGTGATGTATGCGGCACTAACATATTCCAATGTTACCCCATCTAGCCAAGCTAAGTGAGAAAGTATTCAAATAGACCGCTGGAACCTGGTATATAAATTACCTTTTGTAATTTTTTCAAATACGAAGCTTTAGTAGTTTCAATACCGTATTAATCCTAGACTCTTAGCCACAAACAGATGTCTGGTTAAGATTAATAGAAGAGATGATGCTAGTTGTACTTTTTGTCACGCCGCAGAGGAAACTATAGAACATCTTTTTTGTCATTGTGAATGTGTATGTGATTTATGGGAGAAGTTAGAACCCCAAATCTACAATATTACTGGGAAGTTTGCTAATCTCACTTCTTCAGATTGCTTATTTGGAAAACTAAAACTAAATGGTTATTTTAAACCTATTAACTTAAAACTTCTAGTAAGCAGATATTATGTTTATACAAAACGATGTCAAACAGGAAAGTTATCGATATATGAACTACTCCACAAATTAAGTTTTTATATCAAAACTGATTGTTAAAAAAACTGATAAACTTGAGAAATTTGTAGCGATTTGGAATGACGGGTTAAAACTGTTGTTGTACTGATTAACTTATTTACTGTCTTTCCTAGTAGAAAAGAAAGGCACGAACATTATTAGCAAAGCCGATTTAAATCTGTATGCGAAATTGACAGAGCAATAACACAAGAAAAATACTGCCAATATTATAAAATGAATTCGGCATAATAAAAAAGTGCTCATTAACTCAAAGTAGAGTAATATCACCAAATCCAAAAAGACAAATGTGTGCGTCGTCTGATCAAGAAATAGCTTTATTCTTTATGTGCCAGTGTAGAAAACAGACAACATACAAATATACCTGAGATGAAGTCTTTGACGACACGGGAAGAAAACTGGAAGTTAAGATCTTTGAATCCAGAGCGTCTGTCGGGTGGACGGTCACTGGACCTTCAGTGGGGTGGACGGTCACTGGACCTTCAGTGGGGTGGACGGTCACTGGACCTTCAGTGGGGTGGACGGTCACTGGACCTTCAGTGAGGTGGACGGTCACTGGATCTTCAGTGGGGTGGACGGTCACTGGACCTTCAGTGGGGTGGACGGTCAGTGGACCTTCAGTGGGGTGGACGGTCACTGGACCTTCAGTGGGGTGGACGGTCAGTGGACCTTCAGTGGGGTGGACGGTCACTGGACCTTCTTCGTTGGTTAGGTCTGATTTTAATTTCTTCCTATTAGCGGCATTACATGGTTTGACTTTAATTTCAAACCTTACATGTAACTTATTAGACTTGGTTATACGCACATTTTAGAATACTAAAAGCATTTTGAATAAATATTACGTGTTAATAGTTGAGTGAAACTAAATCACTATCGTTAGCATTAGTATCGTTTCATTTCTGCAGTGACCTCAATTAGAAGATGTTCAAAAGAGCTCCACACCCAGGAACACACCCAGCTCCACACCCAGGCCTCCAAGGCCAACACAATCGCTAACAGAGTTTTGCCATAAAATCCTACAATTAGCTGGTCATTTGCACTAAAATGTAGTTATATTCTATGTAATTGGAGGGTGGGACCCTGATGATCTGTATGTGGCTGGAAAAAGGGCATGTTTTCCCTATCTTTATAGTGTTTAACAAGTTGTATATGTATTAGAATTAAGATTTCTGCATGTTTAGTAATTACTAGTTACCAATCGTATAGCTGTTTCTGTGGAATAGGTTCCCTTTCTATAAACCGGTAGCCGGTGCATTAATAAGATATAGTGTAGACTATTGGTGTAAAGGGACAGAACTCCGATCAGATTGGACCATTTCTGTGTTCAGCGCCTCAGAGAAAACATCTTGGCTGACGTTTCTTAGGCTAACTCTGATCAATGGCGTTTTGTTCACATCCATACAGCCCGATGATTAGTACAAAAAAGGGCTACGGGTATTAATGTCTGTGAATTTGGATGGTGTTGAGATGGAATTAAGTTGAGCGAATTTGGACACTTCTTAAAATATATCAGAGATTCGTATTTCTAACTATCCCGGGTTTCTAGGAGCAAAGTTACCGTATTTTGGAACCGGTGTCCATTGCAATCAAAAGAGCGGAGCCGACTTCCCGCTTCTGAGTGGACCGTATGTGGTCCAATTTACACCAGTGAAATAACAATATAACCTACTCAAATGATGCCCAAAACTGCAATAATCGCATTCATGAATAATCTAGCTACCTACCGGTGTTTGATATGTGTTTACTAAATATTATTCGTCTCCTGGGTTGATTTTTACGTCCCAGAGTCTCAAACAGGCAATGATGACGAAACACTGTTTTTAAAAGTTAAATTCACTTGTCAGAAAGCACAATTGTTCGTGAAGGACGTTTTGACACTATTTGAGTCAGTTATATTGTTGTTTAACTGTTTAAAGCTGACCACAGACTCCGGCCGTTTGATGTAGCCTACGGAACAAAACCACCAAAAGAAAAAGAAATTAGCCCCCCCCCCCCACACCACACCAGGATTGCAGGCAGGTTCTCTTCGTTGCAATCATTGTTCAATATCACCACACTATTTAAAAAAAGCAAAAAAAAAACTATTGAACGTATGAAGTTGACGTGTGCCAAAATGACGTGATGTGGACTACTGACGTGTGCCAAAATGACGTGATGTGGACTACTGACGTGTGCCAAAATGACGTGATGTGGACTACTGACGTGTGCCAAAATGACGTGATGTGGACTACTGACGTGTTCCAAAATGACGTGATGTGGACTACTGACGTGTTCCAAAATGACGTGATGTGGACTACTGACGTGTGCCAAAATGACGTGATGTGGACTACTGACGTGTTCCAAAATGACGTGATGTGGACTACTGACGTGTGCCAAAATGACGTGATGTGGACTACTGACGTGTTCCAAAATGACGTGATGTGGACTACTGACGTTTTAACATCGTTCTCTGATGCTCAAAGCTGTAAACTAATTACATCTGGGTGTACATTGGAATTTTTCTGGTTTAGCGAAAATAAACTGAACATATCGTTGAAATGTGTTACCTGTATAAAACCAAACACGTGCATTCATATGCATATACAGATGACATGTTAAGCTTTAATGTCGATTAGTTCTACCAAAAACTGCTCCTATAATTCACGATTCTTACACGAGAAAGATTTTGAGCATTGTTCTACAATTGATCGTTAAAAACAAGCATGTGCGCAATGGATAGATTTATTTTTTCCTATGTAAAATAATTCCGTTGTGATTCGTTATTTAGTCAGCTTGGCCTCTTGAAAATCTGAGAACTTCGTATTTATTTCGGATATCTGACAGAAGCATTAATAAGAAGAAAATCTTCAAACTTCTGACCCGTTCACCCAGTAAACGTCCTTGTCGACATCGGATTGACGAACGATTTACTTTGCATGTAAAACCATCTCAAATTACAGAATTCAGTCAATTGGTTCAATCCATATTGTCTGATGACATGTTGTTTATCACATCCATTTGAACTCACTGTTGACATCTCTGATTAAATGCACGAACTTCTCTCCCAGACGACCTACACCGATAATTCCAATTTTGAGACGCGTCAGTATGTGAATAGATTACTGGTATTAAATTACGCAAATACAATGGGATTGGAATGAATGAAAGATAAGTGGCTTGGACCAAGTGTTTTCACTTATTAACCTGTCAGTATCATATCATCATGTCCAGTGGGTTAGTGTGATCGTCCAAAAGTCCCACACATCGATGCGGCGTGGGTTCGAATACAGCTCAGACCAAATAAAAATTGAAAAAATTCAGAGTGGATTTTTCACTCGGTCGCCGTATGTGGAAGAGTTGTCAGGTACTCGCCGAAGAGCGGAGATTTCATCCGGACAATAAGCCAGGTCTCCTCCCCAACTAAACTTGGCAATGCCGCCATGTAAGTGAAATAATCTTGAGTACGGCGTAAAACATCAGTCAATCAATCATGTCATCAAACCCTATCGATGTTATGAAACATGATCATAATAGTGAAAAAATAGTCGATAAATGCAAAATTTGGTTTTCAAGCCAAACATTCAATATTCTGGCAACTCATGCCACTTTAAAGTGTGATTGACTTAACCTTTGAATATTTGATATTGAAAACCTTCTACTCATAAAATTGTTTGTTACGGTGACTTGGCTAGACCTAAAACGGTTTCGGGTTGCATTAAAACCTCCTCAAGTTACTTGGGTGATTTTGTTTGAGGACATGGGATTTATGATAAGTACTTGTATAGGTATAACTCAGTTTGCAGTTCTCTCTCAAAGCGACGTGTCTTGTGATTTTCAATTTTAAGAGGCGTCAAGTCGGAATACATTAATCTGATCAATTTACACAAATACCTGGAATTATTGAAAGGAAAATGGCTAGGTGACAAGTGCGAGCACTTGTTGGTCTACATTATCATATATCATCGAACCCCTTTTGAAAGAGTCGGATTACATTCTGATGGCAGTTTATTCACAATGGACAAAAATGAACCACCCGCCTTTTGAATAAATCGTTTATTGTGAAGGGGTTTCATTAAGGCCCGTCCACATCGTGCGATTTGATTAGTCAATATGATTTATGAACCAATCAAATGCATCCATTTTAATCGCATCCTACAAGTCGGTACGAGAAATCGCACAATGAGAACGGGCCTTTAGGGCACCAAAACAAGAAGCCATGACCGGTGATTATGCACCTCACGGTTTAGGTGTGAGTGCAGCATTCAGTCCCAATCAATCCAGATGATTGACAATAAATCGAACAAAACGTTAGATACAATACAATGTTATGGATCTACAGTGGCTGCTCAGTTCAAGCTTGTTATGATATCTGTCAAATAATCATTAGTTCTTCTTCCTGAACAAATAAACACTGTTATTTTCATTCCAAAATCACTAGTTTGCCTTTCGTTACTTCATTCCTCATTGGTGGCGAAGTTAAACAGTTAAAGTGGCCTGAGCTGCCAAATATGGGGAAACTGCTTCGAAATGAAATTGTCTGATTGTTCGACATTTTGCCAAGAAGTACAAAATAGGAGCGTTCTACATATAATCATCTTGAAATGTACATCAAGGTAGTTTTTTTAAGCCGTGAAGACTCAAAAATGTAATCAAACATCCCGGCTATTTGAATTGTGTTCGTTGTTAGCAAATATTTTCGATTCATACGGTAACTGGCTTTACAAATATATCTATTTTTGTTTTATCTCACGATCATCTTTTAGTTTTTCAAGGTATTCCAAACGCCCAACTTCTTACGACGACTGAACATTATGAAAAAATATCTGAACGGTAACAGCTTATGCCACTTTAAAGGATTCTCTATGTAACATTTTGCATTTGTCATTTGAAAGCGTGGCGAACTGAGAAAGATCTAGATGTTTTCGTTATTGACATCCTGTCAGTATCATTTTGGTTTTGCGTGGTGAGTCAATATCCAATGAGGAAAATAATTTTACAGATCTCACATACTCCTGTGAGTCTAAAAACTAAAGCAACGCCAGTCCCTTAGCCTTATCGAGTGAAGGCTTAATGTCAGCTAATGTTTCCAATATGTTACAGCAGAATCAAGAAGACATATAGAGGTACTGTTAAAGGGTTTGTAGAATGACCATGACAGCTTGAATCCCAAATCAAGATGTTTCCTTTAAAGTTGAAGGTTTGGAAAGGGGAGAGGAGAGGACAGTTGTTATTATGAGTGCGAGCTAAACTAACCTGCACAAATTGAGCATAAATTCGTATTTCAATTCCCGTAATAACTGTGCAATTTTACCAACCAAAAATGGTTACTTGGCGAACCATCTATAAATTAGATTTTATCACACGTTATTTGCCAATCCGTTTCTTTGGCGGAGTCCTGCGTGACTAACTAAAGTCATGTGACTGTAAATACCTGGTATTATGTACTTTGTTATAAATGACCAACTTATCTGTTGTAATGTACGGGTCTGAGTGGACGTCAACCGTCAAATATGCCTACATAAAGGCTTCTTATTACATACATGTAGCTTCCCTTGATACGACCTATGTGGGATGGTAGCCAGTTACCAGCGGAAGGTCGTGGGTTTCCTCCGGGCATAGAGCCCGGTTTCCTCTCACAATAAAACTGGCAACGCCGCCATATATGTGAAATAATCTTGAGCGCGGTGTAAAACACCAAACAATCAATCAATCAATCTATCCCTTGGTACGGACACTTAATTGTAGATAAATGTTCAAATTAAAATTTCAAGCAATGAATGGACTGGAATGTCTCCAGGAAAACAAACAAGACTAAATGTTCAATCTGATTATTTACAATATTTCCAGTAACTGTGAATACATTTTGGTAAAGGTCACGTTAAACGTGGCATTGGGTTACAATACTACCCAGTTGGGTATGGTTTCATTGAAGCAAAGGGATTGAATTGTTGGCTTTTTCCATGTAGAGCAAAATAAGAAGCTTTTCGTTAAAGTGATATGAGCTGCCAAAATTCGAACTTTTATTCATAAATTCTGATTGTCACGATAGTAACAGTATTTGAAAATCATCAAATTACTAAATGATTGACGTTGAGATGAGGAAAGTCCATACATCCTGTGTGCTGTGCAAGCCGGAATAGTGTCCAAAAAGTAACAGAAAAATCCAAATAACCGGGACCAAGCTACACGTAGGCCTAGTTCAAAGCACTGCTTTACCGTACGTAATAGCACTAACAAGCGTCTTAATTGCACACCTTGAAAAAAATATCCTATAATTTCCACATTCTGTTTCGATGGCAGTTTGACGCTGACGCGAATTACTGGTAACCACTTGAAACGTGCCAACGACCTCAACTGTTCTCTGGTACCACAGCTTATACCCACTAATTCTGCACTTGATTATGGACCTGGCTGAAGTTTTATGAAGTGTGGCGACAAACAACCAAACAATCAAACTAAACACCAACATAGCGGAAGCGTTTTATTCTAGTAACGGGTATTTGGGAGGGGACTTGGGGACTAACTAGTCCCAGTAAATAGGAGAACCTTTTTAGGGCAATGATTTGGATAGTTATTTTGCTTAAATGAAAAAATAACCAAAAAATATTTAAAAAAAAAACCCCAACAACATCAAGAACAACAAAATAGTACTTGTTATTTTACTCATAAGTTCTTCTTATGTTCTATAAATCGATAGTATTACGTGAACGACATTTAATTTATGAATACCTTACCCAAAGTCGAACCAGTTTGGTGTTAACAAAATTATTCTTTCGTGAATCTATTATAACTGCAATGTATACCCAGACAGGCCAGTTGACATTGACATGTTTTATGGAAGTTAAAATTAAATTGCAAGCGCAAGAATTTGAGAAGACGACGAAGACCTCGAAAAATGAATTCATAGATATAGATATAGCGAAGCAGAGTTTATGTAATTGTTATTCAGAATTAATTTGAGTATTTTTGTTACATTTTCTAAACAAATTGATTCACCAATTACAGAGGAAACAGTTTTGACCAGCTGTTCTTTCGCCAGTTTCACTAATAGGGTGAGCTTCGAACTTACAAGCACACAGACTCTCTTACAGGATCGTAAAACTAAATCCTACAGAGCTTATTCTGTCCTACTATATATTCAGTTGTTAACCCATGCGTATGTTTAGCAAAGTCCTTAATAAAACACTTGAAGCCTATTAGTGACTTACATACATTGCTGTTAAATCTTCGCCCCTATATGCTTTATATAGAAGGTCCATTTCTATTTGTTAACTCACAGTACTTAGACGCAAAGTAAGACTTTCCAAGCCTGCTATATATGTACCCTCCTCTGCAAACGTAAATATCACGCATAGGCGGTATACAAACACATCAAATTGGCCAGTAATAAATTCAGTCTCGAATGTATGTTATAACGTGAACACGCCAAATCACATTCCACGCTTTTATTCAACCTTGATTAGAATATTGACTTTTGCCCGAGTGACGCTTGCAGTCAATTCTAGCTGTTCCCCTCCAATTTATGGGTAACGTATACAGTGGTAAGCGACTCGACTATATGTTCATTCTAGTAATTACTGTCTTACTACAGACTTCGTGTAATTTTTAACTTTACGTCGTGTTTATGCTGGTAAAATCGTATTTGGATGTGTGACCTGGCCTGTTATGGAAACCCAGTGGCTCAAAATCACAAAAGTTATCAATTTGGGTCCACTTAAGATGGGACCGCTCATATACCGCTGGTGTAAATTTCTTCACATTGGAATTCTCGTGTGTCCTGTTTTTGGTATTTCGTGTTTTTGAATTATCTTCTCGTCACGAGTTTCAAGACCAATCCATCCTAGCCAATGGACATGTCAGTTAGCTTTAGTGACCTTCTATCCATTCGAGGTGATCAAACATCGTAAATTTATCCACTGTTGAATTAAAAACGAGTATTGTGTGTGCTGATTTATAAACAGCGATTGGAGAAAGTTGACTGTGCAAACTTTGACTACCTTGCCAATGTAAACAGTACAGCGAGTAAAATCTGCGAGAAGACCACAGGTGAAAGGTTCTTGTTTGACAAACAACACACCAAAGACAGATCCTATCAGCCTGGAAACTTTGGTGATTCGACAATGGTGAGTCCTTATGGCGTTTTCTCATGGAGTAGACCGAAGCTACTAAGTATTCTCATAACGCATTTTGGACAAATTCTATCAAAACAGATCCTTCTATTACCTTTGTTTCAAACCAAAGACGCGTTGTAAGAACCTTAAGATGTGTTGCGATGTGATTCGGGTACATTTCAAGACAGATTTCATCGTTGGCCATGGATTTCTGACTTTTTACATTTTGAACAGATAGTTTGTGCATCAATCAGACTGAGAGGGGGTGTTTTGTATCTTTGGAAGCTGATTTCCCCACAGATGATTAATACAAATGATGGCAATTTCATTTATAACAGTATAACCAATTCCATAATGCTAATACAAGTATCTTGTTGCGGAATCCTCATTGAAAACCATTTTGGAATATTCCCAAAACTGTCAACGGTGTTCTGTTAATCTCATATAACACTACAATAATCTGAGCGAATAGGTCAATAAGGCTATGGGATATTAATAACATTGGAAGGATACGTTGACAGAAGTTTTATAGAGAGAATATGGCCGTCCCTTCGATGTATTCCAAAGTTGTAGATGTTATATCGAAAACACCAGATGTCAGAAAGGATTTTGAAGTTCATTCAATTCTACCCTGGTTCCGGAAAAAGTCTCAGCTCTTCCAGAAGTTGAAGAATGGTAAGTAACATTGGATATGTTTTAAAATCTTACAAATCTTTGCCATTAGATATGTGAATTTAAAGTAGTTTTAGTTATAACATTTGGAATATGTTATGGATTTGGTTTGTACTATAGATAAAAAAATAATTTACAGTTCTCTGGAAAAAATGTTTAATAAAGATTTGGAATTTAGTTAAATGTCACGAACCAGACATCCTGCTCTGTTAACGAACAAAATTTTAATAATCATTACGAACATTGTTTTCGAAGTGGAATTTCAAGTTCGGCGCTCTCATTAAATAATCTTTTCTAATTTGCACGTTTTAAGACATTCACCAAATAACCTCCGCTCGCGCCACTTGTTTAGTACAAACGTTCGAAAAGATAAAACAACTTCAACAAATTAGCCCTGTAACGTCCTGGGGCCGGTTGTTCAAAAGAAAATTAGCTTAACGGCAGGTTAGATGACGTCGCGTCACACAGGAATTTCTTTGTTACGCGACGTCATCTAACCTGCCGTTAAGCTAATTTTCTTTTGAACAACCGGTCCCTGATATTTGTAACGTCACAATGCCAAAACTATGAGTTAGCTAACCACTCGAAATGTTTGGTCGTAACACGTGGCGCTGTGAATGGTTGTTCTATATTGTTAAAATAGACTTAGATGTTCAGATATTTCTGCTACACTGAAACGCAAAAGGGAATGATGTGTACATCAACTTTCCAAGAGTTGCGGCCATTCAGGAAATAACTGTTTACAATAGTGTTTATTGGTCCGTGACACCTGACGGATAGGGTGTTCCACAGGAATCGATACGCAAACCAACAGCAGAAGGAATAAGACTTTATCCATTCCCTGGAGTTATTAACAACAGGAAAGGCGTCAGTACCAATATCACTTGTATTGCTCTACAATAGCTGTAATTAATTATTCCAAATGATTGAATCCCACCGAGACCTGTATCACGGATGAATGGTCACATAACACGTCTGCTGCAAAACCCAAGTATTTCTAAAATTTGTAAGTTACCATTCCAAAACTTTTTCCAATAACATAAAAAGGAGCGTATTGTTAGTTTCTGTGCTGTATGGTTCATGAAATTAATATTGTGGTCTTATGAATAGTAAAAGACAACTGAAAAAATGTGGATATTTTATCTTTTGATTTTTAGATTGTTTTCGGTTTGTTTTGTTTCGTTTTTTTCCGCTTCGTTTTTAAGATCAAAACATAATGTTTCATACAAGCTTGAGGCTTCCATATGCCAATTTAAATTCTGAAGTTTAAATGATCAATTTCCGCGGTAAAATTCAGTGATATATGGTGGCTCAAAACACACGTTTGTATTTAGGTAAGTTGTAGGCTACACGTTAGTGCGCCATCTCTAATAGCATGCACAATGTCTAAATATGACGCAACTCTTGAAGTGGATTCATTAATATTCTATGCATGCAATTTAGTTCAATAGTTCAAACTATGCTTATCTCACAATAGCTCAAGTCACTTCTCTCATATGATTTATGTATCAATAATTATGTCTACTGACCGTTCAGGTTAAAATGGCCATAAATAATACGGTATATATTGAGCCGCTATTAAGTATATTATATAAAACGGCATCACGTGAAATTGATTCGGTATTAGATATACGTTAGTACCACGTAGCTTATACTTAAATACAAAGGCTCGCTTATAAATGGATATTCAATGAGAGCTGGATACAGAATCAAACTAGCAGTGCAATATCAGTAACGACCATGGATGGATTGAGTGATGTTTAAAGTGGCATGAGCTGCCAAAATGTTGATATTTTGACGTTAAAACAGAATGTTGAAATTATTTTCTATTTTTCTCAAGACGTATAATTCAGAAGCTTTTTAGGGCTTCTAGTCTCGAGAATGTACGATAAAGTCTTGTTTTGAACGAACTATGGCTTAGAATGAATAAATGGTCGTCCCGGTTATTTAAATTTTGTTTACTTTTCGAACATGTTTTCGGTTCGTATAGGTCACACACTGCATGGATTTTCCTCATTCATTCATTTACTTTTTCGATGGCCTTCAAAGCGTCTTACTATCGTGACGATCAGAAATTATGAAAAAAGTGTGAATTTCGCCAGCTCATGCCACTTTAACCTCATAGTCAAGATTATTTCAGTTACATAATCGTGTTGTCAGGTTTACCGGGGTAGGAAAACCTCGACCTTCGGCGGGTACCTGATAACCTTCCAAGTAAGGCGATCGAGTGAAAACCCAACTTTCGTTGGACTGATTGCGACTTGAACCCGCGACCTATCGATATAAGGCTTTTGTCGATTCGAAGGACTACATGTATCACTCTTCCAATTTATCCACCGAAGATCCCACAGCCATAACGGAAGCTTTTACTCTAGATAACAACGACACTTTCTTAAATTAATAATACACGATCTATGCCCAATGACACACAATTATATATAAGATTCGGAAACCCCCGATCAACCGAAATTGAAAGCTATAACTCTAAATAACAACAGTAATTTCTTAGATTAATAATAAATAATTTATGGCCAATTGTACAAAACTATATACACGATTTATGATCATAGAAAAAGATCTGAGAGTTTTAGAGTGTAAATCAAGTTGAAATGAAAAAGCCATCATAACGTCTTTAATAAATGTCACCAATCACTCGATATCGATGATTCCTACAATATAACGTGGCAAATGGATTATAATTTGACTTTTTGTAAGGGTTTGGGGATCTGTAGCAGGGGTTTCTGGTATCCAATAGTGTTGTGTCATTGGACTGACCCTTTTTGTGCAAACATGTAAAGTCAATATGCTAGACATATCACTCGGTCTGTTCAAAAAGTAATTAAAAATGATGACAGATCAAAGTGGTCACTCAGAATAACTGGTATATATATACACACGTAAATGTACTATGTGAAAGTATGACATGTCAAATGAGAATTCCATGCAGGTAAATACTAGAGTCCGCCAGAGGTCCCTCACGGTATTGGACTTTAACTAGACATGTCACGTGAGAATTCCAGGTAAATACTAGAGTCCCTCACGGTATTGGACTTTAACTGGACATGTCATGTGAGAATTCCAGGTAAATACTAGAGTCCGCCAGAGGTCCCTCACGGTATTGGACTTTAACTAGACATGTCATGTGAGAATTCGAGGTAAATACTAGTCCTTCACGGTATTGGACTTTAACTAGACATGTCAGATGAGAATTCCAGGTAAATACTAGAGTCCCTCAGAGGTCCCTCACGGTATTGGACTTTAACTAGACATGTCATGTGAGAATTCGAGGTAAATACTAGTCCTTCACGGTATTGGACTTTAACTAGACATGTCAGATGAGAATTCCAGGTAAATACTAGAGTCCCTCAGAGGTCCCTCACGGTATTGGACTTTAACTAGACATGTCATGTGAGAATTCGAGGTAAATACTAGTCCTTCACGGTATTGGACTTTAACTAGACATGTCAGATGAGAATTCCAGGTAAATACTAGAGTCCCTCAGAGGTCCCTCACGGTATTGGACTTTAACTAGACATGTCATGTGAGAATTCGAGGTAAATACTAGTCCTTCACGGTATTGGACTTTAACTAGACATGTCAGATGAGAATTCCAGGTAAATACTAGAGTCCCTCAGAGGTCCCTCACGGTATTGGACTTTAACTAGACATGTCAGGTGAGAATTCCAGGTAAATACTAGTCCTTCACGGTATTGGACTTTAACTAAACATGTCACGTGAGAATTCCATGTAAATACTAGAGTCTCTCACAGGTCCCTCACGGTATTGGACTTTAACTAGACATGTCAGGTGATAATTCCAGGTAAATACTAGTCCTTCACGGTATTGGACTTTAACTAGACATGTCAGATGAGAATTCCATGTAAATACTAGAGTCTCTCACAGGTCCCTCACGGTATTGGACTTTAACTAGACATGTCAGGTGATAATGCCAGGTAAATACTAGAGTTCCTCAGAGGTCCCTCACGGTATTGGACTTTACCTACACTTGTCAGATGAGAATTCCAGGTAAATACTAGAGTCCCTCAGAGGTCCCTCACGGTATTGGACTTTACCTACACTTGTCAGATGAGAATTCCAGGTAAATACTAGAGTTCCTCAGAGGCCCCTCACTATACTAGACTTAAACTAGACTTATCAGGTGAAAATTCCAGGTAAATACTAGAGTCCCTCAAAGGTCCCTCATAAGATTGGACTTTAACTAGACATGTCAGCTGATAATATTAGGTAAATGAAGGTCACTCACGGGGGTGGGCTTTTAACTAGACTTAGATTTAATTTATTGTCTAATTTTTTTACAAAAATAAAGAGAAACTTTTCTTTTTCAACACAATGCCATTGTAAGCATATGGTAGCAAATGACATCACAATTGAGTATAACTAAAGTAAGACGGGGCGATCTTTTCAACAGCTTTAGACCTTTACCTACGAACTTGTCACGATTATACATAATTGTGACCCTGTTAAAATCTTGAGATCCCACGTAATACTGTGGAAAAGGACATTCCCTTAAGCCCGAGAGAACCAGACATCGAAACTCCTCTCTTATGACATTATATAACAATAGCTACATAACCGATCTTAAAACAGGGATACCCCTGTGTCTTCCAACTTCGACATCTTGCAATGCTAACTGGATAGAGTTTCAATAGGTCACTCTCCAGTGTAAGACCATCCTTATATAGATGCTACATTCCTAATTTGTTTGAATTATTCATTTGGGCGCGACAGTCTTGTAGAAACTGGCCCAGAACGGCCTGTTGTATGTTGGTTATTAGCCCTGTTTTACTTGAGGAAGCTTGCTCCGTTGATACACTTTTGAAGGTAAAACTAAAGCTTTTCTTAGCAAGCGGATTTTCAATAGTGACACTCCAAATAATGTTGACCAATCTAAGGGTATTATTTGCATTATTGTTGACCAGTCTGTGAACATTCAACTTTGAATTAACAAGTGTTGTTATCTCCACACAACTTCTCTTATAGAATGCCATGGGCTGAAATATTAGATGCAATTAACATGATTCCTGGTTAAGCGTATGAGAGGAAAAAATCAGCTAAATGCTAGCAAACGCCAAATTCTCTTGATGTTGTTTTTTTGAAGAATGGTTAAAAGTCACTAAATTAGTAAATCTTGCCGGAAAACTGCTCAACACTATTCCAATTTATCAATATGGCCACGTTAGAGGTCACTAAAAATGGCCGCTTTTAGCGTTAAAGGTTACTTCTCAGCTTTAGGAATTAAACGACTTCAAATTTTATCGAGGCCTCGAATTAACAGACGGTTTCCGACATATCCTTAGTCAACACATAAATTAACAATTCTGTTAGGTAACATAGGTCTTATGTCATGGCCTTTAATAGGTTTTATTGTATCGGCTCATTGTCAAGAATTTGAAAGACCTATTTAACTGTTTAGGAATTAGGTCAGCCCACATTCTATGCCACAAAAGTTCACTGTAAGCCTCTTAAAGTATCATTTCATGTCACTTTTTTTCAATGGAATGATAGTTAAAGGCACACTTGCCGCGAAAATCAGGAATATTGTTTACATTAAAAAAGAAAGTCCGTTTTCTGTATTTTTCCCAGACAATATAAGTTAGGAACTTTCTATTTTTACCAAAATTTAAAAGTTTGGACGTCACTTTGTATTTTTAATTTGAATTTGAAAATTTGAATTGTTACGTACCCGGAACGTAAACAAACCACACTGCAACCTATTGGCGATTTTATGTTTCAGTCGAGTGAGTGAACTAACGACACAGTGTAATTTTACGTAGGCCTATTTATCTGAGAAATACAGACTGACGATCGGTTAACAGCGACTGGAAAAGCCTGCTGATTATTGTTTGAGTGTAAACCACAGATAAAAAGGCCTGAAATGAGGGTAATCCAACACGAAAGTTGACCGACACTGATCGTTGTTGTTGTAATCAGGCTTCGATTCTTCGTTTGTTTTTCACCCCATTTCTACATTCTAAAGCTTACTATAGACATGTTTTATGTGTCATATGTTTAAGTTTAGTGGTATTAGTCGTAGTGTGCTCATGTAAATTGGTTTTCTTAGCAAATTTAAACAGGCTACGGCGGCAAGTGGCCCTTTAAGTATAGTGCTGGCGACTTTTTGGAGAACGTATAAATGATAAAAAAAACTTTTCTAATAGGGCAATCCATCGTCGTATTACATCATATATCTGAGAAAAAAAGTATTTATTGAATAATTTGAAAGTTATTTTTAAAAGGAATGAAAATTCGTATATACATATATATTATAAACAGTAACGGTCTCGATTCCTTATAGACAATAGAAGTGTCGATTGCACGAGTAGATTGATCGATTGTTTGGTGTTTAGGCCGCGCTCAAGATTATTTCCCGTTAATGGCGGCGTTGCCAGTTTTATCGTGGGAGGAAACCGGGCTCTATGCCCACAGGAAACCCACGGCCGTCTGGTGGTAACTAGCAACGATCTGCCCGAGTAGAAGATTTCCACGTTAATCATTGAATCAAGGGCAATGAGATACTTACTATCTCGATATTGACATGGTGGGCTGTATTTAACTTCAATTTAAGTGATTTCACTAGTCGTACATGTAAGCTCGTTTAATTACACATGTGGTTTCGTTTTAAAAAAAGCTAGTACTGCCTCCCAATAAACGTATCAGGCGCTACACAGAATCTTTCTGGTACGATAATTCGAGAATTCAAATTGCGATATACATACATATGAAAGATTATTTATCCTTCGTTGCCCATTGTTATTTAGCTAGTCGTAATTATATTTTGTTCTATATTTAATAGACCATTTCGCCTTAAGGATTGGCGCTTGTGCAAAAGCCTCGTTGACTGGCAAAATTACGCTAAATTGAGTCGTGTTCATTTCTTTTATGACGCGACGCAAAAGAGGCGTGTCATAGCGCCTGTAACAGAGAAATGACGCCAATGCCATACAATTGGAACAACGTAATAACAAAGTTCAAAACAGTTGAACGGTATCACACTTGAAGATATAAATAAAATACATAATGTCGTAATTCGCCGCATGTTTTGATTTCAGATTTTCTGAAGGACATCATAAGGAATTGCAGGTTTATAACTAAGAACAAAGATGACGTCATCATCAGACAAGGTGATCTCGGAGAATGGTAGGTTCTGATGTTTCTATACTAAGCGAGAAAAGACCATTTGCAAATTTTTTTACGCAACAATGACATGATGTCGTGGCACCAGTCTAAGACCGTGCAAACTCAGCTTCCAATTAGACTAGCTATATTCAGTTGAGCTCCAGTTTCATTTCAGATTTATATCAAGAGACAAATATATAGTAAAGTCTTCAACAAATAGTCCCATTCGAGCATTTCTACCTATTAAACAATAATTTCATTTGTCTATCCAGTTATTGTTTTTAAGTTGCAAATTACACTACATGTCATTCTATCGGTTACAGTTTCTATATCATACTTGGAGGTCAAATATCGATCTACATCCTGAATAAAGAGGATTTAGAGAACCAAATTCAAGATGGCGAAGACAATACGAAGGAAAAGGGTCCAGAAGACGGACAGGCTTTGAAAGTATCCGATAGGACTGTGCTGGGTAATTTTGTCTGTCATTTAGGTCAGTTTCTTTCCCAACTCTCGTACATTGTCACATCATCTAATGGTTGTTAAAATTATCGACAAGTCTATATCATGAGCCTAAACCATCAATGTGTTCTTTAAAGTTGCATGAGATGCAAAAATGTTGATATTTTGATATTAAATCAGAATGTTGAAATTATCCGCCATTTTTCTCAAGAAGTACAATTCAGAAGTTTTTAGTGCATCTTGTGTCGAGAATGTACGATAAAGTACTGTTTTGAACTAAATGAAGCTTAGAGTAAATGAACGTTCATCCCGGTTATTAAACTTTTGTTTAATTTTCCAACATTATTTTTGTTCGTATAATGTACGGATTTTCCACATTCCAACGTCAAACATTTAGTTTTTCATTGGCCTTCAAAGCCTTTTACTGTCGTCACAATCGGAATTTATGAAAAATGCGAATTGTGGCACCTGGCGTTTGTTTTAACTCTAAGTATTGTAATGCAATAAATCATTTGGGCGGGTTTCTTTAATTGATTAAACAACCTCTCATATACCCGGTTTCTATCAAACCAGGTGCAGGGGATCCTTTTGGAGAAGTGGCTTTAGTAAGCGAAGACTGTATCCGAACAGCCAGTATCATTTCCGACGAAACGACGGATCTTGTAGTTGTGGATAGAGCTTTGTATAATCGCTCTGTAAGAGATGTGTTGGCCAAAGAATTTGAAGAAAAGACAGATTTCATAAAAGGAACGCCTTTGTTTTCAATATGGGCTCCAAAATACCGAAAACAATTAACAATGGCATTATACAAGGAGACGTTTCCGTACGAATCTTGTTTGGTTAAACAAGGAGATAAGGTGGATAATATATACTTTATAATCAGGTATAATAAATAATTTTCTTCTTTTACTTTTCAAATACGTTTTATTACCGTCAAGGAAAAGTTACACCCCTTGTTGGAGGACGTTTTACACAAAACGTACGTTTAATTACTTACAAAACAACGAAATTATCTGTAAATAGATCTATGTGATTGGTCGCAATTCTGTGCATTACAACGAAATAGAGGTTTTCCCAAGTATACAACTAAATGCGTCTCCAATTTGATTGATTGATTGTTTGGTGTTTAACGTCGCGCTGAAGATTATTTCACTTATATATATGGCGGCGTTGCCAGTTTTATTGTGAAGGATACCGGGCTCTATGCCCGGAGGAAACCCATGACTTTTCGGTGGCAGTCATCCCACATAGGTCGTTCGAGTGAAAACCCAGTCAGAAAATTTTCCAATGTTTTTTGTAACTGAGTGGGATTCGAACCCGCGACCCATTGGTTGAAGGCTGTTCATATTGAGCTCCCAACGCTCTACCTACTGAGCCACAGAGGGCCCCTCTCCAATTTGAAGAGCTTTACTTATAAAAAAATATAACTTATTGAACTCCGTCCTCTGGTTCTGTTAAGTTAAACAATGTTTACATGGTGGATTTAAACAAGCTATTTTTTCAAAGATTCTATTTTTTAAAAACAGTGGTCAAGTAGAAGTTCAGATTGATCCGAGCACACATCCGAAGCAATACCCGAAACTTTTTCCCGTGGAAGAGTCTGAATTCGGTGAAAGGTTGGTGGATATTTTTTAGCATGTTAATAGGATGTATAACATTGCGAATTTTTATTGGACCTTGTGTTCGCTTTAATTTTGTGATTTTATACTTTCATCTCTTGAAAGGACCATTTCTCAAAACATGTTTTGATGGGAGGTTGACCATAGTAGATTTTGCTTTCCTTTAGTCTATTCTAATGGGCGTAATAAGATATTGTTGGGGAGGCTTGTGGTTAAATGATTCCAAACCAGTCTTGGATACCGAGGAATTGCTGCGAGCCGTTATTAGTCCCCGCCTAAAACGGAAGCTCCACGCCCCAGACTTTTTGTGGAACAAATGAGCCGCTAAGTTACTGCAGTCTAAAAGCTTTATGTTAACCTAGTGCTCTGAAACCGATTAACAGCCACTTTTATCTGGCCCAATCGATTCCTTCTGTAAGAGAGGGTTAGAGTGCAACAACAACGTTATCAATCAACCCTAGGCGGTCAGACAGGCGTCTGGCTTGCACGGCAACTTCTGTTTCAGGAAATTAAATCCGGTTAAAAGGGATATTACTCATACCGGTCGAAACCCATATGCTGCTCAATATTGAATTGTACTTTGAATCGCTTGTATGCGTTTTGAAATATCTTCAGTGGTTGTCAGTGGCCTATTGGGACTTCTCACTGTCAGAAATAGTCGATTTGAATCGATATTTTCCACTTAATTTATTACAAGTACAACGATACTTAGAACATTTAATTTCCTTGATATGTATAAACTATCACTTCAATTATATGTCGACATTGAAAAGGTTTCAATGTTACTCTAATAAATGGTCACTAATAGGTTGAGTTTATGCTAGAGTAGTGCTTTACGCGACAATATGGGCACTCTTCAGTGTTAAAATCGAACGACCAGATACTAACGAAAGTACGCAAACACCATGGTTGCCATGTCTGTTTCTTTACCTGCGTATGGATAAAATGACCGCCATCTTGAAATTTTGAGTGCACTCTGGTTTGTTGGAGATTACATCGCGCGTCACGTGATGCACACATTCTCCGCTCAAGAAAGTGGGATGTATAATTCAACTCGACCCAGGTAATTTCACCTACAACCAATACATGTTTTAATGTCTACGCTCTACCGGGTCCATTAATGTTAACAAAAACAAAAACGTCTGTTAAATTTACGTTGATGTTTATTTCATTATATCATGAAACCTTTTGTCTAACAATAGTTACTTTCAACTGAGATAATGCCGTTTATATAAAGTCATAAAGGTACTACATGATATTTATCCAAGGCTTGGTTTTTTCCAATTTAAAACACCCTGCGCACGGAATATATCTGGACTGAAATAATTATGAAAAATTCCCTAAATATTGTTGTCAAAATACAAGTTCAACTACGGAGGTGTTTTCAGAATAAATGGTTATCTAAAAGATGGGTGGCATTGCTCACAAAGCATGTTTATATCATGGACAACTGTTACGTTCACAACGCGTTTAAAGGCACATCATAGTTTTTACCTGAATCATAAACGGATAGTTATGGTTTAGTCGTGGAGGATTGGATACCTCAGAATTAAACGTAAAAGCAATAAGCTGAAAATGATTGGTTGGTATCAATATCAACGACGAAGTTTTAAAAATTTGCATTCATTTTCTTGCAGGATTATACCGAACTCGGACAAACCTAAAGCAAGTGTAAATATCAATCAATCTCCAAAACACAGGAAACGGGATAACAATAAATGTATTAAAGTGTGTTGTCTCGGGATAAACGCCAGTGTAGGTAAGTATGGTCCATTCATAAAAAAGTATCTGTCATCTACATCTTGGCAGCTAACCTACTCTTGCCTCGTAGTTTCTTGGTCTAATAGTAGCCCGAATATTTTGAGTTAAATTTATCAAAGAACAGAAATCCGGTTTTCGTATATTGCTTGATTTTGATTTAGCACAATACAAACATATAGCTAACAATGGATTCAGTCCATATAACAGTAGGTCTTTGAAGGAGTTTTTGTTAAGAAACATTATTTTGAATTATTTATCAAGAGGTTGTACCGTTGTTTTTCTCGTCCCAGACAGCATTAACATCCCTCCTGTTAGAAGATAAAGCTTTATTCCTCATTCTTGCTTAGGTCTTTTGAAGATGCCCAGCAGACATACGAATAATTACCGATGACTTTATTACAGGGGACACTGAAGTCCTGATGGATATGGATACATATTTACAGACGGCCATTTGCTCAGAAAAGACAGATGTACTGGTACTAGAACGTAAACATTACGAGAGACTCTTCGTGAAGCGACACCCAAAGACCATTGAATCCATGAAACGCATTTTGGAAATAAAACTTGCGGCCAGACTTTCCATGTCGATAAACAAAGACATGCCGCTGTTGGATAATCTGTTAGGGAAATTACGCAACATGAACAATCCCCAACCAGTTACGGAAAAACCAAAGAGAGATATCGTCACTTACCATGAAGCGGAGAAACAGTTTCTAAATCACAAAGGTCCTTTGATTGATATGTGGGGGCCAGGTAGTGTGTTTTACGCAATACGCTTGCGCGAAAAGTTCAAATCCAGGCGTCGGTTCCAGTCTAGAGCAAGTATGAATGTTCGCCATGCTCAAAATCCACCCCGCGGAAATCCAAATGTTCAAGCTCAATCTAGAATAGCTTTGTTACAGAAAACAGAGCAAGCCAAAGATGGAGACACTTCCGGTAGCAAGGCTAGTGCCTTGTCTATAACGCATCCTTTAAATGAAGGTAACAAAGCCATAGCAGAGGCTGTGGGAGATACAGAGGATGCGCCATCAACTAACATCAAGGGACGTTATATTGTAAAAAGTCAAACTTCATTAGGTTTGTATGACACAAATGATAATATCCAAACATCTCGACCTAGCTCGGCTCGAGTGTTACCTCGACCTGACTCAACGTTTCTTACTGAGAGTAGACTGGCTTATCATGGATCCCACGACTCGCCAACTGAAGAGCAGGTTCTGCAAAGTTTGGAGGACCGTATGAGACACTGGTTATCGAAGGCGAATCCTAAAGGGCCTGTCCAAGTTCAGCAGCTGCGTAGAACAGCAGTACAGGTAGGCACATTCACATTGTTCTGTGGACCTGAAACATATTTATCTGGACATCATTTATAATGATACCCAGTCATCTGGGTTCGCAATTAGAGTAGTCTGGGCTGCAGCGAATGATTAAATTCAGTCTGACATTGTTTTCGTTCAAATGAGATCCCCAACAGTGGAACGTTTGTCATTGCCGTTTCGAGACAACCAACCACCAGCAGGGAATGTCAGGTGTCGCATCCCATCAGTCAACTGGTGTGCCGGTAAAATGCACTTAAATAGTTATAACGCCTTTCCACTGGAAAAGGGGGCCTCAGTGGCTCAGTAGGTAGAGCGTTTGACGCCTTCCACCAATGGGTCGCGGGTTCGAATCCCACTCAGTCCAAAAAAATGGAAAATTTTCTGACTGGGTTTTCACTCGAACGACCTATGTCGGATGGTTGCCAGTTACCAGCGGAAGGTCGTGGGTTTCCTCTGGGCATAGAGCCCGGTTTCCTCCCACAATAAAACTGGCAACACCGCCATATAAGTGAAATAATCTTGAGCGCGGCGTAAAACACCAAACAATCAATCAATCCACTGGAAAAATTTGTATCATATCAATTGTTTATTTCATTTTTTATATATTTTATAACACAGAATTTGGAACAGCTTCCAAGGCCAGGAAACAAGGTTGTAATACGCAGGCGCAGACGAGACGCCAACTCACCGGAAACAGTTTCGTCGGGATATTTTGATGATGACGAGGAAAGTGGATCATTTGACCACTTGAAAATATTATTGGCTCGTTGAAATTATTTTTCTACGTGGCTATGGTGCAAAAAAAGACATTCATTGGCTTATTGATGCTTCTGGTTTCAGTATCTTATATTATCAAACTTGAATCTGTGCCAAATAACTATAAGTAGGGCTTACGAAAATAAAAGTAACATAGATACAACTACACTAATCTTTGGATATTTGCCGTTTCTGGGATTCCTTCTTAAGTGACACAAAAGGGGGGATCAAAATGATAGATACATTGATTGATTAATGTTTTACGCCGAACTTAATATTAATTCACTTGTGTGGATGGGTTGCCAGGTTTTGTGTATGCGTGTGTTTAGTGGGGGGGGGGGGGGGGGGGGGGGGGGGCGCTTTGTCAGGAGGAAACCCAGCGCATTTGGAGAGCACTCTTTACAATCTTTCTATATATTTTAACTTCAGTTTTGGCCAGTTAGCTAGGACATTCTTGAAAACTATGCTTTGAGGAGTAAACTGGATATACTGGGAAGTTTTGTATGTCAACCACCCTCGCACAGTTAGCAGGTCATTTTTGTCCCCCGCCACGTAAGTGGAAGGGGGACTTGGAAATGCTGCCCGTATGTCCTTCCGTCCGTCCCAATTTCTTGTGAACGCGATAGCTTAAGAACCGCAAGATGCAAATCTTTCATTTTTGGTATATACAATGTAGAGACACATTAGA
The DNA here is from genome assembly GCA_963971465.1 of Lepidochitona cinerea. Lineage (NCBI taxonomy): Eukaryota > Metazoa > Mollusca > Polyplacophora > Chitonida > Tonicellidae > Lepidochitona > Lepidochitona cinerea. The sequence goes on along the minus strand of OZ020563.1, from coordinate 26,887,131 downwards.
GAGACCTTGGTCAAGTTCGATTTTCGGGGATGTCGACCTTTTTTTTTAGATCACAGAGGTCATTGAGGTCAAAGTCTGAAATTTGCTTGTGAACGCGATAGCTTAAGAACCGCAATATGCAGATCTTTCATTTTTGGTATATAGAGACACATTAGAGAGACCTTGGTCAGGTTCGATTTTCGGGGATGTCGACCTTTTTTTTAGGTCACAGAGTTCATTGAGGTAAAAATCTGAAATTTGCTTGTGAACGCGATAGCTTAAGAACCGCAAGATGCAGATCTTTCATTTTTGGTATATAGAGACACATTAGAGAGACCTTGGCCAAGTTCGATTTTCGGGGATGTTGACCTTTTTTTTAGGTCACAGAGGTCATTGAGGCCAAAGTCTGAAATTTGCTTGTGAGCGCGATTGCTTAAGAACCGCAAGATGCAGATCTTTCCTTTTTGGTATATAGAGACACATTAGAGAAACCTTGGTCAAGTTCGATTTTCGGGGATGTCGACCTATATTTTTAGGTCACAGAGGTCATCGGCGTCGAAGTCTGAAATTTGCTTGTGAGCGCAATTGCTTAAGAACCGCAAGATGCAGATCTTTCCTTTTTGGTATATAGAGACACATTAGAGAGACCTTGGTCAAGTTTGATTTTCTGGGATGTCGACCTATATTTTTAGGTCATGGGGGTAATTGGGGTCAAAGTGTGGACAACTTCATTTACATAAATCAGACCACACTCCCACAATCATTGAACATCAGATATATGGTGATTATATCCAATGTATAATGAGCAACTAGTTTCCAAACAACATTTATGGCGGGGGACCTGCTAGCTACTTGGCTTGTTTATGTAGCAACCGCGAAACGCTTCCTTCTGGGAGCCTAACAAAACTGCCCCCGCGATAATGTAAGAAGAGAACAAAACACTGTTCAGCATCGATCAGTTACAGTTGAAGCATTGGAGGAATCCTAATATGTTCGGAAACTGTGCCTTCCTTCTTTATGCTACACAACATGTGGTTTACCGGACTAAATAAATATATATATAAACAAATACCTTTACAGATGATTAAACATTAGCATTATTTCCATTTTCTCTTTTGTCTGTAGTAAAATAGTTTGATATGTACTGTCTCCATTTCTATTCGGCCTATAAATACGTTGATTTACTGAATAATGAGCGCATACTGTCAAAGGTCATTCAGATCGATCTTCGCTGGCTACCTGTCTGTCTTGACAGTCTGCGCTTTTTACAATCGGAGACAGAGACTACTGTCAAAATATTTTAGTACGTTTTGGCTAAAGACAGGTTCAACTGGTGCACACTGTCCGAACCTAGTCTGAAACTTTGGGATTTATGTACGTGAAATAGCCTCTGAAAGACTGCAGGTCATTTTGAATGTGGCGACCAAAAAAGTAGACATGATACGAACAATGTCCGTATCCTCTTGAAGCCTCCACAAAAGTGTCCTCATAATAATGCAAGGGACCGAAGCACTCGAAGCATATATACCGAAACTGAGTCTGCCTTCTTCGTATTACAAATCATGTGGTTTACCGGGCTAAATTAGCCGAGAAATCTTGGCTCTGCCGAATTTTTTTTCCTTGTTCGTCATAGCCAAGATCACTTCCATAGTAAAAAAAGGATATATGTTAAGGAGGCCCGCCTAAAAAATCGGCGGCGCAAATTTCACAAATAAGCAAAGAATAAAATATTTACCACTGAATTTCGATAGCATAGACCACGAAGAAGGAGTTTGTCAAACTTATGCCGCTGTAAAGTGACTAAAGATATATGATTGAAGTATTTCTACGACGCCCCGCACAGTTTAACTGGTCGTTTAAATGTTTTACAATGGCGGTTACGTCAGGTTGAAAGCCAGTGGACTTCGAAACAAATATTGACTGCATAAGGGAAAGTTTACCACTTTACAGCGGCGTAAGTTTGACAAACTCCTTCTTCGTGGTCTATACTATCGGAATGCAGTGGTAAATGTTTTATTCTTTGCTTATTTGTTGTGAAATTTGCGCCGCCGACTTTTTAGGCGGGCCTCCTTAACATATATCCTTTTTTTACTATGGAAGTGATCTTGGCTATGACGAACACGGAAAAAAAAATTCGGCAGAGCCAAGATTTCTCGGCTACGGGCTAAATAACCTATATAAACAAGTATCTTTCTAGATGATTTTATTTTTTTTCTCTGTAGTGAAATATTTTGATGTGCTTTGGACGCAATTTGTATTCAGCCCAAAAATACCGTTATTTACCGTACTATAAAAGACTGTCCGTGGCATCTCAAAGCGGACTGGTAGCGAAGGATGACATTCAAAGTTTGTTCCGAATGTTCCGGAGGCATGCCAAATCCAAACAGAAGCGAGCGAAGACAGCCGAGGTTTGCTACGAATGCACAGGTGCTTGTCAATACAGCCCCCCCCTCCCCTGCAGTTATCATTATAACAGTTACAGTTATTTTCAGAGAAATCACCCTTTATTGACAGTATACCAAGATGTCGCCAGCAAAGGTCTGTCAGTGCATTTCATCCTTCGTGTTTCACTGAATATTGTGAAAATTCGGTTGTTATCAAGTGAGAACCCGGCGGTCCTATTCATCTTAACTAATTAGCTGTATATCCCCTGTTTACATAACATTGTCTAAAGTGAGGTCTAAAGTGAGTCTAATGTTAGGGCAGCGGGGAAGGGGATACATACAGCATAAGATAAGATGCGCCTGAACCTGAGAACTGTCTCCTAAAATAATTTAGCCAATACGTGGTCCGCTCAATAGTCCCCCGTCTCATTAGTCCCCCGTCTCATTGATCCCCGTCTCAATAGTCCCCGTCTCATTGGTCTCTCAATAGTCCCCCGTCTCATTTGTGCCCCGTCCAATTGGTCCCCCGTCTCATTGGTTTCTCAATGGTCCCGCGTCTTATTGGTCCTCCGTCTCATTGGTTTCTCAATGGTCCCCCGTCTCATTGGTTTCTCATTAGTCCCCGTCTCATTGATCCCCCGTCTCAATAGTCCCCCGTCTCATTGGTCTCTCAATAGTCCCCCGTCTCAATAGTCCCCCGTCTCATTGGTCTCTTAATAGTCCCCCGTCTCAATAGTCCCCCGTCCCATTGGTCCCCCGTCCCATTGGTTTCTCAATGGTCCCGCGTCTCATTGTTCCCCGTCTCATTGGTTTCTGAATGGTCCCCCGTCTCATTGGTTTCTGAATGGTCCCCCGTCTCATTGGTCCCCCGTCTCAATGAGACGGGTGTCCAATGCAACGGGGGACGGTGGACCAATGAGACGGGGGACCAGCGACATGCCAATACAAGGCATATATCGAGAAGCTTTCTTTTTGATTGCCATTTTGGCAATTATTGAGTCTGGCAAGTGTCAATGTTTTAAAAGGGAAGAAGATACTTTAAAAGGGATCCATTACAATCGAAATCTCGTGCTATTCTGAGAGATCTCCAACACGAGACATGACTCGAGAGTCGTCGCCCTTCATTTCAAGCATAGTGAACTGCAAGAAACCTGCTGAGATGTTATAATGTATGATATTTATTTCTCTGTTCTATACTGTTCCCAAACATACTCTACCCTACAACAATAACCTGTATCGCAAGACCTTTGGGCAGAAATACTTGTTAAAAACCCAAAATACATTTGGTACATTTATCAGCTCATAAATATATTCTAAAACAAGATGTCAAGACAAAACATGATATTGATGAGGGGATACGTTTTCATGTACATGTAGTTTATATGTATTCCGAAGAAGGTGTCCTGTAAATTTACCCTTGAAATTTATAATTTGTGAATTTTGGCGATATTATCGAAACAACTTATGATCTGATTTCTGAGATTTTTAACAACAACAACAACAACGTTAGTATCACGGACTGCAACGTGACTTTCGATCACTATGGATCCGTCAGATCAGTCATCTCAACCTTGTTCTACAACTATCAGTTCCTCTCAAAATACAGTAACAAGAGGGTCTGGAAAGCGCAAGCCGAGCAAACCTCTTACAAATCCTGGGATAAAGCGTGTAAACTCAATGCCTGATATTCAACAACTGAATGAGACGAGTTCTCAATCTCAGTCTGTCGTCGGTATAAACCTTGAAACGATTGTAGGTAAACACGTCCAACGACAACTGGATACAACGCTCACGCAGATCGTTCACTCAGCCCTCCAACCGATTCACCAGCTACTACAGGTCAGTGATATCAAAATATCCAAGCTTACTAATGACATGCTTACAGCTATGAACAAAATTCAGGAACGAGATCAGTTAATTATTCAATACCAAAGTAAAATTGAGGAAATGGCACAGGAGATTAATCTATTAAAATCAGAGCAGAACAAAAATACATCCCTAATTAATGACCTAAAAACTACTAATCTAGAACTGCATGACAAATCAGAGCAATACTCGAGAAGAGAAAGCCTTCGCATTACAGGTCTGCAGTTGAATGCTAATGAACATACCGATAAAGCAGTCCTAAGATTAACTAATGCCATAGGTGTCCAGCTAACAGATTCGGATATATCAAGATCTCATTTCACTAATAGAGAGAAAACACAAATAATTGTCAAGTTTGCTACCTACAAAAAAAGATCAGAAGTTATCAGTGCGCGTTCCAAATTAAAAAATAATCCAGATTTTGATCGGGTCTTTATCAACGAAGATCTTACTAAACATCGATATCAATTATTCAAGGAAATGTTAAAGCTCAAAAAGGAAGGAAAAGTATTCACTACTTGGACTTATGACGGTAATATATTCTGTAAATTGTCAGAGGGAGGGGATCGTAAACAAATATTCCGGTTAGAGGATGTAAACCCGTAAAGTGATTGTGAGTACTCCTGCTGTTTGTGTTCTATAACCTGACTGATGTTCTTGTGATTGTTTCGCATGCTTATGTCCAGCCATCTACTGTCTTTTCCTTCCATGTTTGCCCTGTGTAATGTGAACCTTAGTTGTTATGTGTTATGTGCTTGGAACCCTCTGTGTGCTATGCTATTTTACTGTATCAATCAGTGCTATTTTGTGGTCATTTCTAGTGCGTATTCTATTAACTGTAATTCCTGCCCATGGGTGTGCCCTCGTCTGTGTTCTAGTCCTCTACTATTATACTGTATGTGTGGTAGGCCCCTATAACTAATGTGGGTTTCCCGTGATTGAACCAGTCTGCTGTCACTTTGTACGAAATCAACTGTTTCCCTTTACTCGAATATGCGACATGTGATGTCATTCTCTCAACAACTTTAGTTACCATGTTGCCGACAAGTACTCTTTCAACTTCTATCAAATGACATGATATAATTTCTTAACTATTTTTACTTATCAGCAAGTAACTAACATATGACAGTCTGTCTTAAGGTTACTCTGTTAATGTTTTTATCACGCCTTTGTTTTGCAATACCATATAATTTTGCCCCCCCCCCCCCTCCTGTCTGATCCTACCAAATAATAAATTGTACGATTGTGTCGTAAGTCCAGTTATATACATTTCCCAGTACTATTCATGACTGATCATGCCTCTTAATTGGTCCATCCCTGTCTGGTCGGAAGTTGTCCCCCCTTCCCGTCTCTGATTTGGAGCATACTATTTACAATTACTAGGTTGTACTATTTCAATTCAAGTATATTTACTGAACATGTCAATTAATTGTTACTATTAATACTTACTTACTATTTTTTTTTTTTATTTTTTTTTTATCTTTGGTCAAAGTTTTGAAATTATTGGATTTAGCTTTTCGGTTTCTTCCAAGTGTGTCATTGTCAGTTTTTGTTAATATTTTTTTCTGTCTTATCTTATCTATTGTGTGTAATTTTTCTATTTATCTACCCTTTTGATACTCAGTCAAATTGTGTGTGTGTAAAAAAAAAACCCAGAATTGCCAAGTGTGAGTTAAGTACCACAGTTTATTACCTCCCTTTCTGTTATATGCCCGATTTGACCATTACTGTCACTAGAATCAGAACTGCATGTGTCTTGTTTTGCAACATAACCAGCAACTGCAGTAAATATAAGACATAATCCCACTCCTCAACCTGTAATGTTTAAATGTCCCCTCCGTTCTCTAATTCGTTATGTAATTACGCAGTGTCATACTCAATGTCGTGTGAATCATTTCTGTATGTTTTTGTTTCTAATTTCTAGAGTAACATGTACGTTTTATCTATATGATCTAACTTATTTTCTGTAATCGTGATTGTCCTAAAACCGTTCTTCAGCATGGTATGTACTTTTTCTCCTGGTAATCTTGCAAAGCATATTCTCAGGCGTACAATGCGACTATTGAATATATATATTCTGGCCTAATAGTAAGTTCGAACTAAACGTAATGGAAATCCTCCACCTCAAACATGATCATCCTGCCTTCACCTAATGTTGATTGTATTCTTTTACTTTATATATGTAAATATGTTTGTCTATTTTTTTATTTTGATCCAACTTTCTGTGGAATGTAGAAGAATGTGTCTCAAATTTGTTCATTTAAATGGGATGGTTGCTGGGCTAGAGTCGGTGCTTACCATTAAGGTAGTATGTTTTTTTATGTATGACAATGGATAAATGTAAAATGGTTCCCCGCACGACTGGTCCGTTTGCGGCGACTGCATGTGTTAGTATCGCGAAGACATTTGTCTTCAATTCTATTATTGAATCTTTGATAATTTTGAATAATTTACCGATTAACTTGTTAAAACAAGTATTCTATGTTTTAAAGTTTTCCCTTAGCTACATCTATATATTTCTATCACTGACCCAGTTACTTCTAGCATTATCTGGAGATATTGAGTTGAACCCGGGTCCTCAAAGTTCAAATGACCACTGTCTCTCTTTTGTCCACTTAAATGTCTGTGGGTTAAAAAATAAATTAGACATTGTCCAGGCTAATTTATCCGACTATGACATTGTCGCGTTTACAGAAAGTCACTTAACAAAGGCCATTCCAAATTGTTCCATTCTGCTGCCCGGTTATCACGAACCAATTCGAAGGGATCGGGATCAAGCTTGGGGTGGAGTTTGTGTATACTTTTCAAAAAGATTGTCTTTCCGTCATCGTCCTGAGCTTGAGAACGGAAACCTTGAAATGATATGGGTTGAACTTCTGGATAAACCAAATTCCCTCATATGCATTATCTATCGACCACCGGGCAGTAGGGTGGAACTATGGAATGACATCAGCGATAACATTTCTCATGCTACCGACTGTTTCCGTAACCACACTATTTTGATAACTGGCGACATCAACGAAGATCTCTTAAATCCTAAAAACCGACACTTCAATAACATAATATTATCTCATGGCTTGACCCAATTAATCACTGAACCAACGAGACCAGCCTCAAATACTCTTTTAGATCCCTTCATTTGTAGTCACACTTCTTTAGTTAAATGTTCTGGAATTCTTCCCAATTTCTGTAGTGATCATTGCCCTGTTTATGTGATCTTAAAAACCACAGTTCCAAAAATAAAAAAATTCAGACGTCATGTATGGAACTACAACAATGCTGACTGGGACCAACTACGAAATATATTAAATGGCATCGATTGGAATCAGAGCCTTGTTGATTCTGAAAGCATTGATGATATGTGTTCGTTTGTGTGTAGTGCCATCATGGATGCAGCTGCTAAGGCCATCCCGAATAACCACATATTAATTAACCCAAGTGATAAATCTTGGATGACAAAAGAAATAAAAATTCAAATCAAAATCCGTGACAAGCTGTTTAAACGATCCAGAAAATTTAAGACTGAAAGAAATGTGCAAAATTACAAAGAACAAAGAAATCACGTAAACATTATTATAAGACAAGCGAAACGTACTTACGATGAAAAAATCTCAAAGCAAATATCGAATGGTAATGTAGATAAAAAGTTCTGGTGGAAGATCTGCAAAGCGTACTTAAAGAATTCGAATGCAAATTTTAACCAAATACCCTCATTAAGAAACGAAGTGGGTGAATTTGTATACGAACCTGAAACCAAAGCAAGATTATTGAATGACTATTTTTCATCTGTATGCACTACTGATCAATGTGCGCCTAACGATCCCCCGATTTTGCCTCATTATGACGGTCCCCACCTTTCCGAGATACTCATTTCTGAGGGCGATGTACTTAGTGAATTGGAGGGAATCGACACTAACACGGCACTCGGGCCGGATGGGATAAGCCCAAAAGTTTTATACGAAGCACGGTTTGCCTTAGTTAAACCCCTAACAAAATTATTTAATTTTTCTCTAGAAAAAGGTTCATATCCTTCTGCATGGAAGGTGGCAAACGTCACACCTATCTTCAAATCAGGAGATACTTCTTGTCCAAGCAATTATCGTCCTATCTCCCTTTTAAGTTGTCTAAGCAAAGTCTTCGAGCGCGTAATCTTCAAACATGTGTTTGCTTTTATACACGACGAGGTCTCAGCATATCAGTATGGTTTCTTGCCAGGCAAATCAACAGTTTTTCAGTTGCTAGATATCTACTTTGATTTAGCCAAAGCTCTGGACGATGGTAAAGAAGTTTTATTTCTTTTCTTTGACATATCGAAAGCTTTCGATAGAGTTTGGCATGGGGGACTATTGGCTAAACTTTTGAATATGGGAATTGGTGGCAATCTTCTAAATTGGTTTTCTTCATACCTGGACAATAGAAAACAACGAGTTGTTTTAAATGGATTTGCATCCAACTTGAATGGGTTGTCTGCAGGAGTGCCTCAAGGCTCTGTCCTAGGACCCCTTTTATTTATCATTTTTATAAATGACTTACCAAGATCAATTATTAATAATATTCGGTTATTTGCTGATGATACCACCCTGTATGTTATATCTGACGAATTGTTGCAGCCTGAAATAACGAACTCGATTGAGAAGGACTTGCAGTCCATACAGGCATGGGCTAATCGCTGGAGGGTCTCATTTAATGCATCAAAAACAAAGTTACTTCTTTGCTCCAGACGACATCAGCCATCCAATGTCGATTGTAATTTCATGGGTAGTGCAATCAGTACAACCGAGACCCACAAACATTTAGGCTTGACCTTTAACCATCTCGGAAATTGGTACAGCCATATTGAAAATCTTATTGCATCATCGCATAAAAAAATTTCACTCTTCAGAGGTATGAAATATCGTCTTAGCCGAAAGTGTCTAGAAATTATGTACAAGGGCTTCATTCGACCAGCTTTAGAATACGCAGATGTTGTCTGGGATAATCTACCTGAATACCAGGTAAATTCATTAGAACTTCTTCAAAAAGACTGCCTTCGGGTTATTACCGGATTAACTAAAAGCGCGGCAAGCTCACTTCTTTACGAGGAATCCGGTTTCACCACTCTAAGGCAGCGACGGAAGATTCATAGATTAAGTGCATTCCACCAAATAGTTAACAATAAAACCAACTTACATCTTTACAATAAGCTACCACAAACAGTTTCGGCTCGAAATCATTATCCCCAAAGGTCTCACAATAATTATACAACTTTATTCTGTAATACTGCCACTTTTAGTAAATCTTTTTTTCCAACAACCATCCGTGAATGGAATAGCTTACCAAATAATATTAAAAATATAACTGACCACAAAGTATTCAAATTCAAAATATTGCAGATGTATAGCCAGGCAGCTCCTCCATCATGGTACTACATAGGCGATCGCCTAAGTAATATTATCCTTTCTCGGATGAGAAATGGTTGTAGTTCCCTGCATGACGATCTATTTAACAATTTCGTTTCTGACTCCCCAAGATGTTTTTGTGGATTTTCTTCGGAGTCAGCTGATCATTTCCTTTTGATTTGCCCGCGGTTCATTACTCAGCGAGAAGAAATGCTACGATCGATTCGACTATCAGGGTGTGCTGAGCCTATCAGTGCAACTAATCTATTGTATGGCAGTTCTGAATTTAGTAAACATCAAAATGCTGTTGTTATGTCGTCCGTCTGTACTTATATTTCTTCCACGAAGCGATTCATTTAGATCGTACCGAAAGCCGACCAAACGGACCATGCCCACACTATCCCATGTAATTCCCATTGTATATATCGATTCTCGGTTATTTATCTACTCCACCTTCACATAGTTTGGATCATATGTATATTTTCTTCATTCTTATTTTTGATGTTTTTTTTTTTCCTTTTGATTTCTTGTTTGTCATTTCCACAATTGTGTATACTTTGTAGAATGTACACGGTATAAGCCTTGGCTTAATGTGTGCTCTTATAACAAATAAAATGTTTAGAAAAAAAAAAAAAAATTTACCCTTGACAATCATAGTGAATTCATGGCTAATTCCAGTCCATCAATCCACCCACATTAGCATCACAAGTGTCAGCAATCCAATGCAATCAGTTAATTAAAAGCAAGATTTGAAATTTAATGAAATAGAAAGATGAAGTGATTCAGCTAAATATAAGTTTTCTCTATTAAAACAGATTGAAAATAACATTGAGTGTTACTAAGAATATATTTTCAACACTTGTATGTGACAGGATTAACTAATGTGCTTAAACAACCAGTGTGCACAGACAAAGATTTAGTTTACATTTTCAACATTTCGTTCATTTGGTCTCTTGTCTTGGCTCGAACAAAGGGGGACAAAGGGGGACGTCTTTGGATCATTGCTGTACAGAACCGGCCCATAAAGTCGGTTCCAACCCGAGTGGATTCAGAGCTCACAGTGGAATCATCCTGTAGGAAAAGTAAAAGAATCTTTCTATTAAAATGGATTGATCGACGGTACATGCTGCACAGATTATTTCACCCATATGTCGGAGTTTACAGGCTTAGTGGGAGCGAAACTGTGGTCTTCGACATTAGCGCTTAGATTGGAAAGTCATTCTACATAGGGCTTATACATTTCTAACAATTTAATTAGGAAAAGTTATACAAATGTACCAAGCTTTGGAAATATGCCTACTGGCGTGAACAATGAAATCTATCAATACAAATTACCCAAAAGAACGTCTGATCGTAATGGTATTGGACTAAATAGTAAAATGGAGGAACGAGAACAATAGGGTACCCACATACTGATAACATCGTATGGGGGAACGAGAACAATAGGATACCCCCATACTTACGACATGGTATGGGGGGACGAGAACAATACGGTACCCCCATACTTATAACATGGTATGGGGGGACGAGAACAACAGGGTACCCCCACCCCCCACTTATAACATGGTATGGGGGAACGAGAACAATAGGGTACCCCGATACTTATAACATGGTACAGTACTGTCAGTGACTAAGTATCAATCCTCCGCGGATCCCCTGCGGACCCAGCATTTATCCCCTGCGGAACATCCGCGGACCTTTTTAAAATCCTCCGCAGAGCCGACTCGAATCCTCCGCGGAGGTTCCACGGAGCCGACACGAATCCCCCGCGGAGGTTTTCTATGCCTTCACCGATGCTCTTAAGTCCGTCAGCTGACAGTGGCAGTCGGTCATATTTCGTAAGGTGGTTTAAACACCGTTACGGCCGTATGCGACATTGTATGAGCACTGCACAAATCACTATTTAACATTGCAAAGAATCTTGTTTTAGTTTCAATTGAACAATTGAATGGGAACAGCAGGAATTTTCTAATAAATCAAAACTAACTTCATTCATTATTTCGTAAAACTTTCAAATGGATAGAAAACTCATCAATACACAGCAGGAAAAGATCGAGGGGATTCCAGTTTGACATAAATTAAGTGAGCTGTATTCAGTTTGGACCAATCAGACGACGGGAACATGACCTGATTGATATTTAAACCAATCAGCAATCAGCGAAATTACCTAGTTAAGAAACAATGCGTTATCTATTTTTTTAAATACATACAAATTAAAAAAAAAATTATTTTTAGAAATTCATTAATTGACATATAATGCTTATTGATAAGATGAAGACAATTTATTCGTCAGCTGATTCAAGCCATTGAGGAAGAATGAACAGTCTTGCAGGGGTAGGCCTATGATTACTGTGTTACTTGTTTCAATAGCACATTGAAAATAACCAAGGATAGTACTGTACATGCTGTGTATAGCTCTACAGTTGAAAATGATCTGCTTTGTTGTGGTGACAATTTTCCCACACTTGGAACACTGTTCAACCTTCAATTAGTACAGCTGGCGCCAAACCTGTCTTGACTTTGTAAATATTTCTAAGTTATGATTGTTACACTTTTTGTTGTTTGTACTCTGCTTTGTTAAAGTGCCAAGTACAATAAAATTGAATTGAAAAATTGAATTGAATTGGATATGTTGTCTCCATGACAATAGTTGTGTCTCATTACATATAGGGGGGGGGGGGGGGGGGATACCTTCATAACTGGTGTTGTAGAATTTTTATTTTTTCTATTTTTTTTTTTAACAATTGCGAAACTACTTAAAGGAATTTCAACTAAATAGGCTATAAATAAGCTATATTTCTTGTTGGACGTGCATGTAAATAAAAACTCAAAATAGAAACTTTGAAAACTCAACCTCACAAAAGGGTCAGAGATGGACTCAACCTGCCTTGCTGCTAAACAAGGCATCGGTTTTAACACACAGACGGTGGATATAAAAACTTTTAGATAATATTGGTTTAACAGAAATCACCTTTTTCTGAGTGAATCGCTACTTATATCCAAATGCAAGATATTTCTCGTGGAATAAGAAAAAATAAAACTGGAAGATGAATTTAATTGATTACGGACAGTCAGTTTCCCGCCTCAGACGTACAAGTAAGACAAACTAAGCATTTCCTCTTTTCAATTTTACACATTAGTTTTCGCCGTGGTAAGCCTTAACTTCTGTGTTGCAAGGTTTGTCACAGTCTGTCGTCAGTTGCATCAACGTCTCAAATGCAGTTCAGTTCCCCCGCGGAGCCGGCACATTTCCCGTTCATATCCTCCGCGGAGGCGAGAGAAATGCCCCGCAGAGCTTCTGATTTTCCGTCACCGATCCTCCGCGGAGGTGTTAGCAAAGCTCTGCGGGGGAACGGCGGAGGATTGATACTTAGTCACTGACAGTACTGGGGAACAAGAACAATAGGGTACCCCCATACTTATAACATGGTATGGGGGAACGAGAACAATAGGGTACCCCAATACTTATAACATGGTATGGGGGAACGAGAACAATAGGGTATCTCCATATTTATAACAGGGTATGGGGGGAAGAGAACAATAGGGTTCCCCCATACTTATAACATGGTATGGGGGAAAGAGAACAATAGGGTTCCCCATACTTATAACATGGTATGAGGGAACGAGAACAATAGGGTATCTCCATATTTATAACAGGGTATGGGGGGAAGAGAACAATAGGGTTCCCCCATACTTATAACATGGTATGGGGGAAAGAGAACAATAGGGTTCCCCATACTTATAACATGGTATGGGGGAACCAGCACAGCCCCGAATCCCTATTAGAGTCCTCATAATAAAACGCTTATCATTGGTCTGTAAAAATAATAAACCTTTAGCCCCGAAAAGGCAGAACAAACAGGTAAGGCAAATTTGATACATTAACTTGGTTATTTGTGTTCTTTCTGGAAAGTGATACAACTGGTTTTTTTTTTTCAATTTATGGTGGACAAAGCTGAATAAAATGCCCAAATGGGAAACTTACAATTGGTTGAACGAAAACTGCTATCCGTATCTCTACGACGGTAACTTTAGTACCTCGATACTGCGCTCTTGCTGCTTCTGCGACACCAAATAGTGCAGCTGCTTTCACAGTGAGTAGAGATATATTGGGATCAAAACATCTCTCACCTCCCGATCCCGTGATAAATGTGTAAGTCGAACCTAAAATTATAGAATGATATCTAATAATACTTGCCTTAAACATTCATGTATTGATGACCACAAACAACTTTAATTTGTTTGTGCCTTTTAGGAAGTCAATTTTATAGCACATTCTCTTTATGTTTTGGATTACAATTTCTTTAAAAAACGACATAAATTCTTCGCCCGTTTCAGGGTCATCTAAGAAATGTGAATTGGATCTGCAGATTATAGCAACTTATTGCCGATAACGGTTGAAGAATTTTCTAGAATGTGTAATCACCAAGATAACGAGATTACTGTTGTGTTAACTTTTCTCTAAAAACAGGATTTCGTGGCAACATTAAAATGGATTCGAGGTGAACTTGTGACTTCTTTCCACAAACAACCCTAAGAAAACCAACAATGGATTAAAAGCGCGGCGTAAAACACCAAACAATAAATCAATCAATCAATGGTAGAGTTCGATTATGTATTGAAGAGCAAACACATTTTGCTTACGTCAGACATTGCCGTCGGCGTACACTGAGCACATAATCGAACTCGACCATCGAGTCATCTAATGTTCCCCGCTCGAGGTTTGGTCAGTGCTGTCGGACTGATAGACTATCCTTCGTCTGACTGAGGGGCCTCCGTGGCTTAGTAGGTAGAGCGTTGGACGCTCAATCCGAACAGCCTTCCACCAATGGGTCGCGGCTTCGAATCCCACTCAATTAAAAAAAAAATTGAAATTTTTCTGACTGGGTTTTCACTCGAACGACCTATGTGGGATGGTTGCCAGTTACCAACGGAAGGTCGTGGGTTTCCTCCGGGCATAGAGCCCGGTTTCCTCCCACAATAAAACTGGCAACGCCGCCATATAAGTGAAATAATCTTGAGCGCGGCGTAAAATATCAATCAATCAATCGTCTGACTGATCCACCGAGACCCGCATTAATCTAGGAAGTAACTTATTCCAACTCACCATCTCTCTGAGACAAGTAAGGAAGAAAAACCTTGGATACAAGAAAATGTGTACCAGCGCCATTATGAATTTCTGCTTGAAATTCCTCCAGGGATTGGTCTGTAAGAGGCCCTTTCTGTTAAATAGAACACAATAACATGAAATCTGTACAGTCAATTCAATAAGGTCAAAGAAGTATTAACTGGACACAGAGTGCTCTCCCTTTCCCTTTAAATGTCTTTTTTTTACATTGACCAACACCCAAGTTTTTAAATTGAAACATAAATTATGTTAGGCTGTGAGAAGAAAAGATTGTATATCACTATGGAATTTCAGTAAATATAACAAAATGTAAAGGATAAATTGACATTAAATATTCAAGACGCGTAATGATTACATTTACGTCTAAATCTTGATTATAAATCTTTCTTTTAAAGATTTTGTTCTTTCCATAATCCGAAATCCCATGAAAGTTGTTAATAATACATACCTGCCAGTATGAGCCTAATGACGACACCACGTGGTCCACGTGGCCGTATTCTTTAATAATGAAGTCTTTAATCCTCACTATGGCGTCCTCTTTACTGCAATCCTCCTGAAAAAATATATATCTTCTGTCAGTGAGGAGTGGTGTAAAATGTACCAGTATTACAGTAATTACAGTCTTCTAAAAAATCGCACGAACAAAAAACACCCCACATCAACACTAAGATGATAGGTTTAAGAAGTTTAGTATGATTCGTACAGTTTGAGTGAGTGCGTAATCAAAGTTTTAGGCTGCTGACAGGTTACCAGGAAATATTTTTTCGGCGAGTACCTGGCTACTCTGCCACATACAACGATGGAATGGGAAATCCACTCGGAACTTATTTTTGTTTAGTCTGAGTGGGATGTCATCCCGCGCCGCATCGATGGAAGGCCCCGAGGCCCCCGAACACCCCCCCCCCCCCCCCGCCCCTTTCCACAACACACACACACACGGTTTGACAGCTAATTGTAATCTAAGGAAGCTATGATTTCATTTGCATCAATATTTCGATTGAGTTGAATTTGTTTTTCTGAACGAACCTGAATTGTCGCTAGACGGCGCTGTAAATCGGAGGGAACTTTCTTCTGAAGTTCATCTAGTCGACTTGAAGATCGGGAATTTACAACAACCTAGCGGTATAAGAACAGAAGTTAATTAATTAAGGACATAACTTTTAAACGATGTCCATGTCAGGTTAGTTTTTCTCACACTTCTCAATATTGCACATGTTTCACCATATAAAATTATGGGTTCCTGACGAAAAAAAAGTTACTGGATTGATATGATATGAGGTATTTCCAATTACCTCCTAGCCTGATGACGTCACATAGATTTACGCAAAGCTTTCTGGGTAAACTATGTACGCCAGTTAGCCACTTTGTTTACTGCATCCACACATGCTTAGCGCCTTTCACGTCTTCTTCTCGGTGCAGTATTATTTCTTCCGCTATTTTGTAAAATTATGTGAACTTCCCTCAACCTTCCTAATGCTTTGCGCGTAAATTCCAAGTGACATCATCAAACAATCGGTCAATTTTTGAAAAACCTTCAGTGAAAAATGTTTTCAAGTATAATTTTCAGAGATACCATTTTCATTTCAATTATAAATGCTCAAAATCAAATTTCACATATAAACTTAATTTTGCGTTCTATACTTAGTTTAGTTAACAACATGCAGTTGGTATTTCAGTTCATTAATATCTTATGAATAGTATATAGGGTAATTGTAGTTTTCATTGTATCTGTGTACCATGCTCTTCAAAGGAATATGATTTGATTGAACTGGAATTCCAATTTTGAAGACAACGTACTGTAGCGCCCTCTTGTAGCAAAGAGAAGACAATTCCTGATCCCACCGTACCACAGCCACCCGCTACGAAACAAATTTTATCTGAAAAAGAAACAAAACTCAAAAGATTATAAAAAAAGTGCTTGAGCCGAGAAAGGGTACATGCCCACTACTTAAAATACAATTAAATCGCCTCCAAATGTTCATTCGAGACCAGAAACGTTTTTTTATATAAATAGGATTTATGGTACCTATGTTTCTCTGCGTTTTATATCAGTAGGCAGTCAACGTGAGTATGTCGTTGAAGATGATGCCTATGACTTTCAGAGGATTTACTGTGTCAAGTGGTTCTCAAATCAGTTGCATGTGATTGCGATTGGGAGGGATATATTTTTTCTATACGCTGCAGTGATCATGTAAACATATTTTCAGAAGTCTGTGAATAGACTTCTCCTATTTTGTTATGGAAGTAATAAGCGAGAGATAATTTTAACACAATAGGTTACACTCGTGTCGACAGCAAAAGTTAAGATTTTAATTATATTAGAAGAGGCGACAGCGTAGAAAGGGGATAGGTGTAAGGATAGAGCCTTGTAGAACACCACACCTTACAGGTATGGAAGTGGAAGGGTATTTTGTGAGATACAATCAGTGATAATTTGTGAAGTAGTTTTTCAGTCAATGGAATGAAGTGCGAAAAAACCCTATATTGATGCTACTTTTGAAGAAGTACGCTGCGACCATTTGATAGATGAAAGTTGTCACAGTGAATAACATTTCCGAGTGAAGGAAATCCTTAGTTTTCACTTAAGTATAAGTAATTTTTATTTACTTTATATTACGTAAAAAATACAAACTACGAAGATTTTCATCTACTGATACTATGTTACAAGCATTTCATAGAGTTAACCAGTTGCCCTAGTGATCAGAAGAAAGTCAGAGAGTCCTAATAATGTAAGGCTTACTCATGGCGGGAAGAACAGAAATAGGTTTGTAATATTTTCGATTTTAAATCTGACATTTGTTAATGCAAGCGAAACGTTGGCAGCTTTTAATGAATCTGGGGCTCGTTTCACAAAGCAGTCGCATCGCAAACGAAGTCTGGTTGCAACTGGATAGCAAAGTAAAAATATTTGACGCCATGGCAACTGCGATTGATCGCGCTGTGCGACGGCTTCGTGAAACCAAATCAAATGAACTATCTGTTTAAAAAAGATCGTTAAAGAATTCAGACACGAAATTCATTAAATAAGATATTGTGAGGATCAGAATATGCAGTGTTATTCGACTTCAAGGTAATGGGCATTCATTGTTCCCCTGTAACAGTTGATTGAGTATTTTTCAAGAAACCTGCACGTTATCCTTTGATAGGTAATTTCTTTGGTTGGGCAGACCGGGGCGCATGGGGACATGGGCTACAGTGAGACAAGCTCTCTATAGGCTATTTTTATATCAGAATACTTAAAGTGACATCATCAGATGAGGGCAAACCTCTTTTGCGATGTGACATTCTGTTGTAGACCGATTTAGGAAGCACAGGAAAGTTTTAGGGGTAACATTTTGGTTTTTTCAGACTAAATGTAAATTTTTACTGGTGAAATATTTTTCAATTTCTAGCTTTGTTATATGCCATAGTTTTTATGTGTCTTTTTTGTCCTTATGTGGTAAAACCATAGTTTCTGTCTAAAAGTTTTTGAATGAACCTTCCTACACAACTTTTACCATGAGAAACAAAATGGCTAAGGGGGTCATTCGGTCTATATTGGGACACAACTGTCGGGGTCCATTGGGCCATGGGATAACGGTATGATAATGCTTACTTTTCCACCACAATACAACTATAATGTTGATTTTCCCCTATATTTCAATGACTAAGTCTAGTACAACCATTCCTCCAGTTGCATGTGGTTTTTCAAGCATCATTTTAATAAAGCTATAATTTGACCAGTCCCATGCTCTTATAGTGCCAACTAAAATTATTTTAAGGGCCATTTTGTCTAATCGCTTGTATTCAACTTTATCGTTGACAGACACCGTTTGTAGGCTATTATTCATTTGTTAAAACAATAAAGAAGCAAAATTCCTTCAAGCAATCAGTGAATTTCATTTTTACTTTAACGTTGAAACTGTCCCAATATACCCCATAGACAATCCCAATTTACCCCACCCAAGGGGTAATTTGGGACACTTTTTAGAAAAAATGTAAATGCCTATGTCCTCGTAAATATACATAAAATAGCCAAAATGAAGCAGGGATATTAATCAGATTGACATTGTGTTTCATATAAATGTTTTCTTTTAGTTCTATGTGCATCATTTTTCTGTCAGACTTCAAAAGTTTGCAAAGTGGCCCAATGCGCCCCGGTCTCCCCTATCCAGATTTAGCTTATTCCGCTAGGGATCCCTCTCGAGAGTGTCCCATCACGAGGCATCACTTGGCGTTAGAATGAGGAAAATCCATACAGTATGTGGCCTGTACGAACCGAAAACGTGTTCAAAAGTAAACAAAATTTAAATAACCACCCATTCATTCTAAACCAAAGTTAGTTCAAAACAATACTTTATCGTACATTTTCGAGACTAGAAGCACTGAAAAGCTTCTGAATTATACGTCATGAGAAAAATAGCCGATATTCTGTTTTAACGTCAAAATATCAACATTTTGGCAACTCACACCACTTTAAATGTGTCTTTCAGGTCAGGAAAACTATAAATACAAGGCCGTATATGTAGCTAATATGACTTATTTTTTACTTGTGACGACATAAATAACCTACAAATCATTTAGTCTAAAAGGGATAGGTAATTTCGTATTTAAATAGCAATGCGCTGCAAAAATCCACACCTTTGTGTAATTGTAGAAAACAATGTTCTAATGAGCTAGGAGCTTGAATATTGTAGAAGGGTTGCCATTTTGTATGGTATATGGTACGATTCAATTGTACATCGAATCGATCAACCCCTTTTCTTTCTTTCGAACAAAATCTTTCGCCGATGCAATAAATGCCTTAAAATGAATGCCCAACCGTTTCTGTCTTTGGCGTACATCATTCATACAACAAAACAACCAACCAACCGTTTCTGTCTTGATATCAATTTCCCTTTTGTCGAATAATAGGCCAGAGTTAATACAATACATCCATATCTAGAGCTGGTTCGAACACTTTCTCGCTGTCACGACTGCAATGTTATGTATTCCCAACCATTCAGGAAGTAGCCTTTTTTAAACACGGCTACTTTGAGCCTCACATTAACGCTACATGCCGGAGCTACCCTTTGTGTCACTTTTATAAATTCTGATTGTCAAAAAAATCAACCGTTTCCTTTTCAATTTCACATTTAGAAAGTCATATAGGCGTACATATTTGCCTTAGTCTATATCATGGTTCACAAGGGACTATCGACCAAACTGTGTGCATTACAATGAGTAAAACAGTGCTATGGTTATAGTGAACAGTGAGCGAAAGTTTATAATAATATCACAAGTAGGTCACGGTGACCTGGTTATGGGTCTAATTTAAGGCTAACTTCTTATAGCTACGAACATAGACTTGACAGTTAAAGTATACACTAAAAATATGCCTACAGTTATCTCACCTTTGACGTCCATTTGCTGTTTTGCAGTAGATATACAAACTAGCCTTCTAAAGGACAGTGGGATTTGATTCCTCTGTCCAACAGTGGTATCCAAAGTGCACAGATAACGAGTATTCCTATACAGTGCAGAGCGGAGCAACATATCCATATGAAACAGTGCGAGTAATTTATAATACCGGTTTGATGGTTGTTAAGTACTACTACACTTCATCCCATCACTAAATATACACAGTGACCATCTCCAGTGCAATACCAAGCAGCCAGGACATCCACTCGAAGCATACTTAGGCCTACTGTCTTGCAGATAAGGCCTATAAAATATGGTCTAACTGGTGTAGATATATGCCAATTGGACTGTGAGTAGCTAGAAACTGTTCAATCGGTGCTAGTTCTATCCTATTAGTAAGGCAACAATAAAACTATTAATACTGGTATTGTATAGAAATGGAAGTTAACGGATGCTTACTAAAATAGCCAACGTATCATGATTCTCGAATTGAAAAATTAAAACCTCTTACTTTACCTTTAAACGACATGTCCACTTCGATACGCTTCATGTACGCACGTGTAAGTTTAAGCGTCCTACTTTGTGACCAGCTCGTCGTGGGTTGAATTAACCTGCCGCATAAATGATCATCAATTAATGCTGGTTCATAAACGTTGCCGTAACAACATAGTTATTTCCCTTTCTCAGCTCCGAGGGTTCAGTTATACGAGTTGGCACTGTCAGCTGAAGCGGCTTGACACATTACGAAATCAAGTTTAGTTCTTATCCTGTAAGTTTTTCAAACGACCTGTATGTGTACTCTAATAGTAATTATTTACTGTATATTATATTAAAAAATACAGTAGTCGCGTTATTTTGGGATTACACTTTCTTGAAATTATGGTAGAAATTCTTCTACCGATTTATGGGTGATTTCTAAAAGACACTGACTAATTAAACTCATTCATTCAGCAATGTGAGCTGTGTCAATTACGTTACCAGAGGGGTACTAAATGTTCGCTGTAGTATCTACCAGTCAACTATCTCTTTTTTTGTTAAGAGGAGGCCGGTTGGCTGAATGGATAAGGCAGCCGGCATTTAGTGCTGGCGACAGGTGCCACACTCTGGGACCCGGGTTCGATTCCCGTTTCGGGCATCACCCAAAAATCGGTAGAAGAATTTCTACTATAATTTCAAGAAAGTGTAATCCCAAAATAACGAGAATACTGTTATATTCACTTTCTAAAAGGCACTAACTAATTAAACTAAAAAAATACAACCTACGGAGATTTTATACCAATTTCCAAACACTGTGTATGGTTCCATGTTCTCCATATGTAAACTAGCATATACTTAGCGCCATTAAAAACGCACGGTTGAATTTTATGTTTCTACCCCAGTAAGGCTATTGGCCATTTACGTTTTGTTGTTTATTGTTAGTTCGAGTTGAGTTGCAATAACTGGATAACCTGTGGTGTTCCCGACAAAGGGAACGTTTCATTGGCATGTTACAGGCGGGTCTCAGTTGTGCCGCCGTAGGACGTCACATGCAGTGTCATCCCTCCACAATTAGTCGCCTCAGAATCAGGGAACATGAAACTAGCAATGTTGCCGACCGACAACGCCCTGGTCAGTCAAGAGTCACTACACCCCGCAAGGATCGGTACATCGGTTTGTTGCACACACGTGACCGATTTCGCACCGTCAACCCAGGCCACACAACCGACGTGAATTGATCAAGGTAGTGCAGGAAGAGTGAGACCGGATCCCACAGCACAGAATAGCCACACTCATCAGGTCCTTGCGTCGCAGATGTATTGCTTGCGTTGATGCCCGAGGTGGACATACCCATTATTGAATGATGACACCTTCAATTTCTGTATCAACGATTTGTTTGCAAGGAATAAAAGTCACCAGGATTTCGCATATTGTCAATTCTTTGTCTCGTTGTGACCAATGCCTTGTTCTTCAATTTAAGAGTACTTACAATATTTTACACTTAACATTTCTCAAAATATTTTACATTCTTTGGGTCGTGCGTTTTTAATGGCGCTAAGTATATGAATGGATGGGAATTATAGGCCTACACTTAACAAGTCATCACAGATTGGTGTACCCATTGTTTGACAAAAAACAACTACCCATCAAAACTCACGCTGCTTTAAGCATGATTACTTTCCAAGGAGTCTGCTGGACGATGTAGACGTGTTTTGCACTGCTCCGAAGATCTTCCCCGACTTTCAACTACCGTATAGTATCTGTGTTGCATGTTTATATATTGTTTACTGATATGGATGCCGTGGAATGTGCTTGTCTTGTGTGTGTAATTTATGTCTGTATATATAATACTGATTTCTGTGAATGTTAGAATTTGCTTTGTGTTTTCGTATGTTGTTGTTGTACATTTGGAATTTTGCAATCGCGCCATAAATGTTTTTTTTTCTTGGTATAGTGTTGTAAATATAATCCCATAAACTCTGTAGATCACCACTGTAAGAAAAACCTTAACTTAAGGTAACAATAATTTAATTTAAAAAAAATCTAGACCTTTTTTGTAATTATATTTGCACTGTCTACTCTGCACTGTATCTGTCTATGTAGGGCTCCTTTCGTTTTTCCACCGTTCTGAGTCGCCCCAGAATACTCTCCAAATAACTGTGCTGTATTAACATCCCCTTGTCTGTTGCACTTAGTTAAGTTATTGCACTTTCATTTATCACATAGTTCTGTAAATCTTCGGCCTGAACATGGACGAGGATGAATCGGATGGTACTGGTATGGATTTTAGCGAAGCCCCCCACAGAGGTCGAATTAAACGAGGCATCAGAGAACGCGATCGATCAGAGAGTTCTGAGCGCGATACAGGAAAGAAATGAAGATCTTGTAGAATATCAGAACAACAGGTAAAATCTACACATGTTATTTTATCAACCATAGGGGGTGCCCCTGCTACTAGTTTTAGCCAAATTCAATTTGCATCAGCACTTCATAAAAAAGTAGGTTTAGTTAAAGAGGCATGAGCTGCCAAAATTAACACTTTTTTCAGAATTTCTGATCGTTACAACTGTAAGGCACTGTGAAGGCCATCGAAAACTAAACGATTGACGTTGGAATGAGGAAAATCCATACAGTATGTCGCCTGTACGAACCGAAAAGGTGTTCGAAATGTAAACAAAATTTAAATAACCGGGACGACCATTCATTCATTCTAAGCCAAAGTGAGTTCAAAACAATACTTTATCGTACATTCTCGAGACTAGAAGCACTAAAAAGCTTCTGAATTATACGTCTTGATCAAAATACACAATAATTTCAACAATCTGTTTTAACGTCAAAATATCAACATTTTGGCAGCTCATGCCACTTTAAGTATGCCAAAAAACTTCCATCAAGAGATTGCCTTATAGTTTGTGAAAGTACGAGTCAGGCAAAAAAAAGTATTACAGCTTACCAATATCCTGGGTAGAGATATCAAATGTAAACTGCAGTCTAATAATTCCTGTAGAGGTGTTATATATGGTATAGACGAAGAGATTAAGGAAGATGAAATCCTTGATGCATTAAAAGATATGAAATGTGCCAAGGTCCAACGTCTTACAAAAGACAAAGAAAAAACACCCACCAGATGTATGCTATTGTATTTTGATCTGGAAACATTACCTTCTGAGATAGGTTTTGAGATATTTCAAATTAAACTATATATCCCCCCAGTAATTCGGTGCTTTAAGTGTCAAAGATTAAATCATATTGCGTCAGAATGCAGAGGTAATATAAGATGTGCCAGGTGTGGGGGAAACCATTCCTATCAGGATTGCCCCAACAAAGAATCCCCTCGCTGTATTCGATGTTCAGGAAATCATAGCTCGGCCTACCAAGGATGCCTAAAAATCAAAGACGCTAATAAGGCCCAATATATCAAAGTCACTCAAAAAGTCTCTTTTTCTGAAGCACTTAAGTCGGTAAGGTCACAGCCCTCTCATCCCTTAAATTGTTCACAAGATCCAGACTTTGATGAATCACTTTTTATTATCCCTGAAGTACCTCCTGTTTTCCCTAAATCCCTGAGACAACCAGTCAATAAAAGTCGTCCAGTAATGAATTCTGTTGCAGTGCAAACAGATGTTGATGTATCAAGCCAAACAGATGCTTGTCCAACAATCACAGTATCTAGTATAATATCTCCTTAATCGCAGAAATTCTCTTCCATTGTGTAAAAATATCTAAAAAACCTGATTTTGTGGAATTCATTTCTAGGCGTGCAGAGCATCACTTGGGAAGTGGAATTGTAAATTCCGAAGATTTAGCTGAAATACTAAAGTTGAGAAACTATACTCGTAAATAATGGAGCTAAAAATAAGAAGTAATATTTGTCTTAGTCTTACTACTCTTCTTATGGTTTTTCATAGCATAACGAACAATTAAGAAAGCCCAGAAATCATATTGGAGAGAATACTGTACCAATATCAACAGTAACACACCACTCAAACATGTTTGGGCCCAAACCAAAGCTATAAGTGGCAAAAGAAAATCTAGTTCTATCCCTTCAATTGTCTGTAATAATGTGCATTATACAACAAACAAGGATAAGTGTAATATTCTGGCTGATAGTTTTGCATTTGTTTGTAGTTCAACAAATTATGACTCTGAATTTATTTCTCTCAAGGAAAAGGTGGAGAGTATACCGATATCTGCTACCCCCTTAACCGAAGAAGAGACATTAAATGATGATTTTACGATCTTTGAGCTGAAACAAGCCCTCCATTCCACCAAATATTCTACTCCTGGGGAGGATGGGATCTCGTGTTCTATGTTAAAACATTTACCACAAAAATGTCTCTATGTAATCTTAATGTTTTATAACACAATATGGCACAGTATGCAACTACCAGCATCATGGACAATGTCCATTGTAATACCTGTCCCAAAACCTGGTAAGGACCCGTCCCTTCCCACATCCTACAGACCAATATCCTTAACTTCAACTCTCTGTAAGGTAATGGAAAAGATGGTAAATTCTCGTCTAGTATGGTTTCTTAATAAAAATGATATATACTCAACTGCCCAGAGTGGCTTTAGGAGAAACAGAAGCACAACAGAGCATATTGTTACTTTAGAGAATTCATTTAGACAGGCCTTAGGTAATAGAGAATATTCTTTAGCAGCTTTCTTAGATAGAGAAAAAGCCTATGGTATGTTGTGGAAAGAAGGACTTCTACAAAAAATGAGATCTTTAGGCATATATGGTAAATTGTTAGGGTGGGTTAAAGGTTTTTTGTCAAACCGCTTTATCAAGGTTCGTATAGGTAGAGATTTGTCTTACCCTGTTATTTTAGAAAATGGATGTCCCCAGGGTAGTATTATTTCTCCATCTCTCTTCAATATTGCTGTAAATGATTTGCCTCCCGTCCTTAACCCAAGATTGAATTGTGCATTATTTGCTGATGATGTAGTTATATGGTTTAAAGGGAAAAATCTAAATGTGTCTAAGAAAATTATTCAACAGGGATTTGATGATATTGTGAAATGGAGTAAGTTGTGGGGATTTAAATTCTCACCCAGTAAATCTGATGCAGTTCTATTCTCAAGAAAAAGATTACACATATCCCAGTTACTACTATCATTAACCTTGAACAAACAAAATATTAAGATTTCCCCCTCTTTTAAATACTTAGGTATTGTATTTGATAAAAGATTGACATGGACTGAGCACATTAATAACATTATTTCCAAAAACCAGAAGGTACTTAATCTCATGCGATCAATTTCAGGCAAGGCATGGGGTGCAGATAAAACTCGCATGCTATTATTATATATGGCTTTGATTCGTTCTAGGCTGGACTATGGGTGTGAGGCTTTTTCATCCGCTAGTAATAGTACCAAAGCTAAGCTTGATTCTATTCAATGCTCTGCACTAAGACCAGCAACCGGAACTCTGAGAACTACTCCTTTAAATGTTTTGCAAGTTATGTGTAAAGAATGGCCTTTATACTTAAGGCGTCAATTTCGAACTCTAAAATATTCCCTTAAGCTAAAATCAATGCCCAGAAATTCTGCAAAATGTGTCTTTGATGCTTCTTTTAATAAGAAAATCAACAATTCTGAGAGCAAACATTCAATACCATTTAAACTAAGGGCAGAGCAGTTGTCCGTTAAGTCAGGTGCAGATCATATTACTCTACAGGAATATGTCATTCCCCACATCTCCCCATGGACATTGTTTCAACCTAAAATTTCTGTAGAGCTACACCATAAAATTAAAAAATCTGACCCAAATGATATAAGTAGATTGTGTACCATGGACCATATCTCTTCAAACTGGTACAAATTTACAAATATATACTGATGGGTCTAAATATCCAGTAACTGGTAAAGTTGGGCTTCGTATTGTGTTGCAAATCTTTATGTCCAGAAAGGATATAGATTGTCTAATTATGTGTCAGTTTTTACATCTGAACTTACAGCTATCCTACTCTGTTTATATTTTCTTGTAGATCTGAAACCTACCAAAGTAGTCATATTCTCAGACTCATTAAGTGCCCTTCAGGCTAAATGTAATTATTCATGGGAAACTTCTCCCCCTATTGTTCGTGAAATTGTGCATATTTGCTCCACCTTAATCTTGCAAGGCATAGATACTTGTTTTGAATGGATTCCAGGCCATGTTGGTGACCCTGGAAATAAGATGGCTGATAACAATGCTAAAAATGCTCTTTCACTCTCAACTATATCTACTAATGTCCCCCTATCACTACCAGAGGCTATGAGTCATCTTAAATCACATTTTACTACTTTATGGCAAGCTGATTGGGAAAACTCTGAAAAGGGTCGTTTTAATACAAATTTAAGCCAACGGTTATCTCCCCTGATATATCATTTCCATCTAGACACTTAGAATCACTATTCTACAGGCTTCTTTCTGGACACCTTCCTGTTAACTCATACCTTTATAGGTTTAATCTGCATGAAAATGGCCTGTGTGAATACTGTAAAGTTTCTGAAACTATCTCTCATGTTTTGTTTAGCTATAGGAAATATGAGGCAAATAGAGAATTTGTTTATACAGATCTTATTGCCACAGGCATATCAAGGCCTTCTATAGATTTAGTTCTTAAACCAACCAGAAAGAAAATTAAAGTGCACAATGCTGTTGTGAAATTCCTTTCTAAGTGCCACAAGTTTTAATTCCCTGTTAAAGCATGTTAATGTTTTATGTGTCATCTTTATTATGCACGTATCCCTGTCAGTTATTTCTATTGGGTCTAGTAGCTGTATGTGTAAAACTTCATATCATTGACATGGGTTCAGTCTGTAAAACATTCAATGATTTTTGCTGACCCCTCTACTGTGTCTAGTACTTGTCATGTTTGATCTGGTCTGTCTGTAATAGGCCTAGTGATCCCAGCTGTCATTCTTATTATTTATCCACACTTTGTCATTATTGGCATCTGGGGATCTATATTACAGGTTATGATTTAGCTTTCCAGTTTATAGTATGTGTAACTACCTGTCATTATTGGGATGTGGCTTACCCCTACTTCATGCAATGTTTTTGCTATGACCTCTTTTGTATATATGTACTACTTGCAAATATTAACATGTGTTCTGCTCTTAATGAGTGTAGTATCTGTCATTATTGGTATATATCCTGTCTGTAACATATGCAATGATTTTGGTCCTGTCTTAACATTAATAATGATTTCAGCCGAAACCCTTAGGTATGTTATGTGTACTATTTTTAATTAAAATAATTTTTTTTTAATTCCTGTAAGGATTTCTACTGTCCACTTAACTGTAAGTCTACTACGTGTCACTATCTGCATGTGCTCTGTGCAATACACATAAGGATGTCTGCTGTCACACTACGATGCACTCATCATTATTGGCATATAATGATATATTTTTTTTCACCTTTATTGTATATTAGCATGTGTTATTAATGAAATTGAGGTAATGATTCGACATTCATCTTTACTAAATGAACTACTTGTCATTATTGGCATGTTCCATGACGATGTCTGAAAATCTGACATGTGGCCTTTTCGAAACTCATGTAATTATTTCTACTTAATGTAAAATGAGTTGCCACTATCGATAGGTGAATATGTTTGAAATTCATGTAATGAATTCTACTGTCAACTCCATGTACTCCAGGATTTTTACCGTTAACTCTACTGCATCCGAATGAGTTGTCATTATCGGTATGTGTTATATCTGAAATTCATGTAATGATGTCTACTAGCAACTCTACAATTAATACTGAATTGTTGTGGCGCACATCATTCAACAGAATGGAGCCGCCAAATAATCAAATTATGTATGTATGTATGATTACTTTCCAAGACGACCAAGTTCCGAAAAATCTATTGTAGGCCTAAGATAAATCATGTTCGATATAATTGATCTTTTGGCCAAATAGTAGGACTTTTTCAATTTAATGGTGGAATGGATTAAGCATAGCCCGTTACAAAAGCATGCAAATTTCAATAAATTCTTTCCATGAAATTTGATGGTTTAGCTAATTCTAGAAACCATCACAACCTTATCCATTCAGAATGTAAGCTAAGGGGAAATCATAATATAGTTTGGTTGGTTGGTTGTTTTAGCTTATTGACGCGTCCATTCGTATGAATGGTGTACGCCATACTAGAGAGTAATTATTACCTTGAGCGATTAAGAAAACTGTGATGTTTGATCACAATATATTGAATCTCTGTGTGCAGGAGTATATGTTAGTACTCACAATATAGTTAATAAACCTGTTGATGAAGACCCAGAAACAGTTACTATGTCTAGACAAGACCTTATTGCAGAGGTTGAACTATAGTTAAGCAACCCTTTTCATTACCAAAAGCTTGATAAGGGAATTAGGCCTGGGAATATTGGACATTTTAATAAACTCCTAGGTTCTCTTGAAGGCTATCTTAAAACAGGGTCATATATATTTCGAAAATACACAAACCAATTGTAAAATTACCCAAGCCTCTAATCCCCCTGGACGACCTATTATCTCGGATTGTGGTGGTGAAAGTTATAGAATATCAGAGCCAATTGAAATCTATCTGAAACCTATAGCGAATTGGCGTCCTAGTTATATCAAAACACTGATGATCTGTTGGCCAAATTGTCTGAGAAATCTATCCCACATGATGGGATTTTGATTACTCTGGATGTGAAGTCTATGTATACAAACACTCTTAAGGCCAGTCATTGCTTATAAGAAGAACAAGAGTTTGAAAGACATACTGGTCAGGGCTAAACTCCCCTGTCTGCCTTCTACCTAGGTTTTTCTGGGTAAGGGGTGGGGGTGGGTGGGGGGGGGGGGCAAATTTTCACTGTCTTTTCCCATGACCCTATAATATATAGTCTGACGATATTCTTACCATAGCTTAAGATACGTAAGCATTGTCAATGTAATACAAAGTGTTCCAGAAAATCTGCGTCGCAGATGTATTGCTTGCGTTGATGCCCGAGGTGGACATACCCATTATTGAATGATGACACCTTCAATTTCTGTATCAACGATTTGTTTGCAAGGAATAAAAGTCACCAGGATTTCGCATATTGTCAATTCTTTGTCTCGTTGTGACCAATGCCTTGTTCTTCAATTTAAGAGTACTTACAATATTTTACACTTAACATTTCTCAAAATATTTTACATTCTTTGGGTCGTGCGTTTTTAATGGCGCTAAGTATATGAATGGATGGGAATTATAGGCCTACACTTAACAAGTCATCACAGATTGGTGTACCCATTGTTTGACAAAAAACAACTACCCATCAAAACTCACGCTGCTTTAAGCATGATTACTTTCCAAGGAGTCTGCTGGACGATGTAGACGTGTTTTGCACTGCTCCGAAGATCTTCCCCGACTTTCAACTACCGTATAGTATCTGTGTTGCATGTTTATATATTGTTTACTGATATGGATGCCGTGGAATGTGCTTGTCTTGTGTGTGTAATTTATGTCTGTATATATAATACTGATTTCTGTGAATGTTAGAATTTGCTTTGTGTTTTCGTATGTTGTTGTTGTACATTTGGAATTTTGCAATCGCGCCATAAATGTTTTTTTTTCTTGGTATAGTGTTGTAAATATAATCCCATAAACTCTGTAGATCACCACTGTAAGAAAAACCTTAACTTAAGGTAACAATAATTTAATTTAAAAAAAATCTAGACCTTTTTTGTAATTATATTTGCACTGTCTACTCTGCACTGTATCTGTCTATGTAGGGCTCCTTTCGTTTTTCCACCGTTCTGAGTCGCCCCAGAATACTCTCCAAATAACTGTGCTGTATTAACATCCCCTTGTCTGTTGCACTTAGTTAAGTTATTGCACTTTCATTTATCACATAGTTCTGTAAATCTTCGGCCTGAACATGGACGAGGATGAATCGGATGGTACTGGTATGGATTTTAGCGAAGCCCCCCACAGAGGTCGAATTAAACGAGGCATCAGAGAACGCGATCGATCAGAGAGTTCTGAGCGCGATACAGGAAAGAAATGAAGATCTTGTAGAATATCAGAACAACAGGTAAAATCTACACATGTTATTTTATCAACCATAGGGGGTGCCCCTGCTACTAGTTTTAGCCAAATTCAATTTGCATCAGCACTTCATAAAAAAGTAGGTTTAGTTAAAGAGGCATGAGCTGCCAAAATTAACACTTTTTTCAGAATTTCTGATCGTTACAACTGTAAGGCACTGTGAAGGCCATCGAAAACTAAACGATTGACGTTGGAATGAGGAAAATCCATACAGTATGTCGCCTGTACGAACCGAAAAGGTGTTCGAAATGTAAACAAAATTTAAATAACCGGGACGACCATTCATTCATTCTAAGCCAAAGTGAGTTCAAAACAATACTTTATCGTACATTCTCGAGACTAGAAGCACTAAAAAGCTTCTGAATTATACGTCTTGATCAAAATACACAATAATTTCAACAATCTGTTTTAACGTCAAAATATCAACATTTTGGCAGCTCATGCCACTTTAAGTATGCCAAAAAACTTCCATCAAGAGATTGCCTTATAGTTTGTGAAAGTACGAGTCAGGCAAAAAAAAGTATTACAGCTTACCAATATCCTGGGTAGAGATATCAAATGTAAACTGCAGTCTAATAATTCCTGTAGAGGTGTTATATATGGTATAGACGAAGAGATTAAGGAAGATGAAATCCTTGATGCATTAAAAGATATGAAATGTGCCAAGGTCCAACGTCTTACAAAAGACAAAGAAAAAACACCCACCAGATGTATGCTATTGTATTTTGATCTGGAAACATTACCTTCTGAGATAGGTTTTGAGATATTTCAAATTAAACTATATATCCCCCCAGTAATTCGGTGCTTTAAGTGTCAAATATTAAATCATATTGCGTCAGAATGCAGAGGTAATATAAGATGTGCCAGGTGTGGGGGAAACCATTCCTATCAGGATTGCCCCAACAAAGAATCCCCTCGCTGTATTCGATGTTCAGGAAATCATAGCTCGGCCTACCAAGGATGCCTAAAAATCAAAGACGCTAATAAGGCCCAATATACCAAAGTCACTCAAAAAGTATCTTTTTCTGAAGCACTTAAGTCGGTAAGGTCACAGCCCTCTCATCCCTTAAATTGTTCACAAGATCCAGACTTTGATGAATCACTTTTTATTATCCCTGAAGTACCTCCTGTTTTCCCTAAATCCCTGAGACAACCAGTCAATAAAAGTCGTCCAGTAATGAATTCTGTTGCAGTGCAAACAGATGTTGATGTATCAAGCCAAACAGATGCTTGTCCAACAATCACAGTATCTAGTATAATATCTCCTTAATCGCAGAAATTCTCTTCCATTGTGTAAAAATATCTAAAAAACCTGATTTTGTGGAATTCATTTCTAGGCGTGCAGAGCATCACTTGGGAAGTGGAATTGTAAATTCCGAAGATTTAGCTGAAATACTAAAGTTGAGAAACTATACTCGTAAATAATGGAGCTAAAAATAAGAAGTAATATTTGTCTTAGTCTTACTACTCTTCTTATGGTTTTTCATAGCATAACGAACAATTAAGAAAGCCCAGAAATCATATTGGAGAGAATACTGTACCAATATCAACAGTAACACACCACTCAAACATGTTTGGGCCCAAACCAAAGCTATAAGTGGCAAAAGAAAATCTAGTTCTATCCCTTCAATTGTCTGTAATAATGTGCATTATACAACAAACAAGGATAAGTGTAATATTCTGGCTGATAGTTTTGCATTTGTTTGTAGTTCAACAAATTATGACTCTGAATTTATTTCTCTCAAGGAAAAGGTGGAGAGTATACCGATATCTGCTACCCCCTTAACCGAAGAAGAGACATTAAATGATGATTTTACGATCTTTGAGCTGAAACAAGCCCTCCATTCTACCAAATATTCTACTCCTGGGGAGGATGGGATCTCGTGTTCTATGTTAAAACATTTACCACAAAAATGTCTCTATGTAATCTTAATGTTTTATAACACAATATGGCACAGTATGCAACTACCAGCATCATGGACAATGTCCATTGTAATACCTGTCCCAAAACCTGGTAAGGACCCGTCCCTTCCCACATCCTACAGACCAATATCCTTAACTTCAACTCTCTGTAAGGTAATGGAAAAGATGGTAAATTCTCGTCTAGTATGGTTTCTTAATAAAAATGATATATACTCAACTGCCCAGAGTGGCTTTAGGAGAAACAGAAGCACAACAGAGCATATTGTTACTTTAGAGAATTCATTTAGACAGGCCTTAGGTAATAGAGAATATTCTTTAGCAGCTTTCTTAGATAGAGAAAAAGCCTATGGTATGTTGTGGAAAGAAGGACTTCTACAAAAAATGAGATCTTTAGGCATATATGGTAAATTGTTAGGGTGGGTTAAAGGTTTTTTGTCAAACCGCTTTATCAAGGTTCGTATAGGTAGAGATTTGTCTTACCCTGTTATTTTAGAAAATGGATGTCCCCAGGGTAGTATTATTTCTCCATCTCTCTTCAATATTGCTGTAAATGATTTGCCTCCCGTCCTTAACCCAAGATTGAATTGTGCATTATTTGCTGATGATGTAGTTATATGGTTTAAAGGGAAAATCTAAATGTGTCTAAGAAAATTATTCAACAGGGATTTGATGATATTGTGAAATGGAGTAAGTTGTGGGGATTTAAATTCTCACCCAGTAAATCTGATGCAGTTCTATTCTCAAGAAAAAGATTACACATATCCCAGTTACTACTATCATTAACCTTGAACAAACAAAATATTAAGATTTCCCCCTCTTTTAAATACTTAGGTATTGTATTTGATAAAAGATTGACATGGACTGAGCACATTAATAACATTATTTCCAAAAACCAGAAGGTACTTAATCTCATGCGATCAATTTCAGGCAAGGCATGGGGTGCAGATAAAACTCGCATGCTATTATTATATATGGCTTTGATTCGTTCTAGGCTGGACTATGGGTGTGAGGCTTTTTCATCCGCTAGTAATAGTACCAAAGCTAAGCTTGATTCTATTCAATGCTCTGCACTAAGACCAGCAACTGGAACTATGAGAACTACTCCTTTAAATGTTTTGCAAGTTATGTGTAAAGAATGGCCTTTATACTTAAGGCGTCAATTTCGAACTCTAAAATATTCCCTTAAGCTAAAATCAATGCCCAGAAATTCTGCAAAATGTGTCTTTGATGCTTCTTTTAATAAGAAAATCAACAATTCTGAGAGCAAACATTCAATACCATTTAAACTAAGGGCAGAGCAGTTGTCCGTTAAGTCAGGTGCAGATCATATTACTCTACAGGAATATGTCATTCCCCACATCTCCCCATGGACATTGTTTCAACCTAAAATTTCTGTAGAGCTACACCATAAAATTAAAAAATCTGACCCAAATGATATAAGTAGATTGTGTACCATGGACCATATCTCTTCAAACTGGTACAAATTTACAAATATATACTGATGGGTCTAAATATCCAGTAACTGGTAAAGTTGGGCTTCGTATTGTGTTGCAAATCTTTATGTCCAGAAAGGATATAGATTGTCTAATTATGTGTCAGTTTTTACATCTGAACTTACAGCTATCCTACTCTGTTTATATTTTCTTGTAGATCTGAAACCTACCAAAGTAGTCATATTCTCAGACTCATTAAGTGCCCTTCAGGCTAAATGTAATTATTCATGGGAAACTTCTCCCCCTATTGTTCGTGAAATTGTGCATATTTGCTCCACCTTAATCTTGCAAGGCATAGATACTTCTGATAACAATGCTAAAAATGCTCTTTCACTCTCAACTATATCTACTAATGTCCCCCTATCACTACCAGAGGCTATGAGTCATCTTAAATCACATTTTACTACTTTATGGCAAGCTGATTGGGAAAACTCTGAAAAGGGTCGTTTTTAATACAAATTTAAGCCAACGGTTATCTCCCCTGATATATCATTTCCATCTAGACACTTAGAATCACTATTCTACAGGCTTCTTTCTGGACACCTTCCTGTTAACTCATACCTTTACAGGTTTAATCTGCATGAAAATGGCCTGTGTGAATACTGTAAAGTTTCTGAAACTATCTCTCATGTTTTGTTTAGCTATAGGAAATATGAGGCAAATAGAGAATTTGTTTATACAGATCTTATTGCCACAGGCATATCAAGGCCTTCTATAGATTTAGTTCTTAAACCAACCAGAAAGAAAATTAAAGTGCACAATGCTGTTGTGAAATTCCTTTCTAAGTGCCACAAGTTTTAATTCCCTGTTAAAGCATGTTAATGTTTTATGTGTCATCTTTATTATGCAC
Source organism: Lepidochitona cinerea (assembly GCA_963971465.1). NCBI lineage: Eukaryota > Metazoa > Mollusca > Polyplacophora > Chitonida > Tonicellidae > Lepidochitona > Lepidochitona cinerea. The sequence goes on along the minus strand of OZ020563.1, from coordinate 26,852,222 downwards.
GTATCCCTGTCAGTTATTTCTATTGGGTCTAGTAGCTGTATGTGTAAAACTTCATATCATTGACATGGGTTCAGTCTGTAAAACATTCAATGATTTTTGCTGACCCCTCTACTGTGTCTAGTACTTGTCATGTTTGATCTGGTCTGTCTGTAATAGGCCTAGTGATCCCAGCTGTCATTCTTATTATTTATCCACACTTTGTCATTATTGGCATCTGGGGATCTATATTACAGGTTATGATTTAGCTTTCCAGTTTATAGTATGTGTAACTACCTGTCATTATTGGGATGTGGCTTACCCCTACTTCATGCAATGTTTTTGCTATGACCTCTTTTGTATATATGTACTACTTGCAAATATTAACATGTGTTCTGCTCTTAATGAGTGTAGTATCTGTCATTATTGGTATATATCCTGTCTGTAACATATGCAATGATTTCTGCGGTCACCCTTAAGTATGTTATGTGTAGGGGCCTACTACTTGTCATTATGGGCTTTGGTCCTATCTTAACATTAATAATGATTTCTGCGGTCACCCTTAAGTATGGTATGTGTACTACTTGTCATTATGGGTTTTGGTCCTGTCTTAACATTAATAATGATTTCTGCCGAAACCCTTAGGTATGTTATGTGTACTATTTTTAATTAAAATAATTTTTTTTTAATTCCTGTAAGGATTTCTACTGTCCACTTAACTGTAAGTCTACTACGTGTCACTATCTGCATGTGCTCTGTGCAATACACATAAGGATGTCTGCTGTCACACTACGATGCACTCATCATTATTGGCATATAATGATATATTTTTTTTCACCTTTATTGTATATTAGCATGTGCTATTAATGAAATTGAGGTAATGATTCGACATTCATCTTTACTAAATGAACTACTTGTCATTATTGGCATGTTCCATGACGATGTTTGAAAATCTGACATGTGGCCTTTTCGAAATTCATGTAATTATTTCTACTTAATGTAAAATGAGTTGCCACTATCGATAGGTGAATATGTTTGAAATTCATGTAATGAATTCTACTGTCAACTCCATGTACTCCAGGATTTTTACCGTTAACTCTACTGCATCCGAATGAGTTGTCATTATCGGTATGTGTTATATCTGAAATTCATGTAATGATGTCTACTAGCAACTCTACAATTAATACTGAATTGTTGTGGCGCACATCATTCAACAGAATGGAGCCGCCAAATAATCAAATTATGTATGTATGTATGATTACTTTCCAAGACGACCAAGTTCCGAAAAATCTATTGTAGGCCTAAGATAAATCATGTTCGATATAATTGATCTTTTGGCCAAATAGTAGGACTTTTTCAATTTAATGGTGGAATGGATTAAGCATAGCCCGTTACAAAAGCATGCAAATTTCAATAAATTCTTTCCATGAAATTTGATGGTTTAACTAATTCTAGAAACCATCACAACCTTATCCATTCAGAATGTAAGCTAAGGGGAAATCATAATATAGTTTGTTTGGTTGGTTGTTTTAGCTTATTGACGCGTCCATTCGTATGAATGGTGTACGCCATACTAGAGAGTAATTATTACCTTGAGCGATTAAGAAAACTGTGATGTTTGATCACAATATATTGAATCTCTGTGTGCAGGAGTATATGTTAGTACTCACAATATAGTTAATAAACCTGTTGATGAAGACCCAGAAACAGTTACTATGTCTAGACAAGACCTTATTGCAGAGGTTGAACTATAGTTAAGCAACCCTTTTCATTACCAAAAGCTTGATAAGGGAATTAGGCCTGGGAATATTGGAAATTTTAATAAACTCCTAGGTTCTCTTGAAGGCTATCTTAAAACAGGGTCATATATATTTCGAAAATACACAAACCAATTGTAAAATTACCCAAGCCTCTAATCCCCCTGGACGACCTATTATCTCGGATTGTGGTGGTGAAAGTTCTAGAATATCAGAGCCAATTGAAATCTATCTGAAACCTATAGCGAATTGGCGTCCTAGTTATATCAAAACACTGATGATCTGTTGGCCAAATTGTCTGAGAAATCTATCCCACATGATGGGATTTTGATTACTCTGGATGTGAAGTCTATGTATACAAACACTCTTAAGGCCAGTCATTGCTTATAAGAAGAACAAGAGTTTGAAAGACATACTGGTCAGGGCTAAACTCCCCTGTCTGCCTTCTACCTAGGTTTTTCTGGGTAAGGGGTGGGGGTGGGTGGGGGGGGGGGCAAATTTTCACTGTCTTTTCCCATGACCCTATAATATATAGTCTGACGATATTCTTACCATAGCTTAAGATACGTAAGCATTGTCAATGTAATACAAAGTGTTCCAGAAAATTCTACTGACTAAGACCAAGCTTCTGCTAGTCGTCAACCTAATGAAATATCATAGGTTTACTTTATTACAACAATTTATGATGGGGTATAAAGGTCTAAATGATATACCTCTTTTTAACACAATTAGAAACTTGTCTCCATGGTTATTTTAGACCAGAAGATTTTCCCTGTGCCCGTGTGTTTTAGTGTTCATAAATATACAAACATTCTTGTTAACACAATTAGAAATTTGTCTCCATAGTTATTTTAGACAAGAAGATTTTCCCTGTGTCCGTGTGTTTTAGTGTTCATAAATATACAAAACCAAGAGGGTGGTATATCGTATTTTTTAAACAACGACGAACACATGTTTAAAGGCACACTTGCCGCGAAAATCAGGAATATTGTTTGCATTAAAAAAGAAAGACCGTTTTCTGTATTTTTCCCAGACAATATAAGTTAGGAACTTTCTATTTTTACCAAAATTTAAAAGTTTGGACGTCACTTTGTATTTTTAATTTGAATTTGAAAATTTGAATTGTTACGTACCCGGAACGTATACAAACCGAACTGCCCCCTATTGGCGATTTTATGTTTCAGTCGAGTGAGTGAACTAACGACACAGTGTAATTTTACGTAGGCCTATTTATCTGAGAAATACAGACTGACGATCGGTTAACAGCGACTGGAAAAGCCTGCGGATAATTGTTTGAGTGTAAACCACAGGTACAAAGGCCTGAAATGAGGGTAATCCAAAACGAAAGTTGACCGACACTGATCGTTGTTGTTGTAATCAGGCTTCGATTCTTCGTTTGTTTTTCACCCCACTTCTACATTCTAAAGCTAACTAGACATGTTTTATGTGTCCTATGTTTAAGTTTAGTGGTATTAGTCGTAGTAAGCTCATGTAAATTGGTTTTCTTAGCATATTTAAACAGGCTACGGCGGCAAGTGTGCCTTTAATATTGTTTCAACCAAACTTTCCATATCTTGGCAAATTTTGATTATTTTTTTAACACTGTTTAGGTTCGTATATACCTTGGCCACATTCAATATGGAGATCTATTGTTTCAACACAATTCATTTATTTCATAGATGAATTCCTTTCTTTCTTGTATATGGAAAATGTTAATTTTGTCAGCCCATGCCACCTTAGATGCCATTTGATCGCTTTGTTTCACTATTTGATTCAAATGGTTCTGTCTACATCCTGGGAAAGGCCAATTGTCATTCCTGCTGGTAAGCATAACCATATCCAGCCTTCCAAACATATACAAATCGACATCTTTGACATTGCTATTCTGTATGGTGTATTCTAGAGACACCTTGTACCTAACAAGAACCGACACATTCTCTAATCTGCATACTGTAGGCCTATTTAAATTGGACAAGAGAAGCAGTCACCAAAAAATGATATCATTTAGTGACATTTCTTTATGAAAGGGGGTATAATGTTCTTGTGAGAGAGTATAGGGGAAATAAATCAAAATAAGAAACAGTGGTATTCAATCTTCAGAGGGATAAGAAACTTTTACTTCTATCCCAAACCGCAATAAGACGATTTTAAGTTCATTTAAAACTAAATTAGTGTTGTTAAAATGAAACATATTCTTTCAGTCCGTAGCCTATACGAACCGAAATAGTGTTCGAAAACTCTCTGCAGAAAAATAGCTGAGAATATTAAAATATTCTTTCAACGGAAAAATATCAACATTATGGTACTTCACGTACTTAATGTATATTAATGTACCTATCCTTGAAGAAAAGTATTTTTAATTCTGTTTAGGGTGGAAGGGGGGGGGGGGGGGGGTATCATCATTTTGGGCAACATCTCCCTTTATTTTGGAGACAATAGGGCCTGGGAGTCTACCGAGAGATTTCGCGATATCCGGTGACAGGTGACGTTTTTTTATGACGTTTTCAGTTCGATTGGCGTTTTTTGTTCCAAAACATCAGAAATGAGCGTCATATTCGAACGACAAAAGGCTTCCCACATGCGTAATGACAACGCCGGTGACAGGAAATGTGTGGAATTATCACGTGACGTACTCCCGCTCCCTATTAAGATAACTTCGATTTTTAAAAAATCATTTGAATTCCAAAGAAAATTAAATAATGCTCACAACAATATTTTTTTACATATTTATTATGATAAAATATTTTTCATTCCACCCACTGGCCTTGTTGTTTGTAATGCTTTATATTAACATTATATTTCCGTATTATTCTAGTCATATCGTCACGTGATGAGATTCTGAACATCTCGTGGGACCGACTCTTAGTAATGGCGGCTATGACTTCTCCCATGAAATCGTTTCCTACTCGGGTTCGATGGAATCCAAAAACAGAATCAGCCTGAAATAGAGAGACAGAAATTCGCAATTTAAATTTATGTACATTCAATACCCTTAGCTTTTGCCAATAGGTAAATAAATCGACATTTCTCGCCCCAAATCCAAATTAGAGACCAAAACGAAAAGATTGCCAAAATCAATGAAAGAGGAAGTTTTACTCCGAATATTTCGATCTGATCGTGATGTGGCGTTTGACTTCAAGTAAACCCATTTGGTATTTGAACAATAAAACCAGGCTGTTTATATTACAAGTAATTGCTCCTTGAATCTTGTCCTTTTTTATGAATAAGCTTTGAGTATTTTTCTGTCAGTTTACTTGTATGAGAACAAATTATTTCGTTAAAGAAACTCATGAGTTACATCCCCTTGGTATTTATTGTACGTAGGCCACTTATTCATACGAACTTCTTGAACCTTCGGGATGGAGATTTGCTGAAGGAACAAGTTCAATGTATTTGTACGCGTTAGCCCTTGAACCATAGACAGCGAGATTCTCGATAAGGTGATGTTATAATTCTGGGCTAGAATAATATGTAGGAATACATGTATATATATTTATGAGCACTAAAACACACGGGCACAGGGAAAATCTTCTTGTCTAAAATAACCACGGAGACAAGTTTCTAATTGTGTTAAAAAGAGGTATATCATTTAGATCTTTATACCCCATCATGAATTGTTGTAATAAAGTAAACCTATGATATTTCATTAGGTTGACGACTGACAGGAGCTTGGCCTTAGTCAGTAGAATTTTCTGGAACACTTTGTATTGCATTGACAATGCTTATGCATCTTAAGCATGTATATATACGTGGAGTATCAGCAACATGGTGGATTTGGTATCGAGAACATATCTTACAAGTGTGTTAGAGTCAAAATCTCATGAAAGAATGATTTATGTAGCATTTCACTCTATTTTAGAAGTGGCATTTAGTCCTCCACTTATTTCTGCAATATCCCCAAAAAGGGAAATAATCTTGAGTGAGACTTAAAGTAACAATTAGTCGATGAACCATTTTAGTACGCAACAAATCACAAACCTTTGACATGGAAACAAAGACCTAAACCCCTCGTGCAGGAAGGGGAAGTAAAAATGATGCGGTTTTTTCCTAGTCCGGATTGCTGACTCCAAAATTACTATTTTGTATACTAACGATCGTTTTTGGAGTCCGAAACCCGGACTAGGTTTTTACGTAACACTAACTAACTGTTTTATATCAGGCCTACCTGAGGCATAATAAATACTCCAAGCCTTGCTTCGTTGACGGCAACATTGGTTTTATAAAATTCCGACCTGGCTGCCTCGGCCACGCCCAGTAGACACGCCCCTCCGATTGTACCCAAGGATGTCTTTTTATCGAAACATCGCTCTCCGGTCTGTCCAGTCACGAATGTATAAGTTGACCCTGAGAAATAGGAACCACATAGTATATCAAAGTCGCATGAACACGCAATCAACAGATAAACTTTTCTCAATAATTTAGATTGATAAGAGAATGTGAGCGTTTGAAGACCATTGGAACTCTAAACGGTTGACATTGAAATAAAGCATATCGGATGACCCTGTACCTGCATGAACTGAATATGTTATTTTCAAACACTTGTCAATACTTTCTAACTTTGCTTCAACGGTACAATATTTATATCAACAGGGAATAAAGGGTGGAGTGTGAAGTAAAAAGCCAGTACACTCGTTGAAAAACGACCTTAACACAAAACACACCTTGAGTTTCTGCAAGATAAGGTAAAAACGCTTTGGAGACAAGGAAATGGGTCCCGGCTAGATTGTGAATCTCCTTGTTAAATGTCTCCAATGTTTGCTCGGTTAACGATCCACCCTGGAACATATGAACAATATATGATTGTAAGACATTATATGAGTGATCATTATTTAAGTTTTTATGTTAGACATGTTTTATTCAAGGTGCCCTAGAAAAGAATGTGTCAAAATGGACGCTTCTTGTTTTTAATTTCCATGACCAAGCCCATGGGAAACTTTTAATTGGCCGTATACTTGAGCTCTAGAATCGACATTATTATATAATTATGTAGGCGGATGATTAATCAAATTTAGCTTATAACCTGTGAAATATGGATAACGACTTTCAGATATTCTGGTATAAAGTAAATATAAGTTTTTAGTTTTAATTGAAAGACAAATGGAGATCTTTATGATATTGTTAATCTGGGACCTACAGATTTGAAATAGCTAAATAAAAAATAGCGTGTGTATAATGGTATCTGTCTCACCAAAAAGTGTGTGAATGAACAAGGAATATTTTACACACTATGAATAAATGTGTTCGACAATTATGAAAAAGTAAACGATTTAAATGAGAAAAATAGGCTAGGTGAAAAAAGTTCAACTCAATTTACTCTGAATGGAGATCGGAGAAGGCTTTATGTAAGAGAGAGTAATAGTTGTTTTAATTGCCAAAAAGAATGTTCATTTTTTATTGTTCATGCAGAGAGAAACTTCTTCAGACCATGAATAAATTGAGGTTACTTTTATAAAGAACAATCAATCGTCTAAAGGCTTGGGGTTATCATCAAAACAAAAGCCTCCACGAGTCATTTTTGCAGGTTTTTGACAATCAACGTTAGTCAGACTTTTAGTTTTTATATAAGTTTTTAAGAAACCCACATCCACTTACTTCCCACCACGATCCTAAAGAGGAAATGACGTCATCGATCTTCCCATGGTCAGCTAGAACGCCATCTCTAATCGCGTTGACACCTTCCTCAGTCCGAAGATCGCCCTAGGAGCAAACAAACTAAATACAGTAGCTGGGCATCAGATTATACAATACATGCACCTTACAGTTGAACTCCTCCAGCAAAACTACTTATTGATTATAGGCTGGCAAAACATAACATCAAAACTGTCGAGTCAACCCACCAACAGGCCTACGATAAAATGTCTTTGCTATTTTAAATAACATATTTGACTTAGCAGCGTTGAAATAGCCACAATTCCCAAGATGAGTATCCATATCTAAGCTAACCTGGACAGTCAGTAATTCGTTACGATATTTTTCTTCAGTATTCTTCCAAATATTCTCCAAGCGTTCAGCAGACCGTGATGTCACAATCACCTGGAAAGTCCAAACAATGATGCTATAAAGCTCATACAACGTCATTCTCAATTGTCAACCATATAAAACAAAGCGATTGAAAGAAGTTTTAGTCCATATTAATGGAGAGGAACATATTTTATATGAAATATGATATGGAGTTCCATAGTGTTGTGGAAGTCGCCAATGTGTAATTTGCCCACAAAATCATAAATATAAATAGGGTGTTGTTATTGGTAAGAATTAAAAGCAATCTTACTTCAACAATAGCAATATTAGCATGCAAAACTATAGAAAAGTAACTTGAAGCGTTCATTTATTTATTCACTCTGAAATAAAGCTTTCAAATCCTCGAAAAATGGTTGATCCTACCTTTGCGCCGTCTTTCAAGAAAGCTCTGGTAACACCTGATCCTACAAACCCACACCCACCGGCTATAAAAACAATCCGACCTGTAAGTAAAAGATCGAAATCATTAACTATAGAAGTAGGAACTCAAATATATGAGATACATGTATAGCTCAAACAATATGCTTTTCTTTTTCAGAAATCTACAAGGGTTATAAATATCAAAGGACTGGGTATCTAGATTACAAAGTATTCTTTAAAGCAACTGACAAGCACCAGCTGGTACATGATGAGTCATGCCATCCTTCCCGCGCTTTCAAGTGAGCCGTTGAGTTTCAGTTTTTTTTATAATCTATAGAAACTGTATTTTTCAATCAGGCATTTTCTTTACTTTTTAAACTCTTCTACACAGGGGATATTCTATTAGTTTGTGGAAGCTGTTCCGTAGAACAACCCCAGCAATGGGTCGCGGGTTTAAACCCCGATCAGTCCAAAATAAATGGAAAATTTTCTGACTGGGCTTTCACTCGAACTACCTATGATGAATGCCAGTTACCACGGAAGGTCGTGGGTTTCCTCTGCGCATAAAGCCCGGTTTCCTGTCACAATAAAACCGTGGCGTAAAACACCAAACAACTAACCAACCGTAGAACAATCCTGCAACAAATGTCAAATTGTAGTCTCAAATGTACGTATATCCAAAACGAACAGGTCCTCCAACAGTCGAAAATATGAAAACACTATATGACCTAGTGATGTTTACTGTTTGACCTGTTTTTGTTTTCTGTGAGAATTACGGTAATGTATCACATTAACCAGTTCAAGGCGAAATACCATATCTCGTCTAGTCATGGGAACTAGGCCAAGACCAAAATATAACCTGTTGTAGGTCACAGAAATGAAGGCTTTACAACTATTCTGTACGACAAGTAACGAACGTATAATCTCTTAGTCGAATACCAAAAACCAGTTGTCTATTTGTTTGAAGCCAGAATGGTTTGAAGAAACAATTAATTATGTCGAAAGCTTAGAGACGCACTCACCACCGAAGAAACATTGGTGAAGAAAGGAAATGTCATCCAGTTGACAATAAGTAAATACTTTATTTACTAGTTCAATACTTTCCTTGAAGGTGGTTGCAGCATGATAAGTTAAACCATTACATTAAGCATATAGTACATTTTGTATGTTCGGTTATTTTTTAAATATCTAAACGGTGATGTAAAAGAATACGTAAAATTAAATCCCGAACACAACTTATCGACCAGAAAGTGTTGGATTATACTCGATCATTTCAGGCCCTTTTGTTGGCAGTTTGCAAAAAAATATTGGTCGGCAGGCTATTTCTGTCCATCAAACCAGATCTTTCGTCTGTATTTGAGTCCGTAAATAAATTCTACAGTCAGCTGGGTAACGCCATTTTAATCATCAGGCCGCTTGAGTGCATGTCCAATTTCGGAGATTGGGCCTACTTTGCGAGGCACCTAACCAATCCAACTTCTCGTTTAAATCGTCTGATATATTAAATACAAACAGTATTCTTGACTTAGGCGGCGAGCGCACTTTTAAGTACCAATACTAGCTCATAGCAGTTAATCTAAAGCCTTTCTAGATGCTTGACATTTATATCCAAAATTTTAAAATATTTGACAGTCCCGTTATAACAAAAAGGTAGTCATCTACAAAAAACTAAGCGGTGAATATTACAGATACAAGAACATTTTTATCTTTCATAAAAATGAATGAAATACATTAAGACCTCAAATGAGCTTCAACATGAAATAGGTTAAGTTAAACTTAAGGTTTTTGCTAATGTGGTTCAAAATGACGATGTTGCCACTTCCTGTGACACAAATGGCTTTTATCGAAAATAAGCATAAAATTGTCAAACTACAATAACTTTCAAAATGTAAGAACATAACTAAAGGGTCTAATTTAATTGGATATTAAGCTCGTCTGGAAGTGTTTTTTCCTTGCAGTGGGCGGGGTTGCCTGGATTAATGGCGGTAGAGGTCATTTATTCTCTCCCATTGGCTGTTAGTCACCATCCCACTTTTCACATTAAATTAGAGCATCCACGTGTGAAAAAAACATTAGTTCGTGGTTTGGTCTTAATATGGCTAATAAATGATATACGTTTCTGCTCGATGTATCATACATTGTATACACCCGAAATCAAAAGACAGAACATTGAAGAAAAATGAATCCCATTCGAGCAATTAACATAACGTTAATTTCAATGCATTAACAATCGTTTCTATATGGTTCCTGAATTTTTAGACAGTTGCGATGTACGATCAATGATCTAATAATTCAGATACGAAAACAATGTCATATTACACAAAACACAAAGTTTTGAAACACAGTATGTTAAGTTGAAGACATAAGAAATGAAATGAAGGTGTTCTTACCCGCTGAGGCCATCTTTAAACGAAATGGGACTGTATCTCAACAAACCGTCTAGCTCACAGCTTTTCCTGGCTAAAGATGAATTCGGAGGTTAAAACTAGGTCATGCGTAACCAAATGACGACGGATGATTACATTCTTGACACGCTGGTCTAAGTTTAACTTTTCACATAACTTGGTATATTCAACACTTTGAGTTATGGTCCCTTTGTTTCGTAATTTCTATCTCTTGTTCGATGTTCAATCTGTATATGTTCCGACAGACCACTTTACATTCATTGGCCAATTGTTGAGGGCCTCCTGCAACAGTATTTCATTAAGTATACCTAGCCGAGAAATCTGGGCTCTGCCGAAATTTTTTTTCTCTCCGTGTTCGTCATAGGCGACAAGACACATTAGCAGCCATATAATACCAGTCGCCGTAAGACCGATAATCCGGGATAAAAGTATACCGTACCTTTCTTGGGTGAGAGGGGGTGGGGATGGGGGGGGGGGGGTGTATATAAACCCAACCATTGTTTAAACGTATATGCATATGTTCGTTGGAAGCAAACCTCTATCGTCTTTGACTTATGTCTCAGAAAGCTAAATGGCCAGATCAAAACTTCGAGGATTTATGCACCTGAAATAGCATCTGATAGACTGCGGATCATTTTGAATGAGGCGACCAAAAATGGTAGCCATGAAGCAAACAACTTCCATATCCTCTTCAGGGCCCAACATACATGTATGTGTCCCCGTAATAATGTAAGGGACCGAAAGACTATTTTTGTTAACTTTCAACTTCGATCAGTTTGTGTTACACAGCATGTACTTTACCCGGCTAAATAATATATTTTTAATGCATGGGACAGAATACAGACGGCGCCAGGAAGTACATATGAAAATCGTTTATTTATGCGGCCGGCATTCCAATCCCACTCAGACCAAATACAACTTGAATAATTTCTGTGTGGATTTTTCACTGAAACGCCATATTTGGGAGATTTGCCAGATACTGGCCGACGGTGGGGTGTTTCCTCCGGACAAACAGTCCGGTTTCCTCCCCACTAAACCTGTTAACGCCGCCATATAAGTGAAATAATGGTGACTGCAGCGTAAAACATCAATCAATCAATCACAGCCTACAGTTCTATTTCCGATCTGTGACAATGTTAACGTGTTGATTTGTAATTAATTCCATAAATATCGTGGCTGTTTTGTGCGTATAAATAGGTCGTCACATAAGAAACAGACATAATACATAGTATACACAAAGAAAAAACTTTAGCACCCCCCTGGAAAGTCTGCAACGACCGATAAAACCATTGGTGTAGGGAGATTGTTGACAAACTGATGTTGCAGAAACAATTGTGATCATAAAGGACAACATTCTGGCGAAAAGAAATCATCATTTATGGCAATCAGCTTTGCAATCTAGTCAGGATATCGTTAGCCAAATCAAAAGTGTATTTTAACAAGATTAAAAATAATAGTCTATCTGGCTTCACAGGGCGAACATCCTCTTCAGCAAATCCGACGATTCACTGGAGGGTTGAGACGCAGGTTAGAAGCTAATGGAGGCTATACGGGTTATTGGCATCGGTTCAAATAGGTTACATCGGTATTGGCGGCAGTTACCCCTTCAGCAGATCCGACGTCACACTGGAGGGATGAGACGCAGGTTGGAAGCTAATGGAGACTATAGGCGCTATTGACCTTATGCTCTATGGATGTGTTCTACACACTCAAAGTGATATTTTTACTTCAATATGTTCGCCCTGTAAAGTTTCATACTTACAAGCATCTTTTTATTTTGTTAAAATACTCTTTTGATTTGGCTAACGATATCCTGAATAAATTGTATAGCTTATTGCCAAGAATGTTGCTCTCTATGATCACAATCGTTTCTGCAAGATAAATTTGCCAACAATCTCCCTACACCAAGGATCTTATCGGTCGGTGCAGACTTACCAGGGGGGGGTGCTTAACTTTTTTCTTTGTGTATATTATGATTTCTATCCATAACAGTATGTTCCATTCGGAGTCACGGCTGCCCTTGCTCGTCGCTCGTCGGCTTTGATATGCTCGTCGGCGCTTTTTATACAGTCAAACAAGAGATCAACTGCCGCCCCCCCCCCCAAAAAAAAACCACAGTGAAACAAGAAACCTTCACAATGGCAGGGAAATAGAAACCTTCACAATGGCAGTGAAACAAGAAACCTTCACAATGGCAGTGAAACAAGAAACCTTCACAATGGCAGTGAAACAAGAAACCTTCACAATGTCAGTCAAATAGGAAACCTTCACAATGTGAGTCAAACAGGAAACCTTCACAATCGCAGTGAAACAAGAAACCCACACAATGACAGTGAAACAAGAAACCCCCACAATGACACTTAAATAAGAAACCCACACAATGACAGTGAAACAAGAAACCCCCACAATGACAGTTAAATAAGAAACCCACGCAATGTCAGTCAAACAAGAAATCCACACAATGGCCGTGAAACAAGAAACCCACACAATGACAGCCAAAGAAGAAATCCTCACAATGACAGCCAAAGACGAAACCCTCACAATGACAGCCAAAGAAGAAACCCTCACAAAAACAGCCAAAGAAGAAACCCCACAATGACAGTCAAAGAAGAAACCCTCACAATGACAGCCAAAGAAGAAACCCTCACAATGACAGCCAAAGACGAAACCCTCACAATGACAGCCAAAGAAGAAACCCTCACAATAACAGCCAAAGAAGAAAACCCCACAATGACAGTCAAAGAAGAAACCCTCACCACGACAACCAACGAAGAAACCCCCACAATGACAGTCAAATAAGAAACCCTCACAATGGCAGTCAAATAAGAAACCCTCACAATGACAGTCAAATAAGAAACCCTCACAATGGCAATTAAGAAACCCCCACAATGGCAGTCAAACAAGAAACCTCCACAATGACAGTCATATAAGAAACCCTCACAATGGCAGGCAAATAAGAAACACTCACAATGGCAATTAAGAAACCCCCACAATGGCAGTCAAACAAGAAACCTCCACAATGACAGTCATATAAGAAACCCACACAATGGCAGTCAAACCCGAAACCCCCACAATGACAGTCAAATAAGAAACCCCCACAATGACAGCCAAATAAGAAACCCTCACAATGACAGTCAAATAAAAAACCCTCACAATGGCAATTAAGAAACCCCCACAATGGCAGTCAAACAAGAAACCTCCACAATGACAGTCATATAAGAAACCCCCACAATGGCAGTCAAATAAGAAACCCTCACAATGACAGTCAAACAAGAAACCCCCGCAATGACAGTCAAATAAGAAACCCCCACAATGACAGTCAAATAAGAAACCCTCACAATGACAGTCAAACAAGAAACCCTCACAATGACAGTCAAACAAGAAACCCTCACAATGACAGTCAAATAAGAAACCCCCACAATGACAGTCAAATAAGAAACCCTCACAATGACAGTCATATAAGAAACCCTCACAATGACAGTCATATAAGAAACCCCCACAATGACAGTCAAATAAGAAACCCTCACAATGACAGTCAAATAAGAAACCCCCACAATGACAGTCAAATAAGAAACCCTCACAATGACAGTCATATAAGAAACCCCCACAATGACAGTCAAATAAGAAACCCTCACAATGACAGTCAAATAAGAAACCCCCACAATGACAGTCAAATAAGAAACCCCCACAATGACAGTCAAAGAAGAAACCCCCACAATGACAGTCAAAGAGGAAACCCTCACAATGACAGTCACATAAGAAACCCTCACAATGGCAATTAAGAAACCCCCACAATGGCAGTCAAACAAGAAACCTCCACAGTGACAGTCATATAAGAAACCCCACAATGGCAGTCAAATAACCATCCCCCCCCCCAAAAAAAAATGACAGTCAAACAAGCAACCCCCACAATGACAGTCATATAAGAAACCCCTACAATGGCAGTCAAATAAATCTCCCCCCGTCCCCCCCCCCCCAAAAAAAAATGACAGTCAAACAAGAAACCTCCACAGTGACAGTCATATAAGAAACCCCCACAATGGCAGTCAAATACCCCCCCCCCCCCCCCAAGAAAAAAAAATGACAGTCAAACAAGAAACCTCCACAGTGACAGTCATATAAGAAACCCCCACAATGGCAGTCAAATAAACCTCCCCCCCCCCAAAAAAAAAATGACAGTCAAACAAGAAACCTCCACAGTGACAGTCATATAAGAAACCCCCACAATGGCAGTCAAATAAACCTCCACCCCCCCCCCCCCCCAAAAAAAAAAAATGGCAGTCAAATAAGCAGCCCCCACAATGACAGTCAAATAAGAAACCGCCACAATGGCAGTCAAACAAGAAACCCTCCCAATGACAGTCAAACATGCGACCCCCAACAATGGCAGTTAAACAAAAAACCCTCACAATGACAGTCAATCAAGAAAACTCCACAATGGCAGTCAAATAAGAAACCCCCACAATGGCTGCTAAAGAAGAAACCCCCATAGCAATAAACTTAAGCACACATATGACACTATATATCCAATAATAACTAACACCCAACCTGTCAAATCTATTCGCAAACCATGGATCACCCGTGGGTTACTTGAATGTGTCTATGAGAAAAATCGCTTGTATCGACAGCAACTTAAATCTCCTTCCAATCATAACCGAGCCAAATATAAAACTTTCAGAAATAAACTGAACAATCTTATCCGCCACACACGTAAAACCTTCTTTGACCAAAATAATAACATAAGAGGAACCTGGAAAATATTAAATCAACTTCTTGGCAGAAATGATAAATCATCCACTCAATGCAAATCTTGTCAGATCAATAATCAAGATGTTACTGATAATAAAACTATTTCAAATGCATTTAATTCTTACTTTTCTTCGGTTGCAACTAATCTTGACGCCGCTATCCCACCCGAATCAAAATCTCCCTTTGATTAGCTCAACACTCCAGTGGCTAACAGTTTTTCATTATCCGCTATAAGTGTTGATGATGTTAATGAGACCATAACTCTCTGAAATCATCTGCCCCGGGCAATGATGGAATCTGTATGGCTGATTTTAAGCTCGTCTCCCAATTTATTTCTATCCCTCTGTCCCACATAACTAACCTGTCTTTTACCTCCGGAACTGTACCAGCATCACTAAAATCTGCCAAAGTAACACCCGTCTTCAAAAGTGGAAATATGAATCTCATCCAGAACTACCGTCCTATCTCTGTTTTATATAGCACAAGTAAAATATTGGAAAAACTGGCTGCCAATCAAATTAATACTTTTCTAGACTCTAACCACATCCTATCTCCCAACCAGTATGGTTTCCGATCCTCACACTCAACTGAACATGCTGCACTTGCCCTCTATGATTACCTCATAACTAAAAAAGAAAACAAACAACTTAAGCGTGCTAACATGTATTTATTTGTCTAAAGCATTCGATGCAGTCAACCATTCGATATTATTAAAGAAATTAATTTACTACGGTTTTAGAGGAAAGGTAAATAATTGGCTAAAAAATTACCTAAAATCCAGAACTCAATCTGTATATTATAATGGCGTGGGATCCGATGTAAACGTTGTGACACACGGAGTTCCACTAGGATCTATTTTAGGACCCATTCTTTTTCTTTTATTTATAAATGATATTATTGCTTTTTCCGACTTACTCAAATTCACCCTCTTTGCTGATGACACAAGCCTATGTTTTTCCTCCCCAAATTACTTCATCAGGTCGTTTCTCTCCATCCGCGCAATTATTCTCTACATTAAAGATTCTCCCTCTACATTCCATCAGTCAGTTCACCAACCTCATGATTTGTCATAAATATATTCACCATCCTGATCAACTGCCAGCTCCCTTTCGCCATTTCTTTGTAAAAGTCTCTGATATACACTCTTACCCGACTCGAACACTCTCCTTTAATCTTCATAGACCTTTCAATTCATCCGTACTTGCTTCTCACTCACTTCGTTTCCCAGGGCCACACGAATGGAACAGTCTGTCAACTATACTCAAATCTACTATTTCACAGTCCTTGTTCAAATCTAAATTAAAATCGTATTTCCTCGAAAAATTTTAATTTGAATAATGTCATTGTATGAGTTATAGATCTTACGTTTTTATTTGCAACATAAAATACAACATAATCTTTAAATCTACCATAAATATATGATATTATCCCATAAATGAACCATTTTTGGTGTAATAAAGCTAGTGCATAAATTTTCGATATGCCCCACGGGCAATAAATATCCTGGGAATTTGATTGGTCCGGCAAAACTCATTCATCACGATTAGCCAATGAAAAAGTACAAACCCAAAGCCGGACTACTTTTTTGACAGCTGTCAAAGTCGTCTGCTTTTTTCACTGTGGCAAAATTCAATGTTTCATCATGACAGACTTACAGATTGGCGACGTTGTAAAAGTGGACAAAAAAGGAGCTGGGCGAGTGAAAGAATTTACAGATAACCATTTAGTTAAAGTTCAAATAATCGGTATAGATTTTGACATAGAACTGTCGTCACGAAGATTGACAAGAATACCATCAACGGTTACATTGGCGTCCGACATCGGTCAAGGTAGGCCTATGGAATTATTTAAGTAACGTAAATTTAAAATATCTGAAATACTTTCGCACATTAATTTTTATTGTT
The DNA here is from genome assembly GCA_963971465.1 of Lepidochitona cinerea. Taxonomy (NCBI): domain Eukaryota; kingdom Metazoa; phylum Mollusca; class Polyplacophora; order Chitonida; family Tonicellidae; genus Lepidochitona; species Lepidochitona cinerea. The sequence continues at coordinate 26,835,050 of OZ020563.1, read as the reverse complement.
ACGTGGTACTTCAATTTGCGAGCAAGTAACAAGACATTTTTATTTCAAAACAGATTACATCCAAGGGACCGATGTCAACGGCCGGTTAAACGAAGCTGGCGAGCAAGGCGGGGCCGGAGAGAGGCCTCAATCCCGGGTGACTGACTGCGGAGACAAGACGAAGAACCGTAGGTTTATTCCCGTCAACGAAGGAGATGTGTTCAACATCATACGAACCGAAGAAAATCAAAACACGGCAAAAAAAAACATCGTATGATATGAAACTCTTAAAACAATTTCTTCAGATGACAAATAATGGAGATATGCGAGAAATTTATGACATTCCTCCTGGAGAATTATGCAAAATTCTGAGTAAATGTTTCGCAAGCGTACGTAAACCGGAGGGCGAAAACCATGAGCCCTCCTCTTTAAGATCGATGTTAGCCAGTTTCGAAAGGTATCTGAAGAGACATGGTTATCAAAGTTCACTAATCACTGATATGCAATTTTATACTTTACGCGAAACAGTGAAATCTAAACAAAAAGAACTTAAAAGAGACGGTAAAGGTAACTTGCCGTACCCAAAAAGGCAGATCCGGCTACTGATGAGGAGATCGATCATCTTTGGACATCCGGTCAGTTTGGCGTTCATAGTCCTCAGGCCATAATTAACACTCTCTGTTTTTTTTACCACAGTACACTTTGGATTGAGAGGTGACACAGAACATAGGAATATGTGCTGGGGAGATGTAACTCTTTGTACAGATATTGACAAATATAGAGAGTATTTGGAATTTTGCGAGAGGCAAACTAAAACGCGCACCGGATCAAATCCCAAGGACATTCGCACAGTAAAACCCAAAATGTGGGATGTACCCACTAATTCATCGAGGTGTCCGGTTTCTGTGTACAAGAAATACAGTTTACTCCGGCCGGCACAGTTTTCAAATAAAGATGACCCTTTCTATATTGCCACTCACACAACACGTGAAATCCCTATCTCCGGCGAACAGTGGTTTAGAAAACAACCAATAGGTAAAAACAAAATAGGCAGTTTGATGAAAAACATGGCCGTAAAGGCAAATTTGTCGTCTAGTAAAAGATTAACAAACAGCAGCGCGCGAAAACGCCTTCTTCAGAAACTAAATGACGAAAATATCCCACCGACACAAATAATGCAAATTTCAGGTCATCGCAACATTCAATCTGTAAAAATTACAGTTCTATTTCTGAAAATCAGCACAGGGAAATTTCAGGCATATTAAACTCAACGTCATCTGTTCAAACTCAATCTGCAATCAAATCCGTTGAAAATGACTCCCGAAATGTTATCTCCAGTCAGCAATCCCTGTCTCGAGTATCGAGTACGGCCACAGCCTCAAATGTCGCGCCAATATTTGGAGGTCAAATTTCTGGAGGAGTATTCAACGTTCATGTTCATAATCATTACAATTATGAAGCACCCAAGCGTAGCAGAATTCGTGTCATCGAATCTTCACAATCTTCAGATGAGGATTAATCCGCTGTTTTACACTGAACTGTTTCCGATATTAACTGTTCTAATCTTCTGTTAGATTCTTTCTCAAGTTTCAGCGCGCCATGTTTACGATTTATGGCCTGACGAATGGCGTGTTGACACTGTTGTCTGTTGTCAGTTTTGAAATATCCCTTTGGAAAGTTTACTAAATTACAGTTTATTGTTTTTACTTTGCACAATAAACCTAATTTGCTTTAAAAATGATTCGTATAAGTCGTATAATTCTACAATTAAACAAATTTGTATTGCGCTATTTTTCTTCCGCTTTCACTCAGCACGACTGTTTACTCTGACCGCATTCCAGTAAATCAATCCGCGTTATCTATAGTTTCACTGAGAGACGACGGCGACAGTTGGTTTGTTTTTTTGTTGAATTTAGATCTCTGGTATTTATGGGATAAATAGGATCTCCACCTCGTGACCCTGAGATATCAGATTTATTAAACTCGAGTAGTAATTTTCATTTGTTCCTCGCCAGAGGCTCGCCAGAGGCTCGGAACAAATGAAAATTACTACTCTCGTTTAATAAATCTGATATCACAGGGTCACTCGGTGGAGATCCTCTATTTATTTGCCAAATAAATGGGATAGAACAAGTCTTCGGACTTTATTCCCGCCATCCAAATTTCCTGACAACCATCATTTAAATGTTGTACATATTATATGGTGAATAAACAAACAAACAATAACACAAAGAAGAGATTCCCACATTAGCAGTCAAACAAGAAATCGGGACGGATGTAACGCATTGCATCAGTAAATTAATATCCCCCAAAGCAGAGTCCATTACGCTTTATATGGTTTGTGTTGTTTGATTGGTGTTTAACGCCGCATTCAAAATTATTTTGCTTATATGGTGGCGTTGTCAGGTTTAGTGGGTGAAGAAACTGAGCTCATTGCCCCAAGGAATCACCCGACCGGCGAGTACCTGGCATCTCTCCCACGACCTAGTGAAATATCCCCTCAGATTTTTTCCACAATTTTATTTGCGCTGAGTGGGATTTGATCCCGCACAGCATCGATGGAAAGTCGTTGTCGGACTGAAGGACTATGACTCTAACTGACTGAGCCACCGATGCCCCCGGTTTGCTGTGAAGGAGACGCTGTTATTTGATGAGGTGTTTACGGATTGACTGCAACATCTGCACACTGCCAGATGCAGTTTGGATAGCTGAATCAACACACTCTTTCTTCATGTCAGCAGATTAATGTAGTTTTCAGTTGCATTTGCTTCCCTGTCCATGTTTCTTATCTATACTGACAACTGGCGTACTTTTTATTCGTATATATATTTATGAACACTAAAACACACCGGCACAGGGATAGAAAACCGTCTTTATAGTAATGGATAGTTCCTCCTCATGCAGGGACATTTGAAATGCAAGTCAAGGCAGTGTTTACAACAGCCTTCAACTGAAAAGTTGGCTGGTCCGAGTCCGGCTGCCGGGTTCCGTTCAGCCTAAATCAGCCAATAATTTCGCTGAGAAACCCAAAGTAACGATTAAACGGGTATCCTCTAGAAAATACACACGTCTTAAGGCATATATTGATGGACAGATGGAAAAGGTGTCTCGGCTCGGTAGTCAACATTTGTAAATCGTCATTTATATATTTATGAACACTAAAACACACGGGCACAGGGAAAATCTTCTTGTGTAAAATAACCACGGAGACAAGTTTCTAATTGTGTTAAAAAGAGGTATATCATTTAGACCTTTATACCCCATCATAAATTGTTGTAATAAAGTAAACCTATGATATTTCATTAGGTTGACGACTGACAGGAGCTTGGCCTTAGTCAGTAGAATTTTCTGGAACACTTTGTATTAAATTGACAATGCTTACGCATCTTAAGCTATGGTAAGAATATCGTCATGGGAAAAGAGCTTGCGATGTTTTCTGACTATGCTTGAGGCATTGCAATATTATAGGCTTACGTGCCGTTCTGATAATTGCGCAATGAATGTGAAAAGCCTACAATTTACATAACGTAAATTGCGATTAAAAGAGTTCGCATTGTAAGAAAAAAAAAACCCATTATAAAACAACCTGCAGTGTCCCTTTTGAATCATGTCAAGAAGTGTGTGGAGTGGTCTAGAAGTACAGCGGCACGGATTGTAACGGTTTAATCAATATCAATCACACAAAGATTCCAATTCGAAGATGGCTTCCCGTTCTTGCTTAATTTACACAGCCATGGTTCTGAGTATGGGCTGTGCTGTGATAAATGGTATAGATATGGCGTTCAATGTCTACTCGACGGAAATCAAAGGAACATTCAATTTGACACAAACCCAAGGTAAGTTACAATTTAAAAAAGTGGTATGGCTATATTTAGCTTGGAAACATAACATCGTCGAAAACTTTAATCCGCTAATATATAATCTATTTAAAATTATAAAAAAAAAATGAAAATCTATTTTGGAATCAGACGAATATTGAATTTAGGACGAGTTTTTTTTTTTTTTGATTTTATGCTGTGTTTATCACATTACTTATAATCACTAGTACATGTATATACAGAATAGAAAGATGGTAATAAAACGCCACGGGATTCGTTTCATCTCATACATTAAATATAGTATTAGAAAAGTCGGGGTTTCCTCTGGGCAAATAGTCGCCAATTAAAGGGAATAATCTTGAATGCGGCGAAAAACAGCAATCACTGAATTAGTAAATAACCGACACTGATGATCCAGAAAAAAATCCGGGCCAGGGTGAGAATCGAACTCCCGACTTCGGGTTACCGTCACACCTCTCTACCCACTGAGCTACCCTGTCCTGTTGGGAACGGATCGCTCGTTAGATTATCTTATACACGGGTCTTAACCGCTGTGTTGACAAATAAAAGTGCATGGCATCATTGAGCTTAAATACTTTCCATTTCAGTCAGCATTTAACAATTGTTGCTGTAAGGAGCATCGGCATTCTTTCTGCCACTAAACGAAAATGTTATGGTGATTTTATACCAATTGAATTACTTTTCATACGCCATTTTCATACGTGATGATGTCAGTGTTTCGAAAGCCAACTGCTATCATCATCATTGTAGCTCAGTTGGGGGAGCGGTGTGACGGAAACTCTAAGTCGTGAGTTTGATTCTCACCCTGGTCCATAAGGTTTTCCGGGTCATCAGTGTTTGTTATTTGCTAATTCAGTAATTTCCCTGTGGATGATTGCAGCCAGCTTCCAAAACATCAAGCGTTTCGTAGTATATTATATGGCAAACATAAATGTAGTAGAGTTTGAAACTGTCTAAATCATTTTGTTAAAAATATTTAGGTTGAAATGAATATGGACGACAATATATAGCTTTTCCTTACGAACATTTGGAATCTGGGAAATTGGTCCTTGTACAGAAACCCCATACATTGTACATGAAATTTGCTTTTAAATCTTTAGAAAATGTATTTCATTTATGATTTATCCTAATTTTGGCGGGTCTTTCAAATTTAAACAAAATATGTAATTTTGTGCCTATCGTCGTTTGCTACTATGAGCATTAAACAATGTCATATATTCTTGAGTTCATTTGAAAAGTGACGCTCGAATAAGAATTTCACACCTGTTTATTTGGGTATTGTATACTTTACTTGTATCTTTCAAAGGATATGTAGTGTGATATTTCAGTAAAACTTCTGGAGACTGACCCCAGGCAAGTCACTTTTTATCCAAGATAAGCCGGCCTAACCCAACATCTGTCACTTTGTGAATGAAATCTTATATCCGCAAGCGAGATAACCTAAATGTTGATGTTAGCAAAGGTTTACCAATGCGAAACCATCCTACACAAGTTATTTTAAATGAACCCATTCCAATATTTCACACAATGTAGGGCCTACACTATTGTTTGTTGATATTTGGACTAAAGGATTTGCCCCCCCCCCCCTGCTATCAACAGGAAGTCACCCATGCTGTTAAAAATTGGAAAACTTTTGAGCTTATTTTTTCTGATTTGGCAAACTCGCAAAAAGTTTAAGTACTTGATGGCATTGGCCATTTCTTACATTTATACATACTAAACTCCCCTGCCTGTCTTCTTCACAGATTTTTCTAAGGGAACCACAATTTTCACTTTCTTTTCCCATGATTATATGGGGTTCAATCTCAGTTTACCGATATTCTTGCCATAGCTCAAAATCCGTATTAGTATTGCCAACGTATAATAAAGTGTTCCAGAAAATTCTACTGACAAAGAGCAAGCTCTTTTCTCTCGTCAACTTAATGAAATATAATGGGTTTTAGTTTATACAACAACTTATGTTTGTGTATAAATGTCTAAATGATACATGCACTGTTAAAGTCTTTGGTTTGACTCGACCCAGGCTTGAACCTGGATCTCCCAGCCCTGAAGCGGACGCTTTACCAACTGAGCTATCGAGGCTGGTCTCCTGACTCGTGAGAATATCGTATAAATTGTATCATCAACTTGATGATGCAGGATCATTAACCTATTCAAGTCTTTTGTTGGTGTATAATCGTTTTACATATTAAATGTCTTCTGAATATTCACAATTTAGCATTAGGTTAAACACAGTATTGGTACAACTGCATTACCAATCAACAAGAATCTGCGATGACAGTAATATTATATCAATCCCTAAGCTTTAGTAGGTTATCTTCACGATATCTCTCGACACAAACGATCAGGTCCATGTCGTTGTTTACAATTTGCCGAAAGTTGCTATGTTTAAGGACGTCGTCAGCAATGGCCTCCCTTTATGTCCAAGCAACATGGCACTGATTGGCTTTAGAGGTTGATATCTCAACCAATCGCAATAGGATCCATCCCCATTTTAGATTGGTGTCAGTCTGCATACTGAGACGACGAAGTTCCATTCCGATCAACTCATCGCAACGACCTGAGCGAGGCTAAAGCTCGATCAGTCGGGAATCGTTTGAGTAAAAGATCAACCGGTCTCAGCCGACATGAACTGTCTTAATATTCATCGGCACACAATCGGATCGGATCTTAACTGTGAACAAGGCTTTAAGTTGAACAATCTGTAAGGTTTAAAGGTCGATGATGACTTACCAACTCAAGGCAATTATGGAAACTTGTCTTTGTAGCATTTCTAGAGAAAAATATTATATTTTGAAAATAATGCCACACTGGCGCAGGGAGAACAAGAATAATATTTTTCTCTAGAAATGCTACAAAGACAAGTTTCTTTAATTGCCTTGAGCTTGAGTTTCCTACGTTTTTACTTAAACCAGCCACAACATAATATAATTTTTATTTAATATATTTTGAAAATAATGCCACACTGGCCCAGATGAACAAGAATATCAAATACAAATTATATTATGTTGTGGCTGGTTTAAGTAAAAACGTAGGAAACTCGTACTGAAATGTACGTCATGGTTTACATTGATGTTTGTTTTAAAGGGGGAGAAAAAAACAAAACAACAACATGCAATTGATTCGAACGGGCTCCCATAGGTCATCGTATTAATGTAGAAATATGGTTTTTGTACCGTAAGAAAGGAAAATTTACCGCGCATGTACTATATTTACAAACTTCTTTCCTCTCCGTCTTAAACAATATTTATTGATGACTTTACAGGTGGCAGAATACAATGATACATTCACGTTTTAGTATCTGACGTTAAGCACGAGAGTGCGAGTAGCTACTTTTGAATGTTCATAAATATACACCATTATGTACACTACAGCATGTGTTGTGGCTACATGTGTATCTTCAGAAAATACTCTCAGAGACGTACTTTGATTGACAAATGCGCTAAATGAGCGCGCCCATCGTGTAAATATCTTTGATCCAATTAATGTTAGAAGAGATGTTGAGAACAAGAGATGGTTCTGTGTAATGCAACGATATTCTGTAGGATATACGTTGTGATTTTTTTTCTCACAGTTATAAACTATATTCATCCGGAGGCGATAAGGGAAAGGAAGAGACTTTTTAATCCAAAATAACGATACATTAAACTTTTGCTTCCCTTGTAGTTGAAGTGTTGGCGTCTTTGGATGGAATTGGAATGGGACTTGGATTCCTGGAAATCCCTTTGTTTCTGACATTTGGGTATAAAGTTTCCTTTATGACAACATGGCTTATGATGTCTGTGTCCAGTGGATTTTTATCGCTGTCCGCCTTCGCCAGTGAATATTTCAAGAACAATATATGGGTGGTATTTTTAGCACAGACAATAATGGGTAAGGCATTTTTTTTCTCAAAATACGCTGATGCCGTAATTGAAACAAAAGTCAACGACTTGCACAAATCCAGATTTTATTGCAAAAATGTTGATACAGTAAAATCCATAACGGTTGTTGCATAACGAAAAACGATTAATTTATGGTTTATTGACACCTAGTTCACACTGGGGTTTCCAAGGATCAGTTGGTTAAATATTGGTTACCATTTAGTGTTAAACTAGTTTGCATTGGTAACAAAATGGCTAATTGAGTAGAAAACCAACAGTCAAATATCGTTTTCATCGCCTCATTTATGAATAATTGATATTTGTGTGGGTCGTAATGGTATCACATAATATTAAGCTACTCGTAGCTAGTCTAGTCATTTTCATTTATTTTTGGCCAATCGATGATGGGTAAAACGTAATGTAAGACAGATTAATCACGTGATGCATTTGAGCCAATGGCGTTTTATTGAATGGTATGGTTAAATGTAGATTGTAGAATATGGATCGCCTAATGTGGATTGGTTGCCATTCATCATTGGGGCTATGTCACAAAAAGATCTGTCAATTACCAATAACCCCCTTATCAGAATGAACATTATGATACGTCTGAAACTATTACTATATTGTTTACTTTTCAGGTGCAGCAAATTCAATGTCCTGCATCGTGGTGATTCGCGCTTTAATGGCAGCTTCTCCAACAAAACAAACGGGCAAACTAGTTGGTGTGTACTTTGCCATGAACAGTATCGGTAAGGTGTTCTTTGGAGCAATAATGGACATTTTCTTCATAGGAAATTTAGGTGGTTTCTTTTTAACTCTTTTTGTATTATCAACAGTTTTGTTTGCGATGTCGTTTGGACTTCTCCTCCACCTTTTAAACACGATAGATAACCCATACGACCAGAACGACAACACGGAATTGTCAGCAATGTCCATAACACAGTCCAGTCAGCGTGACAATATTAGTACAACAAATTTTACTTCAAATTCGAACAATCTATCAGAAAAATGTAACGGAGGAAAGAACTGTGAAACCAACGTGACCTTGAAAGAAATGCTGAAATCGAGTTTTTTCCATGTGTTATTTTGGAGCGTTTTATTGTTTTATGGGATACCTTATACATTGATGAACAATATTACTATTATCGCTCTATCTCAAAGAGTTTCGCATCCAATGACGTCAGTGTATATAATAGCACTATGTATTTGCGTGGCTCGTATTTTATTCGGCGCCATTTTGGACAGATTTCCTTCTGTGAAAACCGGGTTTTTGGTGATACTGTTTGGAGATATTGCACTTATTTCATCATTACTCTTATGTCTTTTCCTTTTAGGACCATTTAGTATTTATATCATTTCAGTTCTGATCGGGATTAGTTTAGGTTCGGGATATACAGTATGTGCAACTGTCCTTATCAGGAAATACGGAAACAATCATATTGATTTTCTAACTACTGTTTTTTACGCTACATCAAGTATTAGTTTAACATTTATGCAAGTTCTATTTGGATTTATTTATGATGCCAATATCCCTACTGAGAACCATACTATTTTCTGTTTCGGTGTGGAGTGTTTTTACAAAACCTTTATCGTAATGTTGAGTATAGCTATAACTGTTTTTGCTGTCCAAATAGCTCATTTCATATACAACATAATGGCTGGGTAAATACATTCTAAACAAACATTTTTCACACAATTTGAATTTTTACAGCTCACTATAGCTGACAATTTTAATTATGGCTCTATTGTACATACGACGGTATTCATACTGTAAACCAATTAAGCCCTCAGCCATTAGCCATTCTTGGCCGTCATCCAATGGAAGCGAGGATAAATTGGTCACGTGCTACACAAATTCTCCACTAAATAATGTCGTTCGATTAAGAGGTTCCCGTGTTTGGAGTACGCCGAATGCATAATCGAACTCTGCCTTTAGGTCACAGTTTGCTGATTTTATTTAAACCATTGAAAAAAGACAGAAAGCTAAATTGGTAGCACCTTGAACTCTAAGGCAACAAATCAACCTCATAATCTTTTGATGAATTCACACAGTAGCTGAAGTCCATATCAGAGCCGAAATTACTATAGGAGTGTATTATTGGAGTTCTATCTGGTACCGTGGAATAACGAGATATATGTATTCCTGATGACGCATAACCTTCACAACTGACTTTATCGGGACGAAACGTGAAATGTTCCAAACGGCCATGAGCTTCATTCCATCATAAAATAATTTGACAGGGAAACTATTTCACCACCACAGAACTATTTATTTCATATGCTATTGATTAAGTAATACAAATGGCATTATATGATAGTGTATTCAATATAAGTATCATATGTAATCGTCACTGTTGGGTTGAAAGTTCAACGGTCACTCGTACAGAAAATATCCATATAGGATGTAAATTCATATGAAAACCTCATAATATACCTGGCTCTACTACCATTATAAGTACAATATGATTCAAAATAAGGTTTCAAAATAAGGTTTACGACTTTCTAACCTATAAGAAAAAACACCGTCAGCCGGGTGGAATTTTCTTGAAATGACACGATCTGCCATAATATTTATATTTTGTCGATAAAACAGGATACTGTAATTCTTGGCTATCGTTGAACAGAATGTAAATAAGAAAAAAATGTCAATTTTGACAGCTCACTATGGTTGACAATTCTAATTGCCGCTCTATTGTATATACGACGATGTTCTTACTGTAAACCAATTGAACAATCCGTCATTAGTTCGTTCTTGGCAATTACTCAATGGTTGAGACAGCATCTTGGTGCCAGCCAATGGAAAACAGCATTCTCATCCTTGGACCAATGAATTGCACGGCAATCTAAGGTGATAGGAGAGACAGTGTTATCGGCTGTTTAAAATGGGAGAGACGGTGTTTTTGGTAATAAACCAGTAAAAGTTAATCAGAGAGACAATCGTAGTCTTTGGCCTTATATTTACGCAAGAGAGGACTTCCGACCGTAGGCCAATGAGGGAGAGGTTTATAGGCCGTCGACAAATGATAGAGAGGGGTTTCGGCGTAGACCAATGCGAGAGAGCGTTCTCTTCAGTAGATAAGCAGTGGACAATGAGAGCCATACAGTGTTTTCAGCTGTAAGCAAATAGAAGAGAGCAATCCTATAACCATGAACCAATGGGAGAGACAATGTTCTTAACTGACCAATGGGAGAGACAATGTTCTTAACTGACCAATGGGAGAGACAATGTTCTTAGCTGGCCAATGGGAGAGACAATGTTCTTAACTGACCAATGGGAGAGACAATGTTCTTAACTGACCAATGGGAGAGACAATGTTCTTAACTGACCAATGGGAGAGACAATGTTCTTAGCTGACCAATGGGAGAGACAATGTTCTTAGCTGACCGATGGGAGAGACCATGTTCTTAGCTGACCAATGGGAGAGACCATGTTCTTAGCTGACCAATGGGAGAGACTATGTTCTTAACTGACCAATGGGAGAGACAATGTTCTTAGCTGACCAATGGGAGAGACCATGTTCTTAGCTGACCAATGGGAGAGACAATGTTCTTAACTGACCAATGGGAGAGACCATGTTCTTAGCTGACCAATGGGAGAGACCATGTTCTTAGCTGACCAATGGGAGAGACAATGTTCTTAACTGACCAATGGGAGAGACAATGTTCTCAGCTGACCAATGGGAGGAACAATGTTCTTAGCTGACCAATGGGAGAGACCATGTTCTTAGCTGACCAATGGGAGAGACTATGTTCTTAGCTGACCAATGGGAGAGACTATGTTCTTAGCTGACCAATGGGAGAGACCATGTTCTTAGCTGACCAATGGGAGAGACCATGTTCTTAGCTGACCAATGGGAGAGACCATGTTCTTAGCTGACCAATGGGAGAGACCATGTTCTTAGCTGACCAATGGGAGAGACCATGTTCTTAGCTGACCAATGGGAGAGACCATGTTCTTAACTGACCAATGGGAGAGACCATGTTCTTAGCTGACCAATGCGTTCCAATCTTTAAGTGTTTAATATTTATGCGGCCCGCGTTCCAATCTAAACTTGAAACATTTATGAGTGGGCTTGTCACTGGATCGTCATATTTGGGAGATTTGCCAGGTACTGGCCGACGGTGGGGTGATTCCTCCGGGCAAACAGCCCGGTCCCCCCCCCCCAACTAAACCTGTCAACGCCGCCATATAAGTGAAATAATGGTGACTGCGGCGTAAAACATCAATCAATCAATCACAGCCTACAGTTCTATTTCCGATCTGCGACCATGTTAACGTGTTGATTTGTAATTTGTAAATTAAAAGTGTATTTTAACAAAATAAAAATAATAGTCCATCTGGCTTCACAGGGCGAACATCCCCTTCAACAAATCCGACGACTCGCCAGAGGGTTGAGACGCAGGTTAGAAGCTAATGGAGGCTATACGCGCTATTGACATTGGTTCAAATCGGTTACACCGGTATTGGCGGCAGTTACCCCTTCAGCAGATCCGACGTCTCACTGGAGGGATGAGATGCAGGCTGGAAGCTAATGGAGGCAATACGCGCTATTGACCCTCTGCTCCAGGGATGTGTTCTACACACTCAAAGTGACATTTTTCATTAAATATGTTCGCCCTGTGAAGCCAGATGGACTATGAAGTTTCATTCTTACAAGAATATTAAATACTCTTTTGATTTGGCTAACGATATCCTGAATAAATTGTATAGCTTATTGCCATTAATGGTGAGTTCTTATCGCCAGGATGTTGCCCTTGATGATCACAATCGTTTGTACAAGATCAGTTTGCCAACAATCTCCCTACACCATTGATTGTATCGGTCGGTGCAGACTTTCCAGAGGGGTGCTTAACTGTTTATATTATGATTTCTATCCCTAACAGCAGGAGCCATTCGGAGCTACTGCCCTTGCTCGTTTCTCGTCGATTTTGATATGCCCCGGACAGTCGGCGTTTTCCCCGTCCCCCCTCCCCCCCCCCCCAAAAAAAAAAACGCAAAGAAAAAAAAAAACATAATGACAGTCAAATGAGAAACCCTCACAATGACAGCCAAAGAAGAAACCCTCACAATGACAGCCAAAGAAGAAACCCCCATCATGACAGTCAAATAAGAAACCCTCACAATGACAGTCAAATAAAAAAAACCAACAATGACAGTCAAATAAGAAACCCTCATAATGACAGCCAAAGAAGAAACCCTCACAAGACAGCCAAACAAGAAACCCTCACAGTGACAGTCAAATAAGAAACCCTCATAATGACAGTCAAAGAAGAAACCCTCACAAGACAGCCAAACAAGAAACCCTCACAATGACAGTCAAATAAGAAAAACCCCTAATGATAGTCGAACAACAAGCCCCCACAGTGGCAGTCAAACAAGCAACCCCCAAAATGACAGTCAAACAACAAACCCCCACAGTGGCCGTCAGACAAGCAACCCCCAAAATGACAGTCAAACAACAAACCCACACAGTAACTGACAATCAAGAAACCCCCACAATGACAATCAAACAAGAAACCTCCACAATGGCAGTCAAACAAGAACCCCACACAGTGACAGACAAACAAGAAACTCCCAAAATGGCAGTCAAACAAGAAACCCACACAGTATCTGACAATCAAGAAACGCCCATAATGACAGTCAAACAAGAAACCCCCACAGTGGCAGTCAAACAAGCAACCCCCAAAATGACACTCAAACAAGAAACCCACACAGTGACAGACAAACAAGAAACTCCCAAAATGGCAGTCAAACAAGAAACCCACACATTAACTGACAGTCAAGAAACCCCCACAATGGCAGTCAAACAAGAAACCCACACAATGGCTGTCAAACAAGAATCCCACACAGTGACAGACAAAGAAGAAACCCCCACAATGGCAGTCAAACAAGAAACCTCCATAACGGCAGTCAAACAAAAAACACTAACAATGGCAGTCAAGCAAGAAACACCCACAATAGTAGTCAAACAAGAAACCTCCACAATGGTAGTCAAACAAGAAACCCTCACAATGGCAGTCAAACAAAAAACCTCCACAATGGCAGTCAAACAAGAAACCCTCACAATGGCAGTCAAACAAGAAACCCTCACAATGACAGTCAAACAAGAAACCTCCGAAATGGCAGTCAAACAAGAAACCCCCACAATGATAGTCAAACAAGAAACCCCCACAATGGCAGTCAAATTAGAAACCCCCAACAATGGCAGTCAAATAAGAAACCCCCACAATGATAGCCAAACAAGAAACCCCCACAATGACAGTCAAATAAGAAACCCTCATAATGACAGCCAAAGAAGAACCCCTCACCATGTCAGTCAAACAAGAAACTCTCACAATGACAGTCACACAAGAAACCTCCACAATGGTAGTCAAACAAGAAACCCCCACAATGGCAGTCAAACAAAAAACCTCCACAATGGCAGTCAAACAAGAAACCCTCACAATGGCAGTCAAACAAGAAACCCTCACAATGACAGTCAAACAAGAAACCTCCGAAATGGCAGTCAAACAAGAAACCCCCACAATGATAGTCAAACAAGAAACCCCCACAATGGCAGTCAAACAAGAAACCTCCACAATAACAGTCAAATAAGAAACCCCCACAATGATAGCCAAACAAGAAACCCCCACAATGAGAGTCAAATAAGAAACCCTCATATTGACAGCCAAAGAAGAACCCCTCACCATGTCAGTCAAACAAGAAACCCTCACAATGACAGCCAAAGAGGAAACTCTCACAATGACAGCCAAATAAGAAACCCTCACATTGACAGCCAAAGAAGAAACCTCCACAATGGCAGTCAAATAAGAAACCCCCACAATGATAGCCAAACAAGAAACCCCCACAATGACAGTCAAAGAAGATACCCCCACATTGACAGTCAAAGAAGACACCTCCACAATGGCAGTCAAATAAGAAACCCCCACAATGACAGTCAAACAAGAAACCCTCACAATGTCAACCAAAGAAGAAGCCCTCATAATGACAGTCAAAGAAGAAACCCTCACAATGACAGCCAAAGAAGAAACCCTCACAATGACAGCCAAAGAAAAAACCCTCACAATGACAGCCAAACAAGAAATCCTCACAATGACAGCCAAACAAGAAACCCTCACAATGACAGTCAAACAAGAAACCCTCACAATGACAGCCAAAGAAGAAACCCTCACAATGACAGTCAAACAAGAAACCCTCACACAGCCAAAGAAGAAACCCTCACAATGACAGCCAAAGAAGAAACCCTCACAATGAGCACCAAAGAAGAAACCCTCACAATGACAGTCAAATAAGAAACCCTCAATATGACAGTCAAATAAGAAACCCCAACAGTGACAGTCAAATAAGAAACCCTCACAATGGCAATTAAGAAAGCGCCACAATGGCAGTCAAACAAGAAATCCCCTCAATGGCAGTCAAGCAAGAAAAACCCCTAATGGCAGTCAAACAACATCCCCCCACAGTGGCAGTCAAACAAGCAACCCCCAAAATGGCAGTCAAACAAGAAACCCACACAGTGACAGACAAACAAGAAACTCCCACAATGACAGTCAAACAAGAAACCCACACAGTAACTGACAAACAAGAAACCCCCACAATGGCATTCAAAAAAAATCCACATAATGGCAGTCAAACAACAAAACACCCTAATGGCAGTCGAACAACAAACCCTCACAGTAACTGACAAAAAAGAAACCCTCACAATGGCAATCAAACATCAAACCCTCACAATGGCAGTCAAACAAAAAAACCCTCACAGTGGCAGTCAAACAACAACCCCCACAGTGGCAGTCAAACAAGCAACCCCCAAAATGACAGTCAAACAACAAAACACCCTAATGGCAGTCGAACAACAAACCCTCACAGTAACTGACAAAAAAGAAACCCTCACAATGGCAATCAAACATCAAACCCTCACAATGGCAGGCAAACAAAAAAACCCTCACAGTGGCAGTCAAACAACAACCCCCACAGTGGCAGTCAAACAAGAAACCCCCACAATGGCAGTCAAATTAGAAACCTTCACAATGGCAGTCAAAGAAGAAACCCCCGCAATGGCAGTCAATCAAGCGACCCCCAACAATGGCAGTCAAACAAGAAACTCTAACAATGACAGTCAAACAAGAAACCTCCACAATGGCAGTCAAATAAGAAACCCCCACAATGATAGCCAAACAAGAAACCCCCACAATGACAGTTAAATAAGAAACCCTCATAATGACAGCCAAAGAAGAACCCCTCGCCATGTCAGTCAAACAAGAAACCCTCACAATGACAGCCAAAGAGGAAACTCTCACAATGACAGCCACATAAGAAACCCTCACAATGACAGCCAAAGAAGAAACCTCCACAATGGCAGTCAAATAAGAAACCCCCACAATGATAGCCAAACAAGAAACCCCCACAATGACAGTCAAAGA
Source organism: Lepidochitona cinerea (assembly GCA_963971465.1). NCBI lineage: Eukaryota > Metazoa > Mollusca > Polyplacophora > Chitonida > Tonicellidae > Lepidochitona > Lepidochitona cinerea. The sequence continues at coordinate 26,818,948 of OZ020563.1, read as the reverse complement.
AGAAACCCCCACATTGACAGTCAAAGAAGACACCTCCACAATGGTAGTCAAACAAAAAAACCCGAGAACGGCAGTCAAACAAGAAACCCCCACAATGGCAGTCAAATAAGAAACCCCCACAATGACAGTCAAACAAGAAACCATCACAATGACAACCAACGAAGAAGCCCTCATAATGACAGTCAAAGAAGAAACCCTCACAATGACAGCCAAAGAAGAAACCCTCACAATGACAGCCAAAGAAAAAACCCTCACAATGACAGCCAAACAAGAAACCCTCACAATGACAGTCAAACAAGAAACCCTCACAATGACAGTCAAACAAGAAACCCTCACAATGACAGCCAAAGAAGAAACCCTCACAATGACAGTCAAACAAGAAACCCTCACACAGCCAAAGAAGAAACCCTCACAATGACAGCCAAAGAAGAAACCCTCACAATGAGCACCAAAGAAGAAACCCTTACAATGACAGTCAAATAAGAAACCCTCAATATGACAGTCAAATAAGAAACCCCCACAGTGACAGTCAAATAAGAAACCCTCACAATGGCAATTAAGAAAGCGCCACAATGGCAGTCAAACAAGAAATCTCCTCAATGGCAGTCAAGCAACATCCCCCCCACAGTGGCAGTCAAACAAGCAACCCCCAAAATGGCAGTCAAACAAGAAACCCACACAGTGACAGACAAACAAGAAACCCCCACAATGACAGTCAAACAAGAAACCCACACAGTAACTGACAAACAAGAAACCCCCACAATGGCATTAAAAAAAATCCCCACAATGGCAGTCAAACAACAAAACACCCTAATGGCAGTCGAACAACAAACCCTCACAGTAACTGACAAACAAGAAACCCTCACAATGGCAATCAAACATCAAACCCTCACAATGGCAGTCAAACAAGAAACCTCCACAATGGCAGTCAAACAAAAAAAAAACTCACAGTGGCAGTCAAACAACAACCCCCCACAGTGGCAGTCAAATAAGAAACCCCCACAATGATAGTCAAACAAGAAACCCTCACAATGACAGTCAAATAAGAAACCCCCACAATGATAGTTTGTTTGTTTGTTTATTTATTCACCATATATATAATATACAACATATTTAGCACAAATTGAAAATACAAAATACAAATGGCGGGAATAAAGTGTAAAAGACTTGATCTATCCCATCAATTATTAAAATATAAAGATTTCTTGATGGCGGCATATTTACAGGTAGGTTGCATGGATTTATATAAATTTACGGAAGTTATATTTATGTCTCATACGGATCTATTATATCAGTTAGTTATATGTTTAAGGAGGTTGAGTTTTAACTTTGATTTGAACAAAGATTGTGATCGAGTAGATTTTAGTGTAGTTGACAGACTGTTCCATTCACGTGGGCGTGAAAAACGAAGAGAATGAGAAGCAAGTACAGATGAGTGAAAGGGTCTATGAAGATTTAAAGAGAGTGATCTTGTAGAGTAATGGTGGACATCGGACAGTTTTTTAAATAGATGATGAAGAGGAGCTGGTAGTTGATCAGGATGATGTATATATTTCTGACAGATTATAAGATTTGAAAACTGGCTGATAGAGTGTATTGGTAGAATTTTCAGGGATGAAAATAATTTTGAGGAATTAGAAAGGCGATCTGCTGAAGTTATTATCCTCAAGGCTCTTTTTTGAAGAATAAACGGTTGATTAAGATGACTTATGTACGTATTTGCCCACAACCCAGAAGCATAAGAAAGATAAGTATGAATTAATGAGTAGTAAAGAATTAGAAGAGTATGCTTATTGACTGATGATTTTATATGTTTGATGAGTCCTATGTTGCGAGAGATTTTACAAGTGTGATTTATATGAGAGTTCCAAGAGAGACGATCTGAAAGGATGATGCCAAGAAAGTTATGATCATGAACAGATGATAGCTCAGTAGTATGAAAGTAGACTTTAGAAGAGAAATCCCTAAATTGTTTGGGTTTTATATACATGCATTTAGTTTTGTTTAAATTTAAGAATAATCGATTTTCCGATAGCCATGTAGACACATTAATAAGTTCGTCCGTCATGACTCTTACAGCATCTTTGGCGTTTGGTGAGGAAAAAGAAAGGCTTGTGTCGTCTGCAAACAAAATGAAATTAAGTAGGTTAGATGAAGCTATGATGTCATTTATAAACAGAATTAAAAGAATCGGTCCCAAAATAGAGCCTTGAGGAACTCCGTGAGTCACAGCGTTATTTAGTCAAACAAGAAACCTCCACAATGGCAGTCAAACAAGAAACCTCCACAATGGCAATCAAACAAGAAACCCCCACAGTGGCAGTCAAACAAGAAACCCCCACAATAGCAGTCAAATAAGACACTCCCACAACGATAGTCAAACAAGACACCCTCACAGTGGCAGTCAAACAACAACCCCCCACAGTGGCAGTCAAACAACAACCCCCCACAGAGGCAGTCAAACAACAACCCCCCACAGTGGCAGTCAAATAAGAAACTCCCACAACGATAGTCAAAAAAGAAACCCTCTTAATGGCAGTCAAACAAGAAACCTCCACAATGGCAATCAAACAAGAAACCCCCTACAATGGCAGTCAATCAAGCAGTCCCCAACAATGGCAGTAAAACAAGAAACCTCCACAATGGCAGTCAAACAAGAAACCCCCACAATGACAGTCAAAGAAGAAACCTCCATAATGGCAGTTCAACAAGTAACCCCAACAATGGCAGTTAAACAAGAAACCCTCACAATGACAGTCAAACAAGAAACCTCCACAATGGCAGTCAAACAAGAAACCCCCATCATGACAGTCAAATAAGAAACCCTCACAATGACAGTCAAATAAAAAAAACCAACAATGACAGTCAAATAAGAAACCCTCATAATGACAGCCAAAGAAGAAACCTCCACAATGGCAGTCAAACAAGAAACCCCCATCATGACAGTCAAATAAGAAACCCTCACAATGACAGTCAAATAAAAAAAACCAACAATGACAGTCAAATAAGAAACCCTCATAATGACAGCCAAAGAAGAAACCCTCACAAGACAGCCAAACAAGAAACCCTCACAGTGACAGTCAAATAAGAAACCCTCATAATGACAGTCAAATAAGAAAAATCCCTAATGATAGTCGAACAACAAGCCCCCACAGTGGCAGTCAAACAAGCAACCCCCAAAATGACAGTCAAACAACAAACCCACACAGTAACTGACAATCAAGAAACCCCCACAATGACAATCAAACAAGAAACCTCCACAATGGCAGTCAAACAAGAACCCCACACAGTGACAGACAAACAAGAAACTCCCAAAATGGCAGTCAAACAAGAAACCCACACAGTATCTGACAATCAAGAAACGCCCATAATGACAGTCAAACAACAAACCCCCACAGTGGCAGTCAAACAAGCAACCCCCAAAATGACACCCAAACAAGAAACCCACACAGTGACAGACAGACAAGAAACTCCCAAAATGGCAGTCAAACAAGAAACCCACACAGTAACTGACAGATACGAAACCCCCACAATGGCAGTCAAACAAGAAACCCCCACAATGGCTGTCAAACAAGAATCCCACACAGTGACAGACAAAGAAGAAACCCCCACAATGGCAGTCAAACAAGAAACCTCCATTACGGCAGTCAAACAAGAAACACCCACAATGGCAGTCAAGCAAGAAACACCCACAATAGTAGTCAAACAAGAAACCTCCACAATGGTAGTCAAACAAGAAACCCCCACAATGGCAGTCAAACAAAAACCCTCCACAATGGCAGTCAAACAAGAAACCCTCACAATGGCAGTCAAACAAGAAACCCTCACAATGACAGTCAAACAAGAAACCTCCGAAATGGCAGTCAAACAAGAAACCCCCACAATGATAGTCAAACAAAAAAACCCCACAATGGCAGTCAAATTAGAAACCTTCACAATGGCAGTCAAAGAAGAAACCCCCGCAATGGCAGTCAAACAAGCGACCCCCAACAATGGCAGTCAAACAAGAAACTCTCACAATGACAGTCAAACAAGAAACCTCCACAATGGCAGTCAAATAAGAAACCCCCACAATGATAGCCAAACAAGAAACCCCCACAATGACAGTCAAATAAGAAACCCTCATAATGACAGCCAAAGAAGAACCCCTCACCATGTCAGTCAAACAAGAAACCCTCACAATGACAGCCAAAGAGGAAACTCTCACAATGACAGCCACATAAGAAACCCTCACAATGACAGCCAAAGAAGAAACCTCCACAATGGCAGTCAAATAAGAAACCCCCACAATGATAGCCAAACAAGAAACCCCCACAATGACAGTCAAAGAAGAAACCCCCACATTGACAGTCAAAGAAGACACCTCCACAATGGTAGTCAAACAAAAAAACCCGACAACGGCAGTCAAACAAGAAACCCCCACAATGGCAGTCAAATAAGAAACCCCCACAATGACAGTCAAACAAGAAACCCTCACAATGACAACCAAAGAAGAAGCCCTCATAATGACAGTCAAAGAAGAAACCCTCACAATGACAGCCAAAGAAGAAACCCTCACAATGACAGCCAAAGAAAAAACCCTCACAATGACAGCCAAACAAGAAACCCTCACAATGACAGTCAAACAAGAAACCTCCACAATGGCAGTCAAATAAGAAACCCCCACAATGATAGCCAAACAAGAAACCCCCACAATGACAGTCGAAGAAGAAACCCCCACATTGACAGTCAAAGAAGACACCTCCACAATGGTAGTCAAACAAAAAAACCCGACAACGGCAGTCAAACAAGAAACCCCCACAATGGCAGTCAAATAAGAAACCCCCACAATGACAGTCAAACAAGAAACCCTCACAATGACAACCAAAGAAGAAGCCCTCGTAATGACAGTCAAAGAAGAAACCCTCACAATGACAGCCAAAGAAGAAACCCTCACAATGACAGCCAAATAAAAAACCCTCACAATGACAGCCAAACAAGAAACCCTCACAATGACAGTCAAACAAGAAACCCTCACAATGACAGTCAAACAAGAAACCCTCACAATGACAGCCAAAGAAGAAACCCTCACAATGACAGTCAAACAAGAAACCCTCACACAGCCAAAGAAGAAACCCTCACAATGACAGCCAAAGAAGAAACCCTCACAATGAGCACCAAAGAAGAAACCCTCACAATGACAGTCAAATAAGAAACCCTCAATATGACAGTCAAATAAGAAACCCCCACAGTGACAGTCAAATAAGAAACCCTCACAATGGCAATTAAGAAAGCGCCACAATGGCAGTCAAACAAGAAATCTCCTCAATGGCAGTCAAGCAACATCCCCCCACAGTGGCAGTCAAACAAGCAACCCCCAAAATGGCAGTCAAACAAGAAACCCACACAGTGACAGACAAACAAGAAACTCCCACAATGACAGTCAAACAAGAAACCCACACAGTAACTGACAAACAAGAAACCCCCACAATGGCATTCAAAAAAAATCCCCACAATGGCAGTCAAACAACAAAACACCCTAATGGCAGTCGAACAACAAACCCTCACAGTAACTGACAAACAAGAAACCCTCACAATGGCAATCAAACATCAAACCCTCACAATGGCAGTCAAACAAGAAACCTCCACAATGGCAGTCAAACAAAAAAACCCTCACAGTGGCAGTCAAACAACAACCCCCCACAGTGGCAGTCAAATAAGAAACCCCCACAATGATAGTCAAACAAGAAACCCTCACAATGACAGTCAAATAAGAAACCCCCACAATGATAGTTTGTTTGTTTGTTTATTTATTCACCATATATATAATATACAACATATTTAGCACAAATTGAAAATACAAAATACAAATGGCGGGAATAAAGTGTAAAAGACTTGATCTATCCCATCAATTATTAAAATATAAAGATTTCTTGATGGCGGCATATTTACAGGTAGGTTGCATGGATTTATATAAATTTACGGAAGTTATATTTATGTCTCATACGGATCTATTATATCAGTTAGTTATATGTTTAAGGAGGTTGAGTTTTAACTTTGATTTGAACAAAGATTGTGATCGAGTAGATTTGAGTGTAGTTGACAGACTGTTCCATTCACGTGGGCCTGAAAAACGAAGAGAATGAGAAGCAAGTACAGATGAGTTAAAGGGTCTATGAAGATTTAAAGAGAGTGATCTTGTAGAGTAATGGTGGACATCGGGCAGTTTTTTTAAATAGATGATGAAGAGGAGCTGGTAGTTGATCAGGATGATGTATATATTTCTGACAGATTATAAGATTTGAAAACTGGCTGATAGAGTGTATTGGTAGAATTTTCAGGGATGAAAATAATTTTGAGGAATTAGAAAGGCGATCTGCTGAAGTTATTATCCTCAAGGCTCTTTTTTGAAGAATAAACGGTTGATTAAGATGACTTATGTACGTATTTGCCCACAACCCAGAAGCATAAGAAAGATAAGTATGAATTAATGAGTAGTAAAGAATTAGAAGAGTATGCTTATTGACTGATGATTTTATATGTTTGATGAGTCCTATGTTGCGAGAGATTTTACAAGTGTGATTTATATGAGAGTTCCAAGAGAGACGATCTGAAAGGATGATGCCAAGAAAGTTATGATCATGAACAGATGATAGCTCAGTAGTATGAAAGTAGACTTTAGAAGAGAAATCCCTAAATTGTTTGGGTCGTATATACATGCATTTAGTTTTGTTTAAATTTAAGAATAATCGATTTTCCGATAGCCATGTAGACACATTAATAAGTTCGTCCGTCATGACTCTTACAGCATCTTTGGCGTTTGGTGAGGAAAAAGAAAGGCTTGTGTCGTCTGCAAACAAAATGAAATTAAGTAGGTTAGATGAAGCTATGATGTCATTTATAAACAGAAGAAAAAGAATCGGTCCCAAAATAGAGCGTTGAGAAACTCCGTGAGTGACAGCGTTATTTAGTCAAACAAGAAACCTCAACAATGGCAGTCAAACAAGAAACCTCCACAATGGCAATCAAACAAGAAACCCCCACAGTAGCAGGCAAACAACAACCCCCCACAGTGGCAGTCAAATGAGAAACTCCTACAACGATAGTCAAACAAGAAACCCTCACAATGGCAGTCAAACAAGAAACCTCCACAATGGCAATCAAACAAGAAACCCCCTACAATGGCAGTCAATCTAGCGGTCCCCAACAACGGCAGTAAAACAAGAAACCTCCACAATGGCAGTCAAACAAGAAACCTCCACAATGACAGTCAAACAAGAAACCTACATAATGGCAATCAAACAAGAAACCCCCTACAATGACAGTCAATAAAGCAGTCCCCAACAATGGCAGTAAAACAAGAAACCTCCACAATGGCAGTCAAACAAGAAACCCCCACAATGACAGTCAAAGAAGAAACCTCCACAATGGTAGTCAAACAAAACCCCCCCACAGTGGCAGTCAAACAAGAAACCTCATAATGGCAATCAAACAAGAAACCCCCTACAATCGCAGTCAATAAAGCAGTCCCCAACAATGGCAGTTCAACAAGTAGCCCCCAACAATGGCAGTTAAACAAGAAACCCTCACAATGACAGTCAAACAAGAAACCCTCACAATGACAGTCAAACAAGAAACCCTCACAATGGCAGTAAAACAAGAAACCCCACATTGGCAGTTAAACAAGAAACCCTCACAATGACAGTCAAACAAGAAACCCTCACAATGGCAGTAAAACAAGAAACCTCCACAATGGCAGTTAAACAAGAAACCCTCACAATGACAGTCAAATAAGAAACCCCCACAATGACAGTCAAAGAAGAAACCCCCATAATGACAGTCAAAGAAGAAACCTCCACAATGGTAGTCAAACAAAAAAACCTGACAACGGCAGTCAAACAAGAAACCCCCACAATGGCAGTCAAATAAGAAACCCCCACAATGACAGTCAAACAAAAAACCCTCACAATGACAGCCAAAGAAGAAGCCCTCATAATGACAGTCAAAGAAGAAACCCTCACAATGACAGCCAAACAAGAAACCCTCACAATGGCAATCAAACAAGAAACCCTCACAATGACAGCCAAATAAGACACCCCCACAATGACAGTCAAAGAAGAAACCCTCACAATGACAGCCAAAGAAGAAACCCCCACAATGACAACCAAAGAAGAAACCTTCATAATGACAGTCAAATAAGGGACCCCCACAATGACAGTCAAAAAAGAAACCCTCACAATGACAGACAAAGAGGAAACCCTCACAATGACAGTCAAAGAAGAAACCTCCACAATGGTAGTCAAACAACAACTCCCCACAATGGCAGTCAAACAAGAACCCCCCACAATGGCAGTAAAACAAGAAACCTCCACAATGGCAGTTAAACAAGAAACCCTCACAATGACAGTCAAATAATAAAACCCCCACAATGACAGTCAAAGAAGAAACCCCCACAATGACAGTCAAAGAAGAAACCTCCACAATGGTAGTCAAACAAAAAAACCCGACAACGGCAGTCAAACAAGAAACCCCCACAATGACAGTCAAATAAGAAACCCCCACAATGACAGTCAAACAAGAAACCCTCACAATGACAGCCAAAGAAGAAGCCCTCATAATGACAGTCAAAGAAGAAACCCTCATAATGACAGCCAAACAAGAAACCCTCACATTGGCAGTCAAACAAGAAACCCTCACAATGACAGCCAAATAAGACACCCCCACAATGACAGTCAAAGAAGAAACCCTCACATTGACAGCCAAAGAAGAAACCCTCATAATGACAGCCAAATAAGACACCCCCACAATGACAGTCAAAAAAGAAACCCTCACAATGACAGACAAAGAGGAAACCCTCACAATGACAGTCAAAGAAGAAACCTCCACAATGGTAGTCAAACAAGAAACCCTCACAATGGCAGTAAAACAAGAAACCCTCACAATGGCAGTAAAACAACAACCCCCCACAATGGCAGTCAAATAAGAAACCCCCACAATGACAGTCAAACAACAACCCCCCACAATGGTAGTTAAACAAGAAACCCCCACAATGACAGTCAAACAAGAAACCCCCACAATGACAGTCAAATAAGAAACCCCACAGTGGTAGTCAAACAAGAAACCCCACATTGGCAGTCAAACAAGAAGCCCCACATTGGCAGTCAAACAAGAAAGCCCACAATGATAGTCAACAAGAAACCCCACAATGGCAGTCAAACAAGAAACCCCACTGGCAGTCAAACAAGAAACCCCACATTGACAGTCAAACAAGAAGCCCCCACAATGGTAGTCAAACAAGAAACCCCCACAATGGAAGTCAAACAAGAAACCCCCACAATGGTAGTCAAACAAGAAACTCCCATAATGACAGTCAAACAAGAAACCCCCACAATGGTAGTCAAACAAGAAACTCCCATAATGACAGTCAAACAAGGAACCCCCACAGTGGCAGTCAAACAAGAAAATCCCCACAATGGCAGTCAAACAAGAAACCCCCACAATGGCAGCCAAACAAGAAACCCCCACATTAGCAGTCAAACAAGAAACCCCCACAATGGCAGTCAAACAAAAAAAACCCACATTGACAGTCAAACAAGAAGCCCCACATTGGCAGTCAAACAAGAAACCCCACAATTGCAGTTAAACAAGAAACCCCACAATGGCAGTCAAACAAGAAACCCCACAATGGCAGTCAAACAAGAAAGCCCACATTGGCAGTCAAACAAGAAACCCCACAATGGTATTCAAACAAGAAACCCCCACAATGGCAGTCAAACAAGAAACCCCCACAATGGTAGTCAAACCCGAAACTCCCACAATGACAGTCAAACAAGAAACCCCCACCGTGGCAGTAAAACAAGAAACCCACAACATGACGGTCAAACAAGAAAACCCCCCAATGGTATTCAAACAAGACCCCCCCCCCCTCCCCGCCAATGACAGTCAAACAAGAAACCACCACGATGGCAGTCTAACAAGAAACCCCAACAGAACCTAAAGGAGTAGTTTACAGAATTAATTGTAGTTGTAATGCTCATTACATTGGAGAAACATGTAGACCCCTCAACATTAGACTAAAGGAACACCAAAGATCCGTTAATAAACAAGATTACAAATCTGCCATTTCTGAACACATAATTTCCTACCCTACTCGCCACATCAAATGGGAAACCACTACAACACTCTCTGTCAACCAGCACCATTGGAAGAAGAGAAAACTACAAGAAGCCATCCACATCAGAAAAAACCAAGCCCAGCATGAACAGAGACCAAGCATTAAATCTCCCCAACTGCTATGACCATTTGAAAACTTCTACAAGAAACCCCCACAATGGCAGTCAAACAATAAAAACCCCTACAAAGAAACCCCCACAGTGGGAGTCAAATAAGAAACCCCCACCGTGGCAGTCAAACAAGAAACCTCCACAATGGCAGTCAAACAAGCAGCCCCCACAATGGTAGTCAAACGAAAAACCCCACAATGGCAGTCAAACAAGAAACCCCCGCAATGGCAGTCAAACAAGGAACCCCCACAGTGGCAGTCAAACAAGAAAACCCCACAATGGCAGTCAAACAAGAAACCTGCACAATGGCAGCCAAACCAGAAATCCCCACAGTGGCAGTCAAACAAGAAACCCCCACAATGGCAGTCAAAAAAAAAACCCACAATGACACTCAAACAAGAATCCCCCCCCCCCCTAATGGTAGTCAAACAAGAAACCCCCATATTGGCAGTCAAACAAGAAGCCCCACATTGGCAGTCAAACAAGAAGCCCCACATTGGCAGTCAAACAAGAAACTCAAAAATTGCAGTCAAACAAGAAACCCCACATTGGCAGTCAAACAAGAAACCCCACAATGGTAATCAAACAAGAAATCCCACAATGTCAGTCAAACAAGAAACCCCACAATGGCAGTCAAACAAGAAACCCCACAATGGCAGTCAAACAAGAACCCCACATTGGCAGTCAAACAAGAAACCCCAAATTGGCAGTCAAACAAGAAGCCACCACAATGGTAGTCAAACAAGAAACCCACACAACGGCAGTCAAACAAGAAACGCCCACAATGGTAGTCAAACAAGAAACTCCCACAATGACAGTCAAACAAGAAACCCCCACCGTGGCAGTGAAACAAGAAACCCCCACCGTGGCAGTGAAACAAAGAAAAAACCCACAGTGGCAGTTAAACAAGAAAACCCACAATGACTGTCAAACAAGAAACACCCACGATGGCAGTCTAACAAGAAAACTTCACAATGAAAGGCATCAAGAAACCAACAACATGACGGTCAAACAAGAAAACCCCGCAATGGTAGTCAAACAAGACCCCCCCCCCTCCTTGCCAATAACAGTCAAACAAGAAACCCCCACGATGGCAGTCTAACAAGAAACCCCAACAGAACCTAAAAGAGTAGTGTACAGAATCAATTGTAGTTGTAATGCTCATTACATTGGAGAAACATGTACATGTAGACCCCTCAACATTAGACTAAAGGAACACCAAAGATCCGTTAATAAACAAGATTATAAATCTGCCATTTCTGAACACATAATTTCCTACCCTACTCACCACATCAAATGGGAAACCACTACAACACTCTCTGTCAACCAGCACCATTGGAAGAAGAGAGAACTACAAGAAGCCATCCACATCAGAAAAACCCAAGCGCAGCATGAACAGAGACCAAGGATTATATCTCCCCAACTGCTATGACCATTTGAAAACTTCTACAAGAAACCCCCACAATGGCAGTCAAACAATAAAAACCCCTACAAAGAAACCCCCACAGTGGCAGTCAAATAAGAAACCCCCACCGTGGCAGTCAAACAAGAAACCTCCACAATGGCAGTCAAACAAGCAGCCCCCACAATGGTAGTCAAACGAAAAACCCCACTATGGCAGTCAAACAAGAAACCCCCGCAATGGCAGTCAAACAGGGAACCCCCACAGTGGCAGTCAAACAAGAAAACCCCACAATGGCAGCCAAACCAGAAATCACCACAGTGGCAGTCAAACAAGAAACCCCCACAATGGCAGTCAAAAAAAAAAACCCACAATGACAGTCAAACAAGAATCCCCCCCCCCCTAATGGTAGTCAAACAAGAAACCCCCACATTGGCAGTCAAACAAGAAACCCCACATTGGCAGTCAAACAAGAAGCCCCACATTGGTAGTCAAACAAGAAACCCCACAATTGCAGTCAAACAAGAAACCCCACATTGGCAGTCAAACAAGAAATCCTACAATGGCAGTCAAACAAGAAGCCCCCACAATGGTAGTCAAACAAGAAACCCCCACAATGGCAGTCAAACAAGAAACGCCCACAATGGCAGCCAAACCAGAAATCACCACAGTGGCAGTCAAACAAGAAACCCCCACAATGGCAGTCAAAAAAAAACAACCCACAATGACAGTCAAACAAGAATCCCCCCCCCCCTAATGGTAGTCAAACAAGAAACCCCCACATTGGCAGTCAAACAAGAAACCCCACATTGGCAGTCAAACAAGAAGCCCCACATTGGTAGTCAAACAAGAAACCCCACAATTGCAGTCAAACAAGAAACCCCACATTGGCAGTCAAACAAGAAATCCTACAATGGCAGTCAAACAAGAAGCCCCCACAATGGTAGTCAAACAAGAAACCCCCACAATGGCAGTCAAACAAGAAACGCCCACAATGGCAGCCAAACAAGAAACTCCCACAATGACAGTCAAACAAGAAACCCCCACCGTGGCAGTGAAACAAGAAACCCCCACAGTGGCAGTGAAACAAAAAAAACCCACAGTGGCAGTTAAACAAGAAAACCCACAGTGACTGTCAAACACCCACGATGGCAGTCTAACAGGAAAACTTCACAATGAAAGGCAAACAAGAAACCCACAACATGACGGTCAAACAAGAAAACCCCCCAATGGTAGTCAAACAAGACCCCCCCCCCCCGCCAATGACAGTCAAACAAGAAACCCCCACGATGGCAGTCTAACAAGAAACCCCAACAGAACCTAAAGGAGTAGTGTACAGAATTAATTGTAGTTGTAATGCTCATTACATTGGAGAAACATGTACATGTAGACCCATCAACATTAGACTAAAGGAACACCAAAGATCCGTTAATAAACAAGATTATAAATCTGCCATTTCTGAACACATAATTTCCTACCCTACTCACCACATCAAATGGGAAACCACTACAACACTCTCTGTCAACCAGCACCATTGGAAGAAGAGAAAACTACAAGAAGCCATCCACATCAGAAAAAACCAAGCCCACCATGAACAGAGACCAAGGATTATATCTCCCCAACTGCTATGACCATTTGAAAACTTCTACAAGAAACCCCCACAGTGGCAGTCAAATAAGAAACATCCACAATGGCAGTCAAACAAGCAGCCCCCACTATGGTAGTCAAACGAAAAACCCCACAATGGCAGTCAAACAAGAAACCCCCACAATGGCTGTCAAACAAGAAACCCACACAGTGGCAGTCAAACAAGAAAACCCAGCAATGGCAGTCAAACAAGAAACCCCCACAATGGCAGCCAAACAAGAAATCCCCACAGTGCCAGTCAAACAAGAAACCCCCACAATGGCAGTCAAACAAAACAAAAAAACCCCACAATGGCAATCAAACAAGAATCCCCCCCCCCTAATGGTAGTCAAACAAGAAACCCCCACATTGGCAGTCAAACAAGAAACCCCACAATGGCAGTCAAACAAGAAGCCCCACATTGGCAGTCAAACAAGAAACCCCACAATGGCAGTCAAACAAGAAACCCCACAATAGCAGTCAAACAAGAAACCCCACATTGGCAGTCAAACCCGAAACTCCCACAATGACAGTCAAACAAGAAACCCCCACCGTGGCAGTGAAACAAGAAACCCCCACAGTGGCAGTGAAACCAAAAAAAACCCACAGTGGCAGTCAAACAAGAAACCCCACACTGACAGTCAAACAAGAAACACCTACGATGGCAGTCTAACAAGAAAACTTCACAATGAAAGGCAAACAAGAAACCCACAACATGACGGTCAACCAAGAAAAAAACCCAATGGTAGTCAAACAAGAACCCCCCCCCCACCCTGCCAATGACAGTCAAACAAGAAACCCCCACGATGGCAGTCTAACAAGAAACCCCAACAGAACCTAAAGGAGTAGTGTACAGAATTAATTGTAGTTGTAATGCTCATTACATTGGAGAAACATGTAGACCCCTCAACATTAGACTAAAGGAACACCAAAGATCCGTTAATAAACAAGATTACAAATCTGCCATTTCTGAACACATGGTTTCCTACCCTACTCACCACATCAAATGGGAAACCACTACAACACTCTCTGTCAACCAGCACCATTGGAAGAAGAGAAAACTACAAGAAGCCATCCACATCAGAAAAAAACAAGCCCAGCATCAACAGAGACCAAGGATTATATCTCCCCAACTGCTATGACCATTTGAAAACTTCTACAAGAAACCCCCACAATGGCAGTCAAACAATAAAAAACCCTACAAAGAAACCCCCACATTGGCAGTCAAATAAGAAACCCCCACAATGGCAGTCAAACAAGAAACCCCACAATGGCAGTCAAACAAGAAACCCCCACAATGGTAGTCAAACTAGAAACCCCACAATGACAGTCAAACAAGAAACACCCACAATGGCAGTCAAACAAGAAACCCCACATTGGCAGTCAAACAAGAAACCCCACATTGGCAGTCAAACAAGAAGCCCCCACAATGGTAGTCAAACAAGAAACCCCACAATGGCAGTCAAACAAGAAACCCCCACAATGGTAGTCAAACAAGAAACTCCCACAATGACAGTGAAACAAGAAACCCCCACCGTGGCAGTGAAACAAGAAACCCCCACAGTGGCAGTGAAACAAAAAAAAACCCACAGTGGCATTTAAACAAGAAAACCCACAATGACTGTCAAACAAGAAACACCCACGATGGCAGTCTAACAAGAAAACTTCACAATGAAAGGCAAACAAGAAACCCACAACATGACGGTCAAACAAGAAAAACCCCCAATGGTAGTCAAACAAGAACCCCCCCCCCCCCCCGCCATTGACAGTCAAACAAGAAACCCCCACGATGGCAGTCTAACAAGAAACCCCAACAGAACCTAAAGGAGTAGTGTACAGAATTTATTGTAGTTGTAATGCTCATTACATTGGAGAAACATGTAGACCCCTCAACATTAGACTAAAGGAACACCAAAGATCCGTTAATAAACAAGATAACAAATCTGCCATTTCTGAACACATGGTTTCCTACCCTACTCACCACATCAAATGGGAAACCACTACAACACTCTCTGTCAACCAGCACCATTGGAAGAAGAGAAAACTACAAGAAGCCATCCACATCAGAAAAAAACAAGCCCAGCATGAACAGAGACCAAGGATTATATCTCCCCAACTGCTATGACCATTTGAAAACTTCTACAAGAAACCCCCACAATGGCAGTCAAACAAAAAAAAACCCACAAAGAAACCCCCACAGTGGCAGTAAAAAAAGAAACCCCCACCGTGGCAGTCAAACAATAAACCTCCACAATGGCAGTCAAACAAGCAGCCCCCACAATGGTAGTCAAACGAAAAACCTCACAATGGCAGTCAAACAAGAAACCCCCACAGTGGCAGTCAAACAAGAAAACCCCACAATGGCAGTCAAACAAGAAACCCCCACAATGGCAGCCAAACAAGAAATCCCCACAGTGCCAGTCAAACAAGAAACCCCCACAATGGCAGTCAAACAAAACAAAAAACCACAATGGCAATCAAACAAGAATCCCCCCCCCCCTAATGGTAGTCAAACAAGAAACCCCCACATTGGTAGTCAAACAAGAAACCCCACATTGGCAGTCAAACAAGAAGCCCCACATTGGCAGTCATACAAGAAACCCCACAATTGCAGTCAAACAAGAAACCCCACAATGGCAGTCAAACAAGAAACCCCACATTGGCAGTCAAATGAGAAACCCCACAATGGCAGTCAAACAAGAAACCCCACAATGGCAGTCAAACAAGAAACCCCACAATGGCAGTCAAACAAGAAACCCCACAATGGCAGTTAAACAAGAAACCCCACAATGGTAGTCAAACAAGAAACCCCCACAATGGCAGTTAAACAAGAAACCCCCACAATGGCAGTCAAACAAGAAACCCCCACAATGGCAGTTAAACAAGAAACCTCCACAATGGCAGTCAAACAAGAAACCCCACATTGGCAGTCAAACAAGAAGCCCCCACAATGGCAGTCAAACAAGAAACCCCACAGTGGCAGTTAAACAAGAAACCCCCACAATGGCAGTCAAACAAGAAACTCCCACAATGACAGTCAAACAAGAAACCCCCACAGTGGCAGTGAAACAAAAAAAACCCACAGTGGCATTTAAACAAGAAAACCCACAATGACTGTCAAACAAGAAACACCCACGATGGCAGTCTAACAAGAAAACTTCACAATGAAAGGCAAACAAGAAACCCACAACATGACGGTAAAACAAGAAAAAAAAACAATGGTAGTCAAACAAGAACCCCCCCCCCCTGCCAATGACAGTCAAACAAGAAACCCCCAAGATGGCAGTCTAACAAGAAACCCCAACAGAACCTAAAGGAGAAGTGTACAGAATTAATTGTAGTTGTAATTCTTATTACATTGTAGAAACATGTAGACCCCTCAACATTAGACTAAAGAAACACCAAAGATCCGTTAATTAACAAGATTACAAATCTGCCATTTCTGAACACATAATTTCCTACCCTACTCACCACATCAAATGGGAAACCACTACAACACTCTCTGTCAACCAGCACCATTGGAAGAAGAGAAAACTACAAGAAGCCATCCACATCACAAAAAACAAGCCCAGCATGAACAGAGACCAAGGATTATATCCCCCCAACTGCTATGACCTTTTGAAAACTTCTACAAGAAACCCCCACAAAGGCAGTTAAACAAAAAAAAAACCACAAAGAAACCCCCACAGTGGCAGTCAAATTAGAAACCCCCACCGTGGCAGTCAAACAAGAAACCTCCACAATGGCAGTCAAACAAACAGCCCACACAATGGTAGTCAAACAAAAAAACCCACAATGGCAGCCCAACAAGAAACCCCCACAATGGCTGTCAAACAAGAAACCCACACAGTGGCAGTCAAACAAGAAAACCCCACAATGGCAGTCAAACAAGAAACCCCCACAATGGCAGCCAAACAAGAAATCCCCACAGTGCCACTCAAACAAAACAAAAAAACACAGTGGCAATCAAACAAGAACCCCCCCCCCCCCTAATGGTAGTCAACCAAGAAACCCCCACATTGGTAGTCAAACAAGCAGCCCCCACACTGGTAGTCCAACATGCAACCCCACAATGGTAGTCAAACAAGAAAACCCCATAATGGTAGTCAAACAAGAAAACCCCACAATGGTAGTCAAACAAGAAACCCCACATTGGCAGTCAAACAAGAAACCCCACAATGGCAGTCAAACAAGAAACCCCACAATGGTAGTCAAACAAGAAACCCCACAATGGCAGTCAAACAAGAAACCCCACAATGGCAGTCAAACAAGAAACCCCACAATAGCAGTCAAACAAGAAACCCCACATTGGCAGTCAAACAAGAAACCCCACATTGGCAGTCAAACAAGAAGCCCCCACAATGGTAGTCAAACAAGAAACCCCCACAATGGCAGTCAAACAAGAAACCCCCACAATGGTAGTCAAACCCGAAACTCCCACAATGACAGTCAAAGAAGAAACCCCCACAGTGGAAGTGAAACAAGAAACCCCCACAGTGGCAGTGAAACAAAAAAAAAAACCCACAGTGGCAGTCAAACAAGAAACCCCACAATGACAGTCAAACAAGAAACACCTACGATGGCAGTCTAACAAGAAAACTTCACAATGAAAGGCAAACAAGAAACCCACAACATGACGGTCAACCAAGAAAAAAACCCAATGGTAGTCAAACAAGAACCCCCCCCCCCCCACCCTGCCAATGACAGTCAAACAAGAAACCCCCACGATGGCAGTCTAACAAGAAACCCCAACAGAACCTAAAGGAGTAGTGTACAGAATTAATTGTAGTTGTAATGCTCATTACATTGGAGAAACATGTAAACCCCTCAACATTAGACTATAAAAGGAACACCAAAGATCCGTTAATAAACAAGATTACAAATCTGCCATTTCTGAACACATGGTTTCCTACCCTACTCACCACATCAAATGGGAAACCACTACAACACTCTATGTCAACCAGCACCATTGGAAGAAGAGAAAACTACAAGAAGCCATCCACATCAGAAAAAAACAAGCCCAGCATGAACAGAGACCAAAGATTATATCTCCCCAACTGCTATGACCATTTGAAAACTTCTACAAGAACCCCCCACAATGGCAGTCAAACAATAAAAAACCCTACAAAGAAACCCCCACACTGGCAGTCAAATAAGAAACCCCCACAATGGCAGTCAAACAAGAAACCCCACAATGGCAGTCAAACAAGAAACCCCCACAATGATAGTCAAACTAGAAACCCCACAATGGCAGTCAAACAAGAAACCCCCACAATGGCAGTCAAACAAGAAACCCCACATTGGCAGTCAAACAAGAAACCCCACATTGGCAGTCAAACAAGAAACCCCACAGTGGTAGTCAAACAAGAAACCCCACAATGGCAGTCAAACAAGAAACCTCCACAATGGCAGTCAAACAAGAAGCCCCCACAATAGTAGTCAAACAAGAAACCCCACAATGGCAGTCAAACAAGAAACCCCCACAATGGTAGTCAAACAAGAAACTCCCACAATGACAGTCAAACAAGAAACCCCCACAGTGGCAGTGAAACAAAAAAAACCCCACAGTGGCATTTAAACAAGAAAACCCACAATGACTGTCAAACAAGAAACACCCACGATGGCAGTCTAACAAGAAAACTTCACAATGAAAGGCAAACAAGAAACCCACAACATGACGGTCAAACAAGAAAACCCCCCAATTGTAGTCAAACAAGAACACCCCCCCCCCCCCCCCGCCAATGACAGTCAAACAAGAAACCCCCACGATGGCAGTCTAACAAGAAAGTCCAACAGAACCTATCTGCCATTTCTAAACACATGGTTTCCTACCCTACTCACCACATCAAATGGGAAACCACTACAACACTCTCTGTCAACCAGCACCATTGGAAGAAGAGAAAACTACAAGAAGCCATCCACATCAGAAAAAAACAAGCCCAGCATGAACAGAGACCAAGGATTATATCTCCCCAACTGCTATGACCATTTGAAAACTTCTACAAGAAACCCCCACAATGGCAGTCAAACAAAAAACCCCCACAAAGAAACCCCCACAGTGGCAGTCAAAAAAGAAACCCCCACCGTGGCAGTCAAACAATAAACCTCCACAATGGCAGTCAAACAAGCAGCCCTCACAATGGTAGTCAAACGAAAAACCCCACAATGGCAGTCAAACAAGAAACCCCCACAGTGGCAGTCAAACAAGAAAACCCCACAATGGCAGTCAAACAAGAAACCCCCACAATGGCAGCCAAACAAGAAATCCCCACAGTGCCAGTCAAACAAGAAACCCCCACAATGGCAGTCAAACAAAACAAAAAACCACAATGGCAATCAAACAAGAATCCCCCCCCCCCCTAATGGTAGTCAAACAAGAAACCCCAAATTTGGCAGTCAAACAAGAAACCCCACATTGGCAGTCAAACAAGAAGCCCAAACATTGGCAGTCATACAAGAAACCCCACAATTGCAGTCAAACAAGAAACCCCACAATGGCAGTCAAACAAGAAACCCCACATTGGCAGTCAAAAAAGAAACCCCACAATGGCAGTCAAACAAGAAACCCCACAATGGCAGTTAAACAAGAAACCCTACAATGGCAGTCAAACAAGAAACCCTACAATGGCAGTCAAACAAGAATCCCGACATTGGTAGTCAAACAAGAAACCCCACATTGGCAGTCAAACAAGAAACCCCCACAATGGTAGTCAAACAAGAAACTCCCACAATGACAGTCAAACAAGAAACCCCCACCGTGGCAGTGAAACAAGAAACCCCCACAGTGGCAGTGAAAAAAAAAACCCCACAGTGGCAGTCAAACAAGAAACCCCACAATGACAGTCAAACAAGAAACACCCACGATGGCAGTCTAACAAGAAAACTTCACAATGAAAGGCAAACAAGAAACCCACAACATGACGGTCAAACAAGAAAAAAAAACCAATGGTAGTCAAACAAGAACCCCCCCCCCCCCCCTGCCAATGACAGTCAAACAAGAAACCCCCAAGATGGCAGTCTAACAAGAAACCCCAACAGAACCTAAAGGAGAAGTGTACAGAATTAATTGTAGTTGTAATTCTTATTACATTGGAGAAACATGTAGACCCCTCAACATTAGACTAAAGAAACACCAAAGATCCGTTAATTAACAAGATTACAAATCTGCCATTTCTAAACACATAATTTCCTACCCTACTCACCACATCAAATGGGAAACCACTACAACACTCTATGTCAACCAGCACCATTGGATGAAGAGAAAACTACAAGAAGCCATCCACATCACAAAAAA
Organism: Lepidochitona cinerea; assembly: GCA_963971465.1. Lineage (NCBI taxonomy): Eukaryota > Metazoa > Mollusca > Polyplacophora > Chitonida > Tonicellidae > Lepidochitona > Lepidochitona cinerea. The sequence continues at coordinate 26,798,364 of OZ020563.1, read as the reverse complement.
ACAAGCCCAGCATGAACAGAGACCAAGGATTATATCTCCCCAACTGCTATGACCTTTTGAAAACTTCTACAAGAAACCCCCACAACGGCAGTCAAACAAAAAAAACCCACAAAGAAACCCCCACAGTGGCAGTCAAATAAGAAACCCCCACCGTGGCAGTCAAACAAGAAACCTCCACAATGGCAGTCAAACAAACAGCCCCCACAATGGTAGTCAAACAAAAAACCCCACAATGGCAGCCCAACAAGAAACCCCCACAATGGCTGTCAAACAAGAAACCCACACAGTGGCAGTCAAACAAGAAAACCCCACCATGGCAGTCAAACAAGAAACCCCCACAATGGCAGCCAAACAAGAAATCCCCACAGTGCCAGTCAAACAAAACAAAAAGCCACAATGGCAATCAAACAAGAACCCCCCCCCCCCCCCTAATGGTAGTCAAACAAGAAACCCCCACATTGGTAGTCAAACAAGCAGCCCCCACACAGGTAGTCCAACATGCAACCCCACAATGGTAGTCAAACAAGAAAACCCCATAATGGTAGTCAAACAAGAAACCCCCACATTGGCAGTCAAACAAGAAACCCCACATTGGCAGTCAAACAAGAAGCCCAAACATTGGCAGTCATACAAGAAACCCCACAATTGCAGTCAAACAAGAAACCCCACAATGGCAGTCAAACAAGAAACCCCACATTGGCAGTCAAAAAAGAAACCCCACAATGGCAGTCAAACAAGAAACCCCACAATGGCAGTCAAACAAGAAACCCTACAATGGCAGTCAAACAAGAAACCCTACAATGGCAGTCAAACAAGAATCCCGACATTGGTAGTCAAACAAGAAACCCCACATTGGCAGTCAAACAAGAAACCCCACAATGGTAGTCAAACAAGAAACTCCCACAATGACAGTCAAACAAGAAACCCCCACCGTGGCAGTGAAACAAGAAACCCCCACAGTGGCAGTGAAAGAAAAAAAACCCACAGTGGCAGTCAAACAAGAAACCCCACAATGACAGTCAAACAAGAAACACCCACGATGGCAGTCTAACAAGAAAACTTCACAATGAAAGGCAAACAAGAAACCCACAACATGACGGTCAAACAAGAAAAAAAAACCAATGGTAGTCAAACAAGAACCCCCCCCCCCTGCCAATGACAGTCAAACAAGAAACCCCCAAGATGGCAGTCTAACAAGAAACCCCAACAGAACCTAAAGGAGAAGTGTACAGAATTAATTGTAGTTGTAATTCTTATTACATTGGAGAAACATGTAGACCCCTCAACATTAGACTAAAGAAACACCAAAGATCCGTTAATTAACAAGATTACAAATCTGCCATTTCTGAACACATAATTTCCTACCCTACTCACCACATCAAATGGGAAACCACTACAACACTCTCTGTCAACCAGCACCATTGGAAGAAGAGAAAACTACAAGAAGCCATTCACATCACAAAAAAAACAAGCCCAGCATGAACAGAGACCAAGGATTATATCTCCCCAACTGCTATGACCTTTTGAAAACTTCTACAAGAAACCCCCACAAAGGCAGTCAAACAAAAAAAACCCCACAAAGAACCCCCACAGTGGCAGTCAAATAAGAAACCCCCACCGTGGCAGTCAAACAAGAAACCTCCACAATGGCAGTCAAACAAACAGCCCCCACAATGGTAGTCAAACAAAAAACCCCACAATGGCAGCCCAACAAGAAACCCCCACAATGGCTGTCAAACAAGAAACCCACACAGTGGCAGTCAAACAAGAAAACCCCACAATGGCAGTCAAACAAGAAACCCCCACAATGGCAGCCAAACAAGAAATCCCCACAGTGCCAGTCAAACAAAACAAAAAACCACAATGGCAATCAAACAAGAACCCCCCCCCCCCCCTAATGGTAGTCAAACAAGAAACCCCCACATTGGTAGTCAAACAAGCAGCCCCCACACAGGTAGTCCAACATGCAACCCCACAATGGTAGTCAAACAAGAAAACCCCATAATGGTAGTCAAACAAGAAAACCCCACAATGGTAGTCAAACAAGAAACCCCACATTGGCAGTCAAACAAGAAACCCCACAATGGCAGTCAAACAAGAAACCCCACAATGGCAGTCAAACAAGAAACCCCACAATGGCAGTCAAACAAGAAACCCCACAATGGCAGTCAAACAAGAAACCCCACATTGGCAGTCAAACAAGAAACCCCACATTGGCAGTCAAACAAGAAGCCCCCACAATGGCAGTCAAACAAGAAGCCTCCCCTAACAGTAGTCAAACAAGAAACCCCAACAATGGTAGTCAAACAAGAAACCCCCACAGTGGCAGTCAAACAAGAAACCCCCACAACGGCAGTCAAACAAGAAACTCCCACAGAGGCAGTGAAACAAAAAAAAAAACACAATGGCAGTCAAACAAGAAACCCCCACAGTGGCAGTCAAACAAGAAACCTCCACAGTGGCAGTCAAACAAGAAAACCCCACAGTGGCAGTCAAACAAGAAACCCTCACACAGGTAGTCAAACAAGAAACCCCCACAATGGTAGTCAAACAAGAAACCCCCACAGTTGCAATCAAAAAAGAAAACCCGACAGTGGTAGTCAGCAAGAAACCCCCACAGTGGCAGTTAAACAAGAAACCCCCACAATGGTAGTCAAACAAGAAACCCCCACAGTGGTAGTCAAACAAGAAACCCCCACATTGGTAGTCAAACAAGAAACCCCCACAGTGGTAGTCAACAAGAAACCCCCACAATGGCAGTCAAACAAGAAACCCTCACACAGGTAGTCAAACAAGAAACCCCCACAATGGTAGTCAAACAAGAAACCCCCACAGTTGCAATCAAAAAAGAAAACCCGACAGTGGTAGTCAACAAGAAACCCCCACAGTGGCAGTTAAACAAGAAACCCCCACAATGGTAGTCAAACAAGAAACCCCCACAGTGGCAGTCAAACAAGAAACCCCCACAATGGTAGTCAAACAAGAAACCCCCACAGTGGTAGTCAAACAAGAAACCCTCACACAGGTAGTCAAACAAGAAACCCCCACAATGGTAGTCAAACAAGAAACCCCCACAATGGTAGTCAAACAAGAAACCCCCACAATGGTAGTCAAACAAGAAACCCCCACAGTGGTAGTCAAACAAGAAACCCTCACACAGGTAGTCAAACAAGAAACCCTCACACAGGTAGTCAAACAAGAAACCCCCACAATGGTAGTCAAACAAGAAACCCCCACAATGGTAGTCAAACAAGAAACCCTCACACAGGTAGTCAAACAAGAAACCCCCACAATGGTAGTCAAACAAGAAACCCCCACAGTGGTAGTCAAACAAGAAACCCTCACACAGGCAGTTAAACAAGAAACCCCCACAATGGTAGTCAAACAAGAAACCCCCACAGTGGCAGTCAAACAAGAAACCCTCACACAGGTAGTCAAACAAGAAACCCCCACAATGGTAGTCAAACAAGAAACCCCCACAGTTGCAATCAAAAAAGAAAACCCGACAGTGGTAGTCAACAAGAAACCCCCACAGTGGCAGTTAAACAAGAAACCCCCACAGTGGTAGTCAAACAAGAAACCCCCACAATGGTAGTCAAACAAGAAACCCCCACAATGGTAGTCAAACAAGAAACCCCCACAGTGGTAGTCAAACAAGAACCCCCCACAGTGGTAGTCAAACAAGAAACCCCCACAATGGTAGTCAAATAAGAAACCCCCACAGTGGCAGTCAAACAAGAAACCCCACAATGGCAGTCAAACAAGAAACCCCCACAATGATAGTCAAACTAGAAACCCCACAATGGCAGTCAAACAAGAAACCCCCACAATGGCAGTCAAACAAGAAACCCCACATTGGCAGTCAAACAAGAAACCCCACATTGGCAGTCAAACAAGAAGCCCCCACAATAGTAGTCAAACAAGAAACCCCACAATGGCAGTCAAACAAGAAACCCCCACAATGGTAGTCAAACAAGAAACTCCCACAATGACAGTCAAACAAGAAACCCCCACAGTGGCAGTGAAACAAAAAAACCCCACAGTGGCATTTAAACAAGAAAACCCACAATGACTGTCAAACAAGAAACACCCACGATGGCAGTCTAACAAGAAAACTTCACAATGAAAGGCAAACAAGAAACCCACAACATGACGGTCAAACAAGAAAACCCCCCAATGGTAGTCAAACAAGAACCCCCCCCCCCCCCCCCGCCAATGACAGTCAAACAAGAAACCCCCACGATGGCAGTCTAACAAGAAAGTCCAACAGAACCTAAAGGAGTAGTGTACAGAATTTATTGTAGTTGTAATGCTCATTACATTGGAGAAACATGTAGACCCCTCAACATTAGACTAAAGGAACACCAAAGATCCGTTAATAAACAAGATTACAAATCTGCCATTTCTGAACACATGGTTTCCTACCCTACTCACCACATCAAATGGGAAACCACTACAACACTCTCTGTCAACCAGCACCATTGGAAGAAGAGAAAACTACAAGAAGCCATCCACATCAGAAAAAAAACAAGCCCAGCATGAAGAGAGACCAAGGATTATATCTCCCCAACTGCTATGACCATTTGAAAACTTCTACAAGAAACCCCCACAATGGCAGTCAAACAAAAAAAACCCACAAAGAAACCCCCACAGTGGCAGTCAAAAAAGAAACCCCCACCGTGGCAGTCAAACAATAAACCTCCACAATGGCAGTCAAACAAGCAGCCCTCACAATGGTAGTCAAACGAAAAACCCCACAATGGCAGTCAAACAAGAAACCCCCACAGTGGCAGTCAAACAAGAAAACCCCACAATGGCAGTCAAACAAGAAACCCCCACAATGGCAGCCAAACAAGAAATCCCCACAGTGCCAGTCAAACAAGAAACCCCCACAATGGCAGTCAAACAAAACAAAAAACCACAATGGCAATCAAACAAGAATCCCCCCCCCCCCCTAATGGTAGTCAAACAAGAAACCCCAAATTTGGCAGTCAAACAAGAAACCCCACATTGGCAGTCAAACAAGAAGCCCAAACATTGGCAGTCATACAAGAAACCCCACAATTGCAGTCAAACAAGAAACCCCACAATGGCAGTCAAACAAGAAACCCCACATTGGCAGTCAAAAAAGAAACCCCACAATGGCAGTCAAACAAGAAACCCCACAATGGCAGTTAAACAAGAAACCCTACAATGGCAGTCAAACAAGAAACCCTACAATGGCAGTCAAACAAGAATCCCGACATTGGTAGTCAAACAAGAAACCCCACAATGGCAGTTAAACAAGAAACCCTACAATGGCAGTCAAACAAGAAACCCTACAATGGCAGTCAAACAAGAATCCCGACATTGGTAGTCAAACAAGAAACCCCACATTGGCAGTCAAACAAGAAACCCCCACAATGGTAGTCAAACAAGAAACTCCCACAATGGAAGTCAAACAAGAATCCCGACATTGGTAGTCAAACAAGAAACCCCACATTGGCAGTCAAACAAGAAACCCCCAAGATGGCAGTCTAACAAGAAACCCCAACAGAACCTAAAGGAGAAGTGTACAGAATTAATTGTAGTTGTAATTCTTATTACATTGGAGAAACATGTAGACCCCTCAACATTAGACTAAAGAAACACCAAAGATCCGTTAATTAACAAGATTACAAATCTGCCATTTCTAAACACATAATTTCCTACCCTACTCACCACATCAAATGGGAAACCACTACAACACTCTATGTCAACCAGCACCATTGGATGAAGAGAAAACTACAAGAAGCCATCCACATCACAAAAAAACAAGCCCAGCATGAACAGAGACCAAGGATTATATCTCCCCAACTGCTATGACCTTTTGAAAACTTCTACAAGAAACCCCCACAACGGCAGTCAAACAAAAAAAACCCACAAAGAAACCCCCACAGTGGCAGTCAAATAAGAAACCCCCACCGTGGCAGTCAAACAAGAAACCTCCACAATGGCAGTCAAACAAACAGCCCCCACAATGGTAGTCAAACAAAAAAACCCACAATGGCAGCCCAACAAGAAACCCCCACAATGGCTGTCAAACAAGAAACCCACACAGTGGCAGTCAAACAAGAAAACCCCACCATGGCAGTCAAACAAGAAACCCCCACACTGGCAGCCAAACAAGAAATCCCCACAGTGCCAGTCAAACAAAACAAAAAGCCACAATGGCAATCAAACAAGAACCCCCCCCCCCCTAATGGTAGTCAAACAAGAAACCCCCACATTGGTAGTCAAACAAGCAGCCCCCACACAGGTAGTCCAACATGCAACCCCACAATGGTAGTCAAACAAGAAAACCCCATAATGGTAGTCAAACAAGAAACCCCCACATTGGCAGTCAAACAAGAAACCCCACATTGGCAGTCAAACAAGAAGCCCAAACATTGGGAGTCATACAAGAAACCCCACAATTGCAGTCAAACAAGAAACCCCACAATGGCAGTCAAACAAGAAACCCCACATTGGCAGTCAAAAAAGAAACCCCACAATGGCAGTCAAACAAGAAACCCCACAATGGCAGTCAAACAAGAAACCCTACAATGGCAGTCAAACAAGAAACCCTACAATGGCAGTCAAACAAGAATCCCGACATTGGTAGTCAAACAAGAAACCCCACATTGGCAGTCAAACAAGAAACCCCCACAATGGTAGTCAAACAAGAAACTCCCACAATGACAGTCAAACAAGAAACCCCCACCGTGGCAGTGAAACAAGAAACCCCCACAGTGGCAGTGAAAGAAAAAAAAAACCACAGTGGCAGTCAAACAAGAAACCCCACAATGACAGTCAAACAAGAAACACCCACGATGGCAGTCTAACAAGAAAACTTCACAATGAAAGGCAAACAAGAAACCCACAACATGACGGTCAAACAAGAAAAAAAAACCAATGGTAGTCAAACAAGAACCACCCCCCCCCCCCCCCCCTGCCAATGACAGTCAAACAAGAAACCCCCAAGATGGCAGTCTAACAAGAAACCCCCACAGAACCTAAAGGAGAAGTGTACAGAATTAATTGTAGTTGTAATTCTTATTACATTGGAGAAACATGTAGACCCCTCAACATTAGACTAAAGAAACACCAAAGATCCGTTAATTAACAAGATTACAAATCTGCCATTTCTGAACACATAATTTCCTACCCTACTCACCACATCAAATGGGAAACCACTACAACACTCTCTGTCAACCAGCACCATTGGAAGAAGAGAAAACTACAAGAAGCCATCCACATCACAAAAAAAACAAGCCCAGCATGAACAGAGACCAAGGATTATATCTCCCCAACTGCTATGACCTTTTGAAAACTTCTACAAGAAACCCCCACAAAGGCAGTCAAACAAAAAAAACCCCACAAAGAACCCACACAGTGGCAGTCAAATAAGAAACCCCCACCGTGGCAGTCAAACAAGAAACCTCCACAATGGCAGTCAAACAAACAGCCCCCACAATGGTAGTCAAACAAAAAACCCCACAATGGCAGCCCAACAAGAAACCCCCAAAATGGCTGTCAAACAAGAAACCCACACAGTGGCAGTCAAACAAGAAAACCCCACAATGGCAGTCAAACAAGAAACCCCCACAATGGCAGCCAAACAAGAAATCCCCACAGTGCCAGTCAAACAAAACAAAAAACCACAATGGCAATCAAACAAGAACCCCCCCCCCCCCCTAATGGTAGTCAAACAAGAAACCCCCACATTGGTAGTCAAACAAGCAGCCCCCACACAGGTAGTCCAACATGCAACCCCACAATGGTAGTCAAACAAGAAAACCCCATAATGGTAGTCAAACAAGAAAACCCCACAATGGTAGTCAAACAAGAAACCCCACATTGGCAGTCAAACAAGAAACCCCACAATGGCAGTCAAACAAGAAACCCCACAATGGCAGTCAAACAAGAAACCCCACAATGGCAGTCAAACAAGAAACCCCACAATGGCAGTCAAACAAGAAACCCCACATTGGCAGTCAAACAAGAAACCCCACATTGGCAGTCAAACAAGAAGCCCCCACAATGGCAGTCAAACAAGAAGCCTCCCCTAACAGTAGTCAAACAAGAAACCCCAACAATGGTAGTCAAACAAGAAACCCCCACAGTGGCAGTCAAACAAGAAACCCCCACAACGGCAGTCAAACAAGAAACTCCCACAGAGGCAGTGAAACAAAAAAAAAACACAATGGCAGTCAAACAAGAAACCCCCACAGTGGCAGTCAAACAAGAAACCTCCACAGTGGCAGTCAAACAAGAAAACCCCACAGTGGCAGTCAAACAAGAAACCCTCACACAGGTAGTCAAACAAGAAACCCCCACAATGGTAGTCAAACAAGAAACCCCCACAGTTGCAATCAAAAAAGAAAACCCGACAGTGGTAGTCAACAAGAAACCCCCACAGTGGCAGTTAAACAAGAAACCCCCACAATGGTAGTCAAACAAGAAAACCCCACAGTGGCAGTCAAACAAGAAACCCCCACAATGGCAGCCAAACAAGAAAGCCCACATTGGCAGTTAAACAAGAAACCCCCACAATGGCAGTCAAACAAGAAACCCCCACAGTGGTAGTCAAACAAGAAACCCCCACAGTGGTAGTCAAACAAGAAACCCCCACAGTGGTAGTCAACAAGAAACCCCCACAATGGCAGTCAAACAAGAAACCCTCACACAGGTAGTCAAACAAGAAACCCCCACAATGGTAGTCAAACAAGAAACCCCCACAGTTGCAATCAAAAAAGAAAACCCGACAGTGGTAGTCAACAAGAAACCCCCACAGTGGCAGTTAAACAAGAAACCCCCACAATGGTAGTCAAACAAGAAACCCCCACAGTGGCAGTCAAACAAGAAACCCCCACAATGGTAGTCAAACAAGAAACCCCCACAGTGGTAGTCAAACAAGAAACCCTCACACAGGTAGTCAAACAAGAAACCCCCACAATGGTAGTCAAACAAGAAACCCCCACAATGGTAGTCAAACAAGAAACCCCCACAGTGGTAGTCAAACAAGAAACCCTCACACAGGTAGTCAAACAAGAAACCCCCACAGTTGCAATCAAAAAAGAAAACCCGACAATGGTAGTCAACAAGAAACCCCCACAATGGCAGTCAAACAAGAAACCCCCACAATGGCAGTCAAACAAGAAACACCCACAGTTGCAATCAAAAAAGAAAACCCGACAATGGTAGTCAACAAGAAACCCCCACAATGGCAGTCAAACAAGAAACCCCCACAATGGCAGTCAAACAAGAAACACCCACATTGGCAATCAAACAAGAAACCCCCACAGTGGTAGTCAAACAAGAAACCCCCACAGTTGCAATCAAAAAAGAAAACCCGACAGTGGTAGTCAACAAGAAACCCCCACAATGGTAGTCAAACAAAAAACCCCCACAGTTGCAATCAAAAAAGAAAACCCGACAGTGGTAGTCAACAAGAAACCCCACAGTGGCAGTCAAACAAGAAACCCCCACAATGGTAGTCAAACAAGAAACCCCCACAGTGGTAGTCAAACAAGAAACCCCCACAGTTGCAATCAAAAAAGAAAACCCGACAATGGTAGTCAACAAGAAACCCCCACAATGGCAGTCAAACAAGAAACCCCCACAATGGCAGTCAAACAAGAAACACCCACATTGGCAATCAAACAAGAAACCCCCACGGTGGTAGTCAAACAAGAAACCCCCACAGTTGCAATCAAAAAAGAAAACCCGACAGTGGTAGTCAACAAGAAACCCCCACAATGGTAGTCAAACAAGAAACACCCACATTGGCAATCAAACAAGAAACCCCCACGGTGGTAGTCAAACAAGAAACACCCACAGTTGCAATCAAAAAAGAAAACCCGACAGTGGTAGTCAACAAGAAACCCCCACAATGGTAGTCAAACAAGAAACACCCACATTGGCAATCAAACAAGAAACCCCCACAATGGCAGTCAAACAAGAAACACCCACATTGGCAATCAAACAAGAAACCCCCACGGTGGCAGTCAAACAAGAAACCCCCACAGTTGCAATCAAAAAAGAAAACCCGACAGTGGTAGTCAACAAGAAACCCCCACAATGGTAGTCAAACAAGAAACACCCACATTGGCAATCAAACAAGAAACCCCCACGGTGGTAGTCAAACAAGAAACCCCCACAGTTGCAATCAAAAAAGAAAACCCGACAGTGGCAGTTAAACTAGAAACCCCACAATGGCAGTCAAACAAGAAACACCCACATTGGCAATCAAACAAGAAACCCTCAACAATGGCATTCAAACAACCAACCCCCAAAATGGCAGTCAAACAAGAAACCCACACAATAAAAAACAAATAGTCTAACAAAAACGGGCGGACGGATGTAACGCATTGCATCAGTAAATTAATATACCCCAAAGCAGAATCATTTACGCTTTATATGGTTTGTGTTGTTTGATTGGTGTTTAACGCCGCATTCAAAATTATTTTGTTTATATGGCGGCGTTGTCAGGTGTAGTGGGTGAGGAAACTGAGCTCTTTGCCCCAAGGAATCCCCCGACCGGCGAGTACCTGGCATCTCTCCCACGACCTAGTGAAATATCCCCTCAGATTTTGTCCACAATTTTATTTGCGCTGAGTGGGATTTGATCCCGCACAGCATCGATGGAAAGTCGGACTGCAAGACTGTGACTCTAACTGACTGAGCCACCGATGCCCCCGGTTTGCTGTGAAGGAGACGCTGTTATTTGATGAGGTGTTTACGGATTGACTGCAACATCTGCACACTGCCAGATGCAGTTTGGATAGCTGAATCAACACACTGTTTCTTCATGTCAATAGATTAATGTAGTTTTCAGTTGCATCTGCTTCCCTGTGCATGTTTCTTATCTATACTGACAAATGGCGTACTTTTTATTCGTATATATATTTATGAACACTAAAACACACCGGCACAGGGATAGAAAACCGTCTTTATAGTAATGGATAGTTCCTCCTCATACAGTTTGAAATTTGAAATGCAAGTCAAGGTAGTGTTTACAACAGCCTTCAACTGAAAAGTTGGCTGGTCCGAGTCCGGCTGCCGGGGTTCGTTAAGCCTAAATCAGCCAATAATTTCGCTGAGAAACCCAAAGTAACGATTAAACGGGAATCCTCTAGAAAATACATACGTCTTAAGGCATATATTGATAGACAGATGGAAAAGGTGTCTCGGCTCGGTAGTCAACATTTATAAATCAACATTTTTAAGTAAACAACAGCTTGTAATGTTTTCTGAGTATGCTTGAGGCATTGCACTATTATAGGCTTACGTGCCGTTCTGATAATTGCGCAATGAATGTAAAAAGCCTACAATTTACATAAAGTAAATTGCGATAAAAAGAGTTCGCATTGTAAAAAAAAAAACCCTAGTGTTAAAACAACCTGTCGTGTTTGTTTTGAATCACGTCAACAAGTGTGTGGAGGGGTCTAGAAGTACATGTATAACGGGACGGATTGTAAAGGTTTAATCAATATCAATCACACAAAGATTCCAATTCGAAGATGGCTTCCCGTTCTTGCCTAATTTACACAGCTATGGTTCTGAGTATGGGCTGTGCTGTGATAAATGGCATAGATATGGCGTTCAATGTCTACTCGACGGAAATCAAAGGAACATTCAATTTGACACAAACTCAAGGTAAGTTACGATTTCAAAAAGTGTTATGGCTATATTTAGGTTGGAAACATAACATCTTCGAAAACTTTAATCCGCTAATATATAATCTATTTAAAAATGATAAAAATAAATGAAAATCCATTTTGGAATAAGGCGAATATTGAATTTAGGACGAGTTTTGTTTATTTGATTCTGTGTTTATCACATCACTCATAATCACTAGTATATACATAATAGAAAGATGGTAATAAAACGCCACGGGATTCGTTTCATCTCATGAATTAAATAAAGTATTAGAAAAGTCGGGCTTTCCTCTTGGCAAATATTCGCCAATTAAAGGGAATAATCTTGAGTGCGGCGAAAAACAGCAATCACTGGATTAGTAAATAACCGACATTGATGATCCAGAAAAAAACCCGGGCCATGGTGAGAATCGAACTCACGACTTAGGGCTACCGTCACACCTCTCTACCCACTGAGCTACCCTGTCCTGTTGGGAACGGTTGGCTCGTTAGATTATCTTATACACGGGTCTTATTTCCATTTCAGTCAGCATTTAACAGTTGTTGCTGTAAGGAGCATAGGTATTCTTTCTGCCACTAAACTAAAATGTTATGGTGATTTTATACCAATTGAGTTACTTTTCATACGCCATTTTCATACGTGATGATGTCCGTGTTTCGAAAGCCAACGGCTATCATCATCATTGTAGCTCAGTTGGGAGAGCGGCGTGACGGTAACACCAAGTCGTGAGTTTGATTCTCACCCTGGTCCATAATTTTTTCCGGGTCATCAGTGTTAGCTAATTCAGTAATTTCCCTGTGGATGATTGCAGACAGTTTTCAAAACATCAAGCGTTTCGTAGTATATTATACGGCAAGCATAAATGTAGTAGAGTTTGAAGCTGTCTAAAGTATTGTGCCAAAACTATTCAGGAAAAGCCTTACGAACATTCGGAATCTGGGAAATTGGTCCTTGTACAGAAATCCCATACATTGTACATGTAATTTGCTTTTAAATATTTCTAAAATCTATTTCTTTGATGATTTATCCTAATTCTGGCGGGTCTTTCCAATTTAAACAAAATATGTAATTTTGTGTCTATCGTGGTTTGCTACTATGAGCACGGAACAATGTCATATATTCTTGAGTTCATTTGAAAAGCGACGCTCGAATAAGAATTTCCCACCTGTTTATTTGGGTATTGTATACTTTACTTGTATCTTTCAAAGGATATCTAGTGTGATATTTCAGTAAAACTTCTGGAGACTGACCCCAGGCAAGTCACGTTTTATCCAAGATAAGCCAGCCTAACCCAACATCTGTCACTTTGTGATTGAAATCTTATATCCGCAAGCGAGATAACCTAAATCCTGATGCTAGCAAAGGTTTACCAATACGAAACCGTCCTACACAAGTTATTCTAAATGAACCCATTCCAATATTACACACAATGCACACTATTGTTTGTTGATATTTGGACTAAAGGATTTGCCCCCCCCCCCCATGCTATCAACAGGAAGTCTCCCATGCTGTTAACAATCGGAAAATTTTTGAGCATATTTTTCCTGATTTGCCAAAGTATTTGATGGTATTGGCCATTTCTTACATTTATACATGCCAAACTTCCCTGTCTGTCTTCTACATAGATTTTTCTGAGGGAACCACAATTTTCACTTTCTTTTCCCATGATTATATGGGGTTCAATCTGAGTTTACCGATATCCTTGCCATAGCTCAAAATCCGTATAAGCATTGTCAATGTATAACAAAGTGTTCCAGAAAATTCTACTGGCAAACATCAAGCTCTTTTCTCTCGTCAACCTAATGAAATATAATGGGTTTTAGTTTATTACAACAACTTATGTTTGTGTATACATGTCTAAATGATACATGCACGGCACTGTTGAAGTCTTTGGTTTGACTCGACTCAGGCTTGAACCTGGATTTCCCAGCCCTGAAGCGGACGCTCTACCAACTGAGCTATCGGGGCTGGTCTCCTGACTCGTGAGAATATCGTATAAATTGGATCATCAAATGGATGATGCAGGATCATTTACCTATTCAAGTCTTTTGTTGGTGTATAATCGTTTTACATATTAAATGTCTTCTGAATATTCACAATTTAGCATTAGGTTAAACACAGTATTGGTACAACTGCATTACCAATCAACAAGAATCTGCGATGACAGTAATATTATATCAATCCCTATGCTTTAGTAGGTTATCTTCACGATATCTCTCGACACAAACGAGCAGGTCCATGCCGTTGTTTACAATTTGCCGAAAGTAGCTTTGTTTAAGGACGTCGTCAGCAATGGCCTCCCTTTATGTCCAAGCAACATGGCACTGATTGGCTATAGAGGTTGATATCTCAACGAATTGCAATAGGATCCATCCCTATTTTAGATTGGTGTCAGTCTGCATACTGAGACGACGAAGTTCCATTCCGATCAACTCATCGCAACGACCTGAGCGAGGCTAAAGCTCGATCAGTCGGGAATCGTTTGAGTAAAAGATCAACCGGTCTCAGCCGACATGAACTGTCTTAATATTCATCGGCACACAATCGGATCGGATCTTAACTGTGAACAAGGCTTTGGGTTGAACAATTTCTAAGGTTTACAGGTCGGCGAATTATAGAAACTTGTAGCATGTTTATGTAACATTTCTGCAGAAAAAAATCAGTCTTGTTAATCTCCCTGCGCCAGTAAGTATAAATTATATTATGTTGTGGCTGGTTTAAGTTAAAACATAGGACAACTCGTATTGAAATGTACGTCATGGTTCACATTGTTGTTTGTTTTAAAGGGGGAGAAAAAAACAACAACATGCAGTTGATTCGAACGGGCTCCCATAGGTCATCGTATCAATGTAGAGATCTATATGGTTTTCTTACCGTAAGAAAGGAAAATTTACCGCGCATGTACTATATTTACAAAGTTCTTTCCTCTCCGTCTCTTTTGAATAAGATTTATTGATGACTTTACAGGTGACAGAATGCAATGACACATTCAAGTTTTAGGATCTGACGTTAAGCACGATAGTGCGAGTGGCTACTTTTGAATGCTCATAAATATACACCATTATGTACACTACAGCATGAGTTCTCTTATGTGTTCGGGCTACATGTGTATCTTCAGAAAATACTCTCAAAAACGTACGTTGATTGACAAATGCGCTAAATGGACGCGCCCATCGTGTAAATACCTTTGATCTTATTAATGTTAGAAGAGATGTTGAGAACAAGAGATGGTTCTGTGTAATGCAGCGATATTCTATAGGCTATACGTTGTGATTTTTTTCACAGTTATAAGTTATATTCATCGCGAGGCGATAAGGGAAAGGAAGAGTTAACTTTTTAATCCAAAATAACGATGTATTAAACTTTTGCTTCCCTTGTAGTTGAAGTGTTGGCGTCTTTGGATGGAATTGGAATGGGACTTGGATTCCTGGAAATCCCTTTGTTTCTGACATTTGGGTATAAAGTTTCCTTTATGACAACATGGCTTATGATGTCTCTGTCCAGTGGATTCTTATCGCTGTCCGCCTTCACCAGTGAATATTTCAAGAACAATATATGGGTGGTATTTTTAGCACAGACAATAATGGGTAAGGCATTTTTTCTCAAAATACGCTGATGCCGTAATTGAAACAAAAGTCAACGACTTGCAGAAATCCAGATTTTATTGCAAAAATGTTGATACAGTAAAATCCATAACGGTTGTTGCATAACGAAAAACGATTAATTTATGGTTTATTGACACCTAGTTCACACTGGGGTTTCCAAGGATCAGTTGGTTAAATATTGGTTACCATTTAGTGTTAAACTAGTTTGCATTGGTAACAAAATGGCTAATTGAGTAGAAAACCAACAGTCAAATATCGTTTTCATCGCCTCATTTATGAATAATTGATATTTGTGTGGGTCGTAATGGTATCACATAATATTAAGCTACTCGTAGCTAGTCTAGTCATTTTCATTTATTTTTGGCCAATCAATGATGGGTAAAACGAAATGTAAGACAGATTAATCACGTGATGCAATTGAGGCAATGGCGTTTTATTGAATGGTATGGTTAAATGTAGATTGTAGAATATGGATCGCCTAATGTGAATTGGTTGGCATTCATCATTGGGGCTATGTCACAAAAAGATCTATCAATTACCAATAACCCCCTTATCAGAATGAACATTATGATACTTCTGAAACTATTACTGTGTTGTCTATTTGTCAGGTACAGCAAATGCAATGTCCTACATCGTGGTGATTCGCGCTTTAATGGCAGCTTCTCCAACAAAACAAACGGGCAAACTAGTTGGTGTGTACTTTGCCATGAACAGTATCGGTAAGGTGTTCTTTGGAGCAATAATGGACATTTTCTTCATAGGAAATTTAGGTGGTTTCTTTTTAACTCTTTTTGTATTATCAACAGTTTTGTTTGCGATGTCGTTTGGACTTCTCCTCCACCTTTTAAACACGATAGATTACCCATACGACCAGAACGACAACGACGAATTGTCAGCAATATCCATAACACAGTCCAGTCAGCGTGACAATATTAGTACATCAAATCCTACTTCAAATTCGAACAATCTATCAGAAAAATGTAACGGAGGAAAGAACTGTGAAACCAACGT
Organism: Lepidochitona cinerea; assembly: GCA_963971465.1. Classification (NCBI taxonomy): domain Eukaryota; kingdom Metazoa; phylum Mollusca; class Polyplacophora; order Chitonida; family Tonicellidae; genus Lepidochitona; species Lepidochitona cinerea. The sequence continues at coordinate 26,782,087 of OZ020563.1, read as the reverse complement.
GACCTTAATTGAAATGCTGAAATCGAGTTTTTTCCATGTGTTATTTTGGAGCGTTTTAGTGTTTTATGGGATACCTTATACATTGATGAATAATATTACTATTATTGCTCTATCTCAAAGAGTTTCGCATCCAATGACGTCAGTGTATATAATAGCACTATGTATTTTTGTGGCTCGTATTTCATTCGGCGCCATTTTGGACAGATTTCCTTCTGTGAAAACCGGGTTTTTGGTGATACTGTTCGGAGATATTGCACTTATTTCATCATTACTCTTATGTCTTTTCCTTTTAGGACCATTTAGTATTTATATCATTTCAGTTCTGACCGGGATTAGTTTAGGTTCAGGATATACAGTATGTGCAACTATCCTTATCAGGAAATACGGAAACAATCATATTGATTTTCTAACTTCTGTTTTTTACGCTACATCAAGTATTAGTTTAACATTTTTGCAAGTTCTATTTGGATTTATTTATGATGCCAATATCCCTACTGAGAACCATACTATTTTCTGTTTCGGTGTGGAGTGTTTTTACAACACCTTTATCGTGATGCTGAGTATAGCTATAACTGTTTTTGCTGTCCAGACAGCTCATTTTATATATACTTTAATGACTAGGTAAATTACCTTTTTATATCTGCGATATGATATTATTCCTTTTTTGCTCCACTTGTTTTACGTGATAAAATACAGAGATATTTTTGCACTGAATTTTTTGCCCTGGAGACAGATTTGTAACTTTAACAAAAAATGAAAGGCAGCCACAAACACGAAGAAAAGAGGTAAAAACAGTTAAATTAAACCCGAAGCATAAGGGAAACAATCGAACCAAGAATACAAATTAAAATATCACAAATATTTAGATGGATTTATACAGTATGTATATGCTGGAGTCATACATTGTTGTGAGCACATGTATGTTGGAGTCATACATTGTTGGAGAACATATATGCTGGAGTCATATATTGTTGGGAGCACATGTATGCTAGAGTCATACATTGTTGGGTGCACATGTATGCTGGAGTCATATATTGTTGTGAGCACATGTATGCTGGAGTCATATATTGTTGGAGAACATGTATGCTGGAGTCATACATTGTTGGGAGCACATGTATGCTGGAGTCATACATTGTTGGGTGCACATGTATGCTGGAGTCATACATTGTTGGGGGCGAGTGTATGCTGGAGTCATACATTGTTGGTGGCGCATGTATGCTGGAGTCATACATTGTTGTGAGCACATGTATGCTGGAGTCATACGTTGTTGGGGGCGCATGTATGCTGGAGTCATACATTGTTGTGAGCACATGTATGTTGGAGTCATACATTGTTGGAGAACATGTATGCTGGAGTCATACATTGTTGGGAGCACCTGTATGCTGGAGTCATACATTGTTGGGTGCGCATGTATGTTGGAGTCATACATTGTTGGGAGCACATGTATGCTGGGGTCATACATTGTTGGGAGCACATGTATGCTGGAGTCATACATTGTTGGGGGCGAGTGTATGCTGGAGTCATACATTGTTGGTGGCGCATGTATGCTGGAGTCATACATTGTTGTGAGCACATGTATGCTGGAGTCATACGTTGTTGGGGGCGCATGTATGTTGGAGTCATACATTGTTGTGAGAACATGTATGTTGGAGTCATACGTTGTTGGGGGTGCATGTGTGCTGGGGTCATACATTGTTGGGGGTGCATGTGTGCTGGAGTCATACGTTGTTGTGAGCACATGTATGCCGAAGTCATACATTGTTGGGGGCGCATGTATGCTGGGGTCATACATTGTTGCGGGCGCATGTATGCTGGAGTCATACAGTGTTGGGGGTACATGTGTGCTGGAGTCATACATTGTTGGGCGCGCATGTATGCTGGAGTCATACATGGTTGGGGGCGAGTGTATGCTGGAGTCATACATGGTTGTGAGCACATGTATGCTGGAGTCATACATTGTTGGGGGCACATGTATGCTGGAGTCATACATTGTTGGGGCGCATGTATGCTGGAGTCATACATTGTTGGGGGCACATGTATGCTGGAGTCATACATTGTTAGGGCGCATGTATGCTGGAGTCATACATTGTTGGGGGCACATGTATGCTGGAGTCATACATTGTTGGCGGCACATGTATGCTGGAGTCATACATTGTTGGGGGCACATGTATGCTGGAGTCATACATTGTTGGGGGCACATGTATGCTGGAGTCATATATTGTTGGGGGCGCATGTATGCTGGAGTCATACATTGTTGGGGGCGCATGAATGCTGAAGTCATACATTGTTGGGGGCACATATATGCTGGAGTCATACATTGTTGTGAGCACATGTATGCTGGTGTCATACATTGTTGTGAGAACATGTATGTTGGTGTCATACATTGTTGGGGGCGCATGTATGCTGGAGTCATACATTGTAGGGGGCGCATGTATGCTGGAGTCATACATTGTTTGGGGCAAATGTATGCTGGAGTCATACATTGTTGGGGGCGCATATATGCTGGAGTCATACATTGTTGGGGGCGCATGTATGCTGCAGTCATACATTGTGTATGCTGGAGTCATACATTGTTGGGGGCACACACTGCTGGCATACTACGTAACCAGAGCCCATATATCAAGTATTACAGAGGGGCCGCGATGGTCCAGTGGATTAGAGTGATCGTCCCTCAGTCCCACACAGACCTTCCATCCGTGTGGGGCGGGTTCGAATCGCAATCAGACCAAATAAAAATCTAATCATTTCTGAGTGGATTTTTCCCTCGGTCGCCATGTGGAAGAGTTGATAGGTACTCGTCAAAGTTTGGAGGTTTCCTACGGGAAAATGAGCCCGGTTTCCTCCCCTACTAAACCTTACAACGTCGCCATGTAAATAAAATAATCTTGAGTGCGGAGTAAAACATCAATCAATCAAATATTACAAAATTGTAAAAACAACAAGAGTTTTAGTAAACTCAACATACGCTCTCCGCTATGACTGATTACTCTACATTATAGAACATATTTGTTTAAATTTCAGCAATTGAAATCCTATATTCACATGAAAGATTTTTTATTTTTCTATCCGATGAACATATGGAAGCCGTATTATTTAGCCAGCGATATTCTGAATTGTTCCTGACACACCATCTTCCCCTTAGTTATATATATAAATTGTCAGGATCAGGTTTAAACTACAGTAGATATGGAGTAAAGAAGAATATTACATAATCTAATTTATATGTCGTATTATGCAATCATGCAATCAAAATTGTCACAAATGTCTGGCAACACACCATCTATCCATAAGTTAAATGCTGTGAAAGAATTGTACATATAAACAAGAGATCCCTTTAAGGGAACGCCCGCGTTCATCTATTCATATTAAAGATTGTTACAACAATAACTGGATATAGGAATTGGGGCATACATAAAAAATCTTATTCCAGGGAGATAACTATTTTTCAGGAAAATTAAATTGTGAATTACAAAGTAAGCTCCTCTTGAAATTTTGGGTGAAAACAACATTGCCACCTGGTAGCCATCTTCAATATGCTAATGAGAGGGTAATGAAGGTGGACAGCTAGAACTTAGGGGGATGATGTGTGTCATGTTTGGTAAAAATCAGGTCAGTAGTTTTCTGGGAATAATGATAATAAGTTTCATTTTCAAATTTTGAACAAATTTGGTTCAAAAACAACATTGCCCCCTGGCGGCCATATTGACTATGCAAATGAGATGAAAATGTACGGTGCACAACTAGACCATAGGGTGATGATGTATGTTTAGTTTGATTAAGATTGGACAGGTAGTTTTCTTGGAATAAAGGTAACAAAGAAAAACAACATCGTCCTTTGGCGGCCATATTGAATATGCAAATGAGATGAAAATGTACGATGCACAGCTAGACTATATGGAGATAATGTGAGCCAAGTTTGGTGAAAATCGGACGAGTGGTTTTCTTGGAATAAAGGTAACAAAAAAAAAATATATCGACTCCTGGTGGCCATATTGAATATGCAAATGAGATGAAAATGTACGGTGCACAACTAGACCATGGGGTGATGATGTATGTTGAGTTTGATTAAGATTGGACTGATAGTTTTCTTGGAATAAAGGTAACAAGCAAAAAGTTAACGGACTGACGAAAAGCGATTTGAATAGCCCTCCATCAGAATGATGGCGGGCTAAAAATTTCCAAATCCATGAAATAGTTCTGGGTTTACTGAATGTCAAAAGGCTGGTGACCGTTTTGGTCGCCGCAAATATCAAGACCCCACTTTAATTTTGGCACAGAACACACCATCTATTCATAAGCTAGTTATATCTGGGAAAAAAAATCAGGCAATAGGTTTTAAGTTATGGAGCGGACACGAATCCGGGACGAACAGACAGACGGACAACGGTATACCGCTTTAAGAGCGGGCGTATAAAAATTAAGACATCACCACGTCGTCAGTTGTTTTATTAACAACACGAGCTTTCGACACTTGACGAAAACACCGACACAGGTGTCGAAAGCTCGTGTTGTTAAAAAAACAACCGACGACGTGGTGATGTCTTAATTTTTATCATTAAAATAGATGTTGCACAACTAGACCATAAGGAGAACATTTCTGGGAGATTTGATGAAGATCCGACCAGAAGTTCTCTTGGAATCGCGATCACAAGACAAGTTTACAGACACCGGACGACGGGTGGTCTAAAAAACGACAAAAAAAAAATAGATGTTGCACAATTAGACCATAGGGGGGGACCTGTCTGAGAAATTTGATAAGGATCCGATAAGTAGTTTTCTTGGAACAGCGATCACAAGAAAAGTTAACAGACACTGGACGACAGACTTCGGACCGCGGACATAACAGCGATTTGATAAGACCACCATGATGAGAGGATTTGAAGGTTATCGAAAAACTAAATGATCGGCGTTGGAATGAGGAAAATCCATACAGTATGTGGCCAGTACGAATCGAAATAGTGTTCGAAAAGTAAACAAAATTTAAATAACCGGGATGACCATTCATTCATTATAAGTCAAAGTAGGTTCAAAACAATACTTTATCTTTCATTCTCAAGACTAGAATCACTAAAAAGCTTCTGAATTATACGTCTTGAGAAAAATTGCCAATAATTTCAACAATCTGTTTTTAAGCCAAAATGTCAGCATTTTGGCAGCTCATGTCACTTTAAGAATGGGTTTACATAAAGCAATTCAAAATTTAAAAGCAGATAAAATTGAAATATTAAACCACCGATCAACAGATTCTGTTAAGGAAGAAAACAAGACTGTTTTAAGCTGATATAAACGTATATTTATGTACAAGTGAAAAAGGGGGACAAAAACACTGAAAGACATTTGGTTTTGAATTTTTGACCATTGGTTTATCTAACATGGGATATATTTTAACATGTAGTTTAACTACTAAAGTTTGTACATTTTTTTTTCTATTCACTAGGAAATATTAACACATCGATGACCACATAAAATCACGTCTTCTGTGATGCCTCTTGTTGCACGGTTTCTTCTTTCAGTTGCCTTCGTTCTACAAAATAAAATGTTTAGATTATAAAATCACCTATTTTTTTATGCATTTTTTCTGTTAAACAACATTTCAAAAACATGCAGTGGAACGATATTGCAGACGGTTTCGGACAGGATATTCACTTCCATTTCTATAGCTATTGGTTATTTGCTGTTCCCCTATGACAATTTTCCCATTAGTTCTATTAGTGACATGAGCTATGAAATATAGGGGTTAACATAATTTTGCAAATGTTCTTCATTTTAGGAAGTAGCACAAAATAAGAGATTTGCGCTGCTACCAATCTTGAAGATGTACGTTTATAAGCCACTTAAGGTAGTTTTTAAAAGCATCAAAACCCCTAAAATGTACTCATATACGTAGTGTACATAGTGGCTTTTTTAAGTTTGTCTGTTGGTTCACACAAGTTACTGGCATAAGTGAACGTTTTTATTTCAACATAAATCCTTTACTTTTTTTAATCACTCATGTTCTCAGGACATCAGCATTTATTTCAAAAAGTCAGAATTTTGACGGCTTATGTCACTATAAGATTTACATACATAGAGCTCAATAAATGGCTGATTGATTAAACGGTCACATAATCTAAGCTTGTAAAGATTTTTCTTTGAACTTCAGAAATACCCGGAAATCAATCTGGAATAAGGGTGAAAAGTCAATTTTCAGCCAAACAAGTAAATTTAGAAGTTATTTAGAAAATTCCTTGTGGCGATTGTTCTCCTTGTTGTTATTTTTTTCAGTCTGTTATGAAGTATTAACAATAATTAACTTATGCTACAGTTCTGTGAGCTTAATTGAGAGAGGAATTTGAGGTATATTTCCTAAAACAACCTTCAGCTGGTACGGTTTATTGGCAACAGAATTTTACGTTAAGAAGTTATTGATTGATTGATATTTCATGCCACACTGAAGATCAATTGAATGTGAATAACGGTGTTACCAGGCTGAGAGGAAGCAGAAACTGAACTCTTTTCAAGAAGGAACCATTAACCTTAGTCAGTTAACTGTGAATCATTCCAGATAGGGTACCAATTGAAAACCCACTCAAATGTTTTTTGTCTTTGAACTGAGTGAAGCCCATGGATGAAATGCTTGTGCTAATGTGAGCGTCTTTTTTTAAAAGAGTGGCTGTCATTATAGGAAGAGTGATTTCTCTCCTTCCCCTCCACACACCCCCAGAGGGGTCTGAGGAGACCTGTTTATTACTCCCCCTAACTCTACCTACTTAATAAATACTGTTTTCTCCAGAATTTGCACAACAATTATGACATAGATAAGTATACCAAAATAAAAATGTCTTTTCTGTAACTACAGATACTTTTATTTCATCATAATCATGTTCTCTCTCTGAAAAACATGGGATAGGAAGTGCACTCCCATTGAATTTTGGGAGACTATTTCTGGGGAGAGTGAAACAGGTCACCCTGATAGTTTTGGGAGAGCATATTGTTACTCTCCCAGTCTATTCTTAATGACAGGCCTGCATCTCAGTCCAGGGAGATGATTGACCAGCAGTTAATCCTGGAATGTTTTACAAGCTTTCTCTTGAATTAGGATGATAATTTGCACTCTTCTACTTTTTTCCAGCACTTGAATTAACTCAGACATTACCGCACCTAAAGTTTAGGCCGCCTTACCTGTGACACTCTGTAAACTAGTGTGTTTGTCTTCTAATGCCATCCACATATCCTGACACACCTTTGTCTGATGACGAACAGTAGCATAGCCAGCACACGAACCAATCACAATTGAGGATAACAAAAAGGATTTACGACCATACCACAAATAACCTTTTAAAAGTTCTTGGATGATATATCCACCAGATGTGCCTGGGGAAAACAAAATAATAAACCTATTAATCTTTTTTTACACCAGCCTTTTAAAAAGTTAAATAATGTTGCTGCAGAGAAGATATACAACAACATTGTATTGTTACAAACAGGAGCCTGTTTCACAAAGCGGTGTAGATGTATTTTTTGCGTAACTTTTATACTAACGTATCCCTACAGTATGGGTTGTTATGGCAGTTATGTAAAAACTTATGCTACGCCGCTTTGTTAAACAGGTTCCAGGAGTGTAACCCCTTCAATTTAGTTAAAATTGACAAGTTATACACAGCTTTAAATTCAAATCCTTTTAATCTATTCCTTGACCACTTTTCTCCTAAAACATTTTGGAAATAAAAAAGCTGGCTGTGAGAAATAGGTTTATCAGGATTGCTGAACTATCTTGTACATTCCTCTTTGTCTCATGAAGATGTATTCCATTAAACATCACCAAAGAAAGTCATTTGACCATTTGTGAGGGGCATAGTGTCTGATTGTTTGATATACAATGGCACTATAATATAAGACTAATATATTATCATAGTAAGCCTTTCACATGTCTGGGTGTGATGACACGCACGATTTCGGATTATGAAGGTTAAGTGGGGTTTTAACAGATGGGGTTTTATTAAAAGGAGGAGAAAACAAGAAATCACACTAAGGTTTAGAAGAAGCGGGCTAATGTTTCCTTACCAACGGTACCAAACACATATTTTGCCATTTTTTTTACGCCTGACAATGAAGTTGATAAAAGACCACAATAAAAAAACCAATTGGTCAACCAATTGGTCAACAAATCTCTCAATTAAGCCTCTTCAAGGCCTTCATAACTCACCAATATGGCACGCAGACCAGTTTTTTTGCCAGCTACATTTTTCTAAAAGCTTTGTTCTAATTCATTACGAGTTTCGAGAAACTGAAAGCAATTTTTTGAAGATAGGAAGAGAGTGTAATTAACCTGGGTTTAAATGGGAGATTTTGAAGTTGACCAATTTGTTTTGTGTATGTAACATAATATAGGATTATTACCTTAATTATGGCCCAGGATCAAATCGTAATAATATGTGTTTGGTAAATGAAAAATAAGCGCACTTCTTCTGAAACATTATTTTGTTTTCTCCTCCTTGAATTGATTGTTGATTGTTTGTTGTTTTACACAGCGCTCAAGATTATTTCACTTATATGGCGGAGTTGCCAGTTTTATTGTGGGAGGAAAGCGGGCTCTATGCCCGGAGGTAACCCACGACCTTCCGGTGGTAACTGGCAACCATCCCACATAGGTTGTTCGAGTGAAAAGCTAGTCAGGAAATTTTCCAATTTTTTTTTGTTTTGGACTGAGTGGAATTCAAATCCCCGACCCATTGGTGGACTCCTCCTTGAAAGTGACATGAGTAAATTATTGATTGATATGGTAATAAGGAAAATCCGTGCAGTTTGTGGAAGGTACAAAGCGAAATAGTAGTTAATGCAATTTGTGGACTGTACAAACCAAAATAGTGATTGATGCAGTTTGTGGACTGCATCAAGCGAAATAGTAATTGATGCAGTTTGTGGACCGGACAAAGTGAAATAGTGATTGATGCAGTTTGTGTATTGGACAAAGTGAAATAGTAATTGATGCAGTTTGTAGACTATACAAAGCGAAATAGTGATTGATGCAGTTTGTGGACTGTACAAATCGAAATAGTGATTGATGCAGTTTGTGGACTGTACAAATCGAAATAGTGATTGATGCAGTTTGTGGACTGTGCAAAGCGAAATAGTGATTGATGCAGTTTGTGGACTGTGCAAAGCGAAATAGTGATTGATGCAGTTTGTGGACTGTACAAATCGAAATAGTGATTGATGCAGTTTGTGGACTGTACAAATCGAAATAGTCATTCATGCAGTTTGTGGACTGTACAAATCGAAATAGTGATTGATGCAGTTTGTGGACTGTGCAAAGCGAAATAGTGATTGATGCAGTTTGTGGACTGTACAAAGCGAAATAGTGATTGATGCAGTTTGTGGACTGTACAAAGCGAAATAGTAATTGATGCAGTTTGTGGACTGTACAAATCGAAATAGTAATTGATGCAGTTTGTGGACTGTACAAATCGAAATAGTGATTGATGCACTTTGTTGACTGTACAAAGCGAAATAGCGATTGATGCAGTTTGTGGACTGTACAAATCGAAATAGTGATTGATGCAGTTTGTGGACTGTACAAAGCGAAATAGTAATTGATACAGTTTGTGGACTGTACAAATCGAAATAGTAATTGATGCAGTTTGTGGACTGTAAAAATCGAAATAGTGATTGATGCAGTTTATAAACTGTACAAAGCGAAATAGTGATTGATGCAGTTTGTGGACTGTACAAAGTGAAAGTGGTTGATGCAGTTTGTGGACTGTACAAAGCGAAACAGTGATTGATGCAGTTTGTGGACTGTACAAAGCGAAAGTGGTTGATGCAGTTTGTGGACCGTACAAAGTGAAATAGTGATTGATGCAGTTTGTGGACCGTACAAAGTGAAAGTGGTTGATGCAGTTTGTGGACTGTACAAAGCGAAATAGTGATTGATGCAATTTGTGGACTATACAAAGTGAAATAGTGATTGAAGCAGTTTGTAGACTGTACAAAGCAAAATAATGATTCATGCAGTTTGTGGACTACAAAGCGAAAGTGGTTGATGCAGTTTGTAGACTGTACAAAGTGAAATAGTGATTGATGCAGTTTGTGGACTAAAAATCGAAATAGTGATTGATGCAGTTTGTGGACTGTACAAAGCGAAAGTGGTTGATGCAGTTTATGGATCGTACAAAGCGAAACAGTGATTTAGTTTGTGAACTGTACATTTTAGGCCTAGGCTAGTTAAAAATACAGTCCCAAAACTAGAAGCAACAAAAAGCTTTTAATTTGTACTTCTTGACAACAAAAAGCTGATGATTTCAAACTTTTATTTATACAGATAAAATCTCACCAATGTGGCAGCTCATGCTATTTTAACTCAAAATGAAAGTAAAAGCCTTACCTACTACCATTGCAAAAAGTCCCTTCATGAAAGCCTTGGACTGGCACTGAGCATATGTCCTATAGTGCTGAGAAACATAAATAAAGATGTGTTATAAATAACAAATAGCCCATTGTTCCTCCTTATTTTAACAATTTTACAAGTTGACCATGGCACAGACAAATTTATCTTAAGAGCTCAATTGATCACTTGATGTTTTTTCTACAGATTTTACTAATGCTAAAGGTAGTGTGAGGAAGTAACCAAACGCAATTCCTGGAGGAAACACCCACTCTAGCAGCAAAGCAACCACTAAACATAATCTTAGGCAGGGTTTACTAAACTATGAGATGGCTATGGCTGCCAGGTCGAGGTTTAGTGAACCCTGTCAAAGTTTTATAAGCATTCCATGAGAAGCTATCTGGAGTGGATTCTAACTGACCCATTGATAGCAAACACACAGTGCACTGATCAGCTATTTCCCCTAGTAGTTTAATAGTGCCTCCTAAACACAAGTTGGTTTTGTTATACCAATGAGATTTCATCAAATCACTATCTCAAACACTTTGCATCTCATGTATTATGATCAGTGAGCAGCTGTTAGCAGTAACATAACAGGTCTACAATATTGCCACCATCCCATATAGGGCCTATATCAGTGATAATGTTTACTGTTGCTTTAAAATCGTGTGGTATAATAATCGACTGCTTACTAACAGCCGTCAGGTAATACAATATGGATTAATTGATGTTTAAACGACGCACATTGGATTATTTCACTTATACATGTATGCAGACATTGCCAGATTTAGTGGGGAAGGAAATCAGGCTCTTTGCTTGAAGGAAACCCCCAACCTTTGGCGAGTACATGTAACTAGCAACTCTTCCACATACAGTGATGGAGTGAAATTCCAACCAATGTCACAAAATAGCAAAATGGAAAAGATATCAGCAAAAACTTTTTGGGACTGTTCACCAATACATGTACTGTAGAGCTTTGCTATTATTTTGTCTCCTTCCACCGAAATTATAGCCCCTCTGGTCGAATCTGTGAAATATCCGAAGAAGATGAGCAAATGAAAAGGGAACCGTAATCTTGCTAATTTTGTACATGTACAGTGTATGTGGCTCTGCAATCCAGATGATCATTGTGCAGTACCATTACATGATGAATGGACCTGGTCGCTTCTACATGTAAAAACAAACAATTCCTTTACTTTCGATAATATTTTGTTAAGTAGGGTTATTAAGTGATAGTTATTAAGTGGGACTTTATCATGACTGCCCATATCTCACGTCTGTCTGCTGTTACTAGAAGCAATCCAAATGACATCTAAACATTCCAATTTATGATGTCCATTGAATAAGATTAAAGTAAAAGGGATTTCAAGAGTTGATCAGCTGCTGTCAACTGTCAGTGTCATCATTTTTAATTTTACCTCAACATTATGGGCTAACAAAATATATGCAATTAAATCACTGTTAATTTGAATACAAATTTATACCCGCCTTTTATTGTTAATCTGTAGGATATCCGTTGGGGCACTTTGGCTTCATTGATTTGGGTGTTAGTTTAGCACAGTTTTACCTAGTTACCTAGTGTTAGTGTTATTGAATATTGTTACTGTTTGCAGTAGGCAGGTCGCTGACGTCATCAAATTGTGGTACAAGGTATTTGATCATAAAAGTTAAAAAGCAAATGTGAGTCTCAAAAAGTGTAGTCTGCATATTTTTTCAGGGTTTCTTTCATTGAACCCTGTTTGCTTATTTTTGCTTGAACAGAAAAATAAGTACCATTCATAAAAATGCTTGGAAAAGGCCAATATTTAGAGACATAGGTAAGCTGTGTCCCTAGTTCAATTTACCGAACTTATGGTGATATTACATATACCAACGTTCAGTATACGAATTTAATTTACAAGGTGGAAATGATGCATAAATTACAAGCCATGAAAATATGATTGTAACTGCTCTGTATGGACAATTCCTATCCCAGACTTCTTTAAAACTCAAAAAAGATTATTCTTGTCCGCTTTTATTACATGTAGCTATTCCAAAGGGCGTACACCTGGTCTTAAATAACAACAAACTGTCATTTCTTAGAGACTGTGCCGGCATTTTGCGTGACGTTCGAACTTGGTCAAACGGTGCATGCCAAATAAATAAAAGAGGACAAGATTTATCTTTTATGGGTTCTAAAGAAGTCTGGGGTAGGAATTTTCCGTACAGAGCTGTTACACTATTATTTTCATGGCTTGTAATTTCGGACAAAAGTGCGTCGGACTTTACCGACCAGCATTTCAGAATTCGTAAACTGAACGTTGGTAGGCCTATATGTAATATCACCATAACTGGGCATAAGTTCGATAAATTGAACTAGCTGTGTCCCCTGATTTATAAAATATCATTTTTCGGACAGACTATAGAATTGGTCCGTCAGTCTCAAACCGCTATAATCGTCAGGGGGGCTCCCGTTTTATTCATTTCTTCTAGACCTTACGATTAATTTAATATTACAAGCTTAAAACTATCCCTACTAAAACAGGGTGCAAATATAGAATAGGTCCGTCGTTAGCCCCAGGTGACTATCCTGCCATTCTGTTGTATACAACAGAATGGCAGGATAGTCACCTGGGGCTAGTCCGTCGTTTTTAACTTCTCTTCAAATTCGTCTTTTAGATGTTATTTCTTTTAGCTTTTAGTAGGGATAGTTTACTTTTAAGCTTGTAATATAAATATTATATTAGTCATAAGTTCTAGAAGAAATGAATAAAACGGGGGGTTTCAGGGGGGGCTTGTCCCCCTGACGATTATAGTTATACTAAGTTATAGCGGTTTGAGACTGACGGACCTATTCTATATTCTGTCCTAAAAAACAGTAAAAGCTAAAATAAAATAACATCTAAAAGACGAATTTGAAGAGAAGTTAAAAACGACGGACCTATTCTATATTTGCACCCATTTTTCTAAGTAAATATAATTATGCATTTCAAACGGAATTCTAATTACATCTTATAGCTATGTGAAAAAATAGTTTGATTTAGAAACCAACTATGGATGATTAAACCCCGACGTGCCTACCAGCTGCCTACTGAAAGTGAAACGTGAAAGTGAAAGAAACAATTTTTCCAGTTCCACAGCCCAGATTTCTCAGCTAGTATATAAAGATTACAAAACAAAAACAAATTATTACGGGGAATTTCTTGGAATACACATCCGCTTGGGCTTCTAAATTGTTCATCCTCGCCAAGCTGATCCTGTGGTAGACCCTACTTGCTGAGTGTCACAGAAAGTTTCAATGAAATCGAAACCTGTGCCAACATCAACAAAACAAACTGGGTTGTTCCAAAAACCAGCAGTTGGAATTGGATTTACCCCAAGAAGAAAAAAAAGAATCTAAAATCCAACTTCTTTTTATCCTCAAACTTTTTAATCTCAATTGGTAGCAAAAAATGTTGCATCTACATCTCATTTTTTGGTATTACCTGCTGTATATATAAATCATTAATGTTTATTTTAGATTAGCTTTTTATGTAACATTTACCAGTTATGGTTTTCATTGTCCTTGTTTTGGCAGGAAATTCAAAATGGCGGTGGACATTCGTCTTGCGACAGCACGTGTGTCTGCCTTCGATGAAAACGTGGCAGAACCGTCAAATTTAGTATCACCCGGCGATGTAATCACAACAGACTCTGGTTTCATGAGGTGAGGGTCACGTTGAACTCAAAGGCATGCTGAGAAGTTACCCTTTCGATTTGCCTGTCATCATACGGTGCTCAATATTCGTGGGAGTTAAAATTAAATACACCCTTTCTAACTAACTTGTCCGAAATATCTTCGATGATGATCAGGTTGGAGAAATACGTGAATCGACGGATATCTGTGAATCAACGGACTATCCGTGAATCGACGGACAATCCGTGAATCGACAGACAATTTTGTCACAGAACGATGGATAGGCATCTGTCAAAAACGATAAAAGTTCTCCATCTTCTAATTCTTACGAAGACTTACGAAGAAGTTTTGCAGTTCAACAACAACAGAACAGCTTTTAAGCTTTCCGTTCACACTCTTATTTCGTCCTAAGCTTCAATATTTTTCTGTGCTGAAGCCGTCAAAGTCGCTGGCACAAACTGTCAAAAAGCATTTCGCCATTTTGGATAAATAATTTCGAAAAGAAAATAAACATATACATACATTTGAAACCCTGCAAATTAAAGCGTGCTTCTTTGTCTTTCCATACCGGTCACGTGGTTTAAATACTTCACCGGCAAGATCACACAAGAGGCTAATTCACCAAAGTGAATTCCTTACCCGCCTCCTTGTTCAATAATCGGATTTTCATTATGTCGTCAGAACGGAATTCACTATCCGCCATTGTTTAACTAGTAATGCACTGAACCGACGAAAGTCCAATGGGATGAAAATATCTTTGCGCATGATCGAGATCGGTTGCCATGGTTGACTTCGGCGACCCCAATATTCGTAGGAGGTTGAGGTTGTGTTGAAAGAATGTAAAAGTAAAATTATCTGCTTATTTGATGAAATAAAAAATAAAAAAATCTGTCATTTTGCATTTTTGTCAGCCACGTGCTATCGCCAGCTTCAGGGATTTATCGGATAGCTTGAAAGTGTGCAGCCATCGCGAGACTGAACAAGACAATTACCCCCCTTTTGGTTAAACGGTTCGTTGTGTTTGTGGCCGTTGTTTTTTTGAAAGACACGATTTGAAATTGTCTGTAACAAAACAACAAATATTTCGGAATTTTACCGATAAAAACCACTAGAAAACTATGAAACATGTTGTCATCAACACAGGAATCTTAAGAAATGAAAATTCTGACTTAAGGTAAAGTTTCATATTTGTCCAAAACAGCATTACAGAAAAGGTGTCGGAGATGTTAAATTCCGACGACCAGCAAATGTCAGAATATAGATAACGAGTCGGATTTAACTTGTTGAATTAACAAGAGGCGTCTAAAGAAGGGGTAGGGCCCTCCTAGAATACAGCGCCAGTAAGCTTTATATGGTGAACCAAAGGGGACTAATCTAGCAGGCCTATCATGTACAAGAGGCATATAGTATCCAAGGCAAATTACGCAGAACGCATTTGATCAATTTTCTGGGAATTCCTTGACACCCTTTGGGCTGGCAAGACCACCTCTCGTTTCTCATCAAAAATATCAAGATTCTCTTCATAACTTTTAAAAATAAAATAACTAACCGGTACTTTAATGGTTTCCCTTTCTCCTTGCACCAATCTGAAGTGGGAACAGATCATTTCGTACCCAAACCGTTATATACCTAGTCATTTCCTACCCTAACCTTTTCGTACCCTAACCGTTTCGTACACATTTTCATACCACACAAAAAGGGTGCAAATCTCTTGAGTTTTCTGGCGCCCACAGTGTACTGTTACTTCAAAAATCACTTTTATATCAACAAGCTATTCTAAAAAGTAAAAATTTAATGAAAATTGCAAAACCAATAACATTGATTTGAAAACTGGCCGCGAGGGAAGCATTCTGATTTAAGTTAACTTAACGAAAGATATTTGCATAATACTGAGAATGCTAATAAAAAGTAGAAAACAATGAAAATATCACTTAAGTTCAAAACAGGTCTGATTGACATATCTTGGAAATAAAATTGCATTTATTAAAACAATATAAGTTATTGGGATTAAAACATAACAATTGCATGATTAAAATTTCATAAATAGCTTTTCTATGCAAATGTATTGTATTGTTAAAGATCGTGGAGAACCCTAATAACCCATGTTTGTTACATGATACAAAAACGGGTACGAAACGGTTAGGGTACAAAATGACTAGGTACGAAACGGTTTGGGTACGAAATGATTAGAAGCCATGTGAAGTCTGTATGTCGACACCAGCCATAAATCTGCCCAGTTATATCTCACATTGTACCAAACCTTTAGTTTACAAAAGTCGCAATTTGCATACTCTCATTGATAGGTCACTTTATCAGTATATGGCGCGAAAGGTCAACCTGTCACATGACTACCCACTAGCAGGCGATATAGTTCATTGGTCGTGTTGGTTCACCTGACTTCAACAAAAAAACAACACGATTTAAAGGGATTCTACTATGGGTTCATTATTGATGTCTTGATTCTCACCCTGGCCCGGAATTTTTTCAGGGGCAATCAGTGTGGGAATACCGGTTCAGTATTAGAAGTGTAATTTGTGTGACTTTTGAAACTTGTGTGACTCTAAGTCTTTTATCATGCTGTCTGACGTTTGGGATTTTTATTTGCAGGATTGAAATTTGAAGCCACACAAGAAATGTTGATTTTTCGCCCTCCATGTTAAAACTCAAGCTAGTGCGAAGTTGTAAAAACTACAATATAGGCTTGTGAATCAGAATGTCAAGATAGTGTACCAAATTTTCTTCTGGATTAAAATGTATTGTAAATAACCACATGTGACACCCATGCCTAATTTGACATTTTTTATCTCCTCGAGAGGTTCGGTATACAGCCCTCTCAATTCGCCTCGGCAATCGGCAATTGCCGAGGTGATTGCCGTAGCACAGCCAGTTCGCCACGGCAAAAAAAAATGACGTGGCAGGTCTTCAGAAGGGGTTAAATTCGTAGACTGATTATAGTGATTGGCTAATGTTTATTAAAAATGTACATTCGTCATTGCATTCTCCTTTGTCAATTTAATAAAAATAAAAGGTCTAAATACTCTTTCTACGATCCATTTTGACCCACAATATCGATTAAAACAGTTTTGTCAAACGAAATATGGCGACCGTTATTTTTTGGAGAATGTCACCGTTTCGTATCTGAAACTGAAACTTAACAGTGGCGCGCATGCATGCGCATGGGTATTGTGTCAAATTTAATACGAAACGACAGTACGTCATACAGAGGGATCGATCTCCATTTTGTTTTCCTCATGTGTTTACGGGTATCGTAGGTCAAAATGGACCGTAGAAAGAGTATTTATACTTTTAGTTAGATTTTTACCATTGGAAATGCGAGCGGGATACTAAAAGTGTCAATAAAGTATGTTATTTAATCATAGCAAGGCCTAATAAAGGTCACAAGACAAACAGTTTCTGTTTTTTTTTATCATCAGTTGAATTTGCCGAGGCAAACAACTTTCTGCCGAGGCAAAATTATTCTGCCACGGCAATTTTTTTTGCCGACATAAATTTCTGAATTGAGAGGGCTGGGTATATGAAGGTTCCATTGTACTACCTTAGTTGTTTATGTTTACAGAGGTCATGGAACTTATATGGATGGAGACAAATTACAAGCAACAGTTGCTGGACTGGTGGAGAGAGTGAATAAACTGATCTGTGTTAAACCACTGAAAACAAGGTCAGTCAATGATTGAAGTTTAACATCAGGGACTGATCCAGGGAAAATTTGGGCATACCATTTCGGTTCAAAATGTTCTAAAAATAAGACAAAAACAACATCTCTGGCCCAAAATTCAACATTAAATGCTATTTTGACATTAAAATCTGTTGGTTTTAAGAATTTGGGCGGATTTTTTGCTTGTGAGTTTGGGCGCCCATACCTGTATACAGGTATCAAAATGTCTCTGGATCAGTCTATGAACACGATATACATTTAGTAGCTCGCCTTCTATACATGTATACTACATGTATATATAGTTTTTTACACATGGTTTTTGAGATTGAAACCCATTAAGTCCAAAAATTATTACAATTTGAGTGTAAAACTAGTGTGGATTAAATCATCCTCGGATGCCCAGGGTTAATTCTCAACAAGCTCACCGTTTACCCCTGGCCCAACTGCGATTCAAAGCCTCGTTTTCTGGGCACACCCATTTACTGTCGAACCAATCAAAAGTTCTCTTCTAAACGTTAAAACTCTTCCATTTTGGAGACCCGTTTATCAAATTGAAGTATATAAACGGAAAAGTCGTCCAACTTTGTTTTGAACATTGCCTGGATGCTTACGTAACGCCGATTCTAATTGACGAAATGTCCGCCACAGTTTTGTGGCAGAATCCATCAAAATCTACATGCATATTAAATTACGAACGCCGGATTTCTTTCCACTTGTCCCACGGGTAAAGTGAGCAAAAGTTTAAATCATGGGTTCCGACGATGGGATTAAATGTACCTTGAACAACCATCACATACTGTTTTCATCCCCCAGTTCTCCTTGATGAATAATTGATATTTGAATATGTCGTAATTTTAGTGTAAAACTAGTCTACATTAAATTTGCAGAAAAAACTTTCACAGATTTTTTTTCCCTATCTTGTTTGATGAATAGTTATATTTGGATGTGTCATAGTTGCAGAGAAAAAAGAATCTGAATGTAAAGATGATTGTCACTTTTTATATTGTATTCAGGTATAACGGGGAGTTAGGAGATGTTGTGATTGGTCGAATCATAGAAGTGGCACAGAGGCGATGGAAGGTGGAAACACACTCAAAACTCGACTCTATCTTACTTCTCTCATCTGTTAACTTACCCGGAGGGGAACTGGTAGGTTACTGTTAATGATCTACTGAAATTTGCTGATGTTATGATTTCACTAAAAGAAAATAATTGATAACCAAAATCTTTGCGCTTTTGTGATATTGGGACTTAGTGGGATTTGAATACACAAATAACTCCACCAAATGATCAAAGCGCTTTGTCGCTCTGGGTTAAACGAAAAAATTTCATACATCAGGTTTCCTTAAAATTGTAATTGTTGTTGTTGTAGCGGCGTCGATCTGAGGAGGATGAGAAGATGATGAGACAGTATTTAAAAGAAGGAGATCTCATCAGTGTATCCTTTATAGTGTTCAGGGGCCTGTTTTACAAAACGGCGTAGCGTAAGTTTTTACGTAACTGCCATAGCAACCTATACTATAGAGATATGTTGCTATGGCAGTTACGTAAAAACTTACACTACGCCGCTTTGTGAAACAGGCTCCAGGTAACCAGGTCAGGACCTCTCATCAGCTCACTCAGCTCTGTCACTCCATGGTATTTGTTAAGTCACAAAGCTAAGTCTCTGGGGGTTGTCTAACGTTTTGGTTGATTGATTGGGGGAGGAAACCGGGTTCATAGCTAGGAGGAAACCTGCCACCTGCAGTGAGTACCCAGCAACTCAAACACATACAGGGACCGAGTGAAAAATCCAGTCAGAAATTCTTTCTAAAAGGAAATATGTATTTATATATACAGCAGAGAAATATAAATTTCCTTGCGCTGCAGATAGACAGTCCTCATGTCCTGGAATGTGATGTCCTCCCTCAGATTAGATTAGAACCTAGGATATAACTGAATTATGTTTCAGGTGACATTACCTATCTTCAGACCTATCCTGTTTCACAAAGCTGTCACATCACAAATGAAGCTTTGTTGCCAATGGATACGGTAGGGAAGAGATACTCCAAGGCAGCTGTATTTATTGCACTGACTGTGCAACGACTGTATAAAACGACCCTTACATGTATGCCAACAAGAGATGTTTATGTCAATTTCAGAATACATAGCCTATGACATAATAACTTTGAAGTTAACTCCATCAGTTTTTCCGAGACCTCTCCTTAACAGGTCTAACCAGGCTGAAGTTCATTCAGTGTATGCAGATGGTAGTCTCTCTCTTCACACACGAAGTCTCAAATATGGCAGGGTAAGTTCTATAACTATTATACGCAGCTTTATGTGAGAAAAAGGATTTTTTCAATGGGCATGATTTTGAAACTGTCCTTTAATAACCGAATGACATAGTGTTGAAATGATGTGACTGTGGCAATAACCTAAGCCTAATATCCAATAAATGGTTGGCGGCTCTTTGTCGTAGAGAATTCTGAGTTTCTTCTACGTATTGCTTGTGACATTTTTGCACCTGATAACACACTAGTCTATGTTAGAGGAGTCGTAATTAAGATTCTCTGCCCTTTGGTATTCGATCGTCCCTCAGTCTCACACAGACCCCCCATCAATGCGGCACAGGTTTAAATCACACTCAGACCAAATAAAAATACAAAAAAATTATTTTTTACATGGTCGCTGGGCATGGACGAGTTGCTAGGTACTCGCCTGACCAGGTTCGGCAAGGCAGACATCGCTACAATCCCGTAGAAAACATTTTTGTTGTTTTACAAGTTTTTGTTGGCTTGGATTCCTTAAATCACACCATAGCAATCCCACTGATGAACATACCAGAAGAAAAAAAACTTGCTATGTCCATAGCCTGCCCAGAAACTGATACTAAATGAGAATAATGTTACTGCAAATGGCTGTTTCCTCCGAAAGACGTTAAGCCTGCAGAAATTTTTTGTCTAGGATTTGACTTCAGGCTGCAATCTTCATAACTTTGTTTGGCATGCATATAAACCTCTTATGAAAATCAAGATCAGGAAAAGTTCTTTTTAATAACATTATCTATAATATTGCAGCATTTGGAAAACCCTTTAACACTGCATGTACATCAAACAAATCAAGAACCATATAAAGTAAACAATCAAGGGATCTTGGTATTGTTTTCTTATTTTGTTTGTCGGTATTAATTATTCTGTGGTACATTCTGATTTCTTTGCAGCTTGGTCAAGGTAGTTTAGTCCAGGTTTCTCCATCACTAGTGAAGAAACGTAAGTCTCACTTCCACAACCTGCCGTGTGGTGTCAGCATTATTCTGGGTAATAATGGATATATATGGATCAGTCCAACAATTAACGAGGATGTAGAAGGAACTGGCGGTTACGAACAGGATCTCGAGGTATATGAACGTAGAGTTCTAATTGCTGAAATTTAAACAAATGTATTTTTTAATGTAGAGTAATCAGTCGTAGCGTAGGGCGTATGTTGAGTTTACTAAAACTAATGATAAAAAATTAAGACATCACCACGTCGTCAGTTGTTTTTGAACAACACAAGCTTTCAAATGGTGATGTCTTAATTTTTTATCATTAGTATGCAACCAACGTTTAAAGAGAGTTTCAAACCATTTTACTAAAACTCATGTTACTCTTCACTCACCATACATTTCCATTGCCAATAAACAATGTCACAGTAATGACAAAGTAGAACCCAAACTGACTATAGGCTGGAATGTTTATACATTTCTTTTTTGAGTATGTACTTGCTTTATGTCTTAGTAGGTCTATTTTTTACGATATCAAGATCTGTGTTATTACTTGACAGCCTGTTCCCAAATCTGACAGAGAAGTAATAGCTAGAATGAGGAACTGTGTATTAGCCCTGGCTCAGAACAGATACTTACTGTATGACAGTTCAATACTATATACCTATGAAGCATCACTAAAATATCTGGTAAGAAATTGACATTCTTCTCCATTGGAAACATACAAGCATTACTTAATTGGTGTTGGGACTCAAGACATTGCCAGTGTTTGTGTCAGACAATGAACTATATACGTGGAATGGACATTGGCTGGTCTCATTGGCTGGTTTGGATCTGACTTTGTAAAAAGCACTGCCATTGCTCAGTGATGGGCGAGAGCATGACCGATGTGGATCAATATTGTACCATCTCCAGGTCTCCTACTAATGGCTGCGTTTGATGCAAATCAAATACCAGGTGACCTCCATTTCAAGTATGTAGTTCATCTGTGTCAGAGCTCATCTGATTTATTGTAGGATATTCGCTCGTAGAGCATCAAAACCAAGGTTTCTTGATTTTGTGTGTCACAAGTTTCATTCGATCAATCTTAGTGTAAAATATGTCTATCCATGGGGAACGACACAGGCCTTCCATCCATGAGGGGCGACACAGGCCTTGCATACATGAGGAACGACAGGCCTTCCATCCATGGGGGGCGACACAGGCCTTGCATACATGGGGAACGACACAGGCCTTCCATCCATGGGGAGCGACACAGGCCTTGCATACATGAGGAACGACAGGCCTTCCATCCATGGGGGGCGACACAGGCCTTGCATACATGGGGAACGACACAAGCCTTCCATCGATGGGGAACGACAGGCTCCATCCATGGGGAGCGGGATCATCTCCCACTCAGACCAATAGAAATATAAGATTTTCCTTCTCTCAATGGCCAGATGTGGAAGATTTGCCAAGTACTCACCATAGGTTGTGTGTTTCCTCCGGGCAATGATCCCGGTTTCCTCCCCAACTAAACCCTGCAATTTAGCCATATATGTGAAATAATCCTGTGTGTTGCACAAAACATCAAACAATTATATAACATTATCAATCTGTTAGAAAAGGATTCCAGAAATTCTACTGACCAAGGCTAAGCTCTTGTCAGTCGTCAACCTAATGAAATATCATAGGTTTGGTTTGTTACAACAATTTATGGGGTGTAACGGTCTAAATGATTTACCTCTTTTTAACACAATTAGAAACTTGTCTCCATGGTTATTTTAGACAAGAAGATTTTCCCTGTGCCCGTGTGTTTTAGTGATCATAAACATTGTGTTAAATATCAGTCAATGATGTCTTCACCCTTGGTTCATATTCTTTATAAAAATCGTTGGTTTGCTTAGAAAAATGTTTTTAATTAAAATCATAATTTTTTTTATTCCAGGTAAAAGATTTGCTTCGTCCAGAAATAGCTCTTGAGGTTGTCACACTAGCTAGACACCGTTTGGAGACTACATAGTTTTGTAACTAAATTCTATATAATTGATATACTTTAGGCCATGGTCACCCTTACGGTGATCTACCTGTAGTCAACTCTTAACTTGTTACAATGGAACAAGGCGGCCTCGGTGACTCAGTCAACAGAGTGACAGTCTGTCAGTCCAACACAAGCCTTCCATCTCTGTGTTGCAGGTTCAAATCTCACTCCGACCAAATAATATTGAATGCTGTTTAGATAAGAATCTGCATCTATAGAGTGTGTGACTTCCAGATGAACAGTGCTGGACACCAAGCAAGTAAATATCACTCCATACTGTTTTAGTGAGCTTCTGCCTCTCTGTGTATCAAAAGTGATTACGAACGAGTTGTAGTGTGACTGGGGCTTAATAGACTACTTTGTCATCATGCTTACTTCTTGAGACCAGAGAAACTCTAGGTCGAAGCATATTCTTGTATTCTTGGGACACTCAAACCACTAACATCCAAATTATACAATGTACTCTTTAAAACTTCAAATACCTGTTTAAATACCTGTTACACATTGAGAAAACATTTCAGGTAAAACTGTCAAACTCCTACACAGGGGATTTTACTGGATCGGAAGATGCTTCCTGAACTGCAGGATTACTTTCTTTGGCAATAAAAATGAAGATTTACATATGTAAATGTCTGCCCGGGTTGTAGCTTGGTTGTATTCTGAGGAATGGTTAGTTGCTTCCTTGATACATGTATGTCTCGTGTTGAAGATCTCGTAGAATGGCAAGAGATCTCGATTGGGCTACTAAGCTAAATAACAACAACAACATCTCTTTCGTGATCCACATATTTTGAAAGTATTTTTTGTAAAATGGGGTTTGTCAGTCACTTGGAATGCATTGTTAAACTAAGACCATTCTGATCGAGTAATTTATAATAAATAGTGGCCATCCATCCATCTTGTTTTAGAATGTATTTGTGAGCTGATGTAGTGCTGATTATATTTTTGTATTTTAACAAGCATTTCCGTCCAAAGGTCTTGCGATACAGCTTATTATTGTAGGGTTATATGTTTGAGAACAGTATAGAACAGAGAATTAAATATCATACACATTATAAATTCTCAGTAAGTTTCTTACAGTTCACTATGCGCGAAAATGAAGGGCGACAGGTCTCGAGCCATAACTCGTGTTGATCTCGTAGAATTGCACAAGATCTCGAATGCAAGCTGTTAGAAAATGTTTGACTCGAGATCAGAGATATTTTGGTAGGCAGGACTCGTTTATGTACGCAAACCAGTCACGCCTCCTTGAAATATCTCTAATGTACTTGTCACAACACAATCGCATTTTCGAGAGATCTCCCTTAGATATGGCTTAGATAGACCCAGTAATTTGGTCAAAACATTCTCTAACTATAACCCAAAACTATGAAAACGATTATCACCACTGGGGTCGCTTTTGGGCGACTTCATAAAAAAACACGCGCTATACCAAAATTCTTCAAAACGGAAATAACCCTAGAGATATTAACGTTTTGGCCCAATTTGGACTCCACGCTAAAATGAAAGGAGAAATTAATACGTTTTGTTTTTCTGAGAAGTTACTAAATCACCACAACCTTGAATTTTCAAGAGCAATCAATTTAGTATAGAAAACATTCCTCACCTTAGTGTGTTTTAATTTCGAATATATCATAATTTGATTCACAATTTGAAAAAAATTTGATTTGAGGAAATTTAACTTTACCGTGTTAAATGATTCCCTATAGTTATAGTATAAGTCCTTCGACGAGAAGTAATTGTGTTTGTATAAAAGAAGGACTAGCCATGTAATCATTCTAAAAGAATAGACGTGGAATAAATAACGACTATTATCGGGAATCTGACCGATATAAAGTATGAAATCATTAACTAAACACTTGTTCAGTCTCTAAGTTGAATTTGTATTTGTACGTAAAAATAAACCAGTTGAGATGATTAACATTCACCTTTTTGTTCATCAAATTGATATTAAAACGAGTCATTTGATTGTCTTACACATGAGAACGCTGCGCGAATGATCCCACTCAGAGATTTGATCAATCGGCATCTGCTCCAAATTTTCCTCTCTTTCACATTATCTTTATATGGTATTTCCTCAAACTTCATTTTGAAATCTCCTGTTGAAAATGGATTGAGGTGTTCAGGATAGCCCGCCTGACAAAATGCCTCCGAAGGACATTTAGAAGATTGTGGTTTTCTGCACCTGTCATTTTTGTTAACGAAATCCCAAGGATCCAAAGATTGTCCAACTGTTGTGGGAAATCCAAATATTTTATCACGTACCCCATCCAATGAATGGCGACGGAAGTTGTCCATGATCGCCTCCTTGGCAAATGGGTTGAGAAATTCTGGATAGTTATCAAACGATTCCCAGTTTCTTCGAAATTCTTTCTCAAGTCTGCTTATTTGGGCCTTCCTTTTGAGATTTTCTCTCATTTCAGTCATAAAGTTATGGAAACGTTCAGCCATGGCCCCCTTAGCAAATGGATGGAGGTACTGTGGGTAATCGTCAAACGTCTCCCAGTTACAAACAGATTCAGTTGTTGATAGAATTGGCTGGAGTTCAGTAACCAATTTCTCATTTCTCGAAGTATTCGTAGCCTCCGAATTGTCTGCCATTTTAGCAATCTCGTTCATTCTTTGGTATGT
Source organism: Lepidochitona cinerea (assembly GCA_963971465.1). Lineage (NCBI taxonomy): Eukaryota > Metazoa > Mollusca > Polyplacophora > Chitonida > Tonicellidae > Lepidochitona > Lepidochitona cinerea. The sequence goes on along the minus strand of OZ020563.1, from coordinate 26,756,498 downwards.
TTAAGGGTTAAATACCGCCGTAGCGGTGTTTGTTGTGTAACCCGATACCGCTGAACGTTGGTTCGTACCGAGTCAAACCACGAGAATGCGCAGCATTCGAGGGGTTTGACGAGGTGCGAACCAACGTTCAGCGGTATCGGGTTATGCAATAAACACCAAGACGAAGGTATTAAAGTCGATTCTACCCCGATAATTGAGAAAAATGAGGAAAAAGTGACCTGTTGTTGATTGCCGTTCCTTTTCCCTCCCTCGGGCAGAGTGGGAACTTTTAACCAATCAACGATAAGCTTTGGTCACGTGCAACGCTTGACCCAGATATTTTGAAGCAGAATGACATAATGTCACTATGGCTACCGCTTTGACAGGCTGGGTTGCTGACGACGCTATCGGGGGAAATGTTGTGAAATCAACCCTTTGATGACTGTATACGTTCATGACAGCCCAGTTTTCAATATAAAAGGACAGAATATAACCACACTCACAACATTATCAGGTTAAATCCTTCATTTTGTATGATAACAAGCAAAATATCACTTCTTCCGGGGGAGGTAAACCTACCAGCCCATGCTGTACTACAGTCTCGATGTCGTTTGAAAAGTCATCTCTACTTAACATGTATATTTGCACACGGCACGCACATGCAGGAGGGGTAGAATAGGTGATTTGCCAATTACTTTCAAACGACGTAATTTAGCAACGTCACAATTACTGCCCCATGTAGTAGACCGGACAAAGGATCCGTCTGTTTTTAACGTTAAATTTTCGGTATTTTACAACAGATATAAGAAATGGAAACCTAAATTCGGACAATTTATATCCGAATGAATCTAGAAATGTGAAAAAATCGTGGATGAAAAGGGATTTTGACCGAATGTGGCAAAAGTCAAGATGACTACTGGGCTTGTCCGGTGTAAGATTTGTGCAGCGACGTCATTTCATTGTTGCGCGCAAAACTGGCAAATGGTCTATTTAAGGGTTTAATACCGCCGTAGCGGTGTTTGTTGCGTAACCCGATACCGCTGAACGTTGGTTCGCACCTCGTCAAACCCCTCGAATGGTATCGGGTTATGCAATAAACACCAAGACGAAGGTATTAAAGTCGATTCTACCCCGATAATTGAGAAAAATGAGGAAAAAGTGACCTGTTGTTGATTGCCGTTCCTTTTCCCTCCCTCAGTACAGAGTGAGAACTTTTAACCAATCAACGATAAGCTTTGGTCACGTGCAACGGTTGACCCAGATATTTTGAAGCAGAATGACATAATGTCACCATGGCTACCGCTTTGACAGGCTGGGTTGCTGACGACGCTATTGGGGGAAATGTTGTGAAATCAACCCTTTGATGACTGTATACGTTCATGACAGCCCAGTTTTCAATATAAAAGGACAGAATATAACCACACTCACAACATTATCAGGTTAAATCCCTCATTTTGTATGATAACAAGCAAAATATCACTTCTTCCGGGGGAGGTAAACCTACCAGCCGATATTGCACTACAGACTGTTGTTTGAAAAGTCATCTCTACTTAACATGTATATTTGCACACGGCACGCACATGCAGGAGGGGTAGAATCAATAGTTTGACCTCCGTCAAGTGAATATAGTAATTGTGATTGTGACGTATACCGTGGTAACGAGTATTTATGGCGTCACTCCCTGAGATGTATGACGTTTTTGACGTAGTGTCGACAATGACGTAATAATAACGAACTCTATCTTTGTAACGTCATCATACGCTTTGTCACAATCTAAAATAAGAACTGATCGTACTGTCATTCGTTGAAATAGACCCTTTCGGCTTTGAATGACGTTTTTATTACATTGTTCGAATTGTATGGTATTGGCGTCATTTTTCTGTTGTAATCGCTTTGGCACGCTTCTTTTGCATTGCGTCATAGACGAAATGAGCACGATTCCGATGTCAGATGATCCAAAAACTAAATATGCGTCATTCTGCTATACAGCGAGACTTCTGCACAAGTGTCAATCTTTAATCTTTTGTCAATATTGCCAAATAGAAACTGAAACATTTTCAGAATGGACGTTTATCTCAATCGCCGTATGTGGAAGGGTTGCCAAGTAGTCGCCGAAGGTCGGGGGTTTTCTTCGGGCAAAGAGTTCGGCACGGTCAGTCCGACACAAGCCTTCCATCTCTGAGTAGCAGGTTCAAATCTAAATAAAAATCAAATTTAATTCCGCTCAGACAAGAAACTGTGTGACTTCCAGATGAACAGTACAGGACACAAAGCAAGTAAATATCACTCCATACCGTTTTAGTGTTTAGTGAGCTTCTGCCTCTCTGTGTATCAAAAAGTGATAAGGCCTACGATTGACTTGTGTGAGTGCGACTCACCGTAACTAGAGATTTCATCATCATGGTTACTTATTGAGGAGACCAGAACAAAATTGAGGTCTCGTTATAACGAAAAAAAATATCTTTATAACGAGAAAAAAAGCTATCTTGTTATGATGATATACTTTCTCGTTATAATGAGATAGCGTTCCCATCATCACGGCTATGCAAAACTAATTGCCGTTAGGGTACGGTTTACTTCGGACAAATATCTTATGCATTAATTGTTGAGGTGATCACATGCGAAGTAGGGCCTATGTTAAAATAGGCATATCAATGGTACCAATGTACGAAAGCGTATTAAGGACATACATGATTTTATTTTTGGACCTCTTGTTTGCTCGTTATAACGAGATAAAAATATCTTGATTGGGGGTTAAATTCGAGTTACCTCCCTTAGTTCTTTTTTTTAAATTTCGTTTAAAACGTAAGTTATTCCATTTACGAGCTGCCTTGGCAGTGGTGATTGTAAAAGCATCTTTTTATTTTGTTAAAATACACTTTTGATTAGGCTAACAAAATCCTGAACAAATTGTATAGCTTATTGTCATTGATGGTGATTTCTTATCGCCAGAATATTGCCCTTTGTGATCACAATCGTTTGTGCAACATCAGTTTGCCAACACTCTCCCTACACCAATGATTTTACCAGTTGGTGCAGACTTTCCAGAGGTGTGCTTAACATTTTTATTTGTGTTTATGTTGACTCCATGTAGGAAACTCTCTCTTATGCATATCCACATAAGTTCCACGCAAGTTGAAGGCGTTAGTTTGAAAAGTTTGTTTGTCTGCGTTTTTTAGAAATTGTTTTGGTAAAGGGATGTGGTCAACGGTAATAAATTCTTCAGTTTCAATTTTACTAGGGATTTCATTTGTAATGCAGCCATTATCAAGTCCATCAACTGACTTAATTTCTCTTAATTTCGAAGGAATCTTGTTCTTATCCAGTTGAACTTCAATGGGCCCCAGAAACGACAATCTCATTCATATTTCCACGGGCAATTTAGTCGATTGGTCTTTTCCGATGTCTGGATCTCCGAATCCAAGGCAAACTCGACGTGAAAGTCTAGTGTTTCACCAGCATCGGATAACGCGCTTGGTGGGTCTTGTCTGAGATGTTGGCATTGAAGGCCAAACCTAAAATATGTTGGTCTTTATTCTGCTTTGTCTCTCCGACCTTCGACGAGTGCCTGGCAACTCTTCCACATACGGCGACGGAGTGAAAAATCCACTCAGAAATTTTTCCTTTTTTCTTGTCTGAGTGGGATTCGAATCCGCGCCGCATTGAAGGTTGTGTGGGTCTGAGGGACGATCACCCGAACCCACTGGACCAGCTATGCCCCGCTACGCTTATAGCTCCGCCCATTCTTCATTTTCTATGAATCTGTTGAATCTCCCTCGAAGGTAAAACGCCACAACCATTACAGAAGAGCAGCTTCACAGGCTTTTCAATGAGCATCTCGACTTTAGTCAGATTGAGGCTGGTTCCGAGAGCGTCGCATCCCAATCAGTACACCGACCAAAAGAAAAAAAAATCGAAGTGAGGCTTTTCTTCGATTGATTGTTTGGTGTTTTACGCCGCGCTCAAGTTTATTTCACTTATATGGCAGGAAACCGGACTTTATGTTCAGAGGAAACCCACGGCCTTCTGGTGGTGACTGGCAACCATCACACATAGTTCGTGAGTGAAAACGCAGTAGAAAATTTCCCAATTTTTTTGGACTGAGTGGGACTCGAACCTGCTACCCTTTGGTGGCTTTTGTTCGAAGTTCTCCTAATGAGTGGTCAGGTATCCGCCAAAGACCCGGACATTGCTTCTTTATAAGTGAAATGATCTCTAGTGTGGTTTAATCATCAGTCAATCATACACTATGATACAACATGTTCATTAGTTTCGTGGAGACAAAAAAAAAAACACTTTTGGATAACATATTTATTTTCAGGAGCATAAAGGGAAAAACAGAATACCATTAAACATGAAAACAATTATTATAGTTCCGATCACCAGATGCTCAAAATATAATTCTCTCTTGATGAGAAGTTCTTGACACAAGCCAGCGGCATTTCAGCAAATGGAATTTTCGCGAAAGTTGTCAGACAGAAAACAAAATACGCTGGTCGTGGGAAATCAACAGGATTGCTTAGGAATAGGTCAAATATCATGACGTCACAGTGCTATTTTATTGAGTATGTTTGCCTAACGTTTTCAAACGTTGGACTGGACAAGTGGAACTTGCACAGAGCTCAATTAGGTCATCCATTGAAAGTGCTGTAACTATGGACATTTAGTAACAGAATTGGAAATTAGAGTGACTAGACCATGATCTAATAAGAATTATTTGAATTCCAACTTTTTCAAAAGCCATTTTGAAAACTTGTATAAACAGTAAGTTTTTTGACTACATAGCTTTAAATAAAAACTGTCAAAACTAGATTGGCCAACATTTACATTGCTCATGGCATGTATCTATAAAGCATCTACAGGTACATATCAAATATACCTTATGTAGACAAGCGTCAGAAGAAAATAGCTGAAATGCAGCAAAATGTGTTTTGCAAGTGCACTACATGGACTTCCCAACAGCAGCCAGACCAAAGCTACTCATTTTTATTTAATGAAGGTAAACATACACGTACAGTTGATCAAGATAATCAATTTGACCGTTTAAATACTTAAATTATAAAGCACAAACATAATATAATATCAATACATACAAAAGCATTAAAAATTGAGGCTTAAAGTTTATTAATTTAAGAATTTTAATATATCCATGATTACCAAAAATATCATAATTTAGTCAGCAATTAACATTGAATGATGGCTTTTCACTGGTTTCTTTAAGAACTCTGGAAAAATAATGTTAACAATATATAGCACGGCAAAACGAAGAGTCAAAAAAAAAAAATTAACAAGGCATTATTGGAGGTTTAACAAACACACTTTTAAGGGGAAAAGTTATCCCTGTGTTCCCCAATGGCCAATGTCATGTGACAGTTTTTGAAAACATTGATTTGTTGGAAATGGTCATGTGACCTATATCAATGAGAACCGAGAGGAACTAACTCAAGACATGCTTCCAGGTATGCATTAATACACAAATAACAACCTTAACTTGCACATGTTATGCCAACCCACAGAGCACCATTACAGAATGATACAAATAGAAATATAACATTCCAATTTTAAATCCCACAACCATAGAGATGTATTACTAACTAATATTGACTTCTGTACAATTGATGCCAGAAATTAAAACACCAAGAAAATAAAGATTAAAGCTAGATCATACAGGTTTTGGGTGGCCAAAGATGTCTTTAAGATTTTTTTTTTGTATATCGCGGTATTGTCAGGTTGAGTAGACCAACTTTGGAGAGAACGTGTCAACTATCTCATATACATGTAGTGTGATAGATTGGATTTTTTTAACAAATTTTTCTCGGACTAAGTGGAAATCCCTGATGCAGAAGGGGGTCAGATTCACTGAATAGGGGTCAGTTTTGGGTCATTTTTAAATTTTCTGTACTAATAAGGATATAATTTGTTAGAGAATCAATAATAGGTTCACGAAAATGGGTTCACTAGGTTGAACCTTAGTTTAATATTCTTTTTTAATGAATAGTTATGAATAAATAAATTATGTCTTATATAGCTCACTCCTAGGAAAGCTCTTGTGTTGAGAAAACTTTCTAAGAATTCATATTACAGACCCTGTAAAAATCAGCATTTCTTTGAAATATTTTCCGTATGTATATCTCAACAAATTAAAATGCAAAATCATTTCATGAGAGTATAATTTGTAGATTATGAGTACATTACACACAATGAGAATTATGATAAGCAAGTAATATGAGAACAAAAGACAAAATAAAAGACCATTAACAGACAACCAAAAGCAAAAATAAGCCCCAAAAATCAACAAGTTTATTACATGATTATGTATAAATCAAATTGAAAGCAAGAGATTATCCCTATATAAAAGTTATATATATATATATATAGAATTTGTATAACTGGAAGTAAGATTATTATGGGAAGAAGAATGAACAACTTTTGCTAGAAATAAGAAAATATGGGCTAGAAATCCTTGATGATTTCATAGTTTCAAAGGTTCCGACATTAAGCCTGTACTTAAGATTATCTCGCTAATATCAAGGTGGGGGAGGAAACCAGGCTATGTGCTCAGAGGAAACCCATGCCATTCAGCTCGTTCCACATAAGTAGACCTACGGTAAGAATTCCGCTAATTCAAGGACGAGCAATGTGAAGATAACAAATTAGTAGACTGCTTTCTGCCATGTTTGGTCTAAAACAACAACAATAGCGATTGCTCGATAGGATTATGGGTTGCCCCATGATGGAGGTAAGACACCCAACGAAAGGTCTCAAACTTTTAGAGTGCTTTTGGTAATGTTTTGAGTACTTGAATTAGCGGAATTCTTACCGTATGTAAAAACCTATTGTAAGATCAATTAGTAGATTAATAGAGAAACCAATAATTTAATTAGGTTAAAGAAGTTAGATTCAAATTCCTTTGTTCAGGACACTGATCAGCCGTGTAGAATTTGGGCTGTATAAGGCTCCATGACAGGAATGTTCTATAGAAGTTTGAAGATTTAGAGTATTGGCCGGTCAACTTGGCAATATCTCCACACAAAGGCTGTTCAATCACTGTCTATAATAACTTCATAGTATGTATATATATATGGTCAGTCGAGAAGTTCAAGGTATGTGACTGGTACCTTTCCTTTCTGAGACCCCCGTTCTGCCATCATCCAGTCATCGTTTAATCCAGGCGTTGAATACACTATTATGTACTGAAACAATCACAAATTTATAATTTACATTAATAGAAAAAATAAAATAAAACCTTTTACAAAAAAATATTATATATATGTTTGTGAAAAGCAATATTGCAAAATAGTAACTTATATGATTGTATGCAAATTGAATCTACAGCCTGATTGTTTGTCTACAACACATGGATATCAAATCAACTTTTTTTTACCTTAGTTGAGTTGTTTTAGTTTTAATACATGAACGTACATTTGTCTAACAATGAGGCACATTTTCTTTCTTTGATTTTGCTTGTGTTATATCTTGATACCAGTTCTTATAACACACTAAGGTCGTTAGATATCTTCAATAACACATGGGTGTGTTCTTTAGAACCAGTGTGATGATTGGACAGAGAAACAAGGGAGGTAATACCGAATATAAATTAAGTGAACCAAACAAATAGATTTCAAAACCAGTTCAAGACAGATTAAACTAGTGTTTCTCCTTTGGACCTAAAATGAACGGTAACATCTGTTTATAGAGGGCATTACCGGTAATCTATATAATAGTTATTGATCATAATTATTCTAGCAGACAAATGTGCTTCCTGGGATAAAATACAGAGTATATCCAAATTAGGCTTATGAAAACACCCTCTGATGACATGAACCCCTCCCCCCACCTGTCACATGATGAAAAACTTGGTTTATGTGAACCCACAACAATGTTGATACTCAAAGGAACAGTTTTCACAAGTTACTTCTTCAAGACAAAGTTGTTTTTTGGCGTTTTATAAAACACTCTGGGGGGCTCAGTCGGCAGAGTAATACTCTCAGAGTCCAACCAGGGTCATCCATCAAAGGGTAGTGGATTCGAATGACACACAGTTGATCTGGGTGGGTTTTTCACTCCACCAAATTATGCAGGAGTCTTGCAAGGTTAGGAATCTGTTTAAGATTGGGGTTTCCTTCTGGCAAAAACCATACCTTCCTAAATTGTAGTTCCCAAAACTTGGTTCCCTGTTATAAATTAGTTTTGAGTGTAGCACAAAACATTAATCTATCAATCAACACAAGCCTCAAAGATCATTTCATTTTTATGGTCATTTTGTTATGTTTATATGGGGCGAGAAAAACCAGGTTTTATGCCTGGAGGAAACCAAACCTTCCACCAATCCCTGGTGACCAATCTACTTCAGGTGATCAGATGGAAACTCAGTCACGATATGTGGTTCTTTTTTTTAATTCCACCCACAATACGTTCTTGTAGCAAGGTTAGTTTAGTAATGAAATTTTAGAGCAATTTCAAGAAGCTAGGGCTCGTTCACTTTAACTACACTGATGTTAAGTTCAAACTGATGTTAAGATCAACATAAAATTGCGCCTCAGACTTGCAACAATGCATACAATTGCGACCGGCATAACTAATGAAAGCTTACTAGAGTTCGAATTTTATTGTATGAAGCTGTGAATACAGAGGAAAAGAAGGCTGAGGGAGTGGAGGGGGGGTGGGGGCACACATATTATTGGTGAGATAAGTGAGCCAATGACCCCCTAATGTGGCACATTTATGTTAAATGGGCTGGGTTACACAATGATATAGGCAGGTTGCTGTTAAGACATCTGATATAAATAAAACCAAACAAACAGACTTGGGTATCTACATAGTAAGTCTCCACTCCAATTTGTTTGAATGTCAAGTTTTTATCAATAATGGAAGATGTGTATTTTGGTTGATATTGATAATTTGAAGATTTAGTTTAACTGAAAGTGAAGATTTGAGACCAGGATTGTGAAAGAAAATACAAAGCTATTTATTCATCATTTACTATTGAATTCTTTCCTGAAACTCTTAAAAATTTGCTTGATCTTGTTCTTTTCAGGATCTATGCTAACTGGTTTTAAAATCTTGAAATTTTGTCCAAGTTTTATTACGTGGAAAGCGTGCTGTTTGTCCAGAGGAAACCCCTAACCCCCGAATACTTCACAGCCATAAGGCGATGGAGTGCAACGTCGCTCAGAAATTTATTTCTTTTGACTGTGGGATTCAAACCAGCGACCCAAAATGAAAGACGCGAGGGACTTTCCATTCAGTTGGAGCCTCATAACAAAGTTAAATGATTTTCTTGGTCTATTTTTTTGTTAGATTTGGAGGATTTCCATCGTACAGGTATATCAATTGATTGATGGGATTGGTATTGAATGCTACATTGACGATTATTTAACCTTTAAAACATGGCAAGGTTTCTTCTGTTGGTTACCAGATTCTATGCCATGATACTGACATTTGATGGAAATATGACAACAATCCCAGGTCAGTCCATTGAAATAGAACCAAGCCAGAAAATAAATTTCCCTTATTTTTTTTAGGTATAAGTGGGATTCAATACAATGTCCTAATACCAGGTAGACTTAAGGTGCAATCTAATCGTCGGTGATTAAATCTTATGACCGTTCATGCCATCCAGACTGATTCATCCGTCAACTTAACCTTTCCCAGACGAAAAGTCTTTAGTCTGTTCAAGGAGTTGGTCGGGAGGGAATTAGCCCATGCAAGACTAGCACATGATTAGGAATAATGTAACAAAATGTCACAGAAACACAGAGAATTTTCTCTATCACAAAATGATTAGGAATGATTAGAAAAAAATATCCTTAAACCGTAAAACTGATACTGTATGTCGGTCGCTGAAAAGTAATAAAGACGTTTATGGTCGATCTTCAGTGACCTGAGCTAGGGTACTGTACAGGTAGGCACATTTCCCTCAGTAATCAGTTAAATACCATACATATATCTGTCTTACTCTTGTGAAGGATATTGGCTGAATTCTTAACAGATTAATTGGTTTCTAACTAATAATTCATCTAATGTCCTATCTAATAGTAAAAGTGCAATCATCTACAAATTGTGCTTGTTTGAATATGACAAACAAAAATACAAAGTTAAATTCTAACCTAAATCTATGTACATGGGAATCTAGTTCATTCTTCAAAGAAGGTAAATTTAATCTAAAACAGTACTTTAATTCTAGATACAAACGAAGTTCCTAGACTACTTTTAGTGACATGCACCTGCATTGGAAAATCTATTTTTTAAAGTTTATACATGTACTAGTATTTTTTTGAATTAGTTTTATTTTAATCGTACACTGTACACAGAATGTGCTCTCCAATTGGTATTGAAGGGAAGGGATTAAATCCTCCCATCCAAACCTAATTAGCCCTACAGCCTAATTCCAACCACCCAGATGGATGTACCATGTGTTTTAGTGATCATAAATATATATTTCTGAACACTAAAACACACGGGCAAAGGGAAAATGCTTGAAAGTTTATCTTCAAATTTCACGATATCTTAGAACTGGTGATACACATGTACACATGCACATGTATTTGTTCACATATTTGTGTTAGTATTTGATGTTCCTAATGTGCCAAAATTGAATGTCTCCCTTAAACAATTATAACAAGGGTAGATGAACCAGGTGATCAGAAATACTTGTCATACATACAGGTTTTATATTCACCATGCTATATTCAATTGTAATGTGCTAGATATATAAGTCATTCAGATGATTTGAACCATGCTTGAGCAGATAATAATGTAGTATTTTGTCTGAACGATGATGAAATGCACTGATTTCCTGGATTATTTTGTGGAAATGAAGGGGGAAACGGGTGCTGAAGAAATGCTGAAGAAATGTTAAACATTCACATGCTACAATGTATATGGCCTCAGACTTTTTCCTTAAATGCATTGACTGATTGATGAGCCATATCCAATATCATTCACTTATTGGTGCGCAGTTTAGTAGGGGAATGAACCAGGCTCATTTCCCAGGAAACTTAATGTTTAAATGTCCTTTTATAGCAAAATAGTGTAATAACTAAAACAACTCAACCAAAGAAAATTCTAAGAAAACAGCAAAAAAATAATCCAAAAGAGATAAATCAATAAAATTGATAAGCCCAACAACAACATCAACAAACTAATCACAATTATAACAACAATAAATGGTGACAATTAAAGATCAATTTTATACCTCATCAGCTAAGAGGGATAACTCTGTACTATCTGCGGCATCATAATCGTACAAAACCCTGGCCTGTTTTTTATCTGTAGGTGAAGGCTCTGTAACTTTAATAGCTGGCGGTGTGTTGGCGTTAAAATTACTATTGGATAATTGTGGTGGGCGAGACGAGGGTTGTGATTGGTTGTTCCCGTCACCACCGACTAATCCAACACCAACGGAACCTGCGGGGCAACTGGAAATACCACCAAGGAATAAACACAGCAAAAAGAGAAGAAAAAAAAAAAGAAAAATCAAATTAAAATTTGGAAATAGGACAGAAGAAAATGACACACAATGAATATACCCAAAAAGGAATCAGATTGTACAAAATTACACAGTCACCAAGAATTTCATACAAATTTGTCAAACAATGTTGATCCTTGTGTTTCTCCTAATGTCTTTTAACTGGAATATTTGGTTTATTTGGGCTTGTATTTGATACTACTCCAGTTATGTCCAGAATAACTTCCTATCCTACAAAGTAGCTGCTTCAAAATTAATTTAAATCAAATTGAATCTACATTCTGCAATTAACTCAGCCATACCAAGCTTGATTGGTTGGATTGATTGATTTTATAAGCCACACTGAAGATTATTTCACATACATGTTGGCATTGCTAGGTTTAGTGAGGGAGAAAAGCGGGCTTGTCCAGAAAAAAACACTTGACCTTTGGCAAGTACCTGGCAACTTTTTTATTTGGTCTGAGTGTGATTTAATCCTGAGCTGCATCGATGAAAGACCTGTGTAGGACTGAGTGACTATCACACTAAAAAGCTGAGCCACCGAGGCCATATCATACATGTACCAAGGAGTTTACTTACTAAACAAATGTCCTTCTGGGCCCTGTCTTACGAAGCTGGCGTAAGTTACGTTGGACGTATATCAGTGTTATAGCTATAGGAACTTACGCCCTATGCGAACTTTACGCCAGCTTCGTAAGACAGGACCCTGGACTTAAAGCTTTAGTTTTATCTAATAACCAGCTTGTTCCATAGACTTGCACTCATTTTAATTTATATTCTAAACAGATTGATTGATGTTTAAAGTGGCATGAGCTGCCAAAATGTTGATAATCGGCCATTATAACAGAATGTTAAAATTATTGGTTATTTTTCTCTAGACGTACAATTCAGAAGCTTGTTAGTACTTATAGTTATGAGAATGTACGATAAAGCATTGTTTTCAACTAACAGGCTTAGAATGAATGAATGGTCGTCCCGCTTATTTAAATTTTGTTTACTTTTCGAAAACACTATTTCTGTTCGTATAGGCCACATACTGTATGGATTTTCCTCATTCCAACGCCAATCATTAAATTTTCCGATGACCTCCAAAGCCTCTTACTATCGTGACAATCAGAAATTATGAAAATAGTCCGACTTTTGACAGCTCATGCCTTTTTAAATCATTTAAGATTACATGTATATCACTTATATGGTTGTGATGCTAGGTTTATTGGGTTCTTTGCTAAGAGAAAACTTCAGGTTCTTCCACCGGTAGCCAGAAGAGATAACGATTTCAATTAAAACTAAGCTGAACTCGTTTCATCATTGGAAAATTACTCTTAAATCTGAAGTGATTGTAATGAATTTTCTTAAACTTGTTAAAGGTTGATTGATTGATTGTTTGGTGTTTTACGCCGCGCTCAAGATTATTTCACTTATATGGCGGGGTTGCCAGTTTTATTGTGGGAGGAAACCCACGACCTTTTGTTGGTAACTGGCAACCATCCAGCATAGGTCGTAAACTTGTTTAAGAAATAAATAAATAGTATCATCCTCTAGACCACATGTAACTGAATGTGAATATAACATATGAACAGCCTCCTAAACCAGTTATCAAGCTACGTGTACATGTATATTAGTTGATATCTTATGTGGCATGAACTAACATTATCAACTATTATTTTCAAGACGTGCAATTCAGAAGCTTTTAAGGTCTTTTAATGTTGAGAATGTACTCACAGGTACATGTAGTGTACTGAACTAACTTCGACTTCAGCTGGATTTTTTAAACATTGTTTACGTTTCAGCCAGTCACAAACTGAATGAATTTTCCTAATTCCAACATCATTCAGTTAATTTTTTAGTGACCACTCAAGCCTCAAAATGTTGTGAAAATCAGAATTTATGAAAAAAGTGTGAATTTTTGGATCGAATTACTATTTTAAAGGTTATTCCCATTCATTTCTATTTCTTTATGCATATGTTAATTTCCAATCGGAAATTATTCTTATTCTATACATTTAATGCTATGATATTTAGAGAATAATTTTGGGGAGGGATGAACCCTCAGGTAAATAGAAACTTCGAATTGAATAGACAATATTTGGAGCCATCGTATGTTCTGTTTTAGTTTGCATCCCACACCACCTCTCTCATATTTACATTTTTTTCTCCGAAGTAAAAATTGTGTAAGGCACTAAACACTGTTAAAATGTATTGACATTTTTAATAATACTGTATCTGGGATGTTGATAAGGTGTAATTCAAAGACGAGGGAATACATGTAAAATATGAAAGACAAAGAGCAACACGTTTACGCCATACAAGTTTAACGGCCCATACAAGCAAAATGCACACCCAAAAAAGAACAATGTTACATTCAGACTCATCACATAGTTAAAATGAATGGACAGGTCTTGGTTATTAAGACATCCAAAATAACTGTTAACTGTAAGTCTGCTTACACAAAAAACAAGACTCAAGAAAGAAGAAGTCTGCCTATGCTATAATTAGTACTTTGAATGCAATAAAACTAATTTAATAATTAATAAAACCATTTTTAAAATTTAAAAAAAAAAACATCTTTGAGAAATCATCAAGGAGTATTCTTTATTTATGGTAAATAAAAAGACATTTTTGGATCCCTCAACTATTTTGCTTTCTTTACTGTGAAGGCCTGCGTGTCAAACATTTCCACAAAACTGTCAAAAAAAGTTTCTAAAAAAGAACAACAAAGCCTGCTTTTTTTGCAGTGTGAGCATTATTTTTTTAATGGTGTTATTTTTTCTGTAGAACATTTAGAGCTAGATTTGAAGAGGTGATGTTCATTCATACAACAGTGTTGATTAGTATAGCCAATCCAATCATTTAGCTATGTGATAAGTCACTTATACATCCTGTCAGTTTGCCTCTGAAGGGCACAATGATCATACTGTAATTATTACACAGAAAGCGAGAGTGGTGACTTGTATCAGTGAATGAAACTTTGATATGCACATATAGGTTACGACATGAGAGAATTAAGCTTCTTAAGCCTAGCACACACGAGAGGCGCTGGCTGAGCTGCTGGCCAAGCGTGGCTGATAGCTAAGCTGTTTCCCCTGTGTGTGCGTAAATTTTGGTGAGATTTTCACCTCTCGGGGCGGTGAGGAAAGTATCTAGCATGTTTGATATTTTCTGCCTCTTGTGGCAAGAATCTCACCGTGCGTGCACAACGTGAGCTGCTAGCTGAGCTGAGAGGAGGGAATGGCCAATCGTGTGATCACTTAGAATATTACATAACAGGGGTAGTGACATTTATGAAGGTCAGTGAACTTGGGGGACCAGGAACTTGCCTCAGCTGAGAGCTCATCGTCTGCACTGACATTTGTTGCTGCTCCCTCGGCCACGCTTGCCTTGTAGCTCAGCCGCCGCCTCTCGTGTGCGCTAGGCTAAAAGTTCTATTTTGGGCAGGATAATGATTGTGGTGATGAAAGAGGAGTGGATGTGAAGAACTTACCTTCCCAACTGCTTCTGCAGATCAGTCATATACTGTTGACACTGGGCAAAATAAGTTACCTGAGCCTCAATAAAGTCATTAAGGCACCTCAGGTGATGGGCCTAGATAAGGACAACAAAATCAGTAATCATTTTATTATCTGATCAAATTCATACGGTCATTTTATAATGAATGAGCTGTGATTGGTCATTTTATAATGAATGAGCTGTGATTGGTCATTTTATAATGAATGAGCTGTGATTGGTCATTTTATAATGAACGAGCTGTGATTGGTCATTTTATAATGAATGGGCTGTGATTGGTCATTTTATAATGAATGAGCTGTGATTGGTCATTTTATAATGAATGAGCTGTGATTACTGGACATTTTATAATGAATGGGCTGTGATTAATGGACATTTTATAATGAATGAGCTGTGATTAATGGACATTTTATAATGAGTGAGCTGTGATTAATGGACATTTTGTTTTATAGTCGGGATTATTTCATTCACAGGACAGCGTTATTGGTTAATTGTGAAAGGAAACTGGGCATTCTGCCTTGAGATCACCATTAACTTTAAACGGGTACCTGACAACTCTTACAAACTCCATTCAAGACATTTTTCCTTTGACCCAGTGGGACTTTAACCCCCTGATCCATCAATGGGAGTCAAACTGAAATAGCTCTGAATTTGAGTCAATACAATGTCAAGATCCAAAGGTGTAAAGTAGAAGCCCTTCATGGGGGCAATTTAATGCAGAAGTATGGAAGATAAACATTGGTATCAGTCAGGATGGCTATAAAACTACACAACAGAGGCCTTCTATAAGTGTCTTGTTACTTTAATACATGTATCTGATTCTGTTACAAAATGATTGATGTCTTAAGCCACATTCAAGAGGGATCCTGAGTCTTTGCCCAGAGGAAACGCCCACCCTTTCGTGATTACCTGGCAACTTATCCACTTATGGTGGGGGCCTCGGTCAGAGAGATAGGTTACCTAAGCCTGACACAGGCCATCCACTGATGGAAGGTGTATGTCAGATAGAGACTATAGTCCTGCCAATTAAGCCACCAAAGCCGCAGTTATAAAATGAAGACTGATGACTTACATGGGTACTGCTAACTCCCTCCAACAGTAACTTTGTTATCTCTGCCTGTCGATCAAAATCAGCCTGTGCCACTCGGAGTTCTGCTTCAGCCTGAAAAAAAAAACATAAAATTTTAAATGAGGCAAAAAAGGCAGAATTGAGTTAAGTTAAAGGATAAATGAAAAGTTATTTCTGAACGCCTAGCAGTGATTTGTAACTTTGAATTGACTAAATTAATAAGTATTTAAAAAAACATAATGTTGAAACTACGAGCCCCTTATGACATCCCAGGGCGTTGAAGAATAGATGATTGAAAATAGGCATATTTTCTGTTAAAACCGAAACACATAGGACAACTTGTACTACTACACAGGTGTTGCTGTAATTTCTGATGATGAGAGTAGTTTCTCTCAAAAGCTCATATTAAAACATCACCATGTACATAGTAGTACAAGTTGTCCTATGTGTTTTGGTTTTAGTAAAACCGCTCCATGGAAGGATCTATTTTCTGTTAACAATCGGAAAAGTGTTTGTTTTTGATGTCATACTTGACTTTCGTTGTCATTTCAATCAATCACGAAAAGGTGCGGACTCAATGTACACTAATAATGCACATATCAGATGTCAACTACATGTATGACACTACAATGCTAAGCTACATGATGTACATGTAATTAATCTCTGTATAGAAGTCGTAGAGAGAAAAACAATGCCTAGAACTTAGTAGGTTTTGCACCAAAAATCTCATTTTCTTTTAGCCTAGTTAGTACACTAGGCGCACATGTTCTTAAACAAATGGATTACAAAATAGGTGGTATTGTCTTAAATTTGTCACTCATCCTTTAATGTCATGGCAATCAATACTGTTAAGATATATGTATGTTGCTAGAACATATAACCTATGGTAAGTTTGCCGATGAAGGGAAGAGTGTGTCTTCTTGACTTAAACATCACATTGTGTGATTGATTGTTTTCCTGTATTTTATTTTCAATTTCAGAGGTTTGAAAGTTGTTTAAAGGCATTGTTCAGCTTCTTATTTGTAATATTGGTATAGCTTTGTTAATGTTGACCATGAAACCTGTTCATTAATTGAAAGCATGTAAGATATGCCAGAAAGGCTCACATCAAAACAATTCCTAAAAATTATTCAATAGAACAAATAGAAAAATGATGGTTTTGTATTAACAGCCGTTTTATCAAACAATGTATGGCATTTTGATGCATTCTTTCTGTTAATAGTTTCCTTTAACAGGTTCACAGGTCGATTAAGGAGAAACCCCACTACCAGGTTGGAGGTTTTTAACTGATCGCTGTTTTACATCACATTCAAGTTTATTAACTTATATGGCGGCACTTCCAGGTTTAGAAGGGGAGGAAACTGGATTCTTTGCCCAGATTGAGATATTGTATGTATTCTGAGTGAAGAATGTACTACATTCATATTAATGAACACTAAAACACACAGGCACAGGGAAAATCTTCTTGTCTAAAATAACCACGGAGACAAGTTTCTAATTGTGTTAAAAAGAGGTGTATCATTTAAACCGTTGTTGTTGTTGTCATAAGTTGTTGTTATAAACTAAAACCCATGATATTTCATTGGGGTTGACAGCAGATTGGAGCTTGGCCGTAGTAGAATTTTCTTGAACACATTTATACATGTGTAGGCCTATGAGAGTAACACATGGTCTGTTTTGGAGTTGTTTGGAAGGGAGAACAAAAATAAGCAATGCAGAAACCTAAAAAATAATTTCTCATACATGATGCTAATTGTGAGAAGTAGTTTATAGAGCATAGCTCTAGGTCAACATGTTGCTAATATTGTACATATATATATATATATATATACAGCTGTTCATATAACCAGAGACTGTAATAACATATAGTGAGTCACCCAGCCTCATACATATTATACAGGGATGGATCTGCTGTACATAGTCAATATGTCAGTGAATCTTATACAAATTATACATAAAACTGAACCCATTGAAAAGGTTCTGTTAAAATTTGTAAAAGATTACAGAGAGGATGCATACATATATACTTTGGGTATCAAGGTCTAAATGATATACCCTTTTTTAACACAATAACAAACTTGTCTCCGTGGTTATTTTAGACAAGATTTTCCCTGTGCCCATTTGAGTTCATATATATACAGTATATATAGTTTGGAAATCATTCTAATAGTTATTTTAGTCAAGAAGACAACATTTCCTTTGCTAGTGTGTCATAGATCAGAAAATATACTTGGCAAGTGGCAGCATTTCACAGTCAACATCACAAATTGACAATACAAGTACATGTAAGCCTAACCATTCAATTCAGGTTAACTGGCTAAGGATTAGCTTATTAGGGGTGGGGGCAGTTTCATGAAGCCGTTGCAAAGTGTGATCAATCGCAGTTGCCATGATGTTGTATCTCTTCAATATGGTATCCAGTGGCAACCACGCCTCGTTTGCGAGCTTGTGTTTATACTACAATAACCTCTCAAAAGCTGGTTGATAGGTGTTTGTACATTCACACATATTTCACTTGCACACAGGGGCATAGGGAAAATCTTGTTGCCTAAAATAGCCATGGTTGATGGATTGTTTGCTGTTTTACACCACACTCAAGATTTCACTTAAATGGCAGCCAGTTTTATTGTGGGAGGAAACCAGGCTCTATGCCCAGAGGAAACCCACAACCTTCCAGTGGTAACTGGCAACCATCCGTCATAGGTCGTTCAAGTGAAAACCCAGCCAGAAAATTTTCTTTTGGACTGAGTGGGATTCAAACATGCGTTTATTGGTGGAAGGCTGTTCGGATTGAGTGACGGAGGCCCCCTAAAATAGCCATGGAGACAAGTTTCTAATTCGGTTAAAAAGGGATATATCATTTAGACCTTTATACCCCATCATTAGTTGTTGTAATAAACTAAATCCATGATATTTCATTAGGTTGACAGACTGACTGTACATTGTATCCTTAGTCAGTGGAATTTGCTGGAACACATTGTAATACATGTACATTGACAATGCACAAAATATACATTAATGCATTACAGAAAAGCATCTTTCCTCTTCATGCCCCCGTGCCAGTGCGAATTTATTTTCAAAAATAAATATACAAAAGAAAAAATAAATAAATAAGATTTATCAAATTAAGCACCAGTCGACCTTGGTGTAGAGGAAGGGTGTTGGCAACACAGATTGAATTTCAGTCACATGAACGGACAAGTACTTTACATCAGAAATAATGTTGAGGAATAAATCTTGTCATCTGTTGTAGATCGGAGAAATGTACCCCACACACTGAACTGTAGAATGTTGCACAAGTGTACATATAACTAATACATGTGTTATATAAGAATCAAACATCACTGGGGGTAAACCATAGACATTGTTTTTTTTTTGTTGTGTAGATTTTTCTAGAATGCATGCTAATTGAAGTCAAGTTTATTATTAACTCCAAAACATAGATATTAGGACATTTAGAGGCCCAATTGCCGCCATAGCCTGTCGGACATTTCTCAGATAAAGTAAGTAAAATTATACTGTATCGTTCGATCACTCACACGACTCAAAACATTAGGGTGTGTGTGCGCATGTTCAGGTTACGGGTTGGTTTACATTTAGGTTACCTAATAAATCTAATTTTCAATTTAAATTTTTTGGGTAAAAATAGAAAGTTTGTAACTTGATAAAGATATAACTGACATGTTTTTCTATGGATTGCTCACCCTACTATATATATTTATGATCGCTTAAACACACGCGCACAGGGAAAATCTTCTTGTCTAAAATAGCCATGGAGACAAGTTTCTAATTGTGTTAAAAAGGTATATCATTTATACCTTTATACCCCATAAATTGTTGTAACAAAGCAAACCTATGATATTTCATTAGGTTGACAACTGACCAGAGCTTAGCTTTGGTCAGTAGAATTTTCTGGAATTTACATTGACAATGGTTACACATCTTAACTATGGCAAGAACAAGTACGGATTCCGCCAGAACCATTCAACCTCACATGCGGTGTCTGTTTTATATGACTATCTCTTAACAGCCAAGGAACAAAAATTGTACAGTGCAGCTATCTTTTTAGACTTATCTAAAGCCTTTGACACAGTGAACCATACTATCCTATTACAAAAGCTAAAACACTATGGCTTCAGAAATGTGTCTGCTATATGGCTCACTTCCTATTTAACTGGTCGCCAGCAAATAGTGTCTGTTGACGGGGTTCAATCTCTTTCCGAGAATATTAAGTTCGGAGTGCCCCAGGGCTCCATACTGGGACCTATTTTATTTTTAATTTACATAAATGATATCATTAAGTCATCTTCTGTTCTAAAGTTTACATTATTCGCTGATGACACGAGTGCTTGTTTTTCATCTGAGTCTGATCATCACATAATGAATACAGTTAACTCTGAACTGGGTAAAATCTCGACATGGCTAGAAGTCAATCGACTTTCTCTAAACGTTTTAAAAACGAAAATACTGTTTGTACATCCAAATAGAAAATGTGACGTATTTCCAACTTTTTCCATACGTAACACCCCCATTGAGGTAGTAGACAAAATTAAATTTCTTGGTATAGTTCTAAATAAACGTCTTTCATGGGTCGATCACATAAATTTGGTATGTAGTAAAGTTTCACAAAATATAGGGGTTTTAAAATATCTAAAAAAATCTGTTAATAAAAAAACTTTAGTCCTACTGTACAACTCGCTTATCAATCCATATCTGACCTACGGAAATCCTTTGTGGGGTAATACCTTCAAAAGCAACACAAAATCCCTATATCTTTTGCAGAAGCGAGCCATACGTATTATTACTATGTCTGGCCGACTTGACCACACAGAGCCTCTGTTTTTGTGTTTGAAAATTTTGCCGCTACCTAAATTGACCCAATATCTGTCTATACTCCTTACTCATAAAGCCATGTTTCAACCATATTTGCTACCTTATGGTTTCTGCTCCCTTTTTATGACCCAGGCCTCAATTCAGAACTACCCGACAAGAAATCAAAATGTCAACTTTTCGATACCGTTTCATAATTCAAGTCTTGCCACAAACTTCTTAAAGGTAAAGGCGCCTCAAGAATGGAATAGACTGCCAATAGAATTAAAAAAAATACCTTCAATTTCGATGTTTAAATCTGCCCTTAAAGACTACCTGCTATCTTTATGAAAGTTATAAAATATTAATTTATTAATTTATTTATTTATTTAAGTCCTACATGTTACTGTTTTCTATATCATTTTTGATTTCTGCAAATATTTATATACATCTATACTTCGTCATATATATGTCTATCAATAATCCAGTTGCTGTATGTTCTTCATAACTTGTCATTTGTTTTTGTCACCACCATCATGCGTGTTATTTCAATTATTAATTTTAATTTGGGATAGAACAAGTCCTAGTGACTTTATTCCCGCCTTACTATGTTTCTGTGTTTGTCATTGTTTGCCTTATTATTTATGGTGAATAAACCAATCAAAAAAAAACATCGGTAGACTTAGATGGAACCCCATAAATTTTGCCCTACAAATTTTAACCTACAAACAACAAGGTTATAAACTCCATCTCACAACCTACAAACAACAAGGTTTTCAACTCCATCCCTACTAGTCTATATATATACTATACATATGTTTATAATTACAGTTTTATGTAGAATTTACATTCATTATAGGTTATCACATGTACACCATTAAGAGGGGAGGCATATATTTAGCTCACATGTCCACAGCACACAAGTAATTACTGTTCTTGGCTAAAATAGCCATTGCAGGCAGTTATTTTGATGTTTTGTGCAATAAAATCTTGAATCTTGTATATCTGTAACTAGAGCACCTATGTTTGATGTTTCACTCAAGATTAATTCTGGCACCATTGACCCCTTAACACCCCAAACTTTAACAACAACAATGCAAGGCTTGTGTATCTTGTAAGAGAAAGTTTACAATATGTCCAACACTGGTTTTGGTATTTTAGTAAAAACGTTGGTATGAAAACTTTAGATGCATATTGTTTTAGGTCAGGTGGTAGAACATGCAGTATTAGCATTACATATTTCTGGGGTCGGATTTAATATTCTAAGAACTGACCAATCAGAATTGTTCATATTTATAGCAAACTATTTTTAGTTACATAGGACTTGATTGGGTGTCACACTCAGTTGCTATAGTCAAATGGTGACAAATACAAACAAAAGTTGGTCTCTGTAGGATTCAAACCAGCCACCGATCGATTGATTGATCGATTGATCTTTTGGTGTTTTACGCCACTCTCAAGATTATTTCACTTATATGGCGGCGTTGCCAGTTTTATTGTGGGGGGAAACCGGCTCTATGCCCGGAGGAAACCCACAACCTTCCTTTGGTAACTGGCAACCATCCCATATAGGTCGTTCGAGTGAAAACCCAGTCATAAAATTTTCCAATTTTTTTGGACTGGGTGGGATTCGAACCGGCGACCCATTGGTGATCGATTGATTGAGGTTTTACACAGCACTCAAGATTGTTTCGCTTATATGACGGCTTTGCAAGGTTTAGTGGTGGAGGAAACCAGGCTCGTTGCCAGGAGGAAACCGGACCTTAAGCGAGTACCTGAAAACTCATCCACATACTGCGACCGAAATTAATGTTAGTTAGAAATTCTTGATTTTATTTATTTGGTCTGAGTCTGATTAGAAGCCGCACAGCATCCCCCATCGATGGAAGGCCTGTGTCGAACTGAGAGACTATCACACTGGCCCTCAAATAAACAAGGAAGCCAAGTACATAATATACAGAAAAGAAAAATCATCATACACTATTTTGTCATAAGTTCAGAACAATACCTATTTGAGACGATGCAAATGCCGAACAAAAAAGGAAAAGAATTAAAAACAAGAGCAGAAATAAAAACCCAACATAAGCAAATAAACAAAACACTTAAATGGAAAATGATGCAGAAAGAAGTTTTTTTATAATCTTTGATGAAAGTAAACACAAAAAGAATCAAAGAAATGAGAATTCATATAAATAAAAAAATATATGAATGAATCATACATGTATATTTGAAAAATAAGTAAAAATGCAAGTGCTGAATGTAATTTACTGAAGTGCATCCATAAATTAATAGCATACAAGTAAACATAGAATGTAGGCTACAGCTTTGTGGAAGTATATATAGAAATATATACAGCATGTCACATACCAGGCCCCAGAAACCACAAATACAACAACAACTTACTTTAGCAACAGCATCTGTATCCTTTGAGGGCAATAAGAAGTAAATAAAAAATATAGATCAGATAAAGTGTTGAATTAAACATGTTATAATACATACCCACCCAAGCTTGTGTGAATATCATATATAAAACCAGGCAGTTAATAAATAATTCAAATATTAACATGAAGTAATTGCTGAAGCAATCAATATCACAATGGGACTAAACAGGCAGAAAGAAAATACATGTATGACTGTAAAGTTTAGGGATTTATCATATGCGTAACAATCTTTGGGACTTTGTTTATGGTTTTATGGTAGTTTAGTACAAGTTAAGGCCCGTTCTCACTGTGCGATTTGTCACACTGGCTACCGTGCGATGCGATTAAAGTGGATGCTTTTAATTGGTCGCATCTGTTTGATAGTGAGAACGGGTCTTTATAATACCAGGCCTCGATTTTCACAGCCAGTGCCCAATGGACCTATATGCCCACCTTTTTTGCCTTTGGTTGCCCGCTTGTTTTGTTTGTATTGTTTCATTTTAGCAAGGCCAAATTTAACAATGCTGTCCTTAGTTATCTAAAATTCCAGGCCTGCATTACAGAATGATCATTTACATCACCCACCTCTATTAGAGGTCAATGGCAACTACAAAATAGGTTGACATTAATATTACCAAGGGTGTCCATCACCATTGATGCTGTTTATTGGAACTATGGATGATACATTTACCTCAAACGGGTGGGAAACGAAAGTCCTTACATAATTATACCATCTGCAGTCTCATGTGAAATTCTCCCAAAAAGAAGACTAGCAGAATACATTTTTTTAACAGATATACATGTATTTTATGGGGTTTAAAGACTACTGCAGACCTGATACAGATCATATATAAATACACTGTGTATAAATATATTTTTGACCACTAAAACACACGGACGGGCACAGGGAAAATCTTCTTGTCTAAAATAACCATGGAGACAAGTTTCTTATTGTGTCAATAGGAGGCATATCATTTAGACCTTTATCATAATTGTTATAATAAACCACAACCCATGATATTTCATAAGGTTGACCACCGAGTTTGCCCTTAGTCAATAGAATAGATCATATATGTATACATGTGTATAAAAAAACATGAAATAATTGTCCACAATAGATAAATAAAATAATAAGCACATACATTTATGTACATGCAAATGTTTGTAAAGCTCACTGTATTTACAAAACACTTAGTAAGCTAAATAAACTACATGTATGTATCTGTATGGATCATATAAAACAGATTTCAACTAAACAATTAGCTGTAAAGCTTTTTGCAGGTTGATCATTGATTTATGAAAACCCAACACCACAGTCATGATGAGTTTCTGCTTAAATAATGTTTTGGGTCATAATCAAAATCATACTTAATGTAATTTTAAGCCCACTTATCATTGGTAGTGTTGGGTTACATATGACGGTAATCTTATATAAGGAGAATGGTGTGTTATATCTGTAGGATCCCACTAACCCCCTTCTCTAGGAACTGGTAGCCACACACAGGTAGCAAAAGACAACCAAAGTTGAAACCTATGGCATGCCAAAGCGGGAAAAAATTCAGCATTTGTCAATCAACTACTTTTTTAACTTCAGAATAAACATTTTTCAGAAATGTGTATACCTTTTCAACTCAGGTAGAAAAAAAAATCAATACCGGAAAATCTGTTTCAGCGGTTGAGTTATTTTTGTGTGTGTGTCAAAAGTTGACTAAAAATAATGTGTGTTACAAATCTCGCACACGAAACATGTGACTCTGTCTCGACAAAAACTGATGATGTCATAGTATCGCGTGTTGAATCTATCGTCTGCAGTAGCGCGAAAAGCTCTCAGCGGAATGGCAGACACAGAAAGAAGTTTTGAGGATCTAATAAAAGTATCTTTGTGTCACGTACAACGATACATTTTATATTTTCAACCTTTAATTTTCCTTTCAACCGTTAAAGTGTTTATTTTGGGTTAAATCGCACATGCTGAATCCATTTCTGGAAATAGATCTTTTTTATTTATTAGTCGAACCAAATGAAACAACATATTACGTGTATAATACTTGTTATAGCTTGAGTAATTAAAAAGACATACTTTTTTTTATCCTGAATAGCAAAAAACATTAGCTTTAAAATGTGCTTGACGTTGAAGTGAAATTTTGATGCTGAAGTCAAACAAGAGTTTCGGGAAACCCAAAATACGCCCGGAAAGGCACAGTAACTGCGGCCATACCAAAACAAATCCTTCCATATTTATTTAAATTTAATTTTCAAAATTCAGAGGAAGGAAGTTGATTTGATTGATTGATTGATTGGTGTTTTACGCCGCGCTCAAGATTATTTCACTTATATGGCGGCGTTGCCAGTTTTATTGTGGGAGGGAACCGGGCTCTATGCCCGGAGGAAACCCACGACCTTCCGTTGGTAACTGGCAACCATCCCACATAGGTCGTTCGAGTGAAAACCCAGTCAGAAAATTTTCCAATTTTTTGGACTGAGTGGGAATCGAACCCGTGACCCATTGGTGGAAGGCTCTAGGAAGGAAGTTGAAGCTTGGTAAAAGGTGATCTCAAAATGAAATCTTACCACTAAAACCTTGAAAATCCATCTGTATCAAATTTAAAATGGGCTATTTGGATCAAAGATTATTAACGAGATTTGTACTCGGTACAAGTCATCAATTCTCGCTGCTGTTAAATCGTGATGTTAAACATTGCTTGTTGTCAATATAGTTTGGACTAAAATGTTTAAATTTTTTAGAAGAGTAGTTTATAATTTACTAATCATACTTAAACAAAGGCAATTAATTGGCAATTTTGCAGCTCACACCAATTCAAGTAGATTTGAAAATTTTTCTCATAATATAATTTTTCTATATTATTTGGCTACAAAAAAAAAAACAGTTGAGCATGGCATGGCCATGTGGTATAGAGGAGTCAAGACCATAAAACTGTCAACACTTGTAGATAAGAGATAAGAGACAGAGCTTTATGTTTAAATAGAGTACCGGTATGTAAATAGAACAAGGCTGGGTTACTCATCTCTTTGTCTGTAGATAAAACTTTAATCCTGATATGTATTTTTCATTTGATTAAAACGTTATATATTGATTTAAGAATAGTTTTAATCAATTTAGAAACATTATTGCAATTTGAAAAAATCCTTTTTTGATGAGAATCGGAAAAGTAGAAGCCATTTTATAATTTAAAGGTTATTTTCATGAAAATGAAAGTAAGAATAAAAGGGAATGTACATAATCCAATAATTTGCAATAGTTGATATCATAAACAATTTTTTTACACACTGTCTGTTAATATGGTATGTAACATGAAAGATTTGAAAACATCGGATCATATTTGTTAAAGTTATGAAGAGAAAAAGTAAATATTACATAACCCAATATGGCTGCCATATTACGCAATGTATGATGTCAAAAATAGTTTGCGACACACCTTCCACCCATAAGGTATATACTCAGAAAAAATTGTGCAGATGGAATCAAAACTTTGGAGGTTATGGAGCGGAAGGGAATATTACATAATCCAATATAACTCCCATATTATGTAACCAGTGATGTTAAAAATAGTTTGCGACACACCTTCTACCCATAAGGTATATACTTAGAAAAAAATTGTGCAGATGGAATCAAAACTTTAGAAGTTATGGAGCGGAAGGGAAAGCGGACGCCGGACAGCCGGACTGCCGGACTTCCGGACTGCCGTCCTGCCGGAGATGATACCATAATACAGCCCGCTTTTCAAGCCGGGCGTATAAAAAGTAGTTGAATGACAAATGCTTAATTTTTTCCCCTTTGGCATGCCATAGAAACCCCCTATCTGCCGAATTACACACATGTATATAAAACCCACCTATTGGAGGAGTTGTGGTTTGCATTCTTGAAGTAGAACACAATCAAATGAACCATTAAGACTAAGAAGCAAACGATGACTTTATAGGAGATTATTTCACACTCTATCAAATGGACCAGTAACAGCTCTTTGACAATATTACCCAGGAATATTGATGGAGGTAATTTGGTGCTATTCTCACGGACACGCCAAACCTGCGGTCAATATTGAACGTAACTCATTACTGTAATGATACAGACCATATATTCTCTAAATACTGTTAGGCAAAGGGGCATTAGGGTGTAAATCTTAAGTCCAAAACCTACTTTTCTGGAGTATTACCATTCTGAATTTTTTGTTTTTAATTTCAGCAGAGAGCGATTGATTTTTCTGCAACTGTGTCAAGGCCTAATATTTCTTACTCTTATCTTCTACTTCTGGGTGTTGATTGCGTAGTACAAGACATCAATCAATCAATCTACTTCTGGGTTGGGAGGGGATATAATTTTACAGGACTCTTAAATCAATTCAATGATTTTAGTACCATAAACCACAGAATCTGTTGACCTGAACACATAGAAATACCCATATATTTATGATCACTAAAAAACACGGGCACAGGGAAAATCTTCTTGTCTAAAATAACCATGGAGACAAGTTTCTAATTGTGTTAAAAAGAGGTATATTATTTAGACCTTTATACCCCATAAGTTGTTGTAACAAACCAAACCTATGATGTTTCATTAGGTTGACGACTGACATGAAATACCCATATACATACATGTATCTATGTCATATTTGTACAGATCCATTCACGTACAATATATATTGAATTATTGATTAGGGTTTAGCACTCTCATGTACATGTACATAGGCATGGAAACTAAAAGACTATAAATTATACCATGGCACACTGGCCCTATTACCCTAATGATTAGGCTAGGGAGAGAAAATGTTCTTTTTTTCTAAAAAAACATATTCAGAGGCCTAATTGATTTGTCCAATCAACAGACTATGTGTTGAACTAAACACACCACAGTCCACTGGTCATTTTGTTAAATTTTATTTTTTAAAGTCGACTAAAATTAAGTAATTTTGATTTTTAAGGTTTAAAACTGGTTATCAGCACTATTCAATTTAAAAAGTTTACCCACCAATGTATACATATTTATGAACACTAAAACACACAGGCACAGGGTTAAATCTTCTTGTCTAAAATAACCATGGAGACAAGTTTCTAATTGTAGTAAACATCAATGTATACATGTACATACATCTACATGTATGCTCTGATCTTTATTGATTTGTGTTTTGCGCCATACTCAAGATTGTTCCACTTAGATTATATCCATGAAGGAAATACATGTGTGCTGAAAACAAGAAGACTATCCAACACCCTACATGTAGCTACTTTAAGCTAAGTAGTCTTACAATAGTTATACATGTAAAGGACATCCCATGGATAAGGACATGATACAGAGCCTTGGAAACCAATTGATTGATTTATTGAGCATTAATGTTACAGCAACAGAAGTACAGCCAACCCAAAAATCACTGCCCTTGTACCCTCCTTGAAAGCACATAACATATGGCAAGTATTTGGCATACTTTATGTACCTCCTTGCTTGGCCAGCAACCAGCTAGACGAAAGCCTCAAAGCTCCCAGCTTGTGCGCTTGGAGAACTAAATGTTCCATAATAAAACAAATCCAATAAACAATGACTATTAAAACCATTATACAGGAGGAGGCAGGTTGGCTGAATGGATAAGGTAGCCGGTATTTAGTGCTGGCGATAGGTGCCATACTCTGGGACCTGGGTTCGATTCCAGTTTCGGGCGTCATTTTCAAGAAAGTGTAATCCCAAAATAACAAGAATACTACAATAACATTTAAGGCACAACAGAAATTGCTTGTTAAGTTTTCTAACTCAAAAGGTATTCAGTAGAAGTTTGAATTGCAATCTGATATTAATATTAAATTTGACAGATATAACTATTGTTTACAAAACACTTTACCAAACAATATACAACACGAGTATCAATTGCAGCCAATTGCAAATAAGTGTGAAAAAAATTGTAAAAGTGATGAAGCAAAATTGTGATAGTGTATTAAAACCAAACATAACAGAAAAAGTAACGTTTATGTCAATATATACGAAACCAGACAAGGTTGATATACGAGACAAATAGTATTCATTTTGGTGTAAATGCCATCAATTTAGTACATTATTGATTTTTCTACACATGTATGGCTCTCAAAAACGTTTTTCTTTAAGTTGAATTTGGTTCTGGAAAACACAGTACTAATTATTGATAACAATTTTGAACAATAAATATAATAAACTCAAACTGGCCTTTCTAAGCTTAAAGAACTGTAAATCCTTGTACATGTATATATAAAATATATATTTTTAAATCAGACTGAGGAGACAATATGTTTTGGCCTACACAATAAAATAAAAAAGAAATTGTATGTGAAAAGTGCCAAAAAGACCATCTTGAAATGAAAAAGAGTTCCCTTAGAAAATGTGTCAACTATTAAAATAAAGTGTGATACGAAAATCAAAGCACACTGATTGGCTGTAAATGATACCTCTTACCACATGTTTACCACACCAAATAAGATAAAGGCCCACCTCTGTTGTTAAAGGAGAGCCTGACTGGAAAGGTCAAAGGTCAGAATAGAAAGCAAAAAAAACAGATTAGAAAATACATGTAGAAAAGCAATAACATATACATGTAATAAAAATTAGTTATTCTCTTCAGCACTTTGGCTTCTGACAACATTTACATGTACATGTATATCAACATTTTCAATATCGAACTGCAATTTTTTAACTTCTATCAATCAAATGGTTGCAAGAGCGGACACAGTATCAAAATAATGATTGATTAATGTTTTACGCCACAGTCCAGATTACTTCTCTCAATGGCGGAGTTGCCAGGTTTAGTGAGGGATGAAACCAGCTCTTTGCTCGGCGGAAATCGTCGACCTTTGGGAAGTACCGGACAACTCTTTCAAAATATTGAGGCAAATTGTATGTTAGATTTATTTATAAATCACAAGTGCTTGTTTTATGAATCAACAGTGCTTGGTTTATAAATCATCAGTGCTTGTTTTATGAATCACGAGCGCTTGTTACCGGTACGTCAGAAAACTCTTATTTTCTAATTCATGTTACAAATGACGTACATCAATATCCTTTTGTCCAACAAACTTGAAACATGCAATTAACTAATATAGGCAGCAACATTGAGATATCATACACTAAACAGGGGGAATAAGCAATCACTAAAATCATACTGCATAAATCTTTTATTTATTAACACTAAACACACAGGCACAGGGAAAAATCTTCTTGACGAAAATTAACCATGGAGACAAGTTTCTAATGATGTTAAAAAGAGGGTATGCCATTTACATGTAGGCCCAATCATAGGTTGATGTAACTAATATACACCATATAGCAAATCGACATGCTACCTTTAACAGAAATACTGATGATTTGTTGCCATATTATTAAGGTTAGAATTGCACACATGTATGTAATGTGAAGGATAGAAATGGAAAGGACAGTACAAATTTAAAATACTAAAAGTGTGCTGCAGTACAATGTGACTTTTTTATCATCAGATTCAAGTTATTAGTTAAATAAAAATATGTCTGAGCTGCACAAAAAATATATACATGTAAATATGGATTTGAACGATGAGATGCAGAGTTTGAGGGGACAATTATTATTCTTTGAAGGTAAAGAGAATTGGAAGACTAAAGAACCCTGCCTATTTCACAGATGAAAGAAAAATGATTGGAAAGCAAATCATTATAGTTCAATCATCAAATGTCCACAGTCTGAGGATCACAGACAATTGATCAATATTTGTACAGGACATTCAACTGAGACAGAATGAGACATTATCATTGTCAATATTGTCCACTGAGTTATGACTAAAACAAGGATTGAAAATGACTTGGACATAAAGATTGTTGTCTTTGAATGTGTGATCAGTAAACAATGCTCTTTTCCCACATGCAATTCCAACACTAGTTTTCGCTTTTCACTTATAGAAAGTGCTCATGCATATTAGGCCTAGATCAAGTTCGATTGATATTTTATGCCGCACTCAAGATAATTTTACTTATATATTATTGTGGCCTTGTCACGTTTAGTTGGAAAAGGAAACCAGGGTATTAGCCCGGAAGAAACCCACGACCTTTGGAGAGTACCTGGCACCTGATTCACACATGGTGATAGAGTGAGAGCAAGCAATCAAATGTAAATTAAAGGGGCATGAGCTGCCAAAATTCACAGTTTTTTCATAACTTCTGATCGTCACGACAGTAAGAGGCTTTGAAAGCTATCGAAAAACTAAATGATTGACGTTGGAATGAGAAAAATCCATACAGTATGTGGCCTGTATGAACCGAAAACGTGTTCAAAAGTAAACAAAATTTAAATAACCGGGACGACCATTCAATCATTCTAAGCCAAAGTTAGTTTAAAACAGTACTTTATCGTACATTTTCGAGACTTGAAGCATTAAAAAGCTTCTGAATTCTACCTCTTGAGAAAAATAGCCAATAATTTCAGCATTCTGTTTTAACGTCAAAATATCAACATTTTGGCAGCTCATGCCCCTTTAATGTTAAGTGGAAAAATACACCATTACACGTGTAACCAATGAGTATACATATTAATAATATTTTGATGAGAAATATTTGTTTGATAAGATCTTGAAATCATCTTTAGCATATTTCCAGCTAAAATGCTGACAATCAGTTAATCTACAGTGGTTAACATTAGTTATGGCTTAGATGTATCAATGTATAGATCTACACTGGTGAGGACTGTTTTCATACATACAGTCTGTGTTTAATAAGCTGGCCTTTCTTAATTACGTATCCCTTATTAACTTGAAATTTTATGTTTTTCTCAACATAATCTTCATTGAGGCATATAAATAACATACATGTATATATGTAGTACAGTTAAATATGATTGCTGCACCATTTCAACTGAATCATTCTCACCAAATATCTCTGTCAGAGTAAACCGTTACTTTCTAATTCACTTCAATTAGGCTATATGTACAGAGAAAAGGAACTTATCCTTGCCATTATGCATACATGTACTTTTAAAAGAAAAAAGAATTTAAAATAACTCCATTACAAAATACTGAGCTGATATATATTTATGATCACTAAAACACACGGGCACAGGGAAAATCTTCTTGTCTTAAATAACCATGGAGACAAGTTTCTAATTGTGTTAAAAAGAGGTATACATGTACTGTACTGGCCAACTTATAGGTTTGTAGTTGGTTATATGATGTTTAAAGTGGCATGAGCTGCCAAACAAAGGGCAAATTAAAAAAAAATTAGCTATTTGTTCGTCATATTTGTTAAGGAGTACGACAGAGGAGTTTTCCTCATACATGTACATTGTATATTCATCTTGGATATGTATGGTTATGTAGTTTTATGAGCAGCAAAAACTTGAAAATGTACGACTACATGTATTTGAATTTTTTGTATGGATTAGTGGCTTTACTAACAGATTTTATTTCAATGTCAATCCTTTTTTTAAGTACTTCAAACTCTTGACTCTGGAATTTTGCAAGCTCATGCTACTTTAAATAACCCCGATCCATAACTTTAAGTTCTGGAAAAAAAAAGATCTAGAATTTCTATTACATGTAAATGTAAATCCTGTAAAAAGGAGGACGGATGTAGTAAAGACCTATAAAATCTTCCTTGTGGTGATATCTAAATTGAGTTAGACAGGATGCAAACTGAAAGGTTCATTTAATAACTCTGCCAAAGTTGGATGACACGGAATGTGTTTCTATATGTATGGTTCACAGTCAATATAACCTCTTATCTTCAATAGGCCATTGACCCTAAAATCCAGTGTATTGGATTGTCGCTCAGTGCAAATCCTTATGTTCTCATGGTTACCACACACCAGTACTCGCTCAGTGCAGATCCTTATGCCCTCATGGTTACCAAACACCAGTACTCGCTCAGTGCAGATCCTTATGCCCTCATGGTTACCCCACACCAGTACTCGCTCAGTGCAGATCCTTATGTTCTCATGGTTACCACACACCAGTACTCGCTCAGTGCAGATCCTTATGCCCTCATGGTTACCCCACACCAGTACTCGCTCAGTGCAGATCCTTATGCTCTCATGGTTACCAAACACCAGTACTCGCTCAGTGCAAATCCTTATGTTCTCATGGTTACCACACACCAGTACTCGCTCAGTGCAAATCCTTATGTTCTTATGGTTACCACACACCAGTACTCGCTCAGTGCAAATCCTTATGTTCTCATGGTTACCACACACCAGTACTCGCTCAGTGCAAATCATGTCCTCATGGTTACCATACACCAGTACTCACTCAGTGCAAATCCTTATGTCCTCATGGTTACCACACACCAGTACTCACTCAGTGCAAATCCTTATGTTCTCATTGTTACCACACACCAGTACTCACTCCGTGCAAATCCTTATGTCCTCATGGTTACCCCACACCAGTACTCGCTCAGTGCAAATCCTTATGTTCTCATGGTTACCACACACCAGTACTCGCTCCGTGCAAATCCTTATGTTCTCATGGTTACCACACACCAGTACTCGCTCAGTGCAAATCCTTCTGTTCTCATGGTTACCACACACCAGTACTCGCTCAGTGCAGATCCTTATGTTCTCATGGTTACCCCACACCAGTACTCGCTCAGTGCAAATCCTTATGTTCTCATGGTTACCACACACCAGTACTAGCTCAGTGCAAATCCTTATGTTCTCATGGTTACCACACACCAGTACTCGCTCAGTGCATATCCTTATGTTCTCATGGTTACCACACACCAGTACTCGCTCAGTGCAAATCCTTATGTTCTCATGGTTACCCCACACCAGTACTCGCTCAGTGCAAATCATTATGTTCTCATGGTTACCACACACCAGTACTCGCTCAGTGCAAATCCTTATGTTCTCATGGTTACCACACACCAGTACTCGCTCAGTGCAAATCCTTATGTTCTCCTGGTTACCACACACCAGTACTCGCTCAGTGCAAATCCTTATGTTCTCATGGTTACCACACACTAGTACTGGCTCAGTGCAAATCCTTGTGTTCTCATGGTTACCCCACACCAGTACTCGCTCAGTGCAAATCCTTATGCTCTCATGGTTACCACACACCAGTACTAGCTCAGTGCAAATCTTTATGTTCTCATGGTTACCACACACCAGTACTCGCTCAGTGCAAATCCTTATGTTCTCATGGTTACCACACACCAGTACTCGCTCAGTGCAAATCCTTATGTTCGCATGGTTACCACACACCAGTACTCGCTCAGTGCAAATCCTTATGTTCTCATGGTTACCACACACCGTAACTGGAATGGTGATCAGTGATTTAGGGAGCGGATTCAACCCCAGGAGCCATTGATGGTTCAAGTTCATTTAAGTTGAACAATTCATGTTTTATTCCGTCCTCAGGATTATTTCACTTAAATGATTGATTGATTGATTGATCGCCTCACTAATACATTGAATATGGTGCTGGCAGGGTTAGTGGGGGAGGCAACCGGGCTCATTGCACGGACGAAACCCTGACCTTCTGCGAGTACTTGGCAACTCTTCAATATACGGTGGTCGAGTGAAATATCCACTCAGAATTTTTTACATTTTTATTTGGTCTGAATGTGATTCCATCCCACGCTGCATTAAGGGAAGGTCTGTGTGGGACGATCACTCTATCCTACTGGACCACCGAGGTCCTCCACTTAAATTGTGACATTACCAAAACTCTGTCATGGGAAGACCAGATATTCAGCAGGCACCCTGGGACCACTCAATATATAGAGGTATATGTAGAGAGAGCCAGCATGGCTCCCTATGAAATTAACAACAATTCAGAGCGACTATTTACAGGCATGTAATATACATACATGTAGTATTTGTGAATTTGAACAATAGCATTCAACAAAGTTCCTTATATGTGTATATGCCTGAAGTCATTAAAAATATATCAATTTTGAAAAATCAATACTGAGTTCATCAGATTTTCATGTTTCAACAGGTCAGTGGCAGAATATAGTCGTTAAGACTTTATCCTCGATATTTTCCAGTCAATAATCAATAATTATGGCATATTGTACCACACATGTCTGAATATATTTGAATCAATAAAATGTATCCTCAAAGTTCAAACAAAAGTTTTTTTTTAAGCGGTGAAAATAGGGGTCTAGTCTTCTGCTGGTTACCCTTGGTGTATTTTCCTTAATTGTAAAAGCAAAAGTTTCGGTGATGTCCAAAATTTCTAACAGAAAATGGGTTAAGTGTGTACTCAACATACATGTTCAGCAGGGAAAGAGAAATCAATAAGTCGTGGATTAGGAAGCCTTATCATAGAGGAGCCCCCAATCCTTGTTTTAATTTGCCAGCTGATATCTCCAGGCAGACTGGAATGTTATTAATGAAATGAACTGACTCAATGTAAGGTTTCTTCTATAAGATTAGAGGTGTTTCACCTTATACATGTAGATTGACTGAACAATATGATGTGGTATTGCATCAAGTACAAATAAATATTTTAAAAAATTATACATATATATCTAAATGGTACAACATACAAGTATCCAATGTAGTAATGTACAATGGTGAAAGTAGAACAATAGCTAAGTCAGAAAGTTTAAGTTCAGATATTTTGTTTGTCGATAATTTTTTAAAATTAAATTTGAATCTTCACTGCCCAGAAAACATGCACCTCACAGGATTTACTGGAGTGGATACCAAACTATGCTTTTTTCACAAAACAGGGCAATAAGACATGTAAACTATAATGAAATGATTGATTGATTGATTGGGGTTTTACGCTGCACTCCATAATGAAATGATAGAGTA
This sequence comes from Lepidochitona cinerea, assembly GCA_963971465.1. Taxonomy (NCBI): domain Eukaryota; kingdom Metazoa; phylum Mollusca; class Polyplacophora; order Chitonida; family Tonicellidae; genus Lepidochitona; species Lepidochitona cinerea. Next base: position 26,720,496 of record OZ020563.1, on the reverse strand, counting down.
CTATTACTCTTAATAAAGAGAACAAGATGAAAAGCATGATTTAATAGACAATAGAAGATAGATGTGATCCTTGTAATGCTCACAACATGTGGAAAACATGGGCACTAGAAATACTAAAACTTCTGACAAAACACTTAGTGTTATTTGTGTACAATATATATTAAACAAATATTTAGCGATTCTTAGGTTTTAAACATTTCAGCAAAGAATTCATAAGTCAGCGTTTTCAAGTGCCATGTCTATTGTGAATTGTATGAAGAAAGTCCAATATTCTATGATTAATTATAAGTGATTTATGGTCATTTATGAGACATCTCAATAAAGGAATATGTGTAAATTGAGATGGTAATGCTTCAAAGTTGAGCTAATTGACCAATTAACAAAATCTATTCTGTATCATAGATATCTAGATAAACTCTCATTGGTTGATGTTTCACGCCACACTCAAGATTACTTCACTTATACATGTATGGGGATGTTGCCAGGTTTAGTGGGGGGGAGACGGGACTCCTGTCCAGAGTAAGCCTCAAACCTTCTGGGGTTACCGGACAACCCTTCAACATCAAGTGAGTGAAACCCCACTTAGAAAATTGTTGTTTTCTTTGGACCGAGTAGGATTCAAGCCAGTGCCCCCACAATGGGAGGCTTGTGATGACAAGATAGAGCTACCTTTGTAAAGTAGATAAGCAATCAAAGGTGAACAAGAACTGGGCTCACCTGTTGTTGTGTGGTCTGTGATTTGGCCTTTCTTAACTTGTTCTTACACGCATCAAGGTCAAGACGTTTTGTCTCCAATAGCTTCTTCTCTTTCTAAAACATAAATATATCTAAATTAAGAAACAATAAAATGAATGAGAGCACAACAGTACAGTACACCAAACACAGGTTAAGGCTTGAATTGGTTGAGATTTTACAATGCACTCAATATTATTTTCTTTAAAGTGGCATGAGCTGCCAAAATGCACACTTTTTTCATAATTTCTGATTGTCACGACAGTAAGAGGCTTTAAAGACCATCGAAAAACTAAATGATTGGCGTTGGAATGAGGAAAATCTATACAGTATGTGGGCTATGCAAACCAAAATCGTGTTTCGAAGAGTAAACAAAGTTTAATAACCGGGACGACCATTAATTCATTCTAAGCCAAAGTTAGTTCAAAACAATACTTAATCGTTCATTGTCGAGACTACATATAGAAGCGCTAAAAAAACTTATGAATTACGAAATATCAACATTTTGGCAGCTCATGCCACTTTAAAAGGCAGCATTGGCAAGTGGGGAGGAGGATCGAGGCTCTTTGGAGAAAACCCCAGGCTTCATGTATGATTGACGCATACTTGGCCACTCTTCCACATGAAGTGAGGGGGAAACCTACCCATAATTTTTTCTTTGGACTGAATGGGATTTGGCCCTATGATGCAAGGCTTGATTAGTGGATTGATTGATTGATTGGTGTTTTACGCCGCACTCAAGATTATTTCACTTATATGGCGGCGTTGCCAGTTTTATTGTGGGAGGAAACCGGGCTCTTTGCCAGGAAGAAACCCACGACCTTCCGTTGGTAACTGGCAACCATCCCACATAGGTCGTTTGAGTGAAAACCCAGTCAGAAAATTTTCCAATTTTTGGACTGAGTGGGATTTGACCCTATGATGCAAGGCTTGATTAGTGGAGAAAGCTGGTCTATTTAACAGAACAAAACCTCAGACCTTTGGCGGGTACATGGCAACTCTTCCATTAATGTTTCCATTCACAGTGAATAGTGTTTCAATCTTTTTTTACTGTACTGGAATGCACTTACATTTCCCATGGTAAGGTATCTCACTTAGCCCAAGAAACATTGAACAAATTTTTGAGTGGATTTTTCACTTGCTGGCCATATTATATGGGAGAGTTGCCTGGTACTCTCCAAAGGTCGGGGGTTTCCTCCGGATATAGGGCCCAGTTTCTTCCCTCACTAACCCTGCCAACGCCATATTCAGTGTAAAAGTGAGGCGAAAAACCTCTATCAATCAAGTAATTATTTGTTTGAGATTTTGAGGACAGGAAACAAATCTTAATCAACAGCTGATCTCCTAATAACATCTTCGAATTCTTTTACAATGTGTTAAATGGATTAGGAAGGATTTTGGACGACAGAGAGAAAGTATCTTGTACAGAGAAGTATCTGCATGCAGTCATGGGTGAGACTGTAAGGGTTTGTAACAAACAGTCACTTGTATCTGCATGCAGTCATGGGTGAGACTGTAAGGGTTTGTAACAAACAGTCACTTGTATCTGCATGCAGTCATGGGTGATACTGTAAGGGCTTGTAACAAACAGTCACTTGTGTCTGCATGCAGTCATGGGTGATACTGTAAGGGCTTGTAACAAACAGTCACTTGTGTCTGCATGCAGTCATGGGTGATACTGTAAGGGCTTGTAACAAACAGTCACTTGTATCTGCATGCAGTCATGGGTGAGACTGTAAGGGCTTGTAACAAACAGTCACTTGTATCTGCATGCAGTCATGGGTGATACTGAAAGGGCTTGTAACAAACAGTCACTTGTATCTGCATGCAGTCATGGGTGAGACTGTAAGGGCTTGTAACAAACAGTCACTTGTATCTGCATGCAGTCATGGGTGAGACTGTAAGGGCTTGTAACAAACAGTCACTTGTGTCTGCATGCAGTCATGGGTGATACTGTAAGGGCTTGTAACAAACAGTCACTTGTATCTGCATGCAGTCATGGGTGATACTGAAAGGGCTTGTAACAAACAGTCACTTGTATCTGCATGCAGTCATGGGTGAGACTGTAAGGGCTTGTAACAAACAGTCACTTGTATCTGCATGCAGTCATGGGTGAGACTGTAAGGGCTTGCAACAAACAGTCACTTGTGTCTGCATGCAGTCATGGGTGATACTGAAAGGGCTTGTAACAAACAGTCACTTGTATCTGCATGCAGTTATGGGTGATACTGTAAGGGCTTGTAACAAACAGTCACTTGTATCTGCATGCAGTCATGGGTGATACTGAAAGGGCTTGTAACAAACAGTCACTTGTATCTGCATGCAGTCATGGGTGAGACTGTAAGGGCTTGTAACAAACAGTCACTTGTATCTGCATGCAGTCATGGGTGATACTGAAAGGGCTTGTAACAAACAGTCACTTGTATCTGCATGCAGTCATAGGTGAGACTGTAAGGGCTTGTAACAAACAGTCACTTGTATCTGCATGCAGTCATGGGTGATACTGAAAGGGCTTGTAACAAACAGTCACTTGTATCTGCATGCAGTCATGGGTGAGACTGTAAGGGCTTGTAACAAACAGTCACTTGTATCTGCATGCAGTCATGGGTGATACTGAAAGGGCTTGTAACAAACAGTCACTTGTGTCTGCATGCAGTCATGGGTGATACTGTAAGGGCTTGTAACAAACAGTCACTTGTGTCTGCATGCAGTCATGGGTGATACTGTAAGGGCTTGTAACAAACAGTCACTTGTGTCTGCATGCAGTCATGGGTGATACTGTAAGGGCTTGTAACAAACAGTCACTTGTATCTGCATGCAGTCATGGGTGATACTGAAAGGGCTTGTAACAAACAGTCACTTGTATCTGCATGCAGTCATGGGTAAACTGTAAGGGCTTGTAACAAACAGTCACTTGTATCTGCATGCAGTCATGGGTGATACTGAAAGGGCTTCTAACAAACAGTCACTTGTATCTGCATGCAGTCATGGGTGATACTGTAAGGGCTTGTAACAAACAGTCACTTGTATCTGCATGCAGTCATGGGTGATACTGAAAGGGCTTGTAACAAACAGTCACTTGTATCTGCATGCAGTCATGGGTGAGACTGTAAGGGCTTGTAACAAACAGTCACTTGTATCTGCATGCAGTCATGGGTGATACTGAAAGGGCTTGTAACAAACAGTCACTTGTATCTGCATGCAGTCATGGGTGAGACTGTAAGGGCTTGTAACAAACAGTCACTTGTATCTGCATGCAGTCATGGGTGATACTGAAAGGGCTTGTAACAAACAGTCACTTGTATCTGCATGCAGTCATGGGTGATACTGTAAGTGCTTGTAACAAACAGTCACATGTATCTGCATGCAGTCATGGGTGATACTGAAAGGGCTTGTAACAAACAGTCACTTGTATCTGCATGCAGTCATGGGTGATACTGAAGAGCTTGTAACAAACAGTCACTTGTATCTGCATGCAGTCATGGGTGATACTGAAAGGGCTTGTAACAAACAGTCACTTCAATGCAAGACCACTTATTTATTCCACCCGTTTCATTGGCGACGTTCAGCTTCAGATCTATACAATGATAAAACGTATTGAAACATACCTGGATTGTCTTCATATCTCCATCTAAGAAGTTTCTGAGGGGTTGAAGAAAATTATTTGCTACAGAGCCAACAAAATCTTTTTCTGCTTGTCCCAGTTGAAACTGTGTTTGACCCCCTTTTACCAGGGCATTTCCTGAAGTAAACAAAGCAATTGATGAATAAAAACCATCAGCATGTATGTTAGGTTAAAATTTCCCATCATGTCTCAATGGAATTATTTTACTATTTTTGACTGATTTACTTTTACAACTGTTGGGTTTTGTGTGTGCTGAGTTTTATGATTAAAATGTTTTGATTATGTTTTAAGTCACACTCAAGACTAATTCACTTGATCAAGTTAAAAAAAGACTCAAGACGTTTTTCAATTTTGAATTAGAGTTGGAATTCAAATCCGCTACACATTGACAGAAGACCTGTGTGGAACCCATGGACAATCACTGAGTTTAAGGACGGTCAAATTTTATGTGTGTTGAGTTTTAGGACAGCCAAGTTTTATGTGTGTTGAGTTTTAGGACAGTCAATTTTTATGTGTGTTGAATTTTAAGACTGTCAACAGTGTCCATATATGAGTTGTGCACTAAGCAATAGTATTGAATGTAGACCTGGCATCCTAAACTTTTCTTGGTCAGGCATCAAATCTAGTTCTATTGACTCATATTACAAATGACAGAGCAGACCAATTGATTAATGACTTCATCAGCTTCTAGTACAATATGTTATTGGTATTTGGAGAGAATCCCCATGGTGGACAAAAATATATATATTTATGAGCACTAAAACACACGGGCACAGGGAAAATCTTCTTGTCTATAATAACCATGGAGACAAGTTTCTAATTGTGTTAAAAAGAGGTATATCATTTAGACCTTTATGCCGCACTCAATATTATTTCACTTATATGGCGGTGTTGCCAGGTTTAGTGGAGGGGGAAACCGGGCTCATTGCCCGGAGAAAATCACCGACCTTCGGCGAGTACCTGGCAACTCTTCAACGTACGACCGTTGAAAAATCCACTCAGACATTTTTTAATTTTTATTTGCCCCGCACCACATCGATGAAAGGTTTATGTGCGACTGAGGGATGATCACTCTAACCCACTGGACCACCGACCATGGGCTTGTGCATGTAACAAGGTGTTCACTTTAAAACATAATGGGTAGGGGGGTCTTGGTGGCTCAGTGGGCAAAGTGATAGTCGATTAAATCCCACTCAAGATCAAATAAAATTGAAACATTTCAGAGTGAATTTTTCACTAGATTGTTGCATGTAGAAGAGTTGCCAGGTTCTTGCCGAAAGTCAGGGTGAAATAATCTTGAGCGCTGTGTTACACACCCAGTGCGCGACATAAGCGGTGGACCGATAGCAAAATCTATCATATATTCGGTCGGTCTATGGTAAAAAAAAAAGTGGTGGACCAAATGTCTATGATACATTTTGGAAGTAGGTGAACGTGAAATTCATTAAGTTGGGCAAGGTTGACGGGAAAGTAAAGTTGTATTCATAATTTATTAGCGCTTTGCGGCATCCCGGTTTTACAATGGTGACGCCAAACAGCTAACATCTATAGGGGAACGCCTTTAGTGGGTCAGGGCTTGTCAGCAGTCTGAGAGGCGACGGCTCTCAGTCAGTAGTGACCGATAACGTCTCCACGCCTGTTGTGCAGACAGTGACAAGCTTATGGACTTGGTGTATAGTACGTCATGTACAAGTTTCCCGGGATACGGCAGCTTAGCTTTGCTCAAACTTCTCGCTTCAAAACGAAGTGTTTACGCGCTGGGAGAATTTAATTGCTCAGAAATAAATGTTACGGGGCACAAGGAAAGTGAAACAAAGAGAGTAAAGCTAAAAGATCAAAGAATTTCATGTCAATTCGCGAGTCACGTATGTTTGGTAACCGGGTACTAAAACTAATAAAACTAAAAGTAAAGGAACTCAATGAGTAAGCTGGCTGTCATCGACGGGAAAACCCTATCGCTTGGGTTAAAGACGCATAAGTGTTGGGTAATTGGTTCTATACGATAACTGATCGGATACCCGTACGGCGTACCGAAAGTGAGATTAATTTGACACCTTCAAACCTTCGTACCTAGTGAACAAAAAATTAACACTTCTAAAAGATAATATTTAAACATTCTGTTGTGTATGCAAAATGACATTGACAAGCAGAATTCAACATTTGATAACCATGACTTTTTAAACGATACCGACACTGCGACAGTTTTAAAACATGTTTATGATACATCATACATGTAGGCCCTACAATACTCTCTAAATACAACCGTGGGACTACGTACGTAGTAACAACAGCATCAATATGCAAATTAAAATTTTCTATTAGTTCACTTTATAACCAAATGTTAAAAAGCAACAGCCATTAAAATGATTCTCTTTATTAATGATAGTGATACCTTGAGGTGGCATGAGCTGCCAAAATGTTGATATTTTGACGTTGACACAGAATGTGGAAATTATCGGCTATTTTCGCCAAGACGTATAAACTATAAATTCAGAAGCCTTTTAGTGCTTCTAGTCTCGAGAATATTGTTTTGGACTAACTATGGCTTAGAATGAATGGTCGTCCCGGTTATTTACATGTAAATTTTGTTAACTTTTCGAACACGTTTTCGGTTCGTACAGGTCAGATAGGCCTACTGAGATACTGTACCGGTATATGGATTTTCTTCATTCCAACGCCAATCACTTAGTGTTTTGATGGCCTTCAAAATCAAAGCCTCCTACTGTCGTGATGATCAGAAATTATGAAAAAAGTGTGAATTTTGGCAGCTCATGCCACTTTAAGTTTTGTCACCTTTCATAGACTGATCCAGAGACATTTTGATACCTGTATACAAACTCACAAGCAAAAAATCCGCCCAAATTCTTAAAACAAACAGATTTTAATGTCAAAATAGCATTTAATGTTGAATTTTGGGCCAGAGATTTTGTTTTTGTCTTATAGTTGGAACATTTTGAACCGAAATGGTATGCCCAAATTTTCTCTGGATCAGTCCCTGCCTTTAACCTTATAGTTATACCCTTGAGTGTATGCTAAGCCTCAATTTACATAAATTTAGAAATGCCCATGGATGCAGACTTTGTAATAGCCTACTATAATTTATATTATAAAAAGGGTCTCTTTCAAGTTATATTCTAGACTTGAATCGTTTAATCATTTTACAAATTTTACAAATGACTATCAAATTAATAAACAATTCGAAACACTTGTCTGAAAATCAGGATATATTTCATGACAAAAAAGAATTCATATATCTATTTATAATTATATATAATACGTACATGTGTATATACATGTAGTTTGGGCCATGATGAATTGGGTTGGTCTATCATAAACTCTATCTTCATGGACCAAATGTCTACGGTGAATATTTCCCCAATGTCATGCACTGCACACCTATAAATCAGTGGGGGGAAAAAGACCCAGTTTTATACCCAATAATCAAATCCCAGAATTGAGTATTGAATTTTACTTTTATCTGTAGACATGTTTGCAATATCAGTATATGGCTTGTACCAGTAAGCAACTACACATATGTATTTAGATCCTGTCTTATTTGTAATTTGTATAATGAAGGGTTAGTAGAAACAGACAAAAGGCCATGCTTTCAATAACAGACTGACTCCGTGCACATGATGAATCAACAACACGATGACAGCTTGGACACAGAAAGTTCATCAGCCCAGCCAGACTGTGAGAAGTAAACAGCAAGGGAATGTAATAGTGGAGTAAAACTGAACAACATGAACTAGCTATCTGGGGACAGATCAAGGGCTTTCCTTCAGCCTGTGTTATACAGTAGCACGGTAACAGGTTGTATTGATCAACCAGTGTAAATGATCACTAGTTTGTGAGAGGCTATATAAACTGTATTACCCAATCAAACAAAACAAGTACATACAGAGAAAAAACATAGGTTTACGGATATATTGATTGCCCAACAAAATCAACAAAGAAAAACATGTGTGTCAAGGAGAAACGTTATTTGGCTAATGTTTTACACCACACTCAAGATTATTTTGCTTTTTTGCATGCTTTGGGGCAGGATTTAGCCTCGGTGAAAATACTCAGTCTGGAGGTGGTGACATGTAGGGTCGTTTTATCAACCTAAGCCATGACCCCCACCCCCCCCTCAAAAAAAGAAAACAAAAATCAAGGAATGAGGGTCAACTATTTATGAATATCCCTTTATAGGAGGATTTTTATCAAAATTAAAGTCTTCATAAACTGAGACCTGTCATAGACTGATCCAGAGACATTTTGATACCTGTATACAGGTATGGGCGCCCAAACTCACAAGCAAAAAATCCGCCCAAATTCTTAAAACCAACAGATTTTAATGTCAAAATAGCATTTAATGTTGAATTTTGGGCCAGAGATGTTGATTTTGTCTTATTGTTGGAACATTTTGAACCGAAATGGTATGCCCAAATTTTCCCTTGATCAGTCCCTGCCTGTCTATTCTAGCATTTTCCACATATTCCAGCATATTACCACTTACCATAGGATGTGCCTGGACCAAAATCATTTCCAGCATCCACCATAAATTGTCCTAACTGATCATAGTTTGTGACTCGCTCTCTTTTGGGTTTGTCCAATTTCTCATAAAATAAGTCCTCCATGCGGGTGCCTGGGTTCAGAAAAAAAAACATTGACGATGAGAATATCTTTTTGACTATCAGAGCAAATTTTTTCATTGACTGACAAAAGCCATGTTTGATTTGTTACAGTCAAGTGAATTCAGTTAGAAAAATAATAGATATAATATCAATAATATGGTCCTTAAATATAATACATAAAAACGTTAAAAAAAACTGAACAGAGATTTCAAAATCAATATTTCATGTTAAACCTTTATGTCTACAGTAAAATTATTTTTTTTGAAGTGATGACAAATCTACATTAACAGAATCTTGTTAACTATATTTATTAACAATATTTATATATTCAAAGTTCAATTTTCACCTATCTACAATTTAGACTTTTAAAGGTACATGTATACTTTAGAAGTGGATCTGTGCATACATGTAGTTGAGCACTGTTAAGCTTCTACAAAAAATGCCTTAATTATTATGTAGATAAAAGAAATCCCTTCCTCCCCCAGTCCACGCCACCATACATGTATAAGTGAAATAATCTTGAGTACGGCATAAAACATCATTATCAATCAATCGAAGTCTTCCAAGAATAGAAACAATACATGTAAGTATGGAACACAAAGGACAAGAGACCGTAAATTTGTTACTTAATGGGTACGGTAAGATCTCCGCTAATTCAAGTACTCTAAAAAATTCAAGGGCCAGAAAAACATTAACAAAAGTACACTTAAAATTCAACTTTTTTCGTTGAGAGTCTTACCTCCTGGAGTGAGCGATCAGATAATCCTATTGAACGATCGCTGTTGTTGTTTTTATAGACCAAATGTGGCAAATAGCAATGTAATAATTCGTTATTTTCACATCACTGGTCCTTGAATTAGCGGAGATCTTACCGTAAGTAAAATGCACTACAATAGATTTTGTGTATTTATTTTGCGAATTACAAGTATATAAGTACATGTAGGTACTACCCTCATATCACAGTAATAACATTCAGGCTATCAAGGAAACCATTGTACTTACTTGGATTGGGTTGCAGAACAGTCTCTGTCTGACGTAAGATCTTTTCCGTCCATGCTTTTGTCTTTTCCGCTCTTTGTATCAACGTTTCAAAATGTGCATCAAGTTCAGTTTTTTCAGCAGACCCTATTTTTTCCTCAGTGAACTACAATGGAAAGAGCTCAGGTGGATTAAGCAGGTATTGTGAACTAATCTCTCAGTGAATGGTCACTCAGAATATTGAAAACCTACAAACGTTCAGCCTTCAATTCTTATTGGCTTCCAACTAGATATATGGAAGCCAAAATATTGCAGGTCAAGTCCCCTTTATCAATAAAAAAAATACTAGTTTTAATAGGTAATTTGCCAAAAGACGTTTAACTTAGTGGAGTCACAATAGCATTCCCAAGTGGTAGACAGGACAGGATTTGTCTGTTTCCAACTCAAAATTTCCAGCTGTTTTACAATGTATTTTAGAAAGGAAACCAAGCATTATAAAAGTGTATGTCTGAAAAAATCAAGTAATTCGAAAAATTCTTGTATGAACGGGAGTGTGACTGAATACGGCTGAAGTGGAAATTGAAGCTGTGCTGTCTGGTCTGAGATTGGTGCCACAACATCAAGTCATTGTTGCCCTAAAAACTGGCAAATAGTCTATTGAAAAAAGAAATTTCTTGTCGATGAATCATTTTGGTTCTGAAAACTAGTATCCATGGTTATTGGTAAAAATATCAGAAAATGTCTGAACTTTGGTAGAATCCATATGGAATGACATATAAAGAAATGCTTCAATTGAACAAAACCAATAGTATAAATAAAAATCTTCTCCAAAAGAGTTAGAGAATCATCGAGGACAAAACTTAAATGCTAATGGAAAACGTTTTGGTAAAAAAAAATTAAAAGATGAAGAAAGCCACTCTGTATGTAACGACAGATAAGCTTCTTAGGGGTTGAATTTAATTTCTCTGTATAATATGCAGAGTTCAGCTTATTGCAGCTAATATCAGTGAGCAACTGAAACACTGCCGATAAATAAAAGAAATAACAACTGAAGTGATAAAATAACACAGTGACAATGATAGAGAACAAATCATTTACATTTAATGTATTGCATCAATTAGTTTAAGAAGCAGGTATGGCTGTAAAAAATATGATTCTGACTTTTGGGAATTTTTTTTCAATACACACAAATTAGAAGTTTATAATTTGATACTATTTATGGGAATTGTGGTTGCTTTTTCAGATCTAGGTCAAAGATTGCACGTATTTTCCTTATTCAACAATTCAGGGGTGTGAGAGAAGGCCCCAAACAAAAGAGGAAACTTTGTCTGTCAGGTTTTCTAACCAGTCCCTTAACGTCGCATTTCGTCAGAGTTCTTACTACACATAGCAAATCAGTTTTAATAAGTTTCCTCCCCACCTGTTTCAGGTATAAACTGGTCTGGGAAAGACCTAATTGAAGAATTGCTAGTTTATCCTGTCATGCGCTAAGGCCAATGATTTTTGACCGTAAGCGTTAAAATATTATACCAGGTAGACCAATGTCCGTTTTCAGAGCAAGAAAATCTTGCTTTTTAATCTGTCATTTCGATAGGCTGTCTTCACAAATTTTAGTCAGGTCATGTCAAAATCGGGCAGTATCATATTACTTGGGCCTATAGGAGGGCTTTATAGTAATAGGCCAATTCTCGATTGCGACATGACGTCACGATCCCGGCAACAAGGCTCCGTAGGTGACAACAAGTCCCTGACGACTCCATTTTGACTGGCTGAGGGAAGACCACGTGACCCTAAGTACCCAAGAAAAACTCCTGTTTTAATTACTCGGCTGGTCAGGTACCCGGATGTTCGAAACCGAGAATAAGCTAACATACAGTGAGTAAGTCGTTACGCCAAAGCCTTCAAACAAACATTCGCCTGTCATCCAGGCGCGCCTCTACTGGAGATTTTTAAACATCCTGTCAGTCGATACATAAACATAATTGACAGTTCACTGCGGGAAAAACGCGGATTTATGAAAAATGATGCGGGCAACCATTTACAAAAACGTGATTTTCCGCGTTTATTCACGCAAATTCAATTGCAAGTTATTCATTTTACAAACTAATACAACTTTAAATTAGAATAGGCATCTTGTTTCTATCTAACAATGCCATATGTATGTTCTATTTAACCGGACACATCGTTCACTTTCTGTTAACAAACGAGTATTTGTTAGACCGTGAGGTGAGTGATTGTGTCTGTCACAGGCACTTGTCAAACTACGATGTTAAGCTGTTGCTGCATCCAGCATCTTCCCAAAAACCATTTCGATTCTTCGTTCCACCAAAGTTGTACCATTTTTTAAGGAACATATTGAATTGACAATTGTTTTAATGAACGTTTTATCGCAGGGAAGTGTGCTAGAAACCCACCTGAACAACCCTATTCAAATAGGTTGAGGCACCGGCTGCAAACTTCTTCATCTTTGCGTTGAATGAGTCAACATCCATCGAAATTGATTTTTATACCACCAGACACTTCCGTGTTTCGCCGGGCCTAATAAGCAAGAAACCGTTAATAGTGGATAACTTCTTAGGCTTTTTCCCGGTTTGTTTGGGCTCATTATATTTTAAATAGTTTTTGTATCAAATTCAAAAAGATATTTTCTTATTTATAGTAGATTTCGATTCGAGGAATTGTTGACCTGAAGTTATTTTCCGCGGAGCTTAGTTGTCATGAAAGTGTTTCAAAATGGCGGCGGTAGAAACCGCTCGACTGACGGATTCGACAAATATTTATTGTAAAAACTGGACGTATTTACGAAATGAATACCATGATTAAAGTATATATTTTAAGCAGATGATTTTTGATTCGGTAGGTTATTATGGAAGGTTATCAGGAAAGAAATATTGCAATTTGATGTATGATTGGTCATTGATTGAATGATTTGAATCAATGAGTGCTGTATTGTACTTGTACAAGTTGTAGTTGTAGTGTATTGACTTTTGTAATTCACTAATTGTTATTTGGTTGGGGGTGGAGGGGCATTGTTATTAATCAGTCTGAAACATCGGGGATTTACGTGCGTGAAATACCCTAGACTGCAGGTCATTTTGAATGTGGCGACCAAAAAGGTGGCGGTTAAACGTACAAGTTCCCTATCCTCTTGGGGGCCCAACCACAGTGTCCCCGTGATAATGATGGGGGCCGAAATACCCTGTTTGTTAACTTTCCGCCTCGATCACTTTTATGATTGAAGCATTGGAGGATTCGTGATATGTACCGAAACTGCGTCTGTCTTCTTTGCGTTACAACTTACAAATCATGTGGTTTACCGGGCTAAATAAAATGTATATTAGTATAAACCAATATCTCTCTAAATGATTTTAGCATTTAATAAATTTACGATTATTTTTTCATCTGTTTTAAAATATTTTGATATAATGTACTTTCGATGACAGACTGCCCGAAGCGTGTCAAAGCCGACTGTTAGCGAGGGAAGATAGCTGAAGGGTGTTCCGACTGGTTATTAATATGATGTAGGCAAAGCCTAGATGTGAATGTGATGAATATGTTAGGCTATAAGTTATATATGCGGAAAAGATGCTGACCTAAGGGGGTGGGTGAAGCATTGGAGGATTCGATGCTTCGATGCAACCCCCCCCCCCCCCCCCCCCCCCACCCCCAACTCTGGCTGGCAACGGCACCATATAAGTTCAATACCCTTGAATGCGGCATAAAATATCAATGAATCAATCAACTTAAGATTTAAGAAATTGCTTGTGTCATGAAATTACTGAAAGGGAATTGTGAAATCATGAGATATAGGCATAATTATTGCGTGAATTCAGTGTTTGACATTGGCATAATTTTCACCATAGACATCTTGACAATATTTTAAATCTCCCCAAATTCCTACAGGTTATTACTTCTAATTTTATCATAGACCAAATGGATTTACAATAGATTTGGCTATGGGTCCATTGCTAATGTCACACACTGGTGTATTTAATATATCTATTTCAATGATATAGGTCAATGTCCGATGAACATTTTCACAAAATACTACAACGCTTCGATCACTTATCAACCAGAAATGGGGCTAATTAATTGATTATTTCAGCTTTATCGCAATAGTTTTCTTTTAACATTGCAATACAAATTATGTGATATTTAGTTGGGTGGTTCATAATTGTAGTAAACAATCCTCTAATGAGCTAGGAGCTAGAGGATTGTAGAAGGGACTGCTCACCATTTGAAATAAGTAAATCTGCGATTGTCTTATACAGCCGCCGAGCCGGTTCATTTTTTCTTTAAAAAAAAATGCATTCACTGATCATAAAATATATAAATGCCTTAAAATGATTGACCAACCTTTTCTGTCTTAATATCCATTCCCCTGTTGTCAGATTATAGGCTAGAGTTATTGCATGATATACATATAGCAGCTGGTTGGAACACTTTCCAGCAATCAACGCGGCCATTCTTTGTATTCTCAGCCATTCAGGAATCTTCCTATTTAACAAATGGCTACCCTTCATAGCATTTGGCCCTACGGGCCTTACATTAACGCTGCATACCAGAGCTAGGTTAGCTAAAAAGTGTATTTGGCTCAATACAGGTGTAAAAGTTCAACCAGAATTAATCCTAATACACTTTTGAACAACCTGCCCCAGGTAGATCTGGACAGGTGCGGACGATTAACTTGAAGTCTGTAAGATCATAATCTAAATAAAATTTTTATGTTCTTTTACCTGGGTTGATTTTTGTGGGAACCTATGTGCTTGGAAATGAAATATTTCACAAAATATCCCTATTACACTTCAATCACCAGATTTTTTGTCTCTCTGACTTCCAATATATTATAAAAATTTAAGCATCATCTCTTATCAAAAAATCTCCACACAATGTATCCCCCCCCCCCCCACACACACACACCCAAATGCAAAATAAAAAAGAAGAAAATGTGTTTTTTTTTATTCTGTTATAAAGTAGAGTGAGCAATCCAAAGAAAGACATGTAAGACATATGTCTTACATGTCTTTCTACACGTTTTTGTCAAGCTAGTCAGTGGAAATTCTAATATTTATTCTATTATTTACATGACAGTATAACAAAAACTTGATTAATATATATATATTTGAGATCATTGTTGTTATATTTCTGTTTTTAGATAGGAGATGGATGTTTTAAGAAATCGTAACCGTCATTTTATCCGAGGTATAGGGATTGTTGATGAGACCTCCTGTGGACCACTTTGTCAACATCCGGCCTGCTGGAAATCAAATGAACGTGTAGAGAAAGGCTTTCCAAATGTCACAGACTCCACAGATAAACAATATGACTCTGAAGATGGTAATTTTTAGAATAATTGCTTACTTATCTTACTAGTGTTAACTAGTCCAAGAAGAATGCAAACAAGATATTATAGATGGGCTATTTTCATGAAATGACTTAAAATGAATGGACGCTCATCTCGCTTATTTCAATTTTGTTTAATTTTCAAACACTATTATAGATGTTCAAATAGTTGACATACAGTACTTTGGATTTTCCTCAATCCAACACCAAACATCTTTTTCAAAAACTTTACAAAAAACACAATTTATGTTAAAGATGAGAATTTGGGAAGCTAGTGGGATTCTTTTATAGCCTTCAATTTTCCTCCTGTACTCAAACCAGTTCATTGTAAAAAGAAAATATTTTGTTAATAAAAATTCAGAGAAAACAATTTTTGGATTACACATTTGATTGGGGGTTTCCCTTCCTCTTTTCAGACTTACCAACAATCAATGTATATAACATGCTGGAGGACTATGGTTTCAATTCAAAGGATAGGTTTCAAGGAGTTCCTAAAAGGTCTTCTGAACCCAAACCAGCACGTCCAACAGACAGGTACTGTATGCCTCAGACTCTTCACAGGTTTTTTTCCCGTTTAAACCTATACAAATGCATAGGCAATTATTGATCAAGAGCCACGGTTTTACTAATGGTCGAAGATATACTTCCCACATGACCAGCATGATATTTCTTTACAAAGTTCAAAAGGTTTTGTCTATGCTTTAAATTTTTAATCACATTAAATTCTTATATAAAGTTAAAACCACTTCTCAGAAAGTAAGATGTAAACCTATAATGGGTTTTTATTCTATCAGGTAGAATAGGACAATACCAGGCACCAAAATGATGTTGGGAATTCTGTAGGCTATGTGGGCTATTTTTATCCACTACAAGCCTAGAAAGTATCTCATGATGGAGTGAAGTGAATCTGTGGTGTAATAGACGATTTGCCAGTTTTGCGCGCAACAATGAAATGACGTCGCTGCACCAAACTTACACCGGACAAGCCCAGTAGTCATTTTGACTTTTGCCGAATTCGGTCAAAATTCCTTTTCATCCACGATTTTTTCCCATTTCTAGATTCAATCGGATATAAACTGCCCGATTATAGGTTTTCATTTCTTATATCTTTCGTAAAATACCCAAAATACTAAGTTAAAAACAGACGGATCCTTTGTCCGGTCTACTACTCGGGGCAGTAATTGTGACGTCGCTAAATTACGTCATTTGAAAGTAATTGGCAAATCACTCATTGGCTTGAAACTTCTTTTTTTCCAGCCTCCAAATTGCATGTTGTCCCATGAATAGCCCCAGTCCATCCCGGTTACCAGTTATCAAATCTGTAGAACCCAAAGTAGAAGCAATTCCTGTTAAACAAGTGGAAGTTCAGGAAGTTTTTGACCTAGAGGACCTGAGCAATACCTGGGAAAACACCTTCCTAGCCAAACAGTATTATGTCTGGGTACCGAATCCAAACTGGAGAAAATCACACTCAGCTGAAGGAGAAAAGTGAGTTAGTTTTTTCAACCAGTATTGGATATATCAATGGTAATTTTTTTTATTAAAACCCAGTAAATGTTTTATTTCTTCTTATTCTGGGCTTGTCTTGCAACTCACAGTACTACATTGGTTATAGTTTTATCTTCATTAGAAAGATAACAATTACATATTTGACCACATTCTTTTAAGAATTGAGGATCCCACTGGAAAGTAATTGCAAGGGGGAGATAATCATATTGAAATACAGCCAAGGGAGATAATATGCTTTCTTAAATCCACAATTTATGAATGTATTTTCAAATGTGTGTAAACGAAAGTAATTAGAACATAAACTTTTGATTACCAGTGAACAGCGGAATCCTGGACCAATAACTCCGCGTGATCTTACAGAGGACCTGGTTCCGAGGTCAATAGAAACAGCCAGAGAAGCCGCCGTCACAGTAAGTCCAATTTACATGTATTGCAGGATGTATATTCATATTTCAGATTTGGTAGTGAGTCTTTTGACATACATGTAGCTACCATAATTTAATAGTTGTATGAAATTTTGAGAAAAACAAATAGTATAGCTCATTTAATTTTAGTCACTTATTTTTAAAAAAAGCTCACTTATAATACTAATAGGAGATTTGGTAGTTACAAAAATGCTGATAAGCATACATGTACAAATGTAGACCTGTATCTTGAACTAATTAGTCCCATCTGTCTACCATCCTGGGGCTCGTTTCACAAAGCAGTAGCATCGCAAATGAAGCCTAGTTGCCAATGGATACCGTATTGAAGAGATACGTCGTCATGGCAACTGCAATTGATCGCACTGTGCGACGGCTTCGTGAAACAGACCCCTGTGCTAAATTAATAAAGTCGCTGTTTTGCTATAGAAATCTTGCTTGCTTTATAACCGATGAGATGTAACCAGTTTTAGATATGGAATAGTAACCAAGGATGTGTTATAGAGAGGTTCCCATATCAGTGAAATAATCAATCACTGAAAAGTCACAGGAGTTAATAATAAAAACAGTTTGGGGATGTTAGTCACAATCTAAGCAGTGTCATTTTAACAGACTTACTCTCCCATAAACCTATAGGCCTGTCATGTTTTATGCATTGCTTTTTTCTCCACAGTATGATTGGCTGGACATTAAGGTATAGATTAGGTGTTGGGTTTAGAATACACTCAGTAGTTTTATATATACTTGTGATTTGCTTCATTTTTTATATTATTTTGCAAGTTTTTGAACGTTGAGTTGTCTTTAGATTATATGTAATAGCTTCAACCATAACAGCTGCTTATTTCTATTTTTATTTGACTTTTTTTTGTTATTATTTCAGGTTTGTTTTAATTCCTCTCTGTTCTTTTTTTCATTCAGTGAAGTTTATTAGAATGCTCTCTAACACTAACATTGATCCTTTTTATTTTTATTTAAGTTCTTTACCTTTATTTGTTTAAATATCACAACACTGTCAGAGAAAAATCTCATTAAGTAAATTGGCCCGCTTGCACAGAGCTTAACTCTGGTAAAAGTGCTTTTAATGTATATCTTCAACATGGGACTTTAGAGTGCATGTAAATGTCAGATGTTGTATAGATATTCAAACAGTCATCATTACATGTATGTAAGTTACATGTAAGAACGCTTCATGCAAGTGGGCCCTAAGTCAGACTCAGAATTCTTTTCCTCTGATGAGTCGTGAACAAACAATGAAGCCGATCAGGTTATTTCTGCTCTCTAGTCTTTGCAGTCTGTAACAAACTGTTAGCGTATTTCAATGCCAATCAGTCGAAATTATTGCAAAATTTTTGGACTCATTTGTCTTTGGATAAATCCGTAGAATTTCCAGATTTCTATAAGATACTATCAAAAGGAGTAACTTTACTTTATAAGCTAAAGAATCCTGTGTGTCCTTTGACAATCAATCAATCAATCTGATTGGAAATAAACTCTCTTTCACTACTTTCTGAGCAATATAACCAATAAATAGTTTGATAGTCAAGTTGACAGTGACAGTCGATCAATATGACAATAGACAATGCTGTAGTGATAACTGCCTCACTAAAGTGTTAGTCTTATTTCCATACCAAAGGACTTGCTGCAGACTGAACCTTTCAGAACTGTATACAATAAGAAATTATGAAAATGCTACGCAAAATTCTTTTAGCTGCAGGAAACATGCCTCAGGTGATTTTTATTACTGCATGATTAAAGTTGTGGCACTGGGCAAAATACCTGTTCAAATACTCAAACTCAAGACATGTTGAAAGGTTGAATGGATGACCATTGACATTAAATAACAGCTATTGATTTTTACACTGGACAAATAAAGCCCATACATCAGGGCTTAATTTAAGGTGGCATGAGCTGCCAAATATATGGACAACTTCGTTGAAACTGTATTAGCTAATTGTTCTTCAATTTTTACCAAGAAGTGCAAAATAAAAACTTTCTGTTGATGCCTATCTGGAGGGTGCTTGTGAAGGTATAGTTTTTATGAGCATCAACAACCCTAAAATGAACTACATCCCGGCTATTTTAATTTTGTTTGGTATTAGCACACATCGTTGTTTCATACAGGTTTACCAAACTTTGTTTATTTCAGTGTCAATATTTTAGTTTTTCGGCGTACTTCAAATGCACAACTTGCTTAAGTGTCACTTTTGGCAGCTCATGCCACTTTAAAGAACAACTTGGAATAATAATTCTTTTCACCTCAACTGTATATATAATTTAATAATAAGTAGCCTTATTGTTCCAATGTAGCTTAGTTATATGATATTTCAAATTCTGATACTAACCAATTTAACTGTAGAATTAATTTCTGATTTTACAACCTACACTTTAATATTATTGACTTCCATTTAGTTTCTAGGGCTCATAGCATGGTAAGTATTGGGCATGCTAGATACTTTATTGGACAAGCCTTCTCTACCAATGGAGTTGAAATCTCGTTCAGTTCATCAGAAATCTGTGAAAAATGTTCTAATTGGTTTTAATCTTATGGTGACATTGTTAAGGAGAGATTTGAGGTTTTCCACCCATGATATAGCTGGTAATGGGGGCCCAAGTAACGCGGGGGTTCCAAAAAAATTTTGTCACCATTGCTGTCTTTGCGTGTGTGATTGAATGTTTTTCGTTCTATCTTGAGGCTTAGTTCTGGATTGTGGAACAAAATACTTCATTTGGAGGGACTACTTCAGAATGCTCTAGACCTATGTGGGATGGTTGTCAGTTACCACTGGGAGGTCTTGGGTTTCGTCCGGGCATATAGCCCGGTTTCCTCCCACAATAAAACTGGCAAAGCAGTCATATAAGGGAAATAATCTTGAGCGTGACGTAAAACACCAAACAATCAATCTATCAATCAAAATGCTCTATGAGAACCTTCAATTTTCACCTCATATTGCAAAATCTTTGACAAAACTTCAGGCCCGGTGTTACTTGCAATGCCCAGTAATCTTAATGCATCACTAAGCAGCAATTAAACAATCAATCAATTTTTTTTTTCAGAATAAATAATAATTTTTTTCTGTGTTTTTCAGAAACGTCATACCCACAATAGATCCAGTTCTCCATTCCGTTTTTTCTCTCCCACTTTCTGGCAATCATCTCGAGATGAAGTGGATATTGATGGGTAAGAGTTATTCCCCTTTGTCTACCACTACATAAATTACTCTATCAAGAGACGGTTCTTCAAAAAAAAATTAGCCGACAAAGGAATTTCTTTTTTACGCCACATCACTTAACCTGCTCTTAAGCTAATTTTCTTTTGAACAACTGGCCGCAGGTGGTTAACTAACGTCACAGAGAAATTCATACTATTCATACTACAGTACAATGCAGACCTATAGTTAGGCCTATACTACTTTTCGGTTTCTGAGTGTGTTTTTCACTTAGAAGAGTTCTCCGGTACATGTGCTCACCGAATATCGTGGATATCCTCCTCGGATCACCTTCTCCACTAAACCTGGCAACACCTTCATAAAGTTCAAATAATCTTAATTGCAGCATAAAACATCCATCAATAAATTTCTGTCGTTCAATGCATATAATGGGCCTAACTGTTCAATTATTATTTGGAATACATTGTTATGGTGATGCTCTGGCAGATAATGTTATACCTGCGACTCAGAGTAAGGTGTATTGCCAAAACTGAATGCCCGCTGTCATGTCCCTAAAAAAAAAGAGGTAGTAGACTGGTAGATACTCAACAGCGATTTAGGGAATGTCATTCCACACATCACTCAAAATTTCAAAAGAAAGTGTAATCCCCCAGAATAAGAAGAATACTACTACTGGTCAGTAAAGACATCTGGTTATATGTAAGAGCATAGCCAGTATATATGATTGTTTTTCTAATATGGAGATTATTTGTAGGATTAATGAACTGTTGGATTTACCTAGAGATATTTTAATGAAGGTTTTGGATCACTGCCACCCCAAGTAAGACAATCTATACGCATACAATACATTTCTCAAACTGTTCATAAGGTATAAACATAAAGTGGTTTAGTTTAAAAACCTGTGTACAAAATATAAGTAAATATTAAAGTCAATAAAGGGTGTGGGAGGGGGGGGGGGGGTGTATAAATCTAAACATTTTTATATTTTCCTTTATTCTTTTTGTTTTGATAAAATAAATATCAAACCCACATATGCTAAGTGGAACTCTATCAAATAAACCATTTTTTTTATATTTTTGTTAATATTTTTACAAGCGGAATGATTGTTTTTATTTTCAGTGATTTGAAGTCGCGAGCCAAACTTCGTGAAATAATCCAAAGGTTCATGCCTCACTATGAGCCAATCAATTCATCAATGGACCATACAAATGATGACGTTTTACGACAGAAAAAAATCCCCCTCTACGATGGTCGAATGAAAAACCTTCGTCAACAATCCACAATTGTGACTGAACAGCGAGTGTTTCAATTAGACAAAGAGAGAGTTCAAAGTGCTAAGGGAGGACTGACACCTATGAACAGCTCCGTAGAAATCAAACAACCAGAAAACCCTCGCAACACTCATTTCTCTAGATACAAACAACCATTGCCAGGAATTGGTGGGTTTGCAAAGTTTTTTCACACATTTTGGGGGCCTCGGTGGCTCAACAGAGTGATATTTTCTGTCCACCACAGGCCTCCCATTGATGGAACTAGGATCTATCAATGTAGGGCCTGTAATGGACCGAGAGAATATCACTCTGTTGCGCCACAGGGATCTGGGATGGAGGAGTGCATTTTAGGGGTTTTGGTTGCTTATAAAACTAATGTCATTTCACAAATTTGGTCGGTCATTTTAGCTTAAATCGGCGCGTCCTTTTGTATGAATGATGTACACAAGAACATGTATCATAAGCAAGCTGTCATTTTGTACTTTTTGATACAAATAACAGACATTAAGCCAATTCTTTTTCAACAAAATTTCCAATATATTTGACAGCTCTTGTGATTCAAACAATTTAGTACACAGAAATTGTATCCAGCTCCCTCAACATCCACCCATTCAGAATATACTCATTGGAAACAATGGCAGGTATTTTATTTTATTATCATATATTTTTTTGGTTTCTATTTCAAGGAGCAGCTCCTTCAGATAATCTCAAGGTATCTTCAGTTTCCCTGGGTCTCCCTGAACTCCCCTCAGGTGTAAAAACTACACGCCCCTTCAACTATACTAATCTTAATATGGACTTCACACTAGGTAAGTGTATTACAGTATATGCATGTATCACAAAAACTGACCAATCTGTAACTAACCAATAACTTTTCAATAAATCAGTACATACAAAATTGTTTGATACTCTATTTCATTTACAGTTGACTTGTAAAAAGTTTCAAGTTTTTTTTTTGTTGTTCGTTTGCCCAAAGTTCAACTTTCTGTCTAATCAAATTCTGTCTGGAACCCTTTATTAGCACAAGGTGACAAGGCCAATGTTTATAAATTTCTTAATTATCAATTCCGCACCAGATTTGGCTATGGTAAGATCTCCGCTAATTCAAGGACCAGTGATGTGAAAATAACGAATTATTACATTGCTATTTGCCACATTTGGTCTATAAAAACAACAACAGCGATTGTTCAATAGGATTATCTGATCGCTCACTCCAGGAGGTAACCCTCTCAACAAAAAAAGTTGAATTTTAAGTGTACTTTTGTTAATGTTTTTCTGGCCCTTGAATTTTTTAGAGTACTTGAATTAGCGGAGATCTTAACGTAGCCTTTTTTAAAGTCTGGCCTAGTCATGTGGTGCTGGTCGAGGGCTCGATTACAAATTCTACATAACACTGTCTTATAATATTAGGTCCCTCCTTGCCGTTGTCGTCACGGAGTTTAACCGCTTCTGAAATGAGTGAAACTAACCATGGTACAACAGTCAATGTAAATATACCGTCCCAGCGCTCAGAGAGGCTTGAGGTACAGACTCTACCCGATCCCTTCACTGATTCACACATCTCAAATCAAGAAGTAAGTTTACCCTATAATATAACAGTCATTATTATCATAATATTTTGACTGCATTCAGCTTTTTTTTATACCACTGAAAACAAATAGTATATAAAAATGTTTAGAGTGACTGTAACAATTTTTTTTCATAATTTTTGAAAATTGACATTGAGATAAAAAATATAAGTAAAGCAAGTTAACACATACGAACCGAAAATGTGTGCTAATAACAGATAAAATTCAAACATCGGGATGTAGGAGTTCATTTTTGAGTCTTTATTGCTTATAATAACTACCGTAACGTACATATCCAAGATTGATATATACCTGCTATTTCATACTTTTTTAGAAAAAATAACTAGCATTCTCTAAAACTCTAAAACCAAAACACATAGGACAACTTGTACTACTTTGTACATGGTGATGTTTAATATGAGCTTTCGAGAGAAACTACTCTCATCCGTCAGTAATTACAGCAACATGACCATGTACAAAGTAGTACAAGTTGTCCTATGTGTTTTGGTTTTAGTAAAACCGCTCCATAGAAGAATCTATTAGCTAACTCTGTTTCTTTATGGTTGGAAACTCGTGCCACTTTAATACACATTTACCCTTTTGTTTTTCACACGTATAACATAGGTACCTTTCTTTCCTTTTTCTCAGACAAATCCAGAATTAGGTTGTGAGCATTCCCTGAATGAAGCATACATCTGCCCTGACCCACCTGTCGGAACACCTTTATCCGCACCCGGTATCATCAAATCTCTTACAAAGAGCAGTGGCCTCAGACGAGAAGTAACGTTAGATTTATCTGTTCATATACCCGGCGAGTCTTCCAGCCAATCAAAACCAGCACAAAGTCTCCGTAAAGGATCTGGCAAATCTTCAAGGGAAAGAACTCAGGAGAAAACTCTGCGCATTGGTTCACCAGCCAAAACCCAACGAGAGAAATCACAAACAGAGTCCCAACGATCTTTAGGATCAAATACGGGTCAGTCTCAATACATTTTAGGATTACTTTAAAACATGTTGAATAAAATCTTTCACAACTGGGTTTCCTAATTAGCAGCTATCACAGTTTTACACAAAGTGGTATTACCTTCTTTTCTTACCTGTATTCTCGTCATTTTTGAGTAAAATTTCGTAAAATAAATTGTAGACTTTTCTACTGAGTTTGGTTGATGCCCAAAACGGCAAATATACCCCTATAGCATCAAAGGTTGGTTGGATGAATGGGTAGGACAGGCATGAATAATTTAGTTCTGATCATATATGCCTTACACAGGTCTGAAATTTAGTACAAGAATGTCTGCCATTTCTTCAAAATCATGTGATCTAAAAAGTAATACTGTTTTATTCAATTTCTAAACTTTTTGTTCCTTTTTTCTTTTCGTTGTAGCTATCCTTGGTAAAATTTCTGAGAGTGGTACCAGTGAGTTGAGTTACGGCAATAGAGGAGTGACTTCCAAGAAAACTATAGTCTTCCAGAAGGAGGTTCCACCGCAGCCTCCTTCCAGTCCACAAAGTCACCTTGATCATTTGTCACTTTCACCGGTACCGACAGTAACACATGTCATCACAAATATCAACGGAATCAATGAGCTTAATGCCGTCACACCTCAAGCCACTCAGGGAGAATCCAGTCAGCTTATGGATGCTGATGAGAATGATACCCCTCTGGTTGGGGAAAGGCAGGTATACTCCCCAGTCTCTTCTACAGACATTTGGCCCACAGACATCGTGGAGAAAAACTTTGACAGAACTGTGTCCAACACCCCTCAAAGCACCCATACACCTATTCCAATGACCCCTCATACCTTGGACTCTACTGTAGTTTGTTTTGATAACCGCTCCGAAAAATCTGTTCTAACAACGGCTGCTCCATCTGAGGTCAGTATTCAGATGTCAGAAAACTCCTCAGCTAAGCAGGCTATGGTGGAGAAATCCTCCCGTGAATCTCCTGGTCCTCCTCCACCTTCACCCGAACCCAAACTGAGACCTCAGGGTGCAAACCCAGACAGGTTCTCATCTAAATCCAGAGACTCTTTATCGATGGCACCTGTGTATGAGGAAGAGGAATCGGATGCAGGGGAGAGTATTTCAGCCAATCCTCCTGATACCTTTGTTGATAGTCAGCACTTTCCTGCCGAGTTCAACCAACATCCAGATGCTGATGGTCAAAATGATTTGAAATTACATCTGGAGAGAGCAATGTCACTTGAGGAGCAACAATGTCCTTTACTTGAAGAAGAATCTGATCTGCAAGTTGACTTTGAGCCGGAATCTACTGACATCTACAGTTCCCCGCCTGCTCAATATCCTCCAGAAACTGATGGCCGCTCATCCACATATCTCACTGACAGAGATCTACGGTTTACTCCAGAAGGTATGGAAAGTCCACAAGTTCAAATCGATGGGTTAGAATCTCAGAGATCGGGGAATGCTGAAGATGGTGAGACTCCCAGATATTCTACAGTGGCTGAAGAGAACGATGATCAGATAAGCGATCAATTTGGTGAGAAGAACAGCCAGACTGAGAGACGGAATGAGGATCACAACCAGAATAGTGTTGAAGAAACTCAAATCACTGATGACGAACATGAAGCATTTTTAGGAAACGTCATAATTCCTGACGATTTGGAACAGGAGCATAAAAATTCATGTAACGGATCTTTGACGGGAGCAGTTGCCATAGAGATGGAAGAGGATGACTTTGATGAAGAATTCCCAGAATCATTGTTACTTCGTGAAGCATATGATCCTCTCACTCCAGATTTACTCTCCCCGGAACTTGAGATCAATTCTGATAGCCACTTTGAAGAGATAGCTGAAGATGAAACGACACAAAATATCTCAAATAAAATAAATCCAAAGGATGAATTGCCAGATGAAAACAAGGCTACAGAGATATTAGAAGATGAAGCATCAGGACCAATTCCAGAGAGACCAACTTCTGAGGAAGAAAACTTTAATGAAAAACAAAATGAAATTAATTTAAACTCCAGTGATAAAGAAATGAATATTAATAATGTAGAAAATGTCAAAGAACTGGGTTCAGAGCAATCCCAAATGGATCCCAACACATCAAAAGATTATTTAGAGACACAACATGATGCTATTGGTTTTGAGGCTAAAACACTTCATTCAGAAACCCCTCCTGGTGAGGAGTCACGAGAAAGCAGGTCTACATCGGAAATGGCTGAAATAGAAGAAACAGAAGCTGAAAGACCTTCCTACATTAACTGAGCTTGTTAATTATGTGATTATGTTTCTGTTTTTTGACTTGACAGTTGTTACTGCTGGGTTGACCTTGCAACCTGTCAAACTTTTTGGTTTGTTATTGTTTTTTACATTATGATCCTGATTTTCAAATTATATTTAATCCTTTTAATTATTTGGTTTGCTTTAGAATGATTATATAATTGAAGATCTTGTATATATTCCATTAAGCCAAATAATGCAAATCTCATTTACAAAGTCGATATAGAATATTTTAACAGCATATTCCAGTATATGACGGTGATATGTATTTTTTTAAATCAATTTTACAAATGGAATTTTAACTAAAGAGCAATATCGTGCCTTTTTTCTGAACATATAGATCGGATACATTTTATATTTAATATGAATTATATGATTGAGTTAAATGTCCAACTATTTTTTGTAGTGTGTTAATTTTAAGAAAAAAAAATATGCATATATGTATACCCCAATCTGTGATATGAATTATGTTTAAAGAAATATGTTTATTAGCGTTTGATTTCCTGTGAAAATATATATGTATATTATGTTGAATTATAGGCTATTTAATTGTAATGTACGTTTTTTATGTGTCTCTAAATAACCCCGATAAAACAACAACGGCCAGTAACCGGTTAACTTCAGTGTTGGATTAGCTTCATTTCAGGTTATTTTGTGGCTAGTTTACAGTGTCAAATTTATTAGCAGACTATTCGTGTCCCTCAAACTAGAATCTTCATCTGTATTTTCCCAGATAAAGCCTGTATAATAAAGAGATAGCTCACACAGTTCAAACAACTCGAACTTTTGCACATGCCCAGGCACTGAGTTAGTTAACATTGCTGGTACCTTAAAATACAAAATAATGACATATCTTTTTAAAATTTTGGCAAGAAATAAAAAGTTTCGAACTTCTTCTAGCAGGGAAAATTCCAAAAAACTGTCTGCTAAACAATATTTTGGATTTTGGCGGCGAGTGTGCTTTAAAGCCAAACCAACGGTTACTGACAGCCATCACTCATCCTCGGATACCCAGGGTTAAATTCTCAACAAGCTCACCTTTTACCCCTGGGCCAACAGCGATTCAAAGTCTCGTTTTCTGAGAACGACCATTTACTGTCTGACCAATCAAAAGCTCTCTTCTAAACGTTGGAACTCTTCAGTTTTGGAGACACGTTTATCGAATTGAAGTGTAAACCAAAGATAGTAGATTGACAAGAGTGGTCACTTCGTCCGCGCCATGTTGAATTTGAACTGACAAGAGTCGATTATTAGGAACCTCCTTTCTGTAGGGGGCGCCGTGCAGTCGAATCGTGTAAGGTCGGAACACCCTTCCATAGGGGGCCAGACGTAGGATTTGGTTTGAGGGTCACACAACATATGTCGTGAGATTTTACATTTTAAAGTAAAACAATTAAGACCTGAAATCAATAGGACTTCGAATTAACACGGTTTGTGATGGATCTGTTGGTGCTCGGACTTCAATGAATTTAAATATCCGGCAGCTAATCGTGTAATTTTAATAAACCGCACGGCGGCATTTTCATACGGGTCTGCCGATCACAGAACAGTTGGGTACAGAGATGGCTTTTCTGTAATCTGGCAGACGATTTATAACGTCAATACTGTCCCATGCGAGATTTTAAAATCCTGGCTTCCTAGCTTACTTGGTGGCTATATGTGAAAAGCATTCGTACAATAAAGGTTTCCAAAGCACCCCAAAAGTAACATTTTTGATGTTCTGCAGGTCTGTGCAACATGCAGGCTATTATTGTTGAACGTTTACAAAAGAAACTATCAGATAACCGCATCTGTTACAATAGGAAATAAAATTATGACCTGGTTTGGTATGAGAAAAACACCTATTCCTTACAAGTTTCATTTAAAATGTTTATATCAACGTTGACGTTTACACGTTTATTATTGGCAGAAACTCGTCTCCTTGTCTATAGGAAACCCCCGAGAATGTCTGTGTAGCGATTCCACTGATGCAAGTGGGTAAGAAATATATAGGCCTATATAATTATGACAGGAAATCTAAAATAAGAAGTCAGCCTGGTACTTAAGTTCAGATGTGACTTCTTAGCAACGTCTAAAGAAGATCTCGCGAGAATACGATTGTAGTTTTTAGACTTGACCAAGATAGACCTCGTACGGCTTTACACGACAAAGCGCAGGAATTTTCCCCGTGCTAGCTTGGGTAGCATTTTTAAAAACTATAAGAAAAGTATAACAATCTTGACATCTAATAGCCGAGAAAAATATTACCTTTTTTAATTACTCCTGTAAATATTCAACTATTGAAAACTTTTAAAATTGATTATTGAGCTTACAGCATCATGCCGAGGTCTGGAACACTTAACTTGATCTAACGGGAAATTGATAATGAAAACCTCATATGTATTGCATTAACTTGTAATTGACAATGTTTCTAGTACTTAATAATATTTAGAATGCTTAGATGCCACTTAAGAAGTTTTCAGACTATGTTTTGCCTGTTTAAAGGCAAATTATGTGTTTTAATTATGTGTTACCCTCACTATGTGTAGGCCTGTATGCCCCATGTATGGGTAGGCGTAAATATATATATACGGTCTGTACACATGTTATATCCTGACAAATTAACACGTTTCCTTAATAAAAGCATTCCCATATTTTCATTAGTCGGTTCTATGGTGACCGTGTTAATGAAAGCGCCTCTAGCACGCAAACAAATAAATTAGCTTCAGGATTTAGGAACAGTAGTCTGATTAAACTGAGAAAGCAGTGGTAAGTTAATCGTTCCATAACACCCCCAACATATTGTGTAAAAGATTACTTTCGAACTATTTATTTTCCATAGACATGTTTCGGAGTGAAATTCGAACCAGGAACTCATTGATGGAAAATCTGTTTCTGACTGAGAGAGTGAGACCGAGGGCCCCGAAATAGCTAAGACACATAGCATTAAGTGCTGGAGGTAGACTGTGCAATACTCTTGGGCACGGGTTCGATTCCCTGTCCGGTCGTCAAAATCAGTTTCTGTTTTTAAAACATTTATCGTCACTCGCATAATAAAAAAGGACATTGTAAACTAAGAAGAATATCTTGAGATTTGCCGTTACATATCTTGTAAGAGCTGGTTTTGGATTTGTTGTAAGAGGTTCTGTCCGATGGTTTAAGTTATATATAATCCTGCGTTCAGAACATACACTCACAAGGTTTGACTTTTACTTGTTTTCCAGGTTTCTTTTCCTGGATAAAATTGTTGTGTTGCTCGTAAAAAATTACGCACATCACACCATCCTCCCCATCCTTAAGCCCCGGCTAATGATGCTCCAACATTCTCTACTTTTCTATTCCAAGGCACCACAATCGTTTATTGGCCAACTACATGTAAACAAGGTAGATCGTCTAAATTCACCAGTCTGTTTATATTTTCGAAGAGAAAGCCAAACCTGGCAACGAAATAATCTTGAAATAATCTTGAGTTCGACGTAAAACACAAATCGGTCATTCAAAAGCAAAAAGAAAATAGCTATTCTATCGTTTCCGTTTACACACCGTCCGGCCAAAGTAAATTTTCATTTTAAGAAGTATGGGTCAACAGTTAAACACGTTCATCTGAGAAAAATGGGCAGTAGTAATACATGAAGAAATTTACCGCCCGTTTTGTAAAATTGTCCAGGGAAATAAATTCATCCTTCCTGCAGAGATAACGAAACCTTTCGAATTGTAATGTCGAAAAACATTATCCCATTTTCGAACACGGTTATTTGTTGGACAACTTTTCGTGGAACAAAAGGATCAATAAATTGATGAAAGTTATTTGCGGTATTCTTAAAAGTTGTCAACGATTGTCTTTATAGAACCACCATGACTAAAATATATTTTAGAAATTGAAGAAGATGATGGATGGTGATTCTGTACAAGCTTCTACCAAACGCACTAAAGCTGAAGCTAAACATAGATAAGGTAAACAGAAATTAGGTAAATTGCTATTTATATTTTGTTCTATACAATTGAGAACTGTGTTTCTTACACAGTAAACACATTTAGGAATATCGAGGATTTTGTCTGGATATGAGATGGGATTAAGTGAACTGAAGTCAATAGTTATGGTCTACTTGTCTACTTACGTTCATAAGCACACATAAGAGGGATTAATTAACACCTTCTCAACCTATATATATTGTTATATGTACACGGCATAATTAAAGTATCTTCCGCACGCTAAAGTTAATTAACTTCCAAGTGATAAACAGCCCAACCCACTCACATCATAAATCTGTTTATTGTTAATTGAAGTCAGGTTTAGCGTGGCTTTCAACGACTTAGATAATTTATTACTTGTTAAAATTTACCAATCTCCAATAAATTTGGATATCCATCCTATATATAAGCTTACCTAAAATAACATTTATTATTGTCAGAGACGCGCGTGCCAGACCGTTTTGCATTGACAAGACAACAAACTTACTGCAGAAAATGAGTACTGCACATCACCAAATAGGGTCAACTACGGAAGCCTATGGATGAACAAAAATCTCGAATATCGACTTTTAAACTCTACGGATCGATATGGAGCAAGAGCTTCCCAACGATCGCTTATATATCCTGAAAAAAATAGCCTCTTGCTAAAACTGTTTTCTATTGAGTGTACTTGTTGGCAAATCAGAATATTCCGACAGTATTTACTATAAAAGGAAAACGTTAGAATAAGAAAGTGGTTGGTTTCTTCTGTGACGTGATAACGAATAAGTAACAAAAGACCAGCAGATTTTATGTACCAATTTTTATTGTTGTGTGTATTTACAGACACATATTGTAAAAAAAAGATGATCTCTAATATAACTCGCAGCATAAAATCCTGGAAGCGCACTGCCGAACTCTTTACCCAAATAAAAGAATTCATAAATCATACAAATGACTGTAAAATTGATAAAAGCTAACTGACTGAATAGATTATAACACTCCAAAAAATAAGCCGACAACGTGTCGAAATTGGTATACAATTTATAGCACACCACAGCAGATGGTAACTGACTGACTAAATACAAATATTGTGCCCATTAAATACATCTCTGGACATTCCAGAACAATCCTATGTATAAAACACAAACTTGGATATTTATAGAAACTTGGCATATCCAACCTTCTACAAGAAGCCATGATCCTATAACAGGCACTGACATGAATCTAAGTAAACACGCGTGGCACGTATGTCACAGCTAGCCATATATTTCTAGGAAGATCTGTACATGAAACAAAAAAAGATTTGCGAAAACAATAAAAAAACAAATTTATAGAAAACTCCATAAACTAATATACGTAATACTTTAATAACATTGAGCTATTTACAATCGAGATTAACAATGAGCAATATCACTATCTTTATATTTAATCTGTCTTATAACAATGCTAGCATTT
Organism: Lepidochitona cinerea; assembly: GCA_963971465.1. Taxonomy (NCBI): domain Eukaryota; kingdom Metazoa; phylum Mollusca; class Polyplacophora; order Chitonida; family Tonicellidae; genus Lepidochitona; species Lepidochitona cinerea. The sequence continues at coordinate 26,688,628 of OZ020563.1, read as the reverse complement.
TGTAGTATAAGATTCCATCTTAACAATTGATGTTTTACGTTTAACTTGTTGAGAAAAAGGCACTTATGATCAGTAGAAATTACTCAAAGACTCATAAAGTGAAGATATCCAGAAAACGTTTCATTTGTCTTTTACAATCGGGCACTGGGATAATTGATATGGTGTAAACCCGATGTGTCCTGGTTAACGAGTCTTTGAAAGGTGGTTGGCGAATTCCGCATACCAAAAGGCATACATTTGTACTGGATCAGTCCTGTGATTTGTTCAAGGGGAAGATTACTGAAGGCCTTTCCGATAGGGGATTTTGGCATTAAAGGTTTTATGAACAACCTTTGCCAATATTTTATAAAAACCAAAAAGGAAAAACAAATTTCGGGTGCAGAACATACAAAATTTACTTCCACATTTGCCGCTCTTCAATGCTTACGAAAGGTAATTTTCTCAATGACATTTGACGTCAACACGACGTTCTTGGTGTACATGCCCGCTGACCGTATACGATCTCAGCTGTGTCAATGAGTCTTTGTGGCAATTGTATACATGCAATCGAAGGTCGTTTTGACTACCAGGGAACGAACGCGAATGTTGTTTCATTTCTACTTATGATTTTTTTCAATATAGCCCATAAACAAAGAAAAAAAACAGCTTTAAAACCGTTTCATAAATATTTTAAGACGGTCAAACTTTGACATCCCTCTCCCCAACCCACTCGGCATGGCAGTCTGTCAATTGATAACTGTTATCTCACACCACCTCTTCACTCACGGATTTCTACGCCAGTAACTCAACCCTTCGCCGTTTCCTACTGGGGCCCACTCCTTGAGACATTTAGGCACACCTCCTCTAAAGGGCACCTTCGTAATGTAACTAAGAAAGTACAATATGGCGAGGGGGGGGGGGGTGGTGTAATCTATCTGGGATTAACATTGACGCCCACTCTGACCTGCAGGTGGAATGTTTTTCTGGTACCAACTACAATTTCTTTCGGACTCTTAATTCCAATGTATCAGCTTCCCAAACCTGAGAAATTTATCTTGAATATTGGTATCGATAACAATACTACTGAGCCAGACATTTCGTTAAATCAGATGCGCATCTACTGTGTAGAGATCCAGTCATATTAAATTACCAGCCAGTGAAGTTTCGAACCTGAACCTGTATAACTGCTGCTTCCAAGATGAAGAGAGTTAAATATGCCAATGGTCATACCAAAAATATCCTAATCGAAAGTTAAATTATCTATGGACAAAATTCACTGGACCGATAATACAGAAAATTACTTGTATGCCCACTGGCTTCAGACAGTTGATTTAAACTAAATTTGGGAAAGGGCATTTGACACCCTTCTTTCGGCTTAGGAAGTAATATTATTTATCTTAATAAGGAAGGACTCACTGCTGATGATATATCTCTACTCAATAGAAGACTTTCATTTGTACCTTTCCCTAAATCATTATCTGATAGAGGCTTTTCTATTAGTAAACTCGTCCATGATATTGACTACCCCAGAATTATAGGTCTGGTTGATATCTACCGATATTCGTTTACATCTAAAAGCGGCTACACGTCCCCTTCTCACATGCATGACCCAGAAAAAAGTAAGTAGTGACTCAGTATCAAGGAAATTTTATAGTTTAACTAATCCTAGAAACGAACATAACATTACTCATTTAGAATATCTTGCCTTAAGACGCGGAAATAAACACCTAGTTATAAGACAGTTATTGTTTCAAGACATGATTTCGTTGAAGAGGTAGAACGGCAGCTAAGCAACCCTCTTCACTACCCAAAACTTGAGAAGGAAATTTGGCCTGAAGATGTTGGAAATTTCTTCGTTCTCTTGAAGAAAAATGTTATCTAATGAAAAACTGTATCACTGTTTGGAATTTCATCTTAACTATGGTCTTCTTATTCTTCCGAAAATTTACAAACCCATCGAAAAATGGCCCAGGCCGTCCTATTATCTCGGATTGTGATAGTGAACGTTAGAGAATATCAAAGCTAATTGATTACTATCTAAACCTATAGCAAATCGGCATCATAGTAAATCATACGCAATACGATTTTGATTACTGTACATGTGGAGTCTATGTATACAAATATATACAAACATTGACAAAGACGTGTCTAAAATCAGCATTACAAAGATATCCGGAAAACTCTTGCCCCGACAAAGACATTGTTGAATAGTTGGAACTTAAAATGCTTATGTTGGATTGCTTAAAAGGTAATAATTTGAATTCAATTTGGAGATCTTCCACCGAATTGCTATGGGAAAACGTTTAAGTCCTAACTTAGCCTCCATTTTATGGCTAAGTGGTAGAGTGACATACCCGGTACTTCGCAAATGTCACAAACAACCTTTCATTTACCTTCGGTATCTGGATGGCAGAAAGGTATCGGCCAGCAGTGCGTGATTCGATATATCAGGTCTGTTCTAGCGGATTTGTGCTTGGTTAATCAATGACAGAGATGTCGCCGAAATACATTAACCCTTTTAACACATCTTACTTTATGCCACCTGACGTTAAAATGACACTTTGATCTTCTAACTCAGCTCACGTCCTACCACCCCGTATAAGGTCACTGATTTCACTGGTGTTTCTATTAACTGTCGATTCACGCAAACTTCCAGATTCGGCTGCGTTGGCCAGATAAATTATTTGATTAGAGCCCATAGTAGGGCGGGACAGGGAAAGCCAAAGGGCACATATCGGGTTATCAACTCATGGCTTTATTTAATTGTTCTTATTATTTGAATTTAAAACATTTAATTTATGAAGAGAAAGCTTACATCAGTATATATATATCAGCATCTTCTCAAGATGGTTACCATATGTTGATGTTATTGTACTTTGGGGAGATATTCCAATTGGATTTTAATGGAAAAAAAACTCTTAGACATGACCGGTTCTGAGTGAGATTTCAACGCCTACGAGGATACTCGATGTAAGTGGGACTAAGTACGTGTAAACATATTTTTAACACCATAACACATGGGCACGGGGAAAATCTTCTTGTCTAAAATAACCACGGAGACAAGTTTCTTATTGTGTTCAAAATGGGCATGTCATTTAGACGTTTATACCCAATCATAAGTTGTTATAATGAACCACAACCCATGCTATTTCATTAGGTTGATGACAGGCAGGAGTTTGGCCTTAGTCAGTAGAATTTTGTGGAAAAGATAATTTGGCAACAAATCGTCAGTATTTTTGGTAAAGCTAGATGACGATTTGGTATACATGTAGGTTAAACATGCAATAGAATCTTAGTTAATTTACTTTAAACGTTAGAAGGTATTCAGCAAACTAATATCAGTGGGTAGTATCACAGTCAGTATGAATGCGTTGACATTATATCAATAGGATAGTATTAAAATAACAAGTTCAGAAACCGCCTTTAAGTAATTCCACAAATCAAATGTTTGTAAAAGGTAATTAAATGCGACTAACGATTAAGTGGGTTATATTATAATCGATCTTTTGCCTTTTCCATAACACCACCATCCTGATAATTTCTCTTGATGATAGCAACATCAGTTTTTAATGTTTGTTATTTTTAGGTCAAATAACAAAAAAGTCTTCTATAATTTTCGTCCAATCACTTGTTGGTCTACATATGTTCCAATTAACCTACAGTGTGACGGGAATCGCTGGAAATCGTGTACAATGTGTAGACCTGGTCGTTTCGTCATGAAAAGTCTATGAATAAATTTTAATTCGTTTTTGTTGGAGACTTCGGTGAAAGGTCTTTACTGAAATGGCTATATACCGTAGTATGTAATGGACATGGTAAGGTATTTCGATTGATTTGGTAGGCCTACAGCAAAATGTTTAACAGGAAACCAATCCGTGTTTATCATTAAAACGAAGGGAACTCTTCAGATGATATTTTGTGATAAAACGTCGCAGTCAATCATTTCCCACAGAACGCTATAAACAAAAGCTGTATTGACGGGACACATGGAAATTAACTCTTTTAATGATATTTAGAAATTTAACAGGTATTGTGAGATGAAGGATTACTTATGAATAACAACTTCTTGGTATGGGGACGATGTTTTGGCGTCACATCGTTATCAACGTCGTAGTATAAGAACTACACCAAAACCCAATACACCAAGGAGCTGCTATCCATATGTAATTATTCACCTTAGAGGACACTTGGAATCAGTTTAACAAGGATTCATCTATTGACAAGCCAGTCCCTTTGAGAGATGTTTGTAATTATATTGTGATGTTTACTGCCGTTCTGAGAGCTATTCTGATTCACGGAACGAGTCCAATCTCAATCAAAGAAGAGAAACATTTTAATTGGAACTGAATGTTTCATGAGAGGTTCTGTTCTGGATGAGCTTCAATGAACATTTGATGAACACGACAATGATGCTTGACATCTTTTAATATTTTGTTATAATACCTTTGTCCAAATATGTTCAAGTGATGCTTTTTAAACTTTTGAAACTAAACGCTTTTACACTATATGAGTAAAATTATTGTAAGTGCGACGCAAAACACTAATCAAACATGTCATAATGCTCTCGCCATATATACTGTCATATAAAGTGAGCACGTTATCTAAAACACATATTTTTAAAATAATTATTACTTATTTACCGAACAGGTTTTATAACCTTTTTAAATCTTGTTTCAGTGGCATTTAGAAGTTGAGTTGATAATAACATAAGGCTTCTTTATGGATTGCAACTTCTTCTTTATTGTAAAACACGACGTTTCGGTACAGTTTCTAGCACCGTTATCAAGTTAAACTAATGATCATAACATTCAACCTTATATACTTATACAGGGCATACAGATTAGGGTTAAATAATTCAAAACAACATGTGGTTAATAAAAGTTCATAAGAGTCCCTATAAATGGCTGCACTTGGCTACAGCTGATCTCCTCAGTGGGTGGGGTAGGGGTTGAGGATTAGATGAGGCTGTGATATACCGGGGGGATGAAGAAGCCTTTGTCTCTGTTAATTTCTGGATTTGAACGTCTGATTTCTATAGCTTCGTGTAATTTCCTGGTGATTTTATTGGAAAGGTTTGTTTTCTTTATTTCGACATTGTCCCAGTCTATCTTATGGTTGGGGTTTTTTATTATGTGGTCACAGATGGCTGATTTCGAGTCTTTGGAGTTTGTTGACCATCGTGTGTCAAACTATTTATCCTTTAGGTTTGAACTTGGACCCGGGAAGGTGTCATGAAAAAACTATTATACCATTTGTGTTTCAGTTTAACAAAGCGAGCGTTGCTATGGCCAAGATTATAGTAGAAGAATACAAACTACTTCAAATTAAACTTGCTCGACATCTGAACCAAAGGTCAGTCATTGCTTATAAAAAGAACAAGAGTTTGAAAGACATACTGGTCAGGGCTAAACTCCCCTGTCTGCCTTCTACCTAGGTTTTTCTGGGAAAGTGGTGGTGGTGGTGTAGGGGGGGGGGGGGGCAGTTTTCACTGTCTTTTCCCATGATCCTATAATATATAGTCTGACGATATTCTTACCATAGCTTAAGATGCATTGTCAATGTGATACAAAGTGTTCCAGAAAATTCTACTGACTAAGGCCAAGCTCCTGTCAGTCGTCAATCTAATGAAATATCATAGGTTTACTTTATTACAACCATTTATGATGGGGTATAAAGGTCTAAATGATATACCTCTTTTTAACAGAATTAGAAACTTGTCTCCAGGGTTATCTTAGACAAGAAGATTTTCCCTGTGCTCGTGTGTTTTAGTGTTCATGAATATAGATCACCGCTGAACTGGGAATACAACAACAGCGTCGGCTTAACCAAGTCAAGTCCAGTCATTCGATGAAAACACGACTTAAGAATCAATAAGAAATACCGGGAAAATAATCAAGGACATTAGAAAGTAGTCTCGGTGCGCTCTCGGGAGCAGACACGAGAGGAGAAACCGACAAGCAGGAGAAAGCAGGATCAGCCATATCGCCTAATACTTACGACGCAAAATGGCCCGCCTACTTTCAATTTCAAAACAAACAGTGATAACTTTCTTCTTAATAAAAAGTATAGACTCATTGAATATTTTTTGATTCTGTGTGACAGGTTTAGTTTTCCAATCAGCTACAAATTCCCTCTTTCTCTTGACTATCTGAATTTTTGAAAATATTCTAATTTTGGCAGCTCATGCCACTTTAACATTTATCTGTTCCGACCATTGACTTGTTTACGGTCAGGCAAAATTATGACATCGGATTGCTCGTCCATAACCTGCAGAGCATAGCTATTTTATACTACTGTATATTACTAAATTATCTTATTTGTTAATTAAGTTGAGTTGATAATGGGTTTCAAAATAGACTCAACTATGCATATCCAGAAAAAATTAGTTTGATGAGTTTTGCTTACCAGCTCAAAATAGATTTATTTACAGCACCTCACCGTCATTATACATGTCCATAAATCATTGTTTAACCCTAATTTCATTTTCAAAAATTAACGTATTTCTCTGAATTAGATTTGAGCGTAGCGTATGACTAAACATACACATGTACCGAAGCCGAAAATAGACATTCGTACGTTGATAATGCCTTTTGCTTTTGTCCCGACATGTTGTTTTTTAAAGATATAGTAACAGCAGTAAATGAGATATGATGACATAAAAAAGGGTCGTTTTTAAAGGGTAGTGGACCAGTTTCTCTAATGTAAGATGTCCTATATTGACGTTTACAGACGTCATGGGAGCTGTTTGAACAACAGCTTGCCATTGGAACGGCATATTTCATGACAAAACCAGTCCCGATATATACTGAATCGCAAAAGAAACGTCACCCTATTCAAATGTTGCTAAATGCATATATTATCATAATTTTCCATAATTTTTTCTCTATTGATATCCTTGCTAGACCTGGTTTGAAGCCAGTGGTCAAGAAAGTTTGGTTTCTCATCTTGTTACTAATATGCAAAACCCGTCGTCAAAGCACAGTTAATAAAGTAGTGGTGGGGTCCTTTTTCTTTTCGTTTTGCCTGAAGGTCACAATGCACGTGTGTTGCGATGTGTCATCCCTATAAAAAAGCCAACGAGCAGGACCAACATTCTGGAACACCATAGGGCCTAGTTTTTTTATTAAATTTTTACATGTGAATGAATTTTAAAGTCTGAACAACCAGTCTGCCAAATTCCAGTGTAATGTGATGCTTATTTCTGTATTAAAAATGATGTTGAAAATTCATATTTTGAAGAACAAAAATTGGATGTTGCGTTTCTTTTTTTGGAGAGTATATATGGTATCGTATTCGATGCTTTGTAAGTCAATGCTAGAAATGTCGCCTAGATAGAAAAACCTTTCTGATAACCTAAACCTGCTTCTCCGTTCACTAGTTTGACGCTTTGATCTTCTCTTTGATCAGGCTTCCATGCACGTCCTAACGAACCATGACAACGAATCGCCGTTATTGGGCGAGTCTAGCGGTAAGTTGAATAGTGTTTTGTGCCACTCCGTAGACCTTTCCCGTTGTAGCCTAATTAACATTTGCCAAGACAATCGAGTCAGAAAACTACAATGTCCATGCCATTTAGAGAAATTTAAATATTTCCAGTGACCAAACCTTGGTTAATATGCAATTTTATTAACAAGCGAAGACTGGACAACAGCAATCGACTTTCGACCTTCGATTCATGTAGACAGTAGCCTACAAAACGCCGGACTCTGGATTTATTGATGTCCTAAATTACGTACAATGTAGGTATGTACAAGATGATAATTTTGCTGTTATTGTCCAGGTCTTGTACTAAATCACAAATTGGAAGCTGATTGTAAATTAATGTTTAAGTTAAATCTGTTTTTCTTTAACCTATGCAGTATAGCAAAGTTAGTCATATGACTCAAATTAGCATTAATACTTTGACAGAGCTTTGTGCCTACCGATGTTAAAGTGGCATGAGCTGTCAAATGTAAGGACAATTTAGTTGAAACAGAATATCTATCTGTTCATCAAAAATTGAGAGGAACACAATTAGAGCTTTCCCTGATAACAAGCTTGGAAATGTACAGAAGCCGGTTAGTGCCACGGCCAACTAAAATGTTTTTCAGAAACTATCTCGTAATTATGAAATAGCTATCTGATAATTACGAGTTAGCATCTCGTAATTACGAGTTAACATCTCATAATTACGAGATAGTTATCTCGTGATTACGAGATAGTGTTATCGCTCTAATTCAACATCTATTAACACAGAAGAGGAACTTGCTGATTATGGTGAACAAATGTAATTTACCTAAATTGCCTTGTCCACAAGAATTATGCTGTGAAAGTTCCAACAACTGCACGCAAATGGTCAAATACCTGAATGTCCGATATGCAAATATCTCGTAATTACGAGATAACTAACTCGTAATTACGAGATGTTAACTCGTAATTACGAGATGCTAACTCGTAATTATGAGATCTTTTCTTAAAAAAAATTGATTTGGCCGTGGCACTAACCGGCTTCCGTAGAAATGCAAGTTCAGGTAACATGGGAAACCATCAAACGCTTCCGATACTCGGTTTCACAACCTTGATTTGAATTCTGGAGAATCCCGTATACTAATAAACAGATTAGAAAGTATTTTAAAAGTTCGCATCTAAATGTATATCGGAGATTCAAATTCCCGTACATCTGCAACCGTAAATTGGGATTGGGATTTTACTCTGAGATGATTGCGTTTACTTCTATCGGTGACATTTGTCAGTTATCGGACTATAGAGTCATATTTTGGTACTGTTATTCTTAGTTTTGTAAGTAATTATAAGTATGTTGTATTTTCACTGTTTCTGGTCGTCACGACAGTAAGAGGCTTTGAAGGCCATCGAAAAACTAAATGATTGGCTCTGGAATGAGGAAAATCCATACAGTAAATTTAAATAATCGGGACGATCATTCATTCATTCTAAGCCAAAGTTAGTTCAAAACAATACTGTATCGTACATTCTCGAGACTAGAAGCACTAAAAAGCTTCTGAATTATATGTCTTGAGAAAATTAGCCGATAATTTCAACATTCTGCTTTTACGTCAAAATATAAACATTTTGGCAGCTCATGCCACTTTAAGTTTCTATGGGTTTTTATTCTGTAGTTTGCTTGATAATAGCGAAATTACAGATAACTGGAATTCACGTACACAGAAAATAGAAAGTGCCATTTTTAATTGAGAACAATGAAATTTAACAATACATTCAAAATAGCTATTATTAAAACTTTGTTTATTTCGCGTTTAACACATTTATTTTTGTGCCTTGTTTCACCGAAATATGTAATAAAAAACATTAATTCATTTTTTTTGTAAATTTTGTTTGGTCTGAATGGGTGTGAAAGTAGAAAGAAAAGTCCGGTTTCAGAAAATTGAGAAAGAATTAAGGGGTTGATTATTCCAAAGTATTGCATTGACAAGATAGGTCATAATTTGATTGTCAACGAAACGAAAAAAGTCCATTATTGAGGGAATACCTTTTTTATCCTTTAATTCTAGATGACTAGTTGGCATTAAGATCCAAATCCTACCAATATTTGTACAGAAGATATTATATGGCATCACGATAGAATGAAATATAAACACTTGGAGCTTTATTTTCCAAGTTAGATAAAATCGACGCTTGTTGTTGTAAAAAAATGTACTAGACGGTGATTATAATTCATTTAAGTGGCATGAGCTGCCAAAATGTTGATATTTTGACGTTAAAACAGAATGTTGAAATTATTGGCTATTCTTCGCAAGACGACTTTTTAGTGCTTCTAGTCTCGAACATGTACGATAAAGTATTGTTTTGCACAAACTTTGGCTTAGAATGAATGAATGGTCGTCCCGGTTATTTAAATTTTGTTTACTTTTCGAACACGTTTTCGGTTCGTACAGGCCACATACTGTATGGATTTCCCTCATTCCAGCGCCAATCATTTATTTTTTAGATGGCCTTTCAAGCCTCTTTCTGACGTGGCTATCAGAAATTATGAAAAAGTGTGAATTTTGGCAGCTCATGGCACTTTAAGCTATGATGCTTTGTGTTCAAAAGTAAGTCAATCTGAATCCTTTATGTTTGAGTATAAGGCTCTAAAACAGCAATGCAGAATGTAACAATTCATAAATTAGTTTATAACATCGGAATGATTAACACCCAAATTGTTTGTGAAGTGCCAGTTCTTAAACCATTAGTCAACATTGTTTTGGGAAAGAAGATATAATGGCTTATCCCTGGAAAATGATTAAGTCGCTGACAAATAAAGTAACCACAGAGCCAAAATTCCGAGAGTTACATTGGAAAATACTTAGTAATATTTACCCGAGTAGAATATTATTGTATAAAATGAATATTGTTGATGCTATTGACGAGCAATTCGTTTTTATTTATATAAACACAAAATTATATTCAAAATGATTAAAGTGGCATGAGCTGCCGAAATTCCCACTTTTTTCATAATTTCTGATCGTCACGACAGTAAGAGGCTTTGAAGGCCATCGAAAAACTAAATGATTGGCGTTGGAATGAGGAAAATCTATACAGTATGTGCCCTGTACGAACCGAAAACGTGTTCGAAAAGTAGCAAAATTTAAATAACCGGGACGACCATTCATTCATTCTAAGCCAAAGTTAGTCCAAAACAATACTTTATCGTACATTTTCGAGACTAGAAGCACTAAAAAGCTTCTGAATTAAACGTCTTGAGAAAAATAGCCGATAATTTCAACATTCTGTGTTTACGTCAAAATATCAACATTTTGGCAGCTCATGCCCCTTTAACAATGTGATATTAATTGGCAAACATTGAGTAAGCAAATTCAAATATGGTGACTAGCCAGACCTGATATCACTACTCGATTCAGAACTAAAATTACGAAATCTGAAGCCTCTTGAGAATTTCAATGTTAATCTCCAGAACTTCTTTATTTGGTTTGAATGATCCTTGTTACCTAGTGTGTGCTTTGGAACCATTGCTTTTATTATTATGCAAACGCAAAATATCTTTGCGATTATGATAAATCTCAATAAGTACTGTTAAAAAAACTAAAAAGATTCTAATTTTTAATTCTTGATAAAATATCCAATAATTTCTAAATTTTGATTTAACAGGAGAATATAAACATTTTTCAGCTCTAGCAAATTTAAGTTAACAGTTTGTAATAGATTTTTCATCAACTATATTTACAACGTTTTTATCCTGATAGCTCTTTTTGTAATATTGATGCTGGTTGCTTTTTCACCAACAAGCCAATATCGATCGATCTTTGTCCAGCATGACTTACGGTCGGCTTAACTCAATATGCCCTATGACAATTAGAGCTACCCTGTTACAGTGCGTGATTATGGGATGCCGGGTTTGATTTTCGACTGAGCCAAAACTATTACAATGTTCGGTAAGAAACAATGAATATATATCTAGATTAAACCTGAGCTAATTAATTCCAAAGACCAAAGGCTCTGCACACCTTGAGTTTTACTGGAAGACCGAATAAGCAAGCTGATGCTAATTCGGCAACATTAAAGTGGAGAACGTATGCTTATGTATTCCCATTGCGTGGCAAACAATCACCTGGAGGATACGCATGCGTGTGGGTGTTGATTACCATTGCAAGTAATGAATTTGAATATAAGGTAATAGACGCTTTAATATTTTATCTGTACGGCAATTTTCTATTGGTTACAAATAGACTGCTACTATATTAAGAGACAAAAGCTATCGATGAGTTGTTAGGGTTTGCCTGTGCAGCCTGTCATTGATACCCTAGCGAAGCCACATAAGCTCCATGAATGACAGTCGCGAATGAACCTGTTCCATTGACTTTAAACAGAGCCTAGGAGTCAGAGCATTTTACCGCGAAAGGCGACGAGTGCAATTGGAAACATAAACTATCAGTATTCGGGGACAAACGTAACTTGCTGTGTTTGTGGCATCCTAACGGATAAATAATTATCTGAAAACTCGAGCACTGAATCAGTCGGTTCCAGGTAAGTTAATATTTTGATTCTATCTATCGCTGTGAGTGCCTCTTCTACAGCATTTTGATTGTATCTGAACATGTGTATGGCCCTGGCTATGTATTTGTTCCAGGCGACACCTTTATTTAGGCGTATAAACAAAACCATTTATGGTGGTGCGGGGGTGGGGGGGGGGGGGGGTCACAAAAGGGAACCTTATTATCCTCATCCAAATCGTAATACCCCCACCTCTGATTGCCTCTCCAAATTGGATGAAAAATGTGTTACATTTCTTAGGATTTAGAATCGGTGAAATTGCCCACACCATTTGTCAAAACTCAACCATTGACAACATTTCATCAGTAGATCTAAGTATTTCGTAAATACAAGACCTAAAGCAACCAATACATCGGTGAGATCTAAGTATATACTGCAAGCACACATGCAAGAAGTGTTTGTCAGAGGTTACCTATATGCAAGGTCAGGATTTTTTTCTCGCAAAGAGAGAGAGTTTCCTTTGTCCTAGGCACCTCCAATGAACATATACTAAACCAAATTCTAAAAACATCAGCTTAAAGTGGCATGAGCTGCCGAAATTCACACTTTTTCATAATTTCTGATCGTCACGACAGTAAGAGGCTTTGAAGGCCATCGAAAAACTAAATGATTGGCGTTGGAATGAGGAAAATGCATAAAGTATGTGCCCTATACGAACCGAAAACGTGTTAGAAAAGTAGCAAAATTTAAATAACCGGGACGACCATTCATTCATTCTAAGCCAAAGTTAGTTCAAAACAATACTTTATCGTACATTTTCGAGACCAGAAGCACTAAAAAGCTTCTGAATTGTACGTCTTGAGAAAAATAGCCGATAATTTCAACATTCTGTATTTACATCAAAATATCAACATTTTGGCAGCTCATGCCCCTTTAAGTAACATGTAGGCCTAAAAGGTAGACAACGCTATCGTTCCTCTAAAAATCCACAAAAAATCACAACAAACGAAAAGTTATCTCTGGCTCTATGGTTCTAGAATTCCAACACGATAAACACATGTCTGGTATATGTATCTCCGTGTTTATAACGTACTTGTCGTTAAATATATTTACACAGCGAAATTGGTTCCGCAAGTGTTGGCAGGATAATGCATTTTATTTATCAGCACATAAATGGCAATTATCTTTACCAAGTATTTAGCCATCCGACTGATATGGTTTCATGTTACAATAATGCTTCAGACATTTGATTTTTGGTGCCGCTGGTTTATCACATTAGCTTCCAGCTTGGTAGTTATTCAGATAAGCATATACACTGATTTTATGTGACGTTTAAAAGTTTTTTACTTCAAACGTCACAACCATTCCAAAGTGTGTATGGTACACGGCACTTGGTCTTATTTGTATAACTGTACAATGGATGAACATTATTATGCCGCAATTTGTGTAAAAAAACTTAATTTTATATTTTATCACTATTTTATAGTGTTCATAAGAGATGTTTATTTCACCGTTTAGCTGAAAGAGACGGCTGATATCGCACCCAAGCCTGTGCTATATTTCTGTCCGGATGTCAAAGCTTTTAGGCACTTATTAAGTATGCAAACCATTTTGAATTATTGATAGAAAATATTCGCTATAAAGCAAACGCTAAAAATAAAATTGCCTATAGGTAGAAGAATGACGCGGACGTGTTTATTGCCAATCTTTTTTAATATCTCCAACATCACCAGACCTGTGCATTTCATTTTGTAGAAAAGTCCGACATCAAATAATATAAACCTCTTCCAATACGTCTAAGGATCTACCCTTTCTCTAACAATCTCACTTTGAAAGCGAGAAGAAACCCAGTTGGCGCAGATCATATCATTAAATGCCTCCAATTAGTAGAAACTGCTTAAAAGTGATTTTCTTTTGGTTAGTGTGAGGACACATGAGTATAGACTACAAACCAGATAGACTTATTTGCAAATGAAATAATAGTGGTCTATTAGGGGGAATTTACTTGCAGTAAATACTCCTCTAATGAGCTGGGACCTCCAGGTTTGTAGAATGGTCGCCATTTAAAAAAGGTAAATCTACGATTATAATATACAGCCGAGCCAGTCCCTTCTTCCTTCCGAAAAAATACATTCACTGATACAACAAATGCCTTAAAATGAATGACCAACCTTTTATGTCTTGATATCCATTCCCTTATTGTCGAATTATAGGTCAGAGTTTTTGCATTACATCCATATCTAGAGCTGGTTCGAACACTTTCCTGGGGTCACAGCGGCCATGATTATTTCACTTATATGGCGGCGTGGCCAGTTTTATTGTGGAAGGAAACCGGACTTTATGCCCGGAGGAAACCCACGACCTTTCGGTGGTAACTGGCAACCACTCCACACTAGGGGAAATTTTACGGTTCGCCATGTTGTCAACAGGAAGTCCGCTATGTCAAATCTTTTCAATCGCGGTTTGAAGTATTCTAAGGCAGTAGATCTTTTCCAACATATATATTACCCCACATTATCTTCAGTACAATCTGCAATGTCAATACAGAGGTACCCGTTCTACTCGTCCCGATTCCGAGGACGCGAGAATCTCGTAAAGTTTCTTCTCAGGCCAGCTATTTTCGAGACATGTTCTCAGATGCTATTATTATTATATATGACGGTCTAAATGACATACTCATTTAAACACAGTTAGAAACTTATCGACATGGTTCATTTAGCCAAGAAGATTTTCTCTTTATTCGTATGGTTAAGTGTTCATAAATATATAATTAACTTTGGATTGGGAATAATAGAGGAGGAACATTTAACGAGACGTCCATTCCAAGAATTTGAGGAAAGGAAGGACTCGCGGTATTGGCATATACGTCGTTTTTTTTAGAAAGAAATATGGATGAATATATGTTACAACGACCCAGAGTCCATTTAAGACTTCACAATTGCGATATGTCTAAATTCAGAAAACATTTTATAAACATGAAAATTTGAGGAAAAACCAGAGGAAGAAATATGAAAATAAAAACATGGCGCAATAGTCTGTTTTAGTAGAAACATCAATAAAGAGAGAAGTAAGTTGCTTTAGTTCACTGATTGTTACCAAACTTATGATAAAGAATTAAGATAAGTGTGCTATATGTCTTTTAGATATCTGGTGGATAAACTTAGTGTATTGACATCGTTTATCTATATAGGTAACCTGGTTTGCCAAATTAAAAGCTTTGCTTAACTAATTAATTGCAGCCAACATATGATATTGTGGAAGCCGTTTTTAATATAAGTATCCTGGCTGTCTTCAGTATGAACTATCTCACAGACCAGGTTTGTGTTGGGTAGATTCATTTTGTAGTGTGTATCCTTCTTTGTTTATCTCTTTTAATCC
The DNA here is from genome assembly GCA_963971465.1 of Lepidochitona cinerea. NCBI lineage: Eukaryota > Metazoa > Mollusca > Polyplacophora > Chitonida > Tonicellidae > Lepidochitona > Lepidochitona cinerea. Next base: position 26,673,322 of record OZ020563.1, on the reverse strand, counting down.
CAGACGGTTTAGCCCGCGCAGGTCATGTCTTCTGACAACCACTATTATATTTCTGATGATTGATTTTTGAAGAGGTACATGCTGTATCAAATAATCTAAAGCGTTGATTACGTGGACTTATTACTGAACCACAATAATTTATTAGGAACCCTGACGTTACTTAGCGACCGTTGCTATATTGTTATTTTGAACGACTTATTGTTAAGAAATAATTTAGCAAGGAGTACTCACTTATGATGCCGTGTCTCGTATCATTTAGTACTATATTGGTTGGCGTTACCACGCTGAGACTCGTATGGGTTAATAAATTCTTGTCACAACACGTTTCTAGCGCAAATTTGATAACAGTTGCGTCTGGTAATTTGTATTCTCCATAAATTACTCACCTGGTAACAAGTTCAGGTGGCTTATGACGGTGTCTAATTTTCCAACGATTCCAATATTAATGAGTAAGAAGCCTCTTCGGCAGACTTAATAACACAGGCCAATACCGGCTAGTCATTAATTCAGCAACTGTATTTATTTCTTGCATTTAAATGTATCCATTAACCAGATGGTGCCACGAATGTCAAATGAATATCCAGTTTGTTTAGACATTTTTTTCTTATTCATGTCAAACACTTCCATTTTAAAAAATTTTCATCTTCTCAAATTAACTTCACGTGCCTTATTTTCCTACTATTTTATTACTAGAATAAAATGTGCCTAGTGTCACCGTGTCATATACACGTACGCTTGATACACCGTTTGCAAAGAATTCTGGCGTATTTACCTTTAAATGACTTCTTCATACCTGGTTTTGTCATTTTTATTCAAATACATATATGTACGATAAATTGCATAGTAGTTCGTTGACTATTGGAGTGTTTTTGTAGCAAAGCACTTCATGTATTCAGATACAAATGGTGACTTCAACAGTGATGTCGAAGATAAGACCCGAGGACACGGCAATGGTCGATTATGTCATAGGACAAGGCAAGGCTAGATGGAATACTCCAGTATAACAGAATATCCTGACTTTGCCAGATAACATAGATATCCCAAGGGGCCAAGTCCCACTCAAAGTGTCAATATGGCATCTGTACCAAAGCGAAGACATGTGTTCTCAAGTGAAATCAAGTTTTTAAACCCGATCTCTTCACGTATGGAACCTCCGAGATTTTCCCCATACCTGGTTCTAGATGTGGTTTTAACTGAACCATCACATGTGACAGAGTTGTCAGGTACTCTTTGATGATCACGATTTCCTTCACTAAATCTACCAGCAAATTGAAATAATCTTGAAAGCAGCGTAAAACAGTCAATATACATGTATTAATTTGTAATAAACACAGAAATAACTTGAACAAATAAAAAAAACTCTCATGGCCTATTGGGATTGTTAGATTGCGAGGCATTGTTAATGCGACTGTTGAACATGCATGGTATTGTTAATGCGACTGTTGAACATGCATGGTATTGTTAATGCGACTGTTGAACATGCATGGTATTGTTAATGCGACTGTTGAACATGCATGGTATTGTTAATGCGACTGTTGAACATGCATGGTATTGTTAATGCGTCTGTTGAACATGCATATACACCTTTCTACCCACGTTGACGGGTGCCTTAAGTTGACATTTATTGCGACTGAGTAATTGGATTTAGAAGTGACTGACGAGATGGGCGACAATTTTAAAGAATATGTCGATAATAATATATTTATTTCATGAGATGGTCTCGATTATTTTCATATAATTATAGCCTAAAAATAAACTAAATTGTCGGCTGTTTAATTTACTCTACACACAATTCTGGGGCCCATCAAATATTGTCTATATTGAGATCCCCAGGTTTCCCAGGGTGACTTTCTCTGTTAAGGAATCTCATAAAGGCAGACAACGATGATCTGTTTGAATGTATCCATGATTCAGTAGCAATAATGACCCGCCTCGAGTGTTCTTCACCTCGGTATAATTAAACTGCCTTTCTTGATATTGGTTAACTCTCCACCAAATCGAAGTGAATTGCGCTGGTCATTGCGCTTGTAGCGTCTGTCTGCTGTCGAAATGTGAAGAGGTCATTGAAATCATTGAGTATGGCGTTTCTATCGTGCATGAGATATCACTTTCCTTGCTTTAGTACGATTATCCTTTGGAAGCATATAGATAGACCCCTAAGTATTTTATACCCCCATTATTAAAAGGTAGTTAAGATATTTAGTTTATTAATTAAATTACATCATCCTTAAAGTGGCATGAGCTAAAAATTCACACTTTTTTTCCCATAATTTCGATTGTAACGACTATTAGAGGGGCCTAAGATTATGTGAAAACTAAATGATTGACTTTGGTCTGAAGAAAATCCATACAGCTTGAGGCCTGCACAAACCGAATAGTGTCCCAAAAGTAAACAAAATTGTATTAACCGGAACGAACGTTAATTCATTCTAGAACTTAGCTCAAACACTACTCTAACGTATATTCTCCATACTGGTAGCACTAAAAAGCTCATAAATGGTAATTCTTGAGAATAGGCAATATATACACAATTGTTTTCACTAAAAGCGTATTGCACTTAAAACAAAACGTTATCGAAGGTAGAACCTAAAATACAGAAATGAGTCATGCTCATTGGACGAGCTTTATTCATATATTTAAAACACACGGGCACAGGAAAACCATGGAGACAAGTTTCTAATTGCGTCAAAAAGAGGTACATGATTTAGACCTTTATACCCTATTATAAGTTGTGGTAAACTAAACCCATGTCAGGCGTTTTCTGGAACACTTTGTAATATACTGGCAATGCTTATGCATCTTCAGCTTGGCAAGAATATCGGTAGACTGAGATCGAACCCTATAAGATCAGGGGAAAAGAAAGTGAAAAATTTGCCCCCCCCCCCCCCCCCCCCCAGAAAAACCTAGTAGTTCGGCTTATACGTTGTTTTAATTAACCACAGATGTTTTTGTTTCGTTGGTCATTTAGAGAATCACTGATTGTAATTTCTGTTTCATTTGACCTCATCATGTAAGATATTTGATATCTTCACGTGGGCTGGATTTGAACTAAATTTAACAACGGTTCAGAAGTTTTATGGAAACTTCACCAAAGAAGACAAAAATAATAAAACCGCAATTAGTACATGTAAACATCATTATCTCCGTGCCTTTGAAATGTAAACAATAACAAACGTTTGATTTTATTTTGACATTATAAATAAAAATATTACTGGTCCGACAACATCCAAGTAAGGATTCTTAAAACAAAAAACGTATCGATAATAATTTGAGTTATTTCAATCGTCTGTAATCTGATTTACTTACCAAGGGCAATAGGCTAAAAAAGGCTAGCTTAAAAGATGTTCCATGTTCGATTTCCCAGATTTTCATTAGCAGTCAGTCACCGTCACACACAGGTAGAGTGTTCTTTTTCTTGTACATGTATTAACATATAAAGGACCTCGTCCTTGGTTTTGGGACAAAGTTGTCACCTGATAAATAAACGATAAATGGGAACCAAACATATCGGATGTGGTTAACGGTCATGCTATATAATTATATTAATAGTGTATTATATGAGCATCCATCTAATATGGATATTTATTATACGATGCGTCGTTGGGTTGAAAGTCTATATCGGCCGGATGCGTTAAGTCCGACATGGACTTTCAATCCAGCCGTCACGAGTTCAATTAATATCAATATTGAAAGTAAGTTCATATAATGATATTTTTATTATATATAAACAATGAATCCTAAATAAATGATGGTTAATCCGTTTAGCTGTATAGTAAAAATGTATGTACACGATATCTCTCCTATATCATTTTCTATTATTCGTGTTGTCTCCACGCATCTTTTCTTCTTATATTTCCTTCCATTTCAGCATTGTTTGCCGCTCACTTTCGCTTTCCGCTTAAGTTTGTTTTTGTTATCTTATACATTTCTCTGTCATCTTATTTTTCTCTAATGTTTAGTTCTCTACACACAGTATTTCATTCAACTGCCGATATGTTAAAAAACAATAGCCCGTTTTCGGTATTCAATTTTCTAATACAATTTAAAAAGCTTTATTCATATTGACCAAGGTAGCTTTAAAAACTGAAGCTAGCACAGTAAAACGAAATAACATGGCTTATTTTAAATCGCTTGTATTGATGCCCAAGTATTAATGGTTGTATACTGATAATGGTGGCGTACAATATTAGTTGATCAGCTTAACGCTAATCCCTGAAGTGAAAACAACAGCATGGAAAGGTGAAATGATGTCAGATTTATTATGTTAAACAGGCATTTATTTAATCAAAAAGATACAATTTACAAAGAAGGAATTTACTCTACATTTGATTGATGCTGATACCAAGGTACAAGTAGCCAAGATGTTAAATAAAGAAGGAATGCTATTTCACTGGTAGAAACCTACTAAATAGCCTACTCGCTACTAAAATCCAGAATAGCGTTTACATATAAAAAGTAGACGGTTTTCTGTACTTTTCTCAGACATATGTTAGGAACTTTCTATTTTTGTATTTTTAGTTTGAAATTAAAAATTAGATTTATCCGGTATCCGTAATGTAAACAAACTTCGAACCTGAACATACGCCAAATGTTTTGATCTGTACGATGGGTCTAATGACATCATAAAACTTCAGGAACTTTATCTGAGAAATACAGACTGGGTATAGGGTTTGAGGGACTCGAAAAGCTTTTCGATAGATTTTAGATTTTAAACCACATAAAAAAGGTCTGAAATAAGAGTAATCCAATACTTAAGTTAACCGACAGTGATTGTTGTTGTTGTAATCAGACTTCGTTTCTTAGAATGTTTGCACACTCGTTAGTACATTCTAAACCCAAGGCGTTTGTCCTATGTTTAATTTTAGTGGTTTTACTTGCAGTAAGCTCGTGTAAATTGACTTTCTTAAAGACTTTCTTCAAATTCACACTTTTTTCATAATTTCTGATCGTATTCTCGTTATTTTGGGATTACACTTTCTTGAAAATATGGTAGGAATTCTTCTACCGATTTTTGGGTGACGCCCGAAACGAGAATACTGTTATACCCACTTTCTAAAAGACACTAATTAATTAAACTCAATTTCTGATCGTTACGACAGTACGAGGCTTTGAAGGCCATCGAAAAACTAAATGATTGGCGTTGGAATGAGGAAAATCCATACAGTATGTGGCCTGCACGTGTTCGAAAAGTAAACAAAATTTATATAACTGGGACGACCATTCATTCATTCTAAGCCAAAGTTAGTTCAAAATAATACTTTATCGCACATTCTCGAGACTAGAAGCACTAAAAATCTTCTGAATTATACCTCTTGAGAAAAATAGCCGATAATTTCAAGATTCTGTTTCAACGTCAAAATATCAACATTTTGGCAGCTCATGTCACTTTAACAGATGTCAGAAAGGCTATGGCTGCCAGTGGGCCTTCAATACTTTCCTTCAGACATAAACTGGATTTAAAGTAGTATTGGCGTGAAATCGAATACTTCTGGACATTAGCTCGATAATTGTTTTCCCTTGCATATCTCTGATATTGATATTGAGCAATATCGGATGGTATTTGAGAAGAAGAGAATCTGTAAATCTAACGGAGAAGTTCGTCGATAGCTAGTCCTCTTGTTGGAGAGAATCCGCTTTACTGGGGATCCTGAAATGAAACAAAAGCCAATAGGATCGACTAAAATTCGAGAAAAAGTAATCAGCAAAAATTGTGTACACATGGTGGGGTATATCTTTTGGATGGAAGTTTGCGTGGAAAAGAAAATTGTGTTAGAAATACACGTATATATGCTAATATATAGAGGCACTTAGAACCTCAATCAATCACATCTAAAATGTTTTAACCCTTTTGCTTGTAGTAATGTTATCACAATCCCTGATTTTCAATATATTTTCCTGCTTTGCTTAGCTGTTGATAAATACCAGGGCCCAGTTTCACAAAGCGATCTTAGCTTAAGGTAATCTTAATTACCAATCGCAACGTATGCCTTTAGCATTGGTTGCCATGGTAGTTAAGATCACACTTAGCTAAGATCGCTTTGTGAAACTAGGCCCAGCTTCTAGCGAGATTCGCACATGGTACGAGTAAAAAACTTTATAAGTTTATCCGCGTAAAGATAGCATGGAGTGGACGACATATTGACACTATTTACCTGTGTAATTGAGGAAAAAGGATGAGCAAAAATATTCATTATCATGATGATGTCATATGAACACGTGGTAATGATAACGAGAGATACGAAACCATACGTATTTGTCAGTAATAAGTGAAACATGTAAAAGCAAGCGGGCTACAAAACGTTAACCCAGGATAGAATATTTCACGCCTGACTGGTATCAGTGATTCGATTTGGAAGACAGAGACCAGCAAAAAGAAATCAGATAAAATTGACTGACGACGCGTAAAGGATATACAGGAAATTGGAGTCTGGAAAGGGAATTTCATTTGGTATGATTTACCATTCTCACTGTAGGTAACGAGACGTAATCATACTGCCCTAACAAATTATAGCACCTCTTAAATAACCAAAGCACCTGTTTGGCTGAATGGTACCAGTTAAGCGAGGCGTACCACATAATTATAATCACTGTAAGAACTACACCTCAGGGGCTTGTTCTTCTGAGCTGGCGTAAAGTTACGCATATATCCTCAACATACAGTTGCGACCATGTGTACAAAGTTCCTAAAGTTGACATCGATTGGCTATAGTCGTAACTTACTTCAGCATATTAGAACAACGCCCTGTCTATCCAAAAACAAAAAACACAAAAAACAAAACAAATGGAATTTAGGGAACATATCTACCAACCACAACGTTCTATTTTCATTTCGGAAAAGTTACTCTGCTCGTTGCGCTCTCAACCGGAAGGAGGAATTCTTGCCACGCCATCACGTGGTTTCTGCAATCCAATAAGATCAAAATATTTGTTTGGATTTTACATCAGATAGTAAAAGTGAAAATAAACGTCTGCAAATTCATTCATTATACCCAACACAATTATCTATGTATAAACCTCTTTTATTATTTGTTTTTTTCTGAGCATTACAACGGAAACGAAACTGTCCCACCCACACCACGAAATGCGCCTCCAATCTAAAGAGCTTAATTAATGGGAATGAAACATATTGATATTCCAATTCGCGTGTTGAGATATTTGTTATTGATACAGCCTGCTTGGCTATTTTAACGTATTATATAATTTATCATAAGAACAAGAGTTTGAAAGACATACTGGTCAGGGCTAAACTCTGGGAAAGTGGTGGGTAAGAGGGGGGGGGGGGGGTGGGGGGCCAAAATGTTCACTGTCCTTTCCCATGACCCTATAATATATAGTCTGACGATATTCTTACCATAGCTTAAGATATGTAAGCATTGTCAATGCATTGTACAAAGTGTTCCAGAAAATTCTATTGACTAAGGCCAAGCTCCTGTCAGTCGCCAACCTAATGACATATCATAGGTTTAGTTTATTACAATTTATGATGGGGTATAACGGTCTAAATGATATACCTCTTTTTAACACAATTAGAAACTTGTCTCCGTGTTTATTTTTAGACCAAAAGATTTTTACTGTGCCCGTGTGTTTTAGTGTTCATAGATATATAATTCATCATATCACGTTTGTCGCACACCATTCTTTTCGGATGGACACGTTAGTAAGCTTAAACTAACTGACCAAAGCTGTCTGTGGTATTTAAATACATACTCGTGCTCTGTCAATATCCGTGATGAGAATACTCGTTGCATAGAAGACAATGGAGACACCAGGTTTTATTTAGTCTATGATGAATTGACAGAGATTAATGTATATTGTGTATTCACATCAAAACTAAATGAGACTGGATAGCCTACAGTTCCAGTCTTGGGAGATTTCCTCGAGTCAATCGGTTCTCAGAAATTCGAGGTGATTGACTTCAAGGTATTAAACAAGTCAGGTAACTGGGCTGTCGATTAAAAAAGCTCAATCACACTTCGTCATTTGGAAGACCGCAAACTTTCAACTAATTCCCCGATATACTGTATGAATACTTACTATCCGCTCGATTGAACTAGCCTGAATTGCAATTGATTTCTAACAAATATATGCGTTAATCGAACCAGCCTCATGTTTATTAAAAATTCGTATATTTTGTTTTTGGTAACCGAGAACTACAGTAATTTAATATACTTAACAAAGCAGATGTATTTCTTGCGTAAGGCCCATGTCTTTAAAGGGACAGAATAGTTAATCATCACTACATGTAAAAGTACCACCAGGAACCCCATGGGATTCTTATACTTCTTTTGAAGTTTATACATAGCCACGACATCAACGTCCGTTTCAGAATAAACCTGGCCAGAAGCGTCATTTAAAAACATCTCCTGAGATTCCACTTTTCCTTCCGGGGCTGCCAGTGCATCATATAAAGTGACGGTTTGAAGACAGCTCAATAAAGCGGTCATTAGTAAGCTAGGATATCGTTTTCCTTTCGATATAAAACTCATTCACCCGGGTTTTGAAAAGGTTAAAGAACGTGATACTATGGTACATAGTTCGAAAATTAGCCTTATTCAGAAAATAGCTATATTGACCTCAGTGAAAGATGTTTTCTAAAAGACCGGAAATGAGAAAAACTTTCCTGGCGGGGAGAAAGTAAAATATATTTGTCCAAAAAGTAATGGAAATTTTGATATAGGATTGACCCCATTTTTGGGACCTAACCTGGGAAATACAGACGGCGGTTTTTTGTTTAAGGGACATAAAAAGACCTTTAGATTCATTTGAAACTGTAAATTAAAAACGAAAGTTTTCTGATCGATCGCTTTGAATTCTAACTTCACTTGAGGTATGCGTTTACATCACCAACATAACTGGACGTATTTTATGAGTCCCATGCATAACGTTGGTGCTTTTAATCTGCTTACAGTAACATCGTTTAAAAATCGTAAAAGACTAATTAAATGAACGTCATTCGAGACTGGCATTTATAGTTAAATATAAATACCCAGTGTCATATCTTGATTGGGTATAGCATTCTTCTGCAATTTTATTATTATTTTACATTTACAAGGAGGAAACTTCTAGACCGATAACAGTTTCAACTAAAAAAAATAATAAAGCAAATGCACAGCGTGAGTAAGTATCGTCCCACTCAAATAGAGACCTGTTTGGATTTAGGACTAAAGACCTGTGAATACGTATCGTGATTTTAAACTTTTCTCTAGAAATTTCTGATTTTGCAAATGTTGGTTTTTGCATATAGTGTGGTGTTGTAAGGCATTCTAAAAGAAAACAAGTTCTATGTGTTGAGATTCAATCCGGTATGTCTCAGTTATCATCCTACGCCAATTTCTGTTATTTGGTAAAGAAACCCTTTACAGTCTTTCATCTAGACTCTTCATGACATCATATCATACAGGCTATATACTAGTCAGTCCAGTAACCAGACTGGTTTAATACTCTGATCTCAGCCTGCAGGGTTCGGTGAGGACAGATTCACTGTGAATCTCTCCAGATAAGAACTTTATCACGTCTGTCATCTTATTTAGCTTCTATGTGAATATATAATACACATTAGCCTTTGTCAAATCTGTATGGATTAAATAAACCCTGACCTGTCTCTTGTCTTCATGGCACTGGCTATTCTCAAAGCAGGCAATAATATAATCAAATATATGTATTGGCAACCACAGACAAATACTGTAGTACATTGGGTTCACGGTGTTCAGTTGGTTATTGGATACATGTTGTTTTGTCTATTAATTTTTATTATCTATATTATTTAAATTTGATTAAAAGTGTGCACCATAGTCAGGATAATTGCTTTTTAGTTTTTCGGTCAGCCCCGAACATCATTGAAAATCAATCATTTGGACCCCAAAGAGCCAAAAGTATATATTTCATTCTTTCGCTGAGCTATGGTTCATGAACAAAGCCAACCATCAGCAGCATCGTAGAACCACACGTGTGTAGATCGCACTCGGCGTCCACAGGGATGTCTTTCGGCCTTGACTGGCCCATCGTAAGGATGTGGCCAGTGAGATCCTGAAGCAAGGACGGCTTGACGACTGATGAAGTGGGCAGACTGAACGGTGTGATGTCATTCGCTCAGCGCTGTGATTAGTTGTTACATAAAACCGATTGGCCAAGCTTCGATGAAGTGGCCAGATTTGGAGAATTCATCGCCGGCGTTTTTACCAGTGAACATTTTGTTAAACGTTTATACCGTTTGAATATGTTGTTTGACGTGTATTAGTTTACATACCTAGTAGATATATTTGTTATCTATTTATTTGGCTTTGTGACAGACCGTCCAAGGCCGTCTTGCTCAAGTGGCCAGCAGGATGGGCCGTTGCTTTAGTGATGACCTAGATTTAAACCAGAGAAATGCGCGTCGTTACGCCAAGAGGTTTCTCGATTATTCTTGGAAATAATAAATGTAAATTTTCTATAGTTATGCAAACTTATGTTTATACTTAGTAATAAGATTATTCTAGAATTTCTAGAGGTCTATTTGAGGAGCGAGTTTTGCGGTATTGAATTAGTCAGTTAACAACTACTCAGTCAGCGTTAAAATGATAATTGTATGCGATTTCCGATCATTTCTGCATGTTGCCTCCTTATTCCAGGATTTATTCTGCGAATTATATTTCAATATCATCGGATCTATAGTTGCTTTTTCTGCCGATGACCAGAGTTCTGGGACTGCAGAATTCCATTTCGGAACTGTATGTTTTAGTTTGTAAAAATAAGTTAGTTTGATATATGTTTTTCCTCTGTTTGTATAATGTATGTCTCTAAATACGTTTCTCTATTTAAACAAATATATATAAATCAAGATTTGTAGAATCTGTTGATCATCATTACTTCTTTGTTGTATATTTTGTCACATAACATTTGAATATATGAAATATTTATTCAATCAGTGATAGGTTGGATTATGCGCTTGTTACCATTATTTGTGGTCTTCTGTATTGTGCACAAAATTTTCATTTTCTTTGTCCTTCCATGTCCTTCTTGTCATTTTATAACAGTTCTCAATGATATTGAGAATATCTTAACACCATTATTTATTATCTTGCTGGAAATCATCTTTAAAACGCCCCTAGTTAAAACGACCAGCTAAATTGTAAATCATAACCGTCTATCTGTTATTTAGAACATGGACAGGTCTCATTGATACTGAAGTCACGTCAACCAACCTTTCCCGTCGTCTTCGTTAAACGCCTCATACTTCACTTCACCAGCACCATTCGGTGAAAAAAGGTGGCATAGTTATTTCAGAGGTGCTATAGTTTTTAGGGCAGTATGGTTACGTCTCGTTACCTCCAGTGAGAACGTTAAATCTTACCAAATGGAATTCGTCTGAAAGGCTATTGGTCAATTTCCTCTATATCCTTTACCCGTCGTCAGTCAATTTTGTTTGATGGATTTGTTGGTCTCTGCATCCTAAATAACGTCCCTGGTCGTCGATCAGGCGTGAAGGAATCTGGTTATGGTAACCTATCCAGGCAAAAAACCGTCACTTTCTGGTACTATGGCAATTGAAGGTGATTTTTTAATGTTGATTTTCATGAAATCGTATGTCTGGGGTACTTACGACGCTAATTGTAGTAAACAATACTCAAATGAGCTAGGAGCTTGGGTATTGTAGACCAGTCGTCATTTCCAAACGGTAACTGTGACTCACTGGTACCTCAGTCCTTTTTTCTTTCATTCACCGATACAATAAATGCCGTAAAATGAATGACCAGCCTTTTCTGTCTTGATATTCATTCCCCCCCCTTGTCGAATTATAGGCCAGAGTTATTGCATTACAGCCATATCTAGAATTAGTTGGAACACTTTTCCGCTGTCACGACGGTCATGTTTTGTATTCTCAGCCATTCAGGAATCTTCTTATTTTCAACACGGCTACCCTCCGCAGCGTTTATTTCCATTTCTTAGCTTCGCAAAAGAAATACGATCTGTTTGATCCAGTCTAATTAAAAAGGCCGAGGTCAAATATCCTTATCTAGATTATTTCATCCCAATTCTAAGGCAAACGCATTGTCTGCTGGAAGGAAAGGGATATCCTTACTAAAACTTCTTCTGATAGGATATCAGTAAGAGACAGTACCATCGTACTAAAGTCTCCCTATCAGACATAGTAGAATTTATTAATATACTTTCTTTCAATATCTTATTGAATTTCTTTTGGAGTGTTAACCCATGTATTTCTGGACGAAATGTTTGTTGTCATTGGAATTTAAATTTAGATTTAGATTTTTTATTCATATTAATAAAACCCCATAAAGTTTACTTTGATCTCGTTGTATGTGAATGATTGGATAGGATAGTTGAATCGAAGAGAGTGTGGACAAAGTGTTAAATACTCGTATGTTTGTTCATTTAAACCTTAACGATCTTTTGAAACGGTCGATGGTTCTGCTTACTGGATCAATTTTAATGTTTACATCAATGTGGCAGAGTGAATTGAACCCAAATTGTTCATTATGAGAAACGAACTATCAGAGTGACTTTGGTACACTTGGGCGTTTGTCCGATTGAACTTTTGTCTGGGACATAGGTTGTCTGTGTTAAACTTGGACAATGAATTCGCTCATTTCAATTATATACGTTTCACGTAATTACCATGATATCCAATCTTCTTTTTCTGCCACGTAATATTCCACAGGCTATATAATCGTCAGTCCAGTTACCAGACTGGTTTAATGTCCTTATGTCAGCCTACAGGAATCTCTGCGGGTAAATTGTCTGGAAATCCCTACAGATTAGCACTGTATCGCGTCTATGATCTTATTTCGTGTTCGTGTGAATACATAATAAACAGGAGATTTTGTCAAATCAACAGTAATTATGTAAAACATGTCCGCTTTCCTATTTTTGCGTTACGCTATTCTGTTCGAATTATCCTGATCATACTTCTGGAGCTTGTTTCACAAAACGGCGTAGACGAATTTTTTGCATAACTTTCTTACCGACGTTTCTCTACAGTATGGGTGGCTATGGCAGTTACGTAAAAACGTACGCTACGCCGCTTTGTGAAACAGGCTCCGGATTTTTATGCAGTTATTTTCAGTGACACTCCATGTGTGTTAGGTTCGAATCCCACTCAGTCCAAAAATTGGAAAATTTTCTGACTGGGTTTTCACTCGAACGACCTATGTGGGATGGTTGCCAGTTACCAGCGGAAGGTCGTGGGTTTCCTCCGGGCACACAGCCCGGTTTCTTCCCACAATAAAACTGGCAACGCCGCCATATAAGTGAAATAATCTTGAGCGCGGCGTAAAACACCAAACAATCAATCAACCATGTGTGTTAGTCCTCCTAGCTTACTGTCGTGTCCGTTAGTGGAGAATTGTGTATGTAATATTTGAAGTGATAAAGTGTTCAGTATGTTAAAGCTGCCAAATAAAAGGTAAATTTCGTTGCAACAGAATTATATATATATATATCATTGTTCATCATTTTTATCAAAAAAGTACAAAATTAGGGCTTTCTGTTGAAACAAAACACTAAAATGTACTCGTACATCCCGATTACTTGAATTTTCTCCGCAATTAGCATACATCTTATAGGTTACTGAATGGAATAATATCTGTTTATTTCAAGGTCTTTCTTACTGTAAATAAGGAAACTCCTCTCGACAAACGAACTTCTTGAAATAAAGGTCTGATTTTTGTCAGTTGATATCACAGTTTGCTGCTCGGCTGTTAGCTGAATAGTAAAAAGCCGAAAAGCCATATGTCTCTATCAGTGTACATAAAACCTTCTTATTGATACTTAAGTCACACATAAACACTTCTCCCATCACCATCGTTAAGTACCTCATCCCTCAACTCATAGAGGTGTTAAGATTTATTTGGTCAGTATGATAACGTCTGGTTACTGCAAGAGAAAATCACAAATATTACGGAAATTCCATGGTTATTTTAGTCAACAATATTTTCCATGAGCCCGTATGTTAGAGTGTACATAGGCCCTACCTATTGCGGAATGACATACACACGTTCCAAAAGCGGCCCAATTTCCATGATACGTCATCGTTAAAATGAACTCTAATGGTTTTGTTCCCATCTGTATCCAAAGCCACCCGATACAACTCAGATCACCCCCTTCAAGAAGAACCAGATCATTAAACAATTTGCCCTTCAAGGGGTGATCTGATATATTACCATTTCATATGAGGCCAGACCATACGCTTCAAGCGACGGATAAGCGTCCATATACTAGTACAGTGTGTGTTAGCTACTTTAGGCGGTCTTCTCTTTTGGAGGTAAAAAAATACTTATCCCATTTTAGCGGCAGAAGAATGTTAATGCTGATTTGATAATGGTATTGTGGTAAAAAGGAATGGTATCAAATTTAAAAGCACTGGAATTAAAATTAAAAAGTGCCTGCCATGCCTACTTCAAGTTCATTTTGAAAGGTGGAACGGAAAGAATAATGCAGTATTCCATATCTCATATGAAATGATAATAATCAGATCACCCCTTGGAGGTCAAATTGTTTAATGACCTGGTTCTTCTTGAAGAGGGTGATCTGAGTTGTATTGGGTGCCAAAGCAGTCCGCCTTCATTCTTTCTGGTTAGATGTGAAACAATGTCACAATGGTTCACACAGCTAGCAAGCTTTTTCAAATATTCTACATTAGTTATGCTTAATTGTGGTTATTCAATTAACAATGCATTCCTTGAGGTTGCATAATACTGATTGGTTGCTAGGGGATTTAGCTGAACTCTCATTTTAACCATCCTGTTATCTTGACCTAAAACCTTAAAATGTAATTATACATCGAAGCGTTTTACATTTTGACCGTTATTTCCCAATTTCTTCGTTTCGTAAATGCATTACTTTTGCCGATATACATTTGCCAGGATCGAAAATTAAAAAAAATGAAGTTAGCACAGGACTAACGTTAAATAAGTCATCAGAATTTGGAGAGAGGAGAAAGGGTTTAAATAATATGTAAAGTCAGTATTTAATGACTCCCAGATATCCGTTTTATTGCCGGAAATTCATAATCAGCTTTTACATTTAGTTTTAAACACAAATATCGATAAACTGAATCACCTTTGTAAATCAACGATATTTTTTTCAAAGATGACTGTTTTGTGTGTTAGTAAAATGATATCTCTTTGCAGGTCAAATGTCCAGTTCTATTTCCTGCCTTTTGAGTTACACATTGAATAAGTTGATTGTGGTAAGGGAAGTCATATCTTTACCAATTCACAGGATTCTTTTGATCCGATAACATCTAACGTTGTATCACTCTCTCGAATATTAGAAATGCTGAATAAATATCTTAGCTAAGAATCTGATTTTTTCTGGCGAATGGATTGCGTTCAGGTGTCTTTAGAAAAATTCTGGACTCCTGTGTTATTAAATTCCTATGTAATTCTTAAAGCCAAGTTTTTCTGGCCTTGTATTTTTCGTATTAGCTGTTCGGCAGCTGAGCACTTTTATGTTTTCTTCTAGTTAATAACATTGGCTGAGTTAAGTCAAATCTAGTATCGATCAAATAATACACTTATATTAAATACACGAAGATTACATTGTTTCTTTTCTCTGCGTACCGGTATCAGTTATTAAATTTGTTTCTCTCGATACCGATAAACCCAGTTAATATCATATAAGTTTTGAATAACAGAAACACAATGAGACCATACTTTTGACTAAGTTGCATATACTATCCGTTTGATTTGAAAAATGAAATATTGTTTCATGTTTTAGTGTAAATATCACAGAAACCTGTAAGCAAAAACAATTTCGTTATACTTTATTGCTCTTTAAATGTCCAATATACGCCAAATCGCCTTTGTATACATATTTATAACTAGTTTTTATAAACAAACCTGAGCACATCAGTACTGGGGTCCAATACGGCACATTTTACTTACCATTATATCCTGTATTTTATTGATTCGGTCAGGAAAGTTTTGAATAAGCTTGTCCATTTGTCGTCGTGTCCTCCAAGGCCTTCAAAACGACAGTCCAGTTACCAGACGGGTTTAATGTCATGTCAGCCAACAGGAATCTCTGCGGGTAAATTGTCTGACAATCTCTACAGATAAGCACTGTATCGCCTTTATGATTTTATTTCGTTTTGATGTAAATACATAAGAAATACTAGTGTTTGTCAATCATCTAAGGTTAAGTAAAACCTGTTATTTTCCTTGTTTCGGAGTCAGTTGATATCTCAATCAGTTGTCTTGATTTGTCAGATGTATGTTATAACTAATTAGGACACTTAAAACCAAAAACACGGTACATGTCCTTGATTGTGTTTGGAATAACTTGGTGTCATGTCTGCCGATTTGTATTTGATGGACTGAATTTCTCATACATAAATTAATAGATTTATTTTTATTCCGTGTTTAGTTTTGGTTCATTCAAGCTGAACATTTGAGCAAAAATGAATATATCGACATTAGTGGACAGACACTTCTTATTTACACTAGTCACGTCCACCCACTTCTCCTGTCACCATCGTCAAGTGTCTGATTCCTCACTACACAAGGCCCATTCTGTTTGAAAAAGATGGCATGCTTATTCCAAGGGTGTCACGCTTTGTTTGGTTCGTATTGTTACGTCTCGGTACCCCCGGTGTCACGCTTTGTCTGGTTCGTATTGTTACGTCTCGGTACCTCCGGTGTCACGCTTTGTTTGGTTCGTATTGTTACGTCTCGGTACCCCCGGTGTCACGCTTTGTTTGGTTCGTATTGTTACGTCTCGGTACCTCCGGTGTCACGCTTTGTTTGGTTCGTATTGTTACGTCTCGGTACCCCCGGTGTCACGCTTTGTTTGGTTCGTATTGTTACGTCTCGGTACCCCCGGTGTCACGCTTTGTTTGGTTCGTATTGTTACGTCTCGGTACCCCCGGTGTCACGCTTTGTTTGGTTCGTATTGTTACGTCTCGGTACCTCCGGTGTCACGCTTTGTTTGGTTCGTATTGTTACGTTTCGGTACCTCCGGTGGGGACGTTCTCTTACCGAATGGAATTCACCTGCCAGACTCCATATCAATTACCTTTATCTACTTTAAATGTCGACAATCAATTTTTATTTCATTGGGTGGGCTTCTCTCCAAACATTCTAAGCATCCAAATCAGTCATTTTATCAGACAAGTCGCCTTCTTCTTTACTGCCAGTTTCAAAGGTTGTTTTACAACACACTCAAGATTATTTCACATTTTTGCTGCGTTGTCAGATTTAGTGGAGGAGGAAACTGGGCTCTCTGCTAGGAGGAAACCCTCGACCTTCGGTGAGTGCTTCACAACTTTCCAACATAGGACGACTAACTGCAAAATCGGCAATAAGTTCACAATTTTTTTTATTTGAACTGAGTGGGATTCCATTGTTTGTAATTAATTTGTCTTAACTTTACATGTACCTTGGAGAATGTTTTTGCATTTCTTATAAATCGATCTTCATGTTATTCTACACTACTAGTCATATGGTAAACGTGTCTCGGCAAGACTCTATCAGAGCCAAACGAAGTTCATAATTACTATGTTTCTTTGGAAGCTTTTGTCTTGAAAATTGATCCCTTCTTTTCAGTTATAAGCTAAATGAGTCCTATATCTGAAAGAAGGAGATATGCTTATTTATATACTTTTCGGATCATTTGACAAGAATATTGTATGGAAGTTGTTGTGTCAGCAATATAGAAATTGATGAATACGCCCCATCATCGTATGCCTGCTTGGGTTTCTTTTGAAAAGAACATATATATTCTATGCAACTTTGCGAGGAAGATATGGAAGAATCTCTTTCATTCTCAAGAAATTAGTAGCGTTCATGTCGACACGCACAAAACGCCCTTTATTAACATTATCTATCTGGTTGATTGATTAGAGTTAAGGAGATTATCTAAAACGCGGACAATATTGGTTAGAAGGTAAATAATCGTACCAGACTACAACAGCATGTAATATAACCTAGTGTTTCTTTTTATTGGGTCAGGTTTAGCTGCATCTGGAAGAGACAAAAACTGCCAAAGTTCGGGCTTGTTCATACATTTTGATGGTATATACTGTAAAAGGAGTTGATTTTCATGGGAAAACTAATTGGTTTACATTGGAATAACGACTTTTATAGTACCTCATAGCCTTTCATCAATTACACTCTCAGACAACTTTCATTTTATAATCTATTGGGATACAATCCCGCATGTATCACTTACCATAAAGCCAATTCCAGTCTGGTTCAGAGGCGTATTTCAAACAGGACAGCGTATTTAATGTGTGGTTTTCACGTTGCAGCAAATACTCACCTTATTCTATCAATTCACTTCATACTCGTACAACAACAACATCAACACCGCTCTAATTGAGAGCCGTGTGAAAGACAGCTCTTTGTTTGGCTAGATGTTTCGATACATTTCAACGTTTGCCAGAAAACACTCAAAAATTTCGCGCACACCAAAACTAAAATTATTCCGTGTTAGGGTCATCTTTGAACGTAACTGTGTTTTTGATTGCCAGTTTTTAGCAGGTCGATTTTTTATTGACCAGAAAAGAAAATTAATCCCGGAGCGAAATAATGTATATGGGAGCTAGTTATATTTGTGCTGCTCTAACCAAATTCAGAACAAGCTAATTATAACAAATGCACCGAATAACAATAAAGCCATTTTCGCAAGAAACTCGGGTGTCGTGTAAACGTACCTTTAAACATCATGACCTATGATTTATGGGACGATTGTCCGGTGTGAGTCTATGGTGGGTGGATTCTTGCAGACAAACAACCATCTGTTACAACTGCAATATCACGTCTATTATCTCATTACATTTTTAGTGAATAGACAATAAACATTCGTCTGTGTAAACCCAAGATGGATAAAATAAAGCAAGTCACATGTTTCATGTTTATTTTAATTTTGATGAACCGAACATTAGAATATCAATACCATACATAGGCAAGACCTCCTACCACATATCCAGACTTCTACGACAAGCCGGTATCAAAACCAGCTTCTCCACTTCACCAAAGTTAAAAAACATTCTTAATGCTACTGGGAAAAATCCGATGACCACGCCACACCCACCTAAAGGCTCTGTGTACAAAATTAACTGTAATTGCGGGAACCTATACATAGGAGAAACATCCAGGCCCATCAACATACGAGTAAAAGAACATCAAACATCTGTGTTAAAATTAGATGGCAAATCAGCCATCTCCGACCATATCCAGGCAAACCCCACACACAATATTCAATGGGACAAAACTCAAATCTTAGAAACTAACCAAAGCTGCTGGAAGAAAAGAAAGCTACTTGAAGCCATTCACATAAAGAGGATTAAGCCAATAATGAACAGAGACCAAGGACTATTTATCCCTAACATTTATGATTTATTAATCTTAAGAGAACCCCACAGAGTTTAAACCCTTTTCCCCATTTATGTGCTTTATTGTTTTAAGAGCTTGTTGTTATATCTTTTATCCTTTGTTATAGTTTAGTATAAATAATCATCTTGTATATTTGTTACTCATCACTTGATAACGGTGTTAGGAGCTACACCGAAACGTCGTGTTCCCAATAAACCAAGAAGTTGTAAATCCATACGCAAGAGTTTTCTTCCCTTCATTATTGTAGAACAGTCGTCATTTCCAAAAGGTAACTGTGACTCACTGGTACCTCAGTCCTTTTTTCTTTCATTCACCGATACAATAAATGCCGTAAAATAAATGACTAGCCTTTTTTGTCTCGATATTCATTCCCCCCTTGTCGAATTATAGGCCAGAGTTATTGCATTACAGCCATATCTAGAATTAGTTGGAACACTTTCCCGCTGTCACGACGGCCATGTTTTGTATTCTCAGCCATTCAGGAATCTTCCTATTTTAAACATGGCTACCCTCCGCAGCGTTTATTTCCATTTCTTAGCTTCGCAAAAGAAATACGATCTGTTTGATCCAGTCTAATTAAAAAGGCCGAGGTCAAATATCCTTATCTAGATTATTTCATCCCAATTCTAAGGCAAACGCATTGTCTGCTGGAAGGAAAGGGATATCCTTACTAAAACTTCTTCTGATAGGATATCAGTAAGAGACATTACCATTGTACCAAAGTCTCCCTATCAGACATAGTAGAATTTATTAATATACTTTCTTTCAATATCTTTAGATTTAGATTTAGATTTTTTATTCATATTTAATAAAAACCCATAAAGTTTACTTTGATCTCGTTGTATGTGAATGATTGGATAGGATAGTTGAATCGAAGAGAGTGTGGACAAAGTGTTACATACTCGTATGTTTGTTTATTTAGACCTTAACGATCTTTTGAAACGGTCGATGGTTTTTCTGCTTACTGGATCAATTTTAATGTTCACATCAATGTAGCAGATTGAATTGAACCCGAATTGCTCATTATGAGAAACGAACTATCAGAGTGACTTTGGGCGTTTGTCCGATTGAACTTTTGTCTGGGACATAGGTTGTCTGTGTTAAACATGGACAATGAATTCGCTCATTTCAATTATTTATGTTTCACGTAATTACCATGATATCCAATGTTCTTATTCTGCCACATAATATTCCACAGACTATATAATCGACAGTCCAGTTACCAGACTGGTTTAATGTCCTTATGTCAGCCTACAGGAATCTCTGAGGGTAAATTGTCTGGAAATCCCTCCAGATTAGAACTGTATCGCGTCTATGATCTTATTTCGTGTTCGTGTGAATACATAATAAACACGAGATTTTGTCAAATCAACATTGATTAAGTAAAACATGTCCACTTTCCTACGTAAAATTACACTGTGCCGTCAGTTCACTCACTCGACTGAAACATAAAATCGCCAATAGGGGGCAGTGTGGTTTGTTTACGTTCCGGGTGCCTAACAATTCAAATTTTCAAATTCAAATTAAAAATACAAAGTGACGTCCAAACTTTTAAATTTTGGTAAAAATAGAAAGTTCCTAACTTATTTTGTCTGGGAAAAATACAGAAAACGGTCTTTCTTTTTTAATGTAAACAATATTCCTGATTTTCGCGGCGGTGTGCCTTTAAGTCTCACACAAACACTTCTCCCATCACCATCGTTAAGTACCTCATCCTTCAACTCATAAAGGTGCTAAGATTTATTTGGTCAGTATGATAACGTCTGGTTACTTCAAGAGAAAATCAAAAATATTACGGAAATTCCATGTTTTTTTAAGTCAAGAATATTTTCCACGAGCCCGTGTGTTAGAGTGTACAAATGCCCTACATATTGCGGAATGACATACACACGTTCCAAAAGCGGCCCAATTTCCATGATACGTCGTCGTTAAATTTAACTGTAATGGTTTTGTTCGTATCTGTATCCAAAGCAGCCCGCCTTCATTCTTTCAAGTGAGATGTGAAACAATGTCACAATGGTTCACACAGCTAGCAAGTCGGCTTTTTCAAATATTCTAGATTAGTTAAGCGTACTTGTCGTTATTCAATTAACAATGCATTCCTTCAAGGGCTTGATGTTGCATAATACTGATTGGTTGCTAGGGGGTTTAGCTGAACTCTCATTTTTAACCATCCTGTTATCTTGACCGTATGTTATGACGTCGGGTTGTTGTTCACTTGGTGATAATGTGTGGCATCAGTTGGGTTACCTTGGAATTATATTGAAGTCAATCTTAATTTCTTTTGAGCCAAATTGTTTACTCCAAATTTAACTCATTTCTCCACACGTAATCTACTCGTTTTTGATTAAGGCTGATTTGCTTCAAGACATTGTTGAAGGCTTTAGGTTGGATAATGTGAGCAAGTCTTTCTTTTTTAATAAGTACGATGGCCCATGAGTACCACAATAGTAAAACTCGTCCCCATTATGTCACCTAAAACAAAAGACAATGACCAAGAACGAAGACACTGGGTCTATCGCTCCTCAAGTTGTATGTTGGTCCGTGAAGAATCAGGCTTAGTGTGGATTAAACTGTTATCTTACCAACATAAGTATTAGGTTCTGATCATATTTGTTTAAAGTGGGAATCAGCTAATATTCCGGCATTTTTTTGTATAAAGAAATACAAAATCAGCGCTTTCCGCTGATAACAATCTCGTGTATATACGGCAAGGTGACATAGAACCGTAAAATGTAATTATACATCCAGGCGTTTTACATTTTGACCGTTATTTCCCCATTTCTTCGTTTCTTAAATGCATTACTGACTTAACCGATATAACTTTGCCATGATCGAAATTAAAAAAAATGAAGTTAGCTCAGGACTAACTTTAAAAAAGTGATAAGAATTTGAGGTGACGAGAAAGGGTTTTAATCATATGTAAAAACTGAAATATTTACTGACTCTCAAATATCCTTTTCTATTGGAAGTAAAATTATAAGGCTTCAATTTGCCGGAAATCGATAATCAACTTTTACATTTAGTTTTTAACACAAGTATAGATAAACTGATCCACGTTTGTAAATCGACAATATTCTTTTTAAAGATGACTGCTTTGTGTGTTAGTAAAATGATATCTGTTTGGAGGTCAAATGTCCAGTTCTATTTCCTGCCTTTTGGGTTATACATTGAATAAGTTGATTGTGCTAAGGGAAGTCATATCTTTACCAATTCACAGGATTCTTTTGATCAGATAACATCTAACGTTGTATCACTCAATCTAATATTAGAAATGCTGAATAAATATCTTAGCTAAGAATCTGATTTTTTCTGGCGAATGGATTGCGTTCAGGTGTCTTTAGAAGAATTCTGGGTCCCTATGTTATTAAATTCCTATGTAATTCTTAAAGCCAAGTTTTTCTGGCCTTGTATTTTTCGTATTAGCTGTTCGGCAGCTGAGCACTTTTTTGTTTTCTTCTAGTTAATAACATTGGCTGAGTTAAGTCAAATCTAGTATCGATCAAATAATACACTTATATTAAATACACGAAAATTACATTGTTTCTTTTTTCTGCATACCGGTATCAGTTATTAAATTTGTTTCTCTCGATACCGATAAACCCACTTAATATCATATCAGTTTTGAATAACAGAAACCATACTTTTGAATAAGTTGCATATACTATCTGTTTGATTTGAAAAAGGAAATATTTTTTTGAAGTTTTAGTGTAAATGACAGAAACCTGAAAGCGAAAACAATTTTGTTACACTTTATTGCTCTTTAAATGTCCGATAAACGCCAAATCGCCTTTGTATACATATTTATAACTAGTTATTATAAACAAACCTGAACACATAATGTGAACTATCAGTACTGGGATCCAATACGGCACATTTTACTTATCATTACATGTATATCCTGTATTTTATTGATTCGATTGGGAAAGTTTTGAATAATATTGTCCATTTGACGTCGAGTCCTCCAAGGCCTTCACATCGTCAGTCCAGTGACGTCGAGTCCTCCAAGGCCTTCACATCGTCAGTCCAGTGACGTCGAGTCCTCCAAGGCCTTCACATCGACAGTCCAGTGACGTCGAGTCCTCCAAGGCCTTCACATCGTCAGTCCATTTGACGTCGAGTCCTCCAAGGCCTTCACAGCGACAGTCCAGTGACGTCGTGTCCCGCAGACCTTCAAATCGACAGTCCAGTTACCAGACTGGTTTAATGTCCTTATTTCAGCCTACAGGAATCTCTGCGGGTAAATTGTCTGGAAATCTCTACAGATTAGCACTGTATCGCCTTCAAGATTTTATTTCGTTTTGATGTGAATACATAATAAGAAATACTAGTCTTTGTCAATCATCTAAGGTTTAGTTTATTTTCCTTGTTTCGGAGTCAGTTGATATCTCAATCAGTTGTCTTGATTTGTCAGATGTATGTTATAACTAATTAGGACGCTTAAAACCAAAACACGGTACATGTCCTTGATTGTGTTTGGAATATCTTGGTGCCATGTCTGCCGATTTGTATTTGATGGACTGAATTTCTCATACGTAAATTAACAGATTTATTTGCATTCAGCGTTTAGTTTTGGTTCATTCAAGTTGAACATTTGAGCAAAGGGAATATATCGACATTAGTGGACATAAACCCTTCTTATTTACACTAGTCACGTCCACCCACTTCTCCCGTCACCATCGTCAAGTGGCTGATTCCTCACCACTCAAGGCCCATTCTGTTTGAAAACGATGGCATGCTTATTCCAAGGGTGTCACGCTTTGTTTGGTTCGTATTTTTACGTCTCTGTACCCCCGGTGTCACGCTTTGTTTGGTTCGTATTGTTACGTCTCGGTACCTCCGGTGGGGACGTTCTCTTACCAAATGGATTTCACCTGCCAGACTCCATATCAATTACCTTTATCTACTTTAGACATCGACAGTCAGTTTTTATTTCATTGGGTGTACTTCTGTCCAAGCATTCTAAGCATCCAAATCAGACATTTTATCAGACAAGTCGCCTTATTCTTTAGTGCCAGTTTCAAAGGTTGTTTTACAACGCACTCAAGATTATTTCACATTTTTGCTGCGTTGTCAGGTTTAGCGGAGGAGGAAACTGGGCTCTTTGCTAGGGGGAAACCCCCGACCTTTGGTGAGTGCTTCACAACTTTCCAACATAGGACGACTAACCGAAAAATCGGCAATATGTTCACAATTTTTGATTGAACTGAGTGGGATTCAATTGTTTATAATCAATTTGTCTTAACTTTACATGTACCTTGGAGAATGTTTTTGAATTTCTTATAAATCGATCTTCATGTTATTCTACACTACTAGTCATATGGTAAACGTGTCTCGGCAAGACTCTATCAGAGCCAAACGAAGTTCATAATTACTATGTTTCTTTGGAAGCTTTTGTCTTGAAAATTGATCCCTTCTTTTCAGTTATAAGCTAAATGAGTCCTATATCTGAAGGAAGGAGATATGCTTATTTATATACTTTTTCTGATCATTTGACAAAAATATTGTTTGGAAGTTACATGTATTGTATCAGCAATATAGAAATTGATAGATACGCCCCATCACCTGCTTGGGGTTCTTTTGAAAAGAACGTATATATTCTATGCAGCTTTGCGTGGAAGATATGGAAGAATCTCTTTCATTCTCAAGAAATTATTAGCGTTCATGTCGACACACACAAAGCGCCCTGTATTATATTAAACATTATCTAGCCGGTTGATTGTTTAGAGTTAAGAAGATTATCTAAATCGCGGACAATATCGGTTATAAGGTAAATAATAGTACCAGACTACGAACAGCATGTAATATAACCTGGTGTTTCTTTTTATTGGGTCAGGTTTAGCTGCATCTCGAAGGGACAAGAACTGCCAAAGTACGGGCTTGTTCATACATTTTGATGCTAAATACTGTAAAAGGAGTTGATTTTCATGGGAAAACTAATTGGTTTACATTGGAAGAACGACTTTTATAGTACCTCATAGCCTTTCATCAATTAAACTCTCAGACAACTTTCATTTCCTAATCTATTGGGATGCATCCAAACTTACCATAAAGCATAAGTTCACACTATACAGCCAATTCCAGTCTGGTTCCGTATTTCAAACAGGGCAGGGTACTTAGTGTGTGGTTTTCACGTTGCAGCAAATAATCACCCTTATTCTATCAAGTCAGTTCATACTCCTACAACAACAACATCAACACCGCTCTAATTGAGAGCCGTGTGAAAGACAGCTCTTTGTTTGGCTAGATGTTTCGATACATTTCAACGTTTGCCAGAAAACACTCAAAAATTTATCTCGCGCACACCAAAACTAAAATTATTCCGTGTAAGGGTCATCTTTGAAGGTAACTGTGTTTTTGATTGCCAGTTTTTAGCAGGTCGATTTTTTATTGACCAGAAAAGAAAATTGATCCCGGAGCGAAATAATGTATATGGGAGCTAGTTATATTTGTGCTGCTCTAACCAAATTCAGAACAAGCTAATTAGAACAAATGCACCGAATAACAATAAAGCCATTTTTGCAAGAACTTCGGGGTGTAGTGTAAACGTACCTTTAAACATCGTGACCTATGATTTATGGGACGATTGTCAGGTGTGAGTCTATGGTTGGTGGATTCTTGCAGACAAACAACCATGTGTTACAACTGCAATATCACGTCTATTATCTCATTTAAGTTTTAGTGAATACACAATAAACATTTGTCTGTGTAATCCCAAGATGGATAAAATAAAACAAGTCACATGTTTCATGTTTATTTTAATGGATATTAACGTCTCTGATATTAATTTACCAGGCGTTTGTTTTCTCCACCTCAGACACACCTCATATGGTGTGAAAGTGTGAATTTTTACAGGACGATTACATTGACAGAGGACCAAATGATGAATTAGGTACATTCTCCGTGAATATGCATGGTAATTAGTTCATTTTTCTTCCAGTGCATCTCAAGGCCCGATCTGTCGACGACAAAGGTTAGCCTTCAACGAATTTACTCCTTGTTAGATACACTTTTTGGAAATTTAGTTTGCAGTTAATTATAAACCACCAAAAAGCAATTTACCTATATAGGGAGCGAGAGTATCGTGAGAATTACACAAGAATCCTGTCACCGGCCCTATCATTGCGCATGTAGAGAGCCTTCGTCGTTCGAATGTGACGCTTAGTTCAACGTGGCAAAATTAAAAAAATGAACTGACAAAGACATCAAAAACGTCATTTGTCATCGGATATCGCGAAATCTCTCCGGACGCTCCCAGGCTATATCATCTCTAGGGAGAATATTAATTCCTACTTTAAGAAATTCATTCCTCTGCACTAATATACTTAACACGTCGTCAGTTTATTATTTTTTCTCTCATTGATTTGTTCCATTTGTTTCTTAACACTGGGTTTCACGATTTTAATTCTGGCCATCTCACCAACTATTGACCGATGTAATACATTTTGTGATAAACCTTTGTAGCTCAGTCGCCAGAACCTTCCATCGTCTGCGTGATGGTTTACGTCCTATTTAATCCAAATAACAAAACCCTGAGTGTGGTTTTCAATTGATCGTCCTATGTGGAAGGTCGTGTTTTCCTCAGGACAAACAACACGCTTTGATCTTCCACTAAACCGCGCAACGCCGACATATAAAGAAAACAATCTTGAGGACGGCGTAAATCAATAATCAAAGGATTTGGCAATCAACTCAGGATAACAAAATTGCAGTTTTTGTCACTGATTATTAAATGTTCAATATAATACGAAATCAAAGGGTTTCATCGGGAGACATGGCGTTCGGAACTCTCTAGCGGAACAAGACAAAAATAGATACATATGTTTGAACGTCACCTCACTGCAGTGAAGTGTCTTAGTGGTCTACACAATGAAATATATACGTGGAATATAGTTCACGTGGTATTTGATTTCCATCGAACGCCGCCATTACACGGAGATGGTGCTATTTCGATCCAGATCGGTCATGCGTGCGCTCATCACTCAGCAATGGCTGAGCTTTTTACAAAGTCAGATCCCAACCAGCCAATGACACGTGCCCATTCCACGCATATATTTCATTGGGTCTACAGATTCAAACTCACTACGGCGATCGTCGCAAGGTTGGATACACTGTCTGACCAGACCCGACTCAGCCAGATTCTTAAACAAAATATCTAGCACATCCAGATCCCTCTCCATCCGACGCAACTGAAGCCGACTGACACCGATTTCCGTCGTAGACTGGTGTACACTACACATTTTCTCTTCAACGCGACGCGATTTCTAGTCACGTTGAGTTGGGACACAGCCAAACTCTCCGAGTGTACCGGCCTTAAGTCTCTAGAATGCTTTGTTTCTGTTAAAAATTCCAATTGTTGAATGATCATTTTGGTTCTCAAAGAGAACGTTTTTACTTGAGGACCGCTGTAGATCCAGTCGAGAAATTTATATTGTGCATGAAAATCTCCACAGCGAAATATACGGCACAGCGAAACGTTAATTCGGGACGCTGTCTACTTAGAGTAATCTCTTTATGTAGATCGATAACAGGTTCAGTCCGTCAATAGCGGGTTATCGACCTCTGGCCTGGAAAGGCAATAAAAAACACGACCTGTGCACACGGAAGATTTATGATAAACCCCGACTGGTACATACAAATGCCTTACTTAGTCCAAGTGTCCTTGAGGTACCGCTTTCTTTTGGGCCTCTCTCAAAGTGACCTACTGTAATTGGACCTGAAGCGCACTTAAAATTCCGTCCATTTTCTGAAGAAAAAAAAATCGTCAGTACTAATCAATCAATCTAGTCGGACTGATTAGGGGATCGAAAAGAAAGGGCTGTGGTAATCTTTTGCACATTAGCTACGTTGAATCGTTTTTGTCCTCATTCGTTCTAACAGTCCATTTTATTGAGAGAAAAAATGTTTTTCTTCTCGTTTCAAGCCACGATTTCATGTATGTTGGGTACCGGTTAAGTGCTAGTAGCAATCATTTCCTCTTTCAAGGTAAGCTAATGGCTCAGTACAATGTCGACCACTAATCAAAAACTGCTTCATGTGTAAGTTTTTGGCTCAGTACCATGTCGATCACTAATCAAAAACTGTTTCATGGGTAAGCTTTTGGCTCAGTACCATGTCGATCACTAATCAAAAACTGTTTCATGGGTAAGCTTTTGGCTCAGTACCATGTCGACCACTAATCAAAAACTGCTTCATGTGTAAGTTTTTGGCTCAGTACCATGTCGATCACTAATCAAAAACTGTTTCATGGGTAAGCTTTTGGCTCAGTACCATGTCGATCACTAATCAAAAACTGTTTCATGGGTAAGCTTTTGGCTCAGTACCATGTCGATCACTAATCAAAAACTGCTTCATGGGTAAGTTTTTGGCTCAGTACCATGTCGATCACTAATCAAAAACTGTTTCATGGGTAAGCTTTTGGCTCAGTACCATGTCGATCACTAATCAAAAACTGTTTCATTGGTAAGCTTTTGGCTCAGTACCATGTCGATCACTAATCAAAAACTGCTTCATGGGTAAGTTTTTGGCTCAGTACCATGTCGATCACTAATCAAAAACTGCTTCATGGGTAAGCTTTTGGCTCAGTACAATGTCGACCACTAACCAAAAACTGCTTCATGGGTAAGCTTTTGGCTCAGTACCATGTCGACCACTAACCAAAAACTGCTTCATGGGTAAGGTTTTGTCTCAGTACAATGTCGACCACTAATCAAAAACTGCTTCATGGGTAAGGTTTTGTCTCAGTACAATGTCGACCACTAACCAAAAACTGCTTCATGGGTAAGGTTTTGGCTCAGTACAATGTCGACCACTAACCAAAAACTGCTTCATGGGTAAGGTTTTGTCTCAGTACAATGTCGACCACTAACCAAAACTGCTTCATGGGTAAGGTTTTGGCTCAGTACCATGTCGACCACTAACCAAAAACTGCTTCATGGGTAAGGTTTTGGCTCAGTACAATGTCGACCACTAACCAAAAACTGTTTCATGGGAAAGCTTTTGGCTCAGTACCATGTCGACCACTAACCAAAAACTGTTTCATGGGAAAACTTTTGGCTCAGTACCATGTCGACCACTAACCAAAAGCTGCTTCATGGGTAAACTTTTGGCTCAGTAACATGTCGACTACTAACCAAAAACTGCTTTATGGGTGAGCTTTTGGCTCAGTAACATGTCGACCACTAACCAAAAACTGCTTCATGTGTAAGCATTGGCTTTTTGGTGCATTTTGATATTCAATTGTAATGCATTGAGTAGGATCTTTGTATCGCACCACGGTTACATACACCCAGCGATTCAATTACCGAGCTGTCAGGCCTAGCCAAATGTCAGTCAATACACATGAACAGTTGTCAAAAATCAGATATTCACTGTCACGGAATACAACTCCCTCGCCGATACCCAAACTCATGTTATCTCACAGCAGATACAATGCGCTTATTGAGACTTATTTGTATAGGCCTCTGGAATGTTCTGTGCTACCTAATTCTTTTGGACACCAAGTGTGTATAACCGAAGGTCAGGGGTTTCATTTGGTTGGTTGTTTTAGCTTATTGGCGCGTCCATATGTATGAATGATGTACGCCGGTTTCATTTGGGTAATATCCCCCTCACAGTAAACATAGCGGCGTAACATTATAAATAGAATAATATATAGCGCGGCACAAGACATCAATCAAACGTTTTAAATCTTTCTCGTTGGATACATGAGATGCAAAATGACTTATTCGATGATATGTAGATATTGTAACCAGCATAATATATTCTGCCTTTTATTTGAACAAACCATTGTTAGGCTACCGTTTTCAGCTGATACAGAAAGCTGGACCATCAGAAAAGCTGTGACTTGAATGCGTAGCAAATGTTGGAAAATGTATTTTTTTTTACTACATGTCGTGTGCGCAGTTTCCCCACTTATATACATGTATTATACAGCCAAAGGTTTATTCACAAGCGTATCTTCTTGTGAAAATCCAGTTATATAGAGCAATAGACCAGCCCGTATATACCAGTTATCAATTCTGGTACAGAGACGTTATTGAAAACAAAACCAGGGTGATGTGAGATATCTCCCACTAACCTCGGATAACTTCGGGGATTTACGTTCGTGAAATACGTACTTGGGGCCCCCACAAAAGCGTCACAGTGATAACGTATGGAACCGTTTTCAGCCGTAATCACTCAACGAGTGTAAAGAGCGCTCCAATGCAGGTAAAGCTAACTAGATTGACGAGGTTTTATTAAACAGTATGCTACAAAATATGAGAGTGAATTACTTTTTTAGAACGCTGCTGTAATCTCCCTGGTTATTGTTTGTAAATATCTGTACCAATGTGTCAGAAATATTACAGTACAGACCTTCTACAGATTGTGCTTCGAACACAGTTTTTACTCAAAACAAATGCCGAACACTGCATGTTAATGCTTTGGTTTGCAAAAGTAATACATTATTTCTGATATTTAGCGTTAACAGTCGGCAAACTAAGAAAGCCCGGTAATGATCATAACTGAATCACTTGCATTCAGATTTACTGTCTCCTAATTTATATTATATACCACAGTATAAAGGCTTAATGAAGTAAATGCCTCCCTATGTCATAAGGCTATGCCTTATAAATCGACATTGACAGGGCCATCAATGTGACTGATTCATGCATAAATTGTTCTCCGTTCCGCAAAGAGACATTTTTTACACTTGGAATTCTCACTGGCTGACTTGATTTTGACGACTGTCTTATTTATAGTTTTGATGCCCGTTTGGCGTCCAAGAGGACACGTGATTGTAAATCAGTAATGAATTACTCAAAACAACAACCCGGACAAGAAATTTATTTTTTCCAACTTATTACGTTATTTCAAGTAATTTGATTTTGAGTTTAAAGGGTATTTTTGGTTTGTAGCGTTATGCATTAAAGGACTAATTACAAGATTAGTTGGGGATTGGTTAGGAACTTTTAGTTGTAGAGAAAAGCTGACTCAATTTCTGACGTTTGTTTATGATAGTCCTTGAATGACATAATGTGAACTATCAGTACTGGGATCCAATACGGCACATTTTACTTATCATTACATGTATATCCTGTATTTTATTGATTCGATCAGGAAAGTGTTGAATAATATTGTTCATTTGATGTCGAGTCCTCCAAGGCCTTCAAATAGACAGTCCAGTGACGTCGTGTCCCCCAAGGCCTTCACATCGTCAGTCCAGTGACGTCGAGTCCTCCAAGGCCTTCACATCGTCAGTCCAGTGACGTCGTGTCCCCCAAGGCCTTCGAATCGTCAGTCCAGTGACGTCGAGTCCTCCAAGGCCTTCACATCGTCAGTCCAGTGACGTCGAGTCCTCCAAGGCCTTCACATCGTCAGTCCAGTGACGTCGAGTCCTCCAAGGCCTTCACATCGTCAGTCCAGTTACCAGACTGGTTTAATGTCCTTATGTCAGCCTACAGGAATCTCTGAGGGTAAATTGTCTGGAAATCTCTACAGATTAACACTGTATCGCCTTCATGATTTTATTTCGCTTCGATGTGAATACATAAGAAATACTAGTCTTTGTCAATCATCTAAGGTTAAGTAAAACCTGCTATTTTCCTTGTTTCGGAGTCAGTTGATATCTCAATCAGTTGTCTTGATTTGTCAGATGTATGTTATAACTAATTATGACGCTTAAAACCAAAAACACGGTACATGTCCTTGATTGTGTTTGGAATAACTTGGTGCCATGTCTGCCGATTTGTATTTGATGGACTGAATTTCTCATACATAAATTAATAGATTTATTTTCATTCCGTGTTTAGTTTTGGTTCATTCAAGCTGAACATTTGAGCAAAAAGGAATATATCGACATTAGTGGACAGACACTTCTTATTTACACTTGTCACGTCCACCCACTTCTCCTGTCACCATCGTCAAGTGTCTGATTCCTCACTACACAAGGCCCATTCTGTTTGAAAAAGATGGCATGCTTATTCCAAGGGTGTCACGTTTTGATTGGTTTGTATTGTTACGTCTCGGTACCCCCGGTGTCACGCTTTGTTTGGTTCGTATTGTTACGTCTCGGTACCTCCGGTGGGGACGTTCTCTTACCGAATGGAATTCACCTGCCAGACTCCATATCAATTACCTTTATCTACTTTAGATGTCGACAGTCCATTTTTATTTCATTGGGTGGGCTTCTCTCCAAACATTCTAAGCATCCAAATCAGTCATTTTATCAGACAAGTCGCCTTCTTCTTTACTGTCAGTTTCAAAGTTTGTTTTATAACACTCTCAAGATTATTTCACATTTTTGCTGCGTTGTCAGGTTTAGTGGAGGAGGAAACTGGGCTCTTTGCTAGGTGGAAACCCTCGACCTTCGGTGACCTTCACAACTTTTAAACATAGGACGACTAACCGAACAATCGGCAATAAGTTCACAATTTTTGATTGAACTGAGTGGGATTCAATTGTTTATAATCAATTTGTCTTAACTTTACATGTACCTTGGAGAATGTTTTTGCATTTTTGATAAATCGATCTTCATGTTATTCTACACTACTAGTCATATGGTAAACGTGTCTCGGCAAGACTTTATCAGAGCCAACGAAGTTCAAAATTACTAAGTTTCTTTGGAAGCTTTTGTTTTGAAAATTATTCCCTTCTTTTCAGTTATAAGGTAAATGAGTCCTATATCTGAAGGAAGGAGATATGCTTATTTATATACCTTTTCTGATCATTTGACAAAAATATTGTTTGGAAGTTACATGTATTGTATCAGCAATATAGAAATTGATGAATACGCCCCATCACCTGCTTGGGTTTCTTTTGAAAAGAACGTATATATTCTATGCAGCTTTGCGAGGAAGATATGGAAGAATCTCTTTCATTCTCAAGAAATTATTAGTGTTTATGTCGACACGCACAAAACTCTCTTTATTAACATTATCTATTCGGTTGATTGATTAGAGTTAAGGAGATTATCTAAAACGCGGACAATATCGTCTAGAAGGTAAATAATCGTAACCTGGTGTTTTTTTTATTGGGTCACGTTTAGCTGCATCTTGAAGGGACAAGAGCTGCCAAAGTTCGAGCTTGTTCATACATTTTGATGCTAAATACTGTAAAAGGAATTGATTTTCATGGGAAAACTAATTGGAAGAACGACTTTTATAGTACCTCATAGCTTTTCATCAATTACACTCTCAGACAACTTTTATTTCATAATCTATTGGGATACAATCCAGCATGTATCACTTACCATAAAGCATAAGTTCACACTATACAGCCAATTCCAGTCTGGTTCAGAGGCGTATTTCAAACAGGACAGCGTATTTAATGTGTGGTTTTCACGTTGCAGCAAATAATCACCTTATTCTATCCAGTCAGTTCATACTCCTACAACAACAACATCAACACCGCTCTAATTGAGAGCCGTGTGAAAGACAGCTCTTTGTTTGGCTAGATGTTTCGATACATTTCAACGTTTGCCAGAAAACACTCAAAAATTTATCTCGCGCACACCAAAACTAAAATTATTCCGTGTTAGGGTCATCTTTGAAGGTAACTGTGTTTTTGATTGCCAGTTTTTAGCAGGTCGATTTTTTATTGACCAGAAAAGAAAATTGATCCCGGAGCGAAATAATGTATATGGGAGCTAGTTATATTTGTGCTGCTCTAACCAAATTCAGAACAAGCTAATTAGAACAAATGCACCGAATAACAATAAAGCCATTTTCGCAAGAAACTCGGGTGTCGTGTAAACGTACCTTTAAACATCGTGACCTATGATTTATGGGACGATTGTCAGGCGTGAGTCTATGGTGGGTGGATTCTTGCAGACAAACAACCATCTGTTACAACTGCAATATCACGTCTATTATCTCATTACATTTTTAGTGAATACACAATAGACATTCGTCTGTGTAATCCCAAGATGGATAAAATAAAACAAGTCACATGTTTCATATTTTCATTTCACTAGATATTAACGTCTCTGATATTAATTTACCAGGCGTTTGTTTTCTCCACCTCAGACACACCACATAACAAAAGTGTGAATTTTTACAGGACGATTACATTGACAGAGGACCAAATGATGAATTAGGTACATTCACCGTGAATATGCATGGTAATTAGTTAATTTTTCTTCCTGTGCATCTCAAGGCCCCGATCTGTCGATGACAAAGGTTTGACTTCAACTAATTTACTCCTTGTCAGATACGTTTTTGGAAATTTAGTTTGCAGTCAATTATAAACCACCAAAGAGCAATTTACCTATATAGGGAGCGAGAGTATCGTGAGAATTACACAAGTATCCTGTCACAGCCCCTATCATTGCGCATGTGGGGAACCTTCATTGTTCGAATGTGACGCTTAGTTCAACGTGGCAAAATTACAAAAAATGAACTGACAAAGACATCAAAAACGTCATTTGTCATCGGATATCGCGAAATCTCTCAGGACACTCCCAGGCTATATCATCTCCAGTGAGAATATTAATTCCTACTTTAAGAAATTCATTCCTCTGCACTAATATACTTTACACGTCGTCAGTTTTTTTTTCTCATTGATTCCTTCCATTTGTTTCTTAACACTGGGTTTCACGATTTTAATTCTGGCCATCTCACCAACTGTTGACCGATATTCTACATTTTGTAATAAACCTTTGTAACCCAGTCGCCAGAACCTTCCCTCGTCTGCGTGATGGTTTGCGTCCTATTTAACCCAATTAACAAAAATCTGAGTGTGGTTTTCAATCGATCGCCCTATGTGGAAGGATGGTCAAGTACCCGCAGAAGGTCGAGTTTTCCTCAGGGCAAACAGCACGCTTTCATCTTCCACTAAACCGGGTAACGCCGACATATAACGCCACCAATGAGACATGTCCATTCCTCGCACATATTTCATTGGGTCTACAGATTCAGACTCACTACTACGGTCGTCACAAGGGTGGATACACTGTCTGACCAGACCCGACTCAGCCAAATTCTTAAACAAAATATCTAGCACATCCAGATCCCTCTCCATCCGACGCAACTGAAGCCGACTGACACCGATTTACGTCGTAGATTTGTGTACACTACCCTTTTCTCACCGACGCGACGCGATTTCCGGTCACGTTGAGTTGGGACACAGCCACACTCTCAGAGTGTACCGGCCGTAAGTCTCTAGAATGCTTTGCTTCAGTCAAACGCTCCAATTGTTGAATGATCAGTTTGGTTCTCAAAGAGAACGTTTTTACGAGAGGTTCGAGGTACATCCAGTAGAGAAATTTATATCGTGCATGAAAATCTCCACAGCGAAATATACGGCACAGCGAAAGGTTAATTCGGGACGCTGTCTACTTAAGGTAATCTCTTTATGTAGATCGATAACAGGTTCAGTCCGTCAATGGCGGGCTATCGACCTCTGGCCTTCCAGGTAATAAAAAACAGGACCTGTGCACACGGAAGGTTTATGATAATCCCCGACTGGTACATACAAATGGCTTACTTAGTCCAAGTGTCCTTGAGGTACCGCTTTCTTTTGGGCTTCTCTCAAAGTGACATACCTTAATTGGACCTGAAACGCACTTAAAACTGCGTCCAAGTTCTGAAGAAAAAAATCGCTAGTACTAATCAATCAATCTAGTCGGACTGAATAGGGGGTCCAAAAGAAAGGGCTATGGTAATCTTTTGCAGATTAGCTAAGTTGAATCGTTTTTGACCTCATTCGTTTTAACAGTCCATTTTATTGAGAGAGAAAATGTTTTTCTTCTCGTTTCAAGCCACGCTTTCATGCATGTTGGGTACCGGTTAAGTGCTAGTAGCAATCATTTTCTCTTTCAAGGTAAGCTAATGGTTCAGTACCATGTCGACCACTAATCAAAAGCTGTTTCATTTGAAAACTTTGGGCTCAGTACCATGTCGACCACTAACCAAAAACTGCTTCATGAGTAAGCTTTTGGCTCAGTACCATGTCGACCACTAACCAAAAGCTGTTTCATTTGAAAACTTTTGGCTCAGTACCATGTCGACCACTAACCAAAAGCTGTTTCATTTGAAAACTTTTGGCTCAGTACCATGTCGACCACTAACCAAAAGCTGTTTCATGGGAAAACTTTTGGCTCAGTACCATGTCAACCACTAACCAAAAGCTGTTTCATGGGAAAACTTTTGGCTCAGTACAATGTCGACCACTAACCAAAAGCTGTTTCATTTGAAAACTTTTGGATCAGTACCATGTCGACCACTAACCAAAAGCTGTTTCATTTGAAAACTTTTGGCTCAGTACCATGTCGACCACTAACCAAAAGCTGTTTCATGGGAAAACTTTTGGCTCAGTACCATGTCGACCACTAACCAAAAGCTGTTTCATTTGAAAACTTTTGGCTCGGTACCATGTCGACCACTAACCAAAAGCTGTTTCATTTGAAAACTTTTGGCTCAGTACCATGTCGACCACTAACCAAAAGCTGTTTCATTTGAAAACTTTTGGCTCAGTACCATGTCGACCACTAACCAAAAACTGCTTCATGGGTAAGCTTTTGGCTCAGTACAATGTCGACCACTAATCAAAACCTGTTTCATTTGAAAACTTTTGGCTCAGTACAATGTCAGACTAATCAAACCTGTTTTATTTGAAAACTTTTGGCTCATTACCATGTCGACCACTAACCAAAAGCTGTTTCATGGGAAAACTTTTGGCTCAGTACAATGTCGACCACTAACCAAAAACTGGTTCATGGGTAAGCTTTTGGCTCAGTACCATGTCGACCACTAACCAAAAGCTGCTTCATGGGTAAGCTTTTGGCTCAGTACAATGTCGACCACTAACCAAAAACTGCTTCCTGGCTAAGCTTTTGGCTCAGTACCATGTCGACCACTAACCAAAAACTGCTTCATGGCTAAGCTTTTGGCTCAGTACCATGTCGACCACTAACCAAAAGCTGTTTCATGGGTAAGCTTTTGCCTCAGTACCATGTCGACGACTAACCAAAAACTGCTTCATGGCTAAGCTTTTGGCTCAGTACTATGTCGATCACTAACCAAAGACTGCTTCATGGGTAAGCTTTTGGCTCATTACCATGTCGACCACTAACCAAAAGCTGTTTCATGGGTAAGCTTTTGGCTCAGTACTATGTCGATCACTAACCAAAGACTGCTTCATGGGTAAGCTTTTGGCTCATTACCATGTCGACCACTAACCAAAAGCTGTTTCATGGGTAAGCTTTTGGCTCAGTACTATGTCGATCACTAACCAAAGACTGCTTCATGGGTAAGCTTTTGGCTCATTACCATGTCGACCACTAACCAAAAGCTGTTTCATGAGTAAGCTTTTGGCTCAGTACCATGTCAACCACTAACCAAAAGCTGTTTCATATGACAATTTTGGCTCAGTATCATGTCGACTACTAACCAAAAGCTGTTTCATTTGAAAATTTTGGCTCAGTACCATGTCGACCACTAATCAAAAACTGCTTCATGGGTAAGCTTTTGGCTCAGTACCATGTCGACCACTAACCAAAAGCTGTTTCATTTGAAAACTTTTGGCTCAGTACCATGTCGACCACTAACCAAAAACTGCTTCATGGGTAAGCTTTTGGCTCAGTGCCATGTCGACCACTAACCAAAAGCTGTTTCATTTGAAAACTTTTGGCTCAGTACCATGTCGACCACTAATCAAAAACTGCTTCATGGGTAAGCTTTTGGCTCAGTACCATGTCGACCACTAACCAAAAGCTGTTTCATTTGAAAACTTTTGGCTCAGTACCATGTCGACCACTAACCAAAAACTGCTTCATGGGTAAGCTTTTGGCTCAGTGCCATGTCGACCACTTACCAAAAGCTGTTTCATTTGAAAACTTTTGGCTCAGTACCATGTCGACCACTAACCAAAAACTGCTTCATGGGTAAGCTTTTGGCTCAGTACCATGTCGACCACTAACCAAAAGCTGTTTCATTTGAAAACTTTTGGCTCAGTACCATGTCGACCACTAACCAAAAGCTGTTTCATTTGAAAACCTTTGGCTCAGTACCATGTCGACCACTAACCAAAAACTGCTTCATGGGTAAGCTTTTGGCTCAGTACCATGTCGACCACTAATAAAAAACTGCTTCATGGGTAAGCTTTTGGCTCAGTACAATGTCGACCACTAACCAAAAACTGCTTCATGGCTAAGCTTTTGGCTCAGTACCATGTCGACCACTAACCAAAAGCTGCTTCATGGGTAAGCTTTTGGCTCAGTACAATGTCGACCACTAACCAAAAACTGTTTCATGGCTAAGCTTTTGGCTCAGTACCATGTCGACCACTAACCAAAAACTGCTTCATGGCTAAGCTTTTGGCTCAGTACCATGTCGACCACTAACCAAAAGCTGTTTCATGGGTAAGCTTTTGCCTCAGTACCATGTCGACCACTAACCAAAAACTGCTTCATGGCTAAGCTTTTGGCTCAGTACTATGTCGATCACTAACCAAAGACTGCTTCATGGGTAAGCTTTTGGCTCATTACCATGTCGACCACTAACCAAAAGCTGTTTCATGGGTAAGCTTTTGGCTCA
The DNA here is from genome assembly GCA_963971465.1 of Lepidochitona cinerea. Classification (NCBI taxonomy): domain Eukaryota; kingdom Metazoa; phylum Mollusca; class Polyplacophora; order Chitonida; family Tonicellidae; genus Lepidochitona; species Lepidochitona cinerea. The sequence continues at coordinate 26,634,471 of OZ020563.1, read as the reverse complement.
GTACTATGTCGATCACTAACCAAAGACTGCTTCATGGGTAAGCTTTTGGCTCATTACCATGTCGACCACTAACCAAAAGCTGTTTCATGGGTAAGCTTTTGGCTCAGTACTATGTCGATCACTAACCAAAGACTGCTTCATGGGTAAGCTTTTGGCTCATTACCATGTCGACCACTAACCAAAAGCTGTTTCATGAGTAAGCTTTTGGCTCAGTACCATGTCGACCACTAACCAAAAGCTGTTTCATTTGACAATTTTGGCTCAGTATCATGTCGACTACTAACCAAAAGCTGTTTCATTTGAAAATTTTGGCTCAGTACCATGTCGACCACTAATCAAAAACTGCTTCATGGGTAAGCTTTTGGCTCAGTACCATGTCGACCACTAACCAAAAGCTGTTTCATTTGAAAACTTTTGGCTCAGTACCATGTCGACCACTAACCAAAAACTGCTTCATGGGTAAGCTTTTGGCTCAGTGCCATGTCGACCACTAACCAAAAGCTGTTTCATTTGAAAACTTTTGGCTCAGTACCATGTCGACCACTAATCAATAACTGCTTCATGGGTAAGCTTTTGGCTCAGTACCATGTCGACCACTAACCAAAAGCTGTTTCATTTGAAAACTTTTGGCTCAGTACCATGTCGACCACTAACCAAAAACTGCTTCATGGGTAAGCTTTTGGCTCAGTGCCATGTCGACCACTAACCAAAAGCTGTTTTATTTGAAAACTTTTGGCTCAGTACCATGTCGACCACTAACCAAAAACCGCTTCATGGGTAAGGTTTTGGCTCAGTACCATGTCGACCACTAACCAAAAGCTGTTTCATTTGAAAACTTTTGGCTCAGTACCATGTCGACCACTAACCAAAAGCTGTTTCATTTGAAAACTTTTGTCTCAGTACCATGTCGACCACTAACCAAAAACTGCTTCATGGGTAAGCTTTTGGCTCAGTACCATGTCGACCACTAACCAAAAACTGCTTAATGGGTAAGCTTTTGGCTCAGTACCATGTCGACCACTAATAAAAAACTGCTTCATGGGTAAGCTTTTGGCTCAGTACCATGTCGACCACTAACCAAAAACTGCTTCATGGGTAAGCTTTTGGCTCAGTACCATGTCGACCACTAATAAAAAACTGCTTCATGGGTAAGCTTTTGGCTCAGTAACATGTCGACCACTAACCAAAAAATGCTTCATGTGTAAGCATTGGCTTTTTGATGCATTTTGATATTCAATTGTGATGCATTGAGTAGGGTCTTTGTATCGCACCAGGGTTACATGAACCCAGCGACTCAATTACTGAGCTGTCAGATCAAGCCAAATACCAGTCAATACACATGAACAGTTGTCAAAACTCAGATATTCACAGTCACGGAATACAACTCCCTCGCCGACACCCAAACTCATGTTATCTCATAGCAGATACACTGCGCTTATTGAGACTTATTTGTTTATGCCTCTGGAATGTTCTGTGCTACAAAATGCTTTGGGACAACAAGTGTGTGTAACCGAAGGTCAGGGGTTGCATTTGGGTAATATCCCCCTCAGAGTAAACATAGTGGCGTAACATTATAAATAGAATAATATATAGCGTGGTACAATACACCAATCAAGCGTTTTAAATTTGTCTCGTGCATACATGAGATGCAAAATGTCTTATTCGATGATATGTAGATATCGTAACCAGCATAATATATTCTGCCTTTTATTTGAACAAACCATTGTTAGGCTACCGTTTTCAGCTTAGAAAAAGTAATCACCATCATCATAAATAATCCGTTAGAAGATGTCTTCTTTTGCATTTGTTCTAACCGTAGAAAAGCTTGGAAAATGTATTTTATTTTTACTATGCCGTCTGCGCAGTTTTCCCACCTATATACATGTATTATACAGCCAAAGGTGTATTCACAAGTGATCTCCCTGGTTATTGTTTGTAAAGACCTGTACCAATGTGTCAGAAATATTACAGACCTTCTACAGATTGTGTTTCGAACACAATTTTTATTCAATTCAAATGTCAAACACTGCACATTAATGCTTTGGTTTGCAAAAGTATACATTATTTCTGATATTTAGCGTTAACAGTCGACAAACTAAGAAAGCCCGGTAATGATCATAACTGAATCACTTGCATTCAGATCTATTGTCTCCTAATTTATAAAGGCTTAATGAAGTAAATGCCTCCCTATGTCATAAGGCTATGCCTTATAAATCGACATTGACAGGGCCATCGGCGTGATTGATTCATGCTTAAATTGCTCTCTGTTCCGCAAGGAGACATTTTTTACACTTGGGATTCTCACTGGCTGACTTGATTTTGACGACTGTCTTATTTATAGTTTTGATGCCCATTTGGCGTCCAGGAGGACACGTGATTGTAAATCAGCAACGAATTATTGAAAACAACAACCCCAACTAGAAATTTATTTTTTCCAACATTGAAAGTTTTCACGTTATTTCTAGTAATTGATTTTGAGTTTAAAGATTATTTTTTGTTTGTAGCATTATGCATTTTATCGAAAGTTTTAAATTGTACGTTAACAAGATTGAAGGACTAACTACAAGATTAGTTGGGGATTGTTTAGGAACTTTTAGTTGTAGAGAAAAGCTGACTCAATTTCTGACTAATTACTCACCTTACTACTGTAAGTTTATTTGCAGGTGGGGTGGGGGGGGGGGTGTATTTACGGACCCTGGCTATAAGCATTAGTATCCCAACAGTCTGCCTATTGGTTAGATGAAATATACATTTAATAATTTAATATCAAGGCCTTGAAAAAAATACCCCAAAACCTCGCCACCTTACACACCAGAATTGTCTACCTATTTTCAAGTTAGCCAGTAAATTCGAAATAAACATTATAAAAAAATAATATTTTTTCGTACTCTTTTTAGTACTTTTTAGTATTCCACATTGCCCCCCCCCCCCCTCCTTCTTAATAAAAATAGAAAACAAATGCAAGCAAACGTTTTGCAATATCAATCTACATTAATTTTTTATATTGACGCTTAAACATATGGATATTTTCTTGGGAGCATTTAACACTGCATTAAACTGTCTAAGGAAAATGACTCCACTGGTAACCGCTGTCTAAGGCCACAGATACTACTTTGAAACACATTATATTGATTTAAGATCTTTGGGTCACGCTTGACCACAACTTTGAATAGAATACTTTTCATATAAGGAAGACGTTACCCAGTTTCCGAGAACCCAGTTTGTCGAAAACAATGGACGTGGTCCTTCGTGGGCACACAGGAGTAAATTGTTGTTCACAACAAGGGGGATCGAAAAATTCAAATGGTTTATATCCACGATAGAATACCACCTGAGGGACAGTCGGCTGCAATCATGTATCATTCTTCTTGCTCGATTTACATATAGCACCAATGAGCCCTGCATAAATACATGTAACGATAACTCTACTCGTTTTTGTTTTGTGCCTTTGTATGCAAACTATCCTTAAATCAGGAGGAAAATAAAAATGAAATCATGTTACAACTGAAAAAAAAAGCAAGAAGAAAGATATTCTTCATTGGACTGAAACCCAAATCATTTGAATAAAATGTAGAAATTGTTTATTCTCTCTTGCACGCTTAACAATATTCCAGATGTGTTTACTTAGCTAGTGTCTTTTAGAAAGTGAGTATAACAGTATTCTCGTTATTTTGGGATTACACTTTCTTGAAAATATGGCCGGAATTCTTCTACCGATTTTTGGGTGACGCCCGACACGGGAATCGAACCCGGGTCCCAGAGTATGGCACCTATCGCCAACATTAAATACCGGCTTTCTGCCATATTTTCAAGACAGTGTAATCCCAATATTCCATATGTAACTGAACAAATAAACTACTGTTTTAGATTGTTACTGAGGAGCAGCGAAGTGCCCAATAGAACACGGAACAGTATCTCATAACAAACAGGTCTTACAGTCAAACATGAAATGTCTGCGTTACGATTTTAGGAGAATCTCCTCACTTCAACGTGTAAACATACATGTAACTACCGCGACCTTTATACAGCAACTTATAAGGACATTCAACGAGTTCTTTCTAATCAAGGTAATCTCTTTATCGGTATCGTTAACTGATCCAGTCTGAAACGAAGCAGATATCTGCGTTAGGGCTTAACTCCAATAAAAATAGTATAAGAGCGCTTTAGGATAAATACTTAAGGACACTTGCGTCGGTGACTGGCTTCCCTATGGAATGACTGATCCTCAAAGCTGCTTTACCACGAATTTCTCCGAGAACTATATCCTTAAAGGGACATGAGCTGCCAAAATGTTGATATTTTGACGTTGATACAGAATGTTTAAATTATCGGCTATTTTTCCTAAGACGTATAATTCAAAGACTTTTTAGTGCGCCTAGTCTCGGGAATGTACGATAAAGTATTGTTTTGAGGTAACTTTTGCTTAGAATGAATGAATGGTCGTCCCGGTTATTTAAATTTTGTTTACTTTTCGAACACGTTTTCGGTTCGTACAGGCCACATACTGTATGGATTTTCCTCATTCCAACGCCAATCATTGAGTTTTTCGATGGCCTGTAAAGCCTCTTACTGTCCGGACGATCAGAAATTATGAAAAAAGTGTGAATTTCGGCAGCTCATGCCACTTTAATCAGGCCCAATTTCGACCCTAATACATTCAGCTTTATGTTAACCGAGAAATAAGTGCTTTGCCACCAGTTCCATAGATAAATTTACACATGTGGAGAACACGTGTTAATTTGAATAAAAACGATATCTTCTTAATGATTATTTATGATGATGATGGTGATTAATATTATTGATTCAGTGATTCCAGTCAGTGCTGGTTTCTTTAAAAAGCTGATTTATGGATGTTAAACTAGTCGGACATCGATATCAACTGTTTAAAATGACCATCGTGTTTCTTCTCCGTCGGCTAGCGACACCGCTCAACATTAATAAGCATGTCTAAATTGTTTAGTTAATATATTCGGAATTTGATTTTAGATGGCAACAAGAAGAATATAGGGCATGACTAGCTGTCATTCTTATGTTAGGTCAATGATCACTATTATGGCTGACTTTATACAGTCGTGGCTATAGGATTAAAACTATTTAACAAAACACATTATTATCAGCATTTTTTCGCTATTCGTTAATCATTCTAGCAACTGGAATTCCTGTTGGTAACATTTTAGACTAAGATCCAATACCAAATGATTCCTTAATCGCTATTTCTATTGCCCTGTCCTTAATAACAAAAAAACGTAGCTGCATTTGAAATTGTCGATGTGAAGTCGTATCCGCAGGTTTTATAATCTAGATGTTAGCTACTGGTTTAATACTCTGACGTCAGCCTACAGAATTAACTCAGTGAGGACAGATTGAATGGAAAGCTGTCAAGAGGGAAATTGTATCTTATCCCACATCTCAGTTGCTTTAATATATTTATGATCACTTAAACACACGGGCACAGGGAAAATCTTCTTGTCTAAAATAACCAGGGAGACAAGTTTCTAATTGTGTTAAAAAGAGGTATATCATTTAGACCTTTATACCCCATAAATTGTTGTAACAAACCAAACCTATGATATTTCATTAGGTTGACGCTTAGCCTTGGTCAGTAGAACTTTCTGGAATCCTTTTGTAACACATTGACAATGGTTACGCATCTTAACTATGGCAAGAACATCGGTAGACTTAGATTCAACCCCATAAATTTTGCCCCCCCCCCCCCACACAGACAATTTATGTAACAAACAACAAACAAAACGGCCATAAACTCCATCTTACAACCTACAAATAACAAACAACACGGTTACAATCTCCATCTCACAACCTACAACCAACAAACAAAACGGCCATAAACTCCATCTTACAACCTACAAACAACAAACAATACGGTTATAATCTCCATCTCACAACCTACAACCAACAAACAAAACGGCCATAAACTCCATCTTACAACCTACAAACAACAAACAACCAGATTATAATATAATAAAATTTTTACTCGTCGAATAAACACGGATCAAATAAAGCCAACCCTGAATATTGCCATTGGTCTACTTTGTATGCTCTTTTTATTCATTTAAATCACATATGTATCTATGAGAAAAAGGTGACGAAATATAAAAAGCCAATGCATTTTTTTTTTGTTTCACCGTCAATCATTTAGTTTTCTGAGGTTCTTCAAATGCAGAACTTTTGTAGACAGTTGGAATTTAAGACAAAATCTGAATTTTGAAATCTCATGGGATTTTCAGAAAAGGTAGACAGAGCAGAAAGGACAAAAATAGCATTTATTGATTCCAGTATTTTGTTATACCATAGGTTTCTCGAACCTGAAAATGATTGCCCGGTGAACCTATTATTCTAGTGTTTAATGCATTTATTGTCTCTCAGACAAACGGCAGATGATCAGCTCTGTCAAAGCAGAAGTATGTATTTTTCAGACAGAAAAATAGCTACACAAGAAGAGGTCATTCTGAAGTACAATGTTCTGGGACCGGCCTAGAGATTTTTAAAAGACATAAATTTCCATTAGTTACGTTGATCGATGGGTGTAGAGTCTCCGCCATTTTGTTTACCAAAAAGCCCATTGACAGTATCTCCATCTAGCATATCAGAGGTAGCCACTGCTGATATATGCGACATGTAGCAATGGATGAGAGTTCACAACAAGCGTATAAACTGATAGAGGGAGTGCGTGGACCTCTAATTATTTTACAGTAAAATACATAGATTTAGGTCCTTTTCCAAGAGCCAATGCTTGAAAGATAAATGATTTGAAATGATAGAAGCATTTGTCTACAGCATCCTGGTCCAGTTTCCTGTTGCCTACATGTTCCAAGGTCGATGACTGACTATTAGTAGGCTGGCCTTGCCTTTTGTATTGTATTGTATTGTTACCTCTCTGCGTAAAGAGATTACATAACTAGACTTTTAGGTTACCTTTTCCTTTAACACAGGTCGCCGTAGGTACATATACACAAGACTGAAAAGCTGAGCTCAAACATTTTCCTTTAAAATGCGAGCACGTCCCATTCTTATAACCACCTATTTTAGGATACCTCGTCCTGTGTTACTCGGGTTCGGTAATGTAACCGAAAAAATGGTAACAGAATATGTTGTACATGTCCAGTCATGAAGATATCCCCATTGATGTGGCTTTTGACTTGATGTTATTTGGCCAACAGGAGCATTTGTGACGAAAGTCAAATAACAACGATATTCGAAGAATAGAATGTTAAATACAAAAAAGAAATGAATGTTGCGATTTCTATGTTTTGTCCAATTGGATGCAGAATAGGAGGAATCATTACGTGGCTGGAAGTTTATAACATAAGGAAAATAAAAGGCTTTCGACATAAAGAACTTTAATGAACTGAACAGAGTATAAGTCTATTCTGAAATATAATATCAAATATGTATCTCATGGGAGGTAACTAGAACGAGGGTTCGATTTCTTGACAGTCATTATTGGATTTAAAACACGTCTTTATCGATTCCATTCTGTGGCTCGTCTACAGTATACTTATAGTCTGTTCTCTTAATCTTAGTATTTAACGTTTCCTTCTCTCTGGGGTATTGTGATTATGACACAACCTTTACTGAATAGAGCAGCTATAATTGACGGATGATATGTTAAGGGTACAAAGAAAATTTGTCATGAGACAGGCAGACGAATCCCATTTTGGTACGATTTAACACTCCAACTGAAAGCAAGAGAAATAATCATTCCGTCCAAACAAACCTCATCACCTTTCGAATGACCAAATCATCTCTTAAACAAAATGATATTGTGAACATTAGCCACTCTACAGTTGTATCTGGGGAAGAAGGTGGACGTGACTTTAGTATCAATGAGGACAGTTTATCAGCTCTAATATAAACATATTGCTTTTCTTAGATTTACATTTTAGCGAGCGAATGAAAGTCAGCGGTTTCATGGTGTTTCAAACCAGGACCTTGTCTATTATACAAATACACAAACATACATCTTCTAAAGACCTTAGAGATAGCAGTGCAAATATCATCAGTTAAATTCCAGAAGTACGAAAAAATGAATTGCAAGGATTTCAAACTTCAAGTTAAATGTCACAAGTTGATTGTTTCTTTTCGAGGAACAGATACAAAAGATATCTGCTAAAAACAGATACAATTAAAATAGCCGGGGTGTATGAATACATTTTTGGAAGTTTTGCTGCCAATAAAACACCTTGCACGATTAGTATTAACGGACAGCTCTAATTTGTATTTTCGATAAAAATGACGCACTATAAGATAATTCTGTTTCAATAAAATTTACAACATATTTGGTAGATCATGCCACTTTAACGACCTTATGTTGCACTAAAGACCGAGCACACACTAATGATGTATCATCCAGTTAGGATTGCAATTGACGCTTCCTGACTAAGTTGTACCAAACGTATTCCCTTAGCTATATGAAAACGTGTCGTATTCTATGTTTACACGACCTTGATTGCATCAGCTCAGCCAATGTAGATTGTCTGCCCAGCAACAGCGACCTAATGTAATGTACAAATGTGTCGATAAACAGCACTTTGTAATAATATGGCCCAGTAGTGAGTTGCCGTGTGGGAAATATTATTTGTAAAGCATGGAAGTATCTGTCGTGTTGTGCCAATAAATCCGAATATTGCAGACTACTTAGCAGATTGCTAGTCCGAAAAAAGTCCATCACAAAATCAAACACGCCCGCAAATGTTATTATCTTCCATAAAATTAAGATATTACGTTTTGATTTTATCTTTGTTTTAAATTCAAACAGAAAGCTCAGGTAAGTCCTGAGTCCACTGAATTTTCCCGATAAGACTGAAAAGCGACGTTAAACCGTGTCGCTCGCTCACATTGCGTCCTATTTTCCAATAGTAAGGTAACTATCGGATTGTCCCAACTACTTTCCAAACGATCAGCGGAGGAATTTACTGTTGAATTTCACCTAGCACGAGTTTATCAAATATTTCAATAAACAAATATAGGTTCTTCACCCAACGAGAGTAATATGAATGAAGTTCTGAGGCTCAGAAATTGGTGGCTTCACAATTTTGTTAAAGACTCGTGTTTGGGTTCTTTTCATTTCCGCCTCTCAGAAAGCGCTTTTCAGATCGTTCGATCTGGTTTTATTCAAGGCATCTCTTGGGATTAAACATCGATCAATATTTCAAACAAAATCATTAGAGAAGCTTCTGTTTGCAGAGATGGCTTTGGATAAAAAACTTATTCTCAATTAAAAAAATAATGGATTTTCTCTGTGAAGGAGAGTGGTATCCTTACTTATTCAAACACTTCTCTGATAGGATATTTTTCAACTATAACTATGTGTCTAAGACAACAGTTTTCGTCGGTAATAGTTAAAATACTGACAGGGGTTAAATAAAACCTGTCGTCTTTTATTGCGTTTGACTCACTAGGTATTTTTAACCATTATGTTAATGTATTTAGTACCAAAGGATGATTCAGAGAGACAAAATGCGTGTAGCAAAGATCAATGGATGATAAGTAATAATAACTGGTCATATTTAACCTGTCGTTTGACAAGCTTGCAATTTAATCATCTAGTATTTCTGTAATTTCGCAAATGATGACTGCACCTACAGTATATATCAACTCCTTCATGAGTTAAATATTATTTATGGTTCGCTAACACGTTGTAGGACACATCATTAAAACGTCTGGTTTTAACTGCTCGCTGAATTGTAACTCTGAGAAAAGCAATATATTTTTATTTATGAACACTAAAACACACGGGCACAGGGAAAATCTTCTTGTCTAAAATAACCACTTTATTAGTGGACATAAACTGTTCTCGTTGACATAAAAGTCACGTCGACATTTCTCTCCCAATGTTATCGTTTAGTCTGATAAACATCAACTCATATGGACTATTCTGTTTTAAAAGATGACTTTGGTATTCTAAAGGTGTTACGTTTATTTCCATCACTCTAGTTACGTACATACAGAAGTAATGTTCAATCCTACAGAATGGAATTCACCAGTCAGAATCAGGACCAATTTCCTATATATATCCTTTGCACGTCGTCGGTTACTTTTAGTTGATCGATGTGTTCCTTCCCTGCATCCCAAGAAGTGTCGCAGTGGTCGTCGTTCAGGCGTGAAAGAATCTGACCTTTGTTAACTTCTATTCAGGCAGGAAAACCATTGCCATATTCGTTTTTGCTCCTGAGAAATAGGGTTGCTTTATAACGCAAGGCTTAAAGAATTTTCTTGCCAAATGTACTTTGATCATCTTCATTATTTATATCGACTGATAAAATTGAAAATCTATTTATTAGCAAAAAGTCAAAACATATTTTAATACATATACATGTAAGTGTAAATAAAAATCGTCCGCAAATGTGAATTAAAAGAAAGATACTATTAGCAATCCTCTCTAGAATATCCTAAAACGTTTTTAAGGAAAAAAACTTCACGTTTTGATTGGTGTTTTACTGTAATTGTGGTTCCAGATCTGAAGTATTTGTAAGAGAGTCATTAGATTCCCAATAGTCAATATGTGAATTTGTAATAAGACTAGAAAAAGAATGATAATCACGAACATTTCTGGTTGCATGAAATCAGTAATATCGACTGGAATCAAACTCCCTCCCTGACAGTTTGATTAATAATTCATTTTTTTTAATACATGGCTTACACCTGTTTTCTTCCCTTAAAAGCGGTATTAAAAGTTTATTAGTAATAAATAAGTACACTATTCAAACTCTTTGCAAATCTTTACTACATTCTCACTCAGACTCTTATCGAAAAAAAATTTGAGTGGATTTTTCACTCGATCACCGTTTGTGGAAGAGTTGATACTCGCCGTTTCCTCCGTCGCTAAACCTGGCAATGCCTCCAAGGCACCAAGAGAGATTGGAAATGACTTTGTGGCGAAAACCAGCTGCGGGGAAATAGCGAGGTGCGAGCACTACAGTTAACTGTCATACTTCTGGAATTGAACAATATATTTTTTTAGCCTTTCATTAGTTAGTTGAGAAAGAGAATGTCATGTAGTAACCATTCTGTATCAAATACGGCCTATTCCCATTTGGTTGTCAGTGGGACATTTCTGTCTAGGAATGGATCCTTATTTAAACATATTTACTTTCATCTACAAAAGTGCGTTTGCTTGCTACCCACTATTATCATTGGTGAATTTGGACTTATCTACTTTGGTCATTTCATCCCTGTTTGCTTTGTGGCATTGACTTGATGGCGAAGAACGCAGAGCTGTCAATTTTAGATTTTAAAATACCCTTTTTCGTCAGCGCTCTTATGGTATAGGCCTATTTGCAAACTTGAAACTTGGTTAACCGATTGTCGGTAATACATTGTCTATCTCTAATCTAATAATATGGTCACTTCTGAAGTGGCACATGGCGGTATTCCCAATGACAATCAGTGCACAAAGCATAGATAACCTTTAGATGGCACATCATTTCGTCTATTGGTAGACAAAGACAGGATATACTCTACTCCATCTTGGTCTACACAAAACACAAGTCCGTACGTTTTGGTTTTACTTAAAATTTGCAATAGTATGTTTAAAACTGCTTTTAATTCATCACTTTGGAAAGTCTCTGGCGGAGGTTGCTGTGAACAGAATGTTTCTAATGTACTAAATAACATTGTTTGCCATCTAAGTCCTTCCAATTAATCAGTTTTTCTGTTATATTGATATGATGAAATATGTAAGCTGTAATAACACATGAGGCTGGTCAGTCATAGTAGTATTCCCTTGGCTTTCTATTCGTGTATTCCATATCGGGATGTTCGTTACATATCAATGGCCATGACCTGGTTTACATCAGACCAACATATAGGTCAACATACACGTCCCGTACATTTTGTGGAACTATGGTTCCCTGCTGAGTTAAATCATTGTAGTGGTATATAGCTTGTAAGTTGCGTTGAGCCAGTAAATGCAAGTTACAGTGCAAATTGTAAAACCGTTTTCTGAGCATAAATCGTACCCAAACACGCTAGCATTCCTGTTGATAAACAAAACACTCCAATCAACAATGATACGCCACCTTGGACAAAGATCGTTTGTTGATAAATAGAATCTTGACAGACAAAATGGAGGTTAATATCTTCTATATTTTGATTGGTCTATGTAATTTTCTACAACAAAACGCACGTTTTCAACATGCACAACATACACAACAAAGGCATTTTTACGACTTTGATGTAATCATGTGGAAAACTCAAATGTATTAAGACCAAAACATTTGTCTTTGTCTCGCAATATGTAGTCATTGCTAGACGAAATGTGGATGCAGTAAATATGCTACAAGTGTTTATTTTGGGATAAGTCGATGCTATCAGAAATAAGACATTCACATTCTTATATTGTTTTGCATAAGATCTTACCACTTAAGCGTACTGTTTGTGGTTCGATGTTTACGTTAGAGCATACACTGGCCATTGTTTTTTTGCGATCTGAGTGTAACATTTCTTGCATTGACAATCAACGAACTCTTGAATAATAACTTGACATCATTTGCCACTGTTTTATATTCATTTACAGACACATTTATCTCTCTACAACAGATGATGCCAATATAAGATATTTCAATCAGGCTTCGCGAGACATTTGGAATGGCTATATGTCTTCTAAGAGTCACCGTTATCTATTTTTCCCGAGAACACTTTGATCGCTTATAACGTTCTGTAATATCACAATAGCTTCGAAATACTGCGTTTAGTTCTTCAAGGACCTCAGCTGAACACGCAACACAGATGAGGTGTAATTTGTCTTTACGGTGTGGAGGGATTGACATCTCTCAATGGTTTATATCCACGACATATCAACACCTGAGGGATGGGGAGGTACAGTTATCTCCCAGTCTTCTCTGTCCACTTAGCACTAATGGACCTCCATAAATAACGATTACTCGACGTTCTTCATACATTGACTGTCAACTGTCGATATGCAATCCACAGTAACATGCTGCAAAGCGGACAAGACTGTCGGAATTTAAGAAAAGGCATTGAACTGATTTTCAATGTTAGAATTTTACTGATTTTATAAAGTATATATCTTCACTTAAGTGCAAAGAATGGAAATTATATTTCTTTATTTTTTAAACTTAAAGTCGAAATGGTGATGAAAAAATGTTTGACTTATTTGCTTATTTTATATTCTTAACTCAATGTAACTACAATGTATAAAGATCTCATCTTAAATATACGAAGCTAAAAAGAGACCATGCCAAGGGATTCTCTCTGAACAGCACTTGGAAAGCCCTAAATATTTTCAACTGTACATTTTACAGTTTTAAATACTCCAACCAACCGAAACGACTGTTACATCGAACCTGAATGTTATACGTGCATTTCGATTATACTTTTAACGGAAGAATAATGTGTCTACCGAGGTTGAGAGATTCTTTAATACGTTTGGTTTTAATCGTAACCTTTGTATGGTAGGAAATAAGTCGCGGGATCGAATCCCACTCAGTCCAAAGAAAAATTGGAAAAATTTCTTACTGGGTTTTCACTCGAACGACCTATGTGGGATAGTTGCCAGTTACCACCGGAAGGTCGTGGGTTCTATCCGAGTAAAGAGCCCGGTGTCCTGCCATAATAAAACTGGCAACACCGCCATATAAGTGGAACAATCTTGAGCGCGCCGTAAAACTCCAAACGATCTTTGATAGGAGCCAAACTAGTTTACTTCATGAGCTTTGAATATTTCCATTTCCAAAATTGCATCAGATTGCTCATTCGCTTTAAGTATTTTGTATTCTCAGACTGGTATCTTATTTGGACAACTTTTGTGAAATTGTGATAAAAGTGCTGGATCTTCTGCTTAAAAAATTTTCTTTATATAAAAATGCCCTTAAGCATTACGTAATAATAGATGTTTAAAAACTTAGATTTGAAAACGCAATCCGTTTTTAAAAGCCAGAAAATCAAACTGACCTTCAGGTTAATAGAAAATCTGTAGGCTCTATGGAATAATAACTTGTCATTTTTGGCTAAAAAAGTTGGACAACAGCTCGTTTTTACTTGGAAATCTAAACTAATAAAATATCGACTTCTCATCTTATGCCACTCATGGGTACTCGTAAATCTCCGAAGTCATCCATTTATATAGGAGACTGTTTAGATATTGAACATTTTGTAGTATTCAAAATTTCGATGCTGCAAAAAATTTACTGCCTTTTTTTTTCGAAGCCATCTCCCGTGTCTATCGTAGGATTGTCAAAATGCTCGTAGGTGAATGTTTGAATATTATCGCGAACAGAGTGTGGATGCTATGTGTTTAGGGACCGGGAGTTGATGTGTCGCTGAATACAGTTATGTTGTTAATGGGGTTCCCTGGTGAACTGTCAGCCGGTTGTTTTATTTGTAAAGTCTAAGTGCGCGTGGTTTTGTAGTGAACAAATAGTACCATATAGTTTTCAGTATCGATACATCTTTGAACTTAGAAAACCCATGTCAGCTTTTATATAGGTTCCCTGATATATTACTTGCTTTCTTGTCATTTCTATCTATACATTTAAACCAGCTAGCATCATCACAGACAAACTACAGAGACTTCAGCTGCCAACATGTTTCATTTTTCTTATGAATCTGAACGTCTAAAGAGGAATGGACCGTTTGAGCTTCTTAAAAATATGACTGCATTCGCCATTTGATTTTAGAATGATCAGTTTCCGTTGTCATCACTTTTCTATATCAGCTTTATTTCTTTTTTCCTTTTCCATCGATTTAAAGAAATCTTGAGATGTGGATCAAGTATTAATTGATGAATAAAACACTATTGTTCCTATTTTTAAATTGTTAATGGGTTTGGACTAAGGGAAAGTTATTGTTGTATAAGTTGTTTTCCAGTCAATATTCAATCCTTATTGTAAGTTCCTCAATTTTATCTAGGTGGATTCCATTATCTGTATTGGTTTGTGAAACAGTTGCCTGATACACTTGGTGTGATATTTACTCAAGGAACTATGAATGGATGATATGCCATTAGCTTTTATTACCCGTCTGCTTATAGAGAGGTCTGCATCATTGCTTTATTGTTTGAATTTGAGTAGGGGAAGCAATATCCATCTGCACACAATAGCGATGATGAAACATGTACGGAACTAGCTTAACCAGCTAGCTGCATAAGAATGCTGTTGTCAGTGATTGGGAAATAGCTGTGAATGGAAGTCTCCTTTGTCTTGCTTTATGTCAGTATGTTTTAAATATAGTTTGTCTTACAGAGCTGTTTGTTGGATTAGTTATTAGATTTTACGTGTAGTATCAAATAACTACATTCAGTTAATAGTACCATAGCACTTTTCCAACCAACGTTCCATCCCTTTTATTCGGGTCGTCTTTTTAACCCATTGCTATATAATTGTTTATCTTGTCAACAGTTTTGCATGTTTTCACGAAAGTCCAATAATTTGGAACGTCCAGGACACTGTTATTGTCGCCCATTGCTTGTCAATATTCACCGATCAGTGCCATGTTTATGAGATGAGTTTGAGTCATATGAATCTCGTTTAATGAGTGGCGTCAAATCTCTATCACTACTTTATCTTTTATAATAGTTCTCCGTCAAGCATTAGCTATTGAATATAGTTTTATGAGCATATAAGATCTGTTCAGATATTGTCTGAAATATCGAATGTTGTGAAGGCCTTAGAATTACAAACAACATACTTGTGTACTATTTTCTTATCAGAAAATAAATCATGTTTAATGGAATGTTGCAATGTGAGTTTTCTTTAAAAGGAAAGAAAATCTAAGCTTTAGACTAGTTTAGATGGAAAAAGTTCATTTAGTCCAAAACAACTGTCCAATGTATGTTTTGTCCCTTCGTAAGCGAATATTTTAAATTTGAAGGTGGCGTTACAATAGAGAATAAGCTCCATGGGCCATTCACAAGGCCGCCACCATTTTTTCATTAGTTTTATCCAATTATTGTTGAATAAAAATTTAAGTGCGTTATAGAGTAGTCAAGTGATGCAATTTAGCCAATGGCTTTGCTAAGAAATGACGTGCGGTTGCATACTGACCTATATATTCAGAGATAATCTTCCCACATCAAGTTTGTCACCATGTTTTTTGGACCTAAATCTATCAACATACACTAGAGAGGGTAAAAATTCGTCAGTATTGATCTAAAAATAGCTACTGCAACATCACGTCATCCTAAAACGGAAAAATGGTTACACAGATAAGCCACTGAAAGGACATACTTCTGTCTGTTTTATTAGCTTGAGGGTTACTGGCGGTGTGAAAAGTACTTTGAAGGTTGTTATCGACGATATTCCCTATGTATTTCTAGAGATTTCCCATCCTTTAAATAGTTTACCTTAATTTGTCTGATTTATAACATATACCTTCTGATATAAAAGCGAGATTTATATGATTTCCGCAATTTTTTGATTGCTTTTGTTAATACATGGATGTAATACCATTGTTACAACACACCAGGAAAGGTAATATCTAATCCAAACATAACAATATCGGTCTGTTCATATTAGAAACAACGACATCTTAGAACGGACTTCAGTACATCTTTTCAACAAAGTGCAATGTAGTTATTGGGCAGTTCCCCTGGAACCAGTTGTTGTTCGTAGACGCTCTCACGAAATGGATATCCTTGCCCCAAAACACTAACTTTTCGTATAGCGATATATTTAATTAATTTATTGAATGAAACATTGAGAATAAATTTAGTAACAAATACCCATTTAGAAAAAAAAACAAGAAACAATATAGTTCGTCTTCTTTTTGTTAGTTATTCTTGCAATACATAAAGAACCATATATTCATTTATAATGCTAACCATGAAAACATTATCACCGAACTATGACAACCAGACAGACAATGACGCTCGGATAACTTATCTTAATTATTGATTATAATCACTTTTCCTACCGAAAGTGGCATCCCAATTTTTATGGAGTTATGTTAAATATTGCATGGGCTATTTAAGAAGATGTTCTAACTTCTGTTAAAACAATGCCTGAATTGGACACATTGGACAGATACGTGTGTATCTGAAATGTCAGTTGTATGTCTTTGCCCACTGATCTCTTTGTCTATATTTTGTTCGAAGGGTAACCGTATTGAATATTTTGATCCTAGTATATGTTGACAGAAATGTTTCTGAAGTGCGGAATGGTGGTGTTATGGTGTGTTTCCATGGACATGCGTTAACGCGTGCGTGGGCCGATGCGATTTCTCACCAAAGAATGAGAACTACAAAAATACATGTAAGCTATAGTGTTTCTATGGTCAGTCGGATATCTTTAACGCACGCGTTAACGGACGGAGAATGGAGCATGTCCTATTTTATATGCATCAGACGAAGACAGGAGGATTTAGATAATCACAACGGTGGTTCCGACCTTCATGATCTTTTCCTGTCCGATCGAAATCCACAGAAAACACTGAGTTTCTTCACTCCCCCCCCCCACCCCACACACCCTCACACTCGCCCGGAAAAAATCAATAGGCCTAAGTTGTGTCATTACCGCCGGTACGATGCGATACAAACTCGATGAATACGTGCCAGAACGTGGAACCTTTTTCGGAGAACATTCCCTCAACAATTACCAAATGGCAGAGAATCTTAATTGCGACTCCTCTAACGTCGTAATAAAGAAGTCATAAGCAATACGTACGAGCAACTCAGAAGCATTTACGACATAAAGCCAACCATTTATCTGATATTAGACTTAGACATAATGTGCCCGAGGCACAGCATTTCAAAACTCCATAGGTCTTTCGGAGAAGGACCATTTCGAAATCATACTCATTGAAAAACATCCATATTCTCAATTCCCCTGTAGATACTAAGCAGAAACATTTAGAAAGGGAAAGTATTTGGATTCAAATGTTACAAACTGTTTATCCTTTGGGTTTGAACTTGGACCCGGGAAGATGTCGTTAAACACTATTATACAATTCGAGTGTCATTATAAAAAGGTTAGCGTCGACATGGCCAAGATTATAGTAGATAAATGCGAACTATTTCAAAGTAAAATGGCTCGACCTCTGACCCAAAGGCCAATCATTGCCTATAAAAAGAACAAGTATTTGGAAGATTTACTAAACCGGACTAAACTCCCCTCTCTGTCTTCTATAGGGTACAAAATGTTCACTTTCTATGATTGTACCATTCTATAGAAACTCATTTTTGCCAGAAAGGTTTTAATAACAATCGTCTTTCTCACTTATATCCAAACAAAACCTTTTAAAGTATAATTTGTCAGACTGAGTCTTAAGTATCTATGAGAAGGATGTCTGGCCGAAAAAATTACCAACAAAACTGTTTGCCACCAGAGCGTCTCTGAGACTTATTAGTGGTAGCTTGGCTAACTTGTTATTTGACAGACTGGTTAAAGTCTTTCATCACACAGAATCAAACGAAGCTAACAGATTGCTCGTGGCGTCAGGCAAGGTGTATTCTGTAAGATTTATTTGCTGATATTTCTCAAGAGCCCAACAGCTGGTTGATTGGTTCGGTAGACACCAAAGGCATACTAACAAATTAAAATGGAAAACGTTGCATAAAACAAATGAACCCGATCAGCCAAAAAGCCATCATTGACCCGAGGGTGGTACATATGATTTCATCATGCCATACAACAGCAAACTTGTTTGATTGTGCCTTTTCGTCGGCTGTGATCCCCTGCTATAAACCTAACCTTTTTTACAAGAAAATTGTCATAACATGAAAACACAAACATTGTGATGGGATAACATGAAAAGACAAACGTTGTGATGGAATAACATGAAAACACAAACATAGTGATGGGATAACATGAAAACACTAACATAGTGATGGGATAACATGAAAACACAAACGTTGTGATGGGATAACATGAAAACACTAACATAGTGATGGGATAACATGAAAACACAAACATTGTGATGGGATAACATGAAAACACAAACATTATGATGGGATAAAATGAAAACACAAACATTGTGATGGGATAACATGAAAACACAAACATTGTGATGTGATAACATGAACACACAAACATTGTGATGGAATAACATGAAAACAGACACATTGTGATGGGATAACATGAAAACACAAACGTTGTGATGGGATAAAATGAAAACACAAACATTGTGATGGGATAACATGAAAACACAAAGATTGTGATGGGATAACATGAAAACACAAACATTGTGATGGGATGACATGAAAACACAAACATTGTAATGGGATAACATGAAAACACAAACATTGTCATAGGATAACATGAAAACACAAACGTTGTGATGGAATAACATGAAAACACAAACATTGTGATGGGATAACATGGAAAACACAAACATTGTGATGGGATAACATGAAAACACAAACAGTGTGATGAGATAACATGAAAACACAAACATTGTCATAGGATAACATGAAAACACAAACGTTGTGATGGGATAACATGGAAAACACAAACATTGTGATGGGATAACATGAAAACACAAACATTTTCTCAGTCAAAGACACCTAATTGTATGGATTATTTATTTGTCTCTCTAGATTGCCATTTAAAAGGGGGAGGGTTTTGACAAGTTGAAAAGATTTCCTCTCTTGAGATTAAAACTCGTGGGAACAAGAGACCCATTATTTAGAATTCTGGTTAATTTACATTTCTCACTTTATCCTCTCTCCGTTCCCTTGACAGGTCTTGTAAAATTTATTGAGTTGCTAAAGAGAGTCCGAGTTCTTCTGTTATAGCCTTAATACTCAGAGGACTAAGGAATGCATAAACATTACCGTACATAAAAAAATGTTTGATTTCAATGACATCTGAATCGAAGAACAGACTGAGACTATCGCTTGACTGTTTTTAAAATTAGTTTCTGACGTTAAAAAGCCTGCATTCATTTTATATGTCATATAATTGACAACGTATAACAATCATCCTAAAGTATAGCTCAGACAACTTTTCTAAATTATTAAGTATAATCGCCTTTCTTAACCGACTACCGTCAATTGCTTTTGTTTAGAATAAGAGGCAATATACACTCTGGCATTTCGGAAAATGGGTTTACCGGTTTTGAACACATGCCCGATGTTTGGCATATAGTTATATGAATTTTAAATCTTGCCATTTTAGGAACATTGTATGTTAATTGATTTCTGTCATAAATTTATTTTAATATTTTAGTTAACAAATATTCACACTGGGTATATAACATCCTTTCGTTTGCCATTTTTAGGTTTATTCTGAAGACTGGATTTTCTACCTAGAGAAGGTCATATCTTTGAAAGGTAAGTACATCCACCTTCATTGTGTTAGCCGTACACTCTGTGGGTACATATTTTCTCGAATCATCTTGGGAGGGAGAATGGGTGGGGGGAATAGGGGAGCCGTTGTTCATTTGATATTCTATCAATGATTGCGAGTGCAGTCTAGCGAAAAGAGATGAAACAATTCTAAGGGTGTTTGCATTCAATCGATGTGGAATGGTTGCCATGTACCTGGCCAACGTCGGGTGTTTCCTCTGGACACAACAGCTCTGCCTGACTTAGCCGAGAAATCTTGGCTCTGCCGAATTTTTTTTTTCCTTGTTCGTCATAGCCAAGATCACTTCCATAGTAAAAAAAGGATATATGTTAAGGAGGCCCGCTTAAAAAATCGGCGGCGCAAATTTCACAACAAATAAGCAAAGAATAAAATATTTACCACTGCATTCCGATAGCATAGACCACGAAGAAGGAGTTTGTCAAACTTATGCCGCTGTAAAGTGACTAAAGATATATGATTGAAGTATTTCTACGACGCCCCGCACAGTTTAACTGGTCGTTTAAATGTTTTACAATGGCGGTTACGTCAGGTTGAAAGCCAGTGGACTTCGACACAAATATTGACTGCATAAGGGAAAGTTTACCACTTTACAGCGGCGTAAGTTTGACAAACTCCTTCTTCGTGGTCTATACTATCGGAATGCAGTGGTAAATATTTTATTCTTTGCTTATTTGTTGTGAAATTTGCGCCGCCGATTTTTTAGGCGGGCCTCCTTAACATATATCCTTTTTTTACTATGGAAGTGATCTTGGCTATGACGAACAAGGAAAAAAAAATTCGGCAGAGCCAAGATTTCTCGGCTATGCCTGACTATACCTGCTTACACCATCATATATGTAATATAATTTGGAGTAAAATCTAAAACATAAAAAAATCAACGGATATGGACGTTTGTGTAGAATGTGCTTGAGTGATAAAACTTGTTACCTTGCAAGATTGTGCTTGAGTTTTGTTAAGAGTTTTTTTTTTAATGACTCAGCCAAATGATTTTCCCCAATCTGCCATTTTAGGAATATTGTATGTTAATTGCTTTCTGTTATAAATTCATCGCACAATAAAAGCAATCGATTTATTAGATGCGTGAAATCGTTTCAAACATATTTGAACGTAACAGTTCCCCTCATGGACGTACTGTGAAAAAGACCTTTCGGCGATTTTCGCTGAAGTGAAAAATCATACACTGTAATCACCCTAAAATATATGAACAAGTCTCTAGTTTTGCCCCAAAATTTATTTCAAAACGACATAGATGTACCCGTTTAACTCCCCTTTACTGGTATAATAATTCTATACAAATGGTCCAAAACATAAGTTAATGCCATGTTCGTTTATTTCGGTTTATACTTTGATGGAACTTTATTCCAGATTCCAGTTTAAGCCAAATGTGTTGCTATTCGCCCAAAATTAAAAAACAAATTAAAATCAAATGACACGGCAAGGGTGCCATAGCAACTAAAGTTTTACATGTATATTGGTCGATCATCGATCACGGATACAAAAGAAGTATAATTCAGAAGATGAAAATGTCGAGAATTGGAAAGGATTTCATATCACTCGAGATTAACACCCTCGGAATTAAGGAAAGTTCTACCTGTTCCATTTTGATCTGTCTTTTATTGACCTTCCTTTTGTAAAAGAGAGACATATAGACAATCTGCAAGGGACAACACGCTTCCAAATATGAACTGAAATGACGTATCAAAGTACAAAGAGTACCAAAGCGTATTTTTATCAATGACCACGAGAATTCGCCTTCGGATAAATCCCTGTGTACTTATAAAATAAGATAATCGGCGTTCTCACACCACACCCCCGATATTTCCACTCCCAGACAGTGTGTTATATCATACATTATTGAAACGTCTTGGATTGCTGTATGGCTTACGTCACTTAATTAGCAAGATCTAATCATTATTTACCTTTTGTACTTTGTATTTAACATCGAAAAATATTTTACAAACCAAAATATTAAAATCACATAGGCTTTATAGTTTTGGGGATAAATTGAAGGAGGAGCATTTTTTTATAATTAAATGATTTTGATGTATGTTATTGTTATCAAAAGAAACATCCCTGCGCTGCTGCACAAATTTCTACAATTCTACGACAAGAAATGCTCACATGTGACTGTACCAATCTCTACATTGACCTTTAAAACGAGAAGGGCAATTCAGGCATCGATCTACTTAAGGTAATCTTTGTATCTGTATGATTAACTGGTCCAGTCTGTCTCAAGGTAGATATCGACCACCAAGCCGTAGGCCAATAAAAAAGTGACCCGATCGCTCCAACTCCCACGAGTTGCCCTCAGCTTTGGAGGCTTCCCGTGTGCCATTGCTTTTCTAAGAATACGGCAAAAGTCTTACTATAGATTAGGTCTTAACTTGACACATAGCACGTGATGTAGCAGGAGTTTCCAATGCAAATTCGATAATAGAGTTAATATAGTTCTTGGTTAGATTAAGCTGGTTAACTAAAGCCACATAACAAACGTTAGCTCTAAATCAATATCAACCAAAGGACTGATAACGTTCCATTATGCACCAGAGCTTCATGCTATGTCACGAAGGATTTTAGAATATATTTCACCAATTATAGAAAAATGTCACTTTTTGACTATGGGTGACAATGAGTTGATCCATATGGGTTTCTGTGTTAAGACGATTTTGTGAGAGGGAAATGGAGTTATTTCTAAACAATCTTGGAGTTCTTTGCTAAATGAAGTACTTTGTTTGCAATGGCACATATCTTTATTCGTCGGAAATGTCCGTATACATGTATTCCACAGTTCATACCAAAGTTTCTCTTTTGCTCTGTCTGCCAGGAAAAGGAATCTAAATAGAGATATATTAGGATCCACTAAACTTTGACATTTTTAAAATTGAATAAAGACGCTGCGTTCAGAAATAGATTTTCTGATGCAAAAAAACATATTAAATTTCCGATGCAGGACCCTATTGGCCAGTTATAAATAAAATGTGTTGTGCTTCACGGACCTCTCTCTGGATCGAATTTGTGATAAAGCACATCCACACTTACAAAACAGTATTTGCTTGTTCACCTTATTTTGAGATTGGCTGCCCTAGCTTACCTGTTGGGATTATTTGATACATTTTGTATTAGCTAAAAAAACAATTACGAGATAAATAGGAAGGAAGCATTGATCTCTAAATGAACAAGCAGAAGGTCTGAAATGACAAGGATCTGAGATAGTGATTCAATTTATTTTTGAATTTCTATGGCCCAACTGAAAGCGTATGTCCACTCTGATTGTCTTTAGATTAGATGCACGGTTTTGTCTCACACAGAAAATGCAAAGCAAGGCAGTATGAAGCATCAGTTATTGTTTTTGAACGTGTTTTAGCCTGCAGAATTTTGATATTTGCATGTAAAAATATGTGAATAATCATTTTTAAAATTACGACATTTTTCTTCAGAAGTGCAAATCAGAAGCTAAGATAGTGTTAACTAGTAATGTAAGTATAAAGTAAAACTTGTTAGAACTGTTTAAATTGTACTTAGTTGTCTCATACATTTAATACTCGTACATTTATTTGAACCGATATTTTATTACTCAACACATTCTAGGCTCGCTATTGATACGTTGTATTTCTATCAAGGAAACGTTACCTCCTTTGTTGTGATCTGTATTGAGAGGAGGGAGCATTTCCCCACTCTCACGAGATTTATGTTCATAAATTGAGAACTGTACAGAAAACTGTAGAAAGGTTATAAGATAAAAATGTTTCTTTGAATTTTACCTTAGATAGTAAAAGTAAAAATATAAACGTTTAAGTGATTCATTAAAACTTAACGAAATTAACGATAGATAGATATTTTTCATTGTTAGTATTCCAGTACAATAAAACGAGAACGAAGCCGTTCCGCTCCCATCGCCAAACGTACCTCCACTTTGAAGTGTTCAACGAATGAGATAACAAGTATTGACAGTTGAAATTTACGAAAGAACTTATGCTGCTCCGATCTTCCACATGGTCGATAACTATTGATAAACCACCAGTCCATGTCGACACTTTTCTATCTAGTTTGTTTTGTATGGCTCTGTGTTTTTTTAGGGATGAACAGATTTATATCAGCTAAGCCTATCAGGAATAAGGTGACAAGGATTGGTATCTCATACATTCAGGCTTACTGATAAAATACAACGAAGGTGTTAATAGGGACCCTGGAGCACTGTCATTTCGTGTTTTTTTTGTAAAGCCCGAGAGGGTTTCGTTGTCTTGCAGAAATAAAACAGTAACATGTACTCGGCTATCTGCAATAAAAAGAAGATGTAGATGATCGTGTTCGACAACAATTTTTTTCTTAAAATAATACATAAATGGGTTATATTGTGTACATTGTGTAAGTTATTGTCAGGTTTCGTGGAATTATCGTTGGTAATTTTAATTGAAGTAAAACTGCTTGTTGTATCACCATTGAATGCGACTTCAATTTGGATAAGCCAGTCTAATTGGTTACAAATCCAAGTTTAGTTTATGGTTCATGGATAGCTATTGAGTGGCCTTATTTCGGAAAGGAAATTTATCACACAAGTCTAAAAAGTTTTGTTTTAAAGAATTCCTTTAATAAGTGAAGATTGATATTGAAATCATTTACCGTACAAACCCCCTACGTTGTGAGAAATAGTCGTATTGCCCGGAGGAGGTAGAATTCATTCAATACGCTTAACAGATGTGTATTAATACAAAACGATATTAGCGGAGCTAGACTTACCTTTGATGTCTGTTAACTGACTCCTAATGACTATGTTCATTGCATCATCATTAGTCAAACAAAACATCAAAGATGGCAGTTTTGAAAACATCTATCTGTAAAACACAATGCCGCCTACTGCCAAATTATAGCTTGGGGAGGCCGCTCTTTAATTCATAATACGTTTCTAAGACCTCTCGCGCTTCAACGAGACATACCTCCATCTGTATTTATTGCGCTTTGTTATATCTAGAATTTTGCAACAACAAAAAAGTAACCCACGCTGCATTCGTAAATCAGAAAAGAATGGTTTCGAGTATCATTACAGCTATGAACCTTATGTAAAATACATGTGTTACCTTTGACTGGGGAGGGGTGGGGTTGTCTTTTATGGATATCAGAAGTTTTGGGCAAAGTACATATGCTATTGTCAAAAGCTTGCTTTAGCTTGTTAACAAAACGTTACTGTTGAGAGCAGTCTTGTGTACTGGTGTCATTTTAGTCCTTTATTTATTACGGAAGTCGAAGGGACACTTCCATTCCGTACTTTAGACTCTGTGAGAACATGGAGAGATTGTCGTACAGATTGGTCCACGTTCCACTGAGGCACTGTGGTCACAACCCCCAGCAACGTTTTTACTTTGATTTCGTTTACGCAGTTGGATAAGATGTGTCTTCCCCCTTTGTTTTCCCGTCTCGGGTTTTAATCAATACATGTAGGAAGGAAAGACGGCATGACATTAGTTATTAAAAGTATCGACATACCATTGTATTTTCACGGGCTTCTATAGCAACCCATGTATCATTACTCTCTTACGGTAATTAAGACAAATCCTCCAAAAACGAAAACTACAAAAGATACTCCCGCGCTTTTCTTGTATTTGAACCGAAATCGTTAATAATGTATGGTTTTAGGCTAACAGGATCTGTGTTACGCCAGAGGAACAGGAAGACGGTTCTGTCTGTTTTATAACAAGACTTACAGATAAAATACAACGGTGGTGTTAATAAGGGTCCCTGGAGTGAGGCTATCAATGTGGTTTATTTGTTCACACAGAAACTGTTCATGGCTTTGTTTCCTGAATAAAACAGTGTGATATACCATGCCATTTGGCAGCCTAGCATCTCAGTAATAAAACACGACGATTTGGTTTTCTTCTCCAAAAAGCATTTTGTCCTTAAGTGCTAAACTGGCTTTCGAAAAAGCCATTCTATGAAGTTTATTGCACAGTTAAGTAGATTTATCTTTAAGCATTCCAAATAATAGGAAATTCAAAATATGAAGTGGAAATACTATGTGAAAAAGAGGAAATGTATAATGCAAACATGTTTTATTTCGAAATACAAATGGTTTTCTCAACGCACATAGAATCTTCAGAGATACGAAAAATGTATCCAATTGTTATTTTCGAAAATTGGTTAAGCATCTTCCTAAGAACGCTTTTCACGCTCTAATTAAATTGCATTTACGGTTTATTTTCCTTTGATCGTTTTCCTCTATCTAGTGACATATTCTTTTTGTAAAAGTTTGACTTAAAATTTTAGGTAGCACTTTTATAGGTTCACCAGTTGTAGTTCATTACTGACCAATAGGGGGCTCACTCACAGCAAAAAATACAGAATACTGTTTATATAATATACCGCGATAGAAATTTTCTGTTTTGCCCAAATTTGACAGGTTTGGCATAAAATTTTTATTTGAAATTGGACATTTTGATTTGATACTTATTATTGCAAGTTGAGTAAAAGTTGGACACTATTAAATGTTGCTTGGGAATCAAGTGTCCATATGTATTCTGCAGTGCGGAAAATTATAAAACTTTATCGGAATAACCCGGCTTTGCGGATACACCCGCAGTAAGTATCGTTTTTGTTGGGTGGGAATTATCATCAGAACCATGACTTGAAAATGATTTTGATTGGAAAGGTCCATTGTATGAGTATAATGTGTCTCCCGTATAGACAATACTATGGTAGGTTGATGACACAAGGTAAACTACATTGATATCATAAAGATAAATGTTATGCAATAGTCTATACATGTGTACAATATTACATCGTTATCTCTGAAGCAGTGTGATATAAAGAGGACATTACCGAATATAGATGTGAATATCATATATATTTCTAAGCTACACCAATCGCAGTTCTGTCGTTCAAACATGCTTACGAATCAATTTCTAGAGGGAAAGCCAGGGAAACAAAAATAGATGAACTGTTTTTTACAAATGCTTAAGCTCTGATTTTCCTTATTTCTAAATTAAAACGCTAGCGGTGACTCGACAAAATTGCCACACAAAAACAAAGCTTTCTTTTACATCCAACATTTTGAGTTACAGCTTCCTGATAATATAATATCATTTCTTTCTCAAAGTTGGATTATATCGCCTCTTTTGCTCTCCTGGAGCCTTGTACTGACAACTAGTTTATGGACTGTTACTTCTAAACACTACTCATTTTTTTATCATAAATTGTGATTGTCAAGGGAAGTTGAGGATTCGAAGTACTTCGACAATCTAAAAGACTGAGGCTGAAATATAAAAAAATATCGATAACGCTAGCAAGCCGGAAGCTGACGTGTGCTACGAACGGACAAAGAAAACCCCCAAAAACCGGAAGGTAGGAACTCATTTTGGGTTGTTTTATTTGTTTGAAAATAACCTAAACGTACAAACGTAGATTGGTATCAACAGAAAGCTATTGTTTTGTACATTTTGATAAAAAAAATTACCTTATTCTGTTTCAATGAGATTTTCCCATCATTTGGCTGCTTGTACCACTTTAAGGCACATTCTCAAAACAAGTACGACTAAAACGTTTCCAATTTGTACCTCTTCGACAAACTAGCCGATGATTTCAAAATTGTATTTTAACGGGGAAATATCAACATTTTCCTCTTTCCAGTTTAGATAAGTATTCGAAACTATACATGCAGATTAGAAGTTGAAAACTTGGTGTACTGTCTGATTATTTAAAACATACATTGTAGCTATTTTCAATTCTGTTTCACAATGGCAAATTACCTACTTTACGTTTGCTTTTATTTATGACATTTTATAATTTAAACACTACCTTAAGACAAAAGCCATGCATGTATTTACATGTAATAGCTTTAACTTTTTGCCCATAATTACCCGAACATGTCCTTGTCTATTTTTATAACTGTCGAAGTTAGCTTGTACACAGGTGTCCAAGTTCCAATCTTCTAGAGACGACAGCAAAAACAAAATTGAGCTGGGAAACTTAAAAAAAAAAACGAAGATTTATTTCCACCAGCAAATGTCGTATATTTCAATCTTCTAGACCACACGTTCATTATATTACAGGAAAAAGGTGTAAACCAGTACCGGAAGTTGACAGTGTCGCCAGCTATAAACGATTACATTCAGTTGGGGATATCACATGTGGGATTAGTAAGATAAATTATGCTCAATTCTGGTCGTTCAATTTACATATATCAAATCTTTATAGCTCAATTAGAATCGACTGACTTTAAAATAAATAGAACAATGGTGTCAAAGAAAATAAATAGTGACAGGATATGTTCACCCACACACGATAAAAACGACAACATATATTAAAAACTGATTTTGCGAAATTCTCTCTCTAGTTTTTGTTCATATACAACAGAAGTACGGATATTCATAATAAAACTTCTGAAATGTTTTCTAGTTTTGGGTTATTTTCATTTTTGTATTGAATACTACATACAGGAAGTATTTTTTTCCATCGATATCCTTGGTTAGGTCATTCTTTGATGAGTAAGGTATGTTACCAGTTAAATCCACACTTGCCACCGTAGCCTGTTTAAATTTGCTAAGAAAACCAATTTACATGAGCTTACTACGACTAATACCACTAAACTTAAACATAGGACACATAAAACATGTCTAGTTAGCTTTAGAATGTAGAAATGGGGTGAAAAACAAACGAAGAATCGAAGCCTGATTACAACAACAACGATCAGTGTCGGCCAACGTTCGTGTTGGATTACCCTCATTTCAGGCCTTTATATCTGTGGTTTACACTCAAACAATTATCAGCAGGCGTTTCCAGTCGCTGTTAACCGAAGGTCAGTCTGTATTTCTCAGATAAATAGGCCTACGTAAAATTACACTGTGCCGTTAGTTCACTCACTCGACTGAAATGCGCACCAGCGAGCAGTTTGGTTTGTTTACGTTCCGGGCACCTAACAATTCAAATTTTCAAATTCAAATTAAAAATACAAAGTGACGTCCAAACTTTTAAATTTTGGTAAAAATAGAAAGTTCCTAACTTATATTGTCTGGGAAAAATACAGAAAACGGTCCTTCTTTTTTAATGTAAACAATATTCCTGATTTTCGCGGCAAGTGTGCCTTTAACGTATAAATTATCTGCCTGTAGTTCATTGTGAGAAATAACGGTGTAGCCTGGAGTAACAATGATTCAACAAACACACTGATAAGATGTGTATTGATATAAAACACATTAGTCAAATTCGACTTCCCTTTGATGTCTGGCCAATACATGTATTCCTCACAGCAGTGTTAACCAAAGCAGAAACTAAATCAAATGATGTACTTTTGCAGAAAGGTCATGTATTTATGCATCATGCTGTCTATTATGTAAGATGTGAAAAATCATATTTGCTTCTACGTATTCCTAAGTGACCTCAACATACTCATCTAATAGGCAGCGAAAGTCACGTGTGAATTCCACATATTTCCTGTCACCGGCACTGCACTGCGTTTTTCGTTCCACAATGGTATTTAAATCTGACGTTCTGGAGCAAAATACGTCATATGGAATTGAAACGTCATCAAAAATCGTAATAATGCTTGTGGTACTTGCGCTCTCTATTATTAGAATATGAGAAAGAGTATACGGCCTGTGAGTTCGATTGCCTTTTTTATTCAGAAATGAGAGTGCATTCGAACGATAAAGGCTCCCCACATGCGCATTGACAGAGCCCATGGCAGGAAATTTGTAGAATTCTCCCGATACTCTCTCTAGCCTATTTCAACCTTATCATGACAACTGAAAAGGAACAACTTCAAGAGTATTAACTGTTGTAAAAGTATTAATATCTTTAAAATATAAATTCACAATCGTTATGTCTGTTTATTGTTGTATATTTGGATAATGGCTGGGAAATATTATCTGGTTTTGATTTTAAATCATTTGCCCTAGAGCTGCTTTGCTCACATGTAATGTTTATTCTCAAACACAACAAAGCTTCTAAGTTATCTCCGATATTTCCTATTATCCGGTGGCAGATAACGCTTTCTTGACGCTGCCAGTTCCTTTTGACTTACTTTGTTCCCCAACGTGATTGTAAACCTCATTTTAGAAGGAAAACACCAAGCCGTATGAGCAATGACAATACCTGTGACAGAAAACGTGTGGACTTCTTACAAGACTAGCGTTCGCAAAAGAGAAGCGAAGTCATTACGTCACTGTCCTCCGACTTGGTCGGGCGACCTGTTGATATACCATGGTCTTTGTGCAAAAATCGTACCTAACCTAGTCTTGTCTATCATATACTGTTTGTCACTGATATATTGATCACAATACGGAATTATAGCCTTCCATTTTAAAGTGAAATAGAGTGTATCCTGGTATACGAGAGGCGATATTAAGAGGCAATGTCAAGAGGCAATGTCAAGAGGCAATGTTATATGAGCTGACAACGACCGGTGTTTAAAACCAAGATGGCGGCTTGCTATCGCGAGTAACGTTACACTTACCATGTGAAACAAAACACATTTTAAGCCGGCTAAACAATTGTCTGATCCATTATAAGATATACTTCCATTGCAGCTGCCATGGGTAGTTGGTCGTTTTTCCATAACTGTTCATGGAAACACACAAAAAGTGAAGCAGAAAAGTGGACAATAAGATCAAACGGATGTTTGATACAACAATAGAACTTCTACTGATGCAAACTATTGTTTAACTTGCAGACATTCTTTTTCACCTACGTATCTTTTTGTATCATTATTTTTCTTGGTAATAGCAATAAGCAAAAGTTTGATTCAGTTGCACTATGCGATATTCCAGAGTTCCCGCCAGTCCTCCAACACCATTTTCTCTTCGAAATTGTAACATTTGGATTAGTATTTCAAAATAAATTTCCAAAAACTTTGGCAGCCATTTTGACATATTCCTTCTTTCTCTATTGAGGTGCATCAGACCTTTGAATGATGAGACCATCCTCAATATTAATAAAACATTTCACAAAAAGAAACAGTAAACACCATTAACACCTCCCTAAATGACAGGGTTATCCTTTTGTTAACCCTTTGAATCAAGTGAGATTTGTCAAAGTCAATTTACACCGAATAATTAGATTAGAGTGTAAATGTTTGCCGTGACCCGAACAACAGGGTCTATTGCTGCGTGAGTGTCAAAAACTACACGATGGATCTACTTTATGTTTCTGTATAGAAGCTATATGCTAAACACTTTTAATGGAATACACACACTTTGTTTGTCTGTGGTTATATTTCGGAGATGGAGTCCATGTAAATCACAGCATTGATTGTAGGGTTGAACAGAATCTTTGGTTGGTTTTTAACCTGGCTTTATCTGAACTGTTCACTCTGGTGCACGTTTACAAACTCGTTTGACTTCCAAGGAGTAATCTAAATAAATATCCAGCTGGATTCATTGGGCTTTGTTTTTTTCTGGAAATGAATACCGTTTTCGAAAATTGAAAAAGAGTGGTGTCTATTTCCGATACACAATTGTGTTGAGTTGAATTGTGTGTGTTAACTTGCCTGTGTGATTCCCTTTTAATGATTTTAGGTAAACCTCATGTGAAACAGTCTCCGTTTGTTCACTTATTATGCAAACTTGGCAATTTGTTCCCTTTATTTATTTTGTATTAATTGTTTTTTAGCTTCTTATGGTACTGACATGGCGTACTAACGATGGGAACTCAACTGAAAACCCTTTTCCTTTCCGTTTGTCATTCTATCACTAGAATAAAAGGCAAAGCATTACAGGAAGATATTTGACTTTGTGTTATTACAGTTTACCAGTATCAGTGGGATTGGGGGATGTATACTGTACAATGTTATCAGTATCCAACCTTCATTGCCACCGTGTTGCTTTGACAGATTCGTTATTTTATCACATCAATACTTTTATAGTGTTCTTCCCTTTTTCATTCATCTTGGCTGTGTTTTATATTGGCCTTGTTAGGAATGTCCTCTATCTCTGACCATGATAACGTTAATCACAGATGCTTATTCCCAAATATACACAAGGAAAAAAGTAAAGCCCCCCATGCCGAAGTTAATTATTATAAATCTGCATTAATGTTAACTGTAATCCCAGTTATGATGATGAAAATAATGATGTTCTATTGAACGATTGTGGTAATTCATGGGTGACAGTAGCGCAACAAAATGTGTGCGTGCAATTACGCTAATTCAGTATGCTTCCCTTCAAATGTTTTGTACCTAAGGCCGGCTTTGTGCAACGTGGATTCATCTTCTGTGAACATGGCACGAATGCACAGCGTAAAGATAGGGCACTGATCCGACGGGCACGACGTCATCCATTGGCATTACGTCCATCTTTGAAGCGGCAATGGCTACCCAACCGACGACTGTGCAAAGAACCGCGAGAAACCGATTGAAAGCTGCAGGCCTGAGGGCAAGGAGGGTCATCAAACGCCCCCTATTATCAGGCCGTTATCGACGGATACGTTTGGCTTGGTGTTTAGCATGACAAGGTTGGAATTTGAGGACCTGGCGAAAAATCCATTGGTCGGACGAAACTCGTTTCTTGCTCAACGTCACGGATGGGCGAACGAGGCTTTGGGGGCACAAAAACACAGCGTATACACGCAAGAACATCCATCCATATGCTCCTTATAAAGGGGGCTCTGTAATGGCTTTGGGGTGCATTTCTCACCACTGCAAACTGGACTTGGTCACTATACGAGGAAACCTCACAGGTAACCGGTACATTCAGGAGGTCCTGCAACCAGTTGCCGTGCCTCATTTTGAGTACCATCCATTAGGCCCAAGACCTGTGTACATGGATGACAACGCCAGACCTCATCGTTCCTTCACAGTAATAACCTACTTCCAAAACGAAGCTGTAACAAGTCTGCCTTGGCCCGCCATGAGTCCGGATTGGAATCCTTTAGAGCACATATGGGATAGCATGGGCAGAAACAATCAAGCCCTAGAGCCTCCTGTACAAAATCTACAGGAATTGGAAGCCGCATTACATCGGTAGTGGCGGCAGTTACCACTTCAACAGATTTGACGTCTCACTTGAGGGATGAGACGCAGGCTGGAAGCTGTAATTCGGACTAATGGAGGCTATGCGCGCCATTAATCTTCTGCTCTAGGGATGTGTTCTACACACTCAAAGTGACATTTTCAATTCAATACTCCTTCGCCCTGTGAAGCCAGATGTACTCTGAAGTTTCATACTTACAAGCATCTTTTTATTTTGTTAAAATACACTTTTGATTTGGCTTACGATATCCTGAATGAATTGTATAGCTTATTGCCATTAATGGTGATTTTTTATTGTTGCCCTTTATGATCACAACCGTTTTTGCAACATCAGTTTGCCAATGATCTCCCTACACCAACGATTTTATCTTATTTTTTCTTTGTGTATAGTTGTCAAGGTTAGATACGTATTGCCATGAGGAATTCATCGTCTCTAACATCCAAACGGATAAAAAATTGAGTCGAAAAAAAGAACATGGTCGCCTTTGGCTCCTTGAATGTCTTTGTTGTTTTTCCTCGAGGCCATTAGCTGGGATATTACACGGAAAAGTTGTACATTTCGAATAGAATGTTGACAGACATAACGAGACAGCATTCACAGTAGATTAACAACAATGTGACGAAGAACAACGATAATGTACAGGTTTTTTACTCATCCAATTTAGATGCCATCGTGATGCCAAAGTGTACTGTTCATATGAGCCACTTTAACTTAACGGAAACGAATGTCCATAAAACATGAGTACTTAATCGTGTGCCCGAGACACGGCTATTTCGTTGAATAAGTTATAGTGGTGATAATTTCATTCTTTTCCCATTGTTTTCCAATTTTGATAAATATACTCTTCGGATAAAAAGTTAAACGTGGATAGAAGTTTTCACTTCATCAGACGCAAATGTTTACTCTGCAATAAATGCCAATGTCAACTTGAAGATACGTAACACCACACTTAGCACAGCGGAATTTATGGTTTCTAGCATCCAAACAGATAGAAAATTGAGTTGAAAAAAAAAATAACATAGACGCCTTTGGCTCATTGAATGTCTTATTTTTTGTTTACTCTTTGAGGCCATCAGCTGGGGAAATTGCACGGAAAAGGTGTAAATTTTCATTCGGAGGAATAGAATGTTGACTGACATAAATGGATTGCATTCACTGTAGATTAACAACTTTGGGACGGAGAAGAGCAATAGTGTACAGTTTTTTCCACACCCAATTTACATATGAACGAATCCCAGAGGCAATAAGCCTTTTCCAACATAATTGCATGGGAAGGATTGCAAAAACGGCATGATTTCTGTTTGACAATATCAGGTGGAAGCCTTCTGCCCTTTGTATTGAATAACATTAAAGACGGTCTATAAAGACAAAATCTGACTACCAACACAGGATCAAAAGGAAGCGTAACAATACAATGATTACCAATTACCAGACATGTGGAAGATTCTATCGTCACTAGTGTCTCACTCTGGTATAACTCTTATAACGTTACTAGGGCAAATCTCATGGGAAGGGAAGTGACGTTACGGAAGTTCTATGTCATTCGTTTTTATTCTATTTCGTTTAGAGGATTCCTTTGATGCCGAAATATTTATTGTTTTTTCCCGTTTGGATTCCCTGTTCTTTATGAGAAATGATAGTATAGCCTAAGCGAATGAAGAAAAAAAGCTCACAATACAAATTGTACCGTAAGAAATCAATACCACATATCAACTTTGATAATGATTTTGACTTTGTTTTTGTTAAATAAAAACAATTATTAAAGTGGGATGAGCTGCCAAAAATCCAGCTTTTTTCAAAATGTCTGATCTTCACGGCAGTAAGAGGCTTTGAAGGCCATCGAAAAACTAAATGATTGGCGTTGGAATGAGGAAAATCCATACAGTATGTGGCCTGTACGAACCGAAAACGTGTTCGGAAAGAAAACAAAATTTAAATAACCGGGACGACCATTCATTCATTCTAAGCCAAAGTTAGTTCAGAACAATACTTTATCGTACATTTTCGAGAGTAGAAGCACTAAAAAGCTTCTTGAGAAAAATAGCCAATAAGTTCAACATTCTGTTTTAACGTCAAAATATCATCATTTTGGCAGCTCATGCCACTTTAAAGAATGCTCCTTTGGGGAAAAAAAAATATTTGCATGTTATTTGCTTCTGTAATGGTAAAATGGCGAAAATCCGTGTTTCTGCAAACAGTGCATACGTGTTCCTGCAAACAGTGCATACGTGTTCACGGGAAACGGAAATTATCAGTCTGTTGAAGGACACTCCGTTTCAAAAAATCCAAAGTTACATCTTTGATTGCAAACAATATTAATATTGTCATCAATATTTCACTTCACATACTGTCAATATTATCATCTCAGCAAGATGATTTGATAACCAACATTGGTAATCCTACCTCATGTCAAACAAAAGATGGTTTATCAGCAGTCTGTTTTGATATGTGTTTGAATCTCGATGGGTTTGACAAGTTTTTGTGATTTTGGTACGGATTCTTTGTGTAGATTGTGTGGCCTGGATATGAATAGTAGACGTTTTGAAGTTATCTAACCAATAGGAAGGGCAATCCAATTCCACCGATTGTGTATCATTGGTGCTGTCGTTGCACATATGGCTGATCGTGTTTCCTTCTAACATGACGCTAACATTTAACGTTGTGGAAAAATAGGTCAAATAGAATTTTAGCGTCACAAAAAAAAG
Source organism: Lepidochitona cinerea (assembly GCA_963971465.1). Lineage (NCBI taxonomy): Eukaryota > Metazoa > Mollusca > Polyplacophora > Chitonida > Tonicellidae > Lepidochitona > Lepidochitona cinerea. The sequence goes on along the minus strand of OZ020563.1, from coordinate 26,598,528 downwards.
CGTTCTTAATAGCGTCATCGGTCGTTCTTGCCATTAGCATACACATTATATTGAATATATGTCGCAACAAACCGATGGGGGGGGGGGGACATGTCTATGTTATTCAAATTCGATTATCTAATAAAGTTGAATACAACTTCTTGAGTTTTTTTTAGGGGATAGAGATTTTTTTATGTTATTAATCAAAATTTCACTGGTCCCGTTGGATTGTAACTTTGGCTCGTTCCCTTAACGCATTACTTCATTCTTAAGAGATTTCATTTTGCTCAAATAAAGGTCTGATAAAAAGAAAGAGTCATTATCAACACCTCCCACAGTGTCAGAATGACCTTGTTTGTTAACCTTTAGATTACGGGAGATTTGTCAATGTCAATTTAAACTTGGACACACCGCAGCAAAATTCGATTATTGTAGAACTCTGGGAGAGTGGTGCCGACTTGAACAACAGTATCGATTGCAGTGCTTTCTTAAAAAAGCTACAGATTGATTCCATTACTGTATGTTTGCATGTGAAATCTGAATGAGAAAAAATAACGAACCGAGTTTTGAAATGTGGCTTGCAATATAAATCAAAAGAATTAGTTCACCCAGTTCTTTGTCGGAATTTTCAATTAATTATACAGGTTATCTATTATGTCCCCGTCCGACTGTGCAACACATACTCAAACCCTTCCATCCGACTGTGTAACACATGTACAAACCCTTCCATTCGACTCGATCTATAACACATATACAAATCCTTCAATCCGACTGTGTAACACATATACAAACCCTTTCATCCGACTGTGTAACACATACACAAACCCTTCCACCCGACTGTGTAACACATATACAAACCCTTCCATCCGACTGTGTAACACATATACAAACCCTTCCATCCGACTGTGTAACACATACACAAACCCTTCCACCCGACTGTGTAACACATATACAAACCCTTCCATCCGACTGTGTAACACATATACAAACCCTTCCATCCGACTGTGTCACAAATACACAAACCCTTCCATCCGACTGTGTAACACATACACAAACCCTTCCATCCGACTGTGTAACACATACACAAACCCTTTCATCCGACTGTGTAACACATACACAAACCCTTCTATTCGACTGTGTAACACATACACAAACCCTTCCATTCGACTGTGTAACACATACACAAACCCTTCCATCCGACTGTGTAACACATACACAAACCCTTTCATCCGACTGTGTAACACATACACAATCCCTTCCATCCGACTGTGTAACACATACACAAACCCTTTCATCCGACTGTGTAACACATACACAAACCCTTCCATCCGACTGTGTAACACATACACAATCCCTTCCATCCGACTGTGTAACACATACACAAACCCTTCCATCCGACTGTGTAACACATACACAAACCCTTCCATCCGACTGTGAAATACATACACAAACCCTGTTATTCGACTGTGTAACACATACACAAACCCTTCCATCCGACTGTGTAACACATACACAAACCCTGTTATTCGACTGTGTAACACATACACAAACCCTTCCATCCGACTGTGTAACACATACACAAACCCTTCCATCCGACTCTGTAACACATATACAAACCCTGTTATTCGACTGTGTAACACATATACAAACCCTGTTATTCGACTGTGTAACACATACACAAACCCTGTTATTCGACTCTGTAACACATATACAAACCCTGTTATTCGACTCTGTAACACATATACAAACCCTGTTATTCGACTCTGTAACACATACACAAACCCTGTTATTCGACTCTGTAACACATACACAATCCCTGTTATTCGACTCTGTAACACATACACAAACCCTGTTATTCGACTCTGTAGCACATATACAAACCCTGTTATTCGACTGTGTAACACATACACAAACCCTGTTATTCGACTCTGTAACACATATACAAACCCTGTTATTCGACTCTGTAACACATATACAAACCCTGTTATTCGACTCTGTAACACATATACAAACCCTGTTATTCGACTCTGTAACACATATACAAACCCTGTTATTCGACTCTGTAACACATATACAAACCATGTTATTCGACTCTGTAACACATATACAAACCCTGTTATTCGACTGTGTAACACATACACAAACCCTGTTATTCGACTGTGTAACACATATACAAACCCTGTTATTCGACTCTGTAACACATACACAAACCCTGTTATTCGACTCTGTAACACATACACAAACCCTGTTATTCGACTGTGTAACACATATACAAACCCTGTTATTCGACTCTGTAACACATACACAAACCCTGTTATTCGACTCTGTAACACATACACAAACCCTTCCATCCGACTGTGTAACAAATATACAAACCCTTCCATCCGACTGTGTAACACATACACAAACCCTTTCATCCGACTGTGTAACACATACACAAACCCTTCCATTCGACTGTGTAACACATACACAAACCCTTCCATCCGACTGTGTAACACATACACAAACCCTTTCATCCGACTGTGTAACACATACACAAACCCTTCCATCCGACTGTGTAACACATACACAATCCCTTCCATCCGACTGTGTAACACATACACATACCCTTCCATCCGACTGTGTAACACATACACAAACCCTTCCATCCGACTGTGTAACACATACACAAACCCTGTTATTCGACTGTGTAACACATACACAAACCCTTCCATCCGACTGTGTAACACATACACAAACCCTTCCATCCGACTGTGTAACACATACACAAACCCTGTTATTCGACTCTGTAACACATATACAAACCCTGTTATTCGACTCTGTAACACACATACAAACCCCTGTTATTCGACTGTGTAACACATACACAACCCCTGTTATTCGACTCTGTAACACATACACAAACCCTGTTATTCGACTCTGTAACACATATACAAACCCTGTTATTCGACTCTGTAACACATATACAAACCCTGTTATTCGACTGTGTAACACATATACAAACCCTGTTATTCGACTGTGTAACACATACACAAACCCTGTTATTCGACTGTGTAACACATACACAAACCCTGTTATTCGACTGTGTAACACATATACAAACCCTGTTATTCGACTCTGTAACTCATACACAAACCCTGTTATTCGACTCTGTAACACATATACAAACCCTGTTATTCGACTCTGTAACACATATACAAACCCTGTTATTCGACTCTGTACACATACACAAACCCTGTTACTCGATTGTGTAACACATATACAAACCCTGTTATTCGACTGTGTAACACATATACAAACCCTGTTATTCGACTGTGTAACACATACACAAACCCTGTTATTCGACTGTGTAACACATATACAAACCCTGTTATTCGACTCTGTAACACATATACAAACCCTGTTATTCGACTCTGTAACACATACACAAACCCTGTTATTCGACTGTGTAACACATATACAAAACCTGTTATTCGACTCTGTAACACATACACAAACCCTGTTATTCGACTCTGTAACACATACACAAACCCTTCCATCCGACTGTGTAACACATACACAAACCCTTCCATCCGACTGTGTAACACATACACAAACCATGTTATTCGACTGTGTAACACATACACAAACCCTTCCATCCGACTGTGTTACACATACACAAACCCTTCCATCCGACTGTGTAACACATACACAAACCCTGTTATTCCACTGTGTAACACATACACAAACCCTGTTATTCGACTCTGTAACACATATACAAACCCTGTTATTCGACTGTGTAACACATATACAAACCCTGTTATTCGACTGTGTAACACATACACAAACCCTGTTATTCGACTCTGTAACACATACACAAACCCTGTTATTCGACTCTGTAACACATATACAAACCCTGTTATTCGACTGTGTAACACATACACAAACCCTGTTATTCGACTCTGTAACACATATACAAACCCTGTTATTCGACTCTGTAACACATATACAAACCCTGTTATTCGACTCTGTAACACATACACAAACCCTGTTATTCGACTCTGTAACACATATACAAACCCTGTTATTCGACTGTGTAACACATATACAAACCCTGTTATTCGACTCTGTAACACATATACAAACCCTGTTATTCGACTCTGTAACACATACACAAACCCTGTTATTCTACCGTGTAACACATATACAAACCCTGTTATTCGACTCTATAACACATGCACAAACCCTGTTATTCGACTGTGTAACACATACACAAACCCTTCCATCCGACTGTGTAACACATACACAAACCCTGTTATTCGACTGTGTAACACATACACAAACCCTGTTATTCGACTCTGTAACACATACACAAACGCTGTTATTCTACCGTGTAACACATATACAAACCCTGTTATTCGACTCTGTAACACATACACAAACCCTGTTATTCGACTGTGTAACACATACACAAACCCTTTTATTCGACTCTGTAACACATATACAAACCCTGTTATTCGACTCTGTAACACATATACAAACCCTGTTATTCGACTCTGTAACACATACACAAACCCTGTTATTCGACTGTGTAACACATATACAAACCCTGTTATTCGACTGTGTAACACATACACAAACCCTTCCATCCGACTGTGTAACACATACACAAACCCTGTTATTCGACTCTGTAACACATACACAAACCCTGTTATTCGACTCTGTAACACATACACAAACCCTGTTATTCGACTCTGTAACACATATACAAACCCTGTTATTCGACTCTGTAACACACATACAAACCCTTCAGACCTACAATACCCAATATATCCAATATCACAGGAAAGGTGCCGCCATTGATATATTGAGGAGTTTTTTTGAAGAATTCATGAACAACAGTACTTTTTGCACTTTTAATATGAAATTATTGTAAGTTATTTTGTAAACATAATTATCAATGTATGCCATACAGAGAGTTAATTCTGTGAAAATTATAAATTATGAGTGTTTTTAACTTCTAATTCTAAAAGGAAAATCTAAGTTTTTCTGCGCACGAAATATCAACAAATGGTGAGACTGGACATGCGCTCACGCGCAGTAAATGATTTGAACTACGATCGTTTCATCTAAACGAACAAATGGTAGACCTAGGTTTGGGACTCAATTACAAACAAAACATTTTGTTAGAGAGACCACGAACTGAGTGTACAAATTTCCGATAGAAGTTACCATGTGTCGGATTTCCTTTTTTATGTATGCTTTACTCCACCAATTAAACATGGACGTATATATTGAGCACCTGGTTTAATCATATAGCTTTTTGTAAATTCGCTTTCTTTACTAATGGTAGAAAGGCAACATTCGTGAGTTGATCTTTAATTAATAATATTATCAGATACCTTAATTGATTCATTAAGGTTTAACATTTACTTGGAAACGACGTTTTAAATCATTAACTATGGTAGACAATAGCTAAATAACTTCCTAGTGGGTGATTTGGAACTCCCTTTGGTTAATTATATGTACACAGTGTGTTTTGCTACCTTAGGACTATTATAGGTTCACCAGTATTAGACTACAAAATTAAAAGTTCGTCTTAAAATTTCATAAATTCACAAGTCTGGCTGATAAACAACTTTCTGCTTCAAATAGTAAAAAGCTATTCACATGAATTAGCAATTCACAGAGACATAATGTCAAATCGAATATTATCAATCGACGAGGTTCAACAACAACGGATGATCTTAGTTGCTCAGTCGGACGCAACTCTTACATGTACATTGATGGTCGGGGGTTCGAATCCCACTGAGCCCAAGGAAAAGATGAAAGAAAAGAAAAATCAGGATGTGTTTTCACTCCATTGCCGTATGTGGAACAGTTTCCAGGTACTCCCTTAATACTCAAGACAAAGACACCGGTTTTCTAATAGCCCTGTCAAAACCGCCATATAAGTGAAATAATCGTGAGTGCGATGTAATGCATCCATTTATCAAACAAAAACAACGTCATGAGTCATCAATAACCTCCATTCGACTATGTATTGGAACCTGTCAGTGTGGAGACTTTATAGTGGGGTAAATTGTCAACCATTATTTTAATTGGAATTTCCAACAGACACATTAATGGGATGGTCGCCAATTTTAATTTAATTAATTAAGTTATCATTGCATTACTTGTACTTATTTTATTAGAGTTACTCAACGCATGTTTTTTTTCACAAACATTTATTACTTTACAAAACCCACCGTAAATGCCATAAGCACCTAATAAATATAGGTGTATAGTTAATGACAGTGTCTGCAAACCGACAGACAGGCGGAGAGAATTAATAATTCAAATCAATTGTCTATTCTTTACCGTCTACTTCATTGTTACAGCTCAACGATAATTGTGTTGACGTCGGTATGCATACGAAATTAATATAATTTAGCATTATCTTGCAAAAATAACAAAGAATGGACATGTGTGCTAAGACACTTTGTTAAAGTGGCATGAGCTTTATGCTTAAGCCTAGCGCAGACGAGAGGCGCCGGCTGAGCTACAAGGCACGCGTGGCCAAGGGAGCAGCTACAGATTTCAGCGCAGACGATGAGCTCTCGGCTGAGGCCAGTTCCTTGTCACCCAAGTTCACTGACCTGCACAAGTGTCACTACCCGTGTTACGTAATATTCTAAGTGGTCACATGATTGAATAAGTACGCGCGATTGGACTATCCCTCCTCTCAGCTCAGCCGGCAGCTTTCGTTGTGCGCACACGGTGAGATTCAAGCCACGAGAGGCAGAAAATATCAAACATGCTAAATACTTTCCTCACCGCCTCGAGAGGCGAAAATCTCAGCAAAATTTACGCGCACACGGGGGAAATAGCTTAGCTCTCAGCCACGCGTAGCCGGCAGCTCAGCCGGCGCCTCTCGTGTGCGCTAGGCTTTAGGCCTACTTTTCGTTTACGTTTCGAACACGTTTTCGGTTGGTACAGGCCACATACTGTATGGATTTTCCTCATTCCAATGCCAATCGTTTAGTTTTTTGATTGTCTCCAAAGCCTCTTACTGTCGTGACGATCAGAAATTATGAAAGAAGTGTAAATTTTGGCAGCTCATTCCATCCTTATATCAAAGCTCTTTGCAAGAACCATTTCTAGCACGAAATTGTGAATATGTGAAAACATTTCACATTAAGGGTACTTTTTCTACAAGTAAGGAGATTCCAAAATCGAACTATATTATTTTTAAAAATACAAAATCTATATGTGGAACCATGTGCACAGAAACCTATCATTTTGTACATTTCTCAGTTATATCACGTACCATAACTGCGGAGATATTTTGAGATTCTGTGTAAGACTTGGCGGATGTGGACTGTCATTGAAAGATGTTGAATACGTATTTACATAAGCCTTCCCAAGAGTTCTAAAATTGAAATTTGACGGACTGGATAATCACTTTACAGAACCTAACAAATTCGTTTTCTTGCTCTAATTATATTATATCAAACATATGAAAAATTCGGTTTTTGATATATAGCATTTATGGTTGAATTTCTCACTTATCCCGCTCCTCCCACACACACAAAAAAAATGAAATTATTTTTGTGTCTCTATTTGGCATAAACAACTTTTTGGGATTTTATTGCACTCCATGTAAATGTCCTTTGAATACATGTTTGGGAATATTTATCTACTACATTATGCTACAAATTACGTCCTGTTAGTGTTTTAATAAACAAGGCTAACATATACTCGGAAGTATACAAGACGAATCTGGTGGTAATTGATTAAATTAAATTGCTTTTACTATATCTTTCCGAACTACATTACTAATGGTTTTTTGAAGAACTCCCAGGAAATGTTTGCATTTCTCTCATTTATTCGCACTCTTTGTGATATAGACGTATTGTGCCAAATGCGACTTCACCACATAATGCAAGCTTTTCGACGGTGACAAATAGTTAAACAATATTTACCTTCTGGCAAAATAATATTTTCTTTACAGAAAATATTTTCTTTACAACTCAAAACCTTTTGCCTTTGGTTCTGTGATAATGCTACAGCAATGTTTTACAACCCAGACCGTTTGACTAATGTTCTGTGATAATGCTACAGCAATGTTTTACAACCCAGATGTTTTAACTTTTATTCTGTGATAATGCTACGGCAATGTCTTACAACCCAGACCTTTTGACTTTTATTCTGTAATAATGCTACAGCACTGTTTTACAACCCAGACCTTTTGACTTTTATTCTGTAATAAAGCTACAGCACTGTTTTACAACCCAGACCTTTTGACTTTTATTCTGTAATAATGCTACAGCACTGTTTTACAACCCAGACCTTTTGACTTTTATTCTGTAATAATGCTACAGCACTGTTTTACAACCCAGATGTTTTGACTTTTATTCTGTAATAAGGCTACGGCAATGTTTTACAACCCAGATGTTTAACTTTTATTCTATGATAATGCTAAAGCAATGTTTTACAACCCAGATGTTTTGACTTTTATACCGTAATAATGCAACAGCAATGTTTTACAACCCAGATGTTTTGAAGTTTAATCTGTGATAATGCTACAGCAATGTTTTACATCCCAGATGTTTTAACTTTTATTGTGTGATAATGCTTCAGCAATATTTTACAACCCAGATGTTTTGAAGTTTAATCTGTGATAATGCTACGGCAATGTTTGACAACCAAGATGTTTTGACTTTTATTCTGTGATAATGCTACGGCAATGTTTTACAACCCAGATGTTTTAACTTTTATTCTGTGATAATGCTACGGCAATGTTTGACAACCCAGTTGTTTTGAAGTTTAAGCTGTGATAAGGCACGATTCCTAACGTATTGCATATATACATGATATCAATCAGAGATACTTTGCCGTATTTAGTCTTCTGCTTTAGTGAAGAATCTTGACGTGCTGGTGACACAAAGATGTAATCTCTCGCCAGATTTGTTGAGATTCACTTGAACATTGAAGATGTTCACTTGGCGATGGGTTAAATCTTGCTGGGTTTTGTGCAAAGGCAACGGCCTTTATTTACAGGAATAGTCAATTCTGGCTAACTGACGACTCCGGCTGGGGGTTTAGTCAGTAAATCAAGTGCCATATGGCATTATTCTTACTCACCCTACTGTTGAACCTATTTTGGCAAAAAAAATCAAACCCATATTGTGAATGGATAGGAATTAAAATGGCGAGGCCAAACGACTGTCTTACTTAAATTTGGAATTGTTCTCTTTCTTGAGAAAACGTACGTAGCTATCCCACATACACGAATCAAATGTATGGTTACAAACTAGTCCCTGTTACATTTAGCTATAAATAAACCCGAGTATAATTCTATATCCGCATGGTTCGTTCAGACCCCAACTTCCTGACGATTACATTTCTCAGCTGCATGCTTTCGGTTTTCCTAAATGAACTAAAAACCTATGAATTAGCCTTGTGCGAAAAGTTTCTTATGGTTGTACGAATACCTTGTTGTTTTGTGAAGGAAAGAACACTACGGTTGTTTTAAATTTATTCTGTGGACCGTGCCCTTTCAACAAAATATCTTGGTTAACATTGATAATTACGCCCTCTTACCTCACCTTCAAGCTGACAACGTGGTATCATTAATTTTCGGGGTGTTAGATTTGTTACAAGTGGTTGAATATCTTAATATTGAAAATATGATGCTTCTGTGTCCATACGGCTATGTCGTTAACCAAGTGGTTCTCAACGTAAGAGAGTTGCAACCGGGGTTATTTTAGCTCAATCCACTCTCCATGCAAAGATTGCTGTAGAGTGTTAACGTTAATTGACACTAACAAATCTGCGGCGAGTGAAAAGAGGCATAATGGCATTACCCAATCATCCTATTTTGCCGTTTTTCTTCTTCTTATACGTTAAACACACAATGCTTCCGTATCTGTCTTTCTAAGGAATACAGCTTCACAAAAATGCTATTGACGCAATCTTAACCGACTAAAATTAAGCAGGTGTTATTATACACGTATACCTTACAAATCAATTAACGCATGTCACATGTTTTATGAGGATTGACCTACGTCAATCAATCACGTACACCTGTATGCTTTGATTGTTATAACCGTAAACATTATTCTGATAGCAGAGTTTTAAACATCAGAGTATACACTTAAAAAGTCATATTTAAAGTACTTGTAACACTTAAGAAAAAACAATCACCAGGGTTCAATAGTTAAAGCTACAATATTTCTAAAGCAAGTCTGTAAAACAAATTAAAACATTTCAGAAAAAAAGAAATCTTTAAAGTTCACCCGAAAAATTGAATGATATTTTAGTGAAGGAATGCCCATGAAAATTGCGTGTTTTAACTAGTCGACAGTTTCCGCTTGGAATTTGACGATTAGGCCTACGCTAACGACCCAGGAGTGGTGCCATATGTGTACATGGTCTTGTAATGATTGAACTAAATCGAGGCTTCAAACCTTCAATCTGGAAAAAAAACATGCAACATTTAATTCCTTACTTTTTACAATTTACATTACTTGGGAGCTTTGGCTTTTGTTACTGGTATAAATTTTATCCGACCCTGCGGTAAAGACAAAACAAGAAGTCTTTGGGTATTTAACCATTACATAAATTTTGCCATTAGCTTTTTAGGACGACAAATAGCTAGAAGGCTATGTGTGGTATTTAATGTTGCATTTTTTATGCTGGCGTGCTGATGACAAAGGCATGCTGCGTTTCGCCAGAAGCGTTGGGAGATTTTGATAATAATGGAAGTCTCAACAAAATATGGATTTAAGTCTTGCTGTTAGTTTGAATTGAGACAGAGCATACACATTTGGTTGCAGAGACGACCAATTCAAGTCAAACGGCATTAATGATATTTACAAGGGCCTCACGACACCGATGTAATGTACGAGACCATTAAACCCATCTAAAGATAAATTTAAACCGATATTAATGATTGATAGGAATTACTGATATTGAGACAAAGTAACAAGTTGATTTTAATACGAAACTGGTGTCTTGTTCAAGAAAAGTTATGCAACCATATCACCAACACGAATAGAACATAGACTTATCTAGGACAGTTTCAACAAGAATTGGTCATATATTTTTGATTTAGAACTCAATCTGGACAACCCGTGGAAAAGTGTTTTCTTAACGAAGTTTCTTATTTGAATGGTACGTTACGGAATTTTATTACTGTATGAGACGATTTCTTTTTGTTATTGAACAAACGTTTATTGGGTGATTTTAATTTCACGTTTTGTGTCAAATGATAAATTGAGCTGAGGTTGATGGCACCTGTAGTATGTGTTACTATAATACACTTGTCTAGCTGGTAAGGTGATCTGAGGTTGATGATACCTGTAGTATGTGTTACTATAATACACTTGTCTAGCTGGTAAGGTGAGCTGAGGTTGATGGCACCTGTAGTATGTGTTACTATAATACACTTGTCTAGCTGGTAAGGTGATCTGAGGTTGATGATACCTGTAGTATGGGCTACTATAATACACTTGTCTAGCTGGTAAGGGGAGTTGAGGTTGATGGCACCTGTAGTATGTGTTACTATAATACACTTGTCTAGTTGGTAAGGTGAGCTGAGGTTGATGGCACCTGTAGTATGCGTTACTATAATACCCTTGTCTAGCTGGTAAGGTGAACTGAGGTTGATGGCACCTGTAGTATGCGTTACTATAATACACTTGTCTAGCTGGTAGGGTGAGCTGAGGTTGATGGCACCTGTAGTATGGGCTACTATAATACACTTGTCTAGCTGGTAAGGTGATTTGAGGCCGATGGCACCTGTAGTATGGGCTACTATAATACACTTGTCTAGCTGGTAAGGTGATTTGAGGCCGATGGCACCTGTAGTATGGGCTACTATAATACACTTGTCTAGCTGGTAAGGTGATTTGAGGCCGATGGCACCTGTAGTATGCGTTACTATGATACACTTGTCTAGCTGGTAAGGTGATTTGAGGTTGATGGCACCTGTAGTATGGGTTACTAAAATACACTTGTCTAGCTTGTAAGGTGAGTTGAGGTTGATGGCATCTGTAGTATACGTTACTATGATACACTTGTCTAGCTGGTAAGGTGATTTGAGGTTGATGGCACCTGTAGTATGGGTTACTAAAATACACTTGTCTAGCTTGTAAGGTGAGTTGAGGTTGATGGCATCTGTAGTATACGTTACTATAATACACTTGTCTAGCTGGTAAGGTGATTTGAGGTTGATGGCACCTGTAGTATGGGTTACTAAAATACACTTGTCTAGCTTGTAAGGTGAGTTGAGGTTGATGGCATCTGTAGTATACGTTACTATAATACACTTGTCTAGCTGGTAGGGTGAGCTGAGGTTGATGGCACCTGTAGTATGGGCTACTATAATACACTTGTCTAGCTGGTAAGGTGATTTGAGGCCGATGGCACCTGTAGTATGGGCTACTATAATACACTTGTCTAGCTGGTAAGGTGATTTGAGGCCGATGGCACCTGTAGTATGCGTTACTATGATACACTTGTCTAGCTGGTAAGGTGATTTGAGGTTGATGGCACCTGTAGTATGGGTTACTAAAATACACTTGTCTAGCTTGTAAGGTGAGTTGAGGTTGATGGCATCTGTAGTATACGTTACTATGATACACTTGTCTAGCTGGTAAGGTGATTTGAGGTTGATGGCACCTGTAGTATGGGTTACTAAAATACACTTGTCTAGCTTGTAAGGTGAGTTGAGGTTGATGGCATCTGTAGTATACGTTACTATAATACACTTGTCTAGCTGGTAAAGTGATTTGAGGCCGATGGCACCTGTAGTATGCGTTACTATGATACACTTGTCTAGCTGGTAAGGTGATTTGAGGTTGATGGCACCTGTAGTATGGGTTACTAAAATACACTTGTCTAGCTTGTAAGGTGAGTTGAGGTTGATGGCATCTGTAGTATACGTTACTATGATACACTTGTCTAGCTGGTAAGGTGAGCTGATGCTGATGGCACCTGTAGTATGCGTTACTATAATACACTTGTCTAGCTGGTAAGGTGAGCTGAGGTTGATGGCACCTGTAGTATGCGTTACTATAATACCCTTGTCTAGCTGGTAAGGTGAACTGAGGTTGATGGCACCTGTAGTATGCGTTACTATAATACACTTGTCTAGCTGGTAAGGTGAGCTGAGGTTGATGGCACCTGTAGTAAGCGTTACTATAATACCCTTGTCTAGCTGGTAAGGTGAACTGAGGTAGATGGCACCTGTAGTATGCGTTACTATAATACACTTGTCTAGCTGGTAAGGTGAGCTGAGGTTGATGGCACCTGTAGTATGCGTTACTATAATACCCTTGTCTAGCTGGTAAGGTGAACTGAGGTTGATGGCACCTGTAGTATGCGTTACTATAATACACCTGTCTAGCTGGTAAGGTGAGCTGAGGTTGATGGCACCTGTAGTATGCGTTACTATAATACCCTTGTCTAGGTGGTAAGGTGAACTGAGGTAGATGGCACCTGTAGTATGCGTTACTATAATACACTTGTCTAGCTGGTAAGGTGAGCTGAGGTTGATGGCACCTGTAGTATGCGTTACTATAATACCCTTGTCTAGCTGGTAAGGTGAACTGAGGTTGATGGCACCTGTAGTATGCGTTACTATAATACACTTGTCTAGGTAGTAAGATGAGCTGGGGTTGATGGCACCTGCAGTATGTGTTACTATAATACACTTGTCTAGCTGGTAAGGTGAGCTGAGGTTGATGACACCTGTAGTATGTGTTACTATAATACACTAGTCTAGCTGGTAAGGTGAGCTGAGGTTGATGACACCTGTAGTATGCGTTACTATAATACAATTGTCTAGCTGGTAAGGTGAGATGAGGTTGATGACACCTGTAGTATGTGTTACTATAATACACTAGTCTAGCTGGTAAGGTGAGCTGAGGTTGATGACACCTGTAGTATGTGTTACTATAATACACTTGTCTAGTTGGTAAGTTGAGCTGAGGTTGATGACACCTGTAGTATGCGTTACTATAATACACTTGTCTAGCTGGTAAGATGGGCTGAGGTTGATGACACCTGTAGTATGCGTTACTATAATACACTTGTATATCTATTAAGGTGAACTGAGGTTGATGGCACCTGTAGTATTGGCTACTGTAATACACTTGTCTAGCTGGTAAGGTGAGTTGATGCTGATGGCACCTGCAGTATGCGTTACTAAAATACACTTGTCTAGCTTGTAAGGTGAACTGTGGTTGATGACACCTGCAGTATGCGTTACTATAATACACTTGTCTAGCTTGTAAGGTGAACTGAGGCTGATGACACCTGTAGTATGCGTTACTATAATACACTTGTCTAGCTGGTAAGATGGGCTGAGGTTGATGACACCTGTAGTATGCGTTACTATAATACACTTGTATATCTAGTAAGGTGAACTGAGGTTGATGGCACCTGTAGTATGTGTTACTATAATATACTTCTCTAGCTGGTAAGGTGAGTTGATGCTGATGGCACCTGTAGTATGCGTTACTATAATACACTTGTATATCTAGTAAGGTGAACTGAGGTTGATGGCACCTGTAGTATGTGTTACTATAATACACTTCTCTAGCTGGTAAGGTGAGTTGATGCTGATGGCACCTGTAGTATGCGTTACTATAATACACTTGTCTAGCTGGTAAGGTGAACTGATGCTGATGACACCTGTAGTATGCGTTACTATAATACACTTGTCTAGCTTGTAAGGTGAGTTGAGGTTGGTGACACCTGTAGTATGCGTTACTATAATACACTTGTCTAGCTTGTAAGGTGAGTTGAGGTTGGTGACACCTGTAGTATGCGTTACTAGAATACACTTGTCTAGCTGGTAAGGTGAACTGAGGTTGATGGCACCTGTAGTATGCGTTACTATAATACACTTGTCTTGCTTGTAAGGTGAGTTGAGGTTGGTGACACCTGTAGTAAGCGTTACTATAATACACTTGTCTAGCTGGTAAGGTGAGCTGAGGTTGATGGCACCTGTAGTATGGGTTACTATAATACACTTGTCTAGCTGGTAAGGTGAGTTGAGGTTGATGACACCTGTAGTATGCGTTACTATAATACCCTTGTCTAGCTTGTAAGGGGAGTTGAGGTTGGTGACACCTGTAGTATGCGTTACTAGAATACACTTGTCTAGCTGGTAAGGTGAACTGAGGTTGATGGCACCTGTAGTATGCGTTACTATAATACACTTGTCTAGCTTGTAAGGTGAGCTGAGGTTGGTGACACCTGTAGTATGCGTTACTATAATACACTTGTCTAGCTGGTAAGGTGAACTGAGGTTGATGGCACCTGCAGTATGTGTTACTATAATACACTTGTCTAGCTGGTAAGGTGAGCTGAGGTTGATGGCACCTGTAGTATGTGTTACTATAATACACTTGTCTAGCTGGTAAGGTGAGTTGAGGTTGATGACACCTGTAGTATGGGTTACTATAATACACTTGTCTAGCTGGTAAGGTGAACTGAGGCTGATGACACGTGTAGTATGCGTTACTATAATACACTTGTCTAGCTGGTAAGGTGAGTTGAGGTTGATGACACCTGTAGTATGGGTTACTATAATACACTTGTCTAGCTGGTAAGATGAGCTGGGGTTGATGACACCTGTAGTATGGGTTACTATAATACACTTGTCTAGCTGGTAAGATGACACCTGTAGTATGTGTTACTATAATACACTTGTCTAGCTGGTAAGGTGAGCTGAGGTTGATGAGACCTGTAGTATGGGTTACTATAATACACTTGTCTAGCTGGTAAGGTGAGCTGAGGCTGATGGCACCTGCAGTATGGGTTACTATAATACCCTTGTCTAGCCGGTAAGGTAAGCTGAGGTTGATGGCACCTGTAGTATGGGTTACTATAATACACTTGTCTAACTGGTAGGGTGAGTTGAGGTTGATGACACCTGTAGTATGGGTTACTATAATACCCTTGTCTAGCTGGTAGGGTGAGTTGAGGTTGATGACACCTGTAGTATGCGTTACTATATTACATTTGTCTAGCTGGTTAGGGGACACACTAACATTATCCACCTTGTTTTGTTCGCTTTTTTGCTTTCTTTTGGTCCTTTACTCTTTCATCTTCCTTCTAATGAAACGTAGGGTTATTACGTTCTTCGTTTGGGATTTATTTCACAATAACATCAAGTGAACATTTTTGATAAAATTGAGACAGACAATGCTCATAATACACTCTCTTGGTGTTAACCGCATGGTGGCTAGATTTGAAAATGGTCTTTTACCGACATGCTCATTTGAATTGTCAGTATAAACCTCACGTCACAATTTTATCTATAGATTCTGAGATTTTATAATATGGCTGATGGACTTCGAATGGCGTTGGGGGTGCCATATCTCTTTTGCACTGGTTGGACGTCAAGGAGTGAATATTTGGATACTGATTTAAGGGTCCGCCACAGCTCTAAGATAATGATTTATCAACTGCCCGAAACCTCTTGTCTTCAGGTTGATTTAACTCAAAATGTATTAAGTTAGCCAAAACCTACATTGACAAATATGTGGTAAAAGAACAGACCACAATAACATTTTCCAAGGAACGTTTTGCTTCTTTCCACATTCAGTATCCACTAGAATTCAACTAAAAGCTATCATATTTCTTGTTCGAAATGAAAAGATGAAAAGATGTTTTTGTAAATACCATATCAACCACTTCGCAAAACCTTAAAAATCTGTAATATAACTCTGGGAGGCATAAAAGGTTTGGATTTGATAAAAAGAAAGCGTCCTTCATGAAATCCAATTTAAAGTGCTATCAAGAACAAACAATATAGCACTGTTTTATCTCCAGACCAGAATCTTATGATTTGTATCAGTTTTGAATGGTGATATATATATACAGCCTCTTGTAGTTGTTGAACGTCAACAAGTGCAGGTCTTGATGCAGATTGAAGGATTTCGTAATACTCTATCCTGAGTAGGATTGCTAAGCAAGTGGTTATGTTATCAGGCTGGATGTGAATCAAGGATAATCTTAACCTAAACCACTCTCCAGGGATTTCACTGGAAATTGACAATGACAAATCTGAGGCGATAGAACCCAAACCTAACAACATTATCCAGTCACGGAATGACAGGTTTTCTTTTTTCAATTGCAATCTGTATAATTCACACATTTAGCCAGCTGCAGCTTAACTTGTATCAAAGCTTGAAGTGGATTATTCAACATCAAGCACTCGGTGAGAAGAGTTTTCCAGAATAGAAGGCCTGAATTTTAAATGTGAAGTAACGTTAATAGCAAACCCACAGCTTAGCGTTTAGAACTGAATTATCCCCTCTCGACAACTAGTCCTTTTTTGGCTTGTTTAAAATAGGACTTTTTAAACTCAGCCTGTGTAGAAACCGAAATGGAATACGTTATAGACAAAATAATAATCAGATTATGCCAGATTTGGCTTACAGCAATGACAGAATGGGAATAGTCAACGGATTGAAGATGATTAAAAGGTATTGGTTTGTCGTAAGGGATCGTTGAGTAATATTTGTAACACTAATACAACTTGCTCAAGACAATTTTATCCCCCAGGGTTTACCAAGAAAAACCCATTAATTTGGTGATTGCACTATTCATGTAACAAGGTCAATGTTAAAACCCCCATGAGTATTGTGTCAGGATTTCAACAAAAGTGTGCAGTTTCTTCTGATTTTAGTATCAGTAATGAAAATTGTGCTTGTAAGCAAACTTGTGACCTGTATTACAGCGCTTGGAAGTCATGAAGTACATACTGAATGAGACATCGATAACAAATTGACAATGACACATCGGGGTTAATTGAACGGTGAGCTAATTAGATTACCAATCCTTATTTTGGGACTTTTTATTTTCTTTCTCTGGCTCTGCGCAGAAAAGCCCTTTTCTTCTTAAATGTGACACTTCCAAATATGGCTAATTGAACTTTTTCAAAGGACATTGTCCACGGAAAAGGTACGGTTTACCACGAGCACTACCCAGAACACCAAATATAGGTACCCGTTTCTGCTTGACTATATAAATATATATATATCCTGGCTTGAATTACTTTAACAGATGTTTCAATTAAACACATTGCCTTTGGGTCTGATTCAGCGTAGATAGACAAATCTCAATTAGTTCAAACAAAAAACATAACCAATTGCAGAATCATTGACATCGTGTATTCATTTACTTTGTTATTTGGGAGATTGTTCCTGGTTCGATCCCCAGCACAGTGCGCAGGAGTCAGATAATTTATTTGCTCGAAAGGCTGTACGCTTTTTATCATATCGGAAGCATTCAACTCTCAAATTGAAATTGTGCATTCCAATATAGTTGTTGTAAAATGTTTGGAAGTTGGGACATTCGTTTGAAAAATAGAAGACTTAAGTAGAGGACATTGAAACTGGTATTTTACTTTACAAATGGAAGGATCAATTCAACGCTGAATACGTTATTTAGTTTTTTGTCTTAGGTTTGTATTTTTGTAATGCCGATAGAAAGCACTTAGTTGATAGCCAAACTTGGAATAGGTTTTCTGCAGAGACGTGAATCAGTATTAATATATTCATCTCAATGCAAACGGATGCCATTTGTCTCATCATTCCAAGTGCGTTCGTGAAAATCGCAAAATCCAATGGAACTCTGCATTTATACCGTCTTTTTATGGAAGACATCAGGAGAATTTCAACAGGGGTTGTACATGTTTATATTAGCCTCTGGGTTAGTGATATTCGAAAACTTTTTAAAAAGGGGCGCTTTACAAAAACGACGTTTTCTACTGACATTAGACAAATATTTGAATGTTTGAATTAGACCAAGGCCATTGCTGGACCAAGGAAAAGTTATTCAAATAAGTTGATTAAACAGCTGGCTGGATGACGTTCATGACATTTGTTAGATTGAAACTCGAAGTGTAGGAAGGGTTTTGACACATAATTATTGTCCGTATGTTTTAAATCTTAGTAGATTTTTTATTCGATGTAGAAGAGTTGTCAGGTTCTTGCCGAAGCGTCCCTAGCAAAGAGCCCGTTTTTTTTCTACCACTTAACCTGGCAACGCAGCAATATAAGTGAAATAATATTGAGTACGTAAGACAACAATCAAGTAATAAAATTTGGAGTTGATACCATAAACACTAATAATTTGAAAGAGTTTCTCCATGTTAATTGCCATTTTTTATTTCATTTTAGTCACCAAATGTATCATACAGTTAAAAATTAAATATTTGACGATTAATTTGCGGGATTAAAGCTCCAGGAAACTTGTTTTATCCCTATTTTTTTCTCAACAGAATGGCTAATATTTCGATTGGCGTCAAAATTTATTCAAATGCTTGAGGTCAAATGTCAGTGGGCGTGGAAAATGATGACCGATCTTTTGCCAATGGCTGTTAGAGGTGATTGTGACGACAACGAACGATACAAAGAGAAGTCGGCCAGGTCCCTCCCAATGACATTTGACACCTCCAATTTTAAATAAATTATGACGTCATGGGGAATTCTCAGTCACATTATTTATGTTTATGATATCAAGTTAAAATTTGAACTCTTTATCAAACTCAAATTACCACACAGCATGAGAAAAAAGTTTCACGTAAAACACATTTTTAATTGGCTTCCAAACTTGCGACTAATTAGATTAGTTGTTATTGTCCTTTTTGTTAACAGAATGAGTATGTGTCTATAATTGTCAGTCTATCTCTATTCCCCGTGGGTATCCTCAGGTGTTAAAATTAATTGGGTCGTTGACAGTTTTGAAAGAAATAAAGACTTTAGAAAGTGATATCTCGAAACAAGAGGAATTAACATGACAGTTTTTACTTTACTTACAAAAACATTATGATTTGAATATACTACTTGAGCCTTACTCTTACTTTAAAGATTGAATGTTAACGAGTGATGGACATCCTTATGTTATATGTTTAACTAAATTAGCCGAGAACAATAAACAATAATTATGGAGCTGAAGTTGTGTGTCTCAAAGTTGAAATTATTAAAGTTGTAAAATGCTTCAAATTGGTTTGGCATTGGACATGCGAATGTTAAGCTGATGATTGAGATGCTTTGTTTGTTGAAAGAAATATTTTCCTGTGCTGAAAGAACATTCTGATACACATTGGAAGGGTCAATTCAAAGTTTAATACGTCAACGTCATGCGTCATTTACACCTCCCACTCTGCAGAGTTCTGAGTTTATATTGTCCACACATGCATCTAGCAAGCGTCCTTACTAAGAGAAACAAATATTTTCAAAACATCAATTAATACGGAGGACAAAAGATGTTTATTTATTCGTATCCTATACATTCAAACTGACCGCACTCAAGATTATTTCACTTTTATGTCGGCATTGTCAGGTTTAGTGGGGAAGGAAACCCCTGACTTTCGACGAGTACCTGGCAACTCTTCCACGTAAGACGATTGATGGAAAAATCCACACAGAATTTTATCGATTTCATTTGGTCTGAGTGGGATTCGTACCTGCGCTACATCGAAGGAAGGCCTGTGTTTGAATATAATTCATAAGATATGCTAACTAGGCCGCGACACCCCCGCCCTCCCCCATATGTTTACACAAATGTATTAACGTATTAGTTAGAAGTGAAAGTTCTTCCTTTATTGTGAAAACAATTCGACCTAACTGTATTACATTAAGGAGTCAAGAAATATTAGGCATTCAAGAAAGTTTTTATTTCGGGTTTTGGTTGTTTAATTTGCGTTATTTCCACTCAAAAGAATAGCAGTGTTAATTCATGACTTTTATTTGAACCACTGCAAGAAATGTCAACAATCAGCATTATGCAATTAACATATAACTTGTAGGTTTTTTTAGAGTTTATATCCCCAAGGTATTAAAACAATTTGCTCGCAGACATTTTCAGCAAAACTTATGTTTCGGAAACGATACACTAGAACTCCTCTTAAATATACACATGCACTCTGTTAGTGTTACGAATAGAAAACAGGTGGGATTTGCCGCTTCAAATTATGTTTCGAATGCTCTACTTGTAGGCTAATGTTCTTTACACAACGAGGTAATGACAAATGTTGGACACGTCCTTCATAAGATATCGTTCAACTAATTTACTCTGTCCCGACTAATTTTCAAGTAAACATGTTAGGCGAAAAGAAGTGTGTGAAGGCTAAATTAAACCGTCAGAATATGTTACATAAGCCGTTCACTTTCCAACATTGATTAACTAAAGCTAATTATGCCTCCAACCCTTGATGGACGTAAAATTTGACGTTTTTTAACAGACTTATACTCGGTCTGTCTCAATTCCATTCTCGTTTAGCCCGTTCGGTAAGGTACGAGTGAAACCTCATATGCTGGAATTTTTTTGACAATGTTGTTGGGCTAGTCTTAGTTCAATTTACCGAACTTATGGCGATATTACATATACCAACGTTCGGTATACGAATTAGAAATACAAGGTGGAAATGATGCTTAAATTGCAAGCCATGAAAATATTATTGTAACTCCTCGGAATGGACGATTCCTACCTCAGACTTCTTTAAAACTCATAAGAGATTATTCTTGTCCGCTTTTATTACATGTAGCTATTCCAAAGGGCGTACACCTGGTCTTAAACAACAACAAACTGTCATTTCTTGGAGACTTTGCCGCCATTTTGCGCGACGTTCGAACTGGGTCAAACGGTGCATGTCAAATAAATAAAATAAATAAAAATAAATAAAAGAGGAAAGAATAATCTTTTATGAGTTCTAAAGAAGTCTGGGGTAGGAATTGTCCATACAGAGCAGTTACACTATTATTTTCATGGCTTGTAATTTCCGACAAAAGTTTGTCGGAGTTTTCCGAGCAGCATTTCAGAATTCGTAGACTGAACGTTGGTATATGTAATATCACCATAAGTTCGGTAAATTGAACTAGGCTAGTCTCAGTTCATTCCAATTCTAAAACAAATTAACCTAACATATATTAAGCAAAATCGTTCATAAATCTTAAAAAGTTACGCCTTGCATTTGATATCTATTTTAATGTCATCGTTTTTTGTTCCGTATAAAGATATTTTGAATATATATATTTGTGTAGTAACTTATATATCTTTTCCCGTATGTTTTAGTGTACATTCATATGCTTTGGTGCCAAGAGTTTAAAATAACTTTTAGACAAGAGGATTTTCCCAGTGCCCGTCTGGTTTAGTGTTCGTAAATATAGATTTGCATGACATCATGCCTCAATTAAGTCCCCCATATTTCGTCGAGTCGTTCCGTGAGACGCTGATATTGGTTTACCCTTACCTGTCTGTGCCTTAAAACGTTCCATCTCACCGTTATCTGCATCCATAAATCTAGTTGTGTATCAAAAGCTAGAGACAGCGAGGCTTATTTTAAAGGTCAATGGCCTAATAAAAGTTTCAACACTAATCAGTTTCGCAGAAAAAATTATGGCTATGTTATATAAAGCCAGTGACAGGAAAACCCAACATAACCTTAGGCTGATTTTCCCAGTTAATGTAAAAGTTAAAACCTTGAAAGACACGAGAAACGCGCTAATGTCAACTGCCACAATATGTAACATACAGTCTTTCCAACTAGATTTTTAATAGAATCTTACATAATGGTGATGCAAGGTAGCCAGTTCAGATTCCTTAGCAAACAGCGGCTTTGTGGATATTGGTAGCCTCTGTGAAATTCAACAGTTCATGAAACTTTGCTATGTCAACGTTGCACAGAAAACTTAAGGAAACCCCGTTTTGAGTTGTTCAGTAAACAACGTATTTTTTTAATTAAATACATTAAATATTATCTTAGACTAAAAGCTTTTAGCACCGATGTAGAGGGGTTGTAAACGTACTGGCGAATTTAAATTCATTACAGTAGGGGGATCTTTTATGGTTAATTTAGAAAATGCCCTGAGCAAAGATTATTGGATTGTAAAACACTATCAACAGGGTTAAGAACGTTACTAATTTCCGTCTTTCAAAATATAGCCTGGTAGTGATAACAGGGCATCGCTCTATTAATCTCATATACGAGGGGAACGTATGGAAAAGTGTATAAAAAGTAGTTCCTCGTTAAATAATAATGGCACTAGATAACTTAAACAGCTTTCTACTTTTTGTTATTTTTCCAAATTGATATATCTGCATTGATATTAACTGTTTTGAACTCTCTCCAAACGTGGTTCTGTTCTTTTATCAACAACACAAGCTTTCGACACCTATTATGATGTCTTCATTGCACTTGATAAAACGCTGGCATATATCTCGGAAGTTCGTGTTGTTCGCAAAACTTACCTCGCGGTATCAGATGCTTTACGTGTCTATCAATAGTACCTACAATGTATATTGCGAGGAATTTCTCCACATAATACATCTAATCAATTGTGCTAGTTGAAGTTTTATATCAGATATTTGGAAAGGCATGCAGGTGTCTGGAGCAAACTGTACAATCAAATTACTGTTCCCTATTATTGTAAAACTGCGTTGGCATACAGACAGAAAACTAATTTTATGTAAGAATCGATTGAAATGTATATATTGGAAGAGTCTGAAGACAATTCGTGGGCGCCCAAATCCACTATCCACCCACTCTGCCGCATCCTCTTATCTTAAATATAATTATATCATCAACTTAAACCGACATCACTCTACATGTTATATATGACTTAAGATTGATACATGACAATACTCATGGTCATTAGATAGAAACAGTTTAGGAATTTTACCTAGGCACTTAAAAGTCAAACTAATGGAAAACATATATTTCTGTAGACATATTTACCACGAACGAGTAACCATGTGGATAAGCTTGTAGGTAAGTTGACACAATATTAGCGGCTAGTGGATTTGTGGCTAAGGATTTCCCGTTCCATTTTCAAATTTATCAACACATGAGACATCCTATACAACCAAATAAATTAACCTATTGGATGCCGGTTTCCCACTACACAAAATCTAGACCTGTCTACCCAATCATGTTGTAGTAAACCAAAACCCATGATATTCATGAGACCGACGAGACGTTTAAGTTTAAATTCTACTAAAAACAATATATCTAAGACGTGTTTAAGGATAGAAAAAAACGCTTAATTATTCCCTATAGCTGTTCTATTGAAATATTTACCCCTTACAATTGTCAAGATTGCCTTTTATTGGCTTGATAATCAGAACTTGTGAACATTGTCGCTGTAATAAATGCTTCATATTTCGTTTATCTTGACTTCTGAAGATGGCTGGAAAGAATTCTTTAAGAGGCATTTAGTTGCCGCGTCTCCATGATGACGTCGTACCTTTGTCTTTGATTTTCTTAACCAATGCTTTGTGTTGAAGCGGTCAGTTGGGTCTTTCTTTGATCGTCTGTATGTTGTTGTATCTTCTAGTGTTTTGTTGACTAAAACACGCTAGAATCACGCTAGAAAGAAGTTATCGTTTCGCGTCTAAAATTATCTTTTTACGTTCTCGTCTATCCGTCTAGAGGTAAATGCATACACAGTTAAACATTCTGTGTGGAACAATCACAGAACAAGTAAATGCATACACAGTTAAACATTCTGTGTGGAACAATCACAGAACAAGTAAATGCATACACAGTTAAACATTCTGTGTGGAACAATCACAGAACAAGTAAATGCATACACAGTTAAACATTCTGTGTGGAACAATCACAGAACAAGTAAATGCATACACAGTTAAACATTCTGTGTGGAACAATCACAGATTTGATTTAATGCTTACAACAAAGGTATAATTTAACTTCTTTATTTACAAAAGCGATGTCATCAAAGCAAGATTTACGCTTCAAAAACTTTCTACGACGGCACAGCAGAGTTTGTATCAGTAATAACGTCAGAACAAGTGCGACTCCTATTGTTCAGGTACAACGAACATCGCCAACTTTTAACAACAAAGGGCTTCCGATCAATAAAAAACGCCAATAGTTTTACCCGGAGCTATACAATGAAAATATTGTGAAATAGATTACTTTGTTTGATTAAAGAACAAAGTGCTGCACTGGTTTATTGGTCGGATATTTTACTTGGAGCTTGTTCTGCTTTCACTTCATGTGCGACCATTGTAAAGCTGATATATTTATCGTCTGTTTGTTTAGCCTACAGATCAGTTGAAATCAGCATGGTGTATACAAATTTCAACTTTTTTTTGTTGAGACGAAATATATTTTAATACATTATTTTATTACTGTTGTCCTGGTCGCCTGCAATTTATTTTCTTAACAATTTGCATATTGTGCCGTACTTGCCAGCTTTTTCCTGCTAAAACTGCATCGATGTCCCCTTCAGCGTCATATTTTGACATTATGTAATCGTCATATCTACTTGTTTATTGTGATACAGATCGTTTTCATCTACTGCAAAATATTATTGAGGATCTTTTGTGTTTGTGTATTACGCCTCGCTCAAGATTATTTCACTTATATGGCAGCGTTGCCAGCTTTTATTGTGTTTTGTTTATGAAATTGCATGGGATGCTCACAACTGGTATGAGATGGGTTGTTCTATCAAATATGTTAGAATGACATTGGTATTAAAACTTATGTCACTATCGAAGAATAAAATATGATAAAAATGTTTAGAATCAAAACTATATTCACAGAAAAACGTTTATACTATGGCTATGGAAGACAGATGAGGCCAATCGCGCCGCGTTTTTGGCGATCTGTAATAACACGCGGCACCAGAAAACGAGAAATCGCCTGAAGGGCTGGTTCTCTAAAGATATTGTCGTTTTGGCGAATTCTCGTTTTCTCGTCGCCAAAACGCGATGCGAGTGGCTTTATCCGTCTGCCATATATGACAGTATTTTAAGTAACGCTCTCTCGGCACATTTTTACAGACAATAATTCTGGATGAGATGTGTTAATCTCTAAACAATGTACATATTGTCTCCAGATTATACCATAAAGAGGCTCTACTCATTGACCTATTGCGTCTTTAAAACTACCAAAATTCTTTATTTTTATACTATTTTATATGAATTACAATCGGGTGCATTCAATTTCTTTATATCCATGCTATACTTTAAGTTGTGTTTGCTACTGAAATGTTGAAAATCTGTTTCCATTGTCGTGAAATATCAGGGCTTTAAAGATTTTCTCTAATCCGTGCCTTGAAATTTAACCCGTAACAGATCAATGGATATACAAACTGTAGATGATTATAAAAAACGGAATGCCTGATATATTTCATAACACTACTTTGACGAACGTTTCGGAGAATAGTCGCGACAAATATAACTTTTTGGAGAAAAAAAAGCAAAATTCGTCTCAGAGAGGAAATTATCTCTCAGAAATCTCATCTTGTGGATAAATCATTAAAACGAAAGGAGAGAAATCCACACGTCCATCTGCGCCCTAAAGAATACTTCCTTGTAAAACTTATATAATTGATAACTATCATATAGCTTACAGCAGGTGCTTTGTGATTGTAAACTTCTCTAAATCAGCTTATCTCCTATTCTCAACTCTCAGCCGTACATTGCAGTAATGAAACTTTTATTTTGCTTACACCGTAATTATATGTGGTGAACCCTTGATTAGTTGTCAGTTGTTAGTCGTCTTTCTTTTGAGAACCTGGTACAGCGTTTGTTTTGATAACTTCTGCCAATGGGCGCTGGGACATCCCGGGTATCGTTTTGGAGAATATGAGACTTTTCACTAAATTGAATGGTGATAGTCATAATGTTAGTCACCTGTGTACAGATTGTTTGCACACATTTTTCAGAAAATCTAATTGTATCTTTTTGTTTCCATATCACAGTCTTGTCATGGCACAAATTTATTTAATTTAAGGTTTGTATCACCTTGATGTCGTTTTGGGTAATTCGTGTTATGATTTGAAGTGTTTATGTCATAAGGCTGATTGGTTCCGATGGACCTTATGAATTATTAATCTTAGGAATCCCATTTCTTCTGACGGCAGATCAAATACTCATTGGATTAACAGCTGAAAATGTCAGCATTTGGTCCCGTTTTGTTTGATTTTGGATTCCAAATACAACGAAAATCAATCCATTTTGACTGTTCATTCATACGATTGGACGCGCCAATAAGCTAAACCAACCAACCAACCATTTTGACTATTTTGAAGACGAGAATGTTTCGGTACATAGGTTTAAGTCATTTGTGACGGAAACCTTTTGGAAAGACATCACTGGAAGACAATACTAGGGTTTATCCATGTATTTCATTAACACTACCCGAGTTCGACATATTTTAAACAGAAACAAATTCGACGGTGATTTTCTTCATAGATCCAATCTAGTTTTATCATCCAAATTTTAATAACGTATATAATATGAAGTAATATGGTATCAACATTAACCCGGTACAACATTTTCTGTGAAACCTGGTTGATCAGGATAAAAGTAAGATTCGCGTAGCATCTTTTGAATTTTTCAGTCATTCAAAGCAAGCGATATTCACTCTACAACCTGCGGTTCAACGACCTTATACGTTTACTTTTTGATAGTTGTTCAAAACCTGATAAATTGTCTAAACAATGCTAAATATTAGGCTTTGCGGTAAATAGTTTGCAAAGTTTGATGACAGTTTCAAAGCCAGTCATACTTCAATTGTCACCATTGGAAAACGGAGGCTTAAACTATGGCACACATGTTATGTGTTAAAATCCAGGCCATTATGCAGCAACAATTGATAAGTTCTATTATTTTAAGTATTTTCACTCTAATAACACTTATGAAAGATGGAATTACAGAGGAGCATCTGTATCGTCTGATGCTAGAAACTAATATAATGTCATTTGATCATAATGAATGGGTTTGAGTTCAGTCCAGGTGCCAAACAGCGTAAACCTCTTGTAAACTTCTAAGCATGCTGATTATCAACTCTTTTATCATTCTTCACTGCCTGTTCATCTGTATATTTGTCTTATGTTAATGTATTGGAACAAAACTATCTACTTTCGCAAATAACTCGCAAATGACAAAGATATTGAAATATATATTTTGCGAAATATACCACTATTATTTCTTTACGTTTGGGTATTCTTTAGAACTAGTTAAGGTCTAAAATGGGCGTATGTGCCTC
Organism: Lepidochitona cinerea; assembly: GCA_963971465.1. NCBI lineage: Eukaryota > Metazoa > Mollusca > Polyplacophora > Chitonida > Tonicellidae > Lepidochitona > Lepidochitona cinerea. Next base: position 26,570,546 of record OZ020563.1, on the reverse strand, counting down.
TCAACTATTTTAATTGGTTTACTATTCCCATCGTATGAGTCACATAATAAATGGATATGTGTCTACCCCAGCATCCATCGTTTGATGTTCGTAAAATCATGGTATTCTTTGATGGGAATTTCTGAAGAAGGGCGAATATTTTCATCACGTGTTTTTTTCATACTAATATTTCTTCTTGAAAAAAGCGATGTATATACGGTATGCGCTCAGATAAGCGATAGTGTTAATTAATGTGCCTGTCAAGTTAAACTATTACCAGTCTTTAATCTATTTACGTTGTAATTCGCATTTTAGTTTTTAATAGCGAGAAAAAATAATTCATATTGGCTTATTTTACTTATATTCTATGGTGTCAATTATGTTATCCACCATTTTCTTTTAATGAATATAGTCAGTTTAAAAACAGCCGACAACTGACACTAGCTATAAACTGATCACTGAAACAGAAAACTTTCTCCAATTGTTTTGGGTTCTTCTGTAATGTATTAGAGGGGGGAGGGGCTGTGGTTTTGGTATTTCTCTGAAATGAAAACAAAATCTGTAGGCCTTTCAGTAGTAGAATATCGTCAGCTGAATGACGAGCTCTAATATAGCATAGATCCTAGTTATGCTATCCCTATTTAATATACCATTGTCATTCCGTCCAAGCATCAGGACGTTAATCTATGTTATTAATCTCATCGCACAAATTCTTCCTATATATATATATTATAATCCAAACATGTAAGTAAACAGATCTGGTTGTTCAATCACAAAAACGATGCTACTGTATTCCTATATGAACAGGGCAAAGTTACATACAATTTATATTGATTCCATTGAACCCGTCGGTCAAGTCAACGCGTTTAAATCCTCTTTGAGATTTAGGTCATCACGGAGCACATTTGTAAATATCTAATTCATTAAGACGATCGTTACTTTAGGATCTAATAAATTAGTGATAGACTCAAGATGATGTCTTTCGTCTGGAGATATTATACAAATACTCTGGGGAGCTTTACTTCACAGCGGCCAACGTAAAAATCTGCATTTATTTCAACGGTATTTGATAGAGATCTCTTCTCGTTGATAAATAACCAATTGATTTGTACCATTGCGAAACCAGCCAAACTCTTACTAGTAGTAAAGCCTCTACATATAACTAAGCCCAAACGACACAAATACGCTTTGGCTACAGTTCATCCTGCCTTATGCAAACACCAGACCGTATATGCTATTTGGCCTGCATATATTCATTCCTATCTACACATGCAAGATAAACGACAATAGATTCTTTGTGCGAGTGCTTAAAGAAATTAACTACAGGCACCAACGGGATAATATGAGCAACGCAAACAGGACAGAAATAAGCAAAACGACAATAGATTCCTTGCGCGAGTGGTTAACGAAATTAACTACATGCACCACCGGGGTAATATGAGCAACGCAAAGAGAACAGAAATAGGCAAAACGACAATAGATTCCTTGCGCGAGTGGTTAACGAAATTAACTACAGGCACCAACGGGGTAATATGAGCAACGCAAAGAGAACAGAAATAGGCAAAACGACAATAGATTCCTTGCGCTAGTGGTTAACGAAATTAACTACAGGCACCAACGGGGTAATATGAGCAACGCAAAGAGAACAGAAATAGGCAAAACGACAATAGATTCCTTGCGCGAGTGGTTAACGAAATTAACTACAGGCACCAACGGGGTAATATGAGCAACACAAAGAGAACAGAAATAGGCAAAACGACAATAGATTCCTTGCGCGAGTGGTTAACAAAATTAACTACAGGCACCAACGGGGTAATATGAGCAACGTAAATAGGACAGAAATAGGCAAAACGACAATAGAGTCCTTGCACGAGTGCTTAAAGAAATTAACTACAGGCACCAACGGGGTAATATGAGCAACGTAAATATGACAGAAATAGGCAAAACGACAATAGATTCCTTGTGCGAGTGCTTAAAGAAATTAACTACAGGCACCAACGGGGTAATATGAGCAACGCAAATAGGACAGAAATAGGCAGATACAAACTAATTAAAAACGGAAAAAACAAAAAACAAGAAGTACCCAAAGAAATCAAATAACGGAAAATTAGGGAGAATATGTTGTTGCTATTGACTCAAATTTTGTTTTCGTAGTTGTTAACAAATTGTAATGTTAGACATTTCTTGTATTTAAACAATAAATATTTGTAAAGTATGTGACATTGCCATAATTCCCCCTTTTTGCGATTAAAGACTTTTGCTTGCGCTTTGATTTTTTGTAATTGTTTGAAATAATGGTTAACTACAGGCACCAACGGGGTAATATGAGCAACGCAAATAAGACAGAAATAGGCAAAACGACAATAGCTTCCTTGCGCGAGTGGTTAAAGAAATTAACTACAGGCACCAACGGGGTAATATGAGCAACGCAAATAGGACAGAAATAGGCAAAACGACAATAGATTCCTTGCGCGAGTGCTTAAAGAAATTAACTACAGGCACCAACGGGGCAATATGAGCAACGCAAACAGGACAGAAATAGGCAAAACGACAATAGATTCCTTGTGCGAGTGCTTAAAGAAATTAACTACAGGCACAAATAGAGTAATATCAGCAAAGCATGCAAAGAGAACAGAAATCGGCAGATACAAACTAATTAAAAACGGGAAAAAACAAAAAACAAGAAGTACCCAAAGAAATCAAATAACGGAAAATTAGGGAGAATATGTTGTTGCTATTCACTCAAATTTTGTTTTCGTAGTTGTTAACAAATTGTAATGTTAGACATTTCTTGTATTTAAACAATAAATATTTGTAAAGTATGTGACATTGCCATAATTCCCCCGTTTTGCGATTAAAGACTTTTGTTTGCGCTTTGATTTTTTGTAATTGTTTGAAATAATTGTTTACGTCATCTGGTTTTGATACAGTATTAATATCCGTCATTTTAAAATATGTCGATAGAGTCATAATGTGCGAAATAAAACTGTATTTATTACTTTTAGCGGTCATAAACTGAACTCAATGCTATAAAACATCCAATATTAGCGAACATTTTAAGCAGTGTTTTTTATTTCTCTGTGCGTGTGTTTTATTAATGTTCATCATAATGATATAGTCAGATTTTTATGAACATAATGAAAAGGCATTTACATATAGACAACTTTTGAATATATTGTTGGCAACTTCATGGTGTAGATATTGTTATCTACACTAAAATGCTGTAAACAATGACTTTGAAAGTTGTTCGGTCATGGTGTTTTAGTATCTACGACAAAATAAATCCAGAAATTGTAATTTAGCGCTGTATTGCGCATGCGGCTTAACGTCTTTTATTCCGACATGACGTTTACACCTGACGTTATGGAACAAAATACGTCAAATGGAATTGCTACATGTACATTCTAAATAGAGTCAGTGTTCACCGAATGTCACGAAATCTCGCATGAATACGCACGAGACATGCGTTCCCAATTCGAATGTCGTTTTGAACAGAGAGGCTTGCAGATGGCACAACAAGTGTCTTTTACATTGATTGAGGCTTTATGCCGATTAGCAGTTAGTTAGGAGTGACTAACTCTGTGTTTAAAAACTTTACACAGACAATTAAACTCAGTTTGTGGATGGGCCAGGAACTGGAATAAAGTGTGTAGACGCACATCTTATGTTTTCTTATGTAATTAAAAAGTTAGTTCACTGTTTGTTTGTTTATTTTTTCTTTCTTCTAACGTCTCGGCGACTTCGTCTGATATAAGGAAATTTCAACTTATTGTTAAAAGGCATTTTTTAAGCTTATGTAAAGAGGTTTGAAATACATTGATACATGTGTCTCTATACCATAAACCCGAGCCCAACCAATGAAATTGCCTAAATTGATTAAATTTAAAACTTCGAGCCCTTAAAGTTACATTTGTCTTGAAGGATTGGGCCATCGAGTCCCTTAATAATTATATTAAACTGTATAAGGAATGCTCTAGATGAACAGGCTTAAAACAAAGTGTCGGATGATTGGCATTACAAAAATAACTTATGAACTGTAGTTTATCTTGATATAATAATGATGCTTTGGAATGAACCGCCCACCCCCATAAAATATATGTAAAACTCATAATGCTTCTGTGTTTTCTCCTTAAAAAGTTAAAGGAACTAGTCATATTTAGTACTTCCTTAATGACGTTTTATTTTCAGGAAGTCAGAATTAGTTTTCACGTAGTATCCCGAGGCGATAAATTGATAAAGGAAACGTTCAAATGAATACATGGTCTTTTTAAACATGCTTCTTATCCCAAAGGAATAAAGTACAAAACATTTTAATACAATCGCCGTGTTTGCTTAGAGAACAAAGACCGGTTTTATTTAGCAAATATTTATTTTGAGCTCATTTTGTTTCTGTGTCGCCGATCGTTATCGACATGGGCGTTATTGGTATATGGCTGAATGGTTAGTTGAGCGTATGTAGTCAGTGTGGGAAGGCCGCCCATCCCAATTACTCCGTTGGAAATTTCAGATCTTAATCCCACGTCATAGGATGAGTGGTGATTTATACAGGAATAAGAAGTATAGTGCCTTCCTATTCACCGATAGTATAGGTTCAATCAACTGTCGATACTTTTAAGACTCGAGCAAATAGAATATGTATTTTCGATGTACTGCTTTTCTTTGTAGTATCAATTTGAGGTTTTATATAATATTCTGCAGTGTCAGGATTTGTTTTGCTTTTGAAGCATCTTTTCATAGAACAAGGATGCTATCGCCTTGGGGCTGTTTCTCAACACACATACGCCAGTCGTAATTTTGCGCCTAGTCGTCTATGTTGCCATGACACGCCTTGGATCGGACTTACTTTGGGTGTAAATGTTTTGAGAAACAACCCCCAGATGTTTGTCTATCTGGTCTTCGGGCAGGTATCAGACATCCCTTCCACATAGGGCAATCAATGGATTCTTTTTATGTTTTTCTTTTATCTGCAATAGATTTGATTGATTGATGTTTTACGCCGCATTCAAGACTATTTCGCTTGTATCGCAGCATTGTTAGGTTTAGTTGGAGAGGAAACCGGGAACTTTGCCTGGAGGAAACCAATCGCCACAAACGCCAATCAAGTGAAAAATCCTCCCAGAGTTTTTCTAATTTTTATTTGGTTTAAGTGCGATTCGATCCCACGCTGTATCGATGAAAGACCTGTATCGGATTGAGTCCCAGAGACCCCTGCGAGGGATTTAAACATATGTTCTAATTTGTTTTAAACACTATATAACTAAATGGTTAACTAGATACGTCTAATAGCTAGCTCTTTACTCAATATTACATGTACTTCCACCAAGGTTGTGGACGTTTTCTTGAATATTGTTTATTTGAATGTATTTCTTAAGGTATAATATTTCTCATAAAAACTGAAGCGGTATAACATTGACATTTATTGCACATAAATATCGATTTATGGCACAAAAACAAGTCTTTCTGTCTAAGTATGTGTGGTTTTTGTAATTTATTCGTTTTCGATTTTTTGAAAGTCTCTCTTTGTTATGATTGTCCAAGTTATTGGACAGTCATCTGTTTTGGAACACGAATATGGTTTCTTTAATATCCGCCGTGAGTTACAAAGTCAGGAATGGGGTATTACGTTCTCTTCGAGTTCATGGATAAAAAGATTATTTGGCATTTAATAAACATTTATGCTTTCGTTCTTTGCTTTTGTTGACTTGGCTTTTGACTACCGATGTGTGTCATTATAATTTCTATTCAGCACATAAGATGTTATCATCGTCCATTGGAAAGGGTTCTTGCACAATGTTGTCTATTCCAACTGTATTATGCTATGTGTGCGAAAGATATAACACATTTGAGATTTGTTTCGTTAAAACAATTTGAATTGCACGTTAGAGAAAGGGGTCGTGTTGGCAAAGCGGTTTTTGGATTATGTTTCTTAATTGTAAGTACATATATAAACTTGTCTCCATGGTTATTTTAGACAAGAAGATTTTCTCTGTGCCCGCGTGTTTGAGTGATCATAAATATATAAACGGTGTTGTTACATGTAAGTCGTGTGTTCTCTGTTTTAAAGCATACAATGTTTACCCGTGGCATTTTCGCGCTAACTGAAGCAACATAGAGACATCACTACTCTTAAAGGGCCAAATATATGTCGGAATTGTGCATAGGCTTCAAAGCATAGTTCCTAATTACAAAGTCGCATGATAGGCGAAATATAGGGAAAGTTTGGTTGAAACAGATCTATCTAAATTTTCATAAAGAAGTAATGTACATAAAGGACAGAAACAAAACACTTTCCGCTGATACCAATTCTGTCCTCTCTTAGCCTTCATCTTTGGTCCATACAGGTTACTGGCCTTGGCAAAAGTTTTTCTTTCGACGTCAATAATCGGATTTTGACATCTCCAGTTTAAGTTTTCTGTAGTATATTTTACAATATTATGTCAATTACTAGTTATACTAATTCAGTAATTTCCGTGTTAAAATCCCTCTATTTCAATCCATCTCTTAACTATTGATATCCCTCGGAAGATGCAGGACAAAATCTGTTTATGGGGTGTTATGTTACAATGTTATATTAGTAACATCATAACACTGGACATTTGATTTCGCCTCGAGAAAACTAATACTTATGTAGTAATAAAACAGGTACGTGGAGCAAAATTTTGAGTAATTGATGTTACGTTACTCTGGTGGTCTCGTTCACTTAGCAAATGGTAATGGCAAACTGCGATTGAAGCATCCTCGGTAATGGTAAACTGTCATCAAAGCATCCTCGGTAACGGTAAACTGCGATCGAAGCATCCTCGGTAATGGTAAACTGTCATCAAAGCATCCTCGGTAACGGTAAACTGCGATCGAAGCATCCTCGGTAATGGTAAACTGTCATCAAAGCATCCTCGGTAATGGTGAACTGCGATCGAAGCATCCTCGGTAATGGTGAACTGCGATCGAAGCATCCTCCGTAATGGTAAACTGCGACCGAAGCATCCTCGGTAATGGTAAACTGTCATCACAGAATCCTCGATAATGGTAAACTGTCATCACAGAATCCTCGGTAATGGTAAACTGTCATCAAAGCCTCCTCGGTAATGGTAAACTGCGATCGAAGCATCTTCTGTAATGGTGAACTGCGATCGAAGCATTCTCGGTAATGGTAAACTGCGATCGAAGCAGCCGATGTAATGGTAAACTGCGATCGAAGCATCCGATGTAATGTTAAACTGTCATCACTGAATCCTCGGTAATGGTAAACTGGCATGAAATTATCCTCGGTAATGGTAAACTGCGATCGAAGTATCCTAGGTAATGGTAAACTGCTATTAAAGCTTCCTTGGTAATGAAAGCATCCTCGGTAATGGTAAACTGCAAGCAAAGCATACTCGGTAGTGGTAAACTGCTATCAAAGTATCCTCACTAGTGGTAAACTGCTATCAAAGCCTCCTTGATAATGGTGAACTGCTATTAAAGCTTCCTTGGTAATGAAATCATCCTCGGTAGTGGAGAACTGTCATCAAAGCATCATCGGTAATGGTAAACTGCTATGAAAGCATCCCCAGTAGTGGTAAACTGTTGTCAAAGCATCCCCAGTAGTGGTTAACTGTTGTCAAAGCATCCCCAGTAGTGGTAAACTGTTGTCAAAGCATCCCCAGTAGTGGTAAACTGTTGTCAAAGCATCCCCAGTAGTGGTAAACTGCTATCAAAGCATACTAATAAAGTTATGGTAATGTGAGATTAAGGTAACATTTGCAATCTCTTAATTGTTTTTTTCTACGAATATCTTCATATGCAATAAATTAATTTTCACATTTATGGATATGGGTTGCTAGCATTGTCATTTACTGATGTCATACTGTACAAACACTGTCAACGCGACCGTTTGTTTGCTTTGAGAACAAAAGTCAGTCTTATTTAGCAAATATTTATTTTGGATTCATTTTGTCTCTGTATTTGAGATCGCTATCAGTCTGGCCGCCATTGGTAATGACACATTGATAGTATATATTTCGTCATCAGCGTGGGAAGTCTAAAAATTAATCTTATTGCTTGACTATCAATGAAAACTATATATAGTTTCTCTGGCATCATAGCTAGAGTCTTCAGGAACCAGGACTTCTAGTGCCTGCTTTGTCACGGAACAAGTACGGGTTGAGTCGACTCTCTAGGTAATGTATTTACAACCTCGTGGCTCGATGTTTCCCATACTAATATTTTCAATTCTACGTTTATTTATATTCGTGGATACTTTTCTTAATTTGGAATTCACGAAAATGTTTCTAAAGGCGTTACTGACGATATTGCCCGTTACAGCATCTAAATGTTATATAACCACTTGTTGTTGGCTGCGATTTACCCTTTTTTTTATGGAATATTTGTTGGTGATCTTACAATCTGCAACGAAAACTGCTCCTCATATGTAGATAAGAAATCTAGCATATAATCTCTTGTATTACTGGCATTAATCTTATCTAAACGTTGGGTCACGTTATCTTGTCCGGTACGTTGTGTACACTACGCTACAAACTTAATATATGGAGAGCATTTTCTTGTTTTAATCAAACCTTTAAACTAATTCAACATGTAAGATACGTAAGCATTGTCAATGTAATACAAAGTGTTCCAGAAAATTCTACTGACTAAGACCAAGCTCCTGTCAGTCGTCAACCTAATGAAATATCATAGGTTTACTTTATTACAACAATTTATGATGGGGTATAAAGGTCTAAATGATATACCTCTTTTTAACACAATTAGAAACTTGTCTCCATGGTTATTTTAGACAAGAAGATTTTCCCTGTGCCCGTGTGTTTTAGTGTCCATAAATATACATACATACATACATTTCAATAGGTAAACATAGTAAAAATCGGGCATTATTTAACTAAATATTTGGTTTCAAATGTTTTTGTATCGACAAAAGTTCTTAGGGTTTTTACCTGTTGATTAGAGTCCTCAGCATCTCAAGCTTTAACATGATGCTAGTTGCTATTTAATAATATTTACCGAAAAGGTTTTTTTTTGTGATAATTTTTTGTCTCGTGCTGATTTAAGTTTGGGTGGATTTAAATTGGTCAATTCTAACTTACCAATGGAAATTTATGGATGACGAGACAATCGATGGACCAAATAATGTGTACAGTCAATATATATGATGCCGTCTACATACAGAGTATATAAGCTTAACTTGCCTTTTCAAAGAGAATTGAATAATATTCCTAATGGACGGTTTTGTCCCAACCCTTGACTCCTATTACATTAAGGTAATCTCATCACTGTAGAATTGTACGCATTCATTATCAGTTTGTAAACGAACGTCTAAAAGGGTCATTAATTTCTGTTTAAGTGGCATGATGAGCGAATGAGATATAATCCATGGAGGTATTGCAGTGGTAGACAGACTTGTCATTTTTTGTATATCATAAAATTGACCTCGCCGCAGCGCCACGTGTTGAGTGGCGTTCGGAGTTAGATAAGCTCAAATGGAGTTGTGCATGACGTTATACCAATAAAACATTTGTTATGCAGAACTTCCATACACTATTTATGATATTTCTAACGTCACAAAGCCAGCACTCTGGGTTTGTCTAACCTTCTGGAACGTTTGGCCAAAGTATTTGGCGCTGCCGGAGAGGTTAAATATGTCTATTACGTAAAGTAGGTAAACGCGATCGAATCCAGAAGGAATCAAGGCCTAAAACTGTCGTGGGTTTTATTCCCACCCCGATGAAACCAATCTCACTACAACTTGTCAAAATCTGTGGACGGATCCTTCGTCAAGGATAGAGCCGGGAGTCCTTTTCGGATAATCAAAGTAGCAGTTATTCGACAGGAAAGTTGCCAGGCATATAGTCCAGTCTCATTTCATAACAACCATACGGTTCTGGGGAGACCGATGGCTAACAGGCTTGTAAATAAAACAACTACGATCAGAAACTGTTAATTACGACCCACAATAACTACGGTCCACTTTACTTGAATAATGTAATATTAGATAAACAGAATTAAGAATCCACGGGAACCTGACAAATTACGGGATTAAGATATATCAATGCAATGAGCTGATTTCTCTATGAATTATGTGCTTGTTTGTTTTGTTTTTATAAAAACAAGACTCGAATGTAGAGCAACAAAGATTTATTTTCCAAGTGTTTGGGGAAAAAGAAAAGACAAAATCGATTTGATAAGGAAAGGTTGTTTTAAGGATTCCAAAATAATTACTCGTCACAAACACAAATCTGAAAAAATACTTTTGTCTTCTGCCCGTTCTTGATTATGAATCCTGTCTGTGGGGAAACAAACGAACCCTGGTGTTTGAAAGTAGTATTTATATTTTGTCCGATCGAGAATTTAATTTCTTTGAATTGAAACAAACTGACACGCGGAATACACTCTGGACTAAAATAGATGGAGACGAGTTAGAAAAATATACGCATGTACAATCATACATTTGTGGGTTAACATAGAAGCAAGTCGTAACAAGACTTATATAATAAAGGACAAATCGTTAGAAGTTTGTTTTAGACAACGCATACTTCGATTCGCAACACCTGTACCTTCGATGATTCGGTTCTTAAACATAGAATAATATAAACCGGAAACTGTACGAGAGTAATTATCCCAAGGACGAGGAAGACTCTCTGGATTCAGTTGGCAGTCCCTACACTTCCAATGGCTCAGTCGTTTTGGTAGACTTGGCCTTTTTCCATTGGCAAAATCACAAGTTTGTTGTATTTTAAAAATAAATCGTATTGTAGAGTATAAGCAAGATTGGAAAAATTTACTATATCATTTTGGAGAAATTATGTTGTGTTTTTTTACAATTTGAAATGTCATTTTTAGGAAGAAATATCTAACGTTACCATCGAAAACGATTGCCATCTCCCCGGGATAGAATAATACATTGGATGGTTGTAATTCATGAATTTTTGGGGGGAATTCAAGTACATTTATGAGCAATTCAAAGTACTGTTTCAGCGTGGGCTAATGTTGGGATAGACAAAAGTCGTCACCAAGTGATGTTAGGAGCTACTTCGAAACGCCGTGTTCCCAAATAAACCAACAAGTTGTTAATCCATACGCAAGACTGTTCTTTCCTTCATTATTAGGCTCAACGTTTAAACGCCACTTAAACAAGTTATGATACAATTGTCTAGAATGTAGTTATATGGTATTTCTGATTTGCTTCTCTAGCATAAGATTTACCATAATAGAGATAGTCTTGGTACGGTTGTTTGTACATACGCTTAGTTTAATAAAAATGAAAAACTAGAAGTATACGAGTTATAGGCCAAGGTTGATCAAACTTAAAGTCCATTTCGAAAAGGGTATTCAATTTGAAGGCACACGGTCAGGATTATCTATAATTTGTGTGATTCAAAAATTCTTTCAATGAAAATAAGAATGAAAATTAAATCGGTTTTCTGATATTTTAAAGGACAATCTTAAAAAGCAAATGCCCTGGGAAATTATGTCCGGATAAGTTTCGCTTGAATATCTGAGTGTGAACCCAGTTATCAGTGGAAAGTTATGCACAGTCGTTAACTACGCGTATCTTATCCCGAAGTTACAAACCTTGTTTAAACACAGAAATGTACGTCGTATCTGTTAGCATTTGCTTTAGGTGTTGGTGGTGATTAGGTTCATTGGCGTGTGCCAGTCCAAATATAGGGCTGACTTATGCCACCTTTTCTTTAGGAAAAAATCAGCAAGTATTTATGTTGGCTTGATTTTGTCCGTGTATTGGCGATCGTTACCAGCATGGGCGTTATTGGTAAAACCAAACGTATGGCTTATACTCCGTTGTCAGTGTGGGAAGTGTGTTCAAACCCACTGCTTGGCTACCAATCATCGAGCTCTCCGTAGCTTTATTATCTCACGTCATAGCTGGAGTGTTAAGCTTGCAGGGATCAGGGCTCATAGTGCCTTCTTTCTCACGGTACCAGTACGGGTTTAGTCGAGTGTCTAGGTAATGTATTGATCAGCTTATGATTTAATTCTAGGAAATGTCTTTACCTTTAATATCGTTTCATTCTTATGTTCTCCATTTGTTGTATCTTATCGCTAAGTTTGTTTTTACGAAAGAGATTTCTTTCTTAGTAAGCTCCGAAATATCTCTCTATTTAATAGCGTTTCTATTTTAAATCTATAACGATTGAAATAGACAACTTTCTTTTATTTTCGTCTGAAATAATCACTGTTGAAAAACAATAAATGGAGAATTTTCACGTCCATTCTGTCTATGGATAAAGTTTGACAAAAAACCTATACGTCTAAATCCACTGTAATCATAGCAAAATATGCACAGGGAGCGTTGAGCGTACTGGTAGTGGGGAAATTGTATGCTATTCCTGTGTATTTAACATACTTCCTAAATGAGTGGAATTTATATCCATGTCGACCATTAAGAAAATATTTCATTGAAGAGTGCAGTAAAACAACTTACTTTGGAAAGACAAAATGTCAATATGTATTCATTTCGATTATTCAAGGTTGAATAGCCATCGCATGTTACTCAAGACCTAATTTGTAAGACTTTACCGAGATGTAATAATATTTATCAAGTTTAGAATTGATCAATATCTGTCAGTGGCAGGTGCTAATCCTGTTTTGCAATAGGTCATTTTTCTTACGTGGGGATTGTCTTTCAGTGAAGTCCACATCCAAGGACACGGCTTTAGACTGTCTGTAACAGTAAGTTGCCAATATAATGATTTTAAACAGAATACACCCATAGCAGTTTATAAAATTGTCAATTGCGGTATCACGAAGAATGATTGCTTTTATAACACCTTCTGTTTAGGTAAGCTGGAAAATTGTATTGGACCATTATTTCATTCCCCCGACGACTTTTCTTGTGGCCTAGTAGATAGATCACTAATGTTTTAAATAACTTAATTATTGGAAAGGGCATTTTTTGCCTTTCACGTATAATAAAATTGCTAAAAACATCCTCAACATGCATGCGTACATTTTGCCTAGAACAGAATAACTTGGATACGATTATATACTATCTTGGATTTGGATATACTTACACTATCGTTGGACTATTCCAATGGACATCCTATTTTACAGTTATTACGTCAAGTTACTTTATTTATGGCACCACCAAAGGTTGCCCACGCTTCCCTATGTCCATTTATTAAGACGTACTTCATTTATATGATCTTCCTACGTGTCGGGAGAAAATGTTCCCGCGTGTATAAACTAGTTCTAACTTGCGAACGAACCAATCCCTAACGTGCACTGACATGGAATTGATTTAACCTTTTGGTCAAGTTATCAATTGTATGCCCTTTTTGTGCTAAAGTCACCGGGGAGTTTATATCATTTCTAATATATTAAGAATATCATTTCTTACAGACCTGATGAATTATTGATATTGACAAGAACGAGTCATTTCGCCTGAAGATGGTTTAATACTCTGAGGAATTCAACCTTCCAAAGGCAATCTTTATATCTGTCATCGGCTCTTCGATATTTTATTGGAGAGTAATAAACCAAATTAGGTCGTCTATACATCCCACCACCCAATACAACGTACTTTATTCCCTTCAAGAACAACCAAATCATTCAACATCAGGTCATTCAAGGGATGCTTTAAGTTTTGTCTCGGACAATTCGCTTCAAGCAAAGACAAATGTGATCTGATCTCACTTGCTTGTGTTTTAGCGTATTTCGAAAAACGCCATTTGTGCCTAAAAAGACGATTAATTTCATGTAGGTTTCTTTTCGAAAAAAAACATCATCCTTTAAACCATCTCGTTTTTTTACTCTCGGGATTCATGGAACTAAACATATTTAAGCTGCTCGTATATCTTTTTGACTTTTTTCCATTTGCCTCGGTAATAATGCTCAGGTTATTATTTTCCATTCCTAATAAATGTCCCTGTGTTATTTATAAGGGTACTGTGCGAGTGCTTAAAACTTGTACATTTTTTCACCCCTTGGTTTTATTAACAGCCAAAGATCAAATTTCGTCATATTTGTTAATCATAAAATCCTTAGTTATACTGTTAATAAAATACACATATAATTACTTTTGCAATAAGGTCTAAAGTTCTGAACTGTTTTTTGTTTTAAACGACATAGTTATTGAAATTCATTGCCGCGTAATCTGATTCAGAAACACCGTTTCATTTGTTGAGTCGACCGCATACTAAAATGGTTGAAGAGTTTAGCAGTCGTCAACAGAATTTGGAGAATTAGATGACTTTTCAAACGTTTATTATCATTTTTTGTTTTGTTTTGTTTTTTAAGACTCTCTGTGATCACAAAAACGAAGGCTACAATTATTATTTCCGTGTTGGATGTTATAATCATTTGGTTCTGGACTTCGAAGTGCCACTTTAGAAGTGCCACTTTAGAAGCTGGTCGTTTATCCGTAAGAGCGTGTTTTTTGGTCACGCAAGCAGGATGGTTTTATTTAAAGAAATTTAAAAAGCTTTCTGATGCGATGCTTATTTGCTTAAAACTGGGGAATGTTTAAGCGTTTAGATGTTTACTATGGATCCATGAATGTGTACTAAGTGTTTGAGTTACGATTACTCTTTGTATATTTATGTAATATGTTATATGTATGGCCTCTCTTAAATCTCAAAGTTTCATGTAACAAAAGTACTCATTAGCAGACTGTTTACCCATCCCAACGACAGCGTAATTGACGGATATATCACGGCGTCAAGTGATATTGAATTCTCCGGTAATATTAATTAACAGAAACGGATAAATGTGTTGATTTGTTGTTGGTTTTGAACAACGTGTTGATTAATGTATGAATGAGGTTTGGTGAACTACTCCGGCTCCATAACTGATTACCATAGAAAAGTCATTTGTAACTCAGCACTCGATTCCAATCTACAGATGACGAGAAAATCATTCGTAAATTGTTAGCAGGAAATATATTGACGGATGGCGCCGTCTGCCAACTGAATATCAATTCTGTTTGCTTTTTCATTTGTAAAATATAAAGCAAACCATTTCCTAAGGGAGGTTTTGGTCGCAGTAGTAGCTTCCTATTTTATTATGACAAACTTATCATTTTATGAATGTATGTTTTTATAATCAGGTTGAAAGCAAACAAACAGAAGGGTAATTAATTTCCATTTAATGATCTAATAAACGATAATGGGCAGATGCAATCAATGAACGTATTGGGAATAGCTCACAAACAATTCGTTTTTTTTAAATATGATGGTAGTTATATTGCACAAAATAGGTTCTAGACGCAAGATCCAGCTACATGTAGGAAGCAATATATATAAAGTTTCGTCAGTAACAAACGATCCTCTACTTTAATCCTCTCTAATTCTACAGAATATTCTCATAGTGGCTTTTCCATCATAGAGAAACAGTCATCTTGTGCGATATTTACTTCGGCAGTCAGCTGTCTAATTTTATATTCGTTTTAATGAACGAAACCTTCGGCGATTATTTTTCTTCTATATTTTGTTAAAC
This sequence comes from Lepidochitona cinerea, assembly GCA_963971465.1. NCBI lineage: Eukaryota > Metazoa > Mollusca > Polyplacophora > Chitonida > Tonicellidae > Lepidochitona > Lepidochitona cinerea. The sequence goes on along the minus strand of OZ020563.1, from coordinate 26,555,120 downwards.
AGAACGATTGAATTGTTTCTTCTTTTTTTTCAGAAGTTTTTCGAATCCCTCCACATGAAAATGCGGCTGGACACGGCGGTTCTATATGTTACCCTTCCAGTTTTACTTATTATTACTCTTTGTTGCCTTTCTTCCGTAAACAGTAAGTAAAGTTTTCATTTCTACTCGATTTACTTACATTTAACCAAACTATTGGTTCTAAATACCAAATTGAAATCATTTTGTGTCGTTAGTACAACTGCAAGTTTAGATAGCATGTGTTTTAATTGGCATGGGTGAACGCCTGTGTATGCACCGCAGGCAGAATCAGAACCAAAATGGTTGCAATATTTTGTGTCGAGATGCCAAGGTGTATAGCCTAAGTTAATGACCACTTTCTTATCTGAATCAGTTATGGAAACTTGGCCAACTAAATTTGATAGAGAAAAGGCCGATCTTGCAAATGCGCCATTGCCAGTGTGTCTTCGGGGAATGTTAAATCAAATCAAACGATGGTTTGTCGTTCGTAGGTCAACTCAACCATGACCTTGTTCTAACCTGGTGGCCATGTACGTGATGACAGGTATCAAGGAAATGTTGAGGGCTCGGTGCAATCAGCTTTTATAATAAACTATGTTACCGTCCAAATCGTTATTTTGCTCGCCAATTTATTTTATTGTCTCAAATAGTTGGCATTGCAGTAGATATAAAATTCTTATACTAGTATTATGGCCGCTAAGTGAAAAAAACTTAAGACAACTAAACTAAAAGACATATGAATGGACCTCAGTTATTCCACAGACATCTGTTCAATAATGCATTGTACACGTATTGCAAAGTTCCATTCATAAATCGGAATCAGACCATACGGGGAGAGCTCTGGAATCTCTCTGAATCCATTTGCCCCTGATTCCGCAGGCTGAATACGGAAGGCTAAATCCCTAATAAATTATTCAGTACACAGGGCGATAGAGTGTATCCTGGTTATGTACCACCGAGTCCGTAGTCCGTGGCTAAGAATTAGATTAGATCTCCGGGTAATAACCTAGTTATGCTTTTCGAACTACCCCGCAAGAAGTGATGACACCGCTGAGACAACCCAGATGAAATGTAATCAGATTTTGTTGGAATAAGTCTCGTTTAAATTATCAAATAGTGATATGCCTCTTAATTAAGTGTCAGTTTCGTCTCATTATCTCAATGCATATGTATTTACTGAGCCATTAAGGTTTATCCGAATGTACGCATACTTATCCGTAATGTCTATAAACAATTTGTTGTATTTCGCGATAGATGATTGGCTATGATTATTGGCTTAAGCCACCGGGTAAGATTAAAAGTAAATTTAAGGATTCACTTAATGTAAAACATAACTCTTATCCCCCTCTTTCGCTTTCTTATACCCGTATTCATCGGTTCTGCTACATAGTAACATAAACTTTAAACTTAAATCCTTAATAAAACAAAACAATGTTCAGCTTTTTAAAAACACCACAGTTTATTGTAAAATATCACGGTATACCACGGTTTAGAATATATGACATGGTAAACCATAGCATATGGTAATTCATTGTTTCAAAGACATAGCTATCATATAATAATATTAGAAGATATCTATGCTCAAAGACGCCATTTTTTTTTTTATTTCTTGAATTCCACTTTACCCGGCACACGACTTCGATGTCTCCATTTCGACTCAAATCGTTTCAAACAAGGCTCTGATTTACAACTATGTTTGAACAATGAAAAATTTGACTTTTTGTCCTATCAATCACTGTTGTCGCATGTAAAACGTTCGCCATCTTTCTTTTCTTATGCATCACACAAAAGTTCATACCAGGAAGAGAAGAAAAGCCACTGTTTCTGACTAACCGAGAGATGGCGCTGTTTAAGGTGACCTATGAGTCAAAAGGCATCAGTGCCCTGAGTATAGGATAATGGGACGTTTCACACTTCCCCATTCATAGACTTCTGATTAAATATAATGAGTTTTGTGCTTTACTTGCAGGTCAGTATGATGCTTATGGTGAAAATAGTGTGCAAGATTTAACCAATGACGCTGATTTGGATACTCAGGAACTTTCTAAACGGTAAATACCGGGGTGTTTCTGAGTGGTAAATAACCATATAAATTTACACAGGGAGTTTCAAACTAGTAAATAACCATATATATATGTACACTAAGGGTTTAAGATTGGTAAATAACCATATACATGTACACAGGGAGTTCTTGTTTGGTAAATAACCATATACATGTACACATGGAGTTTCAAACTAGTAAATAACCATATACATGTACACAGGGATTTCATGTTTGGTAAATAACCATACACATGTACACTAAGGGTTTCAAACTAGTAAATAACCATATACACGTACACATGGAGTTTCAAACTAGTAAATAACCATACACATGTACACAAGGAGTTCATGTTTGGTAAATAACCATATACATGTACACAGGGAGTTCTTGTTTGGTAAATAACCATATACATGTACACAGGGAGTTCATGTTTGGTAAATAACCATATACATGTACACAGGGATTTCTTGTTTGGTAAATAACCATATACATGTACACAGGGAGTTCTTGTTTGGTAAATAACCATATACATGTACACAGGGAGTTTTTGTTTGGTAAATAACCATATACAGGTACACAGGGAGTTCTTGTTTGGTAAATAACCATATACTTGTACATAGGGAGTAAAATAGTACCTTTCAAAATGAGAAGTCCTGCAGTGAATGGTCTTTTGATAGAGAAACCTTTGCCTATTATTCAAGACAAATTGTCATAATGAACTTGTTCTTAGATTAACACAGACATGCGCTATTTATTAAAGGTCGTGTTATGTTTTCCCCATGATGCTCAATTCACCTTCTCATTTAAGTTATTTCTTCCACTGTTATTTTAATGTTCTTTATGTGTTCATTGTTGTCCTTAATATGTCATAATAAGAGTCTTCGTTACAAGAAAACTCCACCTTTTGTAGTCTTGTCTACTCTACCCAACTTCCAAATGCGAATTTTCCAGACGCGATACGCACTTCTTGAATACCCATTATCCTAAAAATACATCTCATTAGCATATCATTTATTACGATAATTATATTAACCCTTAACCGGGAAATACATTTCTACGGAAGCGTATTAGGGCCAGGTGAAAAAAACCCCGCTAATTCGGAGTTACTAAGTCCCACGTAGCTAATTCAGCCTTGGTAACTCCGAATTAGCTGCTAATTTGGACTCCGTGGACTTAGTAACTCCGAATTAGCTACGTCGGACTTAGTAACTCCGAATTTGGAGTTACTAACTCTGAATTGGCTACGTCGGACTTAGTAACTCCGAATTAGCGTTTTTTTCACCTGGCCCTAAAAGTCTTCCGTACATTTCAGTTAAGAGTAATCCGTATTGCAAATTATAGGTTTTGTATTTGGGAAGATGAGAGTCTTGATTATTGTCAACAGTTATCCTCAAACAACTGCAATGACACTGTATAGGGAACGCAAGTCTCTGAAGAATTCTTCTTCATGATATCCGGTGACATATGACGCTAGTAAGAACGTTTTTGGTGACGATGTAATTCCATTTGATGAATTTTGTTTCATAATGTCGGATGTAAACGTCATGTTAAAACGCAAAAACGTTCATGCCATATGAGAAATGCATCGCCGGTGACAGGGAATTTGTGGAATTCGCTTGCGCTACCTATTTTACTCTTTAAGAAGATATATAAAAGCTCTCTGTCAGCGCCACTTGTCCTGCCCACACGTTCGATAGGTTTAGACACAATGAACTATATAAGTGGAATGTCTACGTCTCATTGACTGGTTTGGATCTGACTTTGTAAAAGCCGCCGCCATTGCTGAGTGATGAGAGCGTGCATGACCCATCTGGATGGATGTTGCACCATCTAGCAATGGCGTTTTCGATGCACATCGAATACCACTACTTCACTAAAGTAAAGGTCTTACTCCGTTATTTGATAATTTCTGACATTTATAGTCGTCGTCCTTTACTCGACTCCATGTTATATCCTGTGCGCATACTTCGATCGGAGACGATCGGAAAAGAAAGTATAGTGTACAAGGAGGACTGCCAATCAAACCGCACGGCTTACACGGACTGATATCCACTATAAAACAATCTCCCGCTGGCCTCCTCGTTTCCGTTAGACTAAACTGGGGGAAATGTACGAGCACAAGTTGACCTTTTGAGCCTCGCTTACGGATTTTCTTGATAAACATACGAGTCCGCGTGAAGTGTCATTTCCAAAGAAAACAAGTCAACTTTTGTTCGTACATTTTCCCAGTTGAGTCTAACGGAAACAAAGAGGCCAGCGGGAAATTCGGGCTGTCCCTCGAAAAACGACGAGGATGCAACACAGATGTGAGTGCTTGAACGCTTTTTTTTGGTGGAACGGTGAACTTAAAGATCGAACTGAATGTGTATTAAGTTTGGGCCAGTTGCGTTGCTTAAATTAGGAGAAAATCTTACGCAGCAGTTTAAATTTAAACGTTTCCGATGTCTGTCGCTGAAGTAAAGCTAGTGAGTTGTGTTGAAAAATGCTATTTTTTCTGCATGCCTTTAATATGCATAATTCGGCTTACTACGACTAAAATCTATATATTTGTCGAATTAAATAACCACCATAGTATTCTCGGATGCGTGTACCGGTATCTAAACGCTTACAAAAAGTCAAATTATTTACTATAAATTTTACTCCTGAATTCTAAATTATCCCCCTTGCGCCCTCTTCTGTGAGTAAGGCCTGTTTCGTCGAGACCGCGGCAGTTAGGTCTTTTAGGAAACAGCAAAATCAAACTCAATCGGTTATAAAAGGTATTTTTTTTGTTACAGATGATAAATTAATAGTTATTCCTTTCACAAGACTGTTTTAAAGCAGCTGGGACGCGAAACAAACATCAATTCAGACTAAAAAGTTTGTATTTATTGAGATTTTGCTCTGCGCTTATCGACGTGGCTAAGGCCGATAAAATGACCACGTCGTACCGACCATAGATATCCAAACATAAATAACGAGGTACCTGTAGACATTTAATATTATTGAATTACAAATGTCACGTGACCTTCATTTCAAGTATATAGCTCATTGGTTAGACACGATCAACAAAATGGCCTTATGGCGTCATGACATTTGCAAGTCACAAAGTCATCATTCTGGTTTTGTCATTTTGGAACATATGGCAAAAAGATAGGTCAATTGCGATCGGAATAGAAGACAACTTCACACTGGCATAAACACGTCTTACTTCATGTAAAAGTTACAGTCAAGGATCAACTTTTTCATTGTATATTCACGACAATCACTTGCGAGATAACAGCTATATATACAGCTCTCTTATCACATCCATTCGAGACATCTTCAGACATAGAGATTTCATTAGTTTCTCCATAGCCCGCAGTGTATTTGATATTTAGACTGTTTTTCCCTATTGATTGTGTAATGAAGCTAATGTATATTTCCTGGAAGAGAAATAGCAGTTAAGAGCCAACGTGTAACTTGGTATATGTACATATATTGCAATCCTCACTCGGTGGAGAAAGGGATCCAAACTTGCTAGTGTCAATCACCAACACTGAGCTGGTCGTCCAATCAGAGAGCTAGCCGAGGAAATCTTTAAAATGTGGTAAATTCTGGGAAATGCTTGTAGTTATAGTTCGAAAATGGCGGATGATAAGATTAAATTCATTAGTAACGGCCTTCGTGATTGGTCCATAATTCCGCCCACTTGAAGTGATATGTGAAACCAAAATAACTCTCCAAGGATACGGATTCTGCTGAGATACGGGAGACGGATGGTTAGAGACCTTTGTACAAAAAGTAATATATTAATAGCTACCAGAGCTGTCGTCTAATATACAAAATATAATAAATATTATAAAATAAGTTTAGATATGATATGGATTCAAAGGATGAATGTCATGCAGCTCTCAAAAAATTTAAGTTAATATGATCAACATCGAGGAGCTCAAAAGTACCCGGTTTTACGGTGCTATTCATTTTCATTGTTATACACGTGTAAAACACTTGCAACGGCAGTGACATGCAGCATAATCTTACACAAGGTCATTTTGCAATTCCATCTTTTAGGTACGCTGAGGTGAAAGTGTGTTCATGATAACAGCTCACTTGCATCCAACACAACTTAGGCGTTTTTCTTAGACTTTTTTAGTAAACATATTCTAAAAGAAAGCATTGGAAACATCGAGGTCTCATCCAGACAAAGGGCATGGCTTACACCCCAACTAAACTGGCAACGCTGTCATAAAAGTGTGATGTAAAACACCAATCAGTCAATCCCTATTTTCTGCATTGCTGTTACTCCCTAAATGTTATATCCGGTACATTTAACGTTTATTGATATTAAAGGCCAGTGAAAGGAGGACAATTTAGCTTTCCGTAGTCTAATAATTGTGACTTAATAGAGTTAAGACTTAGACCTAATAGAGTTAAGACAGCATGGCATAATCCGAAAGTGTGCTTCCATTAACCCAGAAAATATTTCGAAGAATCAGTTCATGATTTAGCCAATCAGGTGGGCGAATTTCCCGATATGATTGGTCACGCATCACGTACATTAACTATTGGTGACTGTGTGAAATATTTACGTTTTATTGCAGACTCCATCGAATCGTATTTTATTTTATTGTCGGCATAATGTGTGTATGATTATTACCTATTTATCTAACTGAATCAATTGAATCTGTCTCGTGGGAGTAATAAACATCTACTCAAATTTGACAAGCACGTATTATTTCAACATTGTGCAAATCTATAGCTGACAACGGCCATTAACGACTGGTAAGGCTCAATAACTTGAATGCATTTAAACTGATTGATAAAATTGTATTGCAACAAGAACCTGGGGATGCCTATGGTGCTGTACTGACGTTCCGTAATGTCATACCAAAAGACTGCTTCTCTGTGAACACTTGTCGCAGGCAGTGCGGCTCCTTTACATAACCGTTCTGGGTGACTAACACGGATCTGTTGCAATATCTTTCACATATTTCGAAGCTATTGATTCAGAATCTCCACATGCGTGATAAGTCCGTATGAGGGTTGGTTGCATGCGAATCCATAACTTGACTTCAGATTCGTTTGATCCTAGGAAAATAAACAGCAATTATCCTAATAGCTTCATGAGCACTCATGCAAAATTGATGTTTATTAGATTTCCATGATGATTAAGGAAGGGACGCAATGACGTGGATTTTAAATCTGACACAATAGCACATTAGAGTTTGAGATATTATTCTGGTCAATAAATCACCTGGTTGTACCAATGCAACACAACTGATGGCAATCCCAAATTCTTGATTTATTTTGACTGATTTTGTAGCACAACGAATCATAAACCAAGGGTATTTATCTCGCTACAGCAATCGGAATTCTAATTAATTCAACAATGCCTTCAATTATCAATGTTACCTTTTTCCTGATTGGATCCGCAAATATTGGATGATGAATCGTTGGTGCGATCGCATAATCCAAAAGTTCTGCTGCAGCTTTTGGCAATGTAACAATTATATCGAATTAGTTTCAAAATCAAAAATGAATTTCATATTGCCAGAAAGCTTGTTTCTAGAACATATTTGAACTTTAGTTCATCTGTCTGGCGTCCGTAAACGTTTTCAAATGTATAGACCTTACTTAGATATGTTACGGTTTTGTGCAGTGTTTTCCCTTTAGACTTTATATTCAAGCCTATTCTTGTGTTTTTGGTTCGTATTGGTCTTACCTGTTCCACTACACATTATGTACGTCACCCATTATTGTTAATCATGCCATTCGTTTTCCTCTTTTTTGACTCAGGTATGCACGACTATCTTATCATTCCCCCAGTAGATGGCGCTCAAGATCTTATACTTCCGGTGATAGGTACAATAGGTACACAGTATTTTCGTATTATCGTTTCTGTTAGCTTCCTTTGTTTTATCACGTCTCCATATTGTACACGCATGCTCAGTAATGTCAATGTATTCACTTGCCCTTTCTTGCACTTTGTTTCACTTTACTTTGTTACTTTCGGAAATTTCTGTTGGTCACCTGGACCCTGTTTCACAAAGCGACGTAGCGTAAGTTTTCACGTAACTGCCATAGCAACCCATACTATAGTGTAGAGATACGTTAGTGTGAAAGTTACGCAAAAAATACATCTACGCCGCTTTGTGAAACAGGACCCGGATGTAGCTGTACTTCACCATCTCTCTAAATAAATACATCTTTAAATGCTGCTGATGATTTATAAACAACATGATCCGCATACCTCCACAAGAGATACAACTTTAATTAATATTACACTGGGATGTCCACAGACTGACAGAAAAGTCCGACCTATAGTTGCACAATATTCAGCTTGTCAACCACCCATTCCTGACTTTACTATAGCGGATGTACCAAAACAACCTACAGGATATTCCATTTCTTTTTCTTAACATCCTTCTTTTTTTTAATAGATATGCCAGATTGTCACATTCCCGTGGTAGAGGAAGATGGCGCTCTAGAGGGAGAGGCAGATCAAGCCTATCTGACGTTTACAAACGGTAAGAATTGTTACTAATCTAATTTACTTGAGTAGTTGTCTACTAATTGCTTTTAAAAAGTAATAACGTATAAGTTGTCATAAATTACATTGATTTAGCAAACAAGCGACCCCTTTTCATCCGAAAAACAGGAGATGTGTTTTTGGATCAAATTATCTTCTTTGGATTTAGATTATTTTCCAAATTAAAAAATAGCTTACTTTAATCTGCAAGTTACAAGGAGTACACATGTACGCCATGATTAGTTCTCTAAATCTAGGTACAATTAAAAATCAAGATGACGCACAAAATGTATATGACGTTTGGTCGAGTGGGTAATGACATCGGATAATGTGATTTAAGCAGAACAGCAGTTGTGATAATTGATCAAGCAAATCCTTTTAGATGTATCCTATGATTTTACACATAAACAAAGTGTTACAGGTCGTTTGTTTGCATCTCAACAGGCTATTAATGATGTTTTATAATGTGTTTTACTGCAAATGTATGTTCTTATATAGTCTTCATTTTAAAGGCGCATGAGCAAAATTCGGACTTTTCCGATTGTCAAGAGAAGTTGCGTGTTTGAAGTAAACATTATTGTAAAGCCATTAATATGGGAACCAAAGATGTAGTCGTGACTTAAGAGTACGTTTTGTGATGGGGGGGGGGGGGGGGGGGGGGAGGTTGTTGCTTGTAAAGCTACCTGAAGGTACTCATCCAAAATCAGTATCAGCTAAACGCTGTTATTTTTTACTTCTTACACAAACCTCACTAAAAGTTTGTCAGTTTAAAAGAAATTTAAGTGTGTGCCAATAAGGAACAAAAACTCTTTATAGGAGTTCGTTTTCGGTACTTTGTTGCTTATCAAACTACTAACGAACATCTGCAAGATTGATATCAACTGAAAGCTTTCAGTGTGTACCTTTCGATAAAATTAACAATAAGCTAATTCTGTTTCCACAAAACATTTGTCAATTTAAACTTACCTTTGAATGTAACAAAACCTACTAAGTACGGTACAAAAACCAACACTGGGCAAAATCCACTAAGCGAGTATTTTGTAACGCCTTTTTATTCGAATACCACTATATTTTTAACTTTAGTAGCCTACATCAGAAAAGGCCTTAGATGAATAAATGTGCATCCCATTTATTTAAATGAAAAAAATGCCTTTATTTTCAACTGTTGTCAAAATCTACAAAATAAGAGCTTTCTGTTGATACTTAAGTTATCAATGCTACCTTTTGCCTGGTTGGATCCGCAAATATTGGATGATGAATCGTTGGTGTGATCGCATAATCCAAAAGTTCTGCTGCAGCTTTTGGCCATTTAACAATTATGTCGAATTGGTTTCAAAATCAAAAATTAATTTCATTTTACCAGAAAGCTTGTTTCTAAAACATGTTTGAACGTTAGTTCACCTGTCTGGTGTCCGTAAACGTTTTCAAATGTATAGACCTTACTTAGATATGTTATGGTTTTGTCATCTCATTTATTTAAATGAAAAAATGCCTTTATTTTCAACTGTTGTCAAAATCTACAAAATAAGAGCTTGATACTTAAGTTACAAATGCGATTTTTTGGCAGCTCTCGACTTTATAAAACTTTTGTGATTCAATTCAGTTATGAAGTTCGGTAGAGTTACCTGGTGGTGCAAGAAATGATTTGTTTTAATACTTGGATCTTGTTTTCTTCAGGTACAAGATGCCTTGGTTGTTTTTGCCCAATAACAGTAGATGTTATCGCCAGAAATGTAAGAGTCATCTGCAATGCTGCCGTAGATACAACTTATGCGACCCTAATATAAAGAGATGCATTGACTGCTGGTTCGGGAAATCCTGCCGATCATCCGGGGACTGCTGTGAACGATTCCCATACTGCAACACTGCCCTTGGTCGTTGTCAGAACTGATAACGACTCGCATACGAATAATAGCCCACCGCGAAGGATTACGAAAGCCGGCGAAATTTGCTGTTTGTGCGCAGCCCTGGGCACGTGATGTTTGGATTTCAAATGGTATATTACAGTGAAATGTACATGACGTCATTGATGTGTTTGTGTTTTAACAAAAGCTTTACTTTCAAAACTAGATAATTCCCAGCAACATGTCTACAGTGGTGAAAATCATGTCTAAACACGTTGTGAAGTTCGATTTAACCCTATTTATTCCATACCCATGCAATCGGCAGGATAAAACAACCAGATAATTACAATGTACCAAGCACATACTCTTCAATGAAAGTATTTTTATAAATACTATTAACGAATGTTTCACTGTTAAATTAAACCTCAAATCTATTTTTTTCCTCTGCTTAGATGCTCATTAATATTAGAATTTTTATCCGCGGACAACTGCGAGTAACTTCAAATTATGTTACATCGATAATATTGTCTCAATATTCTACATGGACCCTTGGGACTGATTGTCAAATCGTTTAAACTAGTTAACAATATGTACGAGATAGTATATTAACATTAACTTCACCACACCTACTTGAGTCAAGATCCTTAATGAACTTTATCAGCCACACAATAACTATACATACATTATTTGATTCTTTGGCCGTCCCTTTCTGTTGAATGATGTGCGCAAACTTCACCACACTCACTTGGGACAAGATCCTGAAGTAATTTCTCCAGACTCACTTGAGACAAGATCCTGAAGTAACTTCACCACATTCACTTGAGACAAGATCTTAAAGGAACTTTACCAGACTCACTTGAGACAAGATCCTGAAGTAACTTCACCACATTCACTTGAGACAAGATCCTGAAGAAACTTTACCACATTCACTTGAGACAAGATCCTGAAGTAACTTCACCACATTCACTTGAGACAAGATCCTGAAGAAACTTTACCAGACTCACTTGAGACAAGATCCTGAAGTAACTTCACCACATTCACTTGAGACAAGATCCTGAAGAAACTTTACCAGACTCACTTGAGACAACACCTTGAAGGAACTTCACCAGACTCATTTGAGACAAGATCCTGAAGGAACTTTACCAGATTCACTTGAGGCAAGATCCTGAAGGAACTTCACCAGACTCACTTGAGACAAGGTCTATAAACAACTGTGCCCACAAGGCTTGCAAGAGAAAATTAAATCATAGTGTATTGTTTCTACCAGATTCTCTAGAATACCTTTGGTTATTATGACCACTTTCTTACCAATGAAAAATCTACAAACCTACAAACCTAACAAAGTCAGATGTGTTACTCTAACAAGAAGTTTTCCTTTTTTCGCCCACCTGCAATTGCAGACAATCCTTCTCTCCTGAATCCCTAACCTCCCTTCTATAAAGCAGCTAGCATCCTATACGTTTGTAAAACTGTCAAAACCGATCCAATCATGTGTGAAAAAAATTACAATATCTCATATTGGCTTGTAGCTTAATGCCTTGCTTTTTGGGTTTTTGCTTGTACACACGACGTCACCAGTTATTTTGTTACGTCCTTAAGTCGTCGATGTACGGCGACATTCGATTATTTTTGTATTCATGTTTTATTTGTGCTGAATAAATGTTTTCTTCAAGAGCATTGGTTTCCTGCCTTTAATGTAGTACACAAATACTATCGTCGCCAGGATGTGGGATATATGTGTCGCAAACTCCCCGCAGATATTAAAATTGAAGTTAGTAAAAATAATTCCGGCTGTATCGTCTGAGTATTCGAACTAGCTATTCTGTTCGGACTTCTTCACGTTTGTGGGTGGGAGAGGGGGAGGGGGGCAAATAACACCAGACTTGACATGAAAGAAAATATTTTGCGATAACTGGCGTTTTGCTGACTTTGCAATGTGAATTCACGAACTTAGTTCAATTACTTCAGCACTAAGCAGGGGGACCTCGTCGGCTCAGTCGGGTAGAGTGTCCCCCGTCCGGCAAGGCCATCGATGCAAATCTGGATTGAATCCCACTCAGATCACATATAATTGAAAAGTGACTGGGGTGGATTTGTCACTCGATCGCCGTATGAGTTTTCAGGTACTAGGTGAACGTCAGGGTAATCCTCTGGGAAAAGGGCCCGGTTTCTTCCTTACAAAACCTGACATCGCCGTCGTAAAGGTAAAATAATCTTGAGTGGGGTGAAAACGCTAGTCAATCAACTAGAACGGAAAAAAAACTGAGCAAGATGTACAATGGTAGTCGCTCAAGACTATTTCACTTACATGGCGGCAGTTTTATTGTGGGAGGAAACATAGCTCTATGCCCGGAGGAAACCCATGACCTTCCGATGGTAATTGGCAACCATCCCACATAGGTCGAATTGGATATTGAAGAACGTTGACTATATCTTCCTATACCGCCAAATGGTTATGTGTACAGCTTTTTGCAAAGGCTAGTCCAGCTCCATCCTCCATAGGTAACAAAGCCGAGTGTTAATTATGTAAAACATATATGTACGTATAAATATATGTAAAATCGATCAAATTATAAATTAACACCGTTATCATTCATTCTTGATCTCTCCCATCAAAATAAAGTATGAAGTGTGGGTCTTGTCGGAACAATAAATTAGAAAGTAGCAAATCTAACAGATTGGAGGCTTGTAATCCGCATTAGCCAATCAGAATTGACCTAACAGAAACAATACACACAAACACAGTTTGCACGATTAGAAAATTCAAAATAAACACAGAATTCTGCTACAGTATCTTTACGTAGTAGGATTATATTTTATATTGTATTGTTTAAATTTTTTGATCTGCCAATGACCACGTCAACGGATAAGAAATGTCTTCGCTGAACGTCAATTGCATTATACATAATTCTGATAAGATTTTCATTATATCAAACGTTACTGTTATTCCAGAACCAAGCGCTTTTGACCTGTATTTGAAAGTAATACGTTTCATGTCACCCTAAACCAAACGTGTTGTTTACGACATGCCAGTGACATGTATAACTATTTTACTTTCTTCATGTAGGGATTCGAATTTCGAGTGGATACATTAACATCAATAATTCTACAGAGCGTTTTCCCATGTTAATAGCCATAAGAATCATTATTCAACATGACCTATACTCTGAGAGACGTCACAATTTATTCAAATCCGTGAGATGAAATGTGGAAATTGATAATCGACAATGATAGGCGACCTGAGGCCAATGATTGTTCTAAGGGGGTGATTGTGGTGGCAAGGAGCGATACAAACATATGTTGTCCAGGCCCCCATCGATGGCATTGGACCCCTCGGATTGACGGTAATTGTGAAGTCAGTCGATATATCGGCCATGTTGGTAGAAAACAGTCCTTATTGAATTTAACATGGGGAAAGACTAAAAGCTCTGCCAAATTATCGATCAATTCAAGATTCGAACCCGATGTCAAACTTGAATTGATCAATAACTTGGCAGAGCTTTTAATGCTTTGTCAAAACCCTATGTCGAACCCTATGTCAAACTTGGCCTGCAGCAGTGCATGAATTAAAGGAAATGAAATTTCACTTAAAAGCAATTTTGCATCACCTTCCAAACTTGATTCAATGGATCGGGCAATAGGAGAAAATCAATCCACAAAGCAGGCATGCAATGAACTAATTCCCTTTACTTGCTGAGCAGAGTGAGATTATTTCGGACGTCAAGATTAGTTGGGAGAGACTTTACGGGCTGTAGCCAAGGTACGGTTGATGGAGGTTCACGTCAACATAAGCATGTTAAATGTCCCACTTCGTTTTCACTAAATATAGAGGTGAAAGGAATTCGTCATGGTCCGGTATCTTGTTTCGGATGGCCCAGATAATTACAATATGGAGTATAGACAAATATCGTATATGACATCGGTAAACAATTAATTTTCTATTTGCCGTAATGTTAGCACTTGCTTCTGTCTCTCGGTTAGAAGCATTCGCCTTGCTAAAATACAGACCAATAAGGGCGACATCTGAGGATTTTCCCTTCCGAAAGGGACAGGGGTGCAGACACATTGTTGGACACAAGTCACATTGTTGTCAAGGGCCAAATCAGATAGCTCTATCCGCCACTTTTATTCAATCTTCACATTTCGTATATTTCTTAGACAAACTATTACTTCATTGAGTCTCATCTATATCTCAAAAAGTATCCACAGTCCAAGAGAAGTCCTACTAAAAATGTTCAAAGGCATTGACCGAAGTCTAGGAACTAAATGCGCACCTCCGAAAATGGGCTAATCCTAATTGTCTACTGGGTCAATATAATCTCCGCCAATCAATCAATCAATCGATCAATCGGCATGATATCCATACGACCTTGGCTTATGGTTTACCTGAGGCATGGTCTTTATGTAATCAATATCAAATCGGTAGATTCATCTATTAATAAAACAGTACAATAATTACTCTAGAACATTTTATCGCTGCTGATATATGATTTGCTTCATGTTAATAAATCTATGTTTATGTCAGCTCTAAAGCTCCAAATGAGATCGTACATAACAGACACAATTGATTAATTTTGCTAACAGGTGTTACATCGATAACAATTGGATTTTTTGATAGGGCTAGCTACATGTTGCAGATGCTATCTCAAGTTCAAATAAACTATTTACCAGACACAGAAACTTTTCTTTTCGGGTTTGTTTTTGTCGACAGTGGTTATCTATTAAATACCGCTTAAGATCATCTCATTCCGTGATACATGTAAGTTATCTTAGGTAGTCTGCAAGCAAGTTTGTTTTACTCGTTGAACCAGGTCACACAAGTTGGACAAACTATACATTTAGGAATCGATTAATCAAGTATCAAAATATTTTGATAACGGGAAGTGGGTGGATAATGTCAGTGAAATTGTATTGATAGAAAAAGGGTTTCTCAATCACAATCACGGATAACGATCTACAATCAATAAAACACATGAAAAGGGTGTTGTCATGGCGCCTCCGACTTCGTAACACTGTGACAAACATAGCGCAAAAGGTATGGAATTGATGAGTTGGGATGAAGTAGTCAGGTCATTTTTTTAAAACTGGTTGTTGCACACCACGAGTTCGTGTCGCTGTTATCGCAATTTTAGTCATCATTTGACCCAATGCTTTATTTAGAATCCAAACTTACGATTCTTTGTAGAACAATGCGACAATGATATTTCCATATCTGTCTTTCATCTATTGAATGCTCCTATCCGTTAACGAGCGTAGGCTTAACTCGAAAGAGATAAACCAATCTTCTTCGTGAGATCTTATGCAGAGGGAGGTAATCGTGTGGCCACATTCCGGAAGAATTATCGGATGCTTACCTCCCTTTAAATGTACAGTGTTCTTTAGAGTAGGAACACCCTTTGGCTATCTTCGCTCGCTACCGGTCGGCTTTGACACGCCTCGGGCAGTCTGTGCTTTTTATACGGTAAATCACCGTATTTTGGGGCTGAATAAAAATGGCGTCGAACGTACATATCAAAATATTTTACTACAGACGAAAAAATAAAATAAAAATAATCCTGAATTTATTAAATGCTAATTTTATTTAGAAAGATATTTGTTTATATATTGTATTTAGCCAGGTAAACCACATATATATATACATAATATATATTATATAACTGATCGAGGCTGAAACCGAGTGTTTCAGTCCCTTACATTATCACGGGGACACTTTTGTGGGGCCCTGTAGAGGATTTGGGAATTGTACGCTTCAAGGCGACCTATTTGGTCGCCACATTCAAAATAACCTGCAGTCTATCAGAGGGTATTTCACGTACGTAAATTCCCGAAGTTTCAGAGTGTGTTCTTTAGTTGATTATCCTCGAAACAATAATCTTGCTCCGAAAGGGGAAAAATACACGGAGATGCTACGCTAGACCAGAAAGACAGGTCTATCGGTCGTTACCTCATTCAACACTAATGAATTTTACAATATTTTTAAGAACAAATCTAAGTGCGACATGTGTTATAAACATTTTTTAAACACAAGCTTAGCGAAGAGTTCTGGATCGCAATTTGTTACATTACAAATATTTTTACAAAACCATAAACATGATGGGTGTTTGGCTATAAAATATACATGAACTTCACCTTCTCAAATGTGTAGCTACGTCGCAATGATGACCACATAAGGCGTTCAGAAAGTACATCTGTATATAAGTTCCGAAATTTGAGATTGTATAATCTGTTGGTAAACTGTACTTACTCAAAACAGATAGATAATTTATAAATACCTGCACTTGCTAGATAAACAAGACGAAAAACAAAAGGCTTTTACCTCCGCCCATTCAAGCTTTGTTTGTCCGACAGCGTTGTTTGATCAATAACGATAGGCGCATTTAAAAAGGTGCGATTTTCAGTTTAATTAATCAGTATCCATCATTTTGGATACGTGGTCTGATTCATTATTGCAGATGTGAAAATCTACCAGTGTTTTATTCCGATTTTGCGATAAACTGCTTATCGCCTTGGGATATTCTTGTATGGGCCAGTTTTTATCAAAATACAACAGATATAGGTGGAACTGTTTCAGTCTAAGTAGGCCTATAATGATTTTCAACAAACTTATATGCAAAACAAACGTTCAAAAGATAATATTTTCTTTGGGGACTAGAAGTTTATCTAACAGTGGCAATTGAAATAATAATAAAGGCTTAATTAACACACACTTTAGAGCTCTTTAGAGCTAATGTTTATTTTTTTATAATCAATCGTCTAGAAATAAAGCTTACTTTAACACACAAAACAAAAAATACGGGATTTTAAATCGTTTTGAAAAAGATTAAAGAGAAGCATGTTCGACACAGGTGCATACAGCAAACGAAACGCACGTTCTTATGAAACACATGTGCGCACAGACGACGGCATTTTCGGATTTTTTTCATCCGATTGAAATGAGTCTTAAATAACCTTATTACTCTTGCTTTATCTGTATCTATATTACCTTAGTATATACATGAAAGTCAATCGGGACAGATTAAATGTGACTAATTCGGTGGTCCAATAGCTGTCAAATAATGTTTTGAGCGACGCATCAAATAATAAACAAGGGAAATAATTTTAAAACATGTTTTTAATAAAATAATCTTTACTGAAAGTTAAAGCCAGAATAATTGAAGTTCGATACAAAAGGGATTAGGCATATTATGCCGCTGGCCGTTCAGTGACATAAATAGTCGTTTGTTTTTTGTTTGACACGCTAAAGAATTTCATTTTTCATAATAGATAAACTTCAGCCATGAGCTTTCTAAGAAGATGTTTCCCACTTTTTATTTAGAATCTCGTTTTTTGGCGTCGATAGGTGAAAATTTTGAATATATTGTGTTTCATGTGACAAATAGAGCGGACCCCGAAGTTTCTGAGTGATCACGAATTAAATCAACAATAACTTTTGGTGGCTGTATTACATTCGAAATAAAAAGATGAAATTGTCTACTTAAAGAAACAGAATGTTTAAATTATTGGCTATTTTTCTCTAGACGTATAATTCAGAAGCTTTTCAGTGCTTCTAGTCTCGAAAATGTACGATAAAGTATGGGTTTAAACTAACCTTGGCTTAGAATGAATGAACGGTTATTTAAATTTTGTTTTCTTTCGAACACGTTTTCAGTTCGTGCAGGCCACATACTATATGGATTTTCCTCATCCCAACGCCAATCATTTAGTTATTCGATGGCCTTCAAAGCCTCTTACTGTCGTGATGATCAGAAATTATGAAAAAAGGGTGAATTTTGGCAGCTCATGCCACTTTAAAGAGCTGCCTAAATTCAGAATATTTCCATAGATTCTGATTGTCATGGCAGTAAGAGCTATGCTTTGAGGTCATCGAAAAGCTCAATGATTGACGTTGAAATGAGGAAAATCCATATAGTATGTGGCCTATAAGAACCGAAATAGTGTTCGAAAAGTAAACAAAATTTAAATAACCGGGAAGACCATTCATTCATTCTGAGCATAAGTTTTCTTGTATAATTTGCTATTTTGTAGACTTAGGGTTTCGTGATGGCTGGTTTTTACAGGGTGATGTCTTTTTGAAAGCTAACTGAAAAATCAAAAGTGTATCGATGTTGTGCTGGTCAGCGATTCAATATACCTTTGCAATAGAGTTTGTGTACTTGCAGCTAGCCACAGTTATCAGCTGAGATAAATTCCTCTTGGGAAAATTCCTTCAAATTTGAGGCGAGTATTTGACGTGTTTGATATTCGCGGTTAGCGAGAAAAGGAACTCACTATTTTTTTTTTTTTGGGGGGGGGGGGGGGGGGGTGCTTGAGCTATCAGCTCAGATAACTTTTCACAGATAACGAATGACAAATCACGAAAATATCATATGACTGTGGGTGGAATATGACAGACGATTTTACGCCAACAAAACAGAATATACACTTCATAGCATATTATATTTACAGATTAATATTGGAATGAAAGAATATTAACGTACATGTATCTAGTGTATTAGAAGCTTACGGCGAACTTTGCACACGTTTATAAACCACTTACACAATACACAACTCAGCTATAACGTGTAATTCTACATTGTACATTGACCTTTATTTAAAGATTCGGACTTTTCCCACAAATATCGATTGCCAAATACAAGATGAGAGTTTGATGTGCATTAAAAAAAACCAAAAAGTAGGCATCGAGAAACAAATTACATAGGTAAAGTCGTACGAACCCTATGTGTGTGCTAATAGCGGACAACATTATATATTAAAGCCGGGATGGTAACTTGTTAAACGTTACACACAGTTAGCTAATTCTGTTTCATCAAAATATTTCCTATGTTTGACAGGTCGTGCTAGCTTTCTCGCCTAAGGGTCACATTTCCTCCGTTCAAAGAGCTAGGTTTCCTCCACCAATAAACCCGGCAACGCCGCCTTGGGTGTGACGTTTAACTGATCAATCAACTATCGACAGAACTTTACCTCAGGTGGTAACTCTCGCCTGAGGCAGGCTTAGGCCTATGACTTTTCTTGTCAATAGCGTATTGTTTGTTGCCATAGCATGTACATAAGACATTGGAAGTTACTAAGTAAATTGAAATTTGACTCCCGATCGTGTATTATAAATCCACAGCAAACTGTCTATTTATTCTTCCCTAAATGATAAACTAGGTCAGCAGTACAACATGTGATTATGGAGGAAGTCTTCCTGTTCGAAAAAGATTACCCCGTATATGAAGACTCTTTGCACGGTCATTGAATTAAAAGCAACCGAGTCGTCGTAGCCCTCCGTCATTTGCGAAGAAAAATAAACCTTCAAGGGCCTATTTAAAGTAAAACAATTCCAAATTATACATAAAGTTTCTAAATAGTGGATTAAACGCATACATGTACGTTAATACAAAGTCCGAACACCGTCCAGTGCTGAATTACACTCACTTTATGTCTCTTTTCTAGTTAGCAATTTCAAATTTAAGGGACTTCCTTAGCCAAATCCTTAGTCTTCATCGTTCAAGAATAGAAAAACGTCTACTGTTAGATCGTTTACTAAGGACACTTATCCACATGCCCAGCCACCTTGTTTGTTGACATTGTATACATTTGTAATTTTAAATACAAACATATCACTTGACCAGTGGATATATTAATTGATCGATTGACTCCCTAATGATTTTTTTTACATATTTTTTAGTTCATTGTACCGCTTTACCTAAAATCATAAAAATTGTTCACTTGCGAGCATTTCTTTGATCCTAAACTTTTTGAATTCAGGGGAGATAATCCAATTGGGTACGAAGGGGAATCCCCAAATTATTCAGAAAGATATAATTAATATATAACCTCGAGCACGTATAAATAGCGTGGATAGTAAAAGTTGTAAACAACAGGGGATTCCTATATGTAGCCCCCAAATAACAAACACAATGACTGGTCCTTAGTGTTTATTTTATTTTTAGTTGATCGTGTTTAGATATACAAGATGTCTAATTTGTGATAATTTTCTTTTCAACAGTACCAGACAATTTCTGTCATCAAAGATATTTCCTTCAACAAAAAGGGAGAATTTATCCAGGGCTATTCGATTGAAAGATGCCCTTTATTTGTGTACATATTTGCTTCGTGTATCTATACGTTGAATCGATATTTTTGTTTGTAAATCATTAAGATTTGTATTCGTCTTCAAACAATCGTATTGTGAATTCTTCACAAAGTGCCCATGTTAACAAGTTTTGCCACGACAATGTTTAAAACATTGTAACTTCTTCATAATCCAAAATCCTCGACACTTTTGGCCGTTAAACAAATATCCGTGTACGAAAAAAAGACTGGCCCCACAAATGAGGAAATTGTCGCTTGATTGGGTCTGAGTGTCTCTATCATTTGGTCCCATAACCAGGAAGACTATGGACTGTAATGGAGCTCTGGTGTAGAAAAATGGCGTTGCTTTTCTATTGGAGTTGGATTTTATTCGGTAAGTTGGCCTATGATTCTGATATTTTATGTGTCAACATTTAACCATCGTTGACGTTCTTCGCTGGTGCTATAAATTCTAATTTCATTTTTTTAAATAAGTATATTTAGCATTATCCGGTTTATATTTATTTATAGTTTCATGAATCATTTTTAACAATAACTTGTCTCACAAAGGGAACACTGTTGTGTCTTACATGAGTACTTTTGGCCGCACCCTATTTACATATATGTAGCTCATAAAGATTCACAGACATGATAAAGTACATCCTCCGATGCCCACGGATAGATTCTCAATAAGCTCATTTTTTACGTGATTAAAGCGTAAGTTTTAATCGTGGGTTCCGGCGATGACTAAAGTGAAAGTACGTTTAGATTTTTTTGTCAAATAAAGTACGTCAAATTATACTGTGCCGTTAGATCGCCCACACATTCAATAGATTTGGACTCTTGTGTGCATACTCAGGTTTGGAGTTGGTTCACATTGAGGGTACCTGATAAATCTAATTTTCAATTTTAAATTAAAAATACTAAATGATGCTAATACTTTAAATATTTGGTAGAAACCAGCCCACTGTTTTTTTTTTATGTAGGCCTAAACCGTGCTCTGGATTTTTGTAGAAATAACGATTACGTAGAATGAGCTATCAGATATAGGCCTATGGAATGTTTCTTTGAAGCAGAATTAACAAATTGTTATTTGTTATGAAGCACAACATATCCACATAATTATTTGATGAATTTGCCCATCAATTGAAGTGATGTTAATATTCTAATTATGTTGCATTCAATCAATTGTCTTTTGTTTCTTATTTGTGTAAGTCACAAACCGTAATGGTATATGTTATTTTGTTATTTTGTTCTTGCGTAAAACTCGAACGACCTATGTGGGATGGTTGCTAGTTACCAACGGAAGGTCGTGGGTTTCATCCGGGCATAGAGACCGGTTCTCCCCCCCCCCCCCCCCCCCACACACACACACACTAAAACTGGCAACGCCGCCATATAAGTTAAATAATCTTGAGCGCGGCGTAAAACACCAATCAATCAATCAATTTTGCGTAAAAGTATGCTTACAAATTGGAAACTGTCTTGGGAGAGTTCAAGTCTATAACTTCATTCCCGTCATATCGAGTTTTTTTAAAAATTTATATATTTTTTATATTTTGTTGTGGTGAAATAAAGAAAAGAAAGAGCTTTCAGCTGACATCAACGTTAGAGATATACGTTAAGGTAGCCCTATAAGCAAGGAAAATGTTAAAATGTACCTATGCATCCCGGCTATTTGAGTTTTGTCCGTTAATGCCTGGCTTTATACTCAGCCGGTAGTTTTATTTCACCGTAAAGTTTTTTAGTCAAATGCAGAACTTCTCTTGACAATCGGAATGTATGAGATAACGTCGGAATCCTGGCAGCCTATGCCACTTTAGAGAGAAAAAACTATACTGAAATATATAGATGTAGACTACTAGTTAAAATTTTCTTTCCGTAGGGTTCCAATTACACGATTACTTTTACGTACAGCTTACGTTTCACCCTAAATAAAGAAACAACATGTACCAAAAAGTTCAATAATACAGTGGGTACCGTTAGAAAGGAAACGCTACTGTGTATATACCACTAGTTGGTGTTTTATTATTCTTTGACTCTACTTTTTTATTTCAAAGCCGGCAATTTGAAAGACACCTTCGCCTTGTCCTGGAGAATTTCGACAGTAAAAAAGCTTACAGTCTACATATGCTTCTGACAACTTCTTACAACGAATAATATTGAATTCCCAACAAAACCCCAATCACACAATAAAAAAAACATACCCTCAGTATTGCGATAATGCTCAAGAAATAGGATACATTCTAGTCTTTTAGAAAAATTGTCTTCGGATCTTGGCGCATTTAGGGTATTTATCTCCTATTTTAAAGGGAAAGAAAATCTAAGCTTTAGACTAGTTTAGATGGAAAGAGTAGAGTTCATTTAGTCCAAAACAACTGTCAAATGTATGTTTTATCCCCTGGTAAGTGAATAATTGAAATTTGAAGGTGGCGTTACAATAGAAAATAAGCTCCAGAGGCCATTCACAAGGCCGCCACCATTTTTTCATTAGTTTTATCCAATTATTGTTGAATAAAAATTTAAGTGCGTTATAGAGTAGTCATGTGATGCAATTTAGCCAATGGCTGGCTAAATAATGGCGTGCGGTTGCATACTGATCTATATATTAGGAGACAATCTTCCCACTTCAAGTTTGTCGCCATGTTTTTTTGGACCTAAATCTACCATTATACATTAGAGAGCGGTAAACATAAGTCATTATTGATCTTAAAATAGCTACACCAACATCACGTCATCCTAAAACGGAAAAATGGCTACACAGATAAGCCAATGAAAGGACATACTTCTGTCTGTTTTTATTAGCTTGATGGTCACTGGAGGTAATTGACGTGAAATGTTTTAAGTACTTTGAAGGTTGTTATCGACGATAATCCCTATGTATTTCTAGAGATTTCCCCTCCTTTAAAAAGACACAATTGCATGACACCACAGGTAGTGTAATCCAAGATGACACGCGCACTTTGTCAAAGTTGGCCTTTATGATTTATAATTAGGTCTGTTGCTACAGATCTTTGAGTGAGGCAGCCTTTAAAGTGGCATGAGCTGCCAAAATTCACACTTTTTCATAATTTCTGATCGTCATGACAGTAAAGTAAAAAAAAACATGACAGAAAAACTAAATTATTGGCGTTGGAATCAAGAAAATCCATACAGTATGTGGTCAGCACAAACCGAAAACGTGTGGGAAAAGTAAACAAAATTTAAATAACAGGGACGGACGACCACTCATTCCTTCTAAGCCAAAGTTAGTTCAAAACAATACTTTATCGCACATTTTCGAGACTAAAAGCACTAAAAAGCTTCTGAATTATAAGTCTTGGGAAAAATAGCCAATAATATCAACATTCTGTTTTAACGTCAAACTATCAACATTTTGGCAGCTTATGCCACTTTAATATTGATTAGGTTTGTCCTTGTCTAAATCGTGTGACGTACGACATTTATGACATCCACAATTTAAAAGACCCGGTCTTTACATTGTACTGTTTTGAAAAACGATATTATTTGGCAACTCAAATTGATAAATAGAGAAGGAAATAATAGTATTTAGCCAGTTATATTTATTTGGTTAGCTGTCTTTTCTCACCTTTTTGTCGGTCATAACGAAATTTGATACGATCATTTAACTTCCTGCTGCATTGAAATTGATTTCGTCAATAGCCATTTTAGTTTGTGTTAGTATTATTCCTGTTTGTCAAAATTGTTTCTCAAGTGCACAAACTAACTTCCTCGTGCATTTACAATAAAGTGTATGGTTACTCGCCTTTATTCTAACACGTCAGGACTTCCTTGATGTAGAATCATTCTATACATGTTTTAGTTCACGTGAGATATTGTGTTGTGAGGCACTATACTAATTGACCGATTGCTTGATGACGTCACTTGGAAATTATGCGCAAAGCATTTCGGGGGATTGAGGGAAATTCACATAATTTTAAAAAAGGGCCAAAGGAATAAAACTGTATCGTAGAGGACGTAAAAGATGCGCTTCTGACTTGAAGCCGCGCAGTTTGGCACACAAAATGTTGTTTTCATAACTCTATCAACATCAACTTTTAAATACGTTATGTCATTAATGTGTTCCATCAATGGAAGTGGGGTCGATTAAAGAAAGTTAAAGTGGCATGAGCTGCAAAAATGTTGATTTTTTGACGTAAAAACAGAATGTTGAAATTATCGGCTATTTTTCTCAAAACGTATAATTCAGAAGCTTTTTAGTGCTTTTAGTCTCTAGAATGTACGATAAAGTTTTGTTTTGAACTAACTTTGGCTTAGAATGAATGAATGGTCGTCCCGGTTATTTAAATTTTGTTAACTTTTCGACACTATTCCGGTTCGTATAGGCCACATACTGTATGGGTTTTCCTCATACCAACGCTAATGATTTAGTTTTCCGATGACCTTCAAAGCTACTGTCGTGAAGATCAGAAATTATGAAAAATGTGTGAATTTTGGCAGCTCATGCCACTTTAACGACTGTTTTACTGGCATTTTTTATAGATCATCAGAGCTTCGTCTTCCCCCCTCCCCCCCCCCCCAATCCACCCTCATACAGTATGTGGCTATTCATTTCTGACTGACGTTTTATTTATATACTCATAATATTATAGATAAAGGTTATTAAATGCCAATCAAAATATTATCTTACAGACTCGCTAGTATCTCACTTTCCCAACACTGACAATGCTTAGCGGACACTATGATTAGATTAGCTGTTGACGAAGATCGTGGGTGAATTAGCACATTTAGTAATACCATGGGACCCGAAAACTGCTCTCCCGTCTCCCATACATCATACTCGCACATCGATTAAGAACTCTGGAAATTAATTTAATCTGAATTTTCTTGGCAAACGAAAAAAAACATAGCATTGTTTTTAAAGTAGCATGATCGGCCAAAATTCATTTTTTCATAACTTCTGATGTCAAGAGATAAAAAGGGTCAAATGATTGACGTCAGAATAAGGAAAACCAATAAAATCTGAGGCCCGTGCAAACCAAATAAGTGTCAGAAAACAATACAAAATTTAAATAGCCGGGACAAAAGCCCATTCGTTCTAAACCCAAGTTAGCTCAAAACACTATGTTAACGTCAATTTTCGAGACTAGCATCGCTCATAACGACCCTTGTCAATTCTACCTACATTGAAAAATTGCCGATAATTACAGAATTTTGTCTTCACGAAAAATTATCAACACTTTGGCAACTCATGTTTCGAATGATTCCACAATTCCTACTTTTTTCATATATTTTTGTTGCCTAGACAATACGAGGCTTGGAACTACTATAGACAGTACCCAAATGTATTTGAAATGTATAATTTATTCAACACTCCATGTAAAAAAACCATTGTGAAATTAGCATTGCTTGTTAAAAGTGCCATGAAAAAGAATGAAGCTACATTTAGAGAGCTTGTTTGATTTATGTAAAATTTGCTACCAGCAATGTAATAACTGTACATTTTATATACTTTTTTTAAACTCAGGTTTCAACGAAAAAATATCAACATTTTGGCAGCTCATGCCACTTTCATAAATATTTGTCTTTTTTCAGGTGCTCTAGGATCATGCACACCTGTATCAGCACATAATGTAACATGCCTGACGTCATCCATGAAACCCCTTAACATTGAGTGTCCAAAGGGCAAGGTCATTGTCAGGCCAAAGGTGAAGGTCGGAAAAATGGCCGCCGGGAGAAAACACAATTCATTGTGTTATCAAGATGAAGACAAAGACTGTTTGGGAAGCACTCCGGAAATATTAGCTCAGACAAACGATTGTCATTTCCGACAAGTCTGTAACATCCAACTGAACCCACACATGCCCATCACCAACACGGATAGTCGGGAGTGCCTTGCTAAAAGACCGGATTATGTAACCTTGGAGTCACATGAATGTCTCTGTCAAAGTAAGACATATGTTTTTTTCTCTCATTTGCATGACAAAGGTCTTGGGTTTGCCTAGGAGGTAAGTCGGGGTGAGGGACCGGTATTTCTACCCCTTGGCTAATTACATATGCTTACAGAAGCAAAAGTCACCCACAGTTCTGTATAACCATTCCTTTTCCTGCACATCCCTTCGTTTGGGGGCCTCGGTGGTCAAGTGGGCTAGAGTGATCGTCCCTCTGTCTTACACGCACCTTCTGTTGCGGTACGGGTTCAACTACCACTCAGACCAAATAAAACAATTGAAAGTTAATGTCTGAGGCGATTTTCACTTGGTCGCCGTATGTGGAAGAGTTGCCAGGTACTCGCCGAAAGTTGGGGGTTTTCTCCAGGCAATGAGACCCCCCCCCCCCCCCTTCAACTAAAGCTGGCAACGCCCCCATATAAGTGAAATATGCTTGAGTGTGACGTAAAACATCAATCAACCAATCATCGACAGACAATGCATAAATTAGTCCTATACTTTGTTGTAACTTATAAATAGTGACGATATGTTGTCCTTGGCTGTTTTATAATTTCTATTTTAAAAACAAGCGATTATCTTTCAAGATTTCTTTGTCCATATCGTCACTTTTTATTTATTAAGTTATGTGGGTGTTGGTTTTGTTTACAAGAGTTCATACTCGACGCGTTTCATTCATTGGTGCTTCTGCACAAGCGTTACCAACCGTAATCGGGTTTCTTGTAAACCAAGTAGACTACAGTTCTGGTGCTGGAAGAGAGATTACTTTAACTTCAATTTGCAATGTCAATCATCAGTTTGTACATTGGGTAAAGTGTTGAAAAGTATGGAACTGAAAGAGTTTCATTATAAGATCAACAACTGGTTTGGAGACAAATCAGAAAGACCGCAGAATGCCACACCGGAACTATATCTCGATTTATATTTATTAAAAAGTGAAGTGATACAAATACAGTGTATCGCACTGGTAGTTTCCTCTGCAGTGATATATCATCATTCAACAAACTTATTATACACCAGAACTTGTGAATTTCGTTCAACCAAACACCTCATTCGATATTCCACGTGGTAGCATCACGATAAAAGAGATAAAATAAACATGTACCACAGCAAACTTGTTGTCTTGCAGCCTTTATCAGGCCTTTCGTTAATGCAATAACATACACTTTTAACATTTTGGGTGCCCCTCTTGCATTTGCATTAGGCCGTATATTGATTTTACCAAGGGCATTCAAGTGTGACACTCAAACTGTTAATAAAGTATGTTATTTAATCTTGGAACGGTCGGATAAAGGCTACAATATCAAACGTTTGAGCTGAATGGGAGCGATCTGTGACTATTCAACAGAATGGCCAGATAGTCACCTGGGGGCTGTTTCTCAACACCGACGTAACTTTGCGCCTAGTCGTAACGTCATGGCAACATATACCCTCAACATTACGTTACGACCAGGCGCAAAGTTACGACGGGCGTAAGTTGTGTTGAGAAACAGCCCCCTGAAACTATTGTGAAGCCAAAATCATACAATATCTAAAATTTGCTTGCAGTTATATATTGGTTGTAGGCTTCAGTCTTCAACTTCTTCGACTGCTGTCGTCAGATATGGAATCGTTTATTTTTATCATGTGTTCGTGTATTCTTTATTTTTTAGAATCCATTGTGTATGTGTGTGACAAAGGTACTCCCAGAAAAAGCATAGTCTTTGACAAAGAAGGCACAATTGTCAGCCATAGGTACTATCCATGGCACTATTCAAAGAGGGCAGATATCTGCGAACTATATGTCCCTCTACAGCTCGGGCACAAACTTCATATATGGACAGAAGACATCGACCTTGACCCTAACGGTCACGACAAGCTTGCTTTGTACAGGGTCATATCGTCAGAGAAGCAGACAATACTTGGTGACCCAAAGCATTTCTCCATCCATGGTATAAACATGACATTTACTTCTTGCCACTTTTATATTAGATTTTCTGTTGAGGAAGCGTCTAAAGCTGGCAGAGGATTCCTTATGAAGTACAAATGTAAGTAACTGTAAAGCGACCTGAGCAAAAATTAGCAAATATGTTTTAAAATTCTGACTGTCACGACAGTAAGAGGCTTTGAAGGTCATCGAAAACTAAATGACTGACTTTGAAATGAGGAACATCCACACAGTCTTTTACCTGTACGACTGAAATTCTGTACAAAATGTAAGCAAAATTTAAATAACCTGGGCCAACGTTCATTCGTTCTACGCCTAAGTTACTTCGACCACTTTCTAATTACTCTGAAATATATACTGACTTTTTAATCAACATTTGGGACAACGTGACGGGCCGTATTTGGTTGCTACCTGACTTGTGGATGTCGTTGTAGAAATTTCAGAAAAGGTAATCTTGCGGCTGGTATTGCACGTTATAGTCATACTACATAACCTATTCTCGCAAGGGAGACAATTCATTAATATTTCTTCCTATAAATCTGTACATGTAAATGGCGCGATTCACTAACGATCGAACAAGACTTGTCTGACAGATTCATTTTCACACGTAAGCCAGGTGCAAGATTCACACACATGAATATGATGCCCTTCGACACAATTACATGTTGTTTTTTTATTGTTTTCCCAAAAAGGTGAACGTTTTTGACAATTTCTGCCAGAAAACAATTAACTAGGCACAGTTGGTGGACTATGGTGTGCTTGTCCGGTTATCAGACAAGGTTATTTATTTTCCGGTAGAAATTATAGTAGAAAAAAAGTTTGTGATTCTTTCCAAGTCTTCAAGCTTGCAGAAGATTACTTATTAAGTCTTAAGCCAAAGTCGTGTCAGTCTTTCAGAAAAACTTACGTAAGATTTGAAACTTAAACATGTGTGTTTCTTAGATATTCAGTGTCTTGCTATGTCTATATTTTATATGTTATTAGGGTTTCCAGTTGAAGAGAATCAAGATTTGCCAGCCACTTCTAAAGGTAAGTCCAGGCAGAGGAAATTTTGACACACGTTTAACGGGATACATGTAGGTACAATTTCCCGTCAGCTTATGTATGAGCCTCTATATAGCGTGTCTATTAGATAATTATCTACCTATTACTTGGATTCATTTAACATGAATACAAGAATAATTATGTCGGGTTTTAACGTACAGCCAGGGGTAAAAGTGGTACCCGTAAACTACTGTTTTGTGCATGAAAACTGCAGAAACAATTGAGAAAAGAACAAATGTGAAGCAAAATGCAATAAATTTGCTTTATATTACCAGAAGTGTCTAATGAATTTCCAAAAATTATGGAAACAGATGAAAAGTCAATTCAGCATATTTCTTAATTTGGCACATTTCCGCCATGTAAATATAAATATATTTATTATAAAGGCCTTTTTTCCTTAACACTTCGATATATAATCCGTCTATAGATTCTCTTTAATAGTACATCTTCATGTTCAGTTCAGACTTCTAAATTTCCCGCATAATTCAATTTAGTATACAACCTTCAAAACCAGGATTTGGTCCCATAGCAACCGTTGCTATGGCAACCAAACGTCCCAAAATGTCTCTTTTCATATCATTGTATCCTAATAATAAATGATACTCAAAGACACACCATTAAAAATATATATCAATTAAGTATATTTTATGCCGAGAAGCCGTCCTTGACCACGTTGAGAAGATATAGCGTTACGTTAATCATTCTCTTAGTCGTATCATGACATACATGTAGGACTGGCGAACCTTGAAATAATAAGTTGTGTTTTTGTTTAGTCAACTGTACTGGTAACGGAGTGGAAGGCGATGCGACGGTGGACAGAAAACACAGAAAGCGTCACCGGAATAAAAACAGGAAAAGAAAAGGAAGGGGTGACAAAAATAAACACAGAGGTAGAAAGAAGAACAGGGGACACAAGCGAACAAGAAAAAACAAGCGGAGAAATAAAAAGAAGAGCAGAAAATCTACCTAATATAGCCTGGTTATTTAGCCTACATGAAACCAGATTTGTTCATTTGTTGATAGCTTTTGGTAAAACTAAACTTTTAGAAAATTGGATATCGTCTGCAATCGAAATACAGTATCTAAGACTGAATGGATGGATTGCAAATATAATTGCTTAACCTTTTACCTTTAATTCCAATCTATAGAACAAAATTTGCAAGGACTGTACCAAAACTAAACGAAAAGCCTCAAACGGTGTTTCTCCAAAACGGATACCATGTAAAGTAACGGTCTCTAGGTTAAGAAATGTTTTTTTGTTTAGGTTTTTTGTCTTAGGTCATATCTGTAAGTTTGTAGATTGCTACATTCAGAAGGTTGCTTAACGGCACCCTCGCCGTCGAAAAAAAACGACGTGTTTAATTAAGGCATTAACTTACATCCTATCTGTCATTGATCACGTCTGATTATCACGCCAACGAGAAAGGTAAATATAATCGAGCCAGAATCATTCAAAGTAAAAAGGGATTTGTGCATGTCTGCCTTCCGTCGCATATCAGGCCCTTACATTTTTAGTAATTTTCTATTGGACTAAATTACATTCCTCTAAGAATGCATTCAGATAGAGCTCTTTCTCCAAAATGAAGACAACATGGCGTGACACGAATAGGAACCCAACTTGACTTAACCAGGCAAATCTGTTTAACCTGGGCATGCAAATTTAAATTTAATACCATTTTGTTACAATGTCGCTAAATAAATAAATTATGGGAATAAATGATGAAATACATGCAATCTCGATAACCACACACTCAGCTATCTTGTTGAAGGAAGTAACCTTTCAGCTATTAAAGTGTCTACTTTTATGTTTGTGTTTGACTAGTCTATTGCCTTTAATAGGTTATCAATAAATGACAACTGTTCAGATTTTTGTATGGGAGCAGAAAATGTCCATCTTAATTATTCAAACTGACTACACTCATCTTATAGAAAAAACCTCCAGTTCACTTTTCGCAATCACATCCCAAATTCTCGAGTTCTTGTCCCTAACAAGTGGTGACAAGAGATCAGAATGGCACGAGATATCCATTGGTAATCATTCAGAATATGCAAAATTGAACTGGTTATGCCATGATGTTTATATATATTTAAACAAAAACTGATACAGAACAAATATGCTCCTGAAATCAAAAATAGAGTAAATGTATTTTACAATAAACTTGAGTTATTGTGAGATCATTGGATGCCTTCAAGGGATTTTACATGCCACAGTGAGACATAAATAGTACCTCTTCAATCCGTTTTCTTGAGCGCGGCGTAAAACACCAAACAATCAATCAATCAATCAATCCATTTTATCAAGTCTCACAAAGTGCATTGGTATTATTTACTCTTTTCGCTTCATAAAAATATACACATCATTAAAATCGTAAAGAACAACTGAGATATCATAACTCACAAAGTTGGTCTTTGTTACAGGTTCCCTTGCTCTCCACGATCTACTGCATGTATTCAACTTTGAGTTGTAAATTACAAGTAAAATCTTACAAACCTGAGAACCGTAGCCCAATATTGGAATAACCTTATCTTTACATCACAGAGTGATGAATTTGGTCAATATATTAAAAATATTGTTTGTCGACGGTTTGTTTTGTTGGGACTTTAGTGCACCCAATAATCTTCTTATTGTGATTACTTTTAACCGAAAAAAAAATAATAATTTGTAGCGATTATTACTAGAATCTGTACATGATTGATTCATTTAATTATCGGTATTATCAGATAGATTTCTTGAATGCACACACTGATTACAGACATTGTATTTTTCGACATGATTCATGTTTGATTCGTATGATTGTGTTGATTGCCAGGTATAAATGAAGATTGCATGAGGACTAACATAATATGTCTTCGCAACCCCACCCAGAGCACCACCAGTACAAACAAGCCCATGTGATGTTAGTAGTATCATATTTGACTCGCAGATATAAATCCAGACTGGACAATGGAGACTACCGTCGTTGACAAAAATCTCCACCTCTTGAGCTTCGATTATTTTCCTTCACAGGCACAATTGTGCCAAAAATTTAGTTTGAGTTGATTTGTTCTTATTTTCCTGAAAATACAGGAAGACAAGATAAAGGTTCCACAATAAATGAACCACCAATATACAGACCCAAGGACACAAAACAAGCTTTTTTATATTTGTACTTCCGGTTATAATTCTAATGGCAATACTTGTTTTTTTTTATGGCTATTTTTATCGGGAAAACTCCTTCCTTTCGCTGGCACCTGGCGATCACCCAATACTCGGAATGATCGAATAGGCACAGGATAAGAAAATTTCTCTCTTTTATGGGACTGTGTGGAATCTGAACTTGCCAGAACCCCCCCCCCCCCCCCCCCCCCCTCACACACACACAGGCGCACACGCACACCTCCACAAAAATAAATAAACAGAACAATGTGACCCAAAAGCTCGGCGGTTTAGTGGGTTTGAGAAGTAAGACTGCATTTAGAACGAGTCGGTTTCTAGAGACAAGTCATGAAACATCAGGTATCCCCTGATGGATCGGTGTGGGATTTGAATGACGGCCTGGAGTCAAATCTGGCCAAATCGTTCATTATATTCAGGTAAACTTTATCAAATGAACAAGTCGAAGGTCACGGAACGTTTTACGACCTATAGGCTTAAATGAAGAGAGAACGACATATGTATTAACAGACCAACATCCTCAGCTTCTAGTCTATATTGGGTTTGAAGCCAACTTCCATAGATCAATCACTGGAAACAGTCGAAACGGGAATAACACCTGGGTCAAATGTGGGGGCTAAATGATTATTTCATATAGAAATCTGTACCGACCGTCTGTTCTGACGGAAATCGGATGAAATTTATTTTATATACACACCATGTTATTTTAGATATTGGTAAACGGGTTTTATTGAAAGAAAAAATAAATTAAAGGCTTGAATTATCAAACAAGGCAAAGATAATGTAAATAAAACTAGGTAAGTCCAATAAAAGCACAGGTATCCCTTGCATATAAGTGTATCTCTGTTCATCGAGCGAATACTCTGATAATCATATAAGATACCTGCCAACACCTGTACGCCAATCTGGAGAACGGCTGCACACGCGAAAAAACAACCAAATAGTATATTAACATTGTGCTTTCCAAATCGAATAGCTAGAACTGAAATGGAAATTGTCAGACAGGAACCTAAACCGATTCCAGAACATACAGAAATTAGATAGATTTTCCACGAGGATTCTGACGTTGTAACCCCAATTACCATAGCGAAGGTAAAACTTAAAGTGCTTAATGTCAAAATTGTAAGGCCGCAAAATTCCGAGCAAAATTTGTCAAATATAAAACCCAGGCAGATTCTAACAGTAACTATTGCAATTGCTATAACATACACCGTGGTTACTGGGTTTGAGAGGCCTTCAGATTCTGCCATTGTTGTAATATTAGCCATGACAGAAAACGCACATGCAAAAACTATAACCGATGGCCAAAATGTAAGGTGAAAAAAGCGAGATCGAAAGAGGTTCCTTGCGTCATTCATGTCTGTAATTTTAAGAAGATCGTGGTCTTGTTCCTCGTGATCTTGTTTCTCGTTTGTCATAAGGAAACGTGTGGACCTAATCGTTTTATAAAGTAAAATATATCCTGTTCCGTACAAAATAGCTGAAAATACACAAAGCATGAGGAAGAATCCCCAAAGACAATCAGAAAAAAACAGTTGCATTGCTCCTCCAAAAACTATTTTTGTGGCACATAACGTAGCATTCTGCAACCCGATCAGCTTCCCTGTGTGTTCCTCAGGAAACAGTTTGACCACGATAGCAATAATACAGTTATTTGCCACGTTACTGCCGACGGCTGCAAGTACAAGTTAAAGCATTAAGTTATTGCAACATTTAAAGATATATTACATTAAGATATAAGAAAAACATGCAGTCCGAAATCAAGCGCTTGAGTCCGGTCCAAGATAGGGTTAGGCTATACAAACCATAATCGTATTACTATATAACATGTATTGAAGTATACGAAAAGCCAGGTGCCAGGAGGAGAATCGAACCCACGACTCCGCTCTACCAAGTGTGCCATAAGACGATGCTGGGAACGGGGTCCTTCGGTGACGGTTACTTAAAGCGGCATGAGCTGCCAAAATTCACACTTTTTTCATAATTTCTGATCGTCACGACAACAAGAGGCTTTGAAGGCCATCAAAAAACTAAATGATTGGCGTTGGAATGAGGAAAATCCCTACAGTACGTGGCCTGTACGAACCAAAAACGTGTTGGGAATGTAAACAAAATTTAAATAACCGGGACGACCATTCATTCATTCTAAGCCAAAGTTAGTTCAAAACAATACTTTATCGTACATTTTCGAGACTAGAAGCACTAAAAAGCTTCTGAATTATACGTCTTGAGAAAAATAGCCAATAATTTCAACATTCTGTTCAGACCTCAAAATATCAGCATTTTGGCAGCTCATGCCCCTTTAACTAATTCATTAATTCTCGTGATCATGAATGCAATATAATTATATCATGTTCGCAAATAACTACGGAAGCTCGTAACATAAATATCAGTTATACATGTATGTTATGTTATATGGAATGTTTTCTTTTCCTCAACTTAATTTCTAGTCTGTTTTGCCTTTTCGAATTGTAAACTACTTTGCAAAAAACGCCAGAAGTTCATCAATCGAAAATGTGAAACATTATCTTTCCCTTAAGGTGAAATTCTAACAGTGTACAGCCAAGCAGACGAAGAAAATTGTCAAAATCAAAATCCCCCAAAAATTAACAACGTCCTTACTATTTGAATACAAAACAAAATGATGCTATTTTTAAAGGTTTGCTTTTTTTCATTTAATCAGGTGGAAAATAATTTTTTACAGTGGCATGACTGCCAAAACTCACACTTTTTTCATAATTTCTGATCGCCATGACAGTAATGCGCCAGTCACAAATCAGTTGCGATGCGTCGGCGATGGGTAAAACCCGGGAAATTTTAACAAAATCTTGAGACAGATCTCACGATTTTGCACCCGTCGGAGGCGCTCTCCGGACGCCCGCGGCTTGTCGCAGATATTTTAGTCATCGCCACAGCCGTCGCGGTCCCCAACTTTGAACTTAAAATTTTAAGATTGCTCGCAAGATTTTCACCCATTTTGGCCATCCCAGACACAATCTCCGATGACCGACGGTGCCCTCCGATTAATCGGAGGCGTCCTCCGAATAATCTGAGACTAGTCGCAAGATTCTGTGTGGGATTGGAAATTCAGGTTGAGATTAAATGTCTGCGAGTAGTCTCCGGAGCCCTCCAACTGAATCGGAGGCGCCCTGCGACGATTCGTACGCTTTCTGTGATCGTCTCCGACGAATCGTACGGTGGAATCGTAGTAAATCGCCCTCCTCTTTCCCCACATATACCCAGGGTGGGGGAAAAATTAAAAGAAAAGACCCTCGCAGATATCGTCTCCGATGCAATCGGAGGCTAATCCCACGATTTTTCAACAAAACTGGGTCAAAATCCTTGAAAAAATCTCAGACAATGTGACTGCTCCACTTTTATTAGGATTATTGATAGGATTGTTCAAGGATTCTTTATTTTCTACGACGACCCCCGGCCAAAACAAATCCCTGACAGATCGCCGACATTGTGACTGGGCCATAAGAGGCTTTAAAGGCCATCGAAAAACTAATGGACCAGTCACAAATCAGTTGCGATACGCCGGCGATGGGTAAAACCCGGGAAATTATAACAAAACTTTGAGGCAGATCTCACGATTTTGCACACGTCGGAGGCGCTCTCCGGACGCCTGCGGCTTGTCATAGGTTTTTAAGGCATCGTCACTGCCGTCGCGGTCCCCAACTTTGAACTTAAAATTTTAAGATTGCTCTCAAGCTTTTTCACCCATTTTGGCCATCCCAGACACAATCTACGATGACCTACGATGCCCTCCGATTAATCGGAGGCGTCATCCGAATAATCTGAGACTAGTCGTAAGATTCTGTGTGGGATTGGAAATTCAGGTTGAGATTAAATGTCTGCGAGTAGTCTCCGGCGCCCTCCAACTGAATCGGAGGCTCCCTGCGACGATTCGTACGCTTTCTGTGATCGTCTCCGACGAATCGTACGGTGGAATCGTAGTAAATTTCTCCTCCTTTTCCCCCACATACACCGAGGGTGGGGGGGAAATAAAAAGAAAAGACCCTCGCAGATATCGTTTCCGATCGCCTCCAATACAATCGGAGGCGATCGGAGGCTAATCCCACGATTTTTCGACAAAACCGGGTCAAAATTCTTAAAAAAAATCTCAGACAATGTGACTGCTCCACTTTTATTAGGATTATTGATAGGATTGTTCAAGGATTCTTTATTTTATACGACGATCCCCGGCCGAAACTAATCCCCGACAGATCGCCGACATTGTGACTGGGCCATAAATGATTGGCGTTCAAATGAGGAAAATTCATACAGTATGTGGCCTATACGAACCGGAATAGTGTTTGAAAAGTAAACAAAATTTAAACCGGGACAACCATTCATTCATTTTAAACCAAAGTTAGTTCAAAACAATACTTTATCATACATTCTCGAGACTAGAAGCAGTAAAAAGCTTCTGAATTATACGTCTTGAGAAAAATAGCCGATAATTTCAACATTCTGTTTTTACGACAAAATATCAACATTTTGGCAGCTCATGACACTTTAACTTACATGTACATACCTAATAGTAAATGTATCAAATACACATAATGTATATGTCCCACGAAGAAATCCTTGTAATAAACCATCAAGGAAAGTCCACCGCTCGAACCTGTCAGCAGAATGAACGTGGCAAGGAATGTAGTCGGGTAACCAAACGTTCTACTCACGAAGGCTTCAACAATTGCGAATCCTAGACCAATTGTGTTAGTAGACGCCACAATTTCAACTGGAATGAACATTGTATTACACTATTATAAGAGTCATCAAAGTTTTTATTATTGTACCTACCCTATTGATGATTGAGGTTGACATTGTGGGCAGTGAAAATGAGGCACCCGTGAGCCCACAATAAGCATATTTCCCCCTCTCTGACACAAATCATCGGCCTTGATTGAGCCAACAAAAAGTTTACCAAGATAAAAATGAACAGAATGTTAATTTAATGGTGGGATATCTTCTAGAAAGGAAGGCCGTTCATTTACATACTTTGTTTGATCATACATATATTGAAAGTAAATCTTACTGCGCCCTCGGGTGTGAAAGTTTACAATTTCTTCAAGGCATCTAGCCTGTATGAACCAATGAGCGTTCGCCTAATAGAAAATAATGCACACAAACATGGCTACTATAAATAGCGCTAGCATACATTTTGAAATTATAAGTTTACGTAGAGATACAATTTGTGCAATCATGCAGCAGATTCAAAATATATACATAATGCTTCAATGTAGATATAGCAACATTATCACATTTTTAAAGCCTTCTTCAGAGTGTTTGATTTGTCAAGTTATGCCACTAGATAAGAAGTGTAGTCACAACATGAAAGTGTAAATTGTAAACTGTCACTGATCGTAAATCGGATATCAAACATTACTGGTACTGTTGACTTACCTGGTTCAATTTTTATATACCTCGAGTTAACCATAACTGTTGATAAATATGTATGTCGAAAAAAGAACTCTTATATAACTTGCTCTTTGGTTGGTTGATTGATAATGGTTTAACGCCGAGCTCAAGATTATTTCACTTATACGGCGGCGAAAACAAATTAAATCATCATACAATTTTAACGTCAACAATACATTGTAACTGAAAAATGACAGAAACAGAAATAATAAAAACTGGTAAAACACTGTCTAAATCATTTTCGGAGATTAAAAACAAGAAATATCACAATTATCTCCAATTGAGCAACAATAAACAATTCATATAAATGACCATTTTTATAATATACCAATTTGTAAATATGTATTTATGTTCTGATAGAGTAATTTTACAAACAAAAAGGTTTATACCATAATAATTAAAAATTTGCCCCAGGTTAATCGCCTTTTACGATCAAGCTTGCCTGGGAACTGTGAGCCAATTCTTATCCCACAGAACCCACACGGGAACCCAAGGATTAGTCGCCTCTTACGATCAAGCACCTTGGGAAGGCTGAGGGTCTATTCTTATCTCCCCGGAACCCACACGGGGGGACTTGGAGAATGCTTCTCGTCGAAAGAAACGTGTAAATATCCAAAGTGTCAGTTAAATAGCCGTGTCATGTAGCCTACGTACTACAACACCGCTTTCCTGCGGACAGAGTGAAAATGAAAAAAAGGAAACCAAAACAATAGTAAATTAATGAAATGCTGAAATCATCCAGAAAAAAAACTAGAACTATTTATATAATTATGTTATTTAGTTTGGTAAACCAAATGCTTTGTATTACAAAGAAAAGAGACGCAGTTTCGATATATATTAGGAATGCTCCAATGCTTCTATTATACAATTATAACTGATCGAGCCTGAACACTGTGTTTTGGCCCTTTACATTTTCACAGGGACCCTCTTGGTGGGCCCTTAAGAGGATATGGAAATTGTTCGCTTCGCGGCTACCCTTTTGGTTGTACATTCAAAATGACCTGCAGTCTATCAGACGTTATTTCACGTACATAAATCCCCGAAGTTTCACAGTGGACTTAGACAAGCAGACAATTGATAGACTGTCGAGAAAGTAAAATTGTAAGATTTTGATTGATGTCATTTTGTAGATTCCGACGTCAGAATATTGCTAACATAGTTACTGTTGCAAACAATTCACTGATTGGCCACTTAACACATTTGTTCCTTTCTTTAATATATATGTCAATATTTTGAAACATTAAATTCAGTTACACTTGACGAAGATACCGGCACAGGTGTCGAAAGCTCGTGTTGTTCAAAAACAACTGACGACGTGGTGATGTCTTAATTTTTTTATCATAAGTAAAATTGTGTCGAGTATTTTGATACGATGCGAGAGACTTTGCTCCGATTCAACCAAATGCCGCTGTTCGTTTTACAGGTATAGGCTGGTACTTTAACAAGGTAATAACAGAAGGGCCCATACAGATGTTTACCTTTGCTGGAGAAGATGGCGGTGGATTGGAATGATTGTCTTGCCACGAAGAGTCTGTGGTTTTCTCAGAGATCTTAAGTCCAGTTTATTTTAATAGTGCACTGGAGTATTCGACACATGCATTCTGTGTAATTAAGCTCAGCTGTTAGCTCCGAAAAAGTATGTTGTTATGACAAAAAATGATGACGAGCTGTAATGAGAGTCTGGGCCCTGTCTTACGAAGCTGGCGTAAGTTACGTCGGACGTAAATCAGTGTTAAAGCTATAGGAACTTACGCCTTAGTCGCAACTGGTCCATGTTGTAGGCCTATGCGCAACTTTACGCCAGCTTTGTAAGACAGGGCCCTGGAGATTATTTCTGCACTGCTATCCCGTAATAACGAGATGATGCTCAGCTTTCACCATAATCCTGTCTGATCAAAACAGGGGCTGTTTATAGGATGCTGTCAATCAGTTAATTTTCAGTTAACTTAAGCCGATATTTAGCTGTTGGTTAATGTAACTCCAACGTACATCGGGAAGCGTTTCTGATATTTGTAAACGACGCCAATTTATAGTAAAAATTTAATATGGAACAAATAAAATTCGTCCATTTGGGTTTAAAATGTATAAAGTTTGGTTCTACCGATCGATCAGAAACAGTTTTCACATTCAACTCCTTTCTTTTTCCTTTTTGTTTTTGATTAACAGTCTTTTGTGTCCCTTTTACGAACAGTTATAGTAAAACTGTCGTCTGTATTTCTGTTGTTTCTCAGGCGTAAACTGAGATAACGACCTGCTGGTTTTAAAAACATAATAATGATTCTAGTCAGTGTCGGCCATAAGGCTAATTCATTGGCTAGTGGTTTGTGCACATTGGGATGGCCGGACTAATCAAATATTCATTTTCAAATTAAAAAGAAGGGGCTCAGTCCGACACAGGACCCATCGATGGGACGCGGGCCACCGTATGTAGGAGACTTGCCAGGCACTCACCGAAGGTTGGGGGCTTCCTCTGGGCAACGATCCCGGTTTACTCACCCACTAGACCTGGCAACGCCGCCATATAAGTGAAATAATATTTAGTGCCGCGTAAAGCATCATTAAATCGATCAGATTAAAAATACAAAATATGTAAACTTTAGAATTTTGGCAAAAGCAAACTTTCTATTAACTGCGAAAATACAGAAAACTGTCTTACTTTTTTAACAATTTTGTTGATTTTCACCGGGAGTGTGCTGTTACTTTATTTTTCATTTTAGCCAAAATTTAAGAATTTTGACATCATTCAAATTACTCCCATGCTATGTGTTGGCTCTAGAGTTAACTGTAGTTTTGATAGTAATATATCGACCGACATCTAGTCCACTAAATGTTACTCGATGCTTACACCAAACAGCTGCTTTTACCCGCATGAGTCCTTTTTTAATAACGCTTTTTTATTTTTTCTATTACCATCTGCGAACAGATATTCCAATAACTTATTTTTTTAATTTGGCAATAATTTAAAAAAGCAAATGTGCGATAATATTTGTTTTCAGGTAGTAAAATACAAAGCCATTGGTACGATGTATACAACGTACGGTTTGCAGCAGATTGTGCACCCACAATCAGCCAAAAAAGTAGTTCGAAATGTCAAAACTCTTTAGCCAAAAAATATTCTTATTGTATTGGTGCTGTATTCTAATCTGTAACGCTTTGAAAAACGTAACTTTTAGAACCGAGAAGTCTGATTGTCCAATTTTCCCCAATCCAAGCAACACGACACAATTTTGTGGGGTTTTTTTTATCACCTGGCAGTGAAGTTATTAAAAGATTACAAAACGCAAAACAAATTGGTCAACTTTAAAATGTCCCACTTAGCTTAGGTTTAATTTCATTCACTTTAAAGGGGAATAAAATTTTAACGTAAGACTAGTTTAGATGGAAAGAGTAGAATTCATTTAGTCTAAAACAAGTGTTCAATGTATGTTTTGTCACTCGAACGACCTATGTGGGATCGTTGCCAGTTACCACCGGAAGGTCGTGGGTTTCCTCCGGGCATAGAGCCCGGTTTCCTGCCACAATAAAACTAGCAATAGTAGATAGCTATATGAGAGAACGGCGCCACTTGTGACGTCATACGAGGTGGCAACATCTGCACCTGACGACCCCACATTTATAACATTATAGGAGAGTTCTAAAACAGCCCTGACCCCCATACCTACAACATTATGGCCTAAAATAGATTAAACGAGTGGTAAGGAAAAGGCTAGAGCGTATTTAGGTCACTGACACCAGCCAGGCGTGACAATAAAACAACCCGAGACGGGCGCGGCTATTGGTCGCGCTTGGCTACACATCTAATTAAATCGTTATTGGTCACGGTTCGCTGCATGTCTTATTAAAATCTAAGCTCGCGGCTATCGGTTCACTACGGTACACATTTCATTAAGAGTAGAATCTAAGTTATTTATTAAATTATCTCAGTGGCATTGCATCTCAAAAATATACTACGTATAATACTTAAGTCTTGACCACCGGTCATCAACCCGGAAGTGACCGGAAGTGTACCGGAAGTTACCGGAAGTAACCTGAAGTGAACCGGAAATAACTCGGAAGTCACCGGAAGTGACCGGAAATAGACCGGAAGTGACTGGAAATAACCTGGAAGTCACCGGAAGTGGACCGGAAGTAACCGGAAGTGACCGGAAATAACCGGAAGTAGCCTAAAATGAACCGGAAGTGACCGAAAATAACCCGGAAGTGGACCGGAAGTGACCAGAAATAACCCGGAAGTGGACCGAAAGTAACCGGAAGTGAACCGGAAGTGACTGGAAGTGAACCGGAAGTGACCCGGAAATGACCGGAAATAACCCGGAAGTCACCGGAGGTGGACCGGAAGTAACCGGAAGTGACCGGAAATAACCCGGAAGTCACGGGAAGTGCACCGGAAGTAACCGGAAGTGTACCGGAAGTGACCGGAAATAGACCGGAAGTGACCGGAAATAATCCGGAAGTGGCCGGAAGTAACCGGAAGTGACCGGAAATAACCTGAAGTGAACCGGAAATAGACCGGAAATGTCCGGAAATATTCCGTAAGTGGCCGGAAGTGAACCGGAAGTGACCGGAAATAATCCGGAAGTGGCCGGAAGTGACCGGAAATAACCTGAAGTGGACCGGAAGTGACCGGAAATAGACCGGAAGTGGGCGGAAGTAACCGGAAATGAACCGGAAGTAGCCGGAAGTGACCGGAAATATTCCGTAAGTGGCCGGAAGTGAACCGGAAGTGAACCGGAAGTCACCGGAAATAATCCGGTAGCGGCCGGAACTACCCGGAAGTCACCGGAAGTTACCCGGAAGTGACCGGAAGTGAACCTGAAGTGTACCGGAAGTGACTGGAAGTAACCTGAAGTGAACCGGAAGTGACCCGGAGGGTGTAAAGATGTCTGCAAGACTTACTATAGCTCGTGGTTTTCTCAATTCTGGTTTTACACAAATCGATTGAAACGTTCAAATCTAGCATTAGTCGGAGAGCTTAGGGACTAACGCCATTCACCTTTAAACGGTCCGACTTCGAACCGGAAGGGACGTTATCGAACCGGAAGTTGTCCGTAATTTCGTTATTTTTTTTGTCCCAAAGCCTAGGTACTAACGCCATTCAATCCGTTACGACGTCATATCCGCTATTGTGCGGCGTAAAACACCAAACAATCAATGACTCTAAGCAGTCGTCCTACATCAGGCGTTTTTCACCCCAGAACTGTATTGTGAAAGTCTCAACCAATGCCTTAACATAAAGAAACATAAGACATCGTTCGTTCTGATGAACATTTTATTATCTTCATGGTGAACATTCTTCAAGTACATCGTTTCCGGTTTTCGTAAGGGTATTCGTCCGGTAAAACCTTATCAAATAACATATAGCGTATTTTGATCGCGTTCGCTAATGCCTCGTCAATCGGTAGGCCAATTACTCCGCGTAAAAAATCCCTAGTTTTCACAATTTCTCGGTAAAGCGGGTCTCCCATTAAATGCATCCAAATAGTGTTGTACTGTCCGTCTATAGTCATCAAGGTTTTCTTTATTTCCGGCCTGCGCCGTCGGTATTCCTCCTGCAAACTGCAGCCGTCAACAGACATATGAGTTTGAATAGCTTCCTTCACAATGTCGTCCCATACGTCGGAAACTGTATCAGCCATACCGCTAGCGGGCGTAATGATCCTCGTTAGAAAAACTTAACGGTCATCTTCTAAAGTATTTTC
The DNA here is from genome assembly GCA_963971465.1 of Lepidochitona cinerea. Classification (NCBI taxonomy): domain Eukaryota; kingdom Metazoa; phylum Mollusca; class Polyplacophora; order Chitonida; family Tonicellidae; genus Lepidochitona; species Lepidochitona cinerea. The sequence continues at coordinate 26,511,505 of OZ020563.1, read as the reverse complement.
ATCCGAGGGATGCCCTCCATAAACAGTCATCTCAGTATTCTGCGAATCGGTTTTGTGTTTATTGAAAACGTGCCGCTTCATGTCATGTCGGCGACTAAAAGTCTTGTTACAAACGTGACAATTGAATCTCATTTTGTTTCATCCACTGTGGAATATAATTTATAGCGCTATTTCAGCGGTCGGTATAATCCAATGTGAAGGACGCGCCGCCTTTTATACGCTTCTGTCTCGCCTTCAATTCCGACTTAGCCATTTCCACCGCTTGCTGTGCGTTAGATACGGCAATAATCCGCGGCAAATCCGCCTTTTCACGGTTGGGGGAGCTTTCGCGATAATAGGGCTCGACAGATTTTCTTCGTTTAAAGGCTTGACTTTGTGGCGTACCACTTTTTCTGCGTTCCTGTCTGACCTCCGATCTGGTCATTTCCACCACTTGTGCGGGAGACACCACATCTATCTGCGGTAAATCCGCATGGTCGGCGTCAATTTGCGGCGGATCCATCTTTTCACGGTCGGGAGAGCTTTCACGGCAATAGGGTTCCAGAGGGATGAGCGTGTTTCTGCTTCTGAATGCTTGGCCGAGGGGCGAGCCTCTCTTTCTCATTGCACCTTCGTTCATGGGTATTTTACCCTTTTCCATATTGCGGTAAAAACGCACCAATTTATCCACGTTCGACATGTTTAAACGTTACAGACACCGTCTGCGTAAGGAGTGTTGTCGAAGTACGATGATAGCTCGTTATATAAAGCTTTATGATACGCGCCCGCTGAACGCCAGAGGCGACCGTTAACGCAGCCTTAACGTAAAACAATATTATCATTCACTCACAATTAGCTGCGTTAACGGTCGCTTCTGGCGTTCAGCGGGCGCGTATCATAAAGCTTTATATAACGAGCTATCATCGCCCGGGAACGACCGCTTAACGCCCGGCGCCCGCTTAACGTCCGGCGCCCGCTTAACGCTCGCAGGGTGTCTGTTAGTGGTAGTAAGGTTACATACTTTAAGAACATTTCACAGGTCATTTTCTATCCTAGCAGCGAATGGACACTGACAGTTGTCATCTCAGATGTTTCATTTCCTTACTTTCTAAATCTGGAATAATTAGTCTCCTGTGTGACTATGTTTCTATATGTTTTTCTGTTTGGCTCGTGTACATTTTAACCTACACCATTTTCCCTATCGGTTAGTGAGGGTATTTCTAAAAGTCTGTTCTTTGTTCATAGTATATAAAGCTTAATCGCGATGTTTAATTTTCTACATTCTAAACCATTATGCCGGCTGTAATAACTGTAATCACCCTCCCAGACTTGTCGGGGTGCCAGGTAATTAGAACGATAAACATGCTGGTTACAGTTACTGTAATATCATTCTTTGTATTTATTTAGTGTTACTAGCTAACCGATGTATAATCGATTATAGCTTTACACAATCTCTCTATAGACGCGTGTGGAGTATATATTTATAGAGTTAATAATAGAAACACTATCAACCCTCGTCATTATCACTTGACAATCCTAAAGCGACGGCCGAAACTGTTCTCCTGACGTCATGGGAAATCCCCATTTCATAGCGGTGGTGCAATAAGACCTGCCTGGGGCTTACGTGGGGAATCCCCGTTTAAAGACGAATCGCCGCAGTACCCAAGGGATGTAACTCTACCAATACCTCAAAGTATTCTAGCCTCGGATTATCTCCATTTGATCGTGTTTTTCAGCGGTGTAAAATCCGGGTTTCCATTTACGAATATGAATCAAAATTCCACCCAGATATTCACTCACAGGTAAATATACGTCTTGGGCTAGCAAAATGTGATTTTCACTTCTTTTGTTCATAGTTAAACACTGTTCAATGATATCAAAAGATTCATTCAGACGCCTCCAAGAAGCACCCGTTAGAGTCAATGTTTTGGCTATGCCATCTTTGTTTGACGGAAAGTAGATTTCAACACAAGGACACAACGTGTCTAAACGTGATAAAACGAAACTACAAAGCGTGCCCAGACTTGTTCGGGGCGATCATACAAACTTGCCTAGACATGCTAGATCGAAACAACCACAACAGGGCCCAGACATGTCGACACGACCAAGGCAGGTAACTCCAATAAGTATTCCAGGCCAGGATTATCTCCCTTTGACCGTTGTTACACCACTATACACTATTTTGCATATATATACTTATTTTTTTATTTATTTTTTTTTAAAAACCTATACATACATTCTTAAGATAGTTCTCATGCTGGCTTTTTATAAAAAAAACTGATCTAAAGCGACTAAACTGCCCTAAAGTGAAACTGGCCTAAAGTGACTACCGAAACTGGCCTAAAGTGACGGACGAAACTGGCCTAAAGTGACTACCGAAACTGGACAGCAGTGACATGCTTACTACTCACGTTCACTCTGGAATATTGGACATAAAGAGTCATTATGAAATTCAGACAAATAATGCTAATGCTTAAAGAGGCATGAGCTGCCAAAATACACACTTTTTTCATATTTTCTGATCGTCACGACAGCAAGAGGCTTTGAAGCCATTCGAAAAACTAAATGATTGGCGTTGGAATGAGGAAAATCCATACAGTATGTGGCCTGTACGAACCGAAAACGTGTTCGAAAAGTAAATAAAATTTAAATAACCGGGACGACCATTCATTCATTCTAAGTCAAAGTTAGTTCAAAACAATACTTTATCGTACATTTTCGAGACTAGAAGCACTAAAAAGTTTCTGAATTATACGTCTTGAGAAAAATAGTCAATAATTTCAACATTCTGTTTTAACATCAAAATATCAACATTTCGGCAGTTCATGCCACTTTAATAAAACTAATTCAAACCAAGAATGTGGCTTGAGTCTTCTACATTTGGAGACTTACTTTGAGTTTGTGTTGCGTTGAATTGTTCTTTGAGCTGTAAAGCGTACACGTTGAACGAATTATCCACACCTCCTATGAGAAGACAGAGAAAGCACCAAATCACTGTTGTCCAAAACAAGGCTCCTCGATCACGAAATACCATGGTACTGGAAAAAGAGGAAACGTATCACAAAATGGTTATTGTCTAAGCAGATGTCGATATGGTCTCTCAGTGATACGCTATTGTGAACAATATATAGTGTCAGCATGGATATATAGTCATAACCCTAACTGGTAGTATGAATAGTGATTTTAAATCTGATACTCCACGAGGAATAGACCGACAGTGTATTTACCTTAGACTTTAACTGATATAACTATATATGATTGTCACACTGGTGTGATACAGAAATGCGTAAAAGCTGAAGTTTTTTTGTTTTTTCGTATTTTTATTGCCATTTTTACCATTAATCATTTGCAGTATTTCAGAATAAATTTTACTGACTAAAGACAGACTCCTGGTTTATAGATTGGGTACAAAGGTCTAAATGACATACCCTATTTTAACACAACTAGAAACTTGTCTCCGTGGTTATTTTAGTAAAGAGGATTTTCCCTCTGCCCATGTGTTTTAGTGTCTATAAACATATATATCCACCACAGCTTGAGGGTATTTGTTTAACTCTAAACTAAAAAAAGAGTGAAGGTACTGTTTAAACAAGACAGTCTGAAATTAATAATACTGAAACAGTTGTACTTGACAAGAAAGTTCAATATATTGGGGCAGCAAATAAAATAAGTCAACGCCTTAGTTTCGTGGTCCAAGTGCCAGCCATACCCATCTAGACTTCTTTCGAGGCAGACCACATGGCTGTCAACGGGTTTATTAGGCAATCAAGGCCAACCTCACACCAAGAGCGAGGCAGAGGTGGATAGGTTCCACAATTTTTAAAGCAGGCCGACTAGAGCAATTTATTTCAGAAGAGCGAATAGAAGTGTGTTATCACATAACTCGATATCTAATCTACTAACACCCCCGTCAGGCTATTCAGCCAAAGATAACTAGATTCAATGACAAAGAAGAACTTATTTTGAGAATCATTTGAGTGGAATTTTTGACTTGAGGAATTATAGAGTATGTCAGTGACGACGACAATCAATTCATTTCCAATATATTTCTGTGCTATTCTGAGCTTGAATTCAGCTCTAAAGCCGGTTTCAAAATGATGCTACATGACGAGCATTGACCTGAAAATCAAATTCTGTACTGTTAATGTTGACCCAACATTGCTTTTCCGGTTCTATAATAAATTGTTTCAGTATACGTGCTCACCTAATGGCTTGAGTCCCGGTTCACTTTTACTCATATCTGAAACTACAAAGCATACGTTGTTTATCATATGTAAATGATAGTTTGTGTATTATTGAGAACAAAGAAATATGCCTTATTCATACACAGAGAGGTTTACACACCCTCCAATCTTTAGCTTTCACTGTCAACTTTGATAAGTCACAACTTATCCCAACCCAATTAATTCCAATGCTCTTTTGGTTTTATGGACAAGTTTTCTTTGCAACGTGCACTGTTTGTCAAACCAGGGAGTACCTTTCTTTTTCTCACCGTTTTCATATAAAACTTTTCTTGCAACCTTCTGTAACTGTTTAATGCTATCCACAATACCTTTAAGATCACATTTATGCAAGATTGTTTTCTTATATAATTCCTTTAGTTCCTAAGTAACATTTGTCCCTGACTTGAGTGGAACGATTGCGTTCATTAACATGTATACCGTTGTATGGTCCGAGTATTGATGGATCGTTTCTTCGAAGTGAAATAGGGAAATAAAGAAGGTTAAGCTGTGTTATGAACGGTTATCCTACCTAGTGGAGTTAACTTTCCTCCAGTATTATAATGAACTTGAGTACCGGGATCTCGAATTGTATCGTCTTAATTAAGAGCAAATATTTTATGTAAGTCACTCGAGAAAATTCGTCCTTAAATTTAAAGAAACCCAAATATGTAATGTCAAACTTATTCCAATATAGTTTGTTGCCATGATATAACGTCTCTCCGTTTTATTTATTTACAATCTACCCAAATCGTTTGCTCATATTTACTTTAAAGGAACACTTGCCGCGAAAATCAGGAATATTGTTTACATGTACATTAAAAAAGAAACACCGTTTTCTGTATTTTTCCCAGACAATATAAGTTAGGAACTTTCTATTTTTACCAAAATTCACGTCACTTTGTATTTTTAATTTGAATTTGAAAATTTGAATTGTTAGGTGCCCGTAACGTAAACAAACCAAACTGCTCGCAGGGGCGATTTTATGTTTCAGTCGAGTGAGTGAACTAACGGCACAGTGTAATTTTACGTAGGCCTATTTATCTGAGAAATACAGACTGACGATCGGTTAACAGCGAGTGGAAAAGTCTGCTGATAATTGTTTGAGTGTAAACCACAGATAAAAAGGCCTGAAATGAGGGTAATCCAACACGAAAGTTGACCGACACTGATCGTTGTTGTTGTAATAAGGCTTCGATTCTTCGTTTGTTTTTCACCCCATTTCTACATTCTAAAGCTAACTAGACATGTTTCATGTGTCCTATGTTTAAGATTAGTGGTATTAGTCGTAGTAAGCTCATGTAAATTGGTATTCTTAGCAAATTTAAACAGGCTACGGTGGCAAGTGAGCCTTTAAGCTTTAAACTTTGTAATATATTGGAGAACAAAAAGTGTTTCTCTAAACACGTTATCTGAACAGCCGTCGAGGAAGAAAGAAGTGTCCTGTAACAGTAGGTGTGCGTTATTACCTGTACCGAAGTCCTTTATTTTGGAGGTTCCCTTCACCGTTAAGAGATAATTTTACCACATAATAAAAACATATTTGGCGAAACTGGGTCACCATGACAGCCGCGTGATGTAGTAAAGCTACAGACGTTCTCGGACTATTGAATAAGCTTCTCATCCATGACTGAAAGGAATCCTAAAATAAAACATGTTTTATGATTTCGAAAATAAAGACCTGACAGAGTCGAAAAGCAAATCTAATAGTAATATATAGCCTGGGGAATTATTATGCACACCACAATGGCAAATGATATCATACAAAAGCCTGGTATTTTCACCAATATACTTGCCTTAAATAAAACATGACTGTGTACTAGGTATTAATGAATTTAGGACGGATTTCAATCTTGCAGCTGTACATTCTGAGACCAGTTTCCATGTTGTATTAAGTAATGTTACAGGCCGCCGGCTGAGCGCGACTGATCCCAATGTATCGACGTGGTAAATTATAAATCATTCCTTTTTTGCCTTGTTCTGGGACAGAACCCATAAATGTATAAAACGTGAATTGACGTGGTTTATCTTCTTTAGGTAGACAAGTGACCTCTCATTCTTTCTGTGTGCCAGAAAGTTCACTCTTTAGAAGCCTTCATTGATAGAACTTAGTAAGAACACTCCTAGATTGCTGTAAATCGATCTAAATCAGGACTTTCTTCAAACAAGCTGTCAGTTATTTCCCCAGTCCCAGTCTAATTTTTGTTTGTCTGCGAGAAAGGAAAGATTTAAAGTGTTAAGGTTCATTTTTATGGAGTTTTCAACATCTTGGGTTTTATGCTTTGGTTTTGACAATTGTTCGAATTTGGATATTGTGACGGAGTAAAATCGTTTGATAAAATGTTCTTTAGGGGTATGGTATATAGCATGTGAGTCCACGTGGATAAATAGCGAGATTCTACCTAACATTTTCAAAGGTATCAAGAGTTTATAAACAATGACAAAGAATTCTGTAGTCCCTCTCAATATTAGTTTTAACATAGATTATCTCCTATGCATGATTTTTTACAGGACGATTTGTTATACCAAGAAGACACTATTGCAACCCATTATACAGCAAGTCTGATTGAAAGGGGAAAGTTTAGTCTAAAGTTCTAGATGACTGATAAAGTCTGAATTGGCACCAAAATGTAATGTCCTAAAACTATAAGGCCATCCCGTGAAAAATGTACGATTCGGGTTCGTTCCGAAATTTTAGATACTAAATAATAACCATTATTATTTGAATACCTCTTTATAAAGCACTTGATCTGGACATGTTAACCTGCATTTCCCCGGTCTTATCAATAAGATTAGAGTGTTAAATTTCTGGAGATTTTTTGTGTCGGTTCACGCCATTTCTTGTGCACACGAGCTATAATGACCAATCAAAAGAAAGGCAGTGCATGGTTTGTTACAAGGCGGGAAACAGACATATATTATGGGGTGAGTATAACGCCACGCCTAATATTCCGTTTACTAATCCCAAATAATTCCATACACCCCCACCCCCTCCCGCCCCCCCTGACAAACCATGTTATTAATAATATGACAACGTTATAAACACACCCATCGTGCCTGAAGCAAGTTTATCGGCTCGCCTGGATTATTAATTGATTGTTTAGGTGTTTTACGCCGCCCTCAAGATTATTTCACTTATATGGCGGCGTTGTCAGTTTTACTGTGGGAGGAAACCGGGCTCTAAGCCCCGAGGAAACACACGACCTTCCGGTGGCAACTGGCAACCATCCCACATAAGGTCGTTTGAGTGAAAACCCAGTCATAAAATAAAGTTTTATTTTTGGACTGATTGGGATTAGAACCTGCGACCCATTGGTGGCAGGCTGCTCGGATTGGACGTCCAACGCTCTACCTTCTGAGCCACGGAGGCCCCCGGCTCTCCTGGACAGCAAAAAAGTTACAAATTTTGGATCCAATGCTAAATATCGGTTTTTTTTTATTTGGAACCAAATCACATTCAGTGAGAGTAAATCTACATTTAACCAGACATAATGTAGATCCGGTAGTAAAATACTTTAACTAAAACTGTTGATTATTGACCTCTTACCACGAGCAGAAACTATTCTGGGGCAACACCAATACCGATTTAATTGTATGTATTTTTATAAGATAACCTTTAATGCACGTACATTCCACTTGTAAATGGACCACTAACCAGTGCATATTGGTTGCAGGAGAAAAAGGCAACTCTTGTAAAATGTAACTCCTATGTCCAACCAAAACTAATATAGACTAAAACAATACTATTATTTTACAGGAAGTGGGACAACAATTACAAAGAAAAACAGTTTACTAACCAAAGAGTGTCGAATATATCTACAAGATAAGAATTTGTGTTGTTTACAATGAAGTGCTGGTCACATTTTTCTCGGCATTTTTTGTTGTATATTTACAAATTATTGCAGTGAAAACATTTCCAAAGTTAGTAGAATTATGAAACATTATTCTTTACCTGATCCTTTTCACACGAGTCAGCCTCCGAAGCTTTGGGCACATATACATCTACCAAAGCTTAGTATCCCAACAACCATCTGTCCGTCTCCGACTTTTACTTCATGTGACTTATAATAAAATAAACCTTTAGTGTACACTGAATTTCAAACTGTCACATCATAGCATCTGAAGTTCTTCATGTAGTTGACGTTTAAAGTAACTGTTTTTCATTTGTCTTGCTGTGGCAGTCGGAGGACTTTGATAGCCATGTAAATTGCCAGTATGCCAGAGCTGCTAAGAGTACTCTCCTTCTTTATTGTCCTATATTTTAGATCAAATGAAAAAAGTAGCTTAACATGTATGGTGTCATGCATATAGCAGAGAGAGTTCAAATGGTTTCTTAAATCTAACGATGCGTGGAAGTAGGATAACTACTGCCAATCTTGATTTGAACAAACTGCCATGGTTACATGTAGTGATATCTTCACATCCCTCCCCATAAGATTGTATGGTGATGTTGTCAGAATACTAAGACCACTAAACGGATGAGTAAGAAACAATGACGATTCGCTGACCCTCAACCCGTTGAGTTTTCTGATTAATTGGTGTCAAGCCGCCCTCAAGACCATTTCACTCATATGTTGGCGTTGCCAGATTTACTTGGAGAGGGAGCCAGGTTCTTTGTCCAGAGAAATGCCTAACCCAGGGCGAGTACCTGGCAACTCTTCGGCAAAGGTGATCAAGTGACAACCCCCTCGGAAAATGTTCACTTCCGATTTGTCTGAATGGGATTTGAACGGGGGAACAACCGACGAAAGGCTTGTGTCGGTGTGATAGACTATGAATCTGCGAGCTGGGACACCGAGCTGAAAAGTTTGTTTTAAGCTATGTCTAGATAGAGAACTGTACGCCCCTGTCCAAAATACAATAGCATGAATGCCAAACAATCACACTAAAAAATGTAGACGACATGAAGACGAAAAAATTAATGTTTTTTTTTTATCAACAGAACATAATAAATGGTCTAATTAACACATGTCTATACCAACGTCTAGTAAGGTAATTATAATTATGCAGTCTGCTGTTCGTATCTTATAACATAATAAAACAACTGAATCGTGATGTAAACATCACAGGAAGTGTTTTAAGTTTACTGAACCGAGTTGTCACAATCTTTTATAACATTTAGCAAAAACAAATTGTATATATTTTGTTCCACTCTGCTGCACAGCAGAAATGGATAGGGTGATACAATATGGGCAAGACTGCAAAAAACTCACAGTGTTTATACGTGCTATGAGAACCCCTCGTTTCTAGCACTCCCTCTCTAACATGTATTCTCAACATTCGCATCAGGCGCCCCAGAGCCGAAACAATGTTTAATTATATTCTAGATATATCACATTTTTTTCGGGAATCCTGCAGTTGATTGCCTTCTCTACTTAACTAAGACACAACACATATCCAAATTTATGTAAATTCAGACGCAAGATTAAACACTTTCAAACATGCTACACCATGTAGGCCTCAATCGAGATCTTGTGCCATTCTACGAAATCTTCTACACGAGACATGGTTCGAGAGCCGTCGCCCTCCATCTTTTATTATATATTGTTATATATTGTATTTTATACGTATTCCGAGAGTAGTAAACAATATAATAAAACAGATTATTGGCGGACCAGAATTATATCGGATATCTCTCGACACAACCGAACAGGTTTTACTGTGTCATGTGCCGTTGTTTACAATTTGCCGAAAGCAGCTCTGTTAAAGGACGTCGACAGCAGTGATCACAATTCTGATGAGATGTAAGCAATTGGTAGATAACACAAACATTACCAGTACAAAATGTGAGAAAACTTGGTTTTCTGGCCTACTCTGCATTTATGATCTCATGTGCAGAGTGTCATGTTGTTAGTTGTGGTAAGGAAGAGAGACACATCGTATTATAAGGAACACATAACTTCTATATTCTGACTCGGTTACAGCAAAAAGTATAACTCGCGTAAGGAGTGGATACGGACTTAAGAATTACTATATGACATCCCTCCTTTTCTTTGGAAAGAAAGTAGTATTCGAAGAGAGACACATCGTATTATAAGGAACACATAACTTCTATATTCTGACTCGGTTACAGCAAAAAGTATAACTCGCGTAAGGAGTGGATACGGGCTTAAGAATTACTATATGACATCCCTCCTTTTCTTTGGAAAGAAAGTAGTATTCGAGAAAAACAATAAATCGAAATAAATCTAGTGGTATTACAATGGAATCGTTGCATAAGTTTTAAGAAAAAGCATCAATGTTTAAATCAGATGTTCAATTGCAAAAAGAAACATATAATGTAGACGAAACTTTAAGAGTCGCACTTCAGACTCGTAGATTTAACCTAAATGTCAGAAATAAATCGACTGCACTGGAGTCTCAAAGTCATAAACATATCATATTGTGAAGGTATGAAAAGACAGATTTCTCAAAGTTAAACAAAATGAGAAAGTTCTGATGGTACATTTTAAGAACAAACATTAGAGTTCAACATATTAAATTTCTTCAGTTCACAAATCACAAAAAATCACGGAGATAAGATGGAGCTTTCCGGTTTCTTTTCGGAGGTCGTCTTGGAGATGGAACATTAACTGGAGGTGTGTGATCATCTAGATCACTGTCAGTGTCATCACCTGGTATGTCAAAAGGGTGTCCACTTATCTGTTTAAAGAATGAACAGTTCCTAGTGATGGCATGGTTTCCACGTTTTGCTGTTATCATTGAACCATTTAGTTCCGTTACGACGTATGGTTTGGTGTGATATAAGGACTCTAGTTTTCCTCCCTTTTTGTCACGTTTTATTAACACGCGATCGCCAACTTTGATAGGAGAATGTTTTATTGTTTGTCGTCTTTCGGCATGAGATTGCATCTTAATTTTCATGCTATTATCATGATCACGGAAAACACTCTGAGAAGGTTGTTTCTTCAATTCGGGAAGTTTTGTGCGAACACTTCGGTTAAACAGTATTTCAGCCGGGGCGGTTTTAACCGTAGACTGTGGAGTGGCTCTATAGTTTCGCAGAAAAGTATTCAGTTCTTGTTTCCACGAGTTACCTTCTACCACAGATGTACGTAGAGCTTTTTCCAAAGTATGCATGAATCGTTCGGCCTCGCCGTTAGCTTCGGGCCAATAAGGTGTACTCTTACGGTGTTTAAAACCTAAATAATTTGAAAATTCAGCAAACTCCTGGGAATTGAAAGGAGGTCCGTTGTCGGACTTGAGAGTTTCAGGAATTCCAAAAATGGAGAATATTTTGTCAAAAATGGGAATGACAGCCTTAGCTGATGTAGAACTAACATGTTCAACAATAGGAAAACGAGAAAAATCGTCAATAATAACAAGCAGATATTCATTAGCAGATACCTGTAGAAAGTCAGTGCTAAGTTCAGTCCAAGGAGCAGCAGGTAAAGGGGACATTTGTAAAGGTGATCTTAGCGTGTCATGTGTCGTTGCTTGACATGGTACACAGGACCTTATGGTATCTTCCACCAACTTGTCAATACCTGGGAAATAAACTTTCTCTCGAAGCAGGGATTTTGTCTTTGAAATGCCTTGATGACCTTCATGTGCGATGGAAATGACTTGCTTCTGTAAGCATAAGGGAATGACGATTCTGTTACCTCGAAGAATTAATCCGGTTTGGCTCACAGATAAATCGTCCTTTAAGTTCCTGAATTGTTGAAGCACTTTCGACATTTGTGGATTTTCAAATTTTGAACGTCTTACAGTGTCTCTCCATTCGCCGTTTTGAACAGTTTCAGCAACAAGCTTCAGAATCGGATCATTTTTGTTTCCTCTTCCAGTTGTCGTAATGATAAGGATTTTGGAACAGTGTGGTCAAGTATGAAGTTTACATGTTGTTCGGCGTATTTTGAAGACTGATTATCCAAATTATTTTCAGGATGCCTGGACATGTAGTCAGCTGGATTATACTTTCCAGGGCGGTATAGTACATCAAACGAGTAGGGTTGTAATTTGATAATCCATCGTTCAATTCTAGTAGGGGGTGTAGATTTAGGATTCTGGAATATATGCTCCAAAGGTTTGTGGTCGGTTATCACTGTAAATTGATGACCATAAAGGTAAAGATGAAAATGACGACATGCCCACGTAATGGCAAGACCCTCACGCTCTGTTTGAGAATAGCGGCTTTCCACAGGTGTGAGTGATCGACTTGCGTAGGCAATAACAGACATATTGTTACTTTTGTCGAATTGGGTAAGCATTCCACCAAGGCCAAAAGGACTAGCATCTACAACAAGTTCTGTACGTTTTGTTGTGTCAAAATAAGACATTACACTGTCACTTGTTAGACTGTATTTTAAATCGTCCAATGCTTTTTGGTGTGTTTTGTCCCATATCCATTCCTGATCTTTCTTGGTTAAATTACGTAGAGGTTGGGTAATAGAAGCCAAATCGGGAATGAAACGAGAACAGTAATTAGCAAGTCCAAGGAGGCTTCGGATGTCACCTGGGTTTGTAGGGCGGCTGGCATTTTTGATAGCCGTTACCTTTTTCGGGTCTGGAGTATTCTGCTTTAAGACTGTCAGTAGTAATAGTAACTGTTTCTATTGGGTCAACTTTATTGATAATTTGTAAACATCCTAGATTCATTGCTGTGTTATAGCTAAGTAGGGAACCACTGTTTGTATGCACAACGAAGAATTCAACATCAGGTAAAGTAAGTGAGGTTTTGTGACTTATGTCTGCATGAAAAATACCATGAACAGGAAGTGGGTCATTTGAGCCATATGGGTAGATTTTAGTAGATGACTGTTGTAAGTTTGGTTTTGGATGTATACTGTCATAAGTTTGTTTATCAAGGATATTGACACTAGCCCCTGAATCAACCAGCAATTTGATTGGTGTATTATTAAGCATAATTGTTGTCATGGGTTTGTTCTGAACAGAGTTAACTGATGTATTGCTGTAAACACTAAAAACATAGTCTTCATCAGATGACGAAATGTCGTCTTTGTCTAGGTTAGGTGGCAACCTGTCAGATTTAGAGATTTGTTTGACATTTTGCCTATGTGATTTAGCTTTAGATAGACAGACTGAGTCAGTGTGATTGTATTTAGAGCAAAAACTGCATTGTTTGCCTTTTGCTGGGCATTCACCTCTGTGAGGATATTGACCACCACAGTTATAGCAAGATTTGTTTGATTTCTTGAAAGAAGTGTGTTTTTGTTTGTTAGATGTTTTCTTGTTGTATTGAGTTTGGTAAGGTCTACGTTGTTTGTTTGTGTGAGGTTGTACCCGATTCACATCAGTACATGTATGGTCTGTAACACCTTCCATAGTTTTAGCATGGACTTCTGAAATTTCCAAAGCTCTGGCAGCTGATAGTAGGTCATTTAAAGTCCAATCTGATTCTCGCAGTGCTCTTCTCCTGATTCTGTTCGACGAACATTTTTGGATAATCTGGGCTTTGATTTCTTTGTCAGTATTCTCAAACTCACATGTAGAGGCTAAATGGCGCAGGCGTGTATGATAACTGTCAATATTTTCATTTGGAAGTTGATTAGCCTGGCGAAATACATACATTTCATAGTCTGTATTTTTCTTTGGAGTGAAATAATTGGTAAGCGATTCGTGTGCTGACTGGTAATCATCATCATCGCCCGTGTTTTGAAGAGTTTCGAAAATGTCATAACTTTCATCGCCGATGTAGTGAAGTAGTAACGCTCTCTTCCTGGTGTCCTTTTTGACATCCATTGCCCTCATTAAATTGTCAAAACGTTTCAACCACTTTGACCAGCGTACGCTGAGTGATGTTTGATCACTGTGAATGTCAAATTTGGGGAAAATGAGCAAGCTTTGTGCCATCTTGAGCTATGTAGTATATAGCACAACAACAACAGCGTGCGTTTGTAAGTTCACCAAATAGTATTACTACTATTAGCAGTAGATGGAGATTTCGGCATTATCCCACTCACAGTGTTATTTGACTGCTTCAAAAATTATGTGGACAGTTCACCTTGGGCATCGCGAAAAATTCGCATCGCATTCTCGTCGCCAATGTCATGTTGTTAGTTGTGGTAAGGAAGAGAGACACATCGTATTATAAGGAACACATAACTTCTATATTCTGACTCGGTTACAGCAAAAAGTATAACTCGCGTAAGGAGTGGATACGGACTTAAGAATTAATATATGACACAGAGTTATTCAGTTTCAATCATGAAACGCTTTGCATCAGCAATAGTGTGAGTAAAGAAACCCATAGGATGATTGGAGTTGACTATAAATAAGCACTAGTTGCATGACGTACAAAGGTTAAGAGACCAGCCAGAGGGGATCTGAAACAATTCTATTCTGTGAACCTTGCAAAGCTGCTTGTAAACATGGCATTAGTTTTAGGTAAGGGCAGAGGTCTATGAATGTGAAAGTGTGAAACGTCTCATTAAATCATATTCAAGGCATTCACACGTTTTGATCCAATGGTCACCTTAAACAGCGCCCTCTCTGGGTTAGTCAGAAACCATGGCTTTTCTTCACTTCCTCGAATGAACTATTATGGGATACATACGAAAAAAGAGGGCGAACGTTTAAGATATGACAACAGTACTTGATGGAGCAAAAGTTAAAGTTTCCGAAGAACTTCAGAAAGTTGAAAACGAGACAAGAAGCCTTGTTTGGAACGATTAGAGTCGAAATGGAGATATCAGTCGCGTGCTCGGTAAAGTTAAAGAGCCAATGCATTCTCCGAACTGCGTTACTGGGATTGTTGATAGATATGATAGTCCAGTAAGTGGTGAATGAATTTACTTTCTAATTTAAAATTGCGCAACCGTTGCCAATTTCAAAATCTATCGCACACAAACGTCACACAATGAGCAGGCTGAAAGCACCAGTCCCCTGGATATGGGGTAATGCAACCTTTCACACTTCGCGATTCATAGACTTCTGGTAAGGGTTGTGAAATCATCGACTTGGCCGTTTTTGTTAAAGGGAAAGAAAATCTAAGCTTTAGACTAGTTTAGATGGAAAGGCTAGAGTTCATTTTGTCCAAAACAACTGTCCAATGTATGTTTTATCCCCTCGTATGTGAATAATTTTATGCAATTATTGTTGAATAAAAATTTAGCCAATGGCTTGGAGCTGCTTGGCTAAGAAATGGCGTGCGGTTGCAATCTTCCCACTTCAAGTTTGTCGCCATGTTTTTTTAACCTAAATCTACCATTAGACATTATAGAGCGGTAAAAATACGTCATTATTGATCTAAAAATAGCTATACCAACATCACGTCATCCTAAAACGGAAAAATGGCTACACAGATAAGCCACTGAAAGGACATATTTCTGTCTGTTTTTATTAGCTTGAGGGTCACTGGAGGTAATTGGCGTGAAATGTTTGAAGTACTTTGAAGGTTGTTATCGACGATGATCCCTATGTATTTCTAGGAATTTCCCCTCCTTTAATAACTTTATACAAAAATTAAAACAAAAAACGTTCCAGTTGAATCAGTTTACGAAGATAACTGTATAATTGCCAATGGACGTAATTTCTTTACAGTGGCATGAGCTGCCAAAAATAAGAAATAGCTGCCAAAAAATGTTGAAACAGATTTAACTGTTACGATACCAAATGATAGTGAAAGAAGTAACAAAAAACCAGCAGATTTTATGTACAAATTTTGATTTATATTAAAAAGCAAACGGACTAACTTATTTACAGGCAAATATTACAAAAACGTTGGAAAGAAAACATATATCAATATGACTTACTTATACAGGTTAAGTAATTACAGTTCCTAGAAATCTGTATCCTTCACAAAGTTCACTGGTTTAAATCCGATGACCACGAATCGACGAAATATAGATTCCCAAAATGAATCTTGAACTTGAAGACACACTGGTTTAGCACACTGGTGGTATATCCACAGAATAAATTCTTGACAGAATTCACAAGTCAGGTATCACTGACAAAGCAGGCCGAATATCTTATTCAAAGATAGTAAACTGAGTTCAGATAGAAATCTGACTCATATCAGACCGTAGCATCCAAAGTATATCGAGACCAGTTGGAAAACTGACTCTATGTCATAAGACGAATATCGTATTCAAGATAGCAGCTTACTAGCTGTATCATACAGAGTCCAGATATAAATCTGAACAAAATATAACTTGTATATAGCACTCGAGACCAGCTGGAAAACTGACTGACTAATAACTATAAAACAACGTCTTATATACACTCTGAGTTCTTCCAGAAAGATCTGGGCATTTGCATACAAAAAGAGTATTTCGAGAATCTTCTTGAATCTACGCATTACAACAGGTTATGAATTAAAATTATAGAGACTAGAACTTTCCAAGGAGTCGTCATAGTAACAGTTGGGAATATAGGTCACAATTGAAACATTTCGTAAACAAATAGACATTACGTCACAATCGAGAAAATTCTAAGACAATCGAAATAGATACATATGTTAACAGTTCAGCTGTACGTAACACCCTCCCCCTTCAGAGAAAGAAAGTTTTGACAAAAACTTTCTTTAAAAAAAAAGTACAATAGAAATATATACTGATATTGTTATTTACAATCTAGATAAACAATCCGAAACTTATTCAAAACACTATGGGGTTAGGATCACCAAACACAATAATAGGTTGATTACACTCTAATTTAAATGAATTAAAAATCAGGTGCTAAGAAAACTGGATCGCTAAAGAGTATGGCTTTAATCTTTTCAAAAGAGGCTTGACATTTATCAGACCAATTAAATTTTAGTCAAAGGCTTAGAAAGTGAAGAGAAATTTTGACAAAACTTCCTATAATAGCCAGCCATACCCAAGAAGCGCTTCAGCTGTCTTTTACAATCAGGCACCATAAAATTTGAAATGACGTCAACTTTAAGTTTAAGTTGAACTGGTGTGACCTGACCCTGACCGACGACACATCCGTGATAAATGTCTGTGGCACGTCGAAACTCACTTTCTGCAAGACCGATAGTCAAATTGGCTTTACTGAGTCTCTGGAAGAGTTCAATTCTGTCAAGGTGGTCTTTTATAGGCGAAGACTTGTCAACACAAACTTCACGAAAGTTAACAGAAGTCCTAGATGGAGCATCAGGAAATAAATGTGAAAAGTCAGAGATCAATGTTTGCAGTTTATCCTGTTGATAAGGTTCCAAACGACACCGTTTTACGGAAAGGGTTTTAGGAATTTCAGAGTCCTCCAATTGTGTCGGTAACTTGGAATCCGACGTTGGTGTTCCAAAATCCTTGAATGTAGACTCTTCGACGAAAGAATTGTCAGGGTCAGTAGAAACTATGCTAACTGGTAAAATAGGTTCATTGTCAACGCCATTTCTATCTATATATGGTTTTAACATATTAATATGACATAATTGACATGTTTTGCGCCGATCAGGAGTCTGAACTAAATAATTAAGATCACTAAGTTTCTTATCAACAATATAAGGATCAGTTATGCTAGAATCTGACTCACAATAACAAATAGTTGCGTCTAACACAACGTCAGTATCCAAAGGATTTGAAATACAATTATCTTCAGATTTTTCAATAATTACAAGATTGTTAGATAAGCATTCTTGCTTTCCAAATGAACAATCAGTGATTAAATCACAAAATGAATTGGTTTTAAACAAATCAGCCAAAAACGTGTCCTCTAAGTCGGCATAATTATTATCAAGACTATTGTCATGAGATAGGACTACATTATTTTTACTCATAACATTTGTTACAGTACATGAAGAGTGCAAGTTAGGTTTTTCTTGCTTGTTTTGATCAGTGTTAATAACTGTACATGGTTTACTAGATACAGTGGATTCAACATTTACTTTATCACCAGCTAGGTCATTACCTAACAACAAATGAATACCATCAAATGGTAATGAAGGTCTAATACCAACACTAACAGGGCCGGATACAATGTCCGAATTTAAAAACACATTATGTAATGAGACTGACTCAGTAGAATTTACACCTGTTATTAAAGCATCGTTGCCTGAGTAAGAACTTTCTGAAAATGGCAACGCTTTAGACAACATAAGAGATTGAGATGCGCCTGTGTCTCTAAGTATTTTAATTTGGACAGCATTAGAATTATCACTATTAAGTGAAACAGATCCAGTGTGAATAAATGGTTCAAACACTTTCATAACATCATTAACTTTAACTTTGTCATCTTTAACAAACGGTTTAACATAGCTAACAGCTTGTTTAATGCTATCAGTATTTCGTAAACATAATCCAGTTGGTTTACATGCATTTTCATCATTTTGGTGTCTTTTAAGTTCAAAACAATTAGGCCTAATGTGACCTGGCTTTTTACAAAAATGGCAGATAATTCTTTTACGTCGTGAGAATCTAACGTTTTTTCTAGAATTATATTCAGACTGGGTAAATGTTTGACTATTTGATGAAACGTTTGAATCAAATTCACCAAATGAAAATGGTCTGCCTTTAGATGAAACTTTTCGTGTTATAGCGAAAAGATCGGCAGCAGAAGCCGCGGATTCTAAACTCTCAACGCCTTTATCGTCTATATACATTCTTATCTCACTTTTGACACAACGCTTAAACTCTTCAAATAAAATAATTTGTTTTAACTTTTGGTAGTCTTGGTCTACATGTTTAGAACGACACCACCTGTCAAATAACTGTTCTTTTTTTCTAGCAAATTCAGTGTATGTCTCATCCTCATCTTTTTCACAGTAACGGAATTTTTGACGATAGGCTTCTGGACATAATTGATAAGCGTTTAAGATAGCTTGTTTCACAAAATCAAAATTAGCTGACTGCTCTAAGGATAATGACGTATATACATCCATAGCTCTACCAACAAGCACACTTTGTAAAAGTATTGCCCACATTTCCTTAGGCCATTCTAAACTTGTGGCTACTTTTTCAAAATAAAGGAAATATTTATCAACTTCTTCTTCACGGAATCGTGGAACTAAATTTATTTGGTTTACAATATCAAATTTTAAATCATTTTCTTGCATCTTTCTGTCTAATGCTTTGAGTTCAATTTCGTTTTCAATTTTCATTTTCTCAATCTCTTTCTCATTTTCAAGTTTCATTCGCATCATTTCTTTTTCTAGTTCTTTCTCTCTCATTTCTTTTTCTAGTTCTTTCTCCCTCATTTCATGCTTAAATTGGAATTTTTCTTTTTCTAGTTCTTTTTCTCTCATTTCTTTTTCATACTGTAATTTTAATTTCTGCATTTCTATTTCTTTATTAATTTTCAACTTTTCTTGTTGAAACAGCCATGATTTATCTGATGCAGGTAAATATTCATTTAATGCACTTTCGTCAAACGCTTCAATCTCCACTAAATTTTGAGCAATGTCACGTTGTAATATTTGTTTACGAGAAGATTTTTTAAAGTTTAGCCCTAAATATTCGCCTAACAAAAATAAATCGTTCCTACTTAAAGAATCGAAAATGTCCTGATCGGGCGCTTGCATGAAATCGTCTGGATTAAAGTCAGACATGGTGAATAAAATCTGCTGGTATAACAAAGATTAAATGCTTAGTTGAAATTTAGTTTTAGAATTTCGAATTTTCCCGAGCACAATCTCGCTCAATGAATTACGAAATTTTCCCGGATAAAGCCCCCAATTTTGTTACGATACCGAATGATAGTGAAAGAAGTAACAAAAAACCAGCAGATTTTATGTACAAATTTTGATTTATATTAAAAAGCAAACGGACTAACTTATTTACAGGCAAATATTACATAAACGTTGGAAAGAAAACATATATCAATATGACTTACTTATACAGGTTAAGTAATTACAGTTCCTAGAAATCTGTATCCTTCACAAAGTTCACTGGTTTAAATCCGATGACCACGAATCGACGAAATATAGATTCCCAAAATGAATCTTGAACTTGAAGACACACTGGTTTAGCACACTGGTGGTATATCCACAGAATAAATTCTTGACAGAATTCACAAGTCAGGTATCACTGACAAAGCAGGCCGAATATCTTATTCAAAGATAGTAAACTGAGTTCAGATAGAAATCTGACTCATATCAGACCGTAGCATCCAAAGTATATCGAGACCAGTTGGAAAACTGACTCTATGTCATAAGACGAATATCGTATTCAAGATAGCAGCTTACTAGCTGTATCATACAGAGTCCAGATATAAATCTGAACAAAATATAACTTGTATATAGCACTCGAGACCAGCTGGAAAACTGACTGACTAATAACTATAAAACAACGTCTTATATACACTCTGAGTACTTCCAGAAAGATCTGGGCATTTGCATACAAAAAGAGTATTTCGAGAATCTTCTTGAATCTACGCATTACAACAGGTTATGAATTAAAATTATAGAGACTAGAACTTTCCAAGGAGTCGTCATAGTAACAGTTGGGAATATAGGTCACAATTGAAACATTTCGTAAACAAATAGACATTACGTCACAATCGAGAAAATTCTAAGACAATCGAAATAGATACATATGTTAACAGTTCAGCTGTACGTAACATAACTAATTCGTGACCATTTTTACCAAAAAGTACGAAACAAGAGCTCTCCGCTGATATCAATCTTGAAGATGTACTACAAGGTTTTTTTATATGCAACAAAACACCTAAAATGAACTCATATGCCCGAGCTATAAGGATTTTGTTCGTTATTAGTACACGTTTTTGGTTTGCACGTGCTACTGACTTCACCGATATTTTTTATCAACGTCAATCTTTTACTTTTCCAAGGTACTTCAAACGCTAAACTTCTCTTAACAATGAAAAAATCTCAAGTTTGGCAACTCGTGCCATTTTAAACTCAGTTAATTATATGATAATCTAAGGTTGTAAATGTAAATTGATCAAAAACTGTGAAGAACGGTATTGACCTTTGTAAGGAGGCCTATTGCTGCCATGGGTGGAATTTGGCTTTTCGAGTGTTTTTTTCCCGTCTTTAAAAACATGTTGCACAAGCGAAAACTTGGTTTTGAGAAGAGAGATCTGTATGTTGAAGAAAATCAAGCGTGTATCACAATAATTATACCTTTATAAGTAAAACGATTTGCAGAGAAAGCCCAAAAACGCTCAAATCACAAGGCAAAGATTTCCACAATAGGCGATTTGCCAATTACTTAAAAATGACGTAATTTAGCGACGTCACAATGACTGTCATATGTAGTAGACCGGACAAAGCACCCGTCTGTTTTTAACTCAAAATTTTCAGCATTTTTACAACATATTTTAGGAAAGAAACCCGATATTCTGACAGTATATGTCTGAAATAAACAATTAATGCGAAAAAATCTTGCATGAAACGGGAGTTCAAATGAATATAGCTAAAGTCTAATTTGAAGCTGGGCTTGTCCGGTCTTAGATTGGTGCTACGACGTCATGTCACTGTTACGCGAAAAACTATTTATCTATTTATCTATTACTTCTGCTTGAGCAAAAGCGAGTGAGTCATATGAAAATCACGTGCGTGACAGTTTTCATTTGATGCATGGGCGAGCTGAAACTAATGCCTCTGTTGTATCCTTTCTGACATTTATAAAAAAAAGCAAATTTAACTGAGTTAACCCCCTGTTATGTGATTTGGCCACAGTTTACAGTATCCGGTTCAAATTGTGCGGGCGCTTGTTTACATTCCCAGGCTAGTGTTTGTTGACGTTACGTGAATACTTGACGTTACCTCTAGAGTTGGTTTTTGGTATTTTCTAAGGAAATATGACCCTTTCTTGGCATTACATATGGTAAAAGTCATCTATTGTAACTTTTACAGTCATAAACTATGTTATCACCATTGAGAGAAATTTCTTGGCATTTGATTGGTCGAAACTCCCAGAATGTGAGTCTGCATCCCAGTGCTTTCCGTGTATATATTTGATTCTGTATAACCCCGGAGTTTAGATCTCACGCGCTGTTATTACCCCGGAGTGAAGGTCTTGGTGCGTCACAGCATTCTTCGGTCAAGACGAAATCCTATTGTGACGTCAGTTTAGAATGTTGTTTCGTCAGCATTGAACGCTATGCTTTTCTAAAAGATCGTGAAAACCGATATAACTTTGCAACGTCACAATAGAATTAAGAAATAATGGATTGATTCTCTGCGTATACGCTGTGATAACTGCAAGAAAAAAGGAAGTATCCATTGTTTTTGGACGAGGGTCGGAGGCCCGAGTTCAAAAAGTGTGGACACTTCCGATCAATTTAACTCTCTTACAGGATAAATGACAGGTTTGAGACAATACGTCCTATTTTGTCATCAGTTTACTTATCAAATTGTACGAGCTCGGCCAAAAAATAAGTCAGATTTCTTGCGCGAAATCTACAAAATTCAAGGCATTCTTTTCCTATCTACGATCTCTGTATGGAAATTAATTAGCTTAGTGCCGTGGCGTCGTAGTTGACATCTGATATGTACAGCGTTTTATTATATAATTAGCAGTGAGATATTGAGTTATACCCCTTTGATATAAGTGATATCATCACTCTTACCGATAACATTTATATCATCACTGGTACAGCCGGAACTACTTTCATGACCCAAATAGCAGTTACCTCCCCCTGGTTGATTGCTCACCAGGTGGTTCTTTTAATTGTCTTCTGCTCAGTCATTAAATAATTTTGACAGGTGTAGATCTAACTCTAGAAATATTATGAATAACTTTGAGGCTAGGCTGTCCTTGGGAGAACTGTTTGATGGAGATGAACCCCAACAGGAGATGAATTTTAATGTTATGAGCGATGATGATGATGATGACACATATGATACAGGTGAAAATTCTCTCACAACCAATACTAGTAGGTTTGAAGCTGTCACAGAAGCAGATGTAGAGAAATTCATATTACAACAACAAAATGAAAACACCAAAAAAAAAAACTAAAGCTGATCTACAGTTGTTTAAAAGTTTTCTCAGAGGTAAAAATGAGTTGAGGGAACCTGAATTTATTTCACCTGTTGAGCTGGATAGCTATGTTGGGAATTTCTTGCTTTCTGTAAGGAAGAAAGATGGAAGTCAGTACGAGCCCACAACTTTAAGATGTTATCTTTCCTCAATTGACAGATATCTTCGTGAAAAGAACTACACAGTGTCCATCATTAATGACTTTCAGTTTTCTAAGTGTAGAGAAGTTTTGAAGTCCAAGCAAAAAGAGCTGAAAAGCCTAGGGAAAGGCAATAAACCATTTGCTTCTGATGAAATAACCGATGACGATATAAGGGAACTAATTGAAGCGAAGCAGTTAGGTCCATGCAATCCCACAAGTCTAATCAATGCTCTGTGGTTAAACAACTGTGTACACTTTGGCTTGCGCACAGGGAAAGAGTCACACGATTTGATGTGGGGGGATATAACCTTACGAGAAGACGACACAGGCGATCAGTATTTGGAATATACACAAGAGCGGCAAACAAAAACCCGTACAGGTGCAAATCCCAGGAATGTCCGCCTCACCAAGCCTCGTGCTTATGCTACTCCCGAGAATCCAGAGAGAGATCCTGTGGGTTTGTATCTCTTGTACAAATCCAAACGTCCGGAGGGATATTGCACACCTGAGAGTCCATTCTACCTCACCAAAACTGTTGACAACCCACGACCACATCAGACCTGGTACAAGAAAACACCCATGGGTTTGAATAAAATTTACAAAATTATGAAAGAAATGAAAGAAGGTGCCAACATGACAGGAAACAATCGACGCTTAACACCATACAGGTATTTAAAAGACCATGGTTAATATTATCAATTTAAAGTGGCATGAGCTGCCGAAATTCACACTTTTTTCATAATTTTTGATCGTCACGATAGTAAGAGGCTTTGAAGGCCATCGAAAAACTAAATGATTGGCGTTGGAATGAGGAAAATCCATACAGTATGTGCCCTGTACGAACCGAAAACGGGTTCGAAAAGTAGCAAAATTTAAATAACCGGGACGACCATTCATTCATTCTAAGTCAAAGTTAGTTCAAAACAATACTTTATCGTACATTTTTGAGACTAGAAGCACTAAAAAGCTTCTGAATTATACGTCTTGAGAAAAATAGCCGATAATGTCAAATTCTGTGTTTTCGTCAAAATATCAACATTTTGGCAGCTCATGCCCCTTTAACAATCTAACTTGACATAAAATAGCTCACCTAAGTCAAAAGGGTGTATAAATTGATCCAATTTTCCATTTATTTTTAATCACATAAGCCAGAACACTGACTCTTTCTAACTGGATACATTTCTGAAAACAAAAAATATATATGTATGAAATGTAAGACATTATTATTATTTGTATGGAAACACACATGTGTAGTTACAGTTTTACACCAAGGTTGAGTTTATACTTATTAGCTAGAGACGGTAGGCCTATATATGGGTTGTCATAAAAAAATAAATGTATTTTTGAACTCGCAAACTAAAAGTGGCTTGAGCTGGCAAAATTTTGATATTTTTATTCTGTTAATAAATAATTTGGATATTATCAGTTATTTTTTAGAGTTTATTTCAACTCAGACAGTGAGGATCATTCAGTTTTCAATTAACTCAAAAAATTCATATTATTAATTTTAACAATCAGAAATTATGGACCACCGACCCTATGAATCACTTAATGTTTGATAATTCAAAAATCAGAAAGAACCCTTGGTTTATAATTTACTAAATTTTATACCAGTCACTTAACTTCAGTTATAAATTCAAAACATTGTCCTCTTTTTTCATACTTCCACTTCCAGTGCACGCAAGCATCTTGTACAGAAACTCAGCGACGAGGGTGTGCCTCCAACTCAGATCATGCAGATATCAGGACATACGAATGTACAATCAATTAACAATTATAGCAAACTTAATCCAAACCAGGCCAAAGAAATTTCCCACCTGCTCTCTGGTACTTCTACTAGTACTAGTGCTACTGGAATAAGTCCATCAACATGTCAGCAAACGTCCGCTATGCTCACCCGTGAAACTGAAAGTATTCACACTAACCAGACAAGTTTTCCTGGAATATTTTTCGGCAGCACATTCAACGGTCCTGTAACTGTTCATTTTCACCAGTATCAACAATCAGTCCCAAACAACACAACCATTTCCAGCAGTTTTACCAGCTCACAAGCCACTTCAATGTCAGTGCCCGCCGAGAAATAACCGTCAATCGAAACTTGAGTCAGCGCGATCGTGAACCAGACTTGTAAAAAGCATCACTTGTGTCAGTTGACGTTTCTTCTTCGAGCTTTATAAATTGTTTTTCACACTATTCTTTGTACAATTTAATTTTAGCAAGCGTGTGTTTTCTGTTTTCTTATTATGAATGAGTATGCTATAAGGAACTGCATTATAAGTTAGCATTCACCCGAGCACACGCTCACGGACTCGCAGTTTTGTCGATGATGCTGCAGGCTGCCTCCATGACAACCCTGTCTCCAGTGTTGTCGCGCGCACTTCGATATTGTAGCCTTGCGCATTTTGAGACGCTGATTTCACTTTACTTTTCGCCTTGTCGTTGTATATTGTTTTGATAGTTTGTGTTTTGTTAAGCTTTTGTTATTATTCTACGATGGTTGAAAAAAATAAAATAAAAGTACTATTTGTCGTAGTAAGGAATTTATGGACTACTTTTCTTTTTTATTTTTCTCCAATGTGTTATACGGTCAACAACTGGGTCAAGCCATTTTTCAACATCAGCTGATCTTGAGTTTCACACAAACGCTTATCTCACTGCTAATTATATAATAAATAGAATATTTGTTGTTTATCGGTAAATACCATTTATATTTCATCTCGTGGATGAAAAAATCTTGTATTTTCACTCTTGGCTTCGCCAATCGTGAAAATACTGATTTTTTATCCACTCGATGAAATATAAATGGTTTTTACCGATAAACAACAAATATCCTCTATATACACGAATTACGTTAAGACAGTGCCTCTTCATGATTGATTGAAATGACGACGAAAATGTTCAAATGTCAACCATGACGTCAAATAGGAAGATATTCCCGATCGATGACGGAAGATATGCATATTTTTAGTCGCATTTCCTTTGACATCTTAAAACCTCACAGGAAGCTCGTTATGTTTCGCCATTATACATATTTAGTCAGTTTACGAATCAGGATAAGGTGCCGATAAAGAACTTTGCATTTATCATTTAAGGTGACCATGAATCTTCGCATCCTAAGTACCGGTACTATGGTAACAATAAACACGGGGTTGGTATGGACAACAAACTTCTTCGTTTATTTTTCTGACGACGTTTCGGTGTAGATACTAACACCGTTTTCAAGTCAATGGATTGACTTGAAAACGGTGTTAGTATCTACAACGAAACGTCGTCAGAAAAATAAACGAAGAAGTTTGTTATCCATACCAACCCCGTGTTTATTGACAATTCAACTTCTAAATGCCACTAAAACAATTGATATGGTAACAATGATGGCTATTTTCAGTTATTTTTTTATATTAGCTTCAGACTTTCTGTGATATACAAACATAAAAAAATTATAAAGTATCGCGTAAACATCACTAAAAGTTCTACTGTAAAAGCAAAATAGATATTAGATACCGGTACGATATTTGTCTATTTCCCACTTCACACATATAGATTGTCTGAACAAAGATAGTTGACAAGGAAGCGGTCACTTCGTCTTTCTATTCTGTCTATCTCATACAATTACTTACAAATACTATTCATTCCAAACTGTAATAATACAAAAAATATATTTCCTTTTATTAAGGTAAAAAGGGCGACAACTCTCTGCACACTTGCTCTTTTGAAAGTTCTGTCAATTATCAATAGCTATGATTTATATTTATAAAATACAAGTACCTTTTTTCTAAACATGTTTATTTCCAATAAAGAAATGGAGGCTACACTTTAAGTCCTTAAATACTGTGTACTGTTTGTATAGAACTTTAGGACATTTAAGACATTTCCTTTGAAAGCAAAAATATGATATCGCTAAAATATTATTAAAAAGAGGACAATCGTCACCCTAAAGACAGAGACGTGATTTGCAATGAATTTCGATAGCTTCTTGAAAAACAAAAATTAATAGCCAACATCATTTCCAAACGTAAATATATAAGCAATAAATCATTTCTAAGAATAGCAATTTCCTGTTTACCATCAATTATGTACCGACCTTGGGCTACATTTATAGATTTGTTTGTATAGTTTGTTTTATGAATCTTGTGATTATAATTGTTGGTCGGGAATACCATATACAGTCATAAGCTTTTGATAAACCGAGTTTAATAAGTATTGGTATCGGTCAATTAGTTGAATTTGAAGAATAAAGAAAAATTATATTTGTTTAATGAATGCACTTTATAAATAATGACACTGGAAAATACATAGGCCTATATAGGAAGTGGATAAGTGCGTAAGAAGAAAACGTAAGGCAATTCCTCTTTAGAAACTTCTAGGGCTGATTATATTCACCGTTCGGGCAATAATCGCATTTACGCGACGTTGGTAAGATAAAATCGTACGCCTCCGCCAGCCATAACACCTTGTGAATTTGTCTATTTTAAAATCGGTAGCTACTGGAAAAACTCCAAAGCTAAACTCAACGTTCATAGTTGTGCTAAAACAAAACAAGAGAGACAAACAGAGACAATAAAAGAAAAGTTGTTTTTGTGTTGTGTTTTGTTTTATTTACAACAAATCCAAAGGACCCAATTAAAGGACCGATAACAATTACATACCGGTAATATAAATATAATTGACAAGAAATTACAAATATAGTCTAACAAGTAACTATGTAGATTACATAAGAAATAAAATCCAAACAAAAAATGATAATATTATAAAATTAGTATTCGGTACAATATTCATCAAGATATACGTATTTCCTTTAAATCAGGCCTTATTCCTTTGTTCATGTGTGCTAAAACAAATACTTTTTACACTTAGATTTAAAAATGACAGATATCGTTTGTGTTATATACACAAAGAAAAAAGTTAAGCAACGTTTAAGAAAAGTCTGCACCGACCGATAAAATCATTGGTGTAGGGAGACTGATGTTGCAGAAACGATTGTGATCACAAAGGGCAACATTATGGTGATAAGACAATAAGCTATACAATTTATCCAGGATATCGTTAGCCAAATCAAAAGTGTATTTTAACAAAATAAAAAGATGCCTGTAAGCATGGAACTTCAAAGTACTGAAGTAAAAATGTCACTGTGAGTGTGCAGAACGTTGGATCTGTTGAAGGGCTAACTGCGGCTTCTAATTCCTGCAGATTTTGTACAGGAGGCTCTAGGCTTGAATTGCTCTGCCCATCCTATCCCAAATGTGCTATAAAAGGTTCAAATCCGCGCAGTTACCCCTTCAACAGATCCAACGTCTCACTGGAGGGATGAAATGCAGAGTGGAAGCTAATGAAGGTTATGCGCGCTATTGACCTTCTACTCTAGGGATGTGTTCTACATACTCAAAGTGACATTTTTACTTCAATATGTTCGCCCTGTGAAACCAGATTGACTCTGACGTTTTATACTTACAAGCATCATTTTATTTTGTTAAAACACACTTTTGATTTGGCTAACGATATCCTGAATAATTTGTATAGCTTATTGCCATTACTGGTGATTTCTTATCGCCAGAATGTTGCCCTTTAAGATCACAATCGTTTCTGCAACATCCGTTTGCCAACATTTCCCCTAATTTCGGTGCAAACTTTCCAGGGGGGTGCTTAACTTTTTTTCTTTGTGTATAGATAAAGGTCATTGATTATTTCGTCAATATAACATTGTGGGATATACAAACACTGTTTTCTCTTATATTAATTCTTCCAAATTTGGGGTAGAATAATTTGTTATGACGTGTTTGCCTACATGGAACATCATGCGACACAATAGAGGTTAAATATTTACAATCATAAACACTATTTACAATTTTATGTAGAAAACACTAAGTCGCGATACTTCCGTCGACTTTCTAATGATGGTATCTTCAAAGAGTGACCCGGTGACCAAGGTTGATAAGGACAAGAGACATATTGGTTCACAACTATTTTAGTATTGTTTTCCTCGGAGAGTGAAAATTCGGTCCAGAAATAGATACTATGACCGATTTGTTATTTATAGCTAGTTACATTTAAAGTGGCATGAGCTGCCAAAATTCGCAGTTTTTTTCATAACTTCTGATGGTCACGACAGTAAGAGGCCTTGAAGGCTATCGAAAAGCTAACCGATTGGCGTTGGAATGAGAAAAATCCATACAGTATGTGGCCTGTATGAACCGAAAGCGTGTTCAAAAGTAAACAAAATTTAAATAGCCGGGACGACCATTCATTCATTCTAAGCCAAAGTTAGTTCAAAACAGTACTTTATCGTACATTTTCGAGACTAGCACCATTAAAAAGCTTCTGAATTCTACCTTTTGAGGAAAATAGCCAATAATTTCAGCATTCTGTTTTAACGTCAAAATATCAACATTTTGGCAGCTCATGCCCCTTTAATTATTCGCGAATTTAGAAGTCGGTTATTTTTTTTTAGTGGAATATTTACTTTTTTTATCCATGCAGCTAACCAAGTTTGACATAGGTTTCAGATTTCGAGTTGATCCCATTAGCGTGATTAATTTGACAGAGCTACGAGTGTTTTCTTTTTGTGAAAGATATATTGGGAATAAAAACTAATTATACGTTTTGGAACGTCACTGGGCTCTCTTGCGTTCCCTAATGAAATAAATCTAATTGTCTTATACTTACAAAAAATGTAGAGCTCTCGTACAAAATCATAACGAAAATTAATCATCTTTTTAATTGTTTAATATGATAATCATGTCTCAATTATTAATTCTTGACAAACTGGTCTTTCTAGCTAAACTTAGCAATAATTTGAAGCAACATTCTAAAGTGTAAAGCACGATAACTACAGGAATCAAAATCCAAAAAACTGTCCACCAATCAGTCAAGCTTATGGTTGTTGCGCTCTCAAGAAATGTTTTCGAAGGTTAAAGAAAGCGTCTGAATAAGAAAATATGCGACCTGTATTCACTCAATCAGCAGTGGTTTCACAAATTGTATTCACTATGACCTACCATTCATTGACACTATATATTTACAATGTAACTTACTCGTGAAAGTAACATGATTCTGAATAATTTTCTGTCTGGAATCTGTGGAGGGCGATATTACAATCTCTATAGGTTACATAATACAGTTTCATTTCGCATTTGCGGTAATGTTAACGTTTTGATTTGTGGTTAATTACCTAAATCTCGTTAAGACTTTTCCTTACCATTTTCAAATAGATCAACACATGAGAAATCCTTTACAACCAAATAAGGTTGACATAGTGCATGTCGGTTTCAAGCTACACACAATTTAACATGGGTACCGCCATTTTAACAGTTCTAGGCTTACTTATTCTAAGCCAAACTTTGGTATTTTCAAAATTGGGTGAACATTAAAAAAACACACATAAAAATCTGTTGTCAGGCATTGATTGAAAGCTT
Organism: Lepidochitona cinerea; assembly: GCA_963971465.1. Lineage (NCBI taxonomy): Eukaryota > Metazoa > Mollusca > Polyplacophora > Chitonida > Tonicellidae > Lepidochitona > Lepidochitona cinerea. The sequence continues at coordinate 26,480,907 of OZ020563.1, read as the reverse complement.
AAAGTATGTACAATATACCTGCGTTAGTTTCAATCCAATATGAGATGCTAATAGCTCGAGAAAGGGAGCCGGACACATATGGCAGTTTTGGCCACAAATGGAGGAACATATGGTTATTACGAAACCTGTAACCATAGAAATCCAAATTATCTTCAGACACCTGAAAAGTATTATTTTGCATTTTAATTTGACCAAACTGCGATCAGCCAGATAAATTGTACCACATCTTTTGCAAGGAAAATCACACTTAAACGATAGACCTACGATCGCCTTTGTGGGTCGGACTTGTGAGCCTCGAAAAACTGGGTCACATAAAACTCCTGTCAGTAATGAAAATGTAAAATCAGAACCTCTGCAACACTTTTGAATTTATAACTAGGTCTGATTGAAATTCAAAAACTAAACTAAAGATAAAAAGATCACAGTAAAATTTGCGTTTGGCATCCAAAGCATGAACGATTAGAGTTCGGCTTCCACTAAAACCAGTTCTCCGTCAATGTGTCGTGGGATTGAGTCACACTAGAACCATTAAATGCATCTTCAAACTAAAGGTTATAAACTCGAGGTACATAAAAAAGTTGACGTGCATAAATCTTAAATAATAAAACAAAGAAATAAAGCCAGACTTACATATTTAAAACTACATCTTCCCGTTTTTATTCCATACTCATACAAAACGATAAGCCAATTTTCCACGCCTTTTTCCCACGAAATGCTGTCTTTAATTGGAGACAATTTGTAAAACTATTCATGTGTAAAGCTATAGACATTTAAAGGTCCGATAGCTTATATATTTAGCCTTAAGTGAGACCAACAAATACTTGTATTATTATTGTCTAAATGTGCCATTTAATGAAATAGCGAAACCTAATTCGGTTGAAAATTAGCATTACACTATTGAATTAAATTTGCGTCACTCACAAGTGAAAGATCCCATACTGATTATTAACAATACTTCTTTGGATACAATTGAAAGTCTTGAAAACAATACGTATAAAAGTATTTAGCAATACTTAAACAACAACGTAGTACAACTATCTGGTCGTTATTAGATGAAAAAGTAATAACTTTACTTAACTTTTATCGATATATTTTGTATTGCCAGATCTTAACATTTATCCGAAAGCTAAGAAAATTCAAGTAGGATGCTAAAACTGCAAGAAAGCAGATATAAACAAAAACTATGGTAAACTTCAGTCACTTAAAGTGGCATGAGCTGCCAAAATTCGCACTTTTTTCATAATTTCTGATGGGCACAATAGTAAGAGGCTTTGACGGCCATTGAAAAACTAAATGATTGGCGTTGGAATGAGGAAAATCCATACAGTATGTGGCCTGTACTTACCGAAAACGTGTTCGAAAAGTAAACAAAATTTAAATAACCGGGACGACCATTCATTCATTCTAACCCAAAGTTAGTTCAAAACAATACTTTATTGTATATTTTCGAGATTAGAAGCACTTAAAAGGTTCTTAATTATAAGTCTTGAGACAAATAACCAATAATTTCAAGATTCTGTTTTAACGTCAAAATATCAACATTTTGGAAGCTCATGCCACTTTAAAGACTTTTATATTAAGCAAAAACATAACGCAGGAGTATATATTAAAAAAACTAGATTTTCTAAATATTTGAAATAAAAATAAAAAGCAAAAAAATCTTTGGAGTTAAATATCCAATAGTGAGCAGCCCTAAAAGTAAAAGACTATCTCAGGTGTACTAAGATATTATGCGCTTGTAAAAGAAGCGCTTTAGAAATTCCGTCCCCTAAGAAACTCGTATCTAATAAATTGGCCCTATATGTAATGTAATACACTGTATATGTTCCCTGATTATAAAAGAAATGAAAAGAAACCAACAATTTCCATCTTAGGCAAAACGGACCAATATTGACTTCAAAACTGAAAATTCACAAATTCTCAAAAATACCAAATCTGTGTCTTTTCAGAGCAACTAGCCTATAATTTGCTCTCAAATACCTTGAAATGTCCATCGAAAGCGAAAAGACCCGCAATTAAACCATTACCATATGTGTCCAGACGGCCTGTCTCCAATGGCACTTTTATGAAATTTAAATTCTTGTCATTCCCACATGAAAGACCAGCTTAAATCATGTTAAAAACCACTTTCACTTTTTCCATAAGGTTTTTAGAAATGAGGTTTTTGAATTTCAATCTACCCTCTACCCTGAAAGAAAAAGGACCAATGTTGACTTCAAAACTGAAAATTCACGAATTCTCAAAAAATACCAAATCCGTGTCTTTTCAGAGCAACTAGCCTATAATTGCCCTCAAATGTCCTCAGATACCTTGAAATGTCCATCGAAAAAGAAAAAACCCGAAATTGAACCATTACCATATGTGTCCCAACGGCCTGTCTCCGTTAGGAGAAAGCGGTTTGTGGCCAGACCGGACACATATCGTGGACACTTTCCAAACGAAAGACCAGCCTAAATCATGTTAAAAACCACTTTCACTTTTTCCATGAGGTTTTTAGAAATATCTAAAAAATTATTTTTAAATATTTCTTGTCGGTATCCGAAACCCCCTCCGAAAGACCCTCAATCAAAACTAAACAAATTTAAGGATTTTCGCTGCTTTAACAGCTACAAATACTGGCACATAAGTAATACAACACATACCGAAGCCGAAAAATAATTAAATATCGTCAAATGTCGGAAAGCTAATAGTTCATATCAGGATGTACTTGTAGAAGAATATGGTTTCTGCCATACTTAACTACGATCTACTAGAATATACGTCATTAATTGAACCGTTTGTGTTTCCTGTTGATGGAAAATGCAAAGAAACCAAGAATTTCAATCTACCCTCTAATTTGAAAGAAAAAAGACCAATATTGACTTCAAAACTGAAAATTTACGAATTCTCAAAAAATACCAAATCCGTGTCTTTTCAGAGCAACTAGCCTATAATTGCCCTCAAATGTCCTCAGATACCTTGAAATGTCCATCGAAAGAGAAAAAACCCGAAATTGAACCATTACCATATGTGTCCCAACGGCCTGTCTCCGTTAGGAGAAAGCCGTTTGTGGCCAGACCGGACACATATGGTGGACACTTTTGGCACTTTTATGAAATTTAAATTTTTGTCATTTCCAAACGAAAGACCAGCCTAAATCATGTTAAAAACCACTTTCACTTTTTCCATGAGGTTTTTAGAAATATCTAAAAATTTATTTTTAAATATTTCTTGTCAGTATCCGAAACCCCCTCCGAAAGACCCTCAAACAAAACTAAACAAATTTAAGGATTTTCGCTGCTTTAACAGCTACAAATACTGGCACATAAGTAATACAACACATACCGAAGATGATTTAGAAGTTTTGAAGCCGAAAAAGTAATTAAATATCGTCAAATGTCGGAAAGCTAATAGTTCATATCAGGATGTACGTGTAGAAGAATATGGTTTCTGCCATACTCAACTACTATCTACTAGAATATACGTCATTAATTGAACCGTTTGTGTTTCCTGTTGATGGAAAATGCAAAGAAACCAAGAATTTCAATCTACCCTCTAATTTAAAAGAAAAAATACCAATATTGACTTCAAAACTGAAAATTTACGAATTCTCAAAAAATACCAAATCCGTGTCTTTTCAGAGCAACTAGCCTATAATTGCCCTCAAATGTTCTCAGATACCTTGAAATATCCATCGAAAGCGAAAAAACCCGAAGTTGAACCATTACCATATGTGTCCCAACGGCCTGTCTCCGTTAGGAGAAAGCCGTTTGTGGTCAGACCGGACACATATGGTGGACACTTTTGGCACTTTTATGAAATTTAAATTTTTGTCATTTCCAAATGAAAGACCAGCCTAAATCATGTTAAAAACCACTTTCACTTTTTCCATGAGGTTTTTAGAAATATCTAAAAATTTATTTTTAAATATTTCTTCTCAGTATCTGAAACCCCCTTCGAAAGACCCTTATTCAAAACTAAACAAATTTAAGGAATTTCGCTGCTTTGAAGGCCACAAATAGTGGCACATGAGTAGTACAACACATGCCGAAGATATCAAACAATTTTTGTCCAGAAAAAAAACTGAAAGGGGATTATTTATCGTCAAATGTCGAAAAGCTAACAGTTCATATCAGGATGTACGTGTAGAAGAATATGGTTTCTGCAATACTGAACTACTATCTAATAGATTCTACGCCATGTATTGGACCGTATATGTTTCCTATATATGAAAAATGCAAATAAACCAAGAATTTTAATCTACTCTCTACTCTGAAAGAAAAACAGACCAATATTGACTTCAAAACTGAAAATTCACGAATTAATTAATTCACGAATATTTCTAAAAATCTCATGGAAAAAGTGAAAGTGGTTTTTTACATGATTTAGGCTGGTCTTTCATTTGGAAATGACAAAAATTTAAATTTCATAAAAGTGCCAAAAGTGTAACCATATTCTTCTACACCTACATCCTGATATGAATTGTTAGCTTTCCAACATTTGACTATATTTAATTACTTCTTCGTCTTTATAACTTTTTAATTATCTTCGGTATGTGTTGTATTACTCATGTGCCAGTATTTGTAGCTTTAAAAGCAGCGAAAATCCTTAAATTTATTTAGTTTTGAATGAGGGTCTTTCGGAGGGGGTTTCGGATACTGACAAGAAATATTTAAAAATAAATTTTTAGATATTTCTAAAAACCTCATGGAAAAAGTGAAAGTGGTTTTTAACATGATTTAGGCTGGTTTTTCATTTGGAAATGACAAAAATTTCAATTTCATAAAAGTGCCAAAAGTGTCCACCATATGTGTCCGGTCTGGCCACAAACGGCTTTCTCCTAACGGAGACAGGCCGTTGGGACACATATGGTAATGGTTCAATTTCGGTTTTTTTCGCTTTCGATGGACATTTCAAGGTATCTGAGGACATTTGAGGGCAATTATAGGCTAGTTGCTCTAAAAAGACACGGATTTGGTATTTTTTGAGAATTCGTGAATTTTCAGTTTTGAAGTCAATATTGATCTTTTTCTTTTTCAGAGTAGAGAGTAGATTGAAATTCTTGGTGTCTTTGCATTTTTCATCCACAGGAAACACATACGGTTTAATACATGACGTATAAGCTATTAAGTCGTAGTTGAGTATGGCAGAAACCCATATTATTCTACACCTACACCCTGATATGAACTGTTAGCTTCCGACATTTGACGATATTTAATTACTTTTTCGGCTTTAACACTTTTCAATTATCTTCGGTATATGTTGCATTACTCATGTGCCAGTATTTGTAGCTTTAAAAGCAGCGAAATTCCTTAAATTTGTTTAGTTTTGAATGAGGGTCTTTCGGAGGGGGTTTCGGATACTGACAAGAAATATTTAAAAATAAATTTTTAGATATTTCTAAAAACCTCATGGAAAAAGTGAAAGTGGTTTTTAACATGATTTAGGCTGGTTTTTCATCTGGAAATGACAAAAATTTAAATTTCATAAAAGTGCCAAAAGTGTCCACCATATGTGTCCGGTCTGGCCACAAACGGCTTTCTCCTAACGGAGACAGGCCGTTGGGACAGATATGGTAATGGTTCAATTTCGGGTTTTTTCGCTTTCGATGGACATTTCAAGGTTTCTGTGGACATTGGAGGGCAATTATAGGCTAGTTGCTCTAAAAAGACACGGATTTGGTATTTTTTGAGAATTCGTGAATTTTCAGTTTTGTAGTCAATATTGATCTTTTCTCATTCAGAGTAGAGAGTAGATTGAAATTCTTGGTGTCTTTGCATTTTTCATCAACAGGAAACACATACGGTTTAATACATGACGTATAATCTATTAGATCGTAGTTGAGTGTGGCAGAAACCCATATTATTCTACACCTACATCCTGATATGAACTGTTAGCTTTCCGACATTTGACGATATTTAATTACTTTTCCGGCTTTAAAACTTTTCAATTATCTTCGGTATATTTTGTATTACTCATGTGCCAGTATTTGTAGCTTTAAAAGCAGCGAAATTCCTTAAATTTGTTTAGTTTTGAATGAGGGTCTTTCGGAGGGGGTTTCGGATACTGACAAGAAATATTTAAAAATATATTTTTAGATATTTCTAAAAACCTCATGGAAAAAGTGAAAGTGGTTTTTAACATGATTTAGGCTGGTCTTTCATTTGGAAATGACAAAAATTTAAATTTCATAAAAGTGCCAAAAGTGTCCACCATATGTGTCCGGCCTGGCCACAAACGGCTTTCTCCTAACGGATTCGAGACAGGCCGTTGGGACACATATGGTAATGGTTCAATTTCGGGTTTTTTCGCTTTCGATGGACATTTCAAGGTATCTGAGGACATTTGAGGGCAATTATAGGCTAGTTGCTCTGAAAAGACACAGATTTGGTATTTTTGAGAATTCGTGAATTTTCAGTTTTGACGTCAATATTGGTCTTTTTTTCTTTCAGAGTGGAGAGTGGATTGAAATTCTTGGTTTCTTTGCATTTATCATCCATAGGAAACATATACGGTCCAATACATGGCGTATACTCTATTAGATAGTAGTTGAGTATGGCAGAAACCATATTCTTCTACACTTTCCGACATTTGACGATAAATAATTACTTTTTAGATTTTTGACAAAAACTGTTTAAATACTTTCGGTCCACATATATACGACAATGGTTTGATTAAACTCTGCGTTAGTAGTTTAGAAAAGACTTAGATGATGGATTTGGGTGAATTCGGAAAATTTACGCTTATAAGTAAATAGTCCATCGCCTGTAGCTAGATTTGGATACGATATGCATTGGGAAAAGGCTTGTTGGCGTTTGACTTCTCTTCTATATGCCAAGTCAGCCCAGAAGGCTTTCAGGGTTGTATTGAAGATGGATGTGATGATAGTGGAAATTCGAACCATTGACGCATAGGTGGAAAGCTCCTCGGTGCGTGGGCGTCCAGTGATCTATACTCTATACTGATTGCTTGTTTATTTGGTGCTTTATTCCTCAGGGGGGGGGGGGGGGGGCTATACCTTGAGTTAACTGCAGTCCTAACGTTGGTACCCGAATACCACATTAAAACTGTTACTATTTCGGGGCTAAATGGGATTAGGCCCCGCGACCCGCTGTTGGAGGGCTGGTCGATTTGAGCGTGCAACACACCTACCGCCCGCACGCATTATTTTTGGGCTGATAAGACAATCACGTTTTGGGGTAAAATAGGGCATAAAACGGGCTCTTTGCACGTAGGCATACCTGGCAAGTTTATAATGAAAAGCGAATAAGATCCAAATAAGAAAAATCCATTGCCTGAGCGGGAATCGAAGCAAGGGTGCTTTCGAAGAACATCTATGAAATTTTCGGTGACATTTAGAAAATAAAATGTTGCTAAAAGAATTGATCTGTCTTAAGAAGAGCATATTTTAGGACTGCAGATTTCATATGATGCAGAGATTATGATTAAAATGTTCACTCTGCCAGCAGTATCCGTTGACCCAGTTTTATCTCAGTTTTGGGAGGGTCACAAGGCGTACTCTCAAACGCGAAATATGTTTTTCAAAGAAATCAGTGGTAAAACTAAATATTTATGTTTCTTTTTTCTCTTCAAATACTTCAGTCACAGTCCATCATGAGTTTCGTTACTGAATTTATCAAATTCTGGATTTCTATGGTTACAGGTTTCGCAGTGACCACATGTGTCCTCCATTTGTGGCCAAAACTGCCATATGTGTCCGGCTCCCTTTCTCGAGCTAATGACATATGTCCAATATTCAAATAACCCAGACACCAAACTATCACTATGTAAGTCTCCTCCTAGCTCAATTTTCACTGGCTGGGTGTTGTGACCTATAGGCCGAGCACAATTAGGTTAAAGGACTTCACAACGAACAACTCAGAACTCGAACATTAAATTAAAGGAAAACAATAAAACAACATCCAATTTTATCAGGCGAGACTCCAAAGAGCATCAATGTCTTGTGTGCGAATATTACACACGGGTTAAAACTGAAAACATGCGTCAAACTAATTCTTGTTCGACCATCAATTACACCCATTATTTGCAATAACAAAATGACCGATAAATATATTGTCTAATTACTTTTCTTGTCAGCTGATCTTGTTGGGCAATAGTCTGTGATATCATCTTCCTCATTGCTGGCATCCACAAATCTCGTGGACACTCATTGCCGTCTGTCCGGCTTTCACAAAACGTTGATACATGTGTACATTTCAAAGAAGTTAGTTATACTGTTTGAGTCCTGAAAGCGTTAAAATGAATCGAATTAATCTGGGTCTGAATCGATTGATTGGTAGATGTTTTTCGTATATTCTTGAGGGGGGGGAGGTCTCCGTGACTCACGGCTACAGTGATAGTCCCTCAGTCCGAGCCTTCCATCGATGCGGCGCGGGGTGAAAATTCCGAATGAAGATTGAACAATTTTTGAGTGGATTTTTCATTCGATTCCCATATGTGGAAAAGATATCAGGTACATGTATGCCAAACGAAGGCCGGGGGATTCCTTCGGGCAAAGGTCCCGCTTTCCTACCCCCAATAAACATAGTAACGCCATCATATAAGTGAAATAATCTTAAATCCGGCCTAAAACATCAATCAATCGCTTATTATGCATGGCGGTGATTGTATAAAGGGGGGATAACCGGGCTGTTTAATGTTTATTCGGTCATAGTGTGAATCGAACACGCGCCCCATCGATGAAAGGTCTGTGTGGGGCTGAGGGACTATCACTCTAACCCACTGGACCACCGAGGCCCCTGTCCAAAGGAAACCCCCGGTCTTCTGTGAGTACCTGGCAACTGTCCCACATGGGGCGTATTTGGAATTTTCAGAGTTGGTCGTGTTCTAGGTTAGTTTGACGAGAAAAAATCGTAAAAAAATGATTTTGGTATCGCTGCAGCGAAAAGAAATTTTACCGTGCTTCTGTCTGCGAAGTGGGTACTGACCAGTCTCTCACTGCTTCTATTTTAGACGGATCCGTACCAACGCCATCTGCTGATACCATGTGCCCAAGGTATGAAACTTTTCTTGCTCCTATTACACATTACTTTGGTTTAAGCTTTAGGCCATGTTTGAAAACGTCCTCCAGTCTGTTCAGCATTTCGTCGAATGTCCGGCCAAATACTAATATGTCGTCTAAGTACATCAGGCAGGTGCTGTGGTGAAGCAAGTACAGCCTTCATAAGCCTCTCAAACCTTCCTGGTGCGTTGCATAGCCCGAACGGCACCACAAGAAACTGGTATAATCCTTTCCTATATCTTCGGGTGAGATCTTTACTTGCCAATATCCGGACAATGTACTCCACCAATGGCCCCCAGCCAGTACATCAAGTGAGTCGTCGATGCGTGGTAGAGGATAGGCATCATTTGTGTCAAGTTGTTGAGAGCTCTATAATCGACACAAAACCTTGATGTTCCGTCTTTCTTCTTAACAAGTACCACTGGAGCAGGCCAAGGACTATCCGATGGCTCTATCACACCTCTCTTCAACATTTGGTCTACCTGCTTGTCAATTTCCTCTCTAGCATGGACAGGGGGTCGCCTGGGGGTATTCGTACAGAGGGTGATTCACCGGTTTTTATTCGATGTTGCACTGTTTCCGTTTGTCCCAGGTCATCGTCATCTTTAGCAAACAAGTCGCTGTATTTTTCCAATGATCTAGAAATTTTGGCTTTTTGTTCAGACGTCGGTTCTGGATTTTCGTCAATAGCCGACATAGTTGCACAAGACGTGCCGACACGTAGTGCGATCCGGTTCTCTCCTGGACTCAACACTCTCACTAAAATTGCCCCGTCTTTTGACAATCTAGATAAAGTTCTCGCGACCAGGGCACCAGTTTTATTGGTTAGGTCAGGGTCATTCTCCACCAGTCCAACCTCGCCTCCCATTCCATATTTCACCTCGGCCGGTACCAGCATTTCAGTCGCAGCAGGCACTGTTATGGTCTCTTTCAACGCTATCCGGTAAACGTCGAATGAACCGATCACTCTACAAGGTATGTACTTCCCAAGCAATCGTACCCTGTGGTTCGCAGCATCAAACAAGCACTAGTGCTTACTTAGAAAGTTATACCCAACTTATAACAAGAATCGCATCTACCGACATGTTTGCAACAACCATGGTCTGCTTCACGGATTGGCCATTTGTCGTAACAGTGAATTCTCCTTGTCCGTACAGGGGCGTATCAGTACCATCTGCCACTCGAACATTTAAGAACAGTGGGTCTCTTAACAAAGGTTTGACACTTTCCGGCAGGTCGCGGTAAACTCGTCGGTTTAAAATGGAAATTGATGCACCAGTGTCTATGCAACCAAGTGCACTGTGGGAACCAATTTGCACTGGAAGGTAAATTCCACCTTCTCCCGCAGCGTGCGCTCCTTCAATCTGTGGCTCAAGTTGTACACCACCTCCTCGTTTCGATGACTCCGTCCTGGGACAATCACGTCTAAAATGGTCATAGGCTCCACATATCCAACAATTCGGTCTTACAGGCCTCTCCTGCCATCTGGAGAGGACTCCTGGTAGGTTCCGACGCCAGCTTTTATAATAGTACAATTAGCCGCCTTTGAAATTCCACATTTTCATTGGACTTTTCTTTCTCCCTGTACGTTTCTTCTACTTCCGCTGCTGATCTGGCGCTCTCGTAGGGGTCTCACTGCCGTGCACACTGGAACGCTTCTAACTCAACCGCAACCTGGACAGCCGCATCCATTGTCTTGGGGTGAGACTGCCATACTTGGAAACGCAAGTCGTTGGATAAGGCATCTAGAAACTGATCGGTAGCTAAAGTTTCCTGCAGTTCTTTGCTAGCTTCTGGATACGCCATCTGAGATAATCGCCGTAACGTTTCTCCCAGCTTTGGTAAACCCTCATCCCTACGCCTTCGTCTTGATTTTAATTGTGCCTTGTATAGGTCGGTTGGTTTGCTGGGACAAATCTTCTTTCCAGGGCTGCTTGCAGTCTCCCATAACTCATTTCGCGGTGAAACGGCGTCTCGTTCCATCTATTTAGTGTTGCACAATATTCAAAATGTATCAAAAAATCCCTCCACGGTGAGCTTCCGTCGAATGTGTCCGGCTTAACTGACGGTCTGTGGGGCGTCGGTAACAGTTGAGTGTTGTAGCTCTCCTCAACCCGTCCTGTATCAAACTGCAGTCGAGGGGTACTGGTAACTGGACTTTTGGACCGGGTTTGCCTGATACCTGACGCCATCTCCACCGTCTGGGGTTGCATGTCGAGAACTATGTCTGCCAGCTGTTTTACTGTATCATGCAACGTTTGGTCAGGAACAGGTCAGCTGCTCGGCTCTGGGCCTGGCTGGTCTGGAATACCGCTGGGCCAGTGCCTGGAACTGCCTTCCGTGTTGTCGATGGTAACTAGACTGGATGGTATTGCCATACTGGATGCAAATCCTGGCCTTCCTTCCATGCCTGAGGTAGTCATATCCCACCGCTGCCACCAATTGTAACGCCATCAAGCGGTCTAAAAGGGACACGACAATTACAAGGCCATGAAAGAAAGACACAAGATATAAAATAAAGTTCTATAGTTTATTGCAACAGAAATAAAATACATACATTGGAAAAGAAACCTGAAATTAGTATTATTTACAATAAATGCAACGCGGGTATAATAGCTTCTCGTCGCACAATAAAGCCGCCTTTCTTAATAAATAATGTACTAGATATAGCTGTTGTTCCCGAGAACGCTTCAGGTCTCTTCAATATGAAGAAAAAAGAAAGGTATATAAAAATGTATACAGACTTTCCATCAAAAGAAAATTTATTATACAGTAATTTATCCATCCAATCGCCCCTCGAATACTGCCATTTCCGTGCACAAATTGGCCATATGGAAGTTATAGTTCAAGAAGACAGTAATCAGCTGTCAGTATATTATTGTATCTCAATATATCTGCACGGTTTACATTGTTCTGTAAAAGAATTAGCTCCCTAGTGTCTCCCAAAGGACGCTCTGAAAAAGCCGGGGTCGCTGAAAAGCAAAACAAAAATGCAAGAGGTAACTTAAGCGGTAAATCATCTTTATTGATGGGATTTGGCTATAAATCGGCCAGCAAAAATATCCACATTTATAAATGTAATAAATGTAATAAATCTCCATACTGGCCACATTTTTGGAGACCTCAGATTTGAATGTAAAATGTTGTTTCAGTGAGAAGAACCTGTGCGTAGAAGCAATTTGATGACACGCAGTCGATCTGCAACGCACTCTTAACATTTTCATAATCTTGAGCGCCGCATAAAACATCAAGCAATCAGTATTCTCGTTATTTTGGGATTACACTTTCTTGAAAATATGGTAGAAATTCTTCTACCGATATTTGGGTGATGCCCGAAACGGGAATCGAACCCTCGTCCCAGAGTATGGCACCTATCGCCAGCACTAAATGCCGGCTGCCTTATCCATTCAGCCAACCGGCCTCCTCTAAAAAAGGAGGTAGTTGACTGGTAGATACTACAGCGGACATTTAGTACCCCTCTGGTAAGGTAATTGACACAGTTCCTATTGCTGAATTTCTACCATATTTTCAAGAAAGTGTAATCCCAAAATAACGAGAATACTGTTATAGTCACTTTCTAAAAGACACTAACTAATTAAGCAATCAATCTAACATTTTCATTCAAAGTTGTAGTTCTTTTAACCAAAAATGTTCTCTTTGCATCATCTAATATCTTTAACTTCTTTAAAAAAAGTCGCAGGTTTTGTAGTTTGGGGTTAACGTAATGAACAAACGGATCCAATATCTGCACTTACCCTGGAGAGTAATCACACTGAGCAATACGTAAGTATCGTTTGATTCCATTTCCCAGGCATGCCAATTGAATGCCGGTATCTGGTGTGTCAGGAAACCATCCATACCCACCTTTATCTCGGTGATATTGCCGTTAGAATCCAAATCATATACCTGCAATGTACAATAATATACTGAGACGCAATAAAAACGTCTCTAAAAATATTGCTTTAAAAAAAACAAGTGTTGAAAGATATACTGGTCAGGGCTAAACCCCTGCCTGTCTTCTACCTAAGTTTTTCTGGAGGGGTGGGGGGGGACCAATATTTTCAGTTTCTTTTCCCATGATCCTATGGGGTTCAATCCCAGTCTGCCGATGTTTTTACCATAGCTTAAGATGCGTAGGCATTGTCAATGTATTACAAAGTGTTCCAGAAAATTCTACTAAGGCCAAGCTCATGTCAGTCGTCAACATAATGAAGGGGGGGGGGGGGCGGTGATTTGTTTGTATTGGCGCTTTCCATCAAAATGTGATGATCTGTGCCATTCGTCAATGGAAGGAAATATCATAGATTTAGTTTATTACAACAATATAGAAACTTATCTCCATGGTTATTTTACACAAGAAGATTTTCTCTGCGCCCGTGTGTTTTAGTGTTCTGTAAACATATATTGCTCACCATTAAATTTCCGCCTTCGTGAAAATGAAGAACTATTGGAGAGGCACCAACATATTGCCAAGTTTTGACGTGTCCGTCTGAAAGCATGAACAATGTTCTTTTAAAGGTCTGTCCATCATTCGTTTCCCATTCCGTGGGCTGTCCTATACATCCACCTAAACTTGACTGCATCAAAGCATATCTTGCAACCAAGTCTTCTCTGTTGGTGGTGACGTTCAGGCTTTCTATTGGCTCCAATATACCTTGCCTGCAACAACAAGGCCCAATAACATAAGAAAACTCCTACCGTATAAAAAAAATTGATTTAAACTAGCCAGCTAAATGCAGTGTTAACGTAGTCTAACTAGTTAGTTTCAATCTCTATTGCAATTTGAATGAGGAGAGGAGTTGGGGGGGGGGGGGTGTAATTTGGTGACTTACATTGACCGATTGCTTGATGAAGTCACTTGGAATTTACGCGCAAAACACTTCGGAAGATTGAGGGATATTAATATTATTTTAGAATATGGCGGGAGACATAATACTGTATCGAGAAGAAGACGTAACAGGCGTAGTTACCGGAGAAATGTATGGATAAAAACAGGTTATCCAAAAAAGTGACTGAGTACCAATAAACAAAATAGCGAACTGAGGTATGTATTACCCAAGCAGCTTTGCGTAAATCTATGTGACGTCATCAGGCTCGGTGGTAATTAAGTCGTTTATTGGGAATATTTCGGTAAAACACAATTAGGTCTAGCTAATTGTTTTTCTTGTGTATCAAAATAGCTTTCCGTTCCAATCTTGCAAATGACCTTATTCCATTCGTAACCATAATATTTTCTTACCCAGTTGACCATGGAAACCGGGTGCGCGTTAGTACGTTAATATATAAAGAAAAGTTTATTACCCTAAGCTGCAGCTTATTGGCATTTTACATGAATACAAAACAGTGCCTATGTGCTTATGTTCTTCTTGACAAGAAACACGCTTAGTTCGTATATCCGTGTGTATACGGATGAAATAAAATACATATAAAGTAATAGAGGGTCAATCCATGTGTGCGTTTGCGTGTCCGCCTGCGTATGCATATATACTTAGCGCCATTAAAAACGCACGGTTGAATTTTATGTTTCTACCCCAGTAAGGCTATTGGCCATTTACGCTTTGTTGTTTATTGTTAGTTCGAGTTGAGTTGCAATAACTGAATAACCTGTGGTGTTCGCGACGCGCCTGTCGTGAACATTACGCAACATTTCCTAATAACGTCCATTGAGTGTTTCACCGTCACTGAGAACAGCTTTCAGGGCTCATTTGTCGTGGGTTCAACACTTTACACGAAGCTCAGCATAAAGACGAAAAAAAATCAGAAAACGTTACCATGCCCCGACTTTGACACAACAAAGGGAACGTGCCATTGGCATGTTACAGGTGGGTCTCAGTTGTGCCGCCGTAGGACGTCACATGCAGTGTCATCCCTCCACAATTAGTCGCCTCAGAATCAGGGAACATGAAACTGGCAATGTTACCGACCGACCACGCCCTGGTCAGCCAAGAGTCACTACAGCCCCCCAGGATCGGTAAATCGGTTTGTTGCACACACGTGACCGATTTCGCACCGCGACACAGACTGCTCGTGAGACGCCAAAACCGTTTACGATGGGCTCGAAATCATCAGGGCCCACACTCTGCAAGGTTGACACAAGACTTCTTGCAACAGAATAAAGTGAACATCATGGAATGGCCAGCTTACTCCCCCGATCTATCGCCCATAGAGCACTTGTGGGATCAGCTTAAGAATGCCGTTGCACAACTTCAACCCAGGTCACACAACCGACGTGAATTGATCCAGGTAGTGCAGGAAGAGTGGGACCGGATCCCACACCACAGAATAGCCACACTCATCAGGTTCTTGCGTCGCAGATGTACTGCTTGCGCTGATGCCCGAGATGGACATACCCATTATTGAATGATGACAGTGACCCCCTCGGGAATAACGTCGGCAAACGGCAATTGTCGTGGTAAATGCTGAAGCAAAATGATTTTCCGTCGGCAATTTTTTTGCCGAGGGTTGTGCGGCGTACTCAAATTATTTAAATTGCCTTCAAATGTAAAATAACCTGTTCGACGACACAGAACAACGAGTTCGATCAGAGAATCTCGCTCGGCTGATCTATTTTTAGCACTCTTCATTTCCCCCTAGAGGGGTCTGCCAATTGTGACGTGCTTGAGGGTTACAAGGGGGCCGATCGTGTATATTTTTTGCTTTCGTTTAAATGATCAATTCCATCTTTTTCCACTGTTCCTCAGAGATTACAATTTTATAATAATTAGCATCGATAAGAAATGTCGACTTACGTTGTCTTAAGTAGGGAAATACTTTGACTCCGCTTAATTTTATGAGAAGAGAATCGACCCATGACCGCCTCTACACGTGTGTTAGCGGTTAATGGTCGACAGGGCGCCATGGTGAAAAAACAGACGGTCGCAAATTGGAGTTTGCCTTACATCGGATTTGATTTAGCAGACGACGGCGAGACCGTTTTGAAAATGTATATTTTGAAAATGTATATAAAACCATATGGGTGGATGGTACCGAAGTCATCAAAAAATGTGACGTACCTAAATCGGGACAGTTACGACTACTACTTTATTTTTACATCATCTTATTTGATTGTTTACATTTACAAATCAACTGTTTGTTGCTGTAACATTGTACTTTCATCTTCAAAAATTTAAAACATTTTGCATGAAGTTTTTTTAGCGTTGTAATCCGTTTTCTGAAGCAAAGTAAATAGAGGTTATGCAGTCGGATCACGTGATTTATCGTCTGCAAGCATTGACGCGCGTAAAAACTTGTCAGCTTCCTAAACTTGTCTTGAATTTCTTCAGATATTGCTTAACTATAATACTAATCTTTTATCTGTCAAGGCATGTGCCATTTAAGAATAATAGTACCGAATTAAAACCACATCATAGGCAAAATTTGTGCACCATGATTTTTTCCTAAATCGGGACAACCACTTCACAACATACGACACTGCCGTAAAACGGTGCATTCTGCAGTGATTGGAAATATGCAATCGCTAAATACAAGACCCGGCGTTTTGAGGCAGATCAAGCTAACTTTTTCGAATTTATTGGTGATTTCTTTCGTACATGGATTAGAAATGTTTACGGTTTCATGCAAATATTCGAAGTGGCAAAAAAGAAATTTCATTTAGTCATAAACCGTAACTTTTGTGGATGAAATTCCGTGTCCCGATTTAGGAAGGGTTGTCCCGTTTTAGGGGAAATAGTCCAATTTTTTAAGACGATCTTTGAAATTGTAAGCTGCTCAGAGAGACGAAATCATTGGATTATTAAATCATTTAATAAAGTCTATAAACTTCAGAATATAAAAAAATTGAACTATTTGTTATGTAGTTTAAATCCTGCGGTGAAAAATAGAAAAGTGTCCCGATTTAGGGCGAGTGACTGTATACCTCCTTTTCATCTAGAGTTTTGGCTGAGCTGGATCCGTCATAGAAAAGGCTGAAATATTTCCGGTCTCCAGAGTTCAAAAGGAAAATGTGCCATAACCCCATAAGTCCCAAATGATTGCAAATCAACTATGTGAACGTTTTTTTCAAACGTTACGAACTGTTCATACTCGTTGAACGACTTACACCGGTTCATCAACCAATGTACTAATTGAAACTTTTTAACAAGTTCTCCCCGCTGCTGATGGGTTATCTTCCGTAGCTGGTCGGAAATAGTCGTTTGTCTGCTGTTTACAGAAGTTGTAGGGTTAGGTGATTGTTGTCCTTGTAATTGAAGGGCCTGGCGATGGACTGAAGATTTCGAGATGTGAACCACAGCGTCATAGACTGATCCAGAGACATTTTTCATACCTGTATACAGGTACGGTATGGGCCAATATTCAATGGATACCAAAGCTTTTTGTTACATTCTATTGAATAAAATTTTATGATTAATTTTTAATCAATCTTTAGTTTTTGTATTGCTCAGGACATCAGTATGAACACATAGACGGTAAAAACATAGTAAAAAAAGAGACAGGGGAGATAACTGAAAATTGCCGTGGTAAAACTGAATTTTGCCGAGGCAATGTGGTTTTACCTCAGCAATTTTTTTGCCCTGGTGGTTTTGTTTTTCGCGAGGCCTTCAATTTCTGTATCAACGATTTGTTTGCCAGGAATAAAAGTCACCAGGGTTTCACATATTGTCGATTCTTTGTCTCATTGTGACCAATGCCTTGTTCTTCAATTTAAGAGTACTTACAATATTTTACACTTTACATTTCTCAAAATATTTTACATTCTTTGGGTCGTGCGTTTTTAATGGCGCTAAGTATAGAATCGCTCGGTTAGCGATTTTTACGGACAACGGACGGCATATCATGGGAAATCAGTAGTTTGACGTCATTTTCTGAGATGTGCCTTGGTTTGATAATTGATGTGGCTTCCCCCTCTGCCAAAAATGAGGAGCACAGTGGGCATAAGCACATCTTTGGCGGTTATAAAGTCATTAAAGTGGCATGCGCTGCCGAAATTCACACTTTTTTCATAATTTCTGATCGTCACGACAGTACGAAGCTTTGAAGACCATCAAAAAACTAAATGATTGGCGTTGGAATGAGGAAAATCCATACAGTATGTGGCCCTTACGAACCGAAAACGTGTTCGAAAAGTAAGCAAAATTTAAATAACCGGGACGACCATTCAAAGTTAGTTCAAAACAATACTTTATCGTACATTTTCGAGACTAGAAGCACTAAAAAGCTTCTGAATTATACGTTTTGTGAAAAATAGCCAATAATTTCAAAAAAAAATTTAACGTCAAAATATCCACATTCTGGCAGCTCATGTCACTTTAACATATTCATCCTATGCACATTTATTTATAAATACAGAATGATCCTCTTCTCAACTCTGTATTTGCATGGTATCAGAGTTCTTTTGAGGAACAAAAAGCCGAAATTGAACGCCTTTCTGTACAGACGATGAACATGAAAATGAAGATTAGCCTCGCGAATTTCGACTGGATTAAAGTCAATCCAGGATGTACATGTGATGGCAACGTGGTGGAACAGGGAAAACGGATGGAAACATGCGCAAATATTGATGTATAAGAACGTACAAAAATCCTGCCAACGCACACTAAAGTACTGAGAGTTTTGCTGCGAGACTCGACCCCACCCGACTCGCGTTGCGTCGGGTCGACTACACTGCCACTCTGAAACTTCGGGGATTTACGTGCGTGAAATACCCTCTGATAGACTGCAGGTCATTTTGAATGTGGCGACCAAAAAGGTAGCCGTGTAACGTACAATTTCCATATCCTCTCCAGGGTCCATCGAAAGTGTCCTCGTGATAATGTAAGGGACCGAAATACTCTGTTTGTCAACTTTCAGGCGCGATCAGTTTTTATAATTGAAGTATTGGAGGATTCCTGGAATGTACCGAAACTGGGTCTCTTCTTTGCGTAACACAACATGTGCTTTACCGGGCTAAATATAATATATAAACAAATATCTTTCTAAATGATATTAGCATTTAATAAATTAATAATTATTTTAATGTTATTTTTTCGTCTTTAGTAAAACATTTTGATATTTACTTTCGACGCCATTTTTATTCAGCCCAAAAATACGGTGATTTGCCGTATAAAAAGCGCAGACTGTCCGAGGCGTGTCAAAGCCGACCGGTAGCGAGCGAAGATAGCCGAAGGATGTTCCGAGTGCTACACTGCAACAGTCTCATAACTTCGGGGATTTACGTACGTGAAATACCCTCTGATAGACTGCAGGTCATTTTGAATATGGCGACCAAATAGGTAGCCGTGAAGCGTACAATTCCTAAATCCTCTTGAGGGTCCAACAAAAGTGTCCCCGTGATTATGTAAGGGACCTAAACACTCGGTTTGTTAACTTTCAGCCTCGATCAGTTATATAATTGAAGCATTGGAGTATTCCTGATATGTACCGAAACTGCGCCCGACTCGACGCAACTGAAGCTGACTGAGACCGATTTGCGTCATAGAATAACTACACATTTTATCTACGACGCGACGCGATTTTGCAGTCGGGTCTGGTCGGGTCGCAGCAAAACTCTCAGTGATACCGGGCTTAATACGCATACACGCGCACTTGGATAGTCAGCTTTACTCGATTATATCTGATCTGAAATATTTTGAATAGAAAAAAACTTACTCAGTCAGGAGATTATTTTTATCAGATTAACTAGAGCGGAAAATATTATATATATAATATTGAATATCAGGTGACATGCTGTAGATAATCATTGACCTAGAGATCAACATTCCTCACAAATGACCGGCCTTCCGTGAAAACTTCCATTTTTTCTATTTTGGCCGCTCCTTTCGAATAAAAGGCTTTATTTCTGATTATTGATTTAAGCTGCCAAAAATCTCGATTTTTTTTTCAAATTCTTACGACGATGAAAGGGGTTGAAGGCCATCAAAAAACTAAATGATTGCCGTTGGAATGAGAAAACCCATACAGCCTATGGTCTGTTCGAAACGAAATACTGTCCGAAAAGAAAACAAAATTTAAATAACCGGGACGAACGTTCATTCATTCTATGCACAATTTAGCTCAAACACTATTCTTTATCGTATATTCTCGAGACGTGTGGCATTAAAAAGTTTCTACATTGTAATGTTTTGTTTTGTTGTTGGACTGAGCGGGATTCGAACCAGCGGCCCATTGGCGGAAGGCTGTTCGGATTACATAGGTTGTTCGAGTGAAAACCCAGTCAGAAAATTTTCCAATTTTTGGACTGAGTGGGATTCGAACCCGCGACCCATTGGTGGAAGGCTGTTCAACGCTCAACCTACTGAGCCACGGAGGCCCCCATACCAATCTTGGAGACATATGTTGAAGATTTTTATGAGCAACAAAGACCGCTAAACTGTACTCATCCATCCGGGCTATTTAATCCCGTTTCCATCAATTGCATATGGGGGACTGCGTGGCTCAGTAGGTAGAGCGTTGAACAGCCTTCCACCAATGGGTCGCGGGTTCGAATCCCACTCAGTCCAAAAATTGGAAAATTTTCTGACTGGGTTTTCATTCAACAACCTATGTGGGATGGTTGCCAGTTACCAGCGGAAGGTCGTGGGGTTCCTCCGGGCACAGAACCCGGTTTGCTCCCACAATAAAACTGGCAACGCCGCCATATAAGTGAAATAATCTTGAGCGCGGCGTAAAACACCAAACAATCAATCAATTGCATACATCCGTCGTAGTGACTAGTACATCGCTAAGTGTGTTACCAGTAATCAGTTTTACCATCCATAGATATGCTGACCATCTTTCTCACATAGATTATCGTTTAACTTTGATTCAGATGTAGATTCGAAAATTAGGCAGCTCATGCTGCTTGAATACAATAATTTATGTCATAATATTTGAGTTTGATGAATTGAATTGAAATAAGAACGCTATTTGAAATTTGATTTATTAAATTTCATGTGGCTGGATCTGTCTAATGTAGAGAACATTTCGTTGAAACCGAGTAAGTTTAGTTATCTGTAACTCTGATTCCACCCTAGAGTCAGTTCAACCCAGGGTTTTACAGACATGTAGCTGATCGTTATCTGACTTCTATTGACTTCAAAATAATATCCATATATCAATTAACGTATTTGGTTTAATAAATAAAGCGTGGTTTATTTTTCTTTTTTTTAATTTGTCCGATTCAACTACTTGTGGCTAGATGTTAAACGAGACAACGTTATATAGGTTCACGTTTATTTTCACACTTGAATGAAGACATGTGTGTATTAGGCATTTGAATATATAAGCATTGTACATGGTCTAGGACACTTGACTTTAAACAACTGAGAGTTAACACATTGTACAATGCAGAATTGCTCTTGTCAATATCAAAAGAGTTCCAGCAACACAATTTTAGAGATATAATATAACATATATAATTTGAAGCCCCCTGTGAGGCACAACGATTTGAACGACATCAACATACAGTATACTAGTATTCAGATACTTGCCTTTGAAAAAGATGTTAAATTGTCAGATCTTAAAATCAAAATCATATTAATTAAAATCCCTGATGATTTATTGGTTGATTAGCATGGGCCATACAAGAACAAAAATCGAAAAGGAGCGGTTGCCGTGCACGGACGAAGATCGACGACGGGTGATTACCATATACGAATGGAGGGATGGTTTTCATTTACGAAATGAAATCGTTGAGGTGGGGGCATTTACGAAAGAACATCAACGAGGGGTGGTTGTCATTTACGAAAGGATATCAAGGAGGGGTGGTTGTCATTTACGAAAGGACCTCGATGAGGGGCGGTAGCTACTTACGAAAGGACATCATCGAGTGGTGGTTGCTATATACAAACCTTGATATTCAGATATAGAACCAACCACAATAAATATGATAACTGCGCGTTACTTTGAATATCGTATATTTGAATTGCGGTATACAAAATAGCATTAATTTTAAATAAAGCTATTGGAAAAGGTGTTTTGCGTACATGTATGTTAAAATACCTGCTGAACATTTTAAATACTGTAAAGCGCAATTGTGGAAATATTCCTTAGCTTCGGTTGACTGATAGTGTATGAAACACAATTTTATGCAAACCTAATTTCAATTCTTTTTTTTTTGCAGCCTGGGGCAGATATTGTAAACAAAATTAACATTGTATGACAGTTCACGTTTGGGTAAGAATTCAAAATGGGACAAGCGACTGGTTTCACAGCAGTTGGAGAAGAGGGGAAGAAAACAAAAAATGTTTTATGGTTTAGAAGAAGCACGCATATCTTTCCTTTCCAACGATACAACGCGCATATTTTTGCGATTGTTTCATGGGACATGATGTAATTTATAAAATAACGTACTATGTTACACACACAAAACGAATTGGTCAACTTTCAAAATCTCCAATTTAAACCCAGATTAATTTCACTCTCTTCAAAGTATTCCTAGGTCCAGAAAATAGCTTTCAGTTCCTCGAAACTTACATTAAATTATAAAGGAAGCTTTGAAGAAAATGTGACATATTGGAGAGGATAAATTTAACCTAGGCTTAAATGGGAGATTTTGAAAGTTGACCAATTTCTTTTTCTTATTGTGGTATTTTATTAAAGGCCCACTTGTTCTGTTACTGTGAAACTATGTAACAATGTTTAATTTGGTGTGGCCTAGTGGAACTCTTCTGCATCGAAGGAACTTTCGTTTTCATTACTCTTTCGTTGAGAGACGCCAGCACACTTTGTGATACCGTGTCAAGCTTCACCAAAACTGTCTTTAAACGCTAGCTAACCACGGTGTAAGTACTGTAAGGAACTTTCTGTATAACTTGTGATGTTTACAAGGAGCATTGACTTGAATTTATGACATTTAACCAGGCTACAAACCGGTCGCCTTTAGTCTAATATGAAGCTGGTCGATCGCTGTGTAGCAAGACACTAGGCCGGGAGTCGCTAAAGGCCGTGTCAGGTCGCCGCGATTCGACGACTCGACTCAACTAGTTTTTCGAGTGCGTAGGTCGGTTCGACTCGGAAAGATTTGCCTCCTCTGGATAGAACCGATCGCTCAAGCAGCATATGTCACTGAGATTACTCGGCGCCCAGATACACGGGGACACATGTATTCCTTTTAATCATTGTTTGTTCATTGTGCCGTATAAAGCCGACGTACGGATATTTATAGATAATATATTTTAAAGTGGATGAGCTGTCAAAATTAACACTTTTTTCATCATTTCTGATCGTCACGAGAGTAAGAGGCTTTGAAGGCCATCGAAAAACTAAATGATTAGCGTTGCAATGAGGAAAATCCGTACAGTATGTGGCCAATGCGAACCGGAATAGTGTTCGAAAAGTAAACAAGATTTAAATAACCGGGACGACCATTCATTCATTCTAAGCCAAAGTTATTTCAAAACAATACTTTATCGTACATTCTCGAGAGTAGAAGCACAAAAAAGCTTCTGAATGATACGTCTTGAGAAAAATAACCGATAATTTCAACATTCTGTTTTTACGTCAAAATATTAACATTTTGGCAGCTGATGCCACTTTAAAGTTAAAACACACTGGCACAGGGAATATCTTCTTGACTAAAATAACTATGGAAACAAGTATATAAAGTATATGAATGAGCTTTCTAGATAATATAGATATACATAACGTTTGATCAGATTTTGGCGCCAGTGTAGGTTTGCATATTTTCTAGTTAACCCACACATTTTTGCATCTCACCAGCATCTAGTTTATCTGTCGATTCAATCAAATCAATGTTTACTTAAACGATCTTTCACTCAGAAGACACAATACGCCAATTCAATGCTATACATTTATTCTTCGATTTGACACAGATGAAAAATCACCAACAATTCGGATTATATCGAACCGCCATGTGGAGGAAAAGGTTAGCAGCAGCCGCTGTACATCATATATTGAACGATAGAAAAAAAAAGTACAGAAAAGAATGGAAAAAATATGGTTATACCAGCATGATGACCAAGGCTGCTATATGAATCTTGTTAAGGAGCTAGAGTCGCAGGACACAGCATCATTCTATAACTTCTTTCGCATGAGTCCAGAAAACTTCCATTAGGTCGTACAAAAAGTTACACCAATCATTCAAATTTCCATATGGCCATTACACCAGCAAAGAGAGTAGCAGTCACCTTACGGTTTTTAGCAACTGGTAATTAGAGTCATTTTCAATTTTAGAATATTTTTAGAAATATGATTGATCGATTGATTGGTGTTTAAGCGCCGCGCTCAAGACTATTTCACTTATATGGCGGCGAATAGAAATATGAAATCAGTACTGGTAAGCAAACAGCCCTATATAATCAATTTAAAGAAATTAAAGGCACGTTCGCCGCCAAACTGTCGAAAATTGGCTACATTTAGCCCAAAACATCCATGGGTTTCTGTGTTGTTTTCTTCAGAAACAAGAAGTTAGGAACCTTCGATTTTCCCCAAATATGAGAACGTTTAACATATTTAAGTTTTGAAAAGTACAAAAACACGCGTTTTGCTTTGGTATATGTAAACAGTTTTCGACATTTTAGCGAAACAAAACGAATTGAACTGAACTATACGCGTTATGATTGGCTGGATTCGGTTCCAGTCAATCGGTAGAGCGCATACGACGCTTTCAACTTGTTGAGATGAGACGAGTCGAGTCTTTAGTGCTAGAACATGTTCAACTGGCGAGAACCAGTGGAGTCTCAGTTGAGTTAGATCGCCAGGGTGTATATATCGGACCGATTTATCTGAAATCTGGATGCGGTCAGATGCGGCCAGTCGCCAAAAACCAGTCGAGTTGGCGTCGAGTCGAGAATTCCGGGCGACCTGAGCCCGCCTTTAGCCAGCCTAGAGGCCGGCGTGTTGATAGCCCTCGTGTGAAGTATTACAGTGACTCAAATCGTTATTTACTTTCCTATGACACTTGTTTTTATCGCTCACGTATTATCTCTCATATATTGTTTGCAAACTAATTTGTGTTGAAAACTTTCATTTTGTGGACACCTACTTTTCATAATTTAACTCTGCCTCATATACGCGTAGTAATATACTAAAGCACCGATGCTAAGCCATACGTCCACAGCTGATTTTATATGAAGGTAGTCCGTCACACATATCAGAGATATTTTGCACGATGTCAACTCTATATATCTAATGCGTGCGAGAAGTTTGTGTTTTTATGTTTACTGATATAAGGCCAGTAAATGTAATTGTTTGTTTTATTACAACAAAGGTAATTCTTTCTTTTTCTTCTTTTGTTGTAGTCTTTTACCAACTTAAATATACGGATGAATAAAAACTGATAATTAAGTCCGTGTTACTGGTTATACTTGCTGTCTACTTTCCGGAGTGATGGCAGTACACCACTTGCGGCCGTAGCCTGTTTACATTTGCTAAGAAAACCAATTTACATGAGCTTACTACGACTAATACCACTAAACTTAAACATAGGACACATAAAACATGTCTAGTTAGCTTTAGAATGTAGAAATGGGGTGAAAAACAAACGAATCGAAGCCTGATTACAACAACAACAATCAGTGTCGGTCAACTTTCGTGTTGGCTTACCCTCCTTTCGGGCCTTTGTATCTGTGGTTTACACTCAAACAATTATCAGCAGGTTTTTCCAGTGGCTGTTAACCGATCGTCAGTCTGTATTTCTCAGATAAATAGGCCTACGTAAAATTACACTGTGCCGTTAGTTCACTCACTCGACTGATACATAAAATGCGCTTGTGCGAGCAGTTTTGTTTGTTTACGTTCCGGGTACCTAACCATTCAATTTTACAAATTCAAATTAAAAATACAAAGTGACGTC
Organism: Lepidochitona cinerea; assembly: GCA_963971465.1. NCBI lineage: Eukaryota > Metazoa > Mollusca > Polyplacophora > Chitonida > Tonicellidae > Lepidochitona > Lepidochitona cinerea. Next base: position 26,455,156 of record OZ020563.1, on the reverse strand, counting down.
CAAACTTAAATTTTGGTAAAAATAGAAAGTTCCTAACTTATACTGTCTGGGAAAAATACAGAAAATGGTCTTTCTTTTTTAATGTAAACAATATTCCTGATTTTCGCGGCAAGTGTACCTTTAACTTCACTGTCAAGAGTTTAAAAAATCGCAAAAATCTGTGTAATGTATCGTTGGAAAGGAAACATTACCGCGCTTTTCTCATCCGCTAACGCATTGTCCATCCACTTTTATAGTGTTCTACACTACTATATGTTACGGTTCTAAGCTGAGATTTGTCGACTGTGGTATTTTCTAATAGTAGCATATGCCAGGTGCTATATAATTTGGAGATGTTACTTGGTGATATATTGATGAACTGTATCAAAGTTTGACATAGGATTTACATTTCTAGTTGACTAACATGAATATTTGACAGCACTTGTGTTTTCCAATCTTTAATTCTATATAAACTGTTTCAATCAACATAGCCAATATATAGAGTGGCCTTAGAATTTATTGATTCTAAGAGTTCAGTGGGCGTGAAAAATTATTTCCTTAATATCTATCAACAGTTACGAAATTTGGCCAATGGTTGTACCGTGAGATGGTGACGATAAAGAGCGATACATAGAGATGTCCTTCATGCACTTTTCAATGACATTTGACATCTTGGAATGAAATGAATTGTAACGTCACTCGATATATCGGCCATGTTGGTAGATTGATTGATTGATTGTTTGGTGTTTTACGCCGCGCTCAAGATTATTTCACTTATATGGCGGCGTTGCCAGTTTTATTGTGGGAGGAAACCGGGCTCTATGCCCGGAGGAAACCCACGACCTTCCGTTGGTAACTGGCCATGTTGGTAGAAAACTGTCCTAATGGTATTGAACATACAAACGCACTGAAGATTATTAATATACACAAAGAAAAAGTAAAGCACCCCCTGGAAAGTCTGCACCGACCGATAAAATCATTGGTGTAGTGAGATTGTTGGCAAACTGATGTTGCAGAAATGATTGTGGTCATAAAGGGCAACATTCTGGCAATAAGAAATCTTCATTAATGGCAATAAGCTATACAATTTATTCAGGATATCATTAGCCAAATCAAAAGTGCATTTTAACCAAATAAAAATATGCTTGTAAGTATGAAACTTCAGAGTCCATCTGGCTTCACAGGGCGAACATAATGAAGTAAAAATGTCACTTTGAGTGTGTAGAACACATCCATAGAGCAGAAGGTCAATAGCGCGTATAGCCTCCATAAGCTTCCAATCTTCGTCTCAACCCTCCATTGAGACGTCGGATCTGCTGAAGGGGTAACTGCGTGTTTTCCAATCTTTAATTCTATAAAAACTGTTTCAACCAACAATACGTGAATTTAAGAAATAGAGATTCCATTTATAAACAGATTTTAGTCAGTCTCCAAACTTGAGACTAATTATATGTAACGGAAATAAGAAGCCTCAGTGTATGGCAAAATGACGTTACATTGAGTTTTTTTTCCAATCTGACGTCGAAATAGTGCTCATTTTGGCTATGACGTCATGCATTAGATGCGTGTCACAGGGCCTGAACCAGAGAAACGACTGTCAATGCTAACTATTCGATCAACATCAAGAAAAATATATTTCAAACCGTAAGGTTCTATTCCAAAGTAGCAGAGCCTGTGTACTGGTTGTTTGCATCATATAGGTTTTCACAGATATCGTGACACAGAATCGTGTAAATGCTCATACAATTATAGATGCGTAAACCATTAGAAAGCAAAGCAACTGTTTTTTTCAGCTGTTGTTATACACGCGTGAACAAATATAATAGCCTTTATAACCATACTTGTAACTCTCTCCAAATATATCAATTTCGAAAAGAAATTAATTAAAACGAATGTTACAAGTGCTGAGTCTGTTAAACTTGTATAGTTAAAATTGTATTTTTAACAACTTTAAAGCTATATGATCTGCAGGAATTTAAGCTTTTTTAAAATTCTGATTGTTACAACAATACTAAAATTGAGTTTAGTTAATTAGTGTCTTTTAGAAAGTGGGTATAACAGTATTCTCGTTATTTTGGGATTATTCTTTCTTGAAAATATGGTAGAAATTCTTCTACCGATTTTTGGGTGACGCCCGAAACGGGAATCGAACCCAGGTCACAGAGTATGTCTTATCCATTCAGGGGTACTAAAGACATAAAGTGGTTCATTTTGAAGATCCATTGAACCAGTGGTTTGACAGAAAAGAATAGGGTTGAGAAATATTAACACAATTTAAATATTACATGATTTAAATCAATGGCCGGAAGCCTTAAGTTGGCATCATTATTCTAAACAATATTAATTTTCTCAAAAATTCGAATACATGCCCAGCGGAGTTTGGCAGTAACTTGTTTTTAATTATACAATATACGATAAGAGGTATACACATCAAATCTTTCAATGGCATCAGAAGTTGGAAAGTTACAATAAGGTGAAGAATTACTTATAGATAATAACTTCTTGGGTGACGACGTGTTGATGTCGTTATCAAAAGCAATGTCAAGCAGCAACATTATTTGCAGATGATTGCAGATGAGAGAATTACAAGTTGGTACAGGTACGTAATAGTATACATTAATTAAGAAAAGTAACAATAGAATTAAGTATGGTGCCTGGTGGACGATCATCTCCTGGTGTTGTGGAAGCTGGCGTGCCTCAAGGCTCGGTACTTGGGCATCTGGCCTTTTTAATTTATATTAACGATATTGTTAATGACATCGCCTGTAACATTCGTTTATTTGCGGACGACACTTCCATATACGTCATTGTTGACGACCCAATACTGGCTGCAGCAAAATTAAATGCGGACTTAGATAAAATAAGGAATTGGGCTGAAAAATGGCTGGTAACGTTCAGTCCCGAAAAAACCAAATTATTAAATTTTAGTCTAAAGCGTAATCTTCAATTTCAACCTGATCTGTATTTTGGTAATGACACTCTAAAATCAGCTGATCTTCATAAACATCTAGGTATAGTGTTATCGCCAACATGCCTGTGGAAATGCCATATCGATGCTTTACTCAAAAAAGTCAGTCCATTGATTAACTTCCTTAGAAGCCTTAAGTACCGCCTTTCTAGAAAGGCATTACATGTTTTATATACATCATTTATCTTACCCATTTTTGATTATGCTGATGTGTTATGGGACAGCTGCACGCAGGAACAAGCTCGTACTTTAGAAAACTTACAACTTGACGCATTGCGAACAATATGTGGAGCGGTTCGCGGGACGAGTCGCGCGAGGATATATACGGAGACCGGATTTAAACCTTTGTAAGAACGTAGAAAAAGGCACAAGCTGCAGTTGTTCTATAGAATGGTAAATGGTATGTGTCCACAATATATCTCCGAACTCGTTCCGCCGCGCGTCTCCAGTAGAACAGGCTATCCTGTTCGTAATATTAACAATTTATCTATACCCTACTGCCGGACAAACGTATTTGCTAACTCGTGTGTTATTTCTACAGCCAAACTGTGGAATACTTTAGACGAGGAAATACGAGAAACCCCGACGCTAAAACACTTTAAATTAAAACTAAGCGAAAGCGACGTCACTTGCCCCAAAGAATATTATGTGGGTTGTAGGGAAGGTCAAATTATCCACGCTCGATTGAGACTACAATGTAGTGATCTAAACGCCGACAAATATCTCCGTTTTATTCATGACGACCCTACGTGCAGCTGCGGTAACTCTTATGAAGATGCCAAGCATCTGTTTTTTCATTGCCCATTGTATGCACTCCAAAGACAACATCTTTTTGATAAATTAGGTGATATTGGCAATTTATCCCTCAATTTGCTTCTTTGTGGTGATAGAATGTTGAACAGACTTAAAAATATAGAGCTCTTCTTGGCAGTACATGAATTTTTGATAGCAACTGAACGATTTAAGTTCATCAACTAAGTGTACGGGTACCACATGATTGTTATGTGCGACTATCAGTCCATCATCATACATCATCAAGCAGCCTTTTTTCTTTTCTTTTTAGTTTTCATTATTTTTGTTACATTTTCGCGTCCCCATGTTTGTCTACTGTTGTAATTGTATGTATGTAATCAGGAGAGGCATTTATATAGGCTTGCCCTGTTTGCCAATCCTAAATAAATATTGTTTAAACCAATTAAGTATGGTGAGTTAAGATCGCTGAGGGTTGTCAAAAGGTCATAGCAGTTGAGGATATATAATTCTTGGTCTCTGTTCATGCTGGGCTTGGTTTTCCTGAACACTTTACAGGGCAACTTGAACCGGGTAAAAACATCAATATACAACCCCGCTTATGTACCGGTAACAGCCGATCCGATTGTCTGCGTATCAGTCAAAAACGGTCTTAATATTGTACTGTAAATCCATTTAAGCGAAAGGCAGCAATGCTTCAGCTAAATAAAATTCAATTCAATCGCAGAAATTCGGATCGGTCCTTAACTCAACATGGGGTTACCTATATGGTAGTATTACAGTGTCTATTAGAAGAACCCTTTGATTATGGGATAAGCGTGCACTCATGTTATATTACACACATCTAGCCAGAAACCTCACGGCTTTTTTATCAGGAGACCAAACCCTCGATCCACTCTTAGAGTAATTTACATGGAATATACCTAAAATAAACGTACTCATAAACATGCTAGACATATGCGATACAAAATGATTTTGCAAAACAGAAAAAAGGTATAAAAAAACTGAATATTAGCTAAGAGAAGGAACAATGCAATTTTCAACTGTACGAAACACAGAAATCCAAACGCGCACTACAAAAAAGGGACGAAAAACATAAGTTAGAAAAATACTGAACTTACCTACAGTCTAATGTGTAGAAAAGAATTAGGGCTATAATCGCGAATATAGCCGTTCCTAGGATTAACACAGCAATAGACAAGAAAACAGTTCTCCCATCTTGATTCTCATTGTTTGACTCTTTGACTCTTTTAGCTTTAGCCCTCTGTAAATGTTTCTCTCTCAAAATAGACATTTCACTGCACTTGAATTCTTCTAGTAAAGGAATGTTACAGTGACATGCAAGAAATGAACGTCCAGATTAACTATAAAATCGTATTTACTTCAAAGTATACTTTTGTCAATATCTGTGTATGGAACACAATGAATTTAAACCGAGTACTTCGGGTAATTTTCCTATACGATAAGTAGTCAAGAAAGCACGCTGTAAAAATATTTTAGCTCAGTCCCTTCTCAAGCCAGTTATGTGAGTGTACTAAATATCAGCTCCAGAATCAAAAAGACTTGATAATATTAAATCTTTTGCGGAAAAGATCGAGATGATTCCAGTTTGACATAAATTAAGTGAGCTGTATTCAGTTTGGACCAATCAGCCAACGGGAATAGACCAGATTGACATTTTAGACCAATCAGCAATCAGCGAAATGACGTAATTCAGAAACAATGCTTTATCTAACTTGAAATTTAAAAAAAAAACGCATACGTATTCATGGACACGCTTGCTTGTCAGATGTAGACAATTTATTTGCTCCGCTGATTCAAGCCATCGAGATAGAATGAGAAGTATGGTGACCTATTGTTGCCAGTCTAAACTTTAAAATAATTGAAAATAAAAAAGAAAACAATAATCGAGATAAAAATATTAATTATACACAAATAGAAACCTGACTTAAAACTCCACAATATATACAAAATAAAACGAAATCAATTGAAGATACATATAAAATAAAATGGAAAGTGACAAAATTATGATAATAAGTCAAAATAAATGCAAGAAAACAATGAAAAGCAAAACATAAAAAATGAAAAGCAAACCAAAAACCAAATGAAAAATAAAACCCCAATAGAAAAATGAAATTGAAACGAAAGATAAAACGAAAACAAAATGTTTTCTTGGCCCAGCTTTGTCACCATCCCAGTGTTGCCAATCATCTTCCCAGAATTTCGCACTGTGCATTGAGTCTGATATTAAATGGATCACGGTTGTCTGATCTGAACTGAACTTTATTTCACTCCGGTCACATTGTGACATATGAGGTTACATACACAAATATGTGTTGTATAAAGATGGAGGTACAGTTACAAAGCTTGACAATTGGTAGAAATATTAGGTATTAAGTGCTCCGACCGAAGATCTCAGTTGCATAAAAGGTAGCTTCTAATGACTCTGCTCTACTTAAATCAACAAGAAACGCCACGTAAAAGGATAAAGATGTATTTCGTATATGTCAGGATGATGGTATACTGTCACTAATACAGTCTTTAATAAAGTTGAATTGTGACGATGTTGGCTGACAATTGTTCAAACTATCCGATAACGTAGGACTTGAATACAAACTTTAACAGAAACACAGAAAAACATCATTCTGAAGAAAAAGAAAAGAAAGAAAATTTAGAATTTAATTAGCCCAGTGACAATAATAACGCTTTCACAAACTAGCATGGAATTCTCGTAAAATATGCATGAATCAGTGCAAATTAGCCAAACATGGATAACGCTATAACGTTAGAATCTAAGCCTATATCGAACTACTAAACTTTCCTTCACAGCATTAAACGGATAAAATACAATAAGCTGTATTCAAAATAACAAGAAACTATTAACTTTAATATTTATCTGCTTCAAACTGATGCATCTTTCGCTAATATTCTGACCCTATATTGTTATAGTACGTGATCCATTTGTTTACATTTTGCCCTAAAGGTCATCGAGTTCACGTAACTATGGAAACGCGCGCTCTCTTGCCTTCAAACTGACAAGTGAAATCATCAAATCTTAGTCATAGATTTGCTTTGAAATAAACATTATAGACTTAACACACGTGAAATAATGAGTTGTCTCAACTCCGCAAACATTAAAATTGAAGAGTGGACCTTCGCCGCAACCGAAACCTCGTCGCTAATATCGTCGAAAAGAGACGGACAAAGTTATGCAACAACTTTCAACTGAGGCCATAAAACAACAGCAAAGAAAGATAACTCGCGCATAAACTCTCACACAGGATTACGCTATCTCTAACATATCCTCCAAGCTACAACAGAAGTGCTTGAAACTGCCTAAATTGTCTCAAGAAGAGGACAGCATCTCTGAATTGAGCGTCGATACTTTCCTGTCTTTGTTTTGACTTGGACATTGCACACAATGCCGTCAGATCCAGGAAAAACCTCAACTATTCTTGCCAGACTCCACTTACCTCGAGGAAGAACTGGATCGGTAAGCAGGACAACATCACCTACCTGTAACTGCCTACCTTTCAACTGCCATTTATTACGTCTCATGAGAGTAGGAATGTACTCTCGAGTAAATCGTTGCCAAAATGTTGAACTAACATCTGAACAAACTCAAATCTCTTTCTCATATTTCTGGTCTCCTCAAAGGGTCCTTGAGGAATATCTGTCGTCGCTCGGCCTAACATAAAATGATTGGGTGTCAGAGGTTGAGGATCATTAGGATCACCCGGATTGTAACCCAACGGCCTAGAATTGATAAGAGACTCCACCTCGGCGAACACTGTCGCCATGTCATTCCACGTCAGAACTTGCTGACCTATCACTACTTGTAAGGCTCGCTTTACCTGTTTCACAAGACTTTCAAACACCCCTCCTTGGTGTGGACTGAGTGGGTTGTTGAATTTCCAATTTACTTTGTGCAAAGAAACAAAATCTTCGATTTCCCTTTTCCCTTCCAAGAACAGTTTCCGCAACCCCTTTTGCGCCCCAACAAAATTCGTACCATTGTCTGAAATAATGGTTTCTGGCCAACCATGATGTGCCACAAAATGTCGCAATGCTTGCAGAAACGATTCTGTTGAAATGTCAGAGACTATTTCTAAATGTATAGCTCTCACGGTCGCGCACTTGGAAAGTGCACAACATGCCTTTACTGATTTATTCCGCCCAAACCTAAGGGAGCGTAGCCAATTATCGTTCGCGAATCAATCGTTCGTGAATTGAAAATTTCGCGATTTAAGTATTCTTTTGTTCTCCCCTCACTCCCCAAAAATTCGCGATCATTCACGATTATGAATGGGGACCCCGTGGAGGGTTGACTGCAATCGCAAAACCGTTCGTGAATGAGATAAAAAGTAGTGCTGACGGACTTCACGGGGAGTCTCGCGCGAGTTGAAAGCTGTGTCCAGTAAAGCAAAATCTAAAGATCAACACTCTGTTGATATTAGTTATGGTAATTATACATAACCAGCAGCCTTTCTATAACCACCTTTGCTTGATTGACCTCTTCATTTGTGGAAGAAGCAGGGTCTGTTTAGTGCTGAACAATTATCAACCCGTACCAAACAATCAGGTGGAATTAACAGTCGCTGTCATACTCCACAAACCCACTCTGAAAAGTCCGTCTATTACTAGTATTAGTAAACCGTACGTGTTTCCGACGGATCCAAATAAACAAACACATACATTAACCACCCGCTTCTGATATTATAAGTTACCAAATCTAAAACGAAAAACATAAAAAGAAGTTTTCAGCAGAAATAAATTCAAATCATGTCCGTAAAATGAATAATTGTGAGGAACTATATTCTGCAGCGAACTCCGTCATGCTAACAATCATGCTGGCGAACACTAGTTTGCGCATTGGTCATCTGAAAATTTGCCGGCTTAAATGATTGGGACTGTAGCTGACAAAGGTGCGAGAAAAATTCACTTACTACATTCTGCAGCGTAAGTTAGTCTGTTTTGTATGGGTCGGTGAGTAATGCGGCTAAGCTTGGCTATGACCCAGCCGTTCACAGCAAGTGTCTGTGGATTACTGCTCGAGAGGACGCATGTCTCGTTAGCCGACGAAACAATAGACCAGCTACCAATCGCGAAAAACACAGCGTGGTGCTTAAGTGGGGTGGGGTAAATCGTGAAATCATCGTGAAGCAAACGCCAAATTCACGATGAAGTGATCACGATAATTGGCTACGCTCCCTAAGCATGAATGGCCCAAAAAGATCTACACATGTAACTGTAAATGGAGGTGAAAATGGCTTTACTCTCTCTGGTGGCAAGTCAGCCATGAGAGTCCTATGTGGAGACTGACGAAGTTTACGACAAATCACACATAATTGAGTTATTCCCTTTGCCATATTTCGCCCACGAACAATCCAGAATTTACGTCTACTCTCACAAAGAGTACGCTCTGGTCCGACGTGTCCCATATTTTCATGAACCTCTCGCAAGATCAGCTTCGCTACATGACTATCCTTTGGAAGTAGAATCGGGTGTATCTGGTCATATGACAGAGATGAACGTCGTAATCTGCCTCCTACTCTAATGACACCATTTTCCTTGAACGGCGCCAAATCACGAAATCTAAGCTCCCAATCTGTCATGTCCCTCTGTGCGAACATCACCCAATATGCCTCGGCTTTTTCTAATTCATCTCTCTGAAGAGATCTCTCATATTTCGAAGTTTTGTTAACTGCCGCTTTCACATTGTGGGCAAAACGCATACAATAAGCCGTTAATCTTACAAGTCTGTTCCATTTTGAAAAATCCTGCGCTGCTAAAATGGGAGATAACTGTTTCTCCACAGCACACATCTGAGCTACGCTCTTTCACTCTAAGTTTTCGTCAAGTTCAATCGGCTTATCCAAAGGCCGCTGATCTTCTGATTCTTTCATGAATAATGGCCCGTCAACCCACCTTTTCATCTCACTTACAGGTATCCCACGGCTAATATCGTCAGCTGGATTCATTTTTGTGGGAATGTACCTCCAATGACTCATATCCCATGTCGACTGGATTTCCGCGATTTTGCAGTACAATCTGCGAATCCGACCACAAAATCACCCGGGTCGGCTTAGTTTTAAACTCATCATATATCGTCTTGGCTAAACGTGAACCCACCAAAGCCGCCATCAGCTCCAATCGCGGAACTGTTGTCTGTTGTAATGGCGCTGTAAAGCCACTCTGGCTCGAATTGTCACGACAGATGCCAATCCCAAGAGATCATACAATATGGAGATCCTTGACAGAACCGACCTTTTCGTAAAAGTCTCTACATGGATATCTTTCACCATGAACTTCAACACATCTGAACTGGGATTCCACCCAACGCCCAGTGTCTTGGTATCCTCACCGTCGAGATTTACCGCTATCTTGTCTGAACTGTGCACATAACTGTGTGCACCCTTATCTGAAACCTCCTTACCGTGTGCCATTATATTACCTAAGCAGATCCACTCCTTAATCCTAAAGCTGCCTAACGCCAAAGCTTTATCAAGGCTCTGCATACGATTGTGTGCTTGTTCTGAGGTCTTACACGAATGGATTAAATCATCCATGTATCTATCTCTCCGAAGAATAGTACTGCTTTCGGGAGAATCCTGTTCCGTTTCATCGGCAATTTTCCATATCACATAACTAGCCATATCTGGAGATGGCTTGTCCCCAAAAGTCACCCTTTGCAAGCAATAAACATCCGGATTACGACATGTTTCCAAGTCTCGCCAAAGGAAACGATGAACTTGTTGATCCTGTACAGGAAGACGCACCGGCAAAAACATCTTTGAGATGTCACCCACGAACGCCACTTGATCTTCGCGAAAGCGAAGGAGAACTCCTAATAGATTTCCAATAAGACAAGGTCCTTTGTACAGGAATGAATTGAGTGAAACTGTGAAACACCCATGAAAGAACATGCCGGGTCAAACACCACCCTAAGAGGAGTGCTAGGTTTATCCGGTCTATACACACCATGATGCGGTAGATAATACACAGGACGTGTAGAGTCGGAGAGTTCCTCCGGCTGAAGAATTCTCGCCCAATCATTTTTGACATACTCACCAATTGCGTCCGAATATAACTTACCTTTCTCTTGGTCGTTCAACAAGCCTTTCTCTGAAGAACACAATCTCTTCTCTGCTAGAGAAAAATTATTTGGAAGTAGACTAGGATCTTTCTTCCAAGGAAGCCCGATTTGATACCTGTCACCAATTTTTATACAAGAAGCCTTCATAGAAGAAGCTGCAGTGCTTTCCTATCATCAGGGGAGACTACCTTTGCCTCGCAAGAACATTCTGGAACCTGAACTCCCAAAGTCTCAAACTCATAAAACCTCTTGAGATCTATCTTGCTCGCAAAATTAACAGAACAAACAGAAGAAATTCGTCTAGAGTTGTCTGGACCAATTACATACCAGCCAAACTTTGTACACTTGGCAACTGGCTCAAACGGCAATCCTTGCCGTGTTTGTGACTCTGCATGTAGGTGACTATGCTGTACACCCAAAATTAAGTCCACGGGACCCGCTTTATGACAAAATTCTATCCCGGCCAAATGTGGGAAAGTATTCAACCACGAACGATCCAACGGTGGCACACTCAAAATCGTTTTTTCCACCTCGTGTGCTTCGAGTGAAAACTCTTCACCCCCATGCATGGGTGAAACGTAACCTTTACTCTACGACTGTCCATATTCTCAAACCTTTCGCCGCCCACTACACTAAGATCAAGTCTTTCCTTACGGCCCTGCAATCCAAGAGACTTAGCAAATTCTTTGCGTATTAACGTTGTACCTGCTCCACTGTCAATGAATACATTACCTTCCCTGACACGCCCATTCTCGGATCGAAACTTCACTCGAACAACAGGAAAGATACACCCCCATCCAAAGTCGGAATTGCCCCGCAAGCCACGGGAGGATCAGTATGCAAAAGTTTGTGATGTGTTCTCACACAGTCATTCTCACCACATGTCTGTTTTGCTCTACAGTCTCTTGAGTTATGCCCCTTGTATAAGCATGAAAAACACAGACGCTTTTCTTTTACCATTTCAAGGCGATCAGCTACTTTATTGTCTAAGAATATAGGACAATCGGCAACTCTGTGACTTTCTTCACAGATATAACACTTCACTTGTTTACGTACCTGTACTTGCGCAGTATGGACACCCCTACGCCGTTCTCGATGACCTCTAAAATCCCTACTTTCCCCCCGCTCCAGATCCCCAAAATCTGGGTCAAATTCGGCCTTAACCTGCTTACGGAGAAAAGTACTTACGTGATCAATAGTGGGAATTTCGCCCCTCTCTCTGATGTCCGCAACAAGATTTTTCCACCTACCTAACAAATGGTTTGGAAATCGCTTAACAATTTGTCTAAAATTCTCATTCGCGTTTACGTCGGCAAAATAGTTGAGACGCCGTAATGTTGCCTGTGAGTTTATAATATCGATCGAAAACTCGCGTAGGGCATATCTGTTATTCGCGTGAACTTTCGCGCCCTTTGTCAGTTTATTTACACACGCTCTCGCTACGAGACTCGGTTGACCGAATTGGTCCTTCAGGGTTTTCAACGCGGTCGCGTACATTACGCCAGAAGAGCCTAATCCTGAAATTGCACGCTCGGCCTCTCCAATGACATGCATTTTAAGCTGTATTAACCTCATGTCATCGTTAAGGTGGTTTTTGTAATGAATGTGAACTTTAAAACGTTCCATGAACTCGACGTATGCTAATCGACTACCATCAAATTTCTTAAGCTCAACTGAAGGAATATCTTTACCTGCCTCTAATTTGTATAAAGCTTCAGCTATAGACATATTTCCCATTTGGTTAGGTAATTGTGTTTCAGAAAACTCAACCAAGTTATCTATCCATTTATCGAAAGATTCTAACTTGTTTTGCCTAATGGAATGTTGGCCCATAACCCCTGAATTTAATGGATTATCTAACACTGATGTATGAGAGAACGAATCTCGATTATCAGAATTTAAACCAATGTCAGAATTATTAACATTAAAGTCATTGAAATCACTTGGTGACACTACAGGTTGATCTGCTGAAGCCTGTGCATTGGCCGCTCGTGTGGCCACTCTGTTCACCACCGGCTGTTGTACCTGGCCCTGTTCCACAGACAGGATATGATCTTCTATCTTGATCGATGTCAAACATATCGGAAGATAACTCTGCTTCCCATTGGTTTAGCCTATCTGAGTGGCTGTCATCAAGAAGACTGTAAAGTTCGCCATGGACTTCACACGCCATGTCATAATCTCGCTTTATTTCAGTCAATTCGTTCTTTAGTCGCCTGGTATTATTATCATTGTTGTTAATTGAAAGATTAACCCGATGAATTGATCTTGTAATCTTTCCCCTTAAATATTTTCTTCTATTGCGAAGACAGTTTAACCTCTCATCATTCTGCGATGAACTCTGCTGACCCTGATTGTCAGCCGCCGAACTCTGAGCACTGGCCTGCTCTTGATCACTCATTATCGTTGTGTATGTTGACAAATTATCACTTAAAAATACCAAATTACCACGTCAATATTCTGGTCCAGGAAACAAAAAATACTGCCTGCTAGATCGGCACACACTATTCCACTGGACTTCACTCTTCAGAACTTTATGGTAGAAATATAAGGTATTAAGTGCTCCGACCGAAGATCTCAGTTGTATTAAAGGTAGCTTCTAATGACTCTGCTCTACTTAAATCAACAAGAAACGCCACGTAAAGGATAAAGATGTATTTCGTATATGTCAGGATGATGGTATACTGCCACTCATACAGTCTTTAATAAAGTTGAATTGTGACAATGTTGGCTGACAATTATTCAAATTATCCGATCAGGTAGGACTTGAATACAAACTTTAACAGAAACACAGAAAACACAACATTCTGAAGAAAAAGAGAAGAAAGAAAATTTAGAATTCAATTAGCCCAGTGACAATAATAACGCTTTCACAAACTAGCATGAAATTCTCCAAAAAATATGCATGAATCAGTGCAAATTAGCCAAACATGGATAATGCTATAACGTTAGAATCGAAGCCTATATCGAACTACTAAACTTTCCTCCACAGAATTAAACGGATAAAGCTGTATTCAAAATAACAAGAAACTTTAATATTTATCTGCTTCAAACTGATGCTTCTTTCGCTAATATTCTGACCCTATATTGTTTGAGTACGTGATCCATTTGTTTACATTTTGCCCTAAAGGTCATCGAGTTCACGTAACTATGGAAACGCGCGCTCTCTTGCCTTCAAACTGGCAAGTGAAATCATCAAATTTTGGTCATAGATTTGCTTTGAAATAAACATTATAGAATTTACACAAGTGAAATAATGAGTTGTCTCAACTCCGCAAACATTAAAATTGAAGAGTGGACCTTCGCCGCAACCGAAACCTCGTCGCTAATATCGTCGAAAACAGACGGACAAAGTTATGCAGCAACTTTCAACTGAGGCCATAAAACAACACACTCGCCGCTACAAAGAGCAAAGAAAGATAACTCGCGCATAAACTCTCACGCAGGATTACGCTATCTCTAACATATATATATTTGTAATTTCTGACGAGTTAGTGGGTCCAAAGACAAATGAGTTTGGAAAAATACCATTGAGTAGTCAGAAAAATGCCAAGGGACTGACGGAATTTTGGAATCCAGTTCATTGGCAATCTGTGAAAAAAACTGATTGAAAGAACAAGCAACTGATGACTCTTTGTTATCTATTCAAAATGTAGTAAGGGAGAGAACTCTGGTTGAGACTTCAAAGTTGTTGTAAGACCTTCCAAGTTTCTTTGGTATTGGACTGACAGTTGGAAAACATGTTCTCATAGTATTTTTTCTTTGTCTGTAATAAGCAACTGAAAAGATATGCACAAACCGTAATTAGTTTCCAGCATTGAGTTGGTTGTACGTGCAACTGGGCGTGACAGTTAATGAAACACATAAAACACACTTGGGTATAACTTCAAATTGTTGTATAAATAATTAATTATATTTTTATATCGATCACTAGTCGTTTACCGTTTATATAGAGCCGACCAGAACAAAACGCACAAAACACGAGGTTGAGAAGGTCAGCGTCCTGCAATCTTTGACGGTGGGCTTTGAAGTCTATTATCACCTGGTTTCTCGCCTTACAGCTATACAATCGAGCTATCATTTGCGGGGGCCTAGAAGAGGTCTGCTGTGTTGTAAAAATATTATGGGCATTTTCAATTGATTTAATCGTATTCTCCACACTTTCCACGCCCCCTAATTTATGTTGAACTAAAAACTTGCCAATGGTTACTTCATATGCTTCATCTAGGCGTATATCAATTCCATCAAATCGAATATTGTATGATCTAGATCTACGCTCGAAGCCATTCAGCCCAAGAATCCAGTAAACGAAAACCGAGCAAGCCGCTAACAAACCCTGGCATAAAACGCGTGAATGCAATGCCTGACATGATAGCCCAGGTCCAGGGTTGTAGCGACCAACAACAGGTACCTGCTCAAACTGCGATAAGCCTTGAAAGAGTCATAGGCAAACAAGTACAGCAACAGTTGGACAATCTACTCGGCCAGGTGGTACAGTCTGCACTACGGCATATCTACATTTACTTCAGGTGAGTGACGGTAAAATTTCTAAGTTGTCCAATGGTTGTCCTATTGGTAAAATGGAGTAAACGGATAAACGGATTTCTGATTTCCCCCAAAAAATTGCTGATCAATCCACCCAGGTTTTACAACTAAAAGCCGACCAAGAAAATACTGCAAAATTGAAATCTGAAAACCTTGAACTACACGACAATGCAGAACAGTCAGTATTCAAGGAGAGGATCTCTTCAAATATTTGGTCTAAAACTGCTAGATAACGAATCCACCGACCAAGCTTAGCTACGTTTTGCTAACACGTTAGACGTAAAATTAACCATTGCTGAAATCGCCCGATCCAATCTTACAGAGAAAAAACACAATTACTTTTTTTAATTTTCTACATATAGAACCAGATCTCGATTAATCTTTCGTCGATCTAAACTGAAAAATAATACCGAACTTGGTTGGGTGTTTATAAATGAAGACCTAACAAAATTACGTTACATACAAAATCTTAAATGATCCAACCATTCCGCCTCTACCTTGTTTATTACCAGCGTATAATAAGTCTCAATCTTTCAGATTTAAATCAAGTATCAAATATAGATCTATTAATCCTACCTGCCTTATAGATTTTACCTCCAACACACCTTTAAAGCATTCGTCTTTTCATTTTACTCAATAATTTGTTCGAATTTCATTGTAAATATACCAAATCCCTCTTCACAAGAAGAAAGCTTTAAAATTGGCCAAACAGATTTCAAACTCTCCTGTACATTGACAACTTGTCACATGGTCCGCAGTATGTCCGAGAATTTCCTCAATAGTTGAACAATTTGATGACAACGTAACTCTCGCATCACATGATTGTGGGGTTTTGAAAAGTCTGTTGACAGAGAATAGTTATCCCACCCTTTTAATGGTAGTTTAATGTGTGGCTCTTCCTGACAGGCAAATAAAGAAGAGACACGTGAGTGTGGCTATTCTACTACATGAACTGATGCATGTAGGAAACACTAATGATTAAATGCTATACTTTTCTCCATCTATGTTAATATACTGTTGCCGATTTCGGTATAAGGGACAAGGGTCCGTGTAACGTTCGTTAATTCAATTTTCATTTTTTGACATTGCAAAATGAAAATTGGAAATGACCATTTTTAAGTTCAATTTTTCATTTTCATTTTCTACATTTTGAAAAGAAGAAATGAAAATTGAAATTTGACGTTTAATTTTCAATTTTTGTTTTCTATGTTTTCAACACACAAATCAAAAATTGAAAAATGACGGTCATTTTTCAATTTTCATTTTGCCTTTTCGCTCTACACGAAACGAATATTGAAAATTGTAACCTTCGTCAATGTTTCAATTTTCAATTGGTCGAAGTCAGTCCCCAAACACAACTGCGCAAGACACAAACCACCAAAGCTAACAGCCCTTGTGGAGCAAGCCGACTAGAGCAAAACTTACGACCCCTGTGGAGTACAAAAAACACTTTCTTTAAAGCAAAGAATCCTAAAACAAGGACTGCTTTATGAAAATCATAGGAGTAAGATTTGCCTTTATTTTAAGGCTAATTAAAAGTCAAATTAACGATTTTTTCATCAGACTGTGTTAATGGCCACATTCTGATAAAGAAATCGTGACTTTGACCTTTAATTAGTCTTGAACACCAATATCCCTTGTGAAACATATCGCCAATAGTTTGGGCTGATCAAGGGGGTGTCAAGGGGGCCAGCCCCCCCCCCCCTCCTTTTTTAAAATAAAAAAAATAAGAGAAAAAAAAAGAGAAAAGAAACGGAGAGCGGAGAAGGGAATTACCGCAGAATCAAACTGTACCATTATATATGCAATCTATTAAATGCAAGGTCTGCCATGCAGTTTCATGTCGTCTTTAGTTTGACGGCAACCATGGTGATGCATGAATGTTTTTTCTTTAAATTATTTTTGCGCCATAGTCCGTGTTGCAGTGTTAAGCAACGTGTTGCATGGCTCTAACAATGAACAAGCTAAATTTAGAAAAAATGCACTTTCTGGGTGTGTAGAGGCCAATAGCCAGGCACATTAAGCGATTTTAACAAAACCTTTGATTGTTTCTGTCTCCTTAATAGAGTCTAATAAACACATTCTGATCAAGAAATCGTGAGTTTGACTTTTGATTAGCCTAAAAACACCAACGTCCCCTGTGGGGCACATCACCATTAGCGTGGTTTCAGAGCAAATTTTAATGCTAATCTGTGGCGTACCTGCCTAACTCGGATGTTTTGGGTCTTGGAAATCTTACTCCTACGATTTTAGTAAATCAGTCCTGTTTTAAGAGTTTTTGTTTTAGAAAAAGTCACGTGTTATTTTGTGCTCCATAAGGGCTGTAAGTTTTGCTCTACCTGGCCTGCTTCACAAGGGCTGCGGCAATACGTATTGCGGTTTGCTTCGGTGGTTTGTGACTTGCGCAGTGTGTTTCATTGACGAAGGTTACAACTTTCAATATTCGTTTCATGAAGAGTGAAATGACCGTCATTTTTCTATTTTTAATTTGTGTGTTGAAAAGAGGGAAAACAAAAATTGAAAATTGAACGTCAAATTTCAATTTTTATTTCTTCTTTTCAAAAAGTAGAAAACGAAAATGAAAAATTGAACTTAAAATGGTCATTTCCAAATTTCATTTTGTGATATCAAAAATTGAAAATTGAATAAACGAACGTTACACGGACCGGACAAGGCTGGATCGGTATTGTTGGTGGCACAGCGGACCTGGTAATTGGATATATACTACGATGCATGTCTTTACCAAGTTCCTTGATATATTACTAATCCATACAACCGTATTATGTAATGTGTCTCTGGTTTATCCTGTATTTGTTTCATGTTGAGTGTTGCGGCCAGAAAAGCCTTCCGGGTTCAGCCCAGAAAATTCAACCAAAACAAACAACAAGAAGTGTAAATTGAAATGAAATATATTGATTTAGCACATAAAATACACCAAAATTAATAATCCTAAGCTTTACTACGTTATTTCAAACGAAACATCCTAAAAACGAAAAGTCAAAGTCACCAAACTCACGGGCTACGGAGGCCGATTGGTTGTTCTGATAATCAGTTTTCGCGCACAAACTGCATCTGTCGACATTCTCACAACATGATATAGGGATGTCTACCTGCGTTAGGCGCATCTCATCACGCAGGTATGACCAAAGCTGTTTGAAAGTGTGCCTTACTGAAAAGGTGACACTTAAACATGGCAACGACGGGGTAACACACAGTAAACACTGCCCTGGCGATTCTAGAGTTTTGTCTTACCCGGATACCCGATCGCTAAGCGTGTATATTTGAAATGAATAGTGATATCGCATTCTACCATGTATAATTCATGAGTACTAAAAACAAATTACTCTAATGTATTTTCCTGCGATTTTGATCGGTAAGGCCTCCACCAGTACTTTTCGACAAACGGTCAGCACTGACTTGTAGTGCAAGGACTGACCAGTGATCAAACCAGTCTTTACTTCCGACCTTCAGCGATCAGGCAGATCATCCAGCGTTACTCCCTTATACACACACCACTGGATTACTCGACAATTTTAACGATGTCTAAACAGAAGATTACAACAATCGAAGAACAATTGAGTACAATCCTGACAAATATGATCACAGTTGAGGTACCTGTGAGGTACCTGTGTTGCATGCTGAAGTTGGCCTAACTCAAGTGAAAGTGGAGTATCATCATAGCTCAATAAAGGCATGCAGTCCGTTTGGGAATGAGCAAATTCCGTTCCGAAAGCTTTCTTGAACTTCCTTTGTTTCAAAGCATTTCATAAAATAACGAAAATTCCCATGCCCGCAATCCATATTTTTTCAAGCTGGTTTCCATATGAGTGGAAATAAAAGAATGTTGTAATATCTTTGCATGCTACAAACATTAATGGCTACGGAAAACCCATACAAAGCCGATTAAAGTATTTCGCCAGCTCGAACAAATACAGCCTTGCCACTCGAAATCCATCGTTGATCCAATGCTTGTAACGCCCCAATCGACCATCCATAAATTGACCAACTTATCCCACCTTGGTTCAACCATGCCGACAAAATGACAATAATGACACAGCGTGTTTGTGCTGTCTATGTTGGTACCGATTTTATTTGGAATTTTCTCTTGAAAAAGTCCAAAAGCAAAATTGAACGCACTTCACACCGGTTCTATTTGAGAGGCAAATGAAAAATGACAAAGAGAATGCACGCCGTGAGTCCATAAATGCTTTAGTAGAGCTATGCCAACATCGTTGGTACAAAATAGTCCAAATTGCGACCGCATTTATACGCTTTTCTTAACAGTTTCGGTGTTCTTTATTCCAATGGGAGGGTTGAGAAGACGCCGGGAGGTCAACTGAACACTTTTTATCATTCGAAAAAAAAACATAATGGAATTTAATCTGACATTTGCAGTCATTTGCCCGCTTTTTTATTCGTCTCCTTCACTTAGCTAGGATATCTTTAGTCATATCCAACATTTCAGATATTGGTATCTTTTGAAATGAGTCGCCTCGGAGCGTCGCCATTTGGTTTTCTTGGCACTACTTCCTCTTTCGCCGCCTGTACAGCGTGAATATCTACCGACAATACTATTTAAGTGTAGTTATGTCTTTCTTATGGCTACTAAAAATTTAACTCAGACCTGGACTCGATACTTCTTAGGTTGTACGACGCCCAATCTCAGATAGAGATCCGGTTAACTCAATAGCGTCTCACCGAGGGACCGAAGTCATCGTATTGACTCCGATGCAAGATAATAAATCTTTTATTATACTGATATATTTACACAGGAAGCATTTGTCTGGTGTTGTCGCGATTCTCCTGAAGTTCTTGCAACTTTGAATATGATAAATCAGCGAAGTGATGACTTTCGACCATGTTTGATTAAAGAGAGTCAACGTTTATCACGTGATATCACGTATCAATTCTATATTTACTTTCAATCGAACGGGTGGGGCGGGAGTGAATCCCACTTAGACCAAATAAAATTTGAAAAACAATCTGAATGAATGTTTTTTACTCGATCGCTAATATGTAGAGAACAACCAGGTACTCTCCGCAGTTCGGGGGTTTCCTCTAAACCTGGCAACGTCGGCATGTCAGTAAAATAATCTTGAGGCCGGCGTAAAACACATATCAACTCAACGGTGATGAATACAATTAATATCCATATTGTGTGTAAATTCATATAATGACCATTTTATTAAAGTACAATCAAGCAAATTAATATGGACCCTATGCTTTATAATTGTCAGCTTTGAGGTACTTAAAGTGGCATGAGATATTGTCATGAATTCAGATTGTCAAGATAAACGGGGAATTTGCAACTCATTGAAAAACTAAACCAGCCATACAGAATAAAAAATCATTCAATGAGTCTATACTTAGTATTAACTCGAAGAAAGCTATCGCTGTTTGTTTTGAAATTGAAAGTAGGTGGGTCATTTGCGTCGTAAGTACTAGGCGATATGGCTGATCCTTCCCAAGTAGTTTCCCCTGCCGGTCCCTTGTCTTCCCCCGGGAGCGCAGCGAGACTACTTTCTAACGTCCTTCGTCATTTCCCCGGTATTTCTTAATGATTTTTAAGTCGTGTTTTCGTCGAATGACTGGACTTGACTTGATTAAACCGACGTTGTTGTTGTATTCCCAGTTTAGCCGTGATCTATAAATGGAGATCGGCACGCCCCCTGATTTTTGAATGTCTAACTCAGCAGAGATACATGAGTTTGTTTTGTGTCTTTGATAGTTCTAAACAATTACCTAACGTGCAAGTCTCAGGCTGGTATTAACGAAAAGCTCTTTATTTGTACTGTTTGGGAAAAATAGCCATTAATTCTGAAATTCTGTTTTAACGGAAAAATATCAATATTTTGGCAGCTCCTGTCACTGTAAATAAACAACAGTCTCTCTTCAGAGTTGCTTGCCTCACTGTAGGTCTCCATTGCTCTCAACTAAGTCCCAGGTTGTATTCTTAACAACTGTCTGATGGACACAAATATTGAACTGTTTTGCTAATTGCAATATTGTGTTAACCGTTCTAGTAAATATGCCATCATGTATGTACAAATACCGAAGAGCAACTTCAAATATGTTGATGTTGCAGAGCTGACTCCAAAAAGCTTTTCAAAGTCAATCTAACTTCTCAGTTGATTATAATTAAGATTAAGTTTTTTTTTTTTTTGGTTAAGCCTATACATTTGCACAGGCGTTTATTGATTATTGTCACGATTTTACACTCATTGCCGCAAATGCACTAGCCCACGTGGCCAGGTTGTACACGGCTTTGTGGTCGAGTTCGATTATGCATTCGGCGTACGCGGAAGACGGGAAACTTATTTCCTGGCCTTTTATAATCAATTGGAGTTATCTGCCCCTTACGTATGCTCTTCTAGAACAAACACTGCCAGGTCGCTAGAGCTTCGATGGCAGAGCTTTCTTCTCTCAACTTATTGATTTGATAGCACAAGTAACTGCCAAAATACTTGCAATAGAGGCGTGGACGACAGATGATGATTGCCGTGTCAATAACAACATCCCTAGCAACTGGGCATGGTGTGCTGTACAACAGTCGCGATCCGCAAACGGGATCCCCTTTACACGTCACATGCAACACACAGCATTGTGATAATAAGCCTTTAGATCAGTAATTGTGACATCGCTATATTATACAATTTGCAACATACCACACAACAGCAAAACCATCGCAAATACCAAAGCAAAAACACGGGATGCAGATTTAAAGGGACCAGGTAAAAAAAAAATTATTAAAAACTACTGTTTATTGCCTTTTTTATATGAGACGCTAAGATAAAATTCATATTACTAATACATTGAAGACTGTTGGGTGTTTGTCCTGGTGTTAACAGAGGGTACGGGTCAATTTGAATCATATTAGCAGACAATCTCGATGACAATTTAAAGTAAAGATAATAAATCCAGCTTACTGTAGTGACGTTGTTAGAGGTAGAAATGTCCTGACAAATGGTTATTTATATATATGGAATTTATTCACTTCGTAAATATCAATGTTTCGGCTACATCCCGAACATCGCCGTAAAGTCTGGAATCGCTTCTAAGAATAAAATGTAAACATTTCCTGGCACAGAAACAGGATAAGTTGTTGTTCACAATAAAGCCGCCTTTCTTTATAAATAATGTACTAGATATGGCTGTTGTTATCGAGAACGCGTTAGGTCTCTTCAATAATGAAGAAAAAAGAAAGGTATATAAAAATGTATCCGCACTTTCCAACAAAAGAAAATCGGTTTATCCACCCAATCGCCACTCCAATACTCCGCACTCCGTGCACAAATTGACCATGTGGAAGTTATAATTCAACAAGACAGTAATCAGCTGTCGCTATGCTATTGTATCTCAATATCTCTGTACGATTTACATAGTTCTGTACAAGAATTTCCTTTGTAATATCTACCAAAGGACGCTCTGAAAAATCCGAGTTCCCTGAAAAGCAAAAAAAAACAAATGCATGAGGTAACTTAAGCGGTAAACACTTTTTTATTGATGGGATTTGTCTATAGATCGGCCAGTAAAAATGTCCATATTTATAAATGTGTAGTAAACCTCTGGCTTGGTCACAACTTTTCCCTTTTTGATCTGAAGACTCCAGATGTGAACGTAAAATGTTAATTATATGTTGTTTCAGTAAGAAGAGCTTGCGTGGCAGCAATTTGATGACACACAGTCGATCTGCAATGCACTTGCAACATTTGTATAATCTTGAGCGCCGCACCAATCAATCAATCAATCTGGCATCTTCAACCAAATTTGTAATTCTTTTAACAAAAAAACTTTCTTTTTGCATCATCAGAAGTCTATGAATGAGGAAGTGTGAAAGGTCGCACCATATTCAGGGCACTGACGCTTTAAAATTGTCAAATTCATTCTCAACTTACTGGACTAATATATCTATCAGCAATCCCAGAAACCGCAGTTCGGAGAATGCATTAGTCCTTATAAACTATTTACCGAGTGCGCGACTCTGATATCTAAATTTCTGCTCAAATCAAGGCTTCTCATTTTCAACTATATGAATTCTTCAGAAACTTTAACGTTTACTCTATCAGGTACTAAAACGTCTAAAACGTTCGCCATGTTTTCTTATGCATCCCATAATAGTTTATACCAGGGAGAGAAGAAAAGCCCCCGTTTTTTAGATAGGACACTGTTTATCGTGGGTTAAAATGGGACGTTTCACACTTCCCCATTCATTGACTTCTGACGCCATCTAATATCTTTAACTTCTTTAAAAGTAATCGCAGGTTTTAGAATTGGGGTTAACATAATGAACCAACGGTTCCAATATCCCCAACTTACCTTCGGGAGTAATCACAGTAAGCAATACGTAAGTATCGTTTGACTCCATTTCCCAGGCATGCCAATTGAATGCCGGTATCTGGTATGTCAGGAAACCATCCATACCCACCTTTATCTCGGTGAT
Organism: Lepidochitona cinerea; assembly: GCA_963971465.1. Taxonomy (NCBI): domain Eukaryota; kingdom Metazoa; phylum Mollusca; class Polyplacophora; order Chitonida; family Tonicellidae; genus Lepidochitona; species Lepidochitona cinerea. The sequence continues at coordinate 26,431,378 of OZ020563.1, read as the reverse complement.
ATTGCCGGTAGAATCCAACTCATATACCTGCAATGTAGATGAAGTTTACTCTTCCCTTTATACGTAACAAAGACTGAATGTATGACTTATTCCGATGCAACACAATAGAGCCCTCCACCAGCGCCATGTTGAGACAAAACATCGAAAATGGGAGACAAATCAAGCGTTGCCACTTTCAGAGTTTACTAAAATCATTCCGTCACCGAGCCCTTTCCATGAATTTCTCGAACGTTTGGTCAAGTGGAGAGGTCAATTGTGGAGGCCTTTGCTTTAATGCAAGGGCTCTCAAGGGTATATCAGACCGTACAGGACACAGACTGTATGGATTTTCCTCATCAAACTGATGGCCTTCAAACCCTTATATTGTAAGAAGAATTAGAATTTAGGGAAAACTGAGCGAATAGTGTCTGCTTATGTGACTTAAATCGTACTGAGAACAAGTTAATTCTAACAAATACGTGTCCTTTGTCATATATATTTATGGACACTAAAACACACGGGCACAGGGAAAATCTTCTTGTCTAAAATAACCACGGAGACAAGTTTCTAATTGTGTTAAAAAGAGGTATATCATTTAGACCTTTATACCCCATCATAAATTGTTGTAATAAAGTAAACCTATGATATTTCATTAGGTTGACGACTGACAGGAGCTTGGCCTTAGTCAGTAGAATTTTCTGGAACACTTTGTATTACATTGACAATGCTTACGCATCTTAAGCTATAGTAAGAATATCGTCAGACTATATATTATGCCCCCCCCCCATACCCTTTCCCAGAAAACCTAGGTAGAAGGCAGACAGGGGAGTTTAGCCCTGACCAGTATGTCTTTCAAACTCTTGTTCTTTTTATAAGCAATGACTGGCCTTTAGGTCAGAGGTCGAGCAAGCTTACTTTGAAGTAGTTTGTATTCTTCTACTATAATCTTGGCCATAGCGATGCTAGCTTTGTTATACTGAAACACAAATGGTATTATAGTTTTTTCACGACATCTTCCGGGGTCCAAGTTCAAACCCAAAGGATAAATAGTTTGTAATGTTTGAATCCAAAAACTTTCCCTTTCCAAACGTTTGTGCTTCGTATCTGCAGCGGAAGTGAGAAATGGGATTTTCTCAATAGGCATGATTTCAAAATGGTCCTTGACCGAATGACCTTGAGTATTGAAATGTTGTGCCACGGGTACATCATGTTTAAGTCTTATGCTAGAAAAATGGTTGGCTGCTCTTTGTCGTAGAGAATTCTGAGTTTCTCCGACGTACTGTTTGCGACATTTTTTGCACGTGATTACATACACGATATTAGAGGAGTCACAATTAAGATTCTCTGCCATTTGATATTTGTTGCGAGTTTGTTCTCAGAAAAAGGTTCCGCGATCGGGTACGTATATATCGAGTTTGCATCGCGTCTTAAGGCATTTCATTGATGTACCTGAGAGAAATGTTGGACGGTAGTGGTACACTCGTGAAGGGGAGGTAAGCGTATCGGGGGATGAAGGGGGAAACATGATTTGTCTTACTGTGTTAGATTTCATCCTTCGGAGTAATCTAATAGAATACTTCCTAGGGAGGAGAGCTTTAAAAAGAACAGAACAAGCCTGGTTAAAAAAATCTAAAGAACTACAGTTTCTATAGAATCTAAAAATTTGAGATTTAATGACTCCCTTGAAAGTGTGAGGAGGATGGTATGACCCAGCATGTAGTAGCTGATGCGTGTCAGTAGGTTTGAAGAATACTTTGTAATCTAAATACCCAGTAGTATGATATGTATGACCCTTGTAAATAGTTACATCCAAAAAATCCACAGAAGTGTGATCAATAGTAGGCTGTAATTTAATGCTTGAGTCGTGAGAATTAAGAGTATCAATGAAAATATGAAGGTCTTCCAACGTATGTTGCCAAATGATAAAAATGTCATCCAGATACCGAAGGTAAATAAAAGGTTGTTGGTGACATTTGTGAAGAATATCACTCTCCCACTCAGCCATAAAAATAGAGGCAAAGTTAGGACTAAAACGTTTCCCCATAGCACACCCTTTAATTTGCTGAAAGATCTCCCCATTGAATTCAAAATCGTTACCTTTTAAGCTAAGTTCCAGCAATTCTAAAATGTCTTTATCCGGACGACGGTGGTCAGGATATCTTTGGAATGCTGATTTTATGGATTTAAGACCCAAATCTATGTCAATGTTTGTATACATAGACTCCACATCCAGAGTAACCAAAATCACATCTTGTGGGATGGATTTCTCAGACAATTTGGCCAATAAATCATCCGTATTCTTTATAAAGCTAGGATGCCGATTCGCTATAGGTTTTAGATAGTAATCAATTAGCTCTGATATTCTATAACTTTCACTGCCACAATCTGAGATAATAGGACGCCCAGGGGGCATTGTAGGCTTCGGCCATTTTTCAATGGGTTTGTGAATTTTCGGAAGAATATAGAAGTCCCTGTTTTTAGAGTTATGATCAGATTCCAAATAGCGATACTGTTTTTCATTAAGTAAGCCTTTATCTTGAAGAGAAACAAGAATTTTATTAAACTTCCTAACATTTTCAGGCCAAATTTCCTTATCAAGTTTTTTGTAATGAAGAGGGTTGCTTAGCTGCCGTTCTATCTCTTCAATATAATCCTGTTTTGACATAATAACTGTTGCCGAACCTTTATCAGCAGGTTTAATAACTATGTTTGGATTTCTCCTTAGCTTACTTAAGGCAAGACATTCTGAATGAGTAAGGTTATGTTGGTTTTTCTGATTAGTTAAAGCATCAAACTTCCTTGATACAGAGTCACGACTAATGTTTATTTCTGGATCATACATGTGAGAAGGGGGTGTATAGCCGCTTTTAGATGTAAACGGCTTCCCCACTAGAATCTCGGTAGATATCAGCCAGACTAAGATTTCTGGAGAACTCTATAACATGCACTAATTTACTAATAGAAAAGTCCCTATCAGATAATGCTTTAGGGCAAGGCACAAATGAGAGTCCTCTATTGAGTAGAGATATATCATCAGCAGTGAGTTCCTCGTTACTAAGATTAACAATATTACTTCCTAAGCCGAAAGTAGGGTGGCACATGCCCTGTCCCAAATTTAGTTTAAATCTAGTGTCTGAAGCCAGTGGGTATACAAGCAATTTGCTGTATCTTCGGTCCAGTGAATTTTGTCCGTGGATACTCTAAATTTTGAATTGGGGATTTTTGGTATGACCATAACTCTCTTCATCTTGGAAGCAGAAGAGTTATATAGGTTCAGGTTCGAAACTTCACTGGCCGGCAGTTTAGTGGATATACATAGACATGCAAATAAAATAAAATAAAATAAAAATCCATAGCCTGCATGAAATGACTACTGCGTGGTTGTTTACATGGAATTACCTTGTTGAGGACAAACAAATTATTTGCGTATGAGTAATCGAAGAAAAAGTTAATCGGTTGAATTTGGAATAAGGGGCAACGCAATGAGCCTTCCTTTAAGCTGAGCCTATCTTTTTGATTGGTTGAATGACGTCTGATTTAACTTATACGGCGGTGTTTCTGTGTGTGAGTGCGTGTGTGTGTGGGGGGGGGGGGGGGGGGGTCCCACGAGGAAAGCGGTTCCTGTGTCTTTCCTGGGATATATGCATGGTAAGCATTCCATGTGGGTTGATCGAGTAAAAATGATGTATAAAGAGCTCACCATTAGATTTCCGCCTTCGTGAAAATGAAGGTCGATTGGAGAAGCACCGACATATTGCCAACCCTTGACGTCCCCATTTGCAAGCATGACCAATGTTCTGTTAAAGGCCTGTCCATCATCCGTTTCCCATTCCCTGGGCTGTCTTATACATCCACCTAAACTTGACTGCATCAAAGCATATCTTGCAACCAAGTCTTCTCTTTTGGTGGTCACGTTCAGGCTTTCTTTTGGATTCATTATACCTTGCCTGTAACAACAAGGTTCAATAACATAAAAAAACTGGCATTTTATAAAAATATTTTTGATTTAAACATAAGGCGACTAACCAGCTAAATACAGTGTTTATGTAGTCCAACTAGTGAGTTTCAATCTCTGGCGGGGGGGGGGGGGGGGGGGGGTCATTTGGCGACGTACACTAACTTGACATGAGCTGCTAAATATTGGGAAAATATCGGTGAAACAGAATTAGCTAATTGTTTTTATGTATCAAAAGAGCTTTCCACCTCAATCCTGCAAATGTACGTTTAGTGTGTTAAACAACAACCCCCCCCCCCCCGCCCCCTCCTCAAATGAAATCATACAGTCCGACTATTCACATTTTCTTTGTTTGTACATACCGGTACATCTTTGGTTCGTATAGCTTCCGCTCTGGTTAGCTTGACAAAATGATTGTCAATGGGCTTGTTCTCTTATTTGACTCTTAAACATAATATTTTCTAACCCAGTTGAGCCATGGTTTGATTGATTGATGTTTTACACCGCACTTAAGATTATTTCGCTTATGCTGCGGCGTTGACAGGTTTAGTGGAGGAGGAAATCCTCGCCGCATCGATGGAAGGTCTGTGTGGGACTGAGGGACGATCACTCTAGCGACTGGACCACCGAGGCCCATTTGAGCCGTGGAATATGAACAAACTGAACATTATCTACAAACCAACGAAACATGTGTATGAACCTGTACTTATAATTGGCGCACTCTGAAGTTGATCAAAATGTCCAGTTGTCCAGTTGCATTATTTACCATGTTATGAGCTTTATCTATAAGGAGTTAATGTTGACTGGACAACCCCAACGGGATATTACAGCGCAGATCGTCCATGTGCGCGTATACAGGTAAACGTATGCTTTAGTGCGTAAATCCGTGTGTATACTGATGAAATAAAATAATAGAGGGCCAATCCATATGTGCGTTTGCGTGTCCGTCTGCGTATGCGTATAGAATCGCTCGGTGAGCGATTTTTACGGACAACGGATGGCAGATCATGGGAAATCAGTAGTTTGACGTCATTTTCTGTGATGTTCCTTGGTCTGATTATTGATGTGGCTTCCCCCTCTGTCAAAGATGAGGAGCACAGTAAGCTTAAGCACAGCCTGTTGTAAAGTCATTAACATACCCATCCTTTACACATTTATTTGAAAATACACAATAATCCTCTTCTCAACTCTGTATTTGCATGGTATCAGAGTTCTTTTGAGGAACAAAAAGCAGGAATTGAACACCTTTCTGTACAGACGATGAAAATGAAAATCAAGATTAGCCTCACGATGTTCGACTTTCAACGTGATGGAACAGGGAAAACGGATGGAATCATACTCAAATATTGATGTATAAAACGCACACAAATTCTACACGCTGCCAACGCAGACACGCATCCGTGCACTTGGTCGTCAGCTTTAGTCTTTTATATCTGAAATACTTGGAATAGAAAAAAACTCAGTCAGGAGGTTATATTTATCAGATTAACTAGAGCGGAAACTATCCAGAAAAACAACCGAGCCGAATAAACAAAAAGTGTTTTCAGTCAATCGGTATTGATTATCAGGTGACATGCTGTAGATGATCGTTGACCTAGAGGTCTACATTCCTCACAAATGACCGGCCTTCCGTGAAAACTTTCATTTTTTTTCATTTTTTTGTTCTATTTTGGTCGCTTCTTTCGAATAAAAGGCTTTATTTCTGATTATTAATTTAAAGTGACATGAACTGCCAATAATCTTGATTTTTTTTTCATATCTTAGGACGATGAATTGGGGTTGAAGGCCATCAAAAAACAAAATGATTGCCGTTGGGAGTAGAATCGAACGGAAATGTGAAATTTGATTTCCTGTAATAAATTTGGAGATGTGTAATATATGGAAAATTTGGTTGACACAGTACAAGGTAATAGTTAGTAGTCATCTTTATGAAAAAGTGCCAAATGGAGCTTCTACTCGTACCAATCTTGGAGACATATGTTAAAGATTTTTATGAGCAACAAAGAGCCTAAACTGTACTCATCCATCCGGGCTATTTGATTTCGTTTCCATTAGTTGCATTTTTCGTAGAAACAGAGTAAGTTTAGTTATCTGTAACTCTGATTCCACCCTAGAGTTCAACCCAGGGTTTTACAGACATGTAGCTGATCGTTGTCTGACTTCTATTGACTTAAAATAATATCCATATATCTATTAAAGTATTTTGTTTAATAAATAAAGCGTGGTTCATTTATCTTTTTTGTAATCTGCTTGTGGCTAGATATTAAACGAGACAACGTTATATAGGTCCATGTTTATTTTCACACTTGAATGAAGACATGTGTGTATTAGGCATTTGGATATGATAGGCATGTACATGTATATGGTCTAGGACACTTGACTTTAAACTGAAGGTTAACAAGTTGTACCATCTACTATTGCTCATGGCGATATCAAGACAGTTCCTGCAACATAATTTTAAAGTTTCAAAAATGCATATATACAAGTTGAATCCCCCTGCGAGGCACAACGGTTTGAACGACATTAAAATATATTTAGATAATTGCGTTTGAAAAAGATGTAAAATTGTCCGATCTTAAAATCAAAATCCTATTAATCAAAATCCCTGATGATTTATTGGTTGATTGGCGTGGACCATACAAGAACGAAGATCGAAAAGGAGTGGTTGCCATGCACGGACGGGGATCCACAAGGGATGGTTGCCATTTACGAAAGGAAATCGACCTGGGGTGGTTGCCATTTACAAAAGGACATCGACGAGGGGTGGTTATCATTTACGAAAGAACATCGACGAGGGGTGGTTACCATTTATAAAAGGACATCGACGATTGGTGGTTGCCATTTACAAAAGGACATCGACGATTGGTGGTTGCCATTTACAAAACGACATCAACGAGGGGTGGTTGCCATTTACAAAAGAACATCAACGAGGGGCGATTGCCATTTACAAAAGGACATCGACGAGGGGTGGTTGTCATTTACAAAATGACATCGACGAGGGGTTGTTGCCATTTACAAAATGACATCGACGAGGGGTGGTTGCCATTTACAAAAGAACATCGACAATGGGTGGTTGCCATTTACAAAATGACATCGACGAGGGATGGTTGCCATTTACGAAAGAACATCGACAATGGGTGGTTGCCATTTACAAAATGACATCGACGAGGGGTGGTTGCCATTTACAAAATGACATCGACGAGGGGTGGTTGCCATTTACAAAATGACATCGACGAGGTGTGGTTACTATGTATATGAACCTTGATATTGAGATATAGAACCGCCACAATAAATATGACGACTGCTCGTTACATTGAATATCGTATATTTGAATTGCGGTATACAAAATATCATTAATTTGAAATAAAGCTATTGGAAAAGGTGTTTTGCGTACATGTATGTTGAAATACCTGCTGATCACTTTAAATTGAGCAATTGTGAAAAAATTCCATAGCTTCGGTTGACTGATAGTCTATGAAACACAATTTTATGCTAATCTAATTTCAATTCTTTTTTTATTTGCAGCCTGGGGCAGAAATTATAAATAACTTAACACTGTTTAAGGTTTCGGTGACAGTACGCTTTAACGGTACCGTACTTATCATTATCTGTTAACGTATTGTTCATCTACTTCATAGTGTTCTTCACGACTATATGTTGAGGTTCCATGCCGAGATTTGTTGATGCTCTTTTCTCATAATAGCATATGTCAGGTGCTATATAATTTGGAGATATTACTTGGTGATATTTTGATGCACTGTATCAAAGTTTGACATAGGATTTACATTTCTAGTTGATTTCATTAACATGAATATTTGACAGCACTTGTGTTTTCCAATCTTTAATTCTATATAAACTGTTTCAATCAACATAGCCAATATATAGAGTGGTCTTAAAATTTATTGATTCAGAGAGATCAGCGGGTGTGGACAATTATTAATCGACATTCACAATGACTTGGGCAATGGTTATATCACGTGATCGTGGTGATAAGGGGCGATACCTGGAGATGTCGTTCACTCACTTTCCAATCAGGTTTGACCTTTTGGAATGGAATTAATTATAACGTCACTCGATATATCGGTCATGGTAGAAAACAGTCCTAATGGCACTGGACATATAGACACAATGAAGACTCAGTCAAATTAGTAATGTTAATAATATTAACTAAAGTGTGACAACTTAGGTGTTACTATACGTGAATTTAAGGGAAAAAAAAGTCCAATTAAAAACACATTTTATCAGTTTCCAAACTAATTATATGAAACGGAAATAAAGATTCGGCTTAAGAATTGAAGTTTACGCAGAAGCCTCGGTGTATGGCAAAATGACCTTACATTGAGCTTTTTTTGTTGTTGTCAATCTGACGTCGAAATAGTGCTCATTGTCTATGACGCAATGCATAAGATGCGTGTAACAGGGCCTGAACCAGAGAAACGACGCCAATGCCATACAATTCGAACAACATCATGAAAAATATATTCTAAACCGTAAGGGCCTATTTCAATGTAGTGTACTGGGTCTCGTTTCACAAAGAATTCGCATCGCAAACGAAGCGTAGTTGCCAAAGGATATCATAGTGAAGAAATACGGAGTCATGGCAACTGCAATTGATCGCACTTTGCAACGGCTTTGTGAAACGGCCCCCTGATTGTTTGCATCATATGGGTTTCATTTCGATTATACAGATAACGTGACACAGAATCGTTTAAATGCTCATACAAGTATAGATGCGTAAACCATTACAATACAAAGCACATGTTTTTCACCAGTTGTTAAACAATTTTGAATAAATCTAATCATATCTCTCTCAAAATATATGAAATATTTACCAATCCTACATGTATGTCATTTCGTAAACAAATTACTTTAAAAGGCTCTTACATGTGCTGAGTCTTATAAACTTGTATAGCTCCCTGTCAGTGGGGTGTTTTAAAGCGATATGATCTGCCGGAATTCAAGCTTTTTTTAATTCTGATTGTTACAACAATTCTGAAGTTGAAGGTCATTAGATGCAAAATAGCCCACAAGGAAATAAGAAGATCCATTGAACGTGTGGTTTGGCAGAAAAGACTGTGTTTGAGAAATATTAACACAATTTAAATATTACATGATTAAAATCAATGGCCTGAAGCCTTAAGTTTGTATCATTATTCGAAGAAAATTTATTTCCTCAAAAATTCGAATACATGCCCCGCCGAGTTTGACAATAACTTGTTTAAAATTATACAAAAGGACGATAAGAGGTATACACGTTGCATTTATATTTAAAAAAGAAACATACTTTTAAGTTAGCTATAATAAAGCTACCATTAGAAGTTTGGTTGGTTGTTTGGTTGGTTGGTTGTTTTAGCTTATTGGCGCGTCCATTCGTATGAATGGTGTACGCCATACTCATTTTTGAAGATATTTGATTTTTGAGTTCCTTGAGTTTTAGGCTAAGGCTAAACAATTTACAGCGCAACTTAAACGGGGTAAAATATCAATATAGATTCTACAGCCCCGCTCATGTCCCACTAAGATCCGATCCGATTGTCTGCGTCTCGGTCAAAATGAACAGCCTTAAGATTGAATCTCAGACAATTGGATCAGATCTTAACTCAACCTGAGTGGGGTATATTGTTAAAAACCGCCTGTTAATGTCTTCTTAAAACATTAGTTTGAAATAAAGGCTACAAGATTGATTGCTATCCACTACAACACAAGGGGTTAACTTATATGGTAGTATTACAGTGTTTATTGGGCGAAAGAACCCTTTAATTCGGGGAGTAACGTGCACTATTGTTATGTTATACACATCTAGATAGAAACCTCACAACTGTTTATCAAGGAAACCAAACCCTCGATGTACAGTCAAAGTAGTTTGCCTGGAATATACAGACGGTTTAAAAAGTTACAAAAACCTACTTATAAACTTGCTAGACGTATTCGATACGAAATGATTTTGCAAAACAGAAAAAAGTATCCAAACTGAATATTATCTAAGAGAAGGAACAATGCAATTTTCAACTGTTCTAAACACAGAAATCCAAAAGCGCGCTACAAAAAAGTTTAGAAAAGTACTTAACTTACCTGCAATCTAATGTGTAGAACAGAATTAGTGCTACAATTCCGAATATAGCCGTTCCTAGGGCTAACACAACAATAGACAAGAAAACAGTTCTCCGATGTTTCTTCTCTTTCTTTGACTCTTGGGCTTCCTTCTGTAACTGTTTCTCTCTCAAAATAGACATTTTACTGTGTTTGAATTCTCCTAGTAAAGGAAGGCTACAGTGACATGCAAGAAATGAACGTCCAGATTAACTATAAAGTCGCATTTACTTCAAAGTGTACTTTAGTTAATATATATATCCATCAATCCTGTGTATGAAACACAGTGAATTTAAACCGACTACTTCAGCCAACTGTCCTATACGATTAGTAGTAGTCAAAAACACGCTGTAAAAATATAAATATTTTAGCTAAAAGTCTCTTCTCAAGCCAATTGTGTGAAAAAGTAATATAAACCCGTTTACGCTCTAGTTGTCCACTATGGATGACTTCTTAAACAACTAAACCTACAGCCACACTGTGGAAAAGACGAAGGCATCCGGGTATATAAAAGTGTTGCGTGCATAAGAGTTAGAACTGATATAAAAACTATTTTTTTTATTTCTGGCTCCGGACCAGCGAATATGACCACTGGGGTGAAACGAGTATGCATTAAGTTCATTTAGTGTCAGAGAAAAAATGTAAGGATTTACTCTACTGTCGCTACATACTGATGACTTCTACCAGAGTGACAACAAATACCGGGTCAGCACATAAGTGATTAAAGGCCCACTTGCCGCCGTAGCCTGTTTAAATTTGCTAAGAAAACCAATTTACATGAACTTACTACGACTAATACCACCAAACATAAACATAGGACACATATAACATGTCTAGTTAGCTTTAGATGTAGAAATGGGGTGAAAAACAAACGAAGAATCGAAGCCTGATTACAACAACAACGATCAGTGTCGGTCAACGTTCGTGCTGGATTACCCTCATTTCAGGCCTTTTTATCTGTGGTTTACTCTCAAACAATTATCAGCAGGCTTTTCCAGTCGCTGTTAACCGATTGTCAGTCTGTATTTCTCAGATAAATAGGCCTACGTAAAATTACACTGTACCGTTAGTTCACTCACTCGACTGAAACATAAATGCGCCCCTGCAAGCAGTTTGGTTTGTTTACGTTCCGGGCACCTAACAATTCAAATTTTCAAATTCAAATTAAAAATACAAAGTGACGTCCAAACTTGTAAATTTTGGTAAAAATAGAAAGTCCCTAACTTATATTGTCTGGGAAAATACAGAAAACGGTCTTTCTTTTTTAACGTAAACAATATTCCTGATTTTCGCGGCAAGTGTGCCTTTAATAATACATTGTTGTACTTGTACCATATAGTACGTGAGTGACCAGATTAAACCTGACCATACCTAAATGAGAGTCTACAAGTTTTGGGGAGCACTAAAAAGTATTCCACCCTCGTTAGCCGTTTGTCGTCTTAAAAAAAATCTCTTGAAAAAAAAAATAGTTTGATATTTTTTTTAAAATGTGTTCATTTCGATTAATAATAGCACAGTAACCAAATCAAACCAACCAAGTTACATATTCCGTTTAAATTCAGTTTACCCGACTTTTGGCTATAACTGAAGATCCGCACAACAAAGTATTTCAGAAAATTATTTACTGACTAAAGCCAAATTTCTGTCTGTCGTCAACTTAATGAAATAGCAAGGGTATTGTTTATTACAACCTGGGTATAAAGGTCTAATTGACACAGGGGGGGGGGAGGGGTGTACGTAAGTAAGTCCTGTACTGCGAATTTTGTTATGCTACATTTAATGTAAATTTGACACACCGTGATAAACAACTTTCAAGTTCTAATGGAAAGCTGAGTTAAGTTTTATCTTAGCCCGGATTATCGGTCTTACGGCGACTGGTATTACATGGCTGCTAATTTGTCTTGTCGACGAACACGGGGAGAAAAAAAATTCGGCAGAGCCCAGATTTCTCGGCTAGTTTTATCTATAAATGAAATCTCGTTTCCTTTAATTCATGCAGTGTAACAGACAATGTTTGATATAGGGATCAAATTTTGAGTTGATATCATTCACATGACTATTTGGACAAATGAAGATTAAGTTTTCCATCAACAATGTATCGAGTGACGTCAAAATTTCTTTCAATCTACATGTATAAGAGGTCAAATCTCATTGGGTGTGGAAAGGCATTGATCGCCAATGAGAGAATCGTCAGGTGGCCAATAACTTACTGTGTGATAACGAATAAACGGAGCGATGTGGTCCAGACACCTCCCAATTGTATTTACCAACTCGGATTGAAATAGACAATGACGTCACACGATATCTTGACCATGTTGTTGAAAAACAGCTCATCGTCGAGATAATACTGAAATAATGTTGAAAGTTACGTTCAATGTGGTCTTCCAGGAAAGTGGCATTTGGCGCTAAAATTAATTCCGATTGTCAGAAGAAAGGAGAAAATCTGCGCACCGAGAATACTTCCTACTCTCCTGGGGGCTGTTTCTCAAGACATTTACACCCGACGTTAGTCCACTGCAAGGGGCAACTGTCGTGAACATTATAACCAGGCACAAAGTTACGTCGTGTCGAGAAACAAACCTCTGAACCATTTGTCCAGTATTTCCGACCGATTCTAAAGCCTTGTTTTCGTCGAATGGCTGGACTTGATTTGCTCAAAGGGGACGCTGTTGTATTCCCATAATCTTGCAGTCCAGCGTTGAGCTTTCTATAGAGAACGGGGTACACGTGTTTATTTTTTAACGGAAAAATATAAAAATGTTGGCAGCTAATGCCACTTAAGCCCCGTTTTCGTTTCATTCATTTCAAGTCTCTAAAAACGACCATTTAAACTAGTGATATTTTTACACAATTCTGTTATTAAGTTATTTAAAGGTGGCGATAATCAGTTCCAGCGAAGGTTTAATCTCAAATATTCAGAAGAAATGTTATATTTAAAGTAAAGCTCTTTCGTTTACTTTAGCAGCATAAAATAGATTTCATCGCATACCCGAGCATGTTACTTACAGAAACCTGACGTCATATACATGTTCATAAACATGTCCACAACCATATCTTCTTTTAGAAAAATACAACAAATAATAATCAACAATTTTCTTCAAATCGGGAGGATTTTTTCTCTTAAATTGAGATGTGATTTATTTTATTCAAAATGTTCATAAACCATGTACAAGACTCACCCCTCACGGCCGTCTGAAGGCGGAAAGGATCTCAGAGCCTAGCAGGGACGAAACCGGTTCATTGCAAGTAAGTTATCACCGATGTTCGGGGGTTAACTGGCAACCCTTCCCCAATTATCCGGAAACAACTTCAATGGGCGGTGTACATGTAGTTCTTAATACATAAACACACAAAATAAAAATTACGATTTTTTTGCCGATGAATAGCGCTATTTAAAAGTTAGAAATAGTTTGCTTGTGGAAAATAGATTCAAAAACCATTCACGTCATTCATTATTTTGGTGAAATATCAACAGGTTCTTCTGAAGAGATGAAGTCATTTCACAAGATGACGTTGCATTGATTTATATAAATGAGCTATGTAAAAAAGTCACAGTGTCAAGTCCAAATCACCATATTACAATTACATTGGAGGCCGGATGACTGAATGGATAAGGCAGCCGGCATTTAGTGCTGACGATAGGTGCCATAATCTGGGGCCCGGGTTCGATTACCGTTTCGGGTTTCATCCATATCGGTAGAAGAATTTCTGACATTTTTCAAGAAAGTGCTATCTCAAAAAATAACAAGAATTCTGTTTTACTCACTTTCTAAAATACACGAACTAATTAAACTCGTGTGGTTAGGACATCAGGGTACACGTCCAAAATCAGTGGAATAATCACTGCTTTAACAGCGTCTGATGCCCTACCAAGCGGGACATACATATGGATGGTTTCAATTATCGACGAACTGACTGGGCCCTCGCGTGTTGTCATTTCGTTTGCCTTTTTTCCTATTATTGAAGAGTAGTTTCCTCAGACAATTCTTGATCTGATTTACACGGGTAATGTAAACCAGAGGGTCAATAACAGAGTTCAAGGAATAAATCACAAATATTACTAAATTCATATATAGGTCAACTGGTGGGTAATAACCTTCTAATGGAACCAAACCAATCATTAACAGAGCGGCAGGTACGTAACATGCAACATATGTTAGTTGGATACAGAGAAAGGTCACAGCGATAGACAAATTGTTCTTTAGCAGATCCACGTCTTTATTCGAATCCGACATGTCAGACATTTTGGCTCGGGCTTTAAAGATTAAAGCTAAAACGGATACGTACAGTAAAATGGATAAGATTAGACCAGCCCAGCAAGTTGACGCAACAAAAGTGGAATAATACCAAAAAGCCCCTGGCAAAGTTATAATGTAACATCCATTGTTGTGTTGCGGGTAGACCCCTGATACCCAGTCGATAAATACAGATGGTAGAGCCAGAATAAAGGAGAGTAGCCAAGTAAAACTGACAAAAACCATCTTTATCCCTTTACTGTAGGGGGTGGTGTAATACTGCATCGGGCTGTGAACGGAATAAAGACGATCCACCGCTACAGCAATAGAACAAAATGAAATATTTATAGAGGAATAGCTGCTGAGAATGATATAGACACTCTCCAGGCACATCATAATGTCCATGTTCTTATCGGAGAGATGTGCTATAAACAGAGGCAGGAACCTGGTACCAGCTACCAAACTCAGGAACATGTCAGCACAAACAGAGTTGATTATGACGAACTTGACATTCTTCTTCAACTCGTTGCCTTGTCTAATAGCATAAATGATGAAACTATTCAAAGCTATTGAAATAATCATGATGAACATCGACAGGGCTATCAATGGATTGGTTCGACTACTGATCGGTGCCAGTAATGTACTGTTTTGTTGTGCTGCGCCTTCAGAATTATTCCCCCATATAGACATGTTTGTATCATCCAATACCCAGGCTTCGCTTTCTACAGGGCCCATCTGTAATTAAAAATAACAATCAAAACCAATTAGTGCGTATTAAAATTCGTAATCTGCAATCGGTAAATTTGCTGTTTTGGTTTGAGAGAAAACAAATTTGAAAAACAATTGATTCCTGAATTAGACAGTTTCCTTGGACTATATGATTAACATTGTTGAATAAGAAATGTTTGAAACTCTCTTTAAACGTACAAATGATAAAAACATTAAGACATCACAACGTCGTCAGTTGTTTTTGAACAACACGTTACACTTGACGAAGACACCGGCACAGGTGTCGAAAGCTCGTGTTGTTCAAAAACATCTGACGACGTGGTGATGTCTTATTTTTTTATCGTTATGACTAATATTGTTATAACAGTTTCCATGGACCACATTAATTACATTTTGGAAACACAATTAAATATATTTTTTGGTAATTTTTATCAAGAAGCATTAAGAGGATTTCCGTTGATACCTATATTGACGATGGGGGTTGTGTTTTTTTAATATTGATGAGCTGAAACAGCTTTTGGACAAATACCATCGACCCGCAAACTGCGAATTGTTTCCTACTCGAATCAACCCAGAAATATGGAGTCGCCTAGATCGACTAGTGCGGTCCCGAGACCATTATATGCAGATTGTTCAGCTTGACATTTTGAAAGCTATGTCCGCCATCCTTCCATTGCCTGATAGTTTAGTATCTCAAACACCTTCCGAATTGACCCAAGAAGATGCTCGTAATGCCGATATCATACGTGCAACCGATGCTTTGGCAATTTTGGCACAATCAAATGTTGAATTGAATTTTCGACGAAAAAAAATTATGAAGTCCTTATGCACTAGAGACATACCGGTCACCCGGTTGTTGTTTGGAGACGATTTACCAGAAAGAATAAGGGACATATCTGACTCTAACAGGATGGGCCGGTCTATCCAAACAACTCGCTCAGACAATAGAAATAGTTCCTCTTTTTTAGGGCGACAAAGTTGATGGAACCAAAGGAAGCCCATTATCAGAACAACAATCGACGAAATCAAAAATCCTTCAGACAGGAGGGAGGCCGACGAGGCAAGAATTAATGATGGTCAGTGGTGTAGGTAAGCATATAACTTATACATCTAGCGGTATTGTTTCTTCTTTTCAAGCTGGAAATTTAGCCAAGTGTGCTAGGCAATGGAAGAAAATAACATCGGATAAGTGGCTCTTAAGCACCATCCATGGCTATGAAATAAAAATGAATGGCCAGCCTTATCTTTCATCAAAACTCATGAACATAAAGTTTTCAGATAAGAAAGCTAAACTTATATCTGAGGAGATCAGAAAGCTAACAATAAAGGGTGTCCTTATTAAATGTACACTGTAAGACTTTACCGTAGATTTTACAGCAAAACACTGTAAATGTTACTGTAACATACCGTAAAACTACAACTACGGTAATCGCCTGTAACATTTGTGGCCCTACGAGCCTATCTTTGTGTAGGCCTACTCAAGTACTGACAAGTAGGCCTACTGGACTCGTGTGCATTGACCAGCCATCCATCGCTGGGTCTCAGTGGCCGTCCGATTTTGAATAAAGTACTGAGTAGTAAAACGAAGAAGTTATAAGTGTATTCTACTCCAGTTTTTATTTTTGAGTTTAGTTTGTTCTAAGAAAGAAATCAAGAAAATTTCAAATTAGTCCCTACGTCATTCTCGTCACATTCAACATGGCGGCGCCCGCATTTGACAGATGAAAACAAAGGATCGCGAACGTCAAAACAGGTTTGGTACAGTTTACATGGAGCGGCTGTTGTTTTGTGTGATAAGTCGATTGGAGTACTGTTTAAAACATTTGTTGGACAAGATGTCATTACAGTCCTTTCCATGTTGGCCTTGAAAAAGCTTGCTTTCTCGGCAGTTCAGACTGCTTGTCACCGTGCAGTGCGTATCGTAACTTCGTAAGGCGGTATTCACTGAAAATTCAGCAGTTAAGTTAGGCTTGAATCACCATGAGACATGAACTACTAAACTGCAATGTATTTACAGGTAAGTCTAAGCGTCAATCACTTTCTTCTTAGCCACATACATTTACACTCATTGTCTGCAGTCGAGTGTCTAAATTACAACCTCAGCTAATTCTGTTGCCAGCACTCAACACACAGACTGAACAAACAGTATGGTAGTATTACTAATACTATTAGTGGAGTCACCTGGAGCCAGTTTCACAAAGCGGCGTTGCGTATGTTTTTACGTAACTGACATAGCAATATCATTAAAAATAAAAGTGGTGAGATGCCAAAATTTTGATATTTTTTGTTCTTGAAACAAACGCAGAAAAATCCCTAATTTGATGTAGATAGTATATAAAGTGATTTGCAAGTAAGAGGTGTGAAAATTACATGTAGGCATACGGTGAAGTAATTAATTACTATATTAGTAATATGCAACAGAATTATTTAAATTTCTTAAACACATTTGCTCTATACTTGCCATTTTTCAATTGTAATAAATCAGTACTTTGAACATTTATCTTCATCAACTAATGTTTATTTTCCTTCTGTTTACAGGTGGGGTTGAAACATATTGCTAATGTTAAACTGTGATGCATGTAAGAGTACCTTTGTATGAGTCAGAAGAGATAACCAGTGACAGTGCTCGGGATAATAACAGTGTAGATGTTGGTTGTTTGACATCGTCAGATGCCAATGCTGCCTTAGGGACCTGATACCGAACTTATCATGTGCACAGCTAAATACGGATGGTCCAAACAATACATAGAAAATATGTTACCATATTTTCACAAAATGCTGAAAGGAGATTTCTATCATACCAGGCCAGGGTAACACTATGTGTAACACTATTTGTTGTGAAAATCTTGTTTGAATCATTTCTCAGTATTGGTTTATGATAGGAACTTTATATTTTGGGATACATTTGCTATGTAATTTAGTTATGCATTGTCATGTTGTTTTTCTGCATGATACTTGTTTAATTATTGTTTAGAGGTTATGCTTTTAGTTGCAGAAATCGGGTCTGTATGAACTTAAGATTTGTTTACAGTTATTGCGTTTGATTGCCGAGATCTTATCCTGAGAATTTCTCAGTAATGAATTTTGATTGGAAACTAATACTTAAGGGATAGATTTGTGATTTAACACTTTTATGCAGTTTTAAGGAGTTATAGCCCTTGTTTTGGAAATCTTATCTGTAGCATTTTTTTGTAAATTACATTTGGATGTTTTTCCATTAAGACAAATGAAAGCTTTATCTAATATCATCTGTTTTCTATATGTCCCATTTAATATTGCTGTTTATGTGAAGGACCTTTGCTCAAACCCAGTAAGATTGTTTTTTTTTAATAAACATTTAATTATATTCATTTTGCTACTGAAAAATGGTATGCCTCAGCTATCTCTTAGTATGTGTTTACAGTTATAAGTTGGTGAAAATTTTATTTACCTTTCTTATATTGATGATACCTCATTGAGTCATCAACCTGGTAGCTTAGCTTCAGTTTTATGTTTGTTATAATGTTTCTTTCTTTCAGGCTTATTATTACATGTCTGACAAAAGCATAATACCACTGTTATCACCTAATATGTTAATGTACATGTATATCTTTATGCAATTTGTTTATCTTTGAAATGAAATGCATTTTGAGTACCTCTTGAATTTGGTGTTATTACTTCAAGCTAAGTTAGTGTCTGAATGCTAATCCAGCTAACCATGTGCCTCGTCATATATGCAGGTACATGCATCCAGCTATTTCACTTTCATGACTAATTTCACTGATAGATATATTTTACCCAGGTCCTATTTGTGGTGGGTGAACAATGCTGTATTGTCACTTTTAAACTGGACTTTGGTATCCTGTATTCTGTAGACAATTAGTTCCAGTCCGAACTCCGGCAGTTTACAGTTATTTGAAAAGTCAGGCTGGAGAAACAGTTTTATTCCAACATGCCTCATACAGTTAGCCGGAATCTGTAATACAGCGGAATGGAGACCATATTGAGCCTGCCTGAATATATGGTGACCGTAGAAAGAATATGTGTGCATGGGCAACCACCAATTTTAATGCGAATTTGTGTTGAATATACATATGGTCACTGTAAATTTTTAATTCGCATCCAACAGTCACTGTACGGTCCGCCACCATACACAGAAATATGGTTACCGCATAATTTTACAGTAGAATTATATTAATTATACGGTTACCGTAAACAGAAATACGGTCACCGTATAATTTTACGGTGAAATAACGTTAATTATACGGTTACCGTAAACAGAAATACGGTCACCGTATAATTTTACGGCATAGGTTGGCATCCCCAGCTGCCAGTCTTTTGCCGTAAAATTTACGGTGAAAGGTTTACAGTGTACACACGAAGACGGGGAATTTCTTTCCGGTATTTTTCTTCGTAAAAAGACCAATGGCTCTTACAGAATGAATTTAAATATCTCTGACTTGACAAATATGTACAGTATCACTATTTTAAAATGGACACGATTCAAGCGGGAATAATAATGACCACGAACAATTGCTTTTTCACTAGTATTGATCTACAGGATGCATATCATTCTGTGCCAGTATGGCATGAAGACAGGAAATATGCAACGTTTAAACGGCTAAATACATTTTATAAGTATTCTTGTCTCCCAAATGGGTTATCATCGGCGTCCCGAGTTTTTACCAAAATATTAAAGGCCCCATGCTCAATTCTACGAGAACAAGGCGTCCTGATGATGGCTTATATTGACGATCTACTTATTATAGGTCACACGCCAGATGATTGTGATCGCAGCACTAAATTGGGATAAATCATCGCTAACCCCTTTACATCATATAGAGTATTTAGGCTTTATAATAAACTCTGTGAATATGACGGTTTTTATGACCGGTCCTAAATCCAAACAATTCAAACAGCGTGTCAAGATCTAATTAACAACTCCAGCTCTCTTGTTATTAGAGATGTGGCACACGTAATAGGTCTTCTTGTGGTTGGTTGCCCTGCTGTAGAATATGGCGATTTATTTTACAGACAGCTTAGAATAGAAAAGTCAAATGCACTATCTCTCCAATCTGGTGATTTCGATTCTGTTATGACACTTTCTTCTCAGGCGATACATGAGATGAACTGGTGGATTAATAACGTCGCCAATTCACCCACATGTATTGAACGTGGGCTACCTGAAATGACTGTACGATTAGATGTTTCACTCACAGGATGGGGTGCCGTATTAGGCACTCATACTACAGGGTGTAACTGGTCCCCAGAAGAAGCACAAAACCATATCAATTATTTAGAGCTTCTGGCTGATTTTTTCAGCTTAAAATCACTTTCTTCAAATATGACAAATATTCACATTCTTGTGGAAATAGATAATACCACTGCAGTGGCTTATATAAACAAACAAGGGGGCTTAAAAGTTGATTGTTTGACTGTTACCAGAAACATTTTGCTCTGGTGTAAAAAACGTTCCATTTGGTTATCAGCAAATTACTTCCCCTCTGCCATGAACTATGAAGCTGAAATTCTATCGATAGCTGACCACAGTTGCAAAGAATGGAAATTACATCCTAACATTTTTCTTAAAATTTGTGTGGTGTTCAGTCGCCCATCTATTGCTTTTGTTTGCCTCTCGGCTAAATCGCCAACTTGAGGAATATATTTCACGGAAACTTCCCTGAAGCGTTTTACTTATGATGCTTTTTCAATACAATGGGCTAATGAACTGTTTTACGTATTTTGTTCTTTCAGCTTGATCCCAGCAGTCTTGAGAAAGACCTGGTCGGAGAGAGCAGAAATTATCTTAGTGGCACCAGTTTGGCTTCGGGAAAATGCTCAGAATGTTGGTAGCTCAGCCACTGTTACTGCCACCAGACAACGAAATTCTCATACATCCACATTGTCAGGAAAAGTTGTTCCCCTTGAAAAAAAATGAGACTTCTGGCCTGTCGATTGTCCTGGAATCCCTCCAAAGTGGAGACATTTCGGAAAGGGCTATCGAGATTATACAATCCTCATGGCGACCTTCGACAAGAAAGCAGTATTCAGTCTACCTTTTGCCGTAGAGGGTCGATTAATTACATGTAACCAATTGTTGGAAATGTGATTGAGTTTCTTACATCTTTATTTGACCGCGGTCTGAGTTTTAGTGCCGTAAACACGGCCAGGTCGTCCTTATCAACTATATCATTTTTGGAAGGGCGAAGTGCGGGTAGCCATCCCCTGGTTATAAGGTTGTTACTGGGCATGTTCAACTTGAAACCTTCGATTCCAAGGACGTCAGTGACTTGGGATACCTCTATTGTTTTGAATTATATCGTCGAATGGGCTCCTGAGAATATTATAACCTTAAAACATCTTACTTTGAAAACTGTTTTGTTAATGGCATTGTTAAGTGGACAGCGTGTTCAGACACTGTCTTATCTGGATATTCGGAAAATGACTTAAACTGATTCACTGTAAATTTAGGCTGGGTGATTTACTTAAAGGAGAAGAAAACAAAAACATACTTTATGGTTCAGAAGAAGCGCGCTTATTTTTCCTTTCCAATTTTGCTAAACACATATTTTTGCTATTTTTTCATGGGACATGATGCAGTTTATAAAATACCGTATTGTGTTACATACACAAAAGAAATTGGTCAACTTTCAAAATCAGAAGAGATTCTTTATACGATTTCAAAAGTCGCCTCGCTGTATCATCCCAAAGTAACAATTGTGCTTATGTTTATAAGCTAAAAAATGATTTAAGGGGACGTTAAGTATGCCTTTGAAGCACCCTTAAAATTCTCTTAAAGTTAAGGTGACCTTAAGCTAAGGGGGTTTCGTAAAATTGCATCAAGGTCTTAAGTTCTTAAGTTTTTCTTAAGGGGAAAATTAAGGTGGCCTTAGCTTAAGGGGGCTTCGTAAAAGTGGGCTCTAGTCTATATTCTATATAAACTATAGTTATTCCGATTTTTTAATCAGGTTTGTTCTTCTTCTCAGGAGTATTCTGTTAGATTACTCCGAAAATCAAATCTCCTCTCAAATTTCCCCTCCTTCAGCTCCCGACACGCTCGCTTAAAGCCAGGCTCAGGTCGAATTCAGGATCCGATCCGATCGTCGTAAGCTCCAGTCTGTAGTGAATATGCGATCAATCAGTCGGAGAACGTTTTTCTACATGAGCGGCCTTAAGACTCTTCAGATCGGTCTCAGACTGATCAGTCTTACGATCGTAAGGATAGAAACATGTTCTATTTACTACCGATCAGTTTTAAGGTCGCAGCCAATCGGCGACCTATACTTCATCACGTGATCGAAGACGTAGTGTTACGTCATTCACAGTGGCGTGCCAGTCTGAAGAATATGGTGACGAAGTTGCCTTATGATCAATTAATCGCATCGACCTGAGCGGGGCTTGAAACTGATCAGTCGGGAATCGGTTGGCTGAACGATAAACTAGTCGCAGTCGACATGAACGGTCTTAAGACTCAATCGCAGACAATCGGATCGGATCTTAACTCGACCTGAGCCGGGCTTTATCCTTCACGAGTGTAGCATTACCGCCCAGCGTTTCTTTCCAGTAAATCAACATACCTATCTGACGCGGATGATGACTTTAAAGTGGCGATGCTAACTCAATCAATACGTACCAGATCGCGGATTCTTTTTCAGAGAACGATCCCGCTATAAAAGGTCAAATGGCAGAGAATCTTAATTGCGACTCCTCTTGCATCGTGTTTGTTGTCACATGCAAAAAATGTCGCAAGCAATACGTAGGAGAAACTCAGAATTCTCTACGACAAAGAACCGCCAACCGTTTATCTGGTATAAAACTTGGCCATGAAGTGCCCTTGGCACATTTCAACACTCTACGTCATGCGGTTAAGGGTCCTTGAAAACCGTGCCCATTGAACAAATCCTTTTTCTCACTTACGCTGCAGATTCCAACCACAAACGTTTCGAAAGGGAAAGTTTTTGGATTAAAACATTACAAACTATTTATCATTTGGGTTTGAACTTGGACCCGGAAAAATGTCGTGAAAAAAACTATCAAACCATTTGTGTTTCAGTATAACAAAGCAAAGTATAACATCTATATGGTCAAGGTCATAGTAGAAGAATAGAAACTACTTCAAACTAAAATGGCTCGACCTCTGACCAAAGGTTGATTGATTGATTGTTTGGTGTTCATGATTATTTCACTTATATGGCGGCGTTGTCAGTTTTATTGTGGGAGAAAACCAGGTTCTATGCCCGGGGGAACCCACGACCTTCCGTTGCTAACTGGCAACCATCCCATCTGACCCAAAGGACAGTTATTGTTGATGTTTAAAAGATCAGGTGTTTGTTTAGTCAGGACTAAACTCTCTTGACTGTATTCTACTTAGGTATTTCTGGGACAACCAAAATGTTCAATCTCTTTTCCTCATGTTCCTATTGGTTTCAATTTTAGTCTAGCGATATTCTTGCTCAAGATGTGCAAAATTGTCAATTTACTACAAAGTGTTCCAGAAAATTCTACTGGCTAACATCAAGCTCCCGTCAGTCGTCAACCTCATGAAATATCATGGGTTTTGATTTATTACAAGACGTTATGGTTTGGTATAAAGGTCTAAATTATATACCTATTTTAAACACAATTAGAAACTTGTCTCCGTGGTTTAGACAAGAAGATATTCCCTGTGCATATGTGTTTTAGTGTAAAATATAATACCCGCCAACAGAGCTTGTGGCTAACAATTACATAGAGGATATTGAACAGCTGAGCTTGAATAGCACTTATATTTTTTCGAGTGAAAGTCGGAGAATAACTCACGAGACGCGAAGAGTCGAGTGGGTTATCCCTCCGCCTTTCAAGAGAAAAAATATAAATGCTTTTCAAACACAGCTGTTCAATATTCTGTTTATTATTTATACTATCATGTTTTATTCTGGGGATTGTTTATTAAGTATAAATTTATCAATTATAAAAAGAAAATATCAACAAACTTATGACGGATTAGGTTTTTAGCAAACGTAGGAATATATATCGCTGACCAATGAAACAACAGCATGTCTGTTCTTCTCACGTGACTGTCAACTGTCAGATTTGTGGTCATTTGAATTGCCATTTTCTCCGTGAAGTTTTTCGTGATATTTCGTGTAAAAAGAAATTAAATCGATCAACATGGATTTTAACTCTGCAGCGCACCAGTCACAAGGATAAAAAACGATCTATGAAACTACTTAACATCGTTTTACCGCGTCATTGAACGGCAATTACAGTTTCTCGTTACGATTCTCCGAAGCCATGATGATGCAGGTCACACAACGCTGCCAACTGACGATCCGTAATGAAGTTTTGTTTTATCGCTTTGATTTAAAGTGGTAAGCCAATCCTCTATTGAATCAATTTAGTGTTTTCAGTTGTAAATTATTTATCTTAATGCTAAATTGACTGAAAAGGCTTCATTTAGCCTATCCAAATCATATGTACTGTTGTTGTACAGCAGACGTCAGTACACAAGAAAGAAGTAGGTCCGACGACGTCATCGGCTTCGACGCGTGCATTAAATAACAAAAATTGTTATTGCACTGCAGTGAATTATTACATTTCTGAGTGAAGGAAATCCCTAGTTTTCACTTATGTATAAATAATAAAAACAATTACACAATTCTACGGACTTTTCTAATAATAAAGTGTGGATTGAAGCTCGAACAATATTTTTTATTGTAAGAAATGTTTGAAACTCTCTTTAAACGTGGGTTACATACTAATGCTAAAAAATTAAGACATCACCACGTAGTTAGTTGTTTTGAACAACACGAGCTTTCGACACCTATACGTGGTGATGTCTTAATTTTTTATCATTAACATTTTTCATTGCCGTAGCACATATTTACTTTTTTCAATAATTTGTACGTTTTACGCGTAACATTTTCATAATACGAGCTTGCAGCCAGTATTATCCAACACAATCAAATACTCTCATATAAAAGCATCTTACCTTTCTTAATCTCCTAAAGCGATGATAAAAATCAGTTGAGCAGCGGAAAGCAATTGTAATAGCCAGTCTTTCAAATGACTTGAGTTACAGTTAACCTTATATACCCTCCTTTATCAAAGTGAACAGAACCATTAACTTTATGTCAACAAAATCTCTCTAATTATCTGAAGGTTCTCTTTAAACCAAATGCGATCGATAAGGTCGTCAATTGAAAAAAATAATTTACCCTCATAACAAACACCCCATGTCATTGCAATTCGATATGACATGACAACGATTCTAAAAAAGTGTTGCTATATTTGCAATTTTATCAGCCCGATCAGGTCTATATAAATCAATAAATTCAAAACTTAGTTAATTGTGTGGGTGCGCGGTACTCGGATGGATTTTCTGGTCAGCTTTGAAGAGTGACACAGCTAGGAAAACCTCCGATCTCAAGACTAAAAGATAAAAATTACTAATGAAAAGTTGCGTTGAAAGTGGCTGGATCGATGGAGCTGAGGAATACCATCAAGTACAATCTGCCAGCACTTCTTTGAACTAAAAACTATCAGAGAAATCAAGCCATTTAAAGCAAATAACTTTTCTGCACTGTGATTTTAACGCGAGACCTTGTTTAGTGCCGGTTGCCACTTAAACACAGCGCATACCCAATTAAACCAGTCTGGCTAGATAACGAAGCTTTATTATAATAATTTAGGTGAACCTGAAAAAATACTTATTTAAGACTTGAAATCTGCCTTATCAGAACAGAAGACATTTTGTCTAGCAGATAGTTCCATTTAAATGGAAGGTGTACATAAACGTTTGGATTTATCCTTTTATACTAGAATACCTTCATGAATTTCCTTCCGATATCGACCCCCCCCTTTCCCGTGCCACAAATAAGTATACCTACAAGTATGTACCATTCTCAATGTATCTTTTCTTTATTTTCTCTAGACTCATGATATTATTAAATAACTGAACAGGCTTATTACAGGAAAGTAGTAAATTTTATTTACGTACAATATTAAGTTTTAGATTTAAAGTTTTCATTGGGATAATATATACCATAATATTAATTATAATAGCAGTCCTTTCACATAATTGCGTGATAGTTTCACAAATTACAGTACGTAATTGCTTGCAGTAATGATTGTAGTTTGGTCTATATTCAATCCATTACACCCTCTGCGTTATGTAATAACCCCACTTTAGTATTGTAGACAATAACTCGTCATTTTTTACAGTAAAGGAATGTCTTTAAATATTCCCTTACCTGTCTGACGCGGATGATATAGACCAGAGGATCAAGAACAGAATTTAGAGAATAAATTATCATTATCACTAAATTCATAAAAAGATCGATTGGCGGGAAATAACCCTCCAGTGGAAGCAAGCCGAGGGATAGTACAATACTTGGAATGTAACAGGCAATGTACGTTAGTTGAACAAAAAGAAATGTAACAGCGATTGACAAATTATTCTTCAATAGTTTTGCATCCTTGTTCGAGTCGGACATGTCGGACATTTTGATCCGAGCTTTAAATATTAAACCCAGAACTGATAAGTATAAGAGTACTGACAAAACCAGTCCAGCCCAGATAATGATCGGGATAACTGTTATGCCGTAATAAAATGCTCCTGGTAAAGTAATGATGTAACAAATGTTACCATTTGGTGGGTAGACTCCTGACGCCCAGTCTATAAAGGATGAAGGCAGAGCCAGAATTAAAGAGAGCAACCATGTAAAAGTGATGAAGATAACTTTTATCCTTGTGCTATAGGGAGTTGTGTAATAGTGCATGGGACTGTGAACTGAATAAAGACGGTCAACAACCACAGCAATTGAACAAAATATCAGATTGGTCGATGAGTACCCAATGAGAGTGCTGTAAACTGACTCTAAGCACATCATGACCATCAGATTGTCCCCCCACATATGTGCAATAAGCAAAGGCAGGAATCGTGTCCCGCTCGTTACCGACAGAAACATATCTGCACAGATAGAGTTTATCACCACGAACTTCACGTTCTTCTTCAATTCGTTTCCTTGTTTTATAGCATGAAGAACAAACGAATTGAGGGCCAAGGATGTAACCATGACTACCACTGACAGGCCAATCAATGGATAGGTTTGACCGCTGATTGGTGCCAACAGATAACTGTCAGAATCGGTGACGTCATTTGAAGTGTTTTGTAAAGTCGATTCGTTTGTCTCACTTGAGTAATTCTCAAAGAGCGCCATCTAGAAATAAAAAAAATTAAAAACATAAAGATTAAGTTTACTGCATGTTAGCATTTTTCGCAATTTTCTACAACAAGAGCGAAAAGATAAAGGTATGTATGCTTGCTTATACGGATATCAGCTAAGATTACAGGAAAGGACATCTTTGATCTAGATTAGTTAATAATAAAACAACAACAGCAGGTTGAATACAACGCCATGCCGAAACTCTTTCCCATTACACGAGATAGATCAACAACGCCCCCCCCCCCCCTTTGGTGTTTTATTCCCACCAGAAAATGAAATATTTTCTTATTTATTGTCTATTTTATCTCTCATGCCTTTTATCAACATATGTGTGTATTTTTGCGTTTTTCTGGTGAATAACTTCAATCAATCAATCAATTTAATTAGGTCAGAACCCAAGACAAATTACCGCTGCAAAGTGTCATACAAGCTTCGAAGACACTATGTTTAAAAAAAGGTTGAGTTTAAAACAATAACCAGGGATACCTTATTGAGGTGAAAGTGGATCGACACCTTTCAAAGTAGGATAGCTCTGCTCTTAGATATAAGTTCAGTCACTAAACCATATTGGACATTTCTTTCAAAAGGGATAATCCAGTGTACCTGTAGCCACGTGGCATTGATGGCTGAATGAATTAATATCAATAACCATAAAACCCCATTAAAAAGCAATAACTCAAAAGTGATTAAAGCCCATATTGATAAGAAATAAAATTTACTTGTGAATTTGTCGTAGCCTAAACGCAATAGGGATATAAAAGAGAGAAAACACCAGCGTGAAACATTTTGAAGATAAAAGAAAAATAAACGATATATTTTAAACCACTTATCAAGTTCTCTCTTGAATTTTATATATACTCAGCATACACTTTTAAAGGAAGTCTTACATTTGTATATTTGTATCAACTTTAATGTATCTTGCAACTGTAAAATGAAATTAACCTATTACAAATTTATACTTGTATATGTATCAACTTTATTTGGTTTGTACTTCGTGGATTATTGTTACTTTCTCACACAGATGCCAAATTAAATTATATGGTCTTATTTTGTTGACAAGTATCAAATAAACCTTTTTTCAGTTCCTTCTTCATGGACCGACCGCTTTGTTACGATATTTAATGTAATAAAATCCCATAAAGTAATCATTATTGCAATGAAGGTTGCAGTTGCAGATCATAATGTAATAATATTATATAAAGGGTAGCCCCACTCGTGTGCCTCATCCTGTTTTACTTAATTGCTGGTCAGGAAGATAAATAAGTGGTTGCATTTGCATCCCTCACGTAGTAACAAATATATTGCAGTAAGTGGCACTCATGTAACACATAACCCTTGGTGTAATGATTTCTCATGTTACATATTCAGTTGTGTTCTTTCAACTATTCACTCAGAGCGTACAATCAAGGGTATGATATTTTCAGTTATATCAAGAGTATGATCCATTTACACTTAACGCATTGCGTTATAAGACCTTTGGGCTGATAGGGTTGTTTTGATCAGTCTTGATGACGATTAAATTTGGAAGTAGTGGGTACCAATCGTAAAAGAAAGAGTTTTGTTTTGTTTAAATTGAATGCATTGCATTGCGTGAAAAAAGGTATATATTGTATATATTAATCCTGTAATATCAACGAAAATTAAACATAAAAATACCTAACACCAAAACCAACGCATCGCAAACGACAACGACATGATATGGATAAAAAAAACGTCTTTAAAACAGTTTGCATCCCAAAAACAACCGAAATAAATGCAAATTAACAAGGAGTGAAATACCAGTAATCCCCTCGCCAGTTGAAAGATGCTTGTACTGCCCAGCTTATATTTGTAAAGCATGTTATACACAGCTGTGCAAGTTTTTTTTACCAGTGTTCGAGTTCTATAATTTTGGGTACGCATTATTACTGTGGCTTGAATAGGACTTTAGAGTCCTTTTACTTTTGAATTAATTTTTCAGTTTCTACGTTTTTTTTTTTCTAGTTATGATTTTTTTTCTTTAGGATGAATACAAAATTTTGTCATTTTTGAAAATCGTTCTTAGGAAAGTTTGACCCACGGCAGGTGCAACAGAAGCCACGTAAAGCCTGCCAATATTTATAGGCACTAAACACAGGGGCACAGGGAAAATCTTCTCGACTAAAATAACCATGGAGACAAGTTTCTAGTTGTGTTAAAAGAGGGTATGTCATTTAGACGTTTATACTCAGTCTTCGGTTTTTCGTAGTAAACCAAAACCCATGATTTTTCATTAGGTTGAAGGCAGACAAGAGTTTGGCTTTAGTCAGAAATAGTAAATTTACCGACACTAATTGACCCAGAAAAAATTCCGAGCCAGGGTGAGAATCGAACTCACGACTTAGGGTTACCGTCCCACCACTCTACCAACTGAGCTACTCGTTCCCAGCTGGGAACGGCTCGCTTGTTAGATTCTCTTATATACGCAGAGCTTAAACCAAGCCCATTAGAACATGTATATTTAAATTTTCATTCACGATGAAGTTTTTTATAGTGTTTCGAAAGCAAGCTGCGATCATCATCAGGGCAATTAGTAAATTATTTACTAATTCAGTCATTTCCCTGATTATGATTGCAGCTTAGTCATAAATACTTTATTATAGAAATTGATAAAATTGTACGACCTTCAGCTTCGGCAAGAAGTCTTGTTAACTGAAATTGAACAAAATATAAAATGGGGAAAGAGAGGTAAAATATGTAATTTGATTCCTAGGTAGAGGGCAGACAAGGGATTTTAGTGCTAACTAATAGATGTAAATCTTTCAAACTCATCTTCTTTTAATAACCAATTTTGCACGTTGGCTCAAAGGTCGAGTAATTTGAATCTGAAACAGTTGCTGCCAAAATGTTGATATTTTGACGTAAAAACAGAATGTTGAAATTATCGGCTATTTTTCTCAAGACGTATGATTTAGAAGTTTTTTTAGTGCTTCTAATCTCGAGAATGTACGATAAAGTGTTGTTTTGAACTAACTTTGGCTTAGAATGAATGAATGGTCGTCCCGGCTATTTAAATTTTGTTTACTTTTCGAACACTATTCCGGTTCGTATAGGCCATATACTGCATGGATTTTCCTCATTCCAACGCCGATCGTTTAGTTTTTCGATGGCCTTCAAAACCTCTTACTGTCTTAAAGATCAGAAATTATGACAAAAGTGTGAATTTTGGCAGCTCCTGCCACTTTAATATCGGTTTCCTTATTTTTGAACACTAAAACACACGGGCACAGGGGAAATCTTCTTGTCTAAAATAACCACGGAGACAAGTTCCGGTTTCCCTATTCGATGATTTCAATAAGACCATATATGGGAAACGTCTTAGAGTTTTGCATAAGAAAACTGATGAATCCTGGTACAGTCTTTGAAATTTAAAAAATTGGGTTAAAATCTACGACAAAAATAATTTAAAAAATCAATTATCGGAAATAGTCTTACCCGTGGATATTTCAAAAAATATTCTTGTCAAAAGTTGATGCGAGAATCAAATCCTTTCAAACACACCAGGAAATGGTCACCGTAGATTTTCCTCAGGTATATATAGTATTGCACACCAAGATATATATTAGTCATCTTCTTATGGCGATTAGTCCTCAATGACCTGTTCAACGATGACAACTTTCATCTTAATTAATTACTTACTCATTAGACAATTTAATCAATCACCATGTTTCCATTTTGTTATAATTGGATAACCTTGAACGTACATTACTCAAAGTACAACTTTATTAACATGTACCTATTCCACTCTGATGGCGAGAATTACAGAAATCAATGTCAAACTGATTAGATAATAAGAGTTTTTCGACATTGATTTTTTTGTTTATTAACGACAGTGAAAGGAGAAGTAAGCATTCGCCACAAGTACGCCTATTTTATTTACTTTAGAAAAAAAATTAAGGTGGCATGAGCTGTCATTTTTCCCAAACAGCACAAATAAAGAACTCTTCGTTTATATCATCCACTGATTAGTACGTAATGTAATTGTTTAGAAATATCAAGCACATAAAACCGAGCTCATGGCTGAATGGCTAAATTTGCCGTTCAAAAAACGAGGGCCGTGTCGATCACCGCCAAACTGTAACAACAGCTTCAACGCAAGCAAGTCAAGTATCTGGTCAGCCCTCCGCATATGACGATCGAGTAAAAACCCAACACAGAAAATCTTAAATTTGTACAAGATCTTAATATAACACCAATAAATAGATTTATGAAGGCTTTTGCTAAACATATTGTTTCATCATCTCTCAATAAAAAATAGTTTTTTTTTTCTCTGAGCATTTCGTGATTAAAACTTGTCTTTCCGGACATATCAAAGAACTTAGAACTTTTACTGCTAGGGAATATTGTTCGTGTCTAAAACTCAAAGATTGGCACTGTGATACATCTACTTGTATTTCTCGACTGTGTGTATATTGTATAAAGTCATCTGAAGACGCCTCTGGGATGGCTGAATATCTTCATTGGAACAAGCGTAGGTTTGGTGCCCTACTGTGCAAGACGTGGTTTTGTCTGGGTTCATTACAGTGGCATGAGCTGCCAAAATGATAGTTTGAGGTTGAAACAGAATATTGAAATCATTGGCTATTTTTCGCAAGACGTACAACTCAGAAGCTTTTTAGTGCTTCTGGTCTCGAAAATGTACGATAAAGTTTTGTTTTGAACTAACTTTATCTGAAAATGAATGAATGGTCGCGGCCGGTTATTTAAATTTTGTTTACTTTTCTAACACGTTTTCAGTTCGTACAGGCCACATACTGTATGGATTTTCCTCATTCCAACGCCAATCATTTAGTTTTTTGGATGGCCTTCAAAGCCTCTTACTGTCGTGACGATTAGAAATTATGATAAAAGTGTGAATTTTGGCAGCTCATGCCACTTTAAACCGTTTAAGCTCAGTAAGTTCTGAGATGCTGTGCATTACAACCATGTATTGCAAGAGGCTTAAAGAATCTGTGATGGACTCCAAAACAAGGATACATTTTTCATTATACCCGCGTTGTTTTTATTGTTTCTAGGCAGCTGCCGGTGGCTGACTGAGATGTAAACTGTTCATATGTACAAACATTTCTGAGTGGATTTTGCCAGGTATCGCCGAAGGTCGGGGTTTTCTCGTGGCAATGAGCCCGGTTCCCTCCACCACTAAACCTGGCAACGCCGCCATATAGGTGAAATAATCTTGAGTGTGGCATAAAATATCAATCAATCCATCATATTTACATACGACCTTTTCCATGTAATAG
The DNA here is from genome assembly GCA_963971465.1 of Lepidochitona cinerea. NCBI lineage: Eukaryota > Metazoa > Mollusca > Polyplacophora > Chitonida > Tonicellidae > Lepidochitona > Lepidochitona cinerea. The sequence goes on along the minus strand of OZ020563.1, from coordinate 26,398,947 downwards.
TCTATATGCTGTAATCCTAACCCTTTTCATCTCGTTTAAACATAAGAAAGTTCTGCTATAGCATTTTGTTTTTCAAACAGTTGACTTCTGAGACACACAAAAGAAATACATTAACATATTGGTATACTATGAGGAAGTAAAATTTAAAAATGGACAAAATAGACTAAATTTAACATTTCTTTTCATATCATGGATAGGGGGCACGTCTGTAACTAAAATGCTGTGGGACTAAGTCATCGTTAAATATCTATATCAAGTTTATGGATATTTTAAAGAAATCCGATTATTGTGTGATCTAGTCTCTAAAGCTACTAATACACTAAACATTGTATCATCAAAACACATTTACCTTTAAATGTACGAAATAACAACTACAGATATACAGTTGTAAAAACGTGTGCACTTTACTGTAGTAATTCTTGATGATCGCTACTTTATTTACAAAATATTATCTGGATTTAACAGATTTCTTGTTTTATTCATTGGAAAGTTCTTTATTTTAAGTATAGTCTATACCCAAGGCAAACAATTTGAAATTAAGCCAATAGTTAAAACATTGAAACAGATACCATCCGAATTATACCATTGACAAAGACCTGTCAAATGGTTCACCAAAAGTTTGTTTCTGTTTTTTACAGAAATGCATATTAGAGACTTTTATCTCATGTGACAAAAGTTTGCCAAAGTTTTTCTTATTTACTTTCAAAACCTTGTTTATCAGAAAGGACAAAATCAATTATACCCTGCAAAGACATTGTATTATTTGTTAGATGTCAAATGTACATTAGTAAAAGTACGTCTTTATTTGCTATTTCACAAAAGATGACCTGCTTTATTAAAATCAATGTGGTCGAAGATAATACTTTCCCATATTGATTCTTTTGTTATGTTTGCGAAAGCTGTGTGCTAAAAAAGTCGGTGGTATTTACGGAAGAGAAGGAAATGAAAAGATTATTTATTAAAAAGCTTCTGAACTAAGTGGCTAACGTAATATATTCAAACTCAAACATGTCAGGAAAACAATAGAAAAACAAATCTCCTTTAAAAACTTTTTATAATGAAGTTATTTGTCTAAAAGTAAGGTAATGTCAAATGAGGGTAAAACCAAACACAATACGAACGACATAGTGAATTAAAGTGTATCCTTCATTAAAAACGTTCCATTTAACACACCTTTTAAATCGGAAAGGATTACAAGTCATAAAATGAAATGACATTTAGAAGATCGGGTCTTATTCTCTCCACATCGCTAACTCTGTCAATATAGTTGCTGTCCTGTGTGTTTTGGCAATATGATTATAGATTATCTCTCGTTTTGTTACAATCATAAATGTGCAACTGTCTGTATACCATGGAAAGGTGTTAACATAGACAACTGCCTGTTCACCAATCCATTACTTTAAGAAGAAAAAAATAGTGTTTAAAACATAGTTGCTGTCACGTATTGTGCCTCACCATACTAATCTTGTTTAGAAAGACGCCATTGTCAAATTTAATGTTCTTCGTATTTTATAAATAAGCATTTTTAACGGAGACGCGTTCTAAGTGACTCTCTTGAAAAGATGGTTTATTTGAATAAAATGATGCGCAGCACATTATAGCAACTTTGTAATTTAGAGAAATTGACTGGCGTTTACATTTTCAAATAGTTAAGTGCGAAAAATTAAAAAACTGAACCAAACAAACAAATGGATCGTTAGATGCAATATAAAGAAGACCAAAAATAACTTCCTTTCTCAAGGCAATGGTATTTGATCTCGGATAACCAAACAAATATATCAGATGTAACTAGACGTATTCCAATTGTAGGTAGGCTGTCATCAAACCTTTGAAATCCTGACAAATTGTCCACGGGAAGTTCTTCTGCGTTTTATAAAAATGTTTACCAAAAATCGTTAACCTAGTTCAATGTCTTTGTTGGAAACTTTTACCTATCCATTCTGCTTCTTGTAAAAATCAATCGCACCTTGGGACGGAATTGCATTTTTGTTTCGTTGAACAACACATGAAAACATGCATTACCCTTCTTAAAGTACACGTTCATTACTTATTCATTAAAAAGACCAGAACTAATAAAATCAATATCTTAAATATTGATTTATAACTTCTTTTTATCGAAATACATTTGGACTTGATAGCAAGAGGGAAAAATACACACATATGTAACACATATCTAACAAAGCAAAGGCAATTGAAAATAAAAACCGCGCAGTCGATGGATACAAATTGTATCTGCTGCCATAAAGGCACATAATAGACAAAGTTTTGTTTATACAAGAGTCGTTCTTTTACTTCTACACAAAGGTTAATACTCTGTACACAACCCCAGCGCAAGAAAGGCTTCCTCTTAGCTGATAAAGCTCTCAACAATCCTTATTATCGGAAAATGGATTAAGCTTAAAGAAGGGGAAATCTCTAGAAATACATAGGGATTATCGTCGATAACAGCCTTCAAAGTACTTTAAACATTTCACATCAATTACCTCCAGTGACCATCACATGACTACTTTAAACGCACTTAAATTTTTATTCAACAATAATTGGATAAAACAAATGAAAAAATGGTGGCGGCCTTGTGAATGGCCTATGGAGCTTATTCTCTATTGTAACGCCACCTTCAAATTTCAATTATTCACATACGAGGGTATAAAACATACATTGGACAGTTGTTTTGGACTAAATGAACTCTACTCTTTCCATCTAAACTAGTCTAAAGTTTAGATTTTCTTTCATTACTTAATAAGTTACACCTAGTTAGTTACAGCTAGTTTATAAACGTCAATTAGCTGACTCATAACTGACTAAGCGGCAATGTTAAACAATTAGATCTATAGTTGGCCAGTTAGGTTCAGCTGTACAAACTCTTTATAAAAAAGGCTCCATGAGACAAGTTTCTAGACAAGGCATGAATATACGAGGTCATTGTCAGTTGTTTAACAATTCACCTTCTCCTAAAGATAAGCTTGGGAGCAAACTACCATTTTGTGCTCTTGGATAAACATTATAGTGTACATAAAATATGTATTCATTAACTAAAGCTAAAACACATATGACAAACATTATAGTGTACATAAAATATGTATTCATTAACTAAAGCCAAAATACATATGACAAACATTATAGTGTACATAAAATATATATTCAATAACTAAAGCCAAAACACATATGACAAGTCGTACTATATTGTACATGATGATGTATGAGCTTTCGAGAGTACCTGCACCATCATCAGTATTGCCTGCACCATCATCAGTATTGCCTGCACCATCATCAGTATTGCCTGCACCATCATCAGTATTGCCTGCACCATCATCAGTATTACCTGCACCATCATCAGTATTACCTGCACCATCATCAGTATTACCTGCACCATCATCAGTATTACCTGCACCATCATCAGTATCACCTGCACCATCATCAGTATCACCTGCACCATCATCAGTATTGCCTGCACCATCATCAGTATTGCCTGCACCATCATCAGTATTGCCTGCACCATCATCAGTATTACCTGCACCATCATCAGTATTACATGCACCATCATCAGTATTACATGCACCATCATCAGTATTACATGCACCATCATCAGTATTACCTGCACCATCATCAGTATTACCTGCACCATCATCAGTATTACCTGCACCATCATCAGTATTACCTGCACCATCATCAGTATTACCTGCACCACCATCAGTATTACCTGCACCACCATCAGTATTACCTGCACCATCATCAGTATTACCTGCACCATCATCAGTATTACCTGCACCATCATCAGTATTACCTGCACCATCATCAGTATTACCTGCACCATCATCAGTATTACCTGCACCATCATCAGTATTACCTGCACCATCATCAGTATTACCTGCACCAACATCAGTATTACCTGCACCATCATCAGTATTACATGCACCATCATCAGTATTACATGCACCATCATCAGTATTACATGCACCATCATCAGTATTACATGCACCATCATCAGTATTGCCTGCACCATCATCAGTATTGCCTGCACCATCATCAGTATTGCCTGCACCATCATCAGTATTGCCTGCACCATCATCAGTATTGCCTGCACCATCATCAGTATTACATGCACCATCATCAGTATTGCCTGCACCATCATCAGTATTACCTGCACCATCATCAGTATTACCTGCACCATCATCAGTATTACCTGCACCATCATCAGTATTACCTGCACCATCATCAGTATTACCTGCACCATCATCAGTATTACCTGCACCATCATCAGTATTACCTGCACCATCATCAGTATTACCTGCACCATCATCAGTATTACCTGCACCATCATCAGTATTACCTGCACCATCATCAGTATTACCTGCACCATCATCAGTATTACCTGCACCATCATCAGTATTACCTGCACCATCATCAGTATTACCTGCACCATCATCAGTATTACATGCACCATCATCAGTATTACATGCACCATCATCAGTATTACATGCACCATCATCAGTATTGCCTGCACCATCATCAGTATTGCCTGCACCATCATCAGTATTGCCTGCACCATCATCAGTATTGCCTGCACCATCATCAGTATTGCCTGCACCATCATCAGTATTACCTGCACCATCATCAGTATTGCCTGCACCATCATCAGTATTACCTGCACCATCATCAGTATTACCTGCACCATCATCAGTATTACCTGCACCATCATCAGTATTACCTGCACCATCATCAGTATTACCTGCACCATCATCAGTATTACCTGCACCATCATCAGTATTACCTGCACCATCATCAGTATTACCTGCACCATCATCAGTATTACCTGCACCATCATCAGTATTACCTGCACCATCATCAGTATTACCTGCACCATCATCAGTATTACCTGCACCATCATCAGTATTACCTGCACCATCATCAGTATTACCTGCACCATCATCAGTATTACCTGCACCATCATCAGTATTACCTGCACCATCATCAGTATTACCTGCACCATCATCAGTATTACCTGCACCATCATCAGTATTACCTGCACCATCATCAGTATTACCTGCACCATCATCAGTATTACCTGCACCATCATCAGTATTACCTGCACCATCATCAGTATTACCTGCACCATCATCAGTATTACCTGCACCATCATCAGTATTACATGCACCATCATCAGTATTACATGCACCATCATCAGTATTACATGCACGATCATCAGTATTACATGCTTCATCATCAGTATTACATGCACCATCATCAGTATTACATGCACCATCATTAGTATTACATGCACCATCATCAGTATTACATGCACCATCATCAGTATTACATGCACCATCATCAGTATTACATGTATTAAGTGTATTGACCTCTCTAAGGTTTTCGCTCGTCTTGTTTTCAAATGTCACTGTTTTTGTAAGTCTTTTGTGGTTCATATACAAGTCTACCGATCCTTATGCAAGGTTGTGATGTTGCGATATCTTTCCTGTCCCCTACGACTGTTTACAATTTTGTTAAGTTGGCCTACATTTCAACCGAGATTTTACTGAAATCAAGGAATGTTCACGTAGCTTAAAGTGGCATGAGCTGCCAAAATTCACACTTACTGTCATGTCTGATCGTCAAGACAGTAAGAGGCTCTGAAGGCTATTAAAGACGCCGTGTTTTTGTTTTTCGGCAATCAGTTTCCAACAACCCAGTGATGTTATTAAGTATGCTATTTGAGTGTGATATGGAATGCTAATATTCGGCTTGCTATAACTTGTCATTGTTACAATCATTTATTTTATCTGTAAATTCTACTATCTGGGCCAAAAAAATCAGTGTGATTCCAGGATTTATTCTTTTGATTTATATTACGCGATCATTAGATCTATTCTGCCTTAAAATCCGGAAACTCTATTCACTGCAAATCTCCATTGTTCAAGTTGGACCCCTTCGTCGATAATGATGGTTTGCTTCGTGTCGGCGGCAGACTAAATGGTCAGCTCTCCCATCTGCAGAGAAGAATCCAATCATTGTCCCGAATAGTCATCACATTGCTGTTCTTCTGGTCCGCCGTTTTCACGAAAAGGTAAAGCACCAAGGTCGGCATTTTACTGAAGGATCCATCAGAGCTGCGGGGTATTGGATAGTTGGTGGAAAGCGCCTTATCTCATCAATCATTTACAAGTGCGTGAAATGCCGTAAGCTTCGTGGTAGAAACAAACATCAGAAAATGGCTGACCTCCCTCCTGATCGGTTAGACCCAGCTCCTGCGTTCACTTACGTTGGACTAGATACCTTTGGGCCTTGGTCGGTGTGTACTCGTCGTACAAGAGGTGGACAAGCTAATAGCAAAAGATGGGCAATATTGTTCACTTGCCTTACCACCAGAGCAATACACATTGAAGTAATCGAGGAAATGAGCTCCTCATCTTTTATCAACGCTCTACGGAGATTCATATCTCTCAGAGGAAATGTGGCCGAATTCCGCTCAGACAGAGGGACCAACTTCATCGGTGCGACCGATCATTTAGGGATAGATGCTGTTAACGTCGAGGACGGACCAATGAAGAGTTTTCTCCACAATTCGAAAACTAAGTGGATCTTCAACCCACCACATTCGTCCCACATGGGGGGAGTGTGGGAAAGGATGATAGGTGTCTCCCGGAGGATACTAGACTCCATGATGGCGGACATGTCAACTAAGCATCTTACAGACGAAGTACTTTCAACTTTTATGGCAGAAGTTGTGGTCATTGTGTTCTCTCGCCCCATCACAGCAGTGTCTTCAGATCCAGAACATCCTGAAATCTTAACCCCATCTACCTTACTTACCATGAAGACAAGCCAACCTACATCCATACGTGACAACATTGACTTGCAGGATCTTTACAGAAAGGAATGGCGCCGTGTGCAAGCGCTAGCAGATACATTTTGGCAACGCTGGAAAACAGAATATCTACAAACCTTGCAACAGAGACAAAAATGGAATTGTGATCAACCAAATGTTAAAACAGGGGATGTGGTTCTTCTAAAAGACAAGAATCTCAACAGAAATGATTGGTCAATTGCATTAATCGTGAAACCCATTCCAGGAGACGACAACCGTGTTCGCAAAGCAGTGGCTCGCACCATCAAGAATGAAAAGACTGTTGAGTACACCCGTCCTATATCTGAAATGGTTGAACTGATTTCAGACTGACATTCAAAACTTTCTTGAACTTTTATTCCTACATAAATTTCTTGAAATTGATATATATCTTTACAGGTTTATTTCACACATTTTTTGTGATTCCTTAGATAAGTAATCAGTTGGGGAGTGTAACGTCACAAAGCGACATCTATTTTTAGAAATTTATATGCTGCACTGACTCCCAAGTCGAGGTCAAATCAGGTCACCGTCCATCTCGCCTCGACTGCAGCTCGGCTCTTGTCACCACTCCATTCGAACCTTTGTAATTCATTTCAACCCGTAGTGAATCACACGTAAGCATATATATTCTTTTAACCTAAACAGTAAGTCTCCTTTTAAGATAAATATCTCCCAGGAATTCATCAAATTTCCTATAAGTTGATCGATGTTTTATATTTGAAACTGGTCGTATGGGAATCATGCCCTTCACTCGTGATTCAGCTTGTAGCCTACCATGTGTATATTCAGACAGGCGTATGCCAACTAGATTATCTATTTACTATTATTTTATATAATCATCTCGATAAATAATCGATATTTTTATCGTTATACCCTAGGGGTAAATAGTCAGATTTGACTTTAAGCAAGGGATTATTTTTTACTTTCGATCTCTGCTGTAACATCGGCCATTTTGCGCAGGGATACAATTGTACGTGTCATCTGCATAAGCTGAGGCCTTGTCTAATTTTTTCAGAAAAGTAGTCCGTCATAAATGGCAGAGTTTTTCTTGTTATTTTTTGTGATGTGCCGAGTGATATGTGTTTACATTTCCCGGCCAGATAACTTTCTGAGAAAGAATGTCTTTGATTTAGTAGCGTCAATACAAGCACTATAACTTACGTTTTTCATTAATGTAAAGCAGGAAGCTAATTGTGTTTTCTTTCTTTTTTGTAGCCTTTTACCCGTTGGTTACGGTTGGTTACCGTTGGTTACCACCTTGTGATTACCATTACACCATTAAAGATTTCTTCGTATTAAAGCCCCTGGTCTTGTGTTGAAATCTCGGGTTAAAGTTAGTGATATTTCCATCCCTTGGAAAGAGGCATTAAAAGTATAATTATTTTACGGACTTTATCTGTGGAATACAAACGGAATATTTGGTTAAATGGCTGCAGATGAATTTGTTATTGTACAGTAAAAACCTGAAAAGACCTGAAATGAGTGTCGATAAATTTTGCCCAGGCTTCCGGTATACTTTTACGCCACCATTTACCGGTCACAGGTGTGATAGTAGGGGTTTTGCTTGTAATAAGCTCAAGTATATCAAGTAGACTTCCAACTTCTAAGATTCTTGCATACATATGCTAACTTCCGAGTTTTTGCACACAGAATGACATGGTCGCCGTATGTCTGAGGTTTCCGTAAGTATCGATTGTTACTTTGTGAGAGACTACATTTTGCCAGATGGTTCATCTTTTATATTACGTTGGAAAACAATTAAATCAATATCTTGAAAAGTTTTGAACTAGAAAGTCTTCTGAATTTTGGGAAATGTATTCGCGTATGGATTCGCCTGGTATGAAAGTTCTTGGAATTCGGTATAGAAAATCTCGGAAGTCATTCACGTACGAAAGTTGGAGGGCCTGTTCGTACATGTACATCAACAATCTTGGAAGTCACTTGCCTATAGAAGTTGGAAGCCGGAAGACCCCACCCGTGTATCCTACAAGTACATGTAAATTCGCTTTCTTCATCTTGTTTGTTTGTTTGTTTGTTTATTCACCATATAAAGAATATATACAAATTACCATGCACATAAACAAGAAGGTAATGGCGGGGATAAAACTCGTCAGAGTTTGTTCTATCCCCCC